>OZ007589.1:413014999-415414999 GCA_963931845.1 Maratus michaelseni
CATATACAGTAGATGCCGCTTAGTGTAATCACTTCTACGAGTTTTTTTAAAACCACTTTAGAAAGTCATTACTCACCCTTATTGTAATGACTTGTAAAGTAATAAACATTTATTGAGAGAATTCGGTAATTTTTGTTTGTTTATCAGTCTCCCTTAAAAGTTTATTAATGAATTGTTCATACTCGTATTGTTTTGAAAATTGTCCAAGTGATTTTATACACCTCGTTTCAAAAATTTCAAGGCATTCCTCCTTTTTGCTTTTGTAAATGGTCTTTCAAAAAATTGGCTTTCATCGTTCTCCTGATCATCATCTTCTTCTTCACAATTTTGCAATTCTTCTTAAACTTTTTTGCAAATTTCAGTTTTTGTGAGCTTTACAGCTACAGGAATGTCATTTTCGATTGCCATCCAGTCCACATAATCTTCATTCTTCATATCATCGGGGAAGTTTTCCCTAATTTCTAAAGTTTTCAGTTCATCATCGTTTTCAGCTTTACAAAATACATCACTAGCAAAACAATTTTTAATTATAGCAGATGATTAGATTCCATGGCATTACCACAAAATGCAATGTTTCCAAAAAAATAGTTTTTTTTTTTTTTTTTTTTTTTTTTAAACTTTTTAGGAACTGGTCTGCTGAAAAAGCGATAACATTAAACGAAGTATTGATCACATAAAGCGACGCTTTTAGCAGGAAGCGGAATACAATGTGTCGAGACATGGTGATTTTGATAACATTAACTGTGATTGCATTAAGCAGCATCTACTGTATTACAGAAAAGTCTGATGATGTTAATTGAAAATCATAGGTCTTATCAAAATAACTTTCAGAGCTTGGCAGCTCCCAAAATGCACACAAAAAACTCCTATTTACTTGTATTTGATAAGATCACAAAGCTATTGATTTTTTCAGGACATTTAAATGTGTTACTTATTATTAGGCTCAACAAAACATGCAAATAAGTTTTATAGTAATTTACATGCATTATTGTTAGAGTTGTGGGTTTTCCGGAAAATTTTTCTAAGCCACTAAATTAATAAAGTATTGTAAAATTAAACTGTCGTTCACTAGAGGCTACAAGTAAACAAAACTCGAGTATTTTCATCAACTCTGGATGTGATGCGGTTTTAAGTTTTCCCTTTCCAACAAAAAACAATAAGCAAAAAAATTAAATAATTAGCAAAGCATAGAAATCGTGATTTATAAGTTTTCAATCATGTGTAAAGCTGAAAAGTTAAAATATAATTATTATTTAAGGTGGTTCTCAAATGATCTGCTGAACAACACGAAACTTTCTGACACAATTTCTTACTCATTTTTAAACGCAAAGGCATAAAATTGACAGGTCTGACTATGAAAGCGATTTGCAATCTAAATAGTCCAGTCGAAATAGCATTTTACCTTACAAAAATTCGGGTAGTTCTGATTTTTGGGTATGTTGTAAAGGTTGACCCTCTAATAAAAAAACCAAGTTTTCGACCTTATAAACCTTGTGCGTTTTTCACAATATTGAAAAAACCAATATTTTTCGACACTTTTTTCAATTTTTCTTAAATAACTCAATTTTAGTGCATTTTACAGAAAAAAGCACTGTTACCATTTTGTAGAGCATAAAATTCTCTACAACATGCAGTATTCATGTTTGTAAATTGTCCAAATAGGAGGTAAGATACAGAGCCGGGAAAATAGGGTAAAATTTGCAAAAATCCACTAAGGACGTTAGTTTTTGCTTTTAGAGACAAAAGCACTTTCACCATTTTGTAGAGCATACAATTCTCTACAACATGCAGTATTCATGTTTGTAAATTGTTCATATAGGGGGTAAGATACAGAGCCGGGAAAAAAAGGTTAAATTTGGAAAAAATGTAAAAATCTACAAATGACTTTAGTTTTTGCTTAATAACCTACTTTTAGTGCATTTTAGAGACAAAAGCACTTTCACCATTTTGTAGCGCATAAAATTCTCTACAACATGCAGTATTCATGTTTGTAAATTGTCCAAATAGGAGGTAAGATACGGAGCCGGGAAAAGGGTTAAATTTGAAAAAATGTAAAAATCCACAAATGACGTTAGTTTTTGCTTAATAACCCACTTTTAGTGCATTTTAGAAACAAAATTGTCATAATCAACTTTTTAGAGCATGAGATAGTCGATAGTTTCATTTATTATAGGTTGACCCTCTAATAAAAAAACCAAATTTTCAACCTTCTAGACCAGCCATACTCAACCTTTTTTTCCCGCGGGCCGCAAACATATGTTTGCAACTTTAGGCAGGCCGCAACACACTTGTATAGTAATATAAAAAAAAGTGCAATTAAAATAGTAAGATGACAAAAGTAGTATAACAAAGCTGCATAAGAAAGCAAATATAATTAGTAGAATTGAATGTTTGTCGCAGAAGAAATGTTACAAAAAAAAAAAAAAAGAATTAACACCATTATTTTCGAACAATATACTTCGTAGTAGATTTCTATTCATAATGATGTAGAAATATACCGCGAAGATTTTTGTTTGGAATTAGTGATATAAAACTTTTTTTCTGTGTCAAAAGTTTAACCCTAATAGGCATTATTAGCTTATGTTATATGATAAGTATAAACGTAATAATATAACAATGCAGAATTTTCAAGTTTCTAAAAAAAAAAAAAAAATCAAGTGATTTTCTTTAATAAAACAGTCATTATCTTAATGCAAAATCTTTTTTAGGAATATATAGTGCAAATTTAATTAATTTGAAATAATGTGTGTTCAGTGTTGAAGATTAAGAAATATATACACCACTTTAGCACAAATAGAACTATGTGTAAAAAGAACTTTTGTCAAACAAAATGGCCTTTAAGATGTTTTATTAAGATAATTTTGAATTAGTGATTATAAGTAAAAGTACAGATTTTGCCTTCCCATGAAAACATATAAAAGAACAGTGAAGGTCTTAAAAACTTTTTATGCACTTCTCAATTGATTTTATAAATAGATATTAATCATTATGTGTCGCGGGCCGCACATTAAAGGTCGCCGGGCCACATGCGGCCCGCGGGCCGCAGGTTGAGTATGGCTGTTCTAGACCTTCTGCGTTTTTCACAATATTGAAAAAACCAATATTTTTAGGCACTTTTTTTTATTTTTCTTAAATAACTCAATTTTAGTGCGTTTTAGAGACAAAAGCACTTTCACCATTTTGCAGAGCATAAAATTCTCTACAACATGCAGTATTCATGTTTGTAAATTGTCCAAATAGGGGTTAATCAGCGCCGACACTACTCATGCATCTACAGTCGGTAGAAAAACTAACAAGGGGTTTCGCACCAGGCGCCAAATAGAGCTGTTGTGGGGCTGTTTATTATATTTGTTACAAAAATATTAATTTCAATAAAATGAACTAGCTAAGCATTCCTGATTTCCTTGGTCGTTTTTTTTTTTTTTCATGTAAACCTCCATTAAATGAACCTGGTAGTGAAGTCCAACTGCCGTCAACAGAGTACACCTGTGCACGCTTACGTCTGCTCTTGTCTCGAATCAAACTAACCTTAAATTTTTGTGATTTTTTTTTATTTCGACCCAAATTAGTTTAATATTTTAAGCATCGTAGTTCCCGCTAAGATGATTTTGTATTATTCCAACTTTAATTCAATCGCAGCAGAGCAAAATTTAGCAGAGAGTTAGTTCTTTTCGTTTCGGAAAAAAAAAAAAAAAAAAGTCAAAAATCTGACGCAAAAAGCGAAAAAAACACTAAAAAGTTCGCTAGCAATTCAAAACTCGCAAAGGACAAAATATACTATATTGGTCGAAAATCTTGAAAACGAATTCATTTTACAATTGTTCAAAAATTGCCGCTAACCGCGAAAAACCGCAGAAAATCACGTACAATTTTTTATGCGATTTAAATCAAAAAATTAAAAAATCTAAAAGGACAAAATTTATTGTATTTGGACTGAAATATTGAAACCGGATTCTATTTACGATCCCTCCGGGATTCTTTCCGCCGCAGAATGCGAAAAACGCTAAAAATCTCCTTTTTTTTTCTTTTTTTTTTTCTTAAAAATAAAATAAATAAATAAAAAATCGCAGAGGACAAAATTCACTATATTGGGCTAAAAGATTGAAACCCGATTCCTGTAACAAATGTTAAAAAATTGCGGCGAAACGCGAAAAAAAGTTAAAATCTCGTGACAAATTTAAATCATTGTACGGATTCCGAATAAACTTTATTGAAAAAAGAAAAAAATAATTACTATTTTGGGTTAAAAGATTGAAAGCGGATTATTTTTACGAATGTGAAAATATCTCCACAAAACGTGAAAAAAAATCCATGAAAAATTTAAAAATCGCAGGAGGCAAAATTTACTATATTGTGTTCAAAGATTGAAACCAGATTTCATTTACGAATCTAGAAAAATCGCCGCAAAACGCGTAAAAAAGTAAAAATTGCAAAATACTTAAATATCTCAGAGAACAAAATTTATTACATTGTAACTAGATTCCTTTTACGAATGTCAAAAAATTGCTGCGAAATGCGAAAAAAAGTTAAAATTGCATGAAAAATTTAAATCATTGTACGAATTCCGAATAAACTTAATTGAAAAGAGAAGAAAAAATTACTCTATTGAGCTAAAAGTTTGAAACCGGATTATTTTTACGAATGTGAAAATATCTCCACAAAACATGGAAAAAAAAAAAAAAAATTCAAGAGAAAAAAAAAATTGCAGAGGACAAAATTAACGATATTGTGTTTAAAGGCTGAAACCGGATTTCTTTTATTACGAATGTTAGAAAAATCGCTTCAAATAGCGTAAAAACTGAAAAAAAAAAAAAAACGCGAAAAACTTAAAAATCGCAGAGAACCAAATTTATTATATTGGGTTAAAAGATTGTAGCTGGATTCAGTTTACGAATGTCAAAAAATCGTCTCAAAGCACGAAAAACGCTAAGAACCACATAACAAATTCAAAAGTCTCTATACGAGTTATGAATAAACATTATTAAAAAGAGGCCAACAATTTACTACGAATGGGTATTTAATTTTGGGTATTAAAATGGGTATAAATGGGTATTAAAATTTCATTTAGTAACTGGATTTCTGTTACAACTTTTAGAACGTTAAAAACTTCCGCAAAACGCGTTAAAAAAAAAAAAAAAAAAAAAAAAAAAAAAAACGTAAAAAGTTGCATGAAAAATTCGTGAAAAGTTCAAAAATAGCAGAGTACAAAATACAAAATTTAGTATATATGGGCTGAAAGATTAAAACTGGATTCCTTTTATACGAATGTTTAAAAATCGCAGCGGAACGCGAAAAAAATGGCAAAATATCTCATAAAAAATTCATGAAAAATTTAAAAATCACGGAGGACAAATTTTACAATAATGGGTAAAAAGGTTAAAATCAGATTCGTATCACAAATATTAAAAAAATGCCACAAAACACGGGAAAACACATCACATAAAACATTTGCGAAAAATTTCAAAATCACTGAGGACAAAATTTACTGTATCGGGCTGAAAAATTGAAATCAGATGTATTTTACGAATGTTTAAGAAAATTGTCGCTCAACGCTTAAAATCGCATGAAAAAATTCGGGAAAAATCTAAAAATCGCCGATCACAAAATTTGCTATATCGGACTAAAACATTGAAGTTGGATTCCGTTTACAAATGTCAAAAAAATCGCCGCAAAACGCGAAAAATCCCATAATAAATTTGCAAAAAAATTAAAAAATAGCAGAGTAGAAAATGTACTATATCTGCTGAAAAATTAAAACCAGATTTCTCGTACGAATGTTTAAAAAATTGCCTCGGAAAGATAAAAATCGCATAAAAATTTCGCGAAAAATTAAAAAAAAGGCAGAGGACAAAATTTACTATATTGTGTTAAAAGATTGAAACTTAATTCCTAACACAAATGTTAAGAAATTGTTAAAAAACGCTAAAAATCACATAAACATTTCGCAAAAAATTCAAAGATTGCTGCACGTTTTCCGAATGTTTTAGAAAAATAAACTTTTTTGAAAAGAAGACAAAATAATGTATTATATTTGGCTAGAAGATCGAAACGGAATTCCTTTTACCCAATGTGATAAAATTGCCGCAACGTCGTTAACTGAGGCCGTTTTTAACCAAGATACCACTGTATATATATAGGTATGTGTGCCTGCGCGTGTGTAATAAACATTTGTGCCCCCCGCTAAATTTTCGGTCACGCTACGCCTATGGATATGGGTATTCATTTAATCATTTCGTTATTTTAGCACTGTCATAAGTAAATACCATGCGAGCGAAGGTAGCGTTTGCGGTTTGTTTCATTTAGTTCTGCAGAGCGTTGTTGCAGTAACCAAAGTCGTATTCCAAAGTAACGATTCGCTACTTCATATCAGAGAAAATACTCAGTAACGAATACATACGGTTTGCAACAGCTCTATATTTTAAATGCTCTAATAATATTTCCAAACAGTTTCAATTTAAATATATATTTACACGAGATTCATTTATTTCGGAAAATCTTTTATCTATTTTTGCAAATTGACATTGTTTACTTAGCTGTTTTATACAAGTAGATTTTCAAATGTTTAATTGATCTTATTTAATCAATAATTAAATCAATTATCAGCTGTTTCGACAGCAGTTGATTTGGCCATAAAATTCCTCAATCAAAGAGAAATGAATGGTAACCCGATTTCAGGAGATCACTACTGGTCGTTTAATTATAATTCAATATTCCATAATCGTTTTAGAGTAGATCAAATTAGCGTGTTTTTAGAGTTTGCGGTGTCAAAATGGGGGGTTGGCGAGCGTAGCTGGAAGGGGCAGAGCCCCCTAGTAATAATAAGAAATAATAATGCCATAAATAAAATAAAAAATATAACAACATAAAAGCTATTTTCATTTTACATGCACAAAATGTAAAAGTTGATATTGGCAGTTAAATAAAATGTTATTGGTGTGATTTGCACCCGGCTAATATAAAAGTACCGAAAAACTTAGAGTTATTAAGTTTGCAGCGATCTCATCTCACTTGAACAGTATAAAGCGAGTTACTAGCTTAGAGTAACTGACTTGGCCTTTTGCTCGACGCTAACGTGCCTGTCCACTGGCCATGAGATCCCTGGTTCGATCCTCTCCAGCGCCAATTTTACTCTTTTCTTTGGTGAACTGGACAAACACGTAATCTTCAACAACAACAATCATCTCATAACCAACAGATGGCAGCACAAAATAAATCCTCTCCAGCACGCAAAGCCAGTAAAATGCTCACAGCACAAAACCTGTCATGCCGCACAGCACTCACGAGTGCATATCGCTTGTCTGACGTCAACAAGACGTCTTCCTCATTGGGGATGCAGTGTGTAGTGACTTCCTCATCTCACTTGAACAGTATAAAGCTAGTTACTAGCTTATAGTGTATTCTAGGCGCTGTACTTAGAGTATGGCCTTTTGCCCGACTTACGTGCTCGTTCATGATATCCCTGGTTCAATTCTCTGCGGATAAAAACAGGGAATTTTAAGTATTGTATGTTGTTGAGGAATAATTGTGTAATATCTCTATTCAAAACAACTTAAAACTCCTATTAGCATGATTATGTAAATGCAATTTCAATATTTATTTCAATAGGACGGGTTAGTGAAAATTCATAAGAAATTAAGTCCTAAATTTAGAAAAAAAAATTGAGCGTTAGGAATAAAAGTTACGTTTTCTTTAGAATATGGATTATTTTTACAAGTGGAAAAATTTCAACTTCGTAAAATTAGGATAAAAGATTTTATAGATTTGTATATCTATATTTGTTTGAACGTATAATATTCTGTAAAGTGTTAGGAAAGTCAAGTGGAGTTCAGTCCAGATTTTTTTTTTTTTTTTTTTTTTTTTTTTTTTTTTTTTTTTACAATGGCGTTATACTTTGCGTGTCATAATATCATAGTCGTGATTCACTCAATTTATAACGATCTTCTGCCACATATTTTAGCCACCTTGAAAAATTGTCTTTAGATTTTTTTTTCAACAACTTTTTCTCTAAGAATGGGCCGTAATTCTATGTTTCCTATATTCATGTTAATATACTTGCATAAAACAGGTCCCTGTACTGTTATCATGATCCTCTTGGGCCCACTTAAACCAAAAAGAGTAGGCGAAAACATTGGAAAATGACAGCGTGTTCTCTCTCCTTCTCATCGTTGGCGATTAATTGCAATGTAACAAGGGATGGCAGCGAAATTTGCCGCACCCTTAATCGGATTTGATCTATGGTTGATAGAAACAGTTCACTAGGGGGGTGAAAATTAACATTATATAAGGAACTTTTTTTTTCTTTCGGAAAAATGAAGCATATTTTTTATTAAAGTTCAATTTGTTGAAGTTTCAAGAAATTATTACAATATTGTAGCCAAGGGCTTAATTTCTAAGAAAAAAGTACCGGAGCCCTAATATTCGGCAGTACTAACACCCGTAGTATACACCCCCACCCCTCCTCCGCCGTCACTCCAATGTGCATATTTTTATTTCATACATTCAAAAAATCAATCTAATATCAATTATAATTTTGATTATGTCTTTTTAAATAATTATATTTTACTTGCAATAATAATTAATATGTTTTCCTCTATAATTTAATGTTAGTATTGTGTGTACCGTTGTACATAATATATGTATATATACATAATGCATGTATAACTATTTCAATGTTGTCTTTTACAGATTTGAAAAATGAAGATGGATCAAAATAGCTTTTTCGATGATGAATTGAAATGAAAAAAGGAATTAGCGCTCTCCATATAATATTATAAAAGCAATGGAAATGATACAGCGGGAATTAAACTTAATAAAAAGAAATTTCAAAAATTTTAAATTATGAATATCTTATGGAATCTTGAGAGGAGCTTCATAAGAATATTTATAGTAAATATATGTTGTTTCATTAAATATTGTCATCGTTATACATAAAATCAACAATATTAAGCTCCTAATAACATATATAAGAAACAAAATAAAAACCTATTGGATTTCCAATAACAAAATAACTAAATAAATAAATTATTATTCAACATAAATAGAAATTAGATCATAAAGCAATGTACGAAACTTACCAAAAAACTAATATTGCGAAAGATGTAACTGGATTAAAAGTACATTACAAATACTGTAACTTTTCATATCATCAGATAACCCAAATTAGCTGCTAAAAGAAACACAAAGTCATTGCATTGATAAAAAATTATGAAAGGACAATAAAATTGTTTGGTGCTGCCATCTGTCTCATAAAAATAAAAGGAATAACTGAAATTACAGACTAGTTAAATGATAAAACTGGCGCTGTCATCTATTATGAAAGGGGAGAAAATGGGATAAAAATAAATAAATAAATAAATTTAAAACAAAATAGTAGTAAATAAAATTTAGAATGAAAACTAATTTAAATATTATAAAGATGGAATGGAAAGTATAAAGATAGTAGTACAATAATTAGCCATGTATGAAGAGACTGTGTGTAGGTAAAATGAAGAGTGTATTATTTATGTTGTGTAATTGATTTTGTTAAATGCATAAAACCCGATTTATATATATATATATATATATATATATATATATATGTAACACTTCGAATCGATTACGAATGCCATAGAATAAGTTTTCACTTCGGCCGTGCGATCTTAAACACGTGTATAATTTGTTTTAATATGTGGACAGTCTTTATTTCAATAATTGCTTTCATATTCTGAAAGAAGACAAGAAGAAATAAAGATTTCAAATCACGACACTTTTGTTTTGTTTTTATTCTAAATAATCAGGAAATAAAGACGGATGTATCGTCTTTTTTTTTTTTCAACACGAGCAGTATACATGCGACAACAAAACCTTAAAGTTACAGAATGTGTCTTTGATGGCTTACATAATTAGAATTATTTTTTCATACTTTTTTCTTGCAATAACAATTATCTACACTAGTTAAAAGTTCTTATTAGGAATATGAGATCAAAGAACTTTTCCTTTCAGCCAGTACTTAACTCAAGGCGTTGAATCGAAGAAGCTCTCCAAAACTTTTATCTCCCTTTGACGATAAGTGCTCTTGTCGCCTTGTATTCTTTTGAGTTGAGGAAAATTCCTCCTGTTGTTCTTCAGCTGGAATTTAAGAAAGATTCATCTTCAAATAGGAGCACTCTTGAAATTCGTTTTATTGATAGTTTGTTTGCTGTAGAATGACTTGTGGGTTAGCGAAGTGTAATTCCTCACTCTGTTTCTTTTAATAATTAATGAAAGAATTCTCCAAGGGCTGATCCATTAATTTCGTCATGCAAATTTCGTGGATTTTTTTTACCCCCCTCTATGTCACAGGTTGAGATTGTCACGAACGAGTGATAGCCTCATCCCTGATATGACGTCATATTTTCTACAACTATTCATTTCGAACTAAGCTAAAGAATTATGTAATCT
Source organism: Maratus michaelseni (assembly GCA_963931845.1). NCBI lineage: Eukaryota > Metazoa > Arthropoda > Arachnida > Araneae > Salticidae > Maratus > Maratus michaelseni. Next base: position 413,025,419 of record OZ007589.1, read on the forward strand.
GAAAAGACATACACATTTGTTTAACCCCTTAAGCACCAGGAAGTACCTGCGTACGTCATGAACACCCCTATCTGAAATACCAGGACGTACGTGCGTACGTCCAGCTTGCCAATTTAGCCTTTTTTTAAATTCAAAATTGTGAATTCATACCAGAAAGTTATAGTAGTAATTTGTATTTTATATAATGACAGACTTTTACTGATAGCATAAATTAAAATTATTCTTTTGGAATTTCTGGTATGAATTTTGTATTTTCGAATATTTTTGTATTTTTGACGAAATTTAACATAGTTGGTATTCAGCATACTATCACTAAATTGAATCTGGTGTTTAAGGGGTTAATAACTGAATTTTATTATACTCCTTGAAAATAACGCCTACCTAATTGCTTGCATATTTTAGATGTGGCATCACAACTTGCTAAATTACCCCTTTTCCATGGTCTAACTTAAGGCTCCTATAAGGGGAGTAGTATAGAAGCTCTAGTCTAACTGAGTAACCCCATCTGAAACCAGTTTTTGAGTTAGATTCTGAAAGATTATGATATTCTCTAGAGCTTATACCCACAACTTGTATCACTTTTTATAATTAATTATTTTTTTATATAAAGCAGTATGGTTATTTTTAAGATTTTATTTTAATATTATCAAAATATATACTCTTCCGAAAAAAAAAAAAGATTTGTAACCTATATATATTTAAAAAAAAACAGAAATCGATTTCTAGAAGCTTTGATCCTTTGCACTCTTTTGTCGAGTGTGACTCAACATCAGTGTTGAATTCAGACACTTTTCCCCGGGAGGGATTTCTGAGCTCCGGGGGAGACATTATACAGTTCCAAGGGGGGGGGGGTGAATGTACCCCGGACCACCCCTGAATTCAACACTGCTCAACATTTTGGTTTTTATCGCAATTATTGGGAGTGCAAAGAGTTAAACACGTGAATCCAAATTTACAGCTCATTCTGCAAAGTAGCTTTTCAGTTATGCTTAAAAAACTACTCTGCTACATACATAACTACGAAAATCTGTGTTGCAACGATTAAAAATGAATTTAACATAAGAGTTTTAATGTAAACCTGCATAATTCCTAAAATACTTGACCGAATAACTTCTAGTTTGTTTGTTTGGTTGGTTGGTTGCAGCTGCTATGGTCATCAACAGACCGGGACCTCTGTTTAAAGTGGTGTCCGACCCACTACAAACATCCATGCTGACTTCTCGTTTAGTATCCGAAGGTAATATTTACCGAAGAATCCAAAAAAGGATGTCAAAATTAAGTGTTAGCATTGAAAATTTTAAAGTTAATTACAATTTCTAAATGTAGCATATATAAATTTCGTCCTCCGAAGCATAATTTAAATATAGCATTAGTTAGTAGACATTAATACTAATCGATCGGTACCAGTTACATTTTTATGCGATAATTTGCGACAGAGTTAGTAGAGGGTACCTTTTTTATCGTTTGAGGGATTTTACATAAAAGTTTTGATGTACAATCGTGAAAAGAAAGGTACTCCCTACTTACTCTGTCGCAAATTATCGTATAAAAATGTAATTGGTACCAATCGATTAGTAATAACTAACACTTCCTTTTTAAAACGTCTTTGACTTAAAACATATACAATGTTTTTTTAAATATTTTTTTTTAAATGACATTTATCCGAACCAGTAGGAATATGAAATCTAAAATACTTTTCTTTCAGCCAGTTAGTTAATTCAGTACGTTGAACCAAAGAAGCTTTCAAAACTTTTATCATTTTCCTTTGATGTAAAGTGCTCTTGTCGCCTGCTATTATTTTGAGTTAAGGGAAATTCTCCCCATTGTTCCTTAAATGAAATTTAAGAAGATTCGTCTTCAAATCGCAGTACTCTTAAAATTCGTTTAATTGATAGTTTGTTTTCTTTATAACGGCTTGTGGGTGAAAGGGAAGTGAAATTCTCGTGCACTCTTTCATTGTTTAATTATTGATCAAATTAAATAAGGAGTACAGCCTTACATATTTGCACTTTGATTTATATTTATAGTAAAACTAACAATACCAGCACCTTAGCAGGCGTAGTTGAAATATGCCAAGTGGTATTTGTGTGCCTTTTTACTTACCCATCATGCGTAACGTAGTACAGGGTAAGTCTTGCAATCGTTTTGAAAATCGAAAAAAATTTTTTTTAGACGGATTTACACGTTTCAGACACTGGAGATTCCGAAAAACATATTTTTAGAAAAAAAAAAATGCCGTCCGTCTGTCTGTGTGTGTGTCTGTAAACACTCTATCTCTCGAACAAATTGAGATAGAGACTTGAAATTTGGTATGTACTTAGTATGTAATCATGGGAAGAAGCCTATTGAATTTCAGTAACCTCGATTATCCGGAACTATTTTTTTCGGACTCTCGAAATATTCGTTCTGATAAAAGGTATATAAAACTTTTCGAAATTCTTTATTTTAAGGAGTGAATATAAAAGACAATAAAAAGACATAAATTTTGCATCAAGACTGAAGTCGATCGGATGATGAGGTGCCGAGATATTTGGAATCCTATTTACCACACTCTTCGATTTTTCATGATCCTGTATTTCATTCAAATTTCAATTCAAAGATATATTTTAATTTGAAATGAGAAGCTTAATCTGACGCAGTAAACCGTTAGTTAATATGATTATCAACTTTGGAGTTATAAGGATGTTTCTTTTACGCAATTCAGTAATAGAGCATTTAAAGTTTATGATGTCATCAGCCAGGATTTTATTCGAATTGCAATGCATTTTATAAATAGTTTACGCATGTTTTATTTTCATATTTTATATTATGCATATCCATGATGGGTAAGTATTACAGTGGCCCCCAACGACTAGTTTTTTTTTTTTTTTTTTTTTTTTTTTTTGTAAGCAATCATACTGCTACGGATAATTCAAAAATTACTAATTAAACCATATGTTAAATAAACTTTATTCTTATGGGAAAAACAAAATTAATTGTAAATAGAAATAGAATTCATTTAGAATGTATTTTGAAGGTTTTCCACTCCTTTCATTTTTCATTGAAACTTCCGAATTTTTTTAGAAACCGTTCTTAGCGAGCATTTACATCTTAAAAGTAACCACCATGCCAAATTACAAGCTTCTATATCAACTATTTCATATAAATCGCAATTTTAGAACGCTTTTTGCTGCTGCATCCTATCAACTTTCGAATTTTTAAAAAGCTATTCTGGGCGAGCATTTACGTCTCTAAAGTAACAGCCATGCCAAATTTTAAGTTTCTAACCCCAACAGTTCCAAATAAATCGTAATTTAGAATGTTTTTTACTCATTTCACCCTTTTAAATTTCGAACTTTTTGGAAACCGTTGATAGCAAGTATTTACATCTTAAAAGTAATATCCCCACCAAATTTCAAATTTCTAGTCACAACAATATCACAGAAATCGCAATTTTAGAACGTTATTTGCTCCTGCAACTCTTTGGGGGAGGGGTAGGAGGTTGTACCGACATAAAATATAGCCATGCTGGAGCAGAGATGTTCATCAGCATTTTGCCACCTTTATTTTTGAATTCGGTTTGGTAGTTCCAGAGATTACCCAAGGTCTGATTACCGACAGGGCACACATCCACCAGTAAAATTTAATAGACATTTTCGTCTTATTAAAACGCCTTATTTATTCAAAATTACTGCCATGAATAAGGAAAAGTATTGTATTCTGTTTTACTGATGGAAGTGTGCCCCGTTGGTAATCAGGCCCTGAGATTACCCCATAAAACAAACAAAAGTTAGAGGGACAGGAAGAGAGAGAAAACAAGAAAATTGCATGTATTAAAAAAAATAATGATTGATAATACCTCATGGGATATAAATACGGCTGAGATAATTCTGCATTACAGAAAAGCTTGAAAATTTAATGAATCAACAATATTTCTGTCTTTGAAAGAAATGGTATAAAAAAATTAAAAGAATAACTTTTTACAGGTTCTCCATTAAATGCATATGATATTTTCGATATTTCTCCCCATGAACATTATCAGAAATATTTCTTAATAAACTTTTATGTACTATACACAGACACACAAATGCATACGTATAATTTTTGTTTATCATACGTGACAGGTTTTCCCCTAATATTAATTTTTTTCCAAATTATTTTGCGTGGATATACACAACAAGAATTCATACATAGTGGTGATGTTAAATAACCATTTCTCTCAGACGTCGGTCAAAGTAATTAAGGAATACTAGATGGAACCCTTCAAAACGTGACGGAAAAAAATACTATAACAATATCAGTAAAATAAGCTTCTTTATTATTTAAGTAGGGCTTCGTATGAAACAGTCTTTCAAATATTTTATTTTATTTTAATCCCCCCCCCCTCCCCTCCCAGTGAAATGCTATTTCCGATGCAAACTCCAAATGAACACTCCGTAAACAAATGTGTAATGCAAATCAGTTTGACATTACCACCATATTCCCCACGACAAAAAAAAAATGTCATGTAGCTATAAAGTATCATACAAATAGTCCTATTATAAAGTATCATACAAATTTCCTACTTTCATCTCATATTCATTAAATAAAAGAACATAGTATAAGCACCCCCCCCCCCCCCTGTGATAATGCAATCGAATGAGCTCCTATGCGCATATGTATTGCATCTGCCCAAAGGCACCGTTGAAATTCGACGTTAAAAAAGTTTTAAAATGTTTAAATTAAAAGTTATAAAATGTCCTCTTTAATCATTGTTCGTTTCAAATCCATATCTTCTAAAACGCATCCATTGTTTTAAGCTAATCAATTTTTATGTAAAAATGAAGAATTTTTGTTCAAAATAATAAATTAATATGCAGATGAGGGAGAATTTTAATGTTTTCAATTGTAATTTATTTGTATGGTTTCTTCTATCCCTTTACATAATCAGGATGATTATTCTTTTCCATCACAGTCGGTCTCTTATACAGTTAAATATCCAATGGATCTTTAAAAAAATAATAAATAACAGTTCCTAGCATATTCTGATTCAACATATACATCAACGAATTCAACATATCAATTTTATGTTAATCATAAACTAAAAAATAGTTTTTTTTCTTTTGACAGATTTTATATTAACGCCAAAATACTCTATCTTATGGATAATCTGATCTTATGATTTATCAAGTTTTTATTATTATTTTTTTTTTCACTTTTCATGAAGGTTAAGGATACCTATTTTCAATTGTTGCAACTTTTCAAAGGGCTATTTTACATTATTAAAACAAACGGATGGTCATTGTTGAGATAGAATTGAAAAATATTTCATGCTTGAAAATTATTTAAAAGTCGTTAAATTAAGCGGCAATTTCAAATACATTTCAATCGAAAGCTTTTTTTTTTTTTTTTTTCTAATTGAGGATGTAAAAATTGAAATTGTAAAATGTAGTAAAAAAATTAAATTTTTAGTATTTAGAAGTGATGTAAGCGCGATGAAAGCTAAAGCGACAGTGCCGTTTGTTGTCGCAACCGTTATACATTTCTAAATATTGCCACTGTGTTTTGGCTGGCGTCCAAAAGTAGACTACCATTTTTTGACATCGAAAGAAAAATTCACAGTGAAAGAAATAAGACTTTGCCGCTAATAAGGAACTGTTAAATGAACTTATAACAAACCTACCAAAATAATTCCTATAAAATATTAGCTTTACATTGTTTATTCTAGCTAAAAATACAATCATTATTTCAATTTTTTTTTTTTCCTGAAATTCTTTACTTTTGTGAATTTTTTTTATTAAAAAAGGAAATCTTAATAATTTAAATCCTATAATTTCTATAACTTAATCCTATTATTAAAAAAAAGTAATTGGTAACATGTAATCAAGGTATGCAATCAAGATGAAGCAACCAATAAAGGCTCCAGTTCTAATCTTTAAAATTAAAAATTGAAATATCAGTTAATAGTACGCCATGTTGACACAATCATATAAATTTTTCTTTTTAGTTTTATCAATGTTAAAATGCATTTCAAGCTAAGCATTACGTCATTTTCACCGGTACAAACTTTTCACACGTACATTTATGCTTAAGCACCATGCATACAAATACAAATATATTTTGCATTTAATTGTAATGAAAAAAAGGGCATCAACAAAGTTATAATGCTTAATGATAAAATGAACCCAATGGACAATATTTCCGTGACGTCACAGTAAATATGAATTTTTATTTGCTTGTAAAACCACGGCCAAACTCGATTCTCTCTTCCCTCATAGTAATAGCGCCCCCTACGTTCTTCCGGGGAGAAACTCTTATTCCTCTTGAACAAAGGGAAAATGACTTTTTGTTACGGCCGTATAAAGGGAAGGAGAAAATCGAGTTAGGCCGTGGTAAAACACACGGATAAATATTTTTACCGAAATACTTAAACATTTTAACTATATTTTAACTTACAAATTAAAAAATTCGTCCTAAAAGTCACGTGCTTTTAATATTTAATATTTATTTTTTATGCTCGCAATCATTGAGTTCAGAAAATAAACTCTGTACGTCGCAACAGTGGGCGTTAATCCGATATCCGATTGCCGACTTTATGACGTCATAAGCAGAAGTAAAATTTTAATTTAAGATTACGGCTAATTAATTAAATTTTCGAACAAACGAATGTACGATAACAAATCTGTGACCAAATATCTTTCATTTAAAAAAAGAATGATGTAATTTGATGTAGTAGTTTGTTCTCACGGATTGTCGAAACAAAACGCTTAGCGTTTTAAATATATAGATGTGTATTGTCTGAAACCACACGTGTAACATAAAAATTTTAAAGTATAAACTACCGCATGCGATAACTTCGCCGATGACATTGAAAGATTTCGCGATGTTACGAGGGAAGAAAATTACTATCAAATACAAATATTACAGGAAATGCATTATTTAATTAAAAGTTAGTTTCTGCTAGTTGTTAGTAGGTGACTGTAACCTTATTTAACGAATAAATTCATTTAAATCTGCATTGCCTATCGGCCAAGTGTGCGGAATACACGTGTTCTTCAGAACGCGTCTTGACAGTTTACATAATTACTGTTGCTTTTAATACTTACGAGTCAGGACTCGTCGAATTCGACGAATAAAAATGTTTAAAAGAACTGTTAGATTGAATTTATATAAAAAATATTTTAAAAAAAAAGAAAAAAATTACAGTAAAAAATCAATTTTACAATGGCTGTCCTAACTCTTAAAATAAATATTATTTTTAACTAAAGTTACCAAACTGCTGTTTCCATTAACTTCAATTTTTGAAATTAATGAAAAATTAAACTTTAATCATATAAGTAATCAGAAACATTTACTCAAGATTAGTAATTAGGAAGTTATCAATTGAAGCTTTAATCTTTGGTATTATGGAATGAAAAATCAGCAAAAATTGCGCCACTTTGTCACAATAATATTTTGTTTTTTCACCGACATCCAAACATGACGTCATTTCCACCGTCGCAAAATTTACATGCGTACTTTTAATATTCATATTCACTATTTTAAAAACATTTTAACGTACAATAGATTATCAATAAATATATTCCTAAACTTAATGTCACGCTCTCCAGCTACAACTTGGCATGGGATTATTTGCACGCCTGACTTGAGATTCTAATCTCAGTACCGGCGAAAAGCATTTTACCCCCCCTCTGAGATTAGCGTCTCAAACCGGAGTCTCCGAGATTTGCCTTTTTTTAGAGGTAAAAAGAGCAAACAGCGCCGTTGCCTATTATTTGCCTACGTTTATTCGTTGCCGATTTCAGTATTTCGAAGAATATATATATTAAAAAAAAAGAAAATTCGAGTAAGTAAATCGCATTACTTTGACGCAACATTTTATTAACAAAATAGCTGATTTTCGGATAATTTTAGTTTTTAATATGCTTTTTTTAATGAAATACACTGGCCTCCAAAAGTTAAGGCACAACCAGTTTTTCGACGCTCACTATTAAAAGAATGGTAATAAAGGTAAAAAATATGGTTCATATGAATATAAATAAATAAAATATTGTGAAATATTTATATTCATCTCAATATTTTAAAGAACTAGGCATATACATGGCAGTCAAGGGGAAACTGCGAATATCCCAATTTTGCAACTTGTGTGGATTTTTTTTTATGCTTGTTGATCTTAAATTGTTAGTGCTAAAATAGTGTTGTCCATATCTAGGAGATGTCGTTTACCTGATTCGTCAAAATAGCAGGCAATCGGATGGATGGAAATGGGGTTATCACATGCTGGTGCTGCTAGGCGTCTTAATGTGTCTCGTAGTGTCGTCCAAAGACTCGGATCAATTTAAATCCAAAAATTCAGTATCAAAAAGACTTATTCCAGACCACTCACAGGTTATAACTCCTTCATAAGATCGCTTCATAGCTCTTTTGATCCACTGGAGAAGGAACCTACTGTGGAATTTTTTTTATGCTTGTTGATCTTGAATTGTTGGTGCTAAAATCGTGTTGTCCATATCTAGGAGATGTCGTTTACCTGATTCGTCAAAATAGCAGGCAATCGGATGGATTGAAATGGGGTTATCACATGCTGGTGCTGCTAGGCGTCTTAATGTGTCTCGTAGTGTCGTCCAAAGACTCGGATCAATTTAAATCCAAAAATTCAGTATCAAAAAGACTTATTCCAGACCACTCACAGGTTATAACTCCTTCATAAGATCGCTTCATAGCTCTTTTGATCCAATGGAGGAGGAAACTACTGTGGAATTTTTTTTTATGCTTGTTGATCTTGAATTGTTGGTGCTAAAATCGTGTTGTCCATATCTAGGAGATGTCGTTTACCTGATCCGTCAAGTTCTTGACGGCTCATTTCAGATCATCCTAACGCAACAAGAATGACAATATTTGACACTAGGTTGCACAGCAGTGTTGAATTGAAACATTTTTCTCTGGGAGGGATTTCAGTGGCTCCGGGGGAACATTATAGAGTTCCGGGGGAGAAATTGCCCTTTTTGACCATTAAAAGTGTAAAATCACAAATCTTCCGGGGGGGGGGGCATTTCAATACTCCGGGGGGAATGTCCCTTCCGGCCCACCCTCTTAATTCAACACTGGTGCACATACGTCTTCGCAACTAAGATCTCTATTCAAGACGACCCGTTTTACGTGTCCCTCTTAATCGACAACACAGACGTGCCCGTTTATGTTGAAAGAGAGAACGTTACCTAAAACAGGACAACGATGGACTTCCGTAATGTTCACAGACGCGTTCCGGTTTGCTTTGGATAGTGATTCAGTTCGTGTGTTGATCTGATGAAAACAAGGCATCAGATTTCTATCCATGTAACATTGTTTAAAGACACAGTCATAGAGGAGGTGGAATCATGGTTTGGGCTGCAATCTCTCTGGTGGTCACAGTAACCTCTATGTGGGCCATGGAAGAACTATCATTGCTGTGAAATATCGGGACGAGATCCTTGCTCGTTGGCACACCGTACGTGGTGCTATTGGTGATGAGTTAATATTATTGAATGATAATGCCCAATCGCCTTGACCTAGAATCGTTGCTCGTGATCTTAAGGATCGATGTTTGGAGAGAATGGAATCGCCATCTCAAAATTTGGACCTTAATCCGATAGAGCATCTTTGGGACTATCTCAATAGACAGGTGGCTGCCATTAATCCTCCTTCGAAGTCGTTAAATGAGTTGGAACAGGCGTTGCTCCATGTATGGGCGTTGTTTACCATTTCAGTATCCGAGAACTTAATTGACAGTAAGGAAAGTCGATGCCACAAAGGCATTACAAGTAAAGCGGGAACATGCCTTATTAAAATCCATTTATTTAATTTTTTTCACAAAAAACTGCTATTCCTTTTTTTTTATCAAATAGTGGACTTTTGCAAAAAATGCAATTGTTTATTTGTAATTAAGTAAAATACAACAAATAACTGTTTAAAGCACAATTCTTCTAAATTTCATGTTTTCATCTTCATTTGTTTTTAAATTAGACACAAAAGTCTGATTGTACCTTAACTTTTGGAGGCCAGTGTAGATGAGGATTTATTTTATCTACTAAAGAAAGATTACCAAATCGGTTTTTCAAACGAAAATTATAAAAACGTTGAATATGTAAATTGAATATACGTATCATAAGAATTAACATTTATATAAGTATATTTAATGCGTGAAATTGTATTCAATTTCAGCAAGGTATGATATTGCTTAGTGGTTTAAAAGGAAGTATTCATTTAAGGATAAGGATACAATCTCCTGTACAAGGAGACGGTTAATCTAATGAAATTGCAACAGTAAATGCATTCAGGCATATACTCGATTAATGAAATAGCACAATTACTGGGAATTGAGAACATAAAATTAAAGCGACAACGGGAGATTCAAGGGTGCGAAGCCCCCTGAAGGAATGTATTCTTAATCTGAAAAAAAATACGATAAGTAGTTTATCATATCATTGCATAAAATTGTGTTTAATGTGATACATCTGAAAGTTGCGGAAGTTTCGGTAAATCATTATTTGTATAAATGTATAAATAACTTAACAAAATTGAATTTTAGGATATCAAATATTATGCAGATTATATTAAAAATTAGCGAGATTAATGAACAATGATTTGTAGATCTGACGTTGAGGCCTCTGATCTGTAGATTTAATAGCTTAAATTTCCTATTAAGAATGTGAGATCTGAAGTCGGTAGATAATTCACAGCGTTCAACCAAACAAGCTTTCAAAAATTTGATCTCTCTTTGATGATAAGTGATCTTATATATTGATATATGGATAATATTTTTTCCTCTACTGTTCTTTTGAGTTAAGGAAAATTCTTCGCGTTATTCTTCAATTGGAATTTAAGGAAGAATGGTCTTAAAATTAAAGATTTCTTGGAATTCGTTTTAATGATAGTTTGTTTGCTGAAGAATGGCTTGTGGATGAAAGGAAAATGTGATTCTCCCGGTTTTTTAAATTTCTTTTTCATAAATATTGAAAGAATTTCCTGTGTAGAAATTACTTATTTACATTATGATTCATATTTATTATAAAAGCAGAGAGAAAAAAAGAAAGTACAAATAATGTAAAAGTCCGATGTACTAGTAACTCTAGTTTAGTAGCTGTACTTTATCGTAATCAAGGTTCACTGAGAAAAATGGCACTTTCAAATCTGAGTAAATCGATGTTTTCATTTTGTTATGAAACTTTTTGTTTCAAATAGGACGAACCAATGCTTTCAATTCTGAAATACCAGAAATTCTCAGAATATTGAAACATGGACATACTCAAAATGGAGCACATAGAGGTCAGTTCATACTCATTTTTGAAACATGGACATACTCAAAAATGATTAGAATCAGTTCAAACTCATTTTTGAAACATAGACATACTCAAAAATGAGCACATAGAAGTCAGTCCATACTCATTTTTGAAACATGGAAATACTCAAATAGGAGCACATGATGTTTTATTCTTGAGTGTGTGCATGTTTTCAGAAATGAGTATATACATGTTTCAAACTTGAGTCATTTTGATTCGGAGCCATTTTGATTATGCGACATACTCAGATTTGAGTAGTTTTTGCTCAGTTTTGACAATGTCGTTTTTAGAGTGTTGGAGTACTTTTCTGTTATGAAAGTGTACCTATTTGGCCCATTATGTTAAGATATTAATAGGATTATTGCCGAAATGTCAGTTGAAGGTCACTATGGAGACCTGAAAAGTTTTTGGTTTCCGTCTGTTTGTCTGTTTCGCTATAACTGCCGCAAAATTAGTTCGATTAGGTTGATTTTTGGTAGGTATATTGGCGAGGTACCCACTCGGAATGAGCTGGTTAAATTTGGTTCATTCGTTCGAAAAATATAGAATATTTTCTTTTAAGTCATAATGCTTTTCAAAGAGAAGTCAGACGAATTTTTACATACTTGCTAAGAAATGCAAACTTCAAAGTGTAAAATTTTATGCAAAATGTATATAAGTTGGGCAGGGAATGTCACATGGTGCTTTCATGAGATGGCAGTATTTGAAAAACCAAAAAAAATCTGTTTCTTTGATTCATTTAGACATTGATAAGCAATAATATCTTAATTCTTAATAATTCTTAAGTGCAGCCATTCTTGAAGGAAAAATATGATTTTATCTTAGTAAATGGCCATTTTAATAAAAGTGAAAAAAATGCAGTAGTTGAATAGTACTGATTTTATTCACAATTTAAAGGGGGAAAAATCCATGATTCACCAAACACATGACCTTGCAGATAAATTTACTGCTTGGTAATGAATGAATATATGGAAAGGCTAAGTCCTTTCCACTAGGTCATGCGTAGTTCGTTTATGACTTGCAAACATTACTCCTCGGATAAAGACTCTCTACAGACAGCCTGAATTCTAGAGGCGAGGCTAAAGAGCCAGCGGCCGAAGTGAAGTGATATGATTGAAAAGAGAAGTACTGTCATGTTCTGGCGCGGAGAACTGTAGGTCAGAGCAGTGAAAAAAGATGTTCTGTTAAGACGCAGACGAACGATGTAGAATTTCCGAAATACATGACCTGATTCTATATAAATATAATATTTTTTTTTTAGATATAACTAAGAAATGCGCAGCTGCCAACTGCTACGATTGTTGGCCACCTCTAATTTCAATGAAAATATTTTCCTTACTTAATTGCAGATATCTGCAATTAAATAAAGCGAAGATTTCCAATGAAAATTAGTGCTGGCCAAAAATCATAGCAGTGGGCAATAAATGGAACATTTTTATAAGCATTATCGTTACTAATGAGAATATAAATCAAAACCGAAAATAAATACTTTAATAAAAATAGTATAAAATAAAAAGAAGAATAGCTGAAATGTATTGATTTCCAGAATCTAGAAACCTAGAATGCACCAACGACGGTAGGTATCGTATATTTTCCATTTTTTTATAATTATTCATAAAAAGCTATTGAATACAAAATAAACAAATAAGATTGAAAACATTAAAATGTCTCATTTCATTTTATTAAAATAAATGTAAAATTGGTTAAAACAGGTTGGAAATTGTACGTTAAACGTGACAAATGAGGTGGGTTCGTTTCATGCTATAACTAGTTTTACAATGTAAAAAAATCATCGTAATTATTTCAGCGAAATAAATTATATCGTTTTCTATGAGCGAAATGAGGATGCCTTTTTTTATTATTACGTATGCCATATTTACAGATGCGATTTCTTTTTACACCAGGCAGCGCTGCAAAATTCACCATGGAGATCTTGCTTTGCGAATGATTACCTCCATGGTATTTTCCATGATTTCCATGAATATTTTGTTTATTTACTTCAGTGGTTTGAGATATTCGGCTGATAAACTAATTTTCACTGAAGTTATCTCAGAATCTATACATTTTTTAATGTAACTCATCTATCTCTCAAGCAAACAATGTTTTTGAACTTTTATGCAATTTTATTCGAAAAAATAATTTTGAATAAAAATGGCCGCTTGGCATATGGAAAAAGATGGAGTTAGACCGTATTTGTTTTCCTCAGTCACATGACTTGCGCTTTTACTATATAGATTACGTACGACAGGATTTAATAGAATAAAGAAAACTTTTATCAATATTTTTTTTTGATTCGATTTTCGTAAAGTTTTAAATGACTCGACATAATTCTGCAACGATTATATAGATTAAATATTAAACTATTCGGTTGGGTAGTTTTCGCGCTGTTTTTTTATATATACCGCTAACCAGGCCTCTACCTACCCGGCATGAATGCCTAGCTTGACGGGTTAGTACCTGGGTGCGGGGCCCACATGACTATAGATTTGTTCACATCGCTGCTGTGCTTGCTCTCTTGTGGTTTGCAACTGTTATCTTTGTTTGCCTCTTCAAGGTTGCTGTTTAACTTTGTTGAATTGACAGATTTAATAGGTCTCGTAATTTAGAACCTTGATCAGGTGACGAGACCCTCACCTGACTAGGCACCCCCAGAGGTATAATTCACAGGTAACTTGAAGGGCTTTGCACCCACGACGGATTTTACATGCACCGGGCGCCATTAGTGTACATAGATTTACATATTTACCATGTCTGTTGGCTTGTCACGTTCATGGTGAGTTGTCTCTGTAGTGTTTATCGCCTCTTTTATGGGCTGATTTCACTTCTTGTTGTATTTGTCTCTGTCAAGGTTTTTTGGCGTTTTTATAGGCTCACCCCTGTTGTGGGTTGTTTTTGTTTATTATTCATTGGGTTTTTGTCTCTTTCTTGATATATTGTGACCTCTAGCTTGTGCTAGAGCTAGTTGTCACATTTTGAATCTTGGTCTTCTTTCGAGAGTTTCACTGGTTATTATGTCACTATCGTGGGTTTTGTCATGTTGTAACTTTTGTTACTGGTGGTTGTCACATTGTAACTTTTGTTACTGGTGGTTGACACATTGTAACTTTTGTTACTGGTGTTTGTCAGATTGTAACTTTTTTTACTGGTGGTTGTCACATTTCTGGATGTTGCACACTTATTTTTGTTGTCTTTGTCACTTTATCTCACCCGAGCATTGGGGGTTTTGATTTTATTTTTTTATTTTTTCCTTCGTGAATACGCTTATTGCGATCAGTCCATTGAATCCTAATGGCTGTTATCACTGCTTTTGAATTTTGTGCAACTTGTTGATTTGTTGTTTGAGAAATTTGTCACACTATAATAGAGTGGGGCTTGTTCCGTGGCCGTTAGTCCGTCATATATCTATGAGGCTGTATTCACTTGATGTCACACTGTTTTTTTTCCTATTCTTCTTTGGCACTTTCTTTGGCAGGTGTGCTTTGTGCATTCACCAATTAATTATTCTGTTGTGTTTTGTTCACTTTTTGTTGGCTATTTGCCTTCATCAGTTGGTGAAATTCAGTCCGTCACAGATGACTTCCACTTCTCACTAGTGCTGAAAAAAATCGTTTTTTTTGGCGTAGCAAAAAGGTTTCCTTGCTATTTTTTTTTTAAATTATTATTATTATTATTATTTTTTTTAAAGATATATTAGAAAATATACTTACCAAAAGGATGGCTTTTGAGGGTGGGAAATGCTTTTGAGGAATCTCGCTGCTGGGAAGGTGTATTTATTCTGATATGAGATCGATGTTTTCTACTAACCATCTCATCACTGCTCTTCCTTTTGTTTGAACTTGTTTGTTGTTCGCTAACTGGTTGTGCCATATTTTTTCGTTGTTCGGTGTGATGTGGATCAGATGTAGTGGTTGGGTTAGTGGGCACTCTATATGCAGACGGACGGACCACACGAAAGTGCTATGTATTTATATAATTACGAACGCACCTACTCCCCCCCCCCAAAAAAAAAAAAAAACAACTATTTAATCTGTGTTAAGGTTTAGAGCACTAACTAAAATAGTGTTTTTTTTTTTTTTTTTTTTTTTAAGATCTTACAGAATTAAAAGTTTCAAAAAGTTAAAATTAAGTTTTGTTAGAAATAGTATTTTATTCTGCATTTACTAATTTAAGTTATGGTTTGACTAAACAGGAATATTTTCTGCCACCTTATTGAATTGAAAAATTCTTTTAATAGAACTAATGGACGTGCCTAAAAAAACTGAATTATATACGTGAGTCTTGGTGGGAAATAAATTTGAACATTTCAGTTAAAAATTCTTTATCCAATATGATTTTAGGGGAAAAAAGTTGTCTTATTGTTTCCCTAAGTTAGTTTAAATAATTAAAATGTATGACAGAAATTTGAAGTTTTTTATTATTATTATCTTAATATGACGTCATCCTTCCCTAGTAGGAGATAGCACAAACTCATCCCGTTTTGGTTTAAAGTGATTTGAATGAATAGACACGTAAATAGTACGGCTAAAAGTGATCTATATTTCTTCTCAATGTAGGTATTTTTTGGATATAATATGTTAAAATTTTGGACGTTTATATTACGTTCATTTTATGTTCATTTTACTTCCTACCTGATGTCGTTTAAAAATACTTATTAACGTAAAAGTGGCGACATTTGGACGAAAATCAATGAAATATACATGAAATACACATGACTTTTTGCTGGAAGTCTATTGGTACTTTAAACCAAAACCTGATGAATCTATGTTATGTGGATTTACATTAGACTAAATATTTCCTCTCTTTTTGCTCGTTGAAACTGGTTTATCATTAAATCCGAACTCGCTATAGGCGGGTTCGACAGTATTGCGGCATCGTTTTGAATTATTATGACTATAGTTCAAAATTAATGTATTTTTCAAAGCCAAAAATTGTGCAGGAAGTTCATGATAACTTTTTTATTACATAAATATTAATAACTTAATGGTAAAAACTATATTTTAGTATATATTTTACATATTTTTAAATATACATTTAGAGTTGTTTTAGCACTTTCCAACATAGTTGAAAAGTGTTTATGAATTCGGTTTGTCTGTCTGTCTGCCGTCTGCCTATCTGTCCATGCTCTACTCGCGTAAATATATTTGGACTGACATGCAATTGATATATGTTACTGAGGTTTACTATGACATGTTCGATATTGAAAATGAAGTATGTAGCACTTATTGTTTTTTTACAGGGACACTCAAGAGAATTCCGTTACATTACAGTCTATGGGGAAAATTATTTGCTGTTTATTTTAATGATGTTACACGATTTCAAACACATTGTAATTGATATATACCACTAAGGTGCACTACAAGAGGCTTACTATGGAATAGGGTGTGCATAGTACTCATAGTTACTTTGCAGGGACAGTCAAAAGAATTTCGTTACATTACGTCTATGGAGAAAAATTGTTTGCGGTTTATTTTAATAATTGTTAATATATCGTATCGTAATTGTAATCGTAGCATTACATCTTAAAATTTATTCGATTATACTTTTGTGTAAGCATTCTTGCACGTCCGGGAAACATGACTGCAGAATCCCAGACGAATTTATAAATATAAGTGATGTTCAATTTTCAGTTCAGTTACTATGTTTTTGTCATTGTATAATGTTATTTTGTAACTCAATATATATATTCGATCCGAGGCCTCGTCTGTTTATTTGCTTTGTTATTTTATCAGCAGAGCTTGGTTTAAATTGCAGACAGAGTGACGCTAGTCCCTTTTCATATTTATTGCTGTGGTTTTGAGAGAGAAAATTTATTTTTCTTTTGTTTCTGTTTTTTTTACCCAGCGATGGAAAGTGAAAAAGAATTATATGGAGTTGCTCTTTTTGACGGGGACGGTACAAATTTTTCTGTTTGGAAAAGGCGTGTAAAAGCCATATTTGCGGCGAAAGATTTGGATAATTTTTTAGACAATGAAGCGACAACTGAAACTGCGGAAGTTCTAAAATCGAAAAAGGCTTATGCTTTATTATTATCGCTTTTAAGCGATGGGGTTCTTGCGTCATTGCAAGAAGAAAATACTGCGCACAAGATATGGAATAAATTAGAACGAACATATCATACCAAGCGTGCAGTTAATCAAATTTTAATTAGAAAGAGGTTAGAAACTATTAAAAAGGATCGTGTTGTGTCTATGAGAAGTCACATTGATGAAATAAATAAATTAATTTCGAAACTTAAAATTTCCGGTGCTGAAGTAAGTGAAACCGATACTATATTGTTTATATTCTGATGTCGTTGCCTCAAGAATTTGAAAATGTTAAAACTACGTTAGAAAATTAACCGAATACTGTTTTGACTTTAGATTTTGTCACACAACGGCTGTTAGATGCTGAAGCACTTCTGCTCGACTCAAAGAAAGAAAAAATGCAAAACAGGACCGCTCATGATAATATCGCGTTTGTATCAACTCGCAAATAATTTGTTTGCAAAAACTGTAATTCAAAGGGGCACATAGCTAAATATTGTAGAAAGAAACTTACTTGTTTCAAATGTGGACTTCCTGGCCATTTTAAACGTAACTGTAAAGCTGTTAAAAATTCAAATGAGGAAAAATTTGCTTCTTCAGCAGTATCTTTTGTTGCGGGGAATGTTAAAAAGAATGAATTTATAGTGGATTCTGGAGCGACTTCCCATATGTGCTCTAATGAGAAATAGTTCATGTCTTTACAGCCATCTTCAGGAACTATTAAGTGTGCGTCGAAAACAACAAATCTTGAAATTAAAGGTGTTGGAAATATTATTGGAAAATTATCAAACGGAATGGAAATTACACTAAATAATGTTCTTTACGTACCAGATTTAAGTGGACAGTTGATTTCCGTTAGAAAAATCGAAAACGCAAATTATGCAGTTATTTTTAAGAATGAAAAGGCGTTCATAGAAAAAGGAAGACATCGTTTTTGTTTTGGTGAACGTGATTCAAATGGACAATATGTTAGTTATTTTGACCCAAATTATGAAACTATTCTCACATCAAAAGAAAATGATTCCGAAATTCGGCATCGCAGAATGGGCCATCCAAGTGACAAAGTGTTGAAGGAAATGAAACTTCCAATACCGCTTTCTTTTTGTGATGTTTGTGTTCGAGCAAAACAGAGTGCAACACCAATGGGAAGAGGACCTAGGAAAAGAGAAAGTACTTCAATGATTGCTATTCATTCTGACATATGTGGCCCTATTGTTCCGAAAACTTTTTCTGATGAATGCTACTTTATGACTATCATAGATGATTTTTCGCGATTTACTGAAGTTCGATTATTGAAGCATAAAAGTGAAGCTTCAGAAGAAATGAAAGTTTTCTTAAAAACTAATCCTACAGTAAAGAAAATCAGATGCGATAACGGAAAGGAATATTTAAGTAATGATTTAGTGAATTTCACTCGAGATCTTGGTATAGTGATTGATCCCGCTCCTCCATACACTCCAGCTTTGAATGGAGTTGCTGAAAGATGCAATAGATCGCTCCTTGATATAGGAAGGGCTTTAATTGCTGAATCCTATTTACCTAAAACTTTTTGGGGCTATTCTTACAACAGCTTACTTGAAAAATCGAATGCCAAGCAGCTCCATTGAGAACTTAACGGCGTATTTCTTAAAATTTGGAGAATATCCCGATTTGAAGCACATACGTGTTTTTGGATGCAGTGCCTACATGTTAGTTCCTTCTGTTCATCGTAAGAAGCTTGATGATAGGTCTAAACATATGATCTTCATAGGTTATTCTTCAATGGGATATCGATTGTTAGATCCTGAGACGAAACGCATAACTATTTCAAGAAATGTCAAATTTGATGAAGAGAAGAAGCATACCATAAACTCAAAACAACACATAGTGGAAAATTTAGAATTGACTGATTGTGAAATTAACCCAGATTTTCAAGAAAGAACTAGTGAAGAATCAGAGGATTCTGAAGAGAAAGAAGATAAAATGAGAAAATCCGAGATATCAAGAAAACAACCTATTCGGTATCCAGCTCCTGAGGTGTATGAAGCATTACTTTGCCAACAAGAAACTTTATCTTTTGATGAGATCAAATTTCCCCCTGTTGATGAACAACGTTTATGGAAGGAAGCTATGGATGCAGAGATAGAAAGCATGGAAATCAACGACGTCTGGGATCCCGAAAAATTACCACCGTGCAAACGAGCTATTTCCTGCAAATGGGTGTATACCATCAAAAGAGTAGGACGTTATAAGGCTCGCCTTGTAGCCCATGGATTTATGCAAAAATAAGGACAAGACTATAGTGAAACTTTCGCCCCTGTAATAAGTATGCTTTTTGTGATTTTAAATGAAGACTTACATGCATTTGTTTTGGATGTAAAAACAGCTTTCCTGAATGGTAAGTTAAATGAACTTGTTTTTATGGATCAGCCGCAAGGCTATGATGACGAAAGCGGGTTAAAATGTGAACTCAAACGGAGTTTATATGGCCTGAAATAGGCCCCACGACAAAGTTTTGAAAGGTTTCTTGAACTTGTTTCAAAATTAAAATTTAAATCTCTTGATAATGAACCTTGTACAGTAGAACTCCAATTATCCGAATCAATTGGGACCGGACCCCATTCGGATAATCAAAAATTCGGATAATTGGTTTTTTTCCGAAAAAAAGGTCTATTTTAATTAATTACTGTATGTATGTTGAAAACGGGAGAAAAAAACTATTTTTAAAGGAAAAGATCTTTTAATTTATTAAATGAAAATGCAACACTTTTACATGTTAAGCGTACTTACAAGTGCTGTACATTAATACAATGATCACACTGTATCAGCATGTGATCACACTCAGGCTGACGCTCTATCCACTTCAACGCAGTTTCAAGGCCGGCAAATGCTTCACTAGCTGATGGTCCCGTGTCTGCTTCAACTTCGATACTAAGGTCTTCTTCTTCCTCGACACTTTCTTCTCTTACACTTTCAATAAGTTCATCATCATTTAGAATTTGAAACCCAGGTGGGCCGACCCGGCCACCTGGCGACGGACGACAGCCAATAATTGAACTGCACTATGAGACGGTGACTCATCATCCCAATAATGTTCGCAAGGACAATAGCGTGCGTAGACAGGATCCTTATTTTGCGAATCCCAGTACGTTTCCATCTTAATTTTTTCCCCTTAAATTCTGAAAGCGATTCGGATAATCAGCGATTCGGATAGTCGGAGTTCGGATAATTGGAGTTCTACTGTATTTTTATTCATTATAGTAATGGTCATAAAATAATTATTGCTCTGTATGTTGATGATATGGCTTATAGCAGGTTCAGATTTAAATGAAACTAATGTAGTTATTTCTTTACTCTCTAAAGAGTTTCATATGTCAAAATCAGAATGTGTTTCAGAATTTCTGGGTATTCAAATGAAATTTAAATCTGTTAGTTTAATAATAGATCAAGAGTCTTATATAATTAAATTGTTAAGTAAATTTAATATGCTAGAATGTAAACCTAGTGATATTCCTATTTCTCCTAAATCCACTCCATCTGATTTCAAAAATGGAAAACCATTTAAAGGTCCATACCGTGAACTTGTAGGTTGTTTATTGTATTTAGCATATATTTCACGACCTGATATTTTATATAGTGTTAATTGTTTGAGTCAAATGCAAGAAAATCCTACTGAAGTTGCATGGATTGCACTAAAGAAAATCTTAAGATATTTGAAAGGAACTTTGTCCTTAAAACTTGTGTATAAAAAGCAAAAATCTGATCCTATATTATCTATGTATGTTGATTCTGATTGGGGGGCAAACACAAATGATAGAAAATCAGTATCAGGTTACATTTTAATGTTTTGTAACATGCCTATTCTCTGGTGTTGTAATAAACAAAAATCAGTTGCATTATCGTCAACTGAAGCTGAAGTTATTGCCTTAACTAAAAGTTTGCAAGACCTGTTGTAGTTCAAATATATTGCTTGTGAAATTGTAAGTATTAAGGATTTAGTTATTTTAGAAGATAATCAGTCTTGCATAAAATATATCAGTAATGAAAGTAGTTATGGCAGAATGAAACATATAGATATAAAACTAAAATTTGTTCGTAATGTTGTAAAAGAAAATAATATCAAAATGGAATATATTCCTACAAATATGCCAATTGCTGATATGTTTACAAAGGCATTGCCTAAAGTTAAATTTTATGAATTGTTGTTTTTTTGCTGTTTGTATAAGTAATGCTTTAACTGTGTCATATTTTTAATGTTTGTTTATTGTAATTTTTTATTCTGTGTTTTTCTAATGTAATGCTAGATTATGGGTGGGTGTTAGTATATCGTATCGTGATTGTAATCGTAGCATTGCATCTTAAATTTTATTGGATTATACTTTTGTGTAAGCTTTCTTGCACGTCCGGGAAACATGACTGCAGAATCCCAGACGAATTTATAAATATAAGTGATGTTCAATTTTCAGTTCAGTTACTAATGTTTTTGTCATTGTGTAATGTTATTTTGTAACTCAATATATATATTCGATCCAAGGCCTCGTCTGTTTATTTGCTTTGCTATTTTATCAATAATGTTTCACTATGTTAAACGTATTTAAATTTATATATATCTCTGAGGTACATTACAAGAGGCTTACTACAGAATAATGTGTGTATAGCAGTCATCGTTCATTTACAGAAACACACAAAATAATTCTCTACTGCCTGTTAACAATAATTTGTGGAAGTGCGTTTTCAGTTTCTGAATGCGATTTTAAAATTAACTCATTTTTTGTCTATTACTTGGTGTGCATAAATTCTGTAGATCCTATACAGGGTAGCACAAAAGTTCGCGAACACATTTCCGTTTATTGACAGAAATTCCAGAAGGATAATTTTAAGGTGTACTACATGTTTCCTAACTGAACTAAAATTTAGAATTCTATGTAGTACATATATAAATCTATAGATCATATGCAAGGTTGAATAAAAGTACTACGAATATTGTTTGTAATTCCTGAAATCACGTTTTTAAATATATTGTGCGTTTTCCAAATTATTTACCTAGATATTATCTTTCAACTTATTAAACGGTAAAGATTTGTAAAATTATTTTGGAAGTGTTGGAAAGTGTAACATAATCTATGCTTGACGCATGATTTTTCGTTCTTGTTTTTTTCTATTTTGCTTGGCTTTTATTACTCCTGTCTCTTACTATTTCCCTTTCCCCTGTCCATTGAATTTCTTAAAAATATTGATGTCTTCTACTTTATTAAAAAGTATTTTTAATCAATCTGAATAGTTCAAAGAAACAAAAAATAGAAATTATATTGTCACTTTGAAATTGAAATCTTCATGACGTACAAAAAGAAAAAAAAAAGTTAAAAGCTTTGCGTCAATCTAAAAAAAAAAAAAAAAACGAAGTTATAAGATTTTCCGTATTTACCCAAAACTCCTTTTCTTTAATTCTGTGCAAACATTTCATCTTGAAGTATTCTTATTTAAAAATAACTATCTTTAATACTTTTTCTATAAGAGAAAATATGTGCATAGATTGGGAGAATGAAAAAAAAAAGTGTTTGAGTTTTGTTTTAAAATACAGTAGGATCGCGTTATATCGCTCATTTTGACACATCGCTCTTTTTTCATGTTTCCTGAAAAGAAAAGGAAAAAAAAAAAAAACCCACTCTAATAACTTTTTCACACTTGTTAAGTAAATATCAAGTAAGTATATTTTTAAGTAAGATAAAAATAAATAAGTACCATTCTGTATCATTAACTTTATTAAGATAATTGTAGTATATTTATAAACTAAAGATTGGATTCAAAGTCTCTTGTTATATCGCGCTTGTCGGGAGATAAGAAAAATGAGCGATATTTTCTTGTCTCCAAACAATTTAGAAAGTGATAATCTACATGTAAATATGTAATACGTATCTCTAAAACATTTAAGTAATTCACCTATTGCAATTTTCGCAATAAATTAGGAACATAGAATTACATTTACTTATTGTTATTTACATATACATTAATTATAATCAATTGTTACTAACCCCGCTAACCTTGTGAGAATACATGCCCCCCTCCTTGTCACTTTTTTGTACTGTACTTTTATCCTCCCCCCCCCCCCCCCCCCCCGCTTTTTTCTTTTTTTATGTTTGTTTCTATTTTCTAATAATTTTAGAAATACGAAAAAAAAAAAAAAAAAAAACCTTCATAGTTTCATTTTAATGTTTAACAGGACGGTATCAGGTAATTAACACATATTAAAAGGCTAGCTTCGTTCTTTTAATTATGAATGCTTAATTTGAAGTCTTTAATAAATATTTTGAAAGGTTTTCTGTTGATATATTTTATGCATCAAAATCTAAAAATCGTTGAAAGCTGGAATACTTAAAAGAGCTGCAACTGGCGTTAGTAACTAACATAAGACGATTACTAACGAACAAAAATAAATATTTTTGGGACATGGTTTATTCGAGAAGGGGTACGCATACATGAAATGCTAAAGAAAGGGGTACGTGAGAGAGAAAAGGTTGAGCACCGCTGATTTAGAGGATTGTAAAACACTTTAAGGTCGTGTTCAACACTTAAATGACGTGTTCAACAACGCGAAACTTTCTGACACAATTTCTGACTCATTTTTAAACGCAAAAGGCATAAAATTGGCAGGCCTGACTATCTAAGCAATTTGGAATCGAAATGAGATTTTTTTACATTTTTTGATAAATAGATTACTTATCAGGTTATAAGCGATTCTGGACAAGTTTTTCGCGCTTCTCTTGGCTGCCGCGTCGGGAATTCAGTTCAAAACGCCGACTTTGACAGTGTTATCTTAAAGATCTTCTGCCTTTACCAAAAAAAATAAAAAACGTGTTTTGATTACATAGTTTTTGAAAAAGAACACCCGCAAATTTCGTGCATTTGCGAACAAAAGTGAATTAAAAAAATGTGTCGAAAAGTAGCCTGTTTAGATTTGAGAACAAACAGCCTTAAGAAAATTAGACTACATTCTTGTTTCTCAAACAACAAGTTTTTTTTTTTTTTTTGAATAAATAAAATTTTCACTTTAAGCCCGGTTCCGATGAATAGCATAAAAATCGAACAAGAGCACGTTTCGGGCCCAGACTTGAGATGGGACTCACGAGCTTGGGTCTGAGCCGGGTCTCATTTCTAGTGTATATGTTTTCATTTTTATATATAAAAAAAGATAAAATGATAGTAGCGATATAATTGCAGTCTATTTTTCCCTAATTGTATTAAAATATGGATTAGTTTTCTTTCTTTTCGGGTTCGAGTTTGAATATTTCGGATTGGGATTGGGGGTCAGGTTTTGGGTTGACAGTTTTTTTGTCGGGTTCGTTTCGGGTTCAGAAATTTCGTGTTCGGGTCAGGTACAACTCGATACGTGAAGGACTCTAGTCCAGTTACACTTTATAAAATAGAAAATCAATTTTTCGGACTTTCTATAAATATGATAATAGTACCTCTGAAATTGGCAAACATCGACTCAGAGGATTATCCAAATACAGACTTCGAAAATTGCAACTAAACATAAATTTTAATGTTGATTTAAATAGAAATATCAAGGAAATTATATTTTTATGTAAGAATACATTGAGTTAAAATTTCAACAAGGTTTTTTTTTTTCTTTTTCTTTTTGAAAATATAATTTTTTATTTCCTGACATCGATCAGGATATTTGTACTTCCGGATAACTGGAGTTCGGATAACTGAAGTTTTACTGGACTTCGTAATCATAATTGGTGTATAAGTATCGTTTAAATTAATACATTAGAGTGATATAGAAGAGAGTCTTGAGATGACCAGACAGACAACATTATTATTCACGTCTCACCCTAAACAAAAAACTCACCCCCTCACCCCACACTGTTCAGCACTTTGTTTAAATGAAGCAAAAAAAATCTGTTAAAAAGACTAATGTTCAAATTGAAAGTAGTGATGTGCATAATGAATGTTTTTTTCGTTCGAATGGATCATTAGGACATGCGCAAAAGCATAGTTGCCAATCTTCGTATATTTTTTAACCAATTTCCACCAGAAATTTTCTAGGAAAAAAAGACATAAAATTATAGTTGTCAATCGTCATATTTTTTAATCAATTTAGTCCAGAAATTTTGTAAGAAAAAAGTTTTATATTTTTAAGTGGCTCTTAATTTAATTTTTAAATAAAATATAAAATTCGTTTTTTTTTCTTACATAATTTCTGGTAGTAATTCATTTAAAGAAATTTGAAGGTTGCCATCTGTGTTTTTTGCGCAATGCCCGAATGATTCATTCCAATATCAAAATCATCCAATCTGCCCATCACTAATTGAAAGACTTTGCGCAGACCATATGGCGCGATGTAAAACGTCCCCAAGATTAGGGAGAATTTCCATAATCTAGGAGGCGTTGATACGGGCCGCTCGTTGCGAAAAGGTTCAGAGATGTAAATATGATTTTATCTTATTTTATTCAAACAGACATAATATTGTTGAAATAACATCAGAAAATGAGCTCAAACGATTATTTATTAAAGGAAACTAAGAGTTTGCGACCATTATAAGTAAAAAGTACTTTATTAAATGAGGAATATTTAAGATATTTTTTGTAAAACAACTGATGTATGGATAAAAAAAAAAAAAAAAACTGTTGGTTTAAATCATGCAACCCTGATGTTTACTGGGAAAAAAAACCTCCTTCCCTACTGCTATTTAAAATTTACAATCAGCTACATTGTTTCTTATATATTTTAGAATTCTGTTTTGTCAGCCATTCAATTTATGGGCTTATATATTGGAAACGTATGGCTATAAAAAAAACTTAAACAGGAATCTTTCTAAAAGAACGAAAATGAAATTTAACTTTGCAAAAAAATACGTCCTTAAACTAAAGAAGTTTCACCAACGAACAAAGACATTTCAATTTACACTCCTGAAAACAAATTGCCTCAAGCATATAAAAATCCTGTTACTCCATCGATTTGATTTTGAAATAAAGGTACCCCTCCCGGCCCTCTTAACACATCCACTTAATACCAGCGCCACTTGGCGACTCTCTGTCGCCCCTTAGGCGCGTTCAATAGCTCAGCATTTTTCGCTCCATCGAAAACCAGCAACAAGTATTTCGAGAAATGGACTACCTGTTAACGTGCGCCATTTCACTGAAATTCATATATCCCAGTATAGCTTGTATATTTTATGAAAATGAGACAGTTCTCTCTGATCGAAAATGCCAATCTAATGGAAAATACAGATAAAAGAAATGAGTTATATTCTACCACGTAATTTGTGAAAAATCATTATACCGAATTAAATTGTTCCTTTAAATAATGTATAAATTTTGTTTTTTTCACCAGAATTTTTTTATCCTTTATAATTATATAAAATATTTATGAACGCTAATTATATTTGCATAAATTTTATTTCAGGAAGTTAAAAAGTTGCTGGTTTTTTCTTTTTTTTTTTTTTTGTACAAATCTCTTTATCTTTTGGCTTACAAGGTGTAATTATGATGATGGAAAGCGATGATAATAGCACTCTTAGTAATAGTGGAAATAGTGAACTCGAAATGATTATTTGTTTTCCGCATACATTTTGTGTTAAAAGAAGAAGGAAAAAAAAAAAAAAAAAAACTAAAATATAACAGTTTTTGAAAATTATTTGGTAGAATATTTTATATGTTGTTGCGCTTATTAATAATTATATATATTATTAAATTATTAAGCCAGATTATTATTAAACCAGCAACAAGTATTTCGAGAGATGGACTACCTGTTACCGTGCGTCATTTCCCTGATATTCATATATCCCAGTTATAGTTTGTATATTTTTTGAAAATGAGACAGTTCTCTCTGATCGAAAATGCCAATCTAATGGAAAATACAGATAAAAGAAATGAGTTATATTCTACCACGTAATTTGTGAAAAATCATTATACCGAACTAAATTGTTGCTTTAATTAATGTTCAAATTTTGTTTCTTACACCAGAATTTTTATACATTTACGATTATATAAAATATTTATGAACGCTAATTATATCTCCATAAATTTTATTTCACAAAGTTAAAAAGTTGCTGTTTTTTTTTTTTTTTTTTTTTCCTTTTTTTTGACTTGCAAGGTGTAATTATGATGATGGAAAGCGATGATAATAGTACTCTTAGTAATAGTGGAAATAGTGAACTCGAAATGATTATTTGTTTTCCGCATTCATTTTGTGTTAAAAGAAGAGAAAAAAAACTAAAATATAACAGTTTTTGAAAAATTTTTGGTAGAATATTTTATATGTTGTTGCGTTTATTAATAATTATATATATTATTAAATTATTAAACCAGGATATTATTAAACCCGCAACAAGTATTTCGAGAAATGGTCTACCTGTTAACGTGCGTCATTTCACTGAAATTCATATATCCCAGTTATAGCTTGTATATTTTATGAAAATGAGACAGTTCTCTCTGATCGAAAATGCCAATCTAATGGAAAATACAGATAAAAGAAATTAGTTATATTCTACCACGTAATTTGTGAAAAATCATTATACCGAATTAAATTGTTCCGTTAAATAATGTAAAACTTTTGTTTCTTACACCATAAATTTTCATATAATTTATAATTAGGGTGAAACACCCAGTAACTGACACTGTAAGGATTTTTTCTTGTTCAAATCACTATAACAAAAATTTAAATCTACTTTATACTTGCATTTGCTTTTGAAAGGATAGTAGAGGTATATTAAAAAAATATTGCTGGCATAATTTTGAAAAAATATGCATTTTATTATTAAAAATTAATTTTATTCCTAAATATGGTCGAACACTCCACTAACTGACACCATCCCTATTTTGGAACACCACTAACTGACACAAAGTGAACCAGTGACTGGCACTTTATTTTAAAAGTTTAAAATGCTTTAAAAACGACTTTATTATAAAAACAAAATACATTAATATTTATTATGAAAAGTGGGAATTAGTAAGCTGTACTGCATTCTTAGTAATGCAGAGTATATAGTAAGAGTATGTAGGAGTAATATTTAGTACTGCATTATTAGTAATGCAGATATCCAATAACTGACATTTAGGAACCAGTAACTGACGTCTGGTGTTCAAAAGTTTAAAAAAAAATTTGGTAGACTATTTTATATATTGTTCCGCTTATTAAAAAGACATAATAAAAAAAAAGAGTAAGTTTTGCAGAGAACTACAGAAAAAAAAATTAGTTAAGGGGTTAGGTAAAATATTTGGTATTATTTTGTGGAGCAGTTCACTTAAGATAATTAACTAAATGAGTTATATTCTATCACGTAATTTGTGAAAAATCATTATACCGAATTAAATTGTTCCTTTAAATAATGTAAAAATTTTTATTTCTTACACCAAAATTTTTATGTGATTTATAATTATATAAGTTATTTATGAAAACTAATCATCTCTAAATATATTTGTCTTACGTGGCGCGGAAATAAGCTGAATTTCTACCTTATCGTTGGTAACAACCGTAGTTTCCAGAGCTCAGACCAATGAACAGACAAGATTGTGTTAGCTCCGCCTCAAATATGGCGACCAGTGTCAGAGCAGCGAAACTCAAGCTAGAAATTATTAAAAATACAATAATATGAACGTAATCCAAAGGGTCTGAGATGATTCCTCATTTTAATTATGAGTAATATTGTTAATTTCAAATGAATTCTCAACTCTTATTTAGAATTTATTTACGAATTTCACTCACACAAAAAATCGGAGATAATAAAATATAAACTTTCTAGAATGCCCCTGCTGCCACCTGTTGCTGTTTTATTGAAGTAAAAATAATTTCTTTTGCAGAAATCTATAATCAATTAAAATAATAAAATGTCGAACGAAATTTAAACAATCATTGATGATAAACTATCTTCCTACCCCGTAGTGGTTTTTTTTTTTCGTTTTTTTTTCTAATGAA
This sequence comes from Maratus michaelseni, assembly GCA_963931845.1. NCBI lineage: Eukaryota > Metazoa > Arthropoda > Arachnida > Araneae > Salticidae > Maratus > Maratus michaelseni. The sequence continues at coordinate 413,054,620 of OZ007589.1, forward strand.
TTTAAGCCGTGCTGTACAATATTATAGGTGCAATAAGTTTTAAACTAATTATGTTTCCAAGATCCTTTTTTCACAGTATTCAAATGGTTTATATGCCCATTAGTAGCATCAACTAAATGCATTTTTAGTTGTGTTTTCAACGGAGTTTTCAATTACTTTTTTACATTAAAAAAATTGTCAATTTCATATGTTCAAATGATTTATTGTAGTTCTTATTCCGGCTAGAATTATTCGAAAAATAAAAAGGGGCGAGCAAGCGAAGCGAACTGGGACCGCGTAGCGGTTTCAATGTGAATTGCTTTGCATATCACGGGGGGTTGGCGAGCGTTAGCGAGTAGGGTGCTGAGCCCCCTAGTTATATTCATAATTTTAATTCCATGAAGTTAAAAAGTTGCTGTTTTCTTTTATAAATCACTTTTTCTTTTGGCTTAAATTATGATGATATAAGGAGATGATAATAGCACTCTCAGTAATAATGGAAGTGGTGAACTCGAGATGATTATTTTTTTTTACCGAGTTCATTTTGTGTAAAAAGAAGATAAGGAAACTCTAAATGTTTTTCAAAAATTTTGGTAGAATATTTTATATTTTGTTCCGCTTATTAAAAATGCATAATAAAAAAAATGAGTAAGTTTTTCAGAGAACTACAGAAAAAAGATTAGTTAAGGGGTTAAGTAAACTATTTGGTATTATTTTGTGGAACAGTTCATTTAAGATAATTTAAGGGTTAAACCTTTGACTACGGGTTGGGACATTTATCTCCCGGTTAGTGTTGCCAGTTTCAGTGTCACAAAAAGCGGGACACTGGCTTCTAAATCGGGATATAAAAATGCTGTAAACCCTGTAATAGCAGAACTCGTCTATAACAGAACCCTGTCTTAAAAGTAAAATTTTCATTGTCCGTAGGGTAGAAATAAGATACAATTATACCCGCTAAGAGGAGAGCCTGTTTGAAACGGATTTTTTTATTTTGTCTCTTGAGATTCCGTCTTAGAAGGTTTTATTACACTAAATAAACACAATAATATTATACATTAAAACCTGTGAAAGCGAAGTTGCTAGGGAAGGAAACAGAATTCCACTTTAGCAGGTACAATTGCATAGTATTCCTAATGTAGGGACAAATGGAACGTTGAATTTTTACTTTTAAATTAGAATTCCGTTATAGAAAGGTGTTCGTTCACACAGGGTTTATTGAACAAAGTACAGTAAAACTTGTGAAAACATAATCGCTAGGAACTGAAAATAAGTCTGTCTTAGACAAGTTTCCGTCTAGGCAGGTACCGGGTGTCCTAAAAAGGACTGACTGATTTTAAAATTCAATAACTTCCAAGCGGTGGCAGATATTAATAAAATTCTTGCAGGAGAGTAATGCATGATGTCAGGAGTTTTTTACTGCGAATCGTGATTTAGTTCGAATTATCAGCAATAGATGGCGCTGCGAGCAATATACATCCAGTCGAGACCAAAGCAGAAATCACCCAGCATTGTTGTGAAGGAATGAGGTTCAATACATGGAGGCCCCACCAGTGGCTGAGAGGTTCTGCTCTCAAAGCTGGTCGACGGGAGGTGCTGGGTTCAAACCCCTGTCGCGCTCGTCGACCTAACCGTTTGGAGTTGTCCATGGTTTTCTTCGAACCTTGACGTAAATACGGGTTAGGTTCCCTTAGAAAGACCCCCACGGAGGGCGCTCCCTCCTCTAGGGCCTATATCCGTCGAGTAGATAATCGACCGTCATAAAATCAACCAATACATGGAGTGGGCCTCATTCACCAATAAAATATTATTCAGAATCGGGCCCTAAGAATAAGATTGTATCAGCGAATGAGACCCACTCCATGTATTGAACCTCCATCTTTCACATCAATGCTGGGTGATTTTCACATCACCAACGCATCACCAATGGGTGACTTTTGGTGTCCCGCGTGCTAATTACGCAGGACAGGTCTTGGAACCTCTGAAAATCCGGACACTTGGGAACACTAGTCCTAGTGGAATACTCTTTTAGGTAGATTTCGTAAGAAATACTACCTATTACATTCTCCCCTTAGTTGGAATTCCTGAAACATTTTTGCAGATCTACACCGATCATGACTCCTAGAACCCAAAACCACTTCCCTGTTCAAAACTTTATCTATCTATTTATCTATAGCTATATCTATCTAGCTATATTTTATGGACACGATAACTTCCATAATTCTGCACAAATCTCTTCCAAACTGCTACATAAAATCAAGCGGCATAAAAACTCGGTCAAGTTCGTTAATGGGCAAAATCGAACCAAAGGGGTGGAAATGGGGGGGGGGGGGGTTAGTGAAAACAGAAAAAAAAAACCCATAACTTCTTAATTATGATACATATCGAATCTGTTTAAAGTTATTATTTCTTCTTGAAAAAGGGTAAAAAATGTATGTATGACAGATTTTTGATTTCATTAAAGCCGTCAAGGATTTTTTTTTTAATTCTATTCATACCACTTTATGAACAATGATCTCTGTCATACACTCATACTAGGGTATTTTCAAGAGAAATCTACGACAATGAAAATTTTTTGTAATTGTAGTATGATTGAATATAAAAATAGTCGCCAATCCTGGCCCTTAATCAAAGGGATGTTAATTAATGTGATATCATATTTTACTACAGTAAAGTCCTTAAAATCTAGGTCTTTTTTAACTGATCCGGCAATAAACAGAGCATTTCTAAAATATTGTACGATATTCAAATCAACTTGTCCGAAAGAAATTCAAATTAGCTATATAGCATCGTTACTTGTCCTTCTAATAAAATAGTCTTCACGTTTTTAAAATCAAAATCTATGCTAAAATTATTTTTGTTTTTTCAAAAATAAAATGGGGGGGGGGGGTTACAGTTCTAAGACTTTAACAAATAAAGGTAACTGATTCATATTAAAAATATAATTAACTGTATAAAAATAGAATGAAACTAGAATAAATAGTCTTTCAAGTGCTTAGGGAAAGAAAGATTTAGACATTTGGTCTGAAATAAACTGTTCATTTAAATTGACGCACAGTGGATTATTTGACGCGAAATCCTGGCCAAAATTAATTTTCATGTGTTTTAAAACTATTGTTGTTGACTTACTATTAGTAAATACACTTAATTAATGTTATCTATGCATAAATGTTCGTATTTAAATATTATATATATATATATATATATATATATATATAAAATACAATCTTTACTTAATTATTTATTGTTTATAAAAGGAAATTAATTGTTGATAGGTTTGTTTTATCTACAAGTAATGTTTAATTAAATGTGATTAATTTTACTACACATAAATTTTTATTTATTTTTTAATAAAAAACAAGCATTGCATTTAGTATTTCCCAAAGTTGAGTCTATATTATTTAGAGATGCTGGTTTCTGAGTGTTTTTAATAGGTTTGCAGTCCTCCAAAAAAACATTGATATCTCAAAATGGCAACAGTATGCGGAACATTTTTTTTTAAAATTTGCCTTCAAAACTATAACAAATACGATTACAAATAAAAAATTGTCCGGAAAACCCCGACACAGCTTAAAAAAGCTTTGAATATATTAGATAATATGTTTCAAATAAATATATTTCAATAAATTAGATCTAAAAAGTCTTAATATTAACTCATTTTCAATTTAAATTATGTTTTATTACTAGAAAAATAAAATTATTTAAATGCACATGTCAAAGTATACATTTAAACACAATAACAAATCTGAAATATAACAAAAAAGCACGTCTTCTCACAAAGAAACTTTCTCTTCAACTAAGGTTAGAGTTGCAAAAAACCGGTTTATTCCCAGGTTTATTTCCAATAGACCCGGTTTATTCCCTGGTTTATTCCCAAAAGACCTGGTTTATTCCCCAAAAACCAAGTTTATTCCCCAAAAACCCAGTTTATTCCCAGGTTTAAACCGTGTTTTTTCTAGCCTTTGCAACTCTAACTGGTAGCAGTCGCCGGATATGACTCATACTCCGGAAATACACATAGATCGATGCACCAGTTATTCAGCTATTATAAAATATGCTTTTTACAACTGTTGAGCAAATTTTAATATCTGCCTTTTTGGCCATTATTTTGCATCAAATACTCCACTGTGTGACGCAAGGAAATATTTAGTATATTTCTTTATAAAGAAAAAAAGTTGTCGTAAAATCGCAAAAAAAAGTTTTTTCCTAATTTTTCTGATCAGAATTTTTTTTACAAAATCACAGCGATATTAGCTATCGAAAGATTGGCTGCTAACTGTGCAGCAAATCTGATTGACACAAATATTTTTTTAACAGTGACAGAAGAGCGCAAATCATTAATTATAAGATACAGGGTAATTCCCGGAAAAATGACACACAATTTAATTTGTTGACCATACATCTTATACATTTAAAATTCCGAAATACTTGCACTCAATTTTGAAACTTGAAATATTTAAATGCTACCCTTTAGTCTAGATAATTTATGATTTTCTTTATATTGGGTTGAGCATTACATATTCATTGAAATGCAGAACTTTTATATTCATCGTATAATTCTTTTGGATCTCCCAAATTCGTTGAAGATTTTTAGATTGAATTTGTCTTGGCTTTATTATAAAGAATGTATTAAATATTAATTCCATTTTTACATATAGATGAAAAGATCAATAAGGTAATTAGTACTCTTTGAAATTCTCGTTGCTAAAGAATATTGGAATATTGCTTGTTACATAATACAAAGCAAACAACTTCGAAAATCTCCTCAATAGCTACAACAATCTGATCAGTATGATAAAACTCCTCTGATATCATTTTCCATTTTGATAATTAGCTTTGTTCTTCTGATAATTGATATGAAACTTGATCAAAATTTCATCCCAGTGATGTCGAAATATACTAGCTTTGATTATCACTTTAATCATGAAAAACAAGCCATAGCAGTGCCACCTGTTGTATGATATGTACCTGTACCTAAACCTAATCAGCAAAAATTTAAATCAAGATCTAATAGAATATGACGTTTGATGAAATTCCGTGCATTAGTTCTTCAGTTAAAGCAACCACAATATTTGTATAACAGACAGAGATTTAACAGAAATAGTCAAATCGTGTTCAAGACATCCTAAAAGGCCTTTAAAAAAAAAAAAAACAGAAGTTGAAAGTTTTTACAAATCTAATATCTCTTCTTATACTATATAAAGAAGAAAGTAAAAAAAATAATAATAATAAAATGCTATTGTAAAAGTTTGAAATTCATGTTTTTAAAGAAAATAGTCTTTGCTAAACAATGTAAAGCAAACAACATCGAAAATCATATCATACAATAATATCTACGAATTTCAGATTGGAATGATAAAAACTCTTTGTTATCATTTTCCATTTTGATAGTAATCTTTGTTCCTCATATCTCTAAATATATCTTGTTTCTAAGACCCATAGGAACAAGAGTTCCGAAACCCCGTTTCATTGCTATAGAAAAGGGAATGCAAGATGTGTAATACGTATATCTTTGGGGAATCATTCAGTTTACATGTTATTCGAATTAATGGGTATTATTTCAACGAGCATCATTGCAATACTACAAGTCAATGGGACTATAGCAAAAGGAAGATGAAATATAAGGTCGTACAGAAGAGATAGACCGTAGTGTATCTGCAGGGAGATCTCAACAGAACGTCTCTTATTATGCTAATTACTTGAAGGGTGATGGGATGTATTTTCTACCACTTAATTGTAATCAAGCTTTGTGTCAGAGTTTTTGAATAAAATTTTACTTTTTAAACTTCGGTGGAAAAAAAAGCTGTAAAATTTCATTTCCTTAATGTCAAATAAATTTTACTTTCTAAATTTCCTGTGTGAATTCAGCGTTATAGAAATACAATTGCTTGCCCCTAAAATCATAATTGCGATGTTTATAAACTAATGGAATACACTCTTGTGTTGGATATTACCACAAACAATTTTTGTATAGGAAGCCAAAGTTCCAATCCACATATTCAGTCGAAAATACAAAATATCTCACAAACAAACAAATCTTGTTTTGTTGCGATTTATCACCCCTGAAAGTTTGCTTCATTATTTTGTTAGCACCGTGTAGTGACATATAATATAAAAGGGATGCTGTAAATCTAGAACTAGATTTCAAAAGAAACTAGCATGTTGTGGTCATCAGAAAACTTTCTTATATATCATTCTAATAATATATTAAAGTAAATAGAGCAGTTACACACAGACAATTATGAATGTTATGTATAGTGCATTTCTTAGTGGTAATAGAGTGTAGATATAATATAACTAATAACCTCAAATATAAAATTTGGTGCATTTCTCACAATAGAAACTGAGACGCAGCGATAATATTCATCTCAAGAAGCATATAGGATAGCAGCGCTTCCTTGTGAGTATTATGATAAATTATGTGATAAAATAGAGGAAATACCATCCATTGTTGCAGAGATGTAGCTAATACAGAGATCGTGAAAAACACGACGTAGCAGCACCACCTGTTGGCTGATATACACCAAAATTTTAAATTTGTCTCAAGGTCTAACTGAATATAAGTATTATCGAATTCCATCCATTGTTTTGATATAGCTAAGGTACAATCCGTGAAAACACAGCATAGAAACGCCATCTCGATATATACCAAAAATATAAGCAGCAGCAATTCATGTTAAGGTTTAGTTGAATTCCGTGCATTAGTTCATGAGTTAAAGCGGCCGCAAAATTTGTGTCACATACAAACAGAGACACTTTCCAAAAATAGTGAAATCATATTGAGGACATCCCCAAAAACTGTAAATACACCAAAAACAAAAACAACAACAACAAAAAACGGAAGTAAAAAATTTTCATGAATACGATACTTTTTTATTATGTATATAGAAAGAAGTAAAAATTAAAAAAAAAGAAAAATTAAAATTTTGTAGAAATTATGTTGACAAACTGGTGTTTACGTTTGAAACGAATCCAATATCTTCTTCTTGTGTTGTATACAGAAGAAAGTAAAATTTATAAAACAGAAGAAATTGTAAAACTTTGAAATTAATATTTTTAAAGAATATTCATTGTTAAAAATATAATTAAAACAGTAAATCGTGTTAATCGAACTAGACAGAAAAAAAATTGTGTTAGGCTTGCTTTCCAAATTAACTTAAGTTACTTCTATGGAGGTCAATCTAAAAAAATATAGATAGGGGAAAGTAGGGTAAACAGGGTAAACAGTTTTCCTTTGTTGACAAAAGTCTAGAAGGGTGAAAAAATAAGAGCACCCCATAAAAGTGTTTGGGGATATCTGTGCTGTTGATAAACCCCACTTGTTGCCACAGAAAAATTCTTCTCTACAGGAGAAAAGGCGTTTTCCAGGGCCATCTGAAACAGCGCCGAATTTTGATGGTAGGGTAAAAATAATACGGGTACTAATCAAAAATCAAGTTTTTACACTTCCAGTATCAGAAAGCTGCGGGTACTAATCAAAAATCAAGTTTTTACACTTCCAGTATCAGAAAGTTTGGGTACTAATCAAAAATCAAGTTTTTACACTTCCAATATCAGAAAGCTACGGGTACTAATCAAAAATCAAGTTTTTACACTTCCAGTATCAGAAAGTTTGGGTACTAATCAAAAATTAAGTTTTTACACTTCCAGTATCAGAAAGCTACGGGTACTAATCAAAAATCAAGTTTTTACACTTCCAGTATCAGAAAGTTTGGGTACTAATCAAAAATCAAGTTTTTACACTTCCAGTATCAGAAAGCTACGGGTACTAATCAAAAATCAAGTTTTTACACTTCCAGTACCAGAAAGTTTGGGTACTAATCAAAAATTAAGTTTTTACACTTCCAGTATCAGAAAGCTACGGGTACTAATCAAAAATCAAGTTTTTACACTTCCAGTATCAGAAAGCTACGGATAGTAATCAAAACTAAAGTTTTTACAATTCCAGTAGCAGAAAGCTAAAGCTTTCTGTTTTAGATGGTCCTAGAAAACGCTTTAACCCAAGTAGAGAAGAATTTTCCTGTGGCAACAGGTGTGGTTTATCAATAGCACAGATATCCCCAAACACTTTTGTGGGGTGCTCTGATTTTTCTGATTGTAATAAATTTTGAATCAAACTTTAAATCCTACATTCATTTCTTAAGGGCAGTAACTTTTTATTCAGGTTTTAAAGCAATTTTTAATGTTGTCATGTAATGGCTTTCTCAGGTTTTACTTTTCGTATCCGCTGCACTCCTCATGTGCCCACACTTTACAGACTGAACATGTTGTATCCATTCTTCACCAGTGAAGAAACAAATCATTGCAGAATTCAATGCAAAACCATGTGTAAAACCCGGTTTTGCCCTAATAGCCGACCAAAAATCAATATATTTCTTCTCCTGGATAGCTGGACATACACACTTCTACCTGGCATCATAATATAGTGTGAAAGCTATGGAAAACAGTGGCTTACTTATCTAAATCAATCCGTCAGGCTCGAATTTTAAGAGCAGAAAAGTCGGCGAAAGATTAAAACTTTTGAAGTGAATTTCCTTTTCAATAGCACGGACACAGAGATTAACTCCCTTCAAAGCCGATGGCACACTGCTAGGGAAGGCTAAGGGATGTAGTTAAGATGGGCGCCACAGGGCAGCACCCATCAGCGAGAAAACAGGGTACCCGGTTAAACTCGCCTACCCAGTTTTACCCTACACTCCCCTAGAGTTGTAAAGGGTGAAAAAAAATCGGGTTTATTTCCGGGAATAAACCGGGTTTTTTGGGAGGAAAATATAAAAAAATTCCCTGAGTTTTCAGAAAGTTTTAGGCATAAAATTTTTTAATTTGCAAGCAAAATAATTTTTTTACAAATGTAAACAAAACCAATAACATAAATACAGAAAAATGGCACAATTTACATGAAAACTAATGAAATACAGGTTTAAGCTTCAGAAATATTGAGTAAGAGAAATTAAAATAACATAAGTAAGTTGATAGTTTAATCGTATATATGTAAAAAGTGCGAAAGACAGAAGACAGATTCATCTTGCCTGACATGAATATAGACAACACCCCTGTTCTTCGATTCAGACAATGTAAACAAAAAAGAAAACGAACAAAACTAAAAGAAATGAATGCAAAAATACACTGCAACTCACAAGAAAATTAATATAGAGTATGCCTGAATAGTAAATATGCCAGCTAACAGAAATTAAACAATTTTAATTTTTAAAGAAACATTACAATTCACAGCCGCCATTAATGTAAAGCAAATGATATATTATAATAAATTATAAAAACGTAGATCGCAAAATCCTAAGTTTTATGAATTCATAATGAAAAACCTATTTTAAACTAAAAAAAATTAAATTGAAAAATGACTAGTTTTGTTTACTTTCAAGACTTCTTCAAAATTTCCAATATTCCCCCCAAATTCCGGGTTTATTCCCAAAAATTCCCGGGTTTATTCCCGTCCCTCAAAAACTGCGGTTATTTTGCAACTCTACACTCCCGTATAGTTATTAAAATTTATTAAAGAAAAATTATATTAACCCATGTGAAAGTTATTTAAAAAAGAATAGCTTTTAGTGACAATGCATTTTAAATATTTAAACAAACTGTAATTTAATAAAAAGTCAATTCCATGCACAATTTTCACAAGGCATAAAATAGCTGAGTGAAAAAGAAAAAAAATCTCCTTTCATTTTAACACGACCATTATAATAGAAGAAATTTATACAAAATTTTTTTATGTTTTTATAAAAATCCGAAGAAATGCAATTATTTATTTTCTATTACGTATTTTTGCAAGCGGTATTAATTAAATATTTTGAATGTATTCAAATGATTTTTGTGTTATGGTATTTGTTATTTGATATCAAGTTATTCAGTTTATTAAGAAAAAAAAAAAAACCTTGAATCAACAAATGAAGTAAAATTAATTTTATTATGCAAATATGTGTATTATTATAGTGATGCTGAAGCAGCATATTATGTGAGAAACTTTATACGTACGAACATTCGATAAAATGTATATTTTGCATTAATTTCAATAAATATTTTTATATCACAATTGAATTAAATTGTCTTACACATAAAAATAAGTATTAAGCACCGAATAAAATTAGATGAAAGATACAAAATTAAATTTTATATTAAATATTATTCTGTTAAAATCAAGGTTGCTTAAGGGATTACATAATTTTTGTCTGTATAAAAACGGTTTATTAAAAAAGAAATGACTTTTTCCAAGAAAGATCAAATTAGTCTGAAATACTTACAAAGCCTAAAAGTGTGTATATGACTTTATAAAATTACAAGTAAGAATCTCATTTAAAATAGTATATCCGCGCTTTAAATAACATTTTAAAACGATAGCAAATGAAACCCATAACAAATAGTAAATTGTTATTACTTTTTTTCTCTCTATTTATTTTATTAAAGCCTTTTGCGCCGCAAGTTTAGAATCATAAAATGGTTTTCAAGGATATTTTAAATTAAAGAAGGAATAAAGCAAAGGTAACATTAAGTAAAAGCCGAACATTTTCAGGACTCAATAAATAAATAAATAAATAAATAAATAAAAATAAAAATGCTAACTTTTTTAGAACTGGAAAAAAAAAAAAAAAAAAAAAAAGCGATGAAATAAGTGATCCATTCGTTTAGTAAACATAAATTGGTTTATATTGTATGAAAACTGCCATAGCTTAAATTTCTTTTAAGGAATCTGTACATGCAATTAAAAGGATTAAAAAGTCTAAAACTAAGTATTTTAACATTAGTTGTATTAGTTTGGTAAAAAGACCTAATTGGTCGCAGGAATCAATTCTATCCCATTTTTTACAGAAATGCAAAATGATTTATCCTATATAGGCACACTGTAAAAAAATTACCGGAAGGTTCCGGAAAAAAGTGGTGGCATTAACATGCCACGGCTTTTTGTTGTTATGTTTCGCTACTTTCCAATTTTAAATAATCAATATACTTTTTTTTTATTCAGTGTCTTATTTAAGCAATTGAATTTTAAATTTTCGTATTACAGATAAAATGAAAATTCAAATAATGAAGCGTAAAAAGATTTAAATTAGCTACTTACTTTATCCGTTGATATCCAAACAAAGAATGGCATTTGTTGAGACTGCATTTGTCTCTTAGTACATAGGCAGCTGTTTTTTATTCTTCTTTAGTTATCAAAATGGCTAATGGAACATAAAGCATGAAGCACGCATGCGCAGAATGTAGTTTACGGAAAAGTTGAAACCTCTCAAAAATATTACACGAATTATTGCCGTAATTGACGTAGGACATAAAGGAATTCGAAATTTTGATAAAATATACGAAATGTTTCAGGATATTTTCCTGAAACGTTCCGAAATTTTTTTACAGTGCATGACCACTCGTATGTTTAAAGAAAGATTGAAAGAACATATTTCTGACATCAAATTCAACCAACCGTCCACAGCATTATCAAGTTTATAGGCATTATCAAGTTTATTAAAGACATAATATAAAAAATGATTTTGAAAACGCCAAAATTATAGTACTTAACACACTATTCTACTGCTAAAATCAGATAATCATTAGAAAATTTGAGTAAAGGAAATAGCGCGTGTAATGATGGATTATCTTACAACATACCTGAGATATGGTTCAATATTTTGAAATTATCAAAGACTCCAGCGCCTGAACTCACGGACCTTTCATACACCCCTACAGATTAATAGACTAGCCCTTATTCAAAATCAGTTACGTGTCTGACCAGTGAAAGTGACTATTATCATTCAACGGTCCCTCTTGAAAATAGATACGTTTGTGGTCGAAAGATCTCGGGATTAAATATGTTATAATATCTTACATATGTCTGTCTCATTTCAGCCCCTTTTAAGCATATTTTTAATAAGTATTTTATCTGGTATAAACCTGTCAATATTTTCATTTATGTCTATTTCGATAGATCAAAATGCACATTTTATTGTGTGAAAACTACAAATTCACGGAAATACACACACACACATATGTATATATATATAAATATATATATAGCAATGAAATCGCTTTCCTATTTATATTAATTCTGTAACAGAGAATTTAATTACAAAACGTTTTTATGAAATTCTAAAGGAATGTGATTAAATTATTCCTAGTATTTATTTATTTATTTATTTATTTTGTACAAGCGGTTTTAATGAAATATTCTAAAAAATACTCAAATGATTTTTCTATAATGATATCTCTTAATTGATATCAAGTTATTGAGCTTGTTTCAGTCATATGTCTTGAATCAACAAGTGAAATAAAATGAATTCTAATATGTATATTTGTATTATTTTAACGATGCTGAAGTATTAATTATGTGGAAAGCATTATAATGTTTTGCCTTTATGCATATTTAAAAGACGAATATATCTTAAAATACAGTTTTTTTATTAATATAAATCAATATTTTTATTTCACAATTGATTTCACTTTCTTACACGTAAACACCGAATAAAATTAATGGCCACAAAATGAAGAGCTTGAGCCCACTTACACGAGTTCGAAACCACCGCGGCCAAGGCGTGTTGAATATGAAAAGTTTTGAGCGTTTTCCTTGTACACTCTAAGAACGACATTTTCAAAACTGAACAAAATATACTCAAATCTGGGTATGTCGCATAGTCAAAATGGCTCCCAATCTAAAGTATGGAACATGTATATACTCATTTCTGAAAACATGCACACACTCAAGAATAAAACATCCTGTGCTCCTATTTGAGTATGTCCATGTTTCAAACATGAGTATCAAATGACTTCTGCTCATTTTTGAGTATTTCCATGTTTTAAAAATGAGTTTGAACTGATTTTAATCATTTTTGAGTATGTCCGTGTTTCAAAAATGAGTATGAACTGACCTCTATGTGCTCAGTTAAATATTCTGAGTATTTCTGGTATTGCGGAATTGGAAGCATTGAGTCGTCCTATTTGAAACAAAAAGTTTCATAATAAAATGAAAACATCGATTTACTCAGATTTGAAAGCGTCATTTTTCTCAGTGTACGAGAATGACAATTCGGGTTTCTTTCCCTTCAAAGGTCTTCCTTGAAGGCGTCTCTTCTACAGCAATATGACCAAAATTGGCCGATGCACCTTTAGTTCCGCATCCCTCCCTCAAACTCTCTGATCTCCAAATAAAATAAAATTTCATATTAAATATTATTCTGTTACAATGAAAACTACTTAAGAGATCAAATAATTTTCGTACGCGCGAAAGCGATTTATTTTAAAGAGAAATGACACATAGTCGATGAAATATTAAATTACTTTCTTTGAAAATAGGCATACAAATCAGGAATGTTTTCCGAAAGCGAAGAATATGAATTTTTTCTTATAAGATTTTAAGTAGGAATCTTATTCAAAATAGTATATTTGCTTGAAATAATAAGTTTAAACGACAGCAAATAAAACCAATCACAAACAGGAAATTGTTATTAGTGTTTTCTATATTTATTTTCTTTAAGGATTTTTCCAAAGCAAGTTTAGAAAAGGTTTTGCATAAAAATGTTTATTCAGAGATTCTAAATTAAAGAGTGAATAAAGAAAAGGTAAAATTAAGTAAAAGTTGAACTTTTTTTAAGACATAAAATTCTTTAGAAATGGTAAAAGAGATTAAAAAAAAAAAAAAAAAAAAAAAAAAGAAGAAATGTTTTAAAATTTTGCGCTACATTAAAGTGATATATTTGTTTTGTAAATATAAATTGGTTCTCATATTGTATAAAAACTGACGTAATTTGAATTCATTGTAGAAAACAATTCGCATTTAAGTCAAATTTCAAAAGCTAAATATTTTTACATTAATTGTGCTTGGGTATTGTAAAAAACTTATATAGATGTAGTAAAATATATATATATATATTTATCAGATTAAATCAATGACGGTATAAAAAAGCTACATACTCACAATAAGCCTATCAATATCTAAATTTATGTATATTCTGATAATTTAAAATTTATATTTTAAAGTGTAAAAACTACAAATTTATAGACATGCATATAACAAGAAAATCTGTTTCCCTTTTTTAACTAACATTGTAGTAGAACGAATTTAAATAGAAAGTGCCTCATGTTTTTTGTACAATTACAAAGGAGTCTGATTAATTTTTTTTCTGTTGTGTACTTTTGAAAGCGGTACAAATTAAATATTCTGAATGTGTTCAAATGATGTTTGTGTGATGTTATTATTTATTTGATATTAAGTTATTCAGTTTGCCTCAATCAAATAGCTTGAATCAATAAGAGAAATAAAATTGATTCTAGTATGAAAATATGTATATCATTAGAATGATGTTGACGAGACATAGTTTCGAGAAGCATTATATATTTTTTAAATTTTGGTACATATTTAATAGCTGAATCTATCGTAAAATGCATATTTTGCATTTATTTCGAAAATAATTTGATTTCACATTAAGTTGAACTTTCTTACAGAGAAAAATTAACACCGAATAAAATAAAATAAAAGCTTACCATTTATTATTAAATATTATTCTGTAATAACCAAGGTGGTTTAAGAGATTAAATAATTTTTATCTTCAATAAAGCTATTTATTTAAAAGAAAAGTGGCAAATTCTCCGAAAACAATTAAATTATGTCGTATGAAGCTATATTTAAAAAAAAAAAATCTTGAATGTTTTCAGAAGCTGAGAGTATTTATTTTCCCCGATAAAACTTTAAGTAGACATCCAATTTAAAATAGTACATCTGCTTGAAGTAACATTTTAAACGATAGCAAATAAAACCCATAAAAAACAGGAAATTGTTATTACCTTTTTTTCTTTATTTATTTTCTTTACAAGTTTAGAATCATAAAAAGGTTTTGCAAAGAGGTTCTAAATTACGGAATGAATAAAGCAAATGTAAAATTAAGTAAAAACAGAACTTTTTCAGGTCATAAAAAGTTTTAGAAATGGTAAAAGAAAAAAAAAAGAATTATTTTAAAAGTTTACGCTATATTAAAGTGAGTTATTTGTTTAGTAAATATAAGGTAAAGCTAGGATAGTCTGCGCACAATAAAAAAAATAGCAATAAAAAATCTAAATATTAATTTTTTGCTAAACTATCCATGAATAATTTTTACTTCATTTGTTTTTTATGCATTTCCATTACTATTTTGTTGTTATGTTGAAATTTAACAGAACAGTTGTAATAAAACCAAGAAGTTATTTTGCGCAATCTCTCCTTACAGGGTTGGTGTGATTGCGCACATGGGTAGGAGAGATTGTTACTAATAATAACTACAATTAAATTGTTAACAATAATAATTACACTTAAATGACATTGCTGTAAGGTTTTTGTGAACAAATTTTATTGTATTGGGAGTAAATATGGCTTATGCTACCTAATGCTTAAAGAATCAGAAAAAGGAAATAATTTTAAAAACGATTAAAAAAAATTTAATTAAAGGGAAAAAAATTAAAGAATCAGAAAAAGCAAGCCCAGATAAGATTACAAAATAAAATTATGTAACTTAATAACGCGTTTAACTTAAAATTAGTCCATTTTCATTTTTCACTTTTGTAATGGAAATTTACCAATAAGCTGCGTAATCTCTCCTAGCATGGAAACTAGTGGGAACCATGCGCCATCTCTCCTAAGCAGCAGATGCGCAAACTGTCCAATTTCGGTAGGAGAGATTGCGCCGCCTTTTATTTAAATATGGCTGCTACTAACACGAACCGTTGATGTTCACACTGTTAGTCTAGATTAGTAGCTTATAAAAAATCGTTTAAGTTAAAAATATTTTGTACTACTGACATTGTATAGAAATTCTGATGATTAGCTATGAAAATTCAAGCACTTACTTTGGGAAAACAAAACAAAATAGCATTACTTTATCTTAGACGCTCAAAGCAATCAACGTGCACTTTCAAGTTGACACTCAACTACTGTTGTTGTGCAACTACCTGGAGTCGCTGCGCTCTCACTCTACTCCTTCCCCCCGAACCTCTATGTGCGCAATCTCTCCAATCGCGCCATCTCTCTGGGCTTTACCTTATATGGTTCCTATTGAATGAAGACTGTTTTAATTTAAACTCATTTTAGAAAATTTCGTAATGTAAGCCACAATTTAAAAGCTTAGCGAGTTTACCTTAACCCCTTCGCGACGAGCGTCGTTTACAGAATTTTTAATCTGTTACCACCGGCTTTTCAAAAGAGAATTTTTCACCTAATTGAATCGCAAAAATGTTAAGATTAGATAAGGAAAACCTTAAAATAAAAAATAACTGGTCGGAATAATCGAGGATTCTGAGCATCTTATACGTCACGTATTCGTGTCGCTCGTCCCCAAGGGGTTAATTGTGCTAAGGTATTGTAATAGGCTTATAAAGATGTATATAATATATATATATTTATTAGGACAAATCAAGGATGGTATAAAAAAGCTACAAACTACCAAGTATATCGATATCTGAATTTATATATATTTCGATAGTTTAAAATGTATATTTTCTTCTGTAAAAACGACCAATTTATGGACATGTATATAGCAAGAAAATCTGTTCCCTTTTTAAACTAACATTATAATAGAACGAATTTAAGTACAAAATATTTCAAATTTTTTTTATAGTATTACATATGAATGTGAATGAATCCTTTTTAGTATGTACTTTTGCAAGCGGTATGAAATAAATATTGTGAATGCATTAAAATGATTTTTGTGTCATTATGTTATTTATTTGATATTAAGTTATTTAGTTTGTCTCAATCAAAAAGCATGAATCAACAAGAGAATTAAAATTAATTCTATTATGAAAGTATGTATATCTTTATCACGATGCTGACAAAGCATATTTGGGAGAAGCATTATTATTATTTTTTATCTTTCCAACAGGTTTAATAACTGAATCGATCATAAAATGCATATTTTGCAGTATTAAAAAAAATTGCTTCACATTAAATTATACTGTCTTACACATAAAAATAAACACCGAATAAAATAAAATAAAATTTAACATTTATTATTAAATATTATCATGTTATAACCAAGGTTGCTTAAGAGATTAAATAATTTTTATCTGAAATAAAGTGATTTATTTAAAAAAGAAGTGACATATTCTCCGAAAAAAAAGTTATGTCGTTTGGAAATATATTTTAATAAAATCTAGAATATTTTCAAAAGCTGAGAGTGTTTATTTTCCCCCATAACATTTTAAGTAGAATTCTAATTTAAAATAGCACATCTGCATGAAATAACATTTTAAACGATAGCAAACAAAACCCATAACAAACAGGAAATTGTTATTACCTTTTTTTTTCTCTCTATTTATTTTTATAAAAAGTTTTTCAAAGATGTTCTAAATTAAAGAGTGAATAAAGCAAAAAGATAAACTTTTTAAGGACATAAAAAATACAACTTTCTTTTTTTTCCAGAACAAGTTAAGAGAAAGAAGAAAAAATGAAATGTTTAAAAATTGAAGGCTGCGTTAAAAAAAAATTCTGCATGAGTTATTTGTTTAGTAAATATAAATTGATTTATATTATATGAAAACTGTCGTAATTAAAATTCATTAAAGAAAAAAAAAAGAAAAAGAACTTCGAACGTAATCCCCCATCCCAAAACTAAATGTGTTTACATTAATTGTGCTAAGGTATTGTAAAAGGCTTATATAGATGTAACCAAAAAATATTTATAAAGGCAAATCAACGAAGGTATATAAAAGCTACATATTCACAAGCCTGTCAATATTTAAATTTATGTAAATTCCGATAGTTTAAAATTTATATTTTATTGTGTAAAAACTATCATTTTATGGACATACATATAGCAAGAAATCTGTTTCTGTTTTATAACTAATATTATAAAAGAACGAATTTAAATGCAAAATGTTTCATATTTTGTTTTATAGAATTACAAACGGGTGTGGTTAAATCCTTTTTATTATTTATTTTTGCAAGTCGTAAGAATTAAATATTCTGGATGTATTCAAATGACTTTTGTGTGATGACATTATTTATCTGATATTAATTTATTTAATTTACCTCAACCACAAAGCTTGAATCAACAGGATAAATAAAATTAATTCTATTATGAAAAAAAAAATTATATTCTTATAACAATGCTGACGAGCCGTATTTAGGAGAAGCATTATAGTATATATATTAACTTTTCATACTATTTAATAGCTGAATCTATCATAAAAGTGCATATTTTGCATTAATTTCAAAAAATAATTTTATTTCACATTAAGTTGAAATGTCTTACACATAAAAATATACACCGAATAAAATAAAATAAAATTTACCATTTATTCTTAAATATTATTCTGTAATAACCAAGCTGCTTTCTTAAGAGATTTATAATATTTTTTATCTGCAATAAAGCTATTTATTTAAAAGAGAAGTGGCATATTCTCCGAAAACAATTAAATTATGTCGTCTGGAGATATATTTTTAAAGAAAACTTGAATATTTTCAGAAGCTGAGAGTATTTGTTTTCCCCGATAAAATTTTAAGTAGAAATCCAATTTAAAATAGTACATATGCTTAAAGTAACTTAAAAGAAGAAGAAGAAGAAAAAAAAACATTTAACATTTTTAGTAAGAGCAGAACTTTTTCAGGACATAAAAAAATTTAGAAATGGTAAAAGAGAAATAAAAAACAAATGTTTTAAAATTTTACGCTATATTAAAGTGAGATTTTTATTTTTGTAAATATATATTGGTTCATATTGTATGAAAACTACCTTAATTTAAACTAATTTTAGAAAAACAATTTCGTAGTAAGTATAAATTCAAAAACTAAGCGTGTTTACCTTAATTGTGCTAAGGTTAAAAGGCTTATATAGATGTAAGCAATATATATATATTATATATTATTATATATTTTATTATATATTAAATATATATATATATATATATATTATTATTATTAAATAAATAAATAAATAAATATTTATTATGACAAATGAAGGACGGCTTAAAAAAGTTACATACTACCAAGTATGTCAACATCTGAATTTATATATATTTCGATAGTTTAGAATGTATATTTTATTGTGTAAAAACTACCAATTTATGAACATGTATATAGCAAGAAAATATGCTGCTTTTTTAAACTGCAAAAAATTTAAAATTATAATAGAACGAATTTAAATACAAAATGTTTCATCCTTTTTTCTTTTAGAATTCCAAAGGAATGTGAATGAATCCTTTTTTATTATGCATTTTTGCAAGCGGAAAATAAATTAAAATTTTTAAATTATTTTTGTGTGATAGTGTTATTTATTTGATATTAAGTTATTTAGTTTGCCTCAATGAAATAGCCCGAATCAACAAGAGAAATAAAATCAATTCTATTATGAAAATCTGTATGTCATTATCACGATGCTGACAAGGCATATTAGAGCAAAGCATTATTATTATTATTATTATTTTAAATATTTCTAACCTTTTTTATAACTAAATCGATCATAAAATGCATATTTTGCGTTATTTTCAAAAAAAAATAATTTTACTTCACATTAAATTAATCTGTCTTACACATAAAAATAGACACCGAATAAGATAAAATAAAATTTATCAGTTATTAATAAATATTATCCTGTAATAACCAAGGTTGCTTAAGAGATGAAATAATTGTTATCTTCAATAAAGCGATTTTTTTAAAAGAGGAGTGAGATATTCTTCGAAAAAAAAAACTATTATGTCGCCTGGAAATATATTTAAATAAAATTTAGAATATTTTTCAGAAGCTGAGAGTATTTATTTCCCCCATAAAATTTTAAGTAGAAATCTAATTTAAAATAGTACATGTGCATGAAATAGCATTTTAAACGTTAGCAAACAAAACCCATAACAAACAGGAAATTGTTATTATCTTTTTTTTTTCCTTTCTTTATTTTCTTTAAAAGTTTAGAATGATAAACAGGTTTTTCAAAGAGGTTCTAAATTAAAGAGGGAAAAAAGCAAAGGCAAATTAAGTAAAATCTGAACTTTTTAAGGATATATAAAAAAGATAACTTTTCTTTCAGAACAAGTAAAAAAAAAAAAAAAAAAAAAAAAAAAAAAAAATGAGAAGAAAAATGAGAAAATATTTAAAATTTTTAGACTGAGTTAAAATTCTATGCTGCGTGAGTTATTTGTTTAGTAAATATAAATTGATTTTTATAATGTATGAAAACAGCCGTAATTTAAATTCATTAAAGAAAAAAAAATCCCCTCGCTCATAATGCCCAATTCAACAACTAAACGCGTTTACATTAATTGTGTTAGAGTATTGTAAAAGGCTTATATGATGTAACGAAAAATATTTATAAGGCCAAATCAACGACGGTATGAAAAAGCTACATACTCACAAGCCTGTCAGTATTTGAATTTATGAAAATACCGATAGTTTAAAATGTATATTTTACTGTGTAAAAACTACCATTTTATGGACATAATATAGCAAGGAAATCTGTTTCTGTTTTATAACATTATAATAGACCGAATTTAAACACAAAATGGTGCATATTTTTTGTAGAACTACAAACGAATGTGATTAAGTCTTTTTTATTATGTATTTTTGCAAGCGGTAAGAATTAAATATTCTGAATATATTCAAATGATTTTTGTGCGATGACATTATTTATCTGGTATTAAGTTTTTTAGTTTCCCTCAATCACAGAGCTTGAATCAACAGGAAAAATAAAATTAATTCTATTATGAAAATATGTATATCATTATAAAAATGCTGACGAAGCGTATATGGGCGAAGCATTATATATATTTTAACCTCTCATGCGTATTTAATAGCTAAATCTATCATAAAAGTGCATATTTTGAATTTATTTCAAAAAATAATTTTATTTCACATTACGTTGAACTGTCTTAGACATAAAAAAAATAAACATCGAATAAAATAAAATAAATTTTACCATTTATTATTTAATATTATTCTGTTATATTCAAGATTGTTTAAGATATGAAATAATTTTTATCTGCATCAAAGCTATTTATTTAAAGAGACATATACTTCGAAAACAATTAAATTATGTCGTCTAGATGTATATATATATATATATATATAAAACTTTAAGTAAAATTTAACCATTGAAACATAAGAAACTGACCACATACACTGAAATCCCGATACCAAAGAACCCTGTCAATTTACAAATTAAAATTGTAGTCCTAATAAATGTAACATTATTAATTCAAATTAAGAAGAAAAAAAAAATATATATATACATACACTGGTGTGCAAAAATTAAGGACGGAGCTGATAAAATAGCATAAAAGCAAAAAAAAAAAAAAAAAAAAAAAAAAAAAAAAAAAAAAAAAAAAAACGCAACAGAATTAAATGAAAGATCAATTAGGGGATAAGACCTGAAACAAATGCAGCAGGACATGCCCATATATGGCATATGGCGTAAAAGGAGGAGGTGCTAAGGGGATAAAAGCACAGAGGTGGTGACCGTTCAAAAATTTGGGGAAATCTATTGCACTGTGTAAAGTGATTTCAGCGACGTTTTTTTTGCTATTATTGTTTGATATGGCCAAGAGGCAATCCAGAAGATGTCATCTGGATGACCTTACACGAGGTCGTATTATTGGGAAGTAGGAAAAAGATCGAAGTGTGACAAGTGTGGCACAAGAGTTCGGTATCGCTCATAGCATCGTTTCACGAGTCTGGAGTGCACTTCAAACAAAGGAAACAGCTGTCTGAGCATTCAGCAGTGGTCGCTCATGCACACCAACAACAGCGGAGAACCGTTATATTGTCCTACAGGCGAAAAGAAATAGGCGTCAGACAACTGGAGAAATCGCAAGGCAGATGGAGCAGACTACTGGCCGTCGGATATTACGTTTTACCGTAGCTAGCAGGCTGCACAAAGGTGGCCTGTATGCACGACTACCAGTATGGTTTGTACCACTAACGCCTGCTCGTCGAGACGCAAGTTTCTGTGGTGTCAGGAACATAAGAATTGAACACAACAGGAGTGGGGTCGAGTACTCTTTACGGATAAGAGCCGATTTAGTATGACGAGTGATTCTGGACGTATACACATCTGGAGAGAGCAGGGAACACGTAATCATCCCTCTAACAACATCCAAAGGGAAAGTTTTGGAAGTGCCCGCGTTCTTGTTTGGGGTGGTATCATGCTTGGTAGCCGTACGGACCTCCACGTTTTCCAAGGATGTTCAGTCTCTGGTGCCCGATACTGCGCTGAGATTCTCTTGTCTCACGTGAGTCTTTTTAGAGGTGCTGTGGGTCCTGACTTCCTCTTCATGGACGACAAAGCTCCCCCTCATCGTACAGCAGCTGTCGAAGAGCTCCTGGAGAATGAAGATATTCAACGCATGGATTGGTCTGCAAAGTCTCCGGACCTTAATCCTATAGAACACGTGTGAGACTTTCTCCAGAGATGCTTAGCATCACGTGACCAGGCGCCAGCAACGATTCCGGAGCTGAAATTGGCATTAGAAGAGGAATGGGACTCTATTCCTCAAGAGCTACTAGACAACCTTGTCTCAGCATGGACATACGTTGTAAATCCTGCATCGCAGTCAGGAGTGACCATATCCCCTATTAGAGACTGAATTTTTCCTGCCAGGTTCTTGTAAGATGAACGTTTTTGCCTTCTCTGCGTTTGTGCTCCAAGTGACCTTTTCAATAAAATGCTTTCATATCCTTTTAAATCTTAGTTTAGATGGTTTTTATCACTTGTCCCATATTTTCACATCTTGAAGATCTTATGGTATGATTTTGGTCGATGTGGAAATCTTCTGCGCGACGTTACATTCGAAAAACCCTCTCGTCCTTAATTTTTGCACACCAGTGTATATATATATATATATATATATATAATATTGAATATTTTGAGAAGCTAAGAGTGTTTATTTTTCCTCATGAAATTTTAAGTAGAAATTTAATTTAAAATAGTGCATCTGCTTAAAATAACATTTTAAACGATAGCATGAAAAACCCATAACAAAGAGAAAATTGTTATTGCCCTTTTTATCTATTTATTTTCTGTACAAGTTTAGAATCATAAAAAGGTTTTTCAAAGATGTTCTACTATTAAAAAGTGAATAGCAAAGGTAAATTAAATAAAAGATGAACTTTTTCAGGACATTAAAAAAAGAAAACTTTTGTTTTAGAACAGGTTAAAAAAAAAGAAAGGAAATGTACTCGAGAACTTTTGTGCTGCCCTGTATATGATCTATAGAATTTATACACACTAAGTAAAGGACAAAAAATGAGTTAAATTTAAAAACGTGTCCAGCAACTGAAAAAGAACTTACAGCATTTGCTGTTAACAGACAATACCGAGTTTTTTTGTGTGTCCATTGTAAATGAACGATGAATGCTATAGACGCAATATTCTATATTAAGCTTCTTGTAATGCACCTTAGTGGACATTCGACCATTGATCAAATATGATACTTTGGACAACGATTCAGGGACTCACAAAACTTAAAACCCACTAACCATACCGTGACAGTATTTTTGGACCTGGTGAAAGCCTTTGACAAGGTGTGGATTAGCAAACTACTCACAAAGCTCTACAATTATTTCAAAATCGAAGGCAAAGCACTTGCTTGGATTGCCGACTTTCTGAAAGGCAGGTCAATCTTTTTCAAGTTTAATGAATCTATGTCAAGATATTTTAGGCTGAGTCAGGACTTATCCCAGGGTTCAGTGCTGAGGTCACTGTTTTTTCATTGTATTTGATTGGAATTGAGAGATTTACTGCACAGAGGTGTGAGACTGGTTTATTCGCCGACGATGTAATTCTGTGAAACTCTAACTATAATATTAGGCAAATTGAAAACGATATTAATCTTGCTTTGGCTGAGATGGTAGAATTTGCTTATCGGCGCAAATTACACTTCAATACTTCTAAATCTTTTGCAAGCTTCTGAACTACCAATCGCAAGTTATATAACTATCACAAGGTTATCTCGCTGATGGGGTACACTCTGCAATACACTAAACACCCCAAATATTTAGGATTTTACTTGGATCAGGAGATTCTGAGTAATAGACACATAGAAAATCTAGTCTCAAGGGGTAGGAAAATACTTAATATCCTGAAACATATCTCTGGTACTGATTGGGGGGGGGGGCGAATGCCTCTACACTGAAGACAACATATGTGTCACTTATTAGGCCCATTTTGGAATATGAATCTGAGGTTTATTTCTGTGCCTCCTCTAGCAATTTTCTAAGGCTTGAACGAGTCGAACTGAGTACAGCCTGTTTAATAACTAGCTTACGTCAGAGTTTTCCGGGAGAGTTATCTCTTTATGAATGTGATTTACAGCCCCTGAGTTTAAGACGAACAGTAATATTAACGAAATACTTTAATAAACTCAATAGCTACGGCACACATAACCGTACCTCTTTGCTTCTTCGTAACTGGACAAACAATCAAAGGCTGAAAAGAAACAGTCCCTTCTCTCAGGAAATCAAACAGGGTTTTATAGATACCAGCGTCGAGGGTCACTCCCTAAAATTTTGTATTAATCCTTCTGAGGGACTGCCTAGAGTACACTTTAATACCGATCTTCTTTCCTACACCAACAAACAACAAGATATCCCAGACTATCTTAGACAAATTGCATTAGAAACTATCAGTACTTTTCCATCTAATGCCCTCCAGATTTTTACGGATGGTAGTGAAAATGAGCATAATCATTGTGGCAGTGGCATATTTGTGAAACTGTCCTCATCCAAACTTGCCATAAAGATCAGAAATCCGGACTACTGCTCAGTTTTTCGATCGGAGCTACTTGCGATTGAGGAGGGCCTCAAAGCTACCACTTCCTGTACCACTTATAAAGACATTTGGATTCTAACTGACAGTCGCATATAACACTTACAAAATTGTTCTCGCGTTGGTGACAGAACTTTGTTATCTATTCTATCTCTACTGAAAGGAATTTCCTGCTGCCATGACATATTCTTTCAATGGATCCCTTCACATATTGGCATTGGTGGAAATGAAATGGCAGATACATTTATGGAAAGTGCATCGTCCACCCCTGACCACCTCCATTCCTGTTTGGACTTGACTAGGAGTTACTTTTTGTAGTGTCCTTTCATCGCTTTGGACTGCCTCCAAATTTTTGGGCTCATGGACTTGGTCTAGCCTATTGGCTAGATCATTTAGGATTAGAAATAACAACAACAACAGTGATATATATATATTTCCATATGTTTTAAATAGTGAAACATTGTTTCAAGAAACCGCAAATGCTTTTTCTTCATAGACCGTAATGTAACGGAATTCTTTTGAGTATCCCTGTAAAGGAACTATAAGTGGTATGCACATCCCATTCTACATTAAGCCTCTTGTAGTGCACCCCAGTGATATATATCAATTTCAATATGTTTGAAATAGTGTAACATCATTAAAGTAAATCGCAAATGATTTTTTCCACCATAGAACGTAATGTAACGGAATTCTTTTGAGTGTCCCTGTAAATGGAGTATAAACGCTAACATGCTTCATTTTCATTACCGAACATCCCATAGTAAACTTCAAAAAATATATCAGTTGCATGAAAATCCGAATATATGTACTCGAGTTACATTACGGATAGACAGACTGACAGACAAACCGAATTCATAAATACTTTTTAATTATGTTGGAAAGACTGCGTCAAATTTTTATGCTGCATCATGTATTTCTTTAGTAAATATTTTATATTGTATAAAAACTGACGTACTTTTTTTTTTTTTACAAATTTTGTTAGTAATCCCCAATTGAAGAACTAAATGTGTTGTTTACATTAATTGTGCTGGGGTATTGCAAAAGTCCTGTATAGATGTAACAAAAAAAAAAATTAAAAGGGTAAGTCAACGGCGGTTTTAAAAAGCTACATACTCACAAGCCTGTCAATGTTTAAATTTATGCACATTCCAATAGTTTAAAACGTATATTTTATTGTGTAAAAACTACCAATTTATGGACGTACCTATAGCAAGAAAATATGTTCCCGTTTTATAACTAACATTATAATAGAACGAATTTAAATATAAAATGTTTCATATTTTTTATAGAATTCCAAACGAATGGGGTAAAATCCTTTTTATAATGTATTTTTGCAAACGGTAAGAATTAAATATTCTAAATGTATTCAAATGATTTTTGTGTGATGACATTATTTATTTGATATTAAATTAGTATTTAGTTTGCGTCAATCAAATAACTTGAATAAACAAGAGAATTAAAATTAATTCTTTTATGAAAATATGTATATCCTTATAACAATGCTGACGAGACGTATTTGGGAGAAGCATTATCTATATTTTAACCTTTCATACGTATTTAATACTTGAATCGATCATAAAACGCATATTTTGCATTATTTTCAAAAAATGATTTTATTTCACATTTAGACGAACTATTTTACATATAAAAATAAATACAGAATAAAATAAAATAAAATTTATCAGTTATTAATAACAATTATTCTGTTACAACCAAGGTTGCCTAAGAGATTAAATAATTGTTATCTACAATAAAGCGATTTATTTATTAGACAAGTGACACATTCTCCGAAAACAATTAAATTAGGTCGTCTGGAAATATATTTAAAAAAAAATCTTGACTATTTTCAAAAGCTGAGAGTAAAATTTTAAGTACTCCGTAAAATTTTAAGTAGAAATCTAATTTAAAATAATACCTCTGCTTGAAATACCATTTTAAACGATAGCAAACAAAACCCATCCAAACAAACAGAAAATTTTTATTAACCTTCTTTTCTCTGTTTATTTTCTTTACAAGTTTAGAGTCATAAAAAGGTTTTTCAAAGAGGTTCTAAATTAAAGAGTGCATAAAGCAAAGGTAAAATAAAGTAAAAGCTAAACTTTTTCAGGACATAAAAAAGGTAACTTTTTTTTTTTCATTAGAGGTAAAAAAAAAAAAAAAATCAAGTTGGAAATTGTACTTCAAAAGTGACAAGTGAGGTGCGTTCGTACTATAACCAGTTTTATAAATATTCAGATCTTTGTAAAATAGCTGCTGCACTCTTATGCAAAAATGCATGAATACAAAATTTATTTTATGTGCAGATTTTCATACTATAGATATGAATTTTATTTTATGAAATTAAGTTTCAATACACTTTTACAAACAATTAATTACAGTTCTGTTACATTAAAATTATACTATGAGCAAATATCCTGTACAAGACAATGTAAAAAAAAAAAAAAAAAACATCGTTATTATTTGAGTGACATGAATTATATCGTTTGTTATTATGATATGATTTATTTCCGTAATAAAATATGTACATTTTAAGTTGACAATATTTTATCTTTTGTTTACATTTACTGAAAATTCCAATGGGAATCTTAAGTCTAGCTTTAAAAATTTCAGAATTTGAATTTCATATTTAGACTCTTTTTTTCCATTTAATATCTATTTCTCCGGAAACATCTATCCAAAAAACTGTTTGAAAATGATATGATGCTATAATTAAACAGTTTTAGTATACAAATTCGGTTTTTAAATTCAATAATACGGAAATAATATGACTTCATCTGAAATATGACGTAATCACCATGGCAACCTAGAATCATTACCTATCATGGGATATCACTGAATTAATTACGTGTGATAGGATTTAATAGAATGGAGAAAAATTGTATTAATATCTTTTTAAATTTTGATTCAATTTTCATAATTTTTATTCAATTTTCAATCGAATTTTCATTTGACATGACTCGACAAAATTTCTACAACGATTATATATATTACATTTCAAACCATTCGGTTGAGTAGTTTTTGCGCTATTATACGAAGACAGACGGACAGACTAGACGACGACTATAAGTACTATGTATTTATATAATTACGAACGCACCTAAAAATAAGAAAAAAATTAGGAAATGTTTAAAATTTTTTCGCTGCGTTAAAGTTTTATGCCGCATGCTCTACTTGCTTAATAAATATAACTTGGTTCACACTGTAGGGGGATTGACTTAATTTAAATTCCTTTTAGAAAACTTTGTGTGGAAATAACAATTTAAAAACTAAAAGTTTTTACATTAATTGTTTAATTGTTTTAGGATAGTGTAAAAATCTTATACAGATGTAGAAAAAAAAAAGAAAAAAAGGGGGGGGGGGTTAAATTAACGATGACGATGTGAAAAAGCTACCTACTCAAAAGCCTGCCATTATTGCATATAAATACATATACCGATAGTTTAAAATGTACATTTTTTTGCCTAAAATCTACCAATCTATGGAAATACATATGACAAGAAAATATGTTTCTCTTTTATAACTAACCATATAATAGAAGGAATACAAGCCCAAAATGTTTTATGTTTTTATAGAATACCAAGATAATGTGATAAAATTCTGTCTATTACATATTTTTGCAAGCAATATTAATTAAAAATTGTGAATGTATTCAAAAAATTTCTGTGTGGTGTTTTATTCTAAAATTTTATATGAAGATATTCAGTTTGTATCAATAAAATATCTTCAATCAACAAGTAAAATAAAATAAATTCTATTATGCAAATATGTATATCATTATAACGAAGCTGAAGCAGCATATATGTGAGAAACCCTTAATATTTTTAACTTTTGATATATATTTAATTGGCGAGTATATAGATAAAAAATGCATATTTTACAACAATTTCAATGTATATTTTTATTTCACATTTAATTAAATTTTCTTAAGCTATAATATAAATATTAAACAGTGCAGAAAATAAGATTAATGCAGTAAAATTAAATTTTGTGTTTAATATTAAATATTTTTCTATTGTATCTAAAGCTGCTTAAAAGATTAAGTAATTTTTGCTTCACCACAAAAGCGGCTTTTATTTTGCTTTTTTAAAGAAAAGACATATTCTTGAAAAAAAAAAGTGACAAAATGCAAATATATAGAAATATATTTATAATTTTTAAAAATATTTTCAAAGCCTAAGAGTGGGTATATTTTTCATAAAATTTTAAATGGAAATCTCATTTAAAATAGTAAATCTGCTTGAACACCCAGAAAAAGGAATTGATTAAAACTACAAAACATGTTTTGTTGAGTACATTTTGGTTGTTTTAGCAAAATTCAAGTAAAATTGAACCATTTTACTTGAATTAACAAAACATTTTTTGCTGACGATACAAAAATCTTTTTTGGAATTGCAAAAAAATAATTTTTTTGTTGATTCAAACAAAATTTCCATTGACCTATATTTAAACAAAAAGTTTTGTTGGGTCAACCAAATTTTTGTTGATTCAGCAGAACTTTTTTTGGGTGAAGAAATAATTTAAAACGATAACAAATAAAACTCATAACAATCAGGAAATAGTTAATACTTTTCTCACTTTTTCTTTACTTTCTCCCTCTCTCTTTTTTTTTACTCTCTCACTTTACTCTTTCTTTACTTTCTTCCTCTCTCTTTTTTCTTTCGTTCTCTCTTTTTTCTTTCTCTCTTTTTTTCTGTTTCTTTTTCTGTTTTTTCTTTTTCTTTTTCTTCCTTTCTTTTTCTTTTTTCTGTTTTTCTTTCTTTTTCTCTCTTTTCTTTCTTTCTTTTTCTTTTTTTTTTTGAGCAGCAAGTTTAGAATAATAAAAAATGATTTCAACGATATTATAAATTAAAGAATGAATATAGTAAGGGTAAAATTAAATAAAAGCTGAACTTTTTTCTTAATTTAAAAAAAACTAGCTTTAAAAAAAAGCTAGTTTTTTTAAATTAAGAAAAAAGTTTTTTCTTAACTGGAATCAGAACTGGTAAAAATAAAAAAAACCGTTTTAAAAGTTTAAGCTGCATTAAAAAGGGCTATTTGTTTTGTTAAAACAAATTGTTTTTCGTTCTGTATGAAGATTGCAACAATTCATATACTTTTTAAAAGTTTGCATATAAGTAAACGAATTTACAACTTAAAAACTAAATATATTTTTACACTAGTTGTTCAGCTTGTTGTGAAAGCCTTATATAGACGTGATATAAAAATATTTATTAGAACAATTCATAAAAATCTATCTACTCACGAGTTTGTCCATACTTGACAAAACTTATGAAAATTGAGATACAATGTATATTTTATTGCGAAATAACGATGTAGAAATGTAGAAAGCGAGAGAAACTTAAAAACTTGTGCTCACCGATAATTTTCGGACGTATGATCCGATTTTGATAAATTAATTCAAAATTAATTCTTTTTTGCATTTTTTAAAGGACTCCGTTATGTTGTGGTTCTGTGGAGATATTTTTTTTTTTTTTAGATTTATATGTGTCAGGTTGTAGTGACTAGCCACCCTCTTAGAAAGGGATTCTAGTTTTTTTTAATGTGAACATTTTGTCAACATTAACCTGTGTGCGCGACAGAGACATTTGTACTTTATTTTACTATAATTTTCTGAAGTGTATTTGGAACTCTCAGAATCTGCGGTTATTGATTTTCGTTGTGAGTTTATGCAAAAAAGGCCTCGTTGGTCAATCTGCGGAGTATAAAAGCAGAAGCAAAAGTTTGTATCAGGGAATTTAGGCCGAGTCCTGCAATTATGTAGAACAAGACCTGCGTCCAGTGTTGGAGTGCTGTTCAGCTTGCGTATAGGAGATTGATAATTATAAAGTCATCGGAGAGCAACTCGTCAGTGTGATAAGAGTGAATTTGGTTTGTAGTTCGAATAAATTTGAGCGGCAACTACGGGTTGCTAGTTTAGTGATATTCAGACAGTAATTACAGTTGTGAGCTAACTTTTATCTTGCAGCCACAGCTTTGCTTGCTCTCAGAGGTATGAGTAGTTTGAGCCGCCAGTCTTTTTACGAAAATGAACTTTCATGAATTAGTAATTTTGTATTCCTCGTAGTATTGAACATTGATTTAGAGACAAGCTATTGTTAATCGCAGCATACTGTAGGCAAAACTGAAAGAAGCTCCAGCGCATCACTTGCCCTGTTAATTTCAAAAACTTTCTGAAAGTAGGCTGTTATTAAACGATTGTTCATAATTTATATTTATGAAATGTAATTTTTTATATTTTATGAAGTGCAATTTAATAGAATTGATGCAATGAAACTTACCTAACTTGTAAGTATGTAGGTATATATGTTATATTTATGAATATTATACAATTTAGTGAAACAGTCCTGTACTTTAAGATGAAAAATGAAAATTTATGAAAAGTACCTCAGTGTTTTCGCTGTCGATTGCCATTGCGCCAAATCGCGATAAAATGTTTCATTTGACGAGGAAAAGAAAATTTGAAATAGTCAAATTGCAAGATAAAAAAAAATATGCGGTACTTTCAATGATGTTGTTGAACGATTGAAAGTATTTTGTGTAACTTATTATTTGTATAATGATTTTTTTCAAAACTCATTCACATAGAAAAAAATAATTATTTTTTTGTTGTCATTTAACTTATCAAAATGCTATACCGAATCTTAAAAGTTAACTCAATGGCTCATACATTGGGCCCCTCTATAGAGGTTGTTGGTTAACTCTTGTTTTGTTACATTAAGACCATATAGAAATATGTCGGACTAGATTTTTCTTTTAGACTTTGTAAAACATCTGTAATACATTTATTTTATTAGTTTCAAGTGCCCATAGCTCAATTTAGATCAACAACTGCTCTAAAAACAATTTCAAAAATTGGAACACATTAAAAAGGGAAAAAGGGGTACATTAGGGAGTTTAAAGGACAATTTATTAAATCAGTATTTCACGACGAATTATTTGCTAACTTTTTTTCATTTGGCTAAAGTTTTTCTTTCACGATTAGCCAAAATACTAAAATTATTGCCCCGCAGTGGCGCATACGATTAAGCTCGGTTCCCGTAAGATCACCGAAAGTGAAGCAGCATCGACCAAGGTCAGTGGTTGGGAGGGTGACAACCTCTCTCGACTGCCGCTGCTATGGGACCGTGTACGTTAATGGGATCTGGTGCACGTAAAATCTGTTCCTGGCTCTAATGCCCTCCAAGTTTAGTATAAGCGTTACCTCTGGGAGTGCCACTCCAGGTGCAGGTATCACATCTGGAATTTGTTCAAAATTAGGAGACCAACTCTAAAAGTCCAACCTCTCTTGAGGCTCTGACACCCCTCTCTTTCAGAGAAGTGCCATGGCACATTCTCTGACACGTCAACAACAACAACTAAAATTATTCAAAATACAGTGAGGACTTTGAGACAATATCTTTCTGAACTTTCACGAAAGTCAACAGGAATTTTTATATAAGTTGCTCGTAGTTCGTTACAAAATTATAAAATAGAAAGTTTTACATTTCGCGCATGCGCAGTTAATTTTTTTTATACAGAGGTTCATACTATATAATCGAAGATTCGATTTATTCGTTTCAAATTGTTATTGGTCACTTAACCCCTTCCTGAAGAGCGTGCTTTACGAAATTTTTAATCTTTGATTACCAGTTTTCAAAACAGAAATTTTTACCTGATTTAATTGCAAAAATACTTTGATTAAATAAAGCAAAATTTTTCAATTAAAAATTACTGGTGGGAATAATCAAAGATTCTGAGCACTTTGTATGTCATGCATACGCGACGATCGTCGCGAAGGGGTTGAAGGCACACTTGAGAGAATTTGTACTAGTAAATGTGAATTTGCGAACATGTCTAAAAATGAAGATCAATTCGCGTAGTATTTTGTTAAATTGCGCCCAACTATCATCAAGTTGCGAAAATTTTTTTTTCCTTTTCTTTTGGCAACATTCTCAATGATGTTATTGTATGTGATTAAAAGTCTTTTATGTAACTTATTATTTGTGTTTGATATTTTTCTCTTGTTCACATATTTTAAAATTTTTATTTATTTGTTTCCAACAACTCGCTATCCCAAATCCAGAGTTAATTCTAGTTTTGTTTCATAAAACTTATTTCGACATAAGTCGTGCTAGATTTTGTTTTTGCTTTGCAAAGCATCTATAATACACTTGTTTAATTTTCTTCTATAATCCATAATTCAATTTAAATCAATAACTATTGTAAAAATAATTACAAAAAATTGCAACAAATATTCAAATGGAAAAAGAGGGTACGTTAGTCAGTTTATAGAACGATTTTAGAATAAGTGTTTTACAACGAATCTATTGCTAACATTATTTGAATTTGGCTAGAGTTTTTTTTTTTAATGATTAGTAAACTTGCTAATGTTAGTCTAAAGGCAGTGATAACTCTGCTCAGGTGACGTTTGGCTCCATAGTATTATTTACGATAATGATGGTTTAAATATTTCATATAGTATTTTATACTGTAATACGAGTATCAAGATGTGTGAATGAATACTGGGCAATATATCACAGTGATTAAGTTAATTCTAAAAGTGTATGTTGGTGCGTAAAACAAAGGTCCATAATAATTTGTACTTAATCATATACCATTGATACTAAGATTCTAAATATAAGAAAATACATACGCATTACATTTACATAGGAAAATACATACGCATACATTTTTGTAGTGTTTGTGGAATACATAATTTATAATTTTGTACTTCTAGAAAATGAAGCATTTTCCAATGGTTGATAATAAGACACAAAGTTTAATTGAAACGACATTATTGAAATTTAAATATTAGTACGCAATATGACTAATTCTTCGGTTAAATTTATCATTTATATTAGTTAGACAGTAATAAGAATTTTCACCTTCTTCTGCTTCTGTTAAATTTTAACATTAATAAAAGTCCTATAATAAAAGATAACTAAATTTAATCTATACAGATATCATAGCTGTGTTTTTCTGCGTTTAGGTTCAAACAATATAGATTCTATCATGATAATTTGTTTCATTCTAAGCTTATTAATGTTTAATCAAACATTTGAGAAAACTTCTTCACATGATAGTAATAAAGTTCATTTCTTTGAGTGGTGTTCATTCTTCCTAAATCAGAAAAGAGTTTTTGACATATTTTTCATTTCCTGAATGTCAATGTCAATTACATAATCTCACTAGATATATAACAGAAAACCTCGCATTTGCTCAGTATATATCTGATATCGAATAGCTAACTTCTTTTTAAAGTAAAATAGATCAGCGAATAGAAAAAAAAAGGCAAAAAGACGGTAAAAAAACTGCTGTGAAATATGAAAAAGAATAGATGAAAGAAATGAACATTAGTTTTAATCATTTAGATGTAGTTAATTTGTTTAAAAGATTTTGTTAGATTTTTATATATGAGGGAGTTGGGGCAAGAAAGTACCAAGCCTCATTTTTGGTGAAATAAATCTAACACTGTAATCTGTTGCTTAATATTGTAAATTTATCCTACATATAATATCTTTCTAATGTTCTTTCTAATAGCCTATGTGACAGGTTTCGTTTTTGCCCAAGATATTTATGCCCCCAATTAAGATAGCTAATTTACAAGAAACGTAATAGTATATCATTAAAGTAATGTCATATTGTTATTCAGAATATCTCAAATGTTACTAAGACATTAGCGAATAAACTTCACGTTATATATCTTGATTTGAGTTTTGGATCAAATTTTCAAATTGAAATATCTCAGAAGTTCAAAAATGTGGCTTAGCACACTCTTGCCCCGACCCCCTCATATGTAGGTACTATTGGCCTTGTAATTGTGCAAGTTTTTTTTATCGCCTTCCGTCTAATCTTTGAAATCACAGTCAATGGTGAATTATGGTGAATGATTTCTGAACCGGTATTTCGTGTCTAAATTCTGTAAAAGTGAGTAATAGAGGAAGTTCGGGTATTATGGAATACCATTTACATTTGATTTGTAAGTCAACATAAAAAAAATTGATATAAATTAAAAGTTAATAAAATACAAACTTGGACTATTTCTTAACACATTTTTAAAGTGGAACAAAAAAATAGATATTTGAACCGGTACTTCGGATCTAAATTCTGTAAAAGTGAGTAATAGAGGAAGTTAGGGTATTATGGAATACCATTTACATTTTGATTTGTAAGTCAACATAAAAAAAATTGAGATACTTTAAAAGTTAATAAAATACAAACTTGGACTATTTCTTAACACATTTTTAAATTGGAAGAAAAAGATAGATATCTGAACCGGTACTTCGGATCTAAATTCTGTAAAACTGAGCAATAGAGGAAGTTCGCGTACTATGGAATACCATTTACATTTTGATTTGTAAGTCAACATAAAAAAAATTGAGATACATTAAAAGTTCATAAAATACAAACTTTGACTATTTCTTAACACATTTTTAAAGCGGAAGAAAAAAATAGATATCTGAACCGGTACTTCGGATCTAAATTCTGTAAAAGTGAGTAATAGAGGAAGTTCGGGTATTATGAAATACTATTTACATTTTGATTTGTAAGTCAACATAAAAAATGAGATACAATAAAAGTTAATAAAATACAAACTTTGACTTTTTCTTAATACATTTTTTAAGTGGAAGAAAAAAAATAGATATTGATATTTAGATTTTAAAAAAGAAAATTACCCTTTTCGGATAGTATGAACCAGTCCGGTAATGTGTAATAGGGTTATAAGGAATATCCAAATTGCAAGAAAAACCATGATTTACTAGAATAACCAAGATTTTTTATTGAGTAAACAGTAGTACGTCATCTACAAATCATCAGATTCTTTGAAAAATTGTTATTTTTACAAAACGGCAAAAGTTGTTTCTTTTCCACTACAGTTCACATGGGCAATCATCGCACACTCCAGGCATTGTATTCACTCCTCTCTTTTTTCATCCTCTGAATATTTCCTATTGAAAAACAGGAACACTGCATTTTACTCATCTGGTAATGTGTAATAGGGTTATAAGGAATATCCAAATTGCAAGAAAAACCATGATTTACAACATGGTAAGAAGCCCATCCCAGATGATATGTCGGAGTGAAATGATTGTTCATGTTCACTAGACTTGTCTTGAAACAGTTGTCTAGCTAATATTCCACATTACCCGACACGCCCTCTTGAAAAAATGTGAACCAGTCCGGTAATGTGTAATAGGGTTATAAGGAATATCCAAATTGCAAGAAAAACCATGATTTACTAGAATAACCAAGATTATTTATTGAGTAAACAGTAGTACGTCATCTACAAATCATCAGATTCTTTGAAAAATTGTTATTTTTACAAAACTGCAAAAGTTGTTTCTTTTCCACTACAGTTCACATGGGCAATCATCGCACACTCCAGGCATTGTATTCACTCCTCTCTTTTTTCATCCTCTGAATATTTCCTATTGAAAAACAGGAACACTGCATTTTACTCATCTGGTAATGTGTAATAGGGTTATAAGGAATATCCAAATTGCAAGAAAAACCATGATTTACAACATGGTAAGAAGCCCATCCCAGATGATATGTCGGAGTGAAATGATTGTTCATGTTCACTAGACTTGTCTTGAAACAGTTGTCTAGCTAATATTCCACATTACCCGACACGCCCTCTTGAAAAAATGTGAACCAGTCCGGTAATGTGTAATAGGGTTATAAGGAATATCCAAATTGCAAGAAAAACCATGATTTACAAGAATAACCAAGAATATTTATTGAGTAAACAGTAGTACATCATCTACAAATCATCAGATTCTTTGAAAAATTGTTATTTTTACAAAACTGCAAAAGTTGTTTCTTTTCCACTACAGTTCACAGGGGCACATATCGCACACACAGGCATTTTATTCACTCCTCCCCCTTTTCATCCTCTGAATATTTCCCATTGCAAAACAGGCACACTGAATTTTCCTCATCTGGTGTACAAGCTGGTAAGAAACCCATCTCAGATGATATGTCGGAGTGGAATGATTGTTCATCTTCACTAGACTTGTCTTGAAGCATTTGTCTAGCTAATATTCCACATTATCCGACACGCTCTCTTGAAAAAATGTGAACCAGTCCGGTAATGTGGGATAGGGTTATAAGGAATATCCAACTTGCAAGAAAAACCATAATTTACAAGAATAACCAAGATTACTTATTGAGTAAACAGTAGTACATCATCTAGAAATCATCAGATCAAGACTCACCAAAAAAGACAAATTTGATTGTAGATGAAAAAGGATTGTAAGTACTTGACAATCAGCCAGACATCTACTCAAAAATGGCTGTATATTGATGCACAAACATTGCTGAGAAAAATGATAATATGAAATAAATTATGTAGTGCTGCCATCTATCCCAGAAAATTACAAGTAAAAGCTGAAATTGTAGACAAGTTAAATAAAAATGCTAGTGCTACCATCTATTATGGATGAAGATAAGATAGAAAAAAAGAAAGAAAAAAATATTGACAAAGCAAATAATATTGGAAATGTGACAAAACTGAAAGAAGTAAATAAAATTTAAATATAATAAAAATGAGATATGGGAAGACAAGTACAATAATTAGCAATGTATGTATATGCAAATTTTATCTTAAAAACGGCTCTAAGGATTTTGACGAAATTTTGTATCCTACCGTTTTGGGGCGCCAGAAAACCATTGGGCTAGGTTACATGTTCGAGAAAATTCGATTAGTGGGTTATTTTGGGTCACCATGGGTCAGGGTCAAGCTAATTGTATCTAAAAAACGGTTCAAGCGATTTTGACCAAATTTTGTATCTTACCATTTTCGGGCACAAGAAGATTATTGGGCTGGGTCACATGTTCTAGAACTTTCGATTAGTGGGTCATTTTTGGGTCAACGGGGGTCAAGTTAATATTATCTAAAAAACAGCTCTAACGATTTTGATTAAATTTTGTATCCTATTGTTTTCGGGCACGAGAAGACTGTTGGGCTAGGTCACATCTTCGAGAAAATTCGAGTAGTGGATCATTTTGGTCATGGGACATTGTGGGTCAAGCTATTTTTATCTTAAAAACGGCTCAGACGATTTGAACTAAATTTTGTATCCTACGGTTTTTGGGCACGGGACAATCATTAGGCTAGGTCACATGCTCGAGAAAATACGATTAGTGGGTCATTTTTGGGTCACTGTGGGTCAAGCTAATGTTATCTAAAAAACGGCTCAGACTATTTTGACTAAATTTTATATCCTTCAGGTTTCGGGCACGAGAAGACAATTGGGCTTGGAAACATGTTGGAGAAAATTTGATTAATGGGTAATTTTGATTATGGGTGATTATGGGTCAAGCTATTTTTATAAAATAAAAGGCATTATAAAATAATAAATACAGACGTAATAAATACAGAGAGAAAAATATATCGAGTTGAATTCAAAGCTAATTTTGACTGAACATAGCTTGATCTTTCCTGTTCGTGTACCATATATCTCAGAGGCACAGTTGAACACATTGACTTCACAAACAGCTTTATTTCTTCTAAGAAATAATATATACGTAAAGTTTTGAAGTGAAAAATGTCGGCTATGCAATAAAAATATAAGGGCCACAAGTTGAAGATCCTTATTTGTGTACAGAAATTCGGCCACAAGTAATTGTTTTAAAAGTCCCTGCTAGGTGGAATTATGGCGCTATGTAACAGAAAGAAGGGTTTAAAAAATGCAGCATCAATGCTGAAATAAAATTTAATTTAATTTAGCACATTTAATGATTAAAATTAATCTCTATATGGCAACTTTTCTATTACGCAGCACCACATGGTGGCCATAATTGAAGCTATAGTACTCATACTTATGCACATATGCTTCATATTTTGTACTTTTACAAAAATACATCTACTATTAATAAAAATACCACTACTCTGAAATTCAAGAATTCAAAATATATAATGGTTGAGATTATTAATATTATGCAAGTTACCTTTTTAAATCTCTACATTTTCTGTTCACAATTTCATTCATAAAATAAATTGAAAATGTTATGTTTTGTTGTTTTTCGGTTTGATAAATATTTTTATTAGCTTTGAGTTTAAAAATATTAACTTTTTCCGACTTGATCACAGCATAAATTAGATAAGAAAAAGTTTATGCCTATCTCTTCCAATAATTTTGTTTTTAACATAAGGATTTCAAATATTTTGAATTAAAAAACCCCACTAAGTCACTGGAAAACATTTATTTAGTTTTTTTGTTAAATCAAAATCTTTGATTTCGGAAGCTTATTATTTTGAATGAAAGAAAATGAAAGAAGAAGTTTACATTAAATAAGAAATACTTTAAAAAGATATTAAAGAAAAAAAGGAATAAAAAATAGAATTTGATCGAATTTTATTTATTTTTTTAAATGTTTATAAAAAGATGCGAAGAGAGAAATCTTTTAAGAAGGAAATGAAATTTAAAAAAAATTCTTACTTATTCATTTGGCAAAAGTAACAATTCTTATTCCATTTTCTAAGCTTAAAATAATCCGACAAAAATCTTTATGGATATGATTTATGTGTGGAAATGCAGCATTTCGAAGTATGATGTTTTCCAAGAGAAAAAAAATCTCAATTTCATTTAATAGGTTTTGTTTAGTTATCTTATCTGTTTACATTATATTCATTTTCCTTTTTATCTCACAAAGCATAGGATTTTTAAGCGCCATGTTAGCTACTTATTAAAAACAAAGTACATTCTTAAGCTAAATCTTGCTATATGCTAAAAATTTTTTTTTGAAACATTTGTAATCTGCTACTTTTCATCATAGTTTTATCTTCATGAAAGGTATCTGTTTCTTTCAAGTCCCATATTTTAAGCTTAACAAGAAATTTGATCAACATTTAAATATTTTCATCATTTCATAAAATAATGCAAGATGAATTCTTTATACAAAGAAATGAAAAGATACGTAAAAAATTTACTTATTCAATTCAGCTAAAGTAACAACTTTTATTCTCTACTCAAAGATTAAAATAATCGTTAAAATATCTTTATGAAGATGATTTATCTGGCGGAATACGGCAATTTATATTTAAAAAAAAATCATTATGCATTTATTCAATAGTTTTTGTTTGTTTATAGTTTATCTGTTTATTGAAAGTTTTGATTTTTATGTGCTTATTTACTACTTATTAAAAAATAAAAGAAATCAGTCTTAAATTAAATCAATATGAGTTTTAGACTACGTTATCAGCAGAGAAGATATTTATTTACTTACTTAAGATTTGCTGTATTTATCTCTATTTTTTTTGTAATTCTACAAATTCATCATAAATGATATTTTTTATTAAAATCCCATACTCTAATTTGTAGAATAATGTATTTTTAATACTTACAGAGCTATTAATATAAACAGACACACACACAAGGGGGGGGGGGTAGAGATAGATAGATAGATATAGAGATTGATAGATAATATATAATATAATATAATATAATATAATATAATATAATATAATATAATATAATACAATAATATAATATAATAGCATACATATCTATATGTATCCAAAATAAATGTAGTATATTACATTTATTTTATGTCTATATATCGTCTACAATTGTATAGTTTTTATTTAAAGATTATGAAATACTATTTTTTTTTTAAATATTGAGAATTAACCATAGGGAGTTTTAAAACGACACTCATCCTGATTTAAAAAACAAAACAAAAAAACAAACTCTAATTTGACCAATAATAATGTTGGAAATATATAAAAAAATGATGATGTTTTGGTTTGTATGTCAATCTTCTCGAAAACCGACGATATATCCTCTCTTTGCGTGTGTATGAATGTAAATAATCATGTATATTATCAAACTCACACTATACTATCATGCCTACACAACCAACTATTATTCTAGTACGAATCCAATACAAAACTAATATGCTATGACACAACTTTCTTCTTCGCCATTCTAATAGAAGAATTAAAAATTGGAGTTACAGTGATCAGTGAATAAAATAAATCGGTCAAGTGCGAGTATAACTCGCTATCAAAGGGTTCCGTACATTGAATTTATTAATTAATAAACTACTACTACCCATAATTTTTTCATAATTTTAATTTCAGTAGATTGGGAAATAGGAGGGGGGGGGCATATTTTTCCAGTATACTTTCGACGATATCTCTGAAAATATAATACCTAAAATTAAAACAAATATATTTGAACTCGATGTTACGAGATCTTTCGAACGATACCCTACACGATATATAAAAAGAATTTTTTTGAAATAACTTAATTAATATCTCGGCTAATTAACGACATTCTTTTTCGGAAATCATTATCAAATATCCTGTGTCAATACATATCTCGAGCGCCCGTCAGCTCTCCCTCTGACCGCCCGAAAAGTAACGTTTGTGTGTAACGAAAAAATGCGTTTTTCTCAAAAACTATGTTACCTAGGAAAATCGCTATAGCTTTTCTGCAAGGTTTAAATAAATTCCTACTACCCCTATTTATTTCATAATTTTAGTTTCAGTAGATTCGGAAATAGAGGGGGAGGGGGCATATTTCCCCTTTGCATTTTGGTGATATCTCTGAAAATATAATACCTAAAATTAAAACAAATATATTTTTGAGATCGGTGTTACGAGCTTTTTCACACGATACCCCCACACGATATACAAAAGGTAAACGTTTTTTTTTTTTCAAGTAACTTAATGAGCCCCCTAAATTTTTCCTAAATATATTTGTGAAAGGACTAATAATCTGAAAATATGTGGGTAAAAAGGCTTTATAACTTTCCCAAGTTTGAACTTTCCACGTCCCATAGTTTACGAGAAAAAGGGCTGTGAGAGACAGACAGACAGACATAGGAGGAGTGATCTTATAATGGTTCCGTTTTTAATTTTTAAGTAAGGAACCCTAAAAAAGAACAGAACAACATTAAATGTTAATACCCCTGCTCAGTTTTAAAATTTAAAATTAGAGAAACGTATATATTTTTAATTATTAACCTGAAATATAAATTTGATGCATTTCTATCCAATAGAAACTGAGATACAGCTATAATGTTTATAGAAAAATTCATAACATAGCAGCGCCCTTTATTGAGAGATCTAAGCCAATATCGAACCAACATAGCTTTTTATAAACATCATATAGCTATAACAGATATTGCGAACAACTCAGCAGAGGAGCACTACCTGTTGAACGATATCTAATCAGTATTATTTTATGTCAAGATCTAACTAAATATGAAGTTTGATTAAATTCCACCCCCTAGATGGCAAGATACATTTATCACAGGAATCATAAAAAATTCAGCACAGAAGCGCCACCTGTTGAGTTATATATATCAAAAACCAATCAGGCCCTAACACTTTTCAAGATGTTATGTTGTTGTTGTAGTGCCCAGTTCATGGGATAAAAGTCGAAGACTCTTTGTCTTTATCCCTGCAAATCCTACTACAAGGAGGCAATGTATAATCTATCTGCAGATTCGACTTATACAACAGGAGACAGCGACAGTTCACGAAGACGTCTCTGGTTAAAAGCGATTGGTACTCAGAAGGAAATACACTAAAAATCGGGCTTGCGAGACTCTTGATACTACCAGGTCACATAGCTGACTAAAGGATGTGGTGGGAGAACCAGAGATTCCAACTAGGTACACAGTATTTCGCATTCTGGTATAAAGTATTACGCTCAGTGGCGTAAAGTCTGCATGTCATAAGGTAAGTGTTCACAAGTTTCTAAAAGAGAACACACAGAGCACAAAGGAGAGTGGCAGAGTCTGTAGAGTAATGCTCGAGTGTTTCAAGATGTAACTGAAAGCAAAGTCTGATGAAACTCCAGTCCATAGATGCCGACATATAGCTATCGCGTAAATCCTGAAAAAACATAGCATAGTAGTACCACCACTTGCTATACACTCGACACACACCAAAATTTAAGCAGCACTAAATTATGTCAAAATCTAATCAAATATGCAGTTTGATAAAATTCCCCGTATTAGTTCTTGAGATAAAGTGGTCACAAAAATTGTATCTGGTGCAATTCCATCCAATAGATGCAGAAATATGAATATCACAGAAATACTGAAAAACACAGGATTGAAGCATCACCTGTAGAGCGGTATACCACAATGTTACCAGTATTAATTTATATCACTGTATATGAAGATTGATGAAATTTCATGCATTAATTCTTGAGATATAGCTCTCATGGCATACCTGCGGACTTTTCCGATTTTTAAAATCAAATAAATGTAACAGAAAATTTATTAGATAAAAGGTACCTTGCATCTATGTGGATCACTTGATTTCCATTTTACTTCAGTTATTAAAAAAAAAAATCTTGTTCAAATAGGATTATTTGACTTGGGGGAGAAAAAGGAAGGTTCGCAGCTATGCTACAGTAATCGTGAAAAATCTATATATATATTTGTCTTACGGTGCGCGAAAATAGGGCTGAATTTGTAACTTATGATTTGGCAACAACTGTAGTTTCCAGAGCTCAGGCCAATGAACAGACTAGATTGTGTTAGATCAGCTCCGCCTCCGTCCAATATATGGCGGCCAGTGTGAGAGCAGTGAAACTATAGAATGAAACTCGAACTATCAATTATTAAAAATAAAATAACATGTACGTAATCCAAAGTGTCTGAGATGATTCCTCATTTTAATTATGAGCAATATCGTTAATTTCAAATGAATTCTCAACTCTTATTTAGAATTCATTTACGAATTTCACTCACTCAAAAGACGGAGCAAAAAAAAAATCAACTGTCTAGATATCACCTGCCGCCATCTGTTGCTGTATTGATGAAGTAAAAAATAATTCATTTTGTAAAAATCTATAATCAAATAGAACAATAAAATGTCGAACGAAATTTAAACAATGACAAACTATCTTCCTATCACGTACTTTTTTTTCCTAATGAATTTAAGTCGTGCTGTACAAAAGATCCTTTTTTCATAGTATTTAAATGATTTATATGCTCATTAGCAGCGCCAACTAAATGCATTTTCAATTGTGTTTTCAACGGAGAATTACTTTTTTTACATTAAAATAAATTGTCAATTTCATATATTCAAATGTTTTATGGTAGAATTTATTCCGGCTAGAATTGCTGAAAAAAAAAGAGGTGAGCGAGCGAAGCAAGCTGTGACCGCGTAGCGGTCTCAATGTGAATTGCTTCGCAATTCACGGGGGGTTGGCGAGCGTTAGCGAGTAGGGGGCTGAACCCCGTAGTACAGTATAATAGCACCACCTGTTGAGCGACACATACAAAATTTCTTTAGTTTCAATTTATGTCAATTCCAACAAAAGTTTAATGTAATTCCGTGCAGTAGTTTGTGAGGCATAGCTATAACTGAAATCGGGAATAATGCAGCATAGCAGAGCCACTTTAACTAATCAGCACCAATTTATGACTAGGTAGTTGATGAATCTGAAGTTTGTTTAAATCCGTTCATTAGTTCTTGTGATAGAGCGACCGCAAAAATTGTGTCGCGCACAGACTAACAGACAGACAGCTGTTTTCCAAAAATAGTCAAATCGTATTCAGGACATCCCAAAACGTGTAAATCCCTCGGAAAAAAAAAAAACAAACAGAAGTCGAAAATTTTTACGATTACGATACTATCTGCATATAATAAGGAAGTAATAAGTCTAAAATTTTCACGAATCAAATTCTTTCTTCTTATGTATATAGAAGGAAATAATGTCTGAAATTTTCACGAATCAAATTCTTTCTTATAACGTATATCATAGGTTCCCAACGGGGGCGGTACCGCCCCCCAGTGGGCGCTGAAGACTTCCAGGGGGGCGGTGGCGAGTCCAAACGTAAATGGGGGAGCGTTAAAACCGTCAAGGTGGGGCGGCCGTGGCGTACCAAACTATTTAGGAAATTAATATAATAAAGCTAGCTGCCCCCCCCCCCCCTAGCGTTGTCCGAGACCATGATAAAAAACTTAAATATACTTTTAAGTGGAAATTTGTACAAACTAACCTAGAGCTGGGGGCTCCAAATCGAATTTCGTTTACGAATAT
This sequence comes from Maratus michaelseni, assembly GCA_963931845.1. Taxonomy (NCBI): domain Eukaryota; kingdom Metazoa; phylum Arthropoda; class Arachnida; order Araneae; family Salticidae; genus Maratus; species Maratus michaelseni. The sequence goes on from OZ007589.1 coordinate 413,099,306, forward strand.
TAAAAAATCGCAATGGAACACGAATAAACGCTAAAATTCGCGGAGGACAAAATTTTATTATAGAGTACTGTAACAGTGAAACCGTAATTCTTTTACGAATGTCAAAAAATTCGGTACAAAGAAGAAAAGATGAAATGACTAAAAGACGTTGAAATATCATTATGCTATTACTTAAAGACCTGCAAATTTTCCATTTAACACGATAAATCAACTCTACGAAATAACGAAGCAGTTCTCTTATCATACGTTCGATTCATAAAAGAAGAAAACATTTGTCAATAGTTATTATTTGCTAAAAATTTGGAAACTGATACAAAGGGAGAACCGATATTTAATACCATGGGCAAGTTTTCTCAAGAGAAATAAATTCCTACTAGATGGAACCCGTCAAAACTTGAAGGAAAAAAATTACAATAACAATATTAGTAAAATAAGCTTCTTTATTATATAAGAAGGGGTGCTTATGAAGCAGTCTTTCAAATATTTTATTTTAAAAGTTTTTCCCTCAGTGAATTACAGTACTATTTCCGATGCAAATTCCAAACAAACAATCCGTAAACAAAATGCAAATCAGTTTGACATTACCGCCATATTCCCCACGGCAAGAAAGAAAATTTCCTGGACCTATGAAGTATCATACAAATAGTATATCCCTACGTTCATCTCATATTCAGTCAATAAAAGAACATGGTAAATAAAGCACATATATCTAGCAACATTCTTCCGTCTGTTTATTGGGCGCTACAGTTTGGCGAATTATTTGGGGTACTTTTTTGGTTAGCCGGGCGCCAGTGAAGTATATATATATATATATATATATATATAACAATAAATGAAACATTACCATAACACCAACTTTTAAACTATGAAATAATGATTAAGTATGTAATAATTAGTTGACAATGAAAGTATTCCCCAACACACTGAATATAGATACCAAAAACTTATTTAAAAGAAGAAGAAATTAAATTAAAAATTGAATAAATGAAATTGAATGAATGAAATGAAATTTGTGGAATTTAGACAGAATTGTCAAGTCCCAAATGCTTAAATACCACAAATAAAATGAGTGGTTTCATCATCATATTAGCCATAAAATTGCTAAAGAATATGATTTTGGGACTACCTACTCATAAACAATGAATAAAACCTGTGAAAAAATAAAAAATAAATACAATATTAAAAAGGAAAGAAACCATACCTATAATATACAGATAAAACTTGAAATAGAGTCATAAAGTTCATAATCCAATTGGATTAAAAAAGATACCTGTGCACCTCATGAACCAGACACATGAACACAACCAAACAGAGTTAATGAATTGCAAAAAATCATTACATGTTGCCAAATTTAGTTTTAGAAAATGATTTACCATGTTGCCAGAATAGGTTTTAGAATAATATGAATATTATTGTAAAGCAACAGAAACCATGGTGCTGCCATCTATGAGGGTAAAAAGTGAATATACGATGAATAAAAATAGCATTGGATGAAAATCAATATTTAAAAATTAAACTAAATACTATCTAAAGATGATAGCAATTAGTTAAATAATAAATAAATGAAATTAATTAATAAATAATAAATAAATGAAATTAATTAATAAATAATAAATAAATGAAATTAATTAATAAATAATAAATAAATGAAATTAATTAATAAATAATAAATATATTATCCAATTACATTAAAGTAATGGATGTATTAATGAATAATTCTATATTAAAAATAAGATGTAAGATGGAAAAATTAATAATTAAAGCAACATAAAAATATATGTACCTTGAAATGACATAGCAACTACACTGCTCAAAACAATTAAAGGGTATTTGAAGTTTTATATAAAATAAAGATATAAACGAAATTTTTCTTGCCGAAAATAGAAGAAGAGAATCACAAATGCAAATTTTTCTGGTTTTCAAACTGTGGAGTATGCAAATTTTGAGTTCGACGTCAAAAACGTCGCTTCAGCGGCAGCGAATGAAATTTGACTTTCAACTGGATAAAAGAGAATGAAGACAAGGATGATCGGCATTCAGTGATTGCTTTGTTTCGATGAGTACGATGTCTCAGCGAAGTCATTTGACAGATTCAGAAGCTTGGAGAATTGGTGGTAGGTTAGAAGGGGGCCAAACTCAAGCCGAAGTAGCGCAAGCCATTGGAGTGTCACAAAGTGTCATTTCCAGGATCTGGAACCGTTTTTTGGAGAGTGGATGTGCAGGCCGAAGACCAGGGCAAGGTCGTAGACGGGCAACAACGCCCAATGAAGATCGGTATTTAGCGTTAACAGCTCGGAGACACCGAAACATGAACGCTACTCTTCTCCAACAACACCTTCGCTCGGCTACAGGCACCACGATTTCAACTCAGACTGTCCGAAACCGGCTCCATGCTGTAGGTCTGTATGCTCGCCGACCGATGGTATGTGTTAGATTAACATCAAGGCATCGTCGCGACCGCAGGGAGTGGGCAACCGAGCATGTCAACTGGAGGAGAAATGAATGGAGCAATATTCTGTTTTCTGACGAGTCCCGTTTTTCTGTGCATCCGGATAATAGGCGTATTTTCATCTGGAGGGACCGTGGCAGTAGGAATAATCCTGCGTTCGTGCACGAAAGTGTCAGATTTGGCGGTGGAGGAGTGTTGGTGTATGGTGGCATCTCCATTGACGGGCGCACTGACCTCTACGTCATTCGAGATGGAGCTCTGACTGGTCGCCGATATAGGGATGAGATCCTCAGACCTATTGTAGTCCCTTACGCTGCAGCAATCGGAGATAACTTCATTTTAATGGACGATAACTGCAGGCCACATCGTGCAAACCTGGTGGAGGATTTGCTTTTCGAGGAAGGAATCGTTCAAATGGAATGGCCAGCGTGTTCTCCAGACATGAATCCAATCGAGCACGTTTGGGACGCTCTAGGAAGACAAGTTTCTGGTCGCCAACAACCCCCACAAACTCTCCAAGAACTGGAAAGAGCTCTGGAAGAGTGGGGCAGAATACCCCAACTCGTCATTAATAGCCTCATTGAGTCCATGCCTCAAAGGTGTTCAACGTTGCTGGCCGCCCGTGGAAACCATACCCCCTACTGAAAATGATTTTCTTTGAAGAAAACACCTTTTCTTATTCTTTTTTTCTCATATGCACAAATTGTGTTTTTTTCCTTTTGTACACAAATGCGCAATAAAATGCATTTTTTTCTGCCAAACATGTGTAATTTATTCTCATATAACCTACTATGTCTGTCGACCATGTATCAATCAGCTAAAAAGTTTCCCAGATACAAAATCCACCTAAAATTGCAATATCCTTTAATTGTTTTGAGCAGTGTATTAAATAGCTGTGCAAAAATGCAACATCACATAAATTAAATTAAATTATATATATATTATATTTATATATTTTACTGGCGCCGGCTAACCGAAAAGTACCTAATTTGGATATAGTTTTTTTTCTTAATGGGACGACGGGATAATGAACGGAATAATTTCGACGGGATAATGAATATTTTTGATGGTACCAGAATATTTTTCTGCATTTTATTGTCAAATATATTGTATGTTCAAATTATATTAAGAAATGCATATTTTTAAGATTTGCTGAATCACTTATTTGTTTACTTTTTCATGCTTTATATTATTGAAGGTTGTTAGTCAATTTACTGGGAATTGTAAGGTGATGAGTTGTATTTAATTATAACAAAAAACGTCACAGCTGCTTTTGTGGGAAAACATCTTCTGTTCAAACGATCTTCCTTCTTCTGTTCAGTCTCTGCAAAACTAGAAGATTTACTTACTTACTGCCAACACTTGGACTATCTTCATGCTGATTTTATGGAGCGATTCCAGGATATTTTAAACATAAATATACCGAGTTGGGTTTTAGATCTTTTCTCAAATACAGATACAGCAGAATCATAAAATTTAGAAGATAAAATCGTAGATCTCGTAACAAACAAAGAACTAAAAGTAAATTTCAGAAATGGATACCAAGAGTTCTGGCTTCAAAAATAAATACCAGCTCTATACTCTAGATTGTGTGCAAGTGTACAGAAAATTTTAATTCATTTTCCTTCATCGTATTTGGCTGAGTGTGGGTTCAGTGCGGTAGCTAATTTACTGTCTGAGAAAGGGAACAGACTGCACATCACTGAATGTGACAATTTGCGACTGATGTTGTTAACGAAATTGGTATCCGACATTAACAAATTGTGAAAACACCTTCCCCAACCATCCCATTATTTTTTATTTCTCATTGATTTTGTGTGAAACAATTTTTTATTATATTTGATGGTCGTTTTAATTTATTTTGTGATTCTTAATAGATAGATAGACAGATAAAATAGGTAAAAATAATATGCAACAATATTTTAGTATTTGGTATAATTAACTATTATGTAAGAGGGGGGCAGACGTTGAGATTTTTTTTTCTTGTAAAGGGGGCGGTGGTACAGAAAAGGTTGGGAATCTATGATGTATATAGAAGGAAGTAATAAGTCTAAACTTTTCACGAATCAAATTCTTTCTTCTAATATATATAATAGAAGGAAGTAATAAGTCTAATATTTTCACGAATCAAATTCTTTCTTCTTGTGTATATAGAAGGAAGTAATTAGTCTAAAATTTCCACGAATCAAATTCTTTCTTCTTATGTATATAGAAGGAAGTAAGAAGTATAAAATGTTCACGAATCAAATTCTTTCTTCTAATGTATATAGACGGTTATTGGTTATGTTAAGTAGGTAGACTAATCTTACTTCACTATTCTCTTTACTTTCTTCTATCTATACAAGACGAAAGTATTGGATTCGTGAAAATTTTCGACTACCTGTTTTCGGCGGATTTATACGTTTTAGAAGGTTCTGAACATAATTTGACTGTTTTTAGAAAATGTCTGTCCGGGAATCTGTGTGTCTGTCTGCCTGTATGTCACACAAATTTTGTGGGTGCTCTAACTCACGAACTATTACGTAGAATAGAATGACATTTTATATAAAGTTCTATCCTTATGTGATCTGGTGCGGATGCGTGTTTGGGCAAAATCCCACCAGAGGATTTGCCGAAAACCGATGATTTTTTTCGATTCATGTGATGCTTATATCTCCAGTTTATGTGCGCAGATTTCAACAAAACATCAAATTTAGAATCCCCCACAACAGCAATTGATTGTCATTCAATTTTGGTCGCGGTCATCTAAGAGTAGGTGCCAAAATTCGATGATTTGTTCAAAATATAGAACAAAGTTTTGCAATGGTTACAACATACTACAATCAAACTCCGTTATACCGGCATTACCCGTTCGAGAAATTTTCGGCGCTATATCGAGTTCGGCGGTATATCAAATTAGAAGACAATACAAATTAATTTTGATACTATTATTATTATAAAAATAAATATCATAATGCCCTTTTATTAAATTATCCAATAGTATATAGTATATCTAATTAATATACATAATATAATTAATACTACATGATTCAAAATTGTCCAATTAATGCATGAAATTAACATGAACTTACCTCTTTATATAATCAATTTTAGATAAAATAGATAATTAAGCACATAACAGACACACATATACATTAAATCTCACACTGAATTTATTTTACTTTAATTATCTTTTACAGGGAAATATTTTAAAATGCTAGTTTGAGTTTTCTTTTCAATATTGATTTTCTCAATAACTTTTTCTACAACTAAAAGATTGTTCATAATTTTTTTTTTATCAGTTGCATGTTTTTCTAAGAAAAATCTTATTTTCCCAATGCAAATTTTAACTTCATCAGATGTAATATGCGAAGTTTCAGCCTCTTCAGATTCGCTGTCAGATGAATTTGAATTTTGATTTTGATTCGCAACAATTTCTTCGATTGTCAAATGTTCAAATGTTGAAACACTTTTGTCTATATTAGTGTGCTCAATTGCTGATAGAGGATGCTCAATATATATTAATTTTATTTCGTCTTGCAGTTCTTGAAGTGCTGTACTGTTTTGTTTTTTAGTCGATCGTTCAGCATTTAATCAATCCAGTATGTTTCTAGCAGTTAACAATAGTTTCTGATTAAATTTCATCCCATGCTTTTTTTTATCATACGAATAGCATCATGTAAAAGGACTAGAGAAATATCATCTTTACTGATTTTTTCAATGATATGGTGGACGTGATACTTTCGATAATGAGCTTTGAATGCGTTTATTATACCCGCATCCAAAGGCTGTAAAAATCTAGTACATTCAGGAAGTAAAAATTCTATGCGGATATTGCTCATTGGATGTGCTATGTGACAAGGGACATTATACAAAATCATTAAAATATGGCATTTGCTTCTTTTCATTTCTAAGTTGAAATTCACTAACCATATTTGAAATAATGCTGCAGTCATCCAAGCTTTCTTGTTATTCTCATAATCTACATAAAGAGCAGGATTCAAATTTTTAAAACATCTTGGCTTTGCTGATTTTCCAATCACTGTCATAGTTCTTTTATCAAATCTATCACTATTCGTACAGAACACAAGAAATACACAATATTTATTATTATTATTATTATTATTGTTATTATTATGATTGCATATTTTAGCAGGCCCAATCGAAATTGTTTTATCTGGCTGCAAGCGGTAAAAATGGCCACTATCATCCATATTGTAAACGTCCTCTGGTTTATACTCTATAATCAGTACACTCAGTTTTTTAAGACCATTTAACACAATGTCTTCCTCAACACCTGCAGTCTCACCACTTCGTATGTACTGAGAAATTCTTCGTTGCTTTTTAAATCTGTTCAACCGGCTAGTGTGCGCGGCGCGTACAGGAAGCACGCATGTTTTTGGGCTCCTGGTTTTTGCAATTTTAAAACCGGAATTCCTGAGATTTGTTTTCAGATTTTTAAATTCCCGGAAAGAGAAAAACATTTCCTATCCGTGGACATTAATTTTTCAATTGTGCGACCAACGGTTAATTAGTTATGTACTAATTAGTGTAATCAAGGGACCACGTGTTGAAAGAGCTAGCGGAAGGACACTCTCGGCTTTGCGGACAGACGCTAGCAGACAGGACCGCGGGAGAAAGATGTTCGCCCGGTAGAAACGGAACAGCCACACCTGCCTTGATCAACATAGCAGCTCTTTGCAGGAAGAAATCAGCAGCAGCAGTAATTAAGGTAACTGGTACCTGGCGGGGATTGCCTATGTAAGTATAAATCCTAATTGACCATCTTTTAAACACTGGCGGCTGATGGGTACGCCAAAGCGATCTCAATTAGTGAATTAATTTACTGATTGCGGCAGTTTTGGAAGCTACATCCCCAGCCATCTCGGGTTAATTAGGTCCTTTACCTAATTGCTCATCGCGAAGTAGGCCCAGTGTTCTAACTCAAAAGTTTAGGACTCAACGAGTCATAACATCATATCAATTAGCAATCCTTAATTCAATGAATTCCCCCCACTCCCTTTTCCCCCCCAAAAAATAAATAAATATTTGCCCTTTGTTATTTTAATAGTAACTTAAGTCCTTAGCGTATTCAACTATCTTTTTCTCCCCCATCCATATTAAATTCAACTAAACAGCCTAAACAGCAGTTTAATAATTAAATTGTAATTCCTCTCTAATCCTCCCAATAGAACAATTTAAAACTAATCTCTTCAACTAAGCATTTACATAACTAAGCTAAAGTGTAAAATCTAACCTCCCCACCCCCAGTTTTAATCTCATTTTATAGTTTAATTAGCTAAGAATCAAATAATTCATAAATATCTAAATAAAACCCCGGGGAAAAAAAAAATTCAAGAAACTAAACAGTTTCTCAAGTACCCCCAGAATATTTTCTGTAACCATACATGTCTAACTAGACATCCAATTTACTTTAATAAGCAAATTAACAAGTAAGCGCCCTCAAAAAAAAAAAAAATCTCAAGTCAAAATAGCAACAATTTCTCTATGCATAGGAAGTTTCAGTTACATTAAAGAATGCTCACATAAGTGAATTCAACATTCCAGTGCAGATTAAAAGAAAGGAGTGTCAATCATTCAATAATCCTAACTTCATTACAGCTACCACTAGCTCATTGTTGGGTGTCAATCACCCACTAATCCCTACTTCTACCAGCGATTCCCTCTCCACTTTCTAAAGCCTCAAGGCATTAATCTCCCAGTTCAAACTCTTAAAGTATAATCTTTCAGTTAACCCCCCCCCCCCCACACACACACCGTTAGAAAAAGATGTCTATAATTGTAATGTTATTTTCATGTTTCCCCCTGCTGGGAATAAAACATAAATAAACTAATAAAAGGGTAACTAGAAACACCAAATACAAAAAATGAAACTAAGCACACGTGCAAGTTCCCGCGAAAAAACAATGACACCAATAGACCAAAAGCGCAATCCGTCAACAAAAACCACCCAAGGCTCAAAAGGCTCAAAAACAGAAGTAAAAAACACAAAAAAAACGCCAGGAGCAAGTAGTACACCTGGAACTTCCCAGAAAGAGCAGGTAAAAAGCAAAGCAAAAACCTCCGAAAAAGTAGGAAAAACAAAACTAAAGAGGACAGACATTGAGGGATTTTACGAATTGACAAAGAAAGATACGTGCGAAGAGACAGATTCAGATGTGGATAGTGTAATGACAGAGCCAGATAAAGAAACTGCGGTACTACAAGACACAGAAGTCACGAGGTTAAGAGGGGAATTAATAACCCTTTGCGACATACCAGATGGATCTAAAAGGAGATCCCTAGAGATAGAGAGGGCTATGATGGCAATAAGCTACATCAAGATGATACAATCAAAATCAACAAAGATACCAGCATCGACGTGTGAAGCCATGGACCAAGCTCTGCAGGTAGTGATAAACTCACTGACTGAGATGGAGTTGAGGGCAACACATGCCGAGGCAAAGGCAGAAGCCTTGGAAATAGTAACAGCAAAAAGAGGAACCCAACCAATGGAAGAAGAGACAACATCGCTACCAGCACAAAAGGCAACAAAAAAGACTGCAGTTGCTCACAGTTATGCACAGGCGGTCAAAGCCGCGACGGCAACTGTAATTATTCAGGCTACAGAAGAGCGGACAGCAGAGGAAGTAGAGCAACAAATAACAAATACGATAGAAAACAAGGAAGGAGTCAGGAATGTCAAACGGATTCGCAACGGCATAAAAATTGTTTGCGAAAACGCAACGGAAGCTACGAGGATAAAGGAAGCCCTGGCAGAGAATGAGGAGAGTAACAGTGGCCTGAAAGTAAAAACAGCCAATTTAAGGAAGAAGAGAATCATTATCTTCCATGTACCGGAGTCGGTGGAGCCAGCCATAATCAAGCACAAAATATGCAGAGAACTAAGCATCGACATAGAACAAAAGGCTAGGATTGCTTAAACGCCCTCAGATAGCGCGGCCATTTTATTTGGCGAGATTTGCCGAGGTTTGAAGGGTTTTGATTTGGCGATATATTTGCCGATCTGACTACCGCACGTACTTTTGCCTTCTGGCAACCCTTAAATAATCTCCGATCGCGGCTTTTTTTTTTTTTCTTCTTCTCACTTGTGTGAGCGTGAAGCTCGTATTACACGTGGTATCTTAGATAAGGTTGTATAATTCCAACTTTTTATTATTATTATTAATATTTGATTAATTTTTTTGGATTGATAATGGCTTCTGTTGTCTGTATCACCAGTTGTTGGTGATAAATATCAGCAAATATCTGAAATATCGGCAAATTTTGAAAGCAAAAGGCGGTTTCATTGTTTCGCGAGATATCGCTAAACCTAGGCCTATTTTTGGAGTGCATTTGCATTTTGCGCTATTTTAAGTTTTATTTTTTATTTAATTTTGGAATATATACAGATTAAAATATATACAGATTAAACATAAAAAAGGTAAATTCAAGAAATTTTCGTAGAAACGTGAAGTATTTTTTGCAATTTATGCACAATGGATGTATCCATGTTTGATTTTTCAAATTAATTCTGCAGGTGTTTTTTTTTTTTCTACGTTTTTGTTATGTATTTAAGTACGGATTTTTGATTTTTCTATTTGTCGATGTTTGTTTTTTCAAATTTTCTATCGAGGTTTGTTTTTTTGCAATTTATGCACAATGGATGTATCCATGTTTGATTTTTCAAATTAATTCTGCAGGTGTTTTTCTGGTGTTTTTTTTTTTTTCTACGTTTTTGTTATGTATTTAAGTACGGATTTTTGATTTTTCTATTTGTCGATGTTTGTTTTTTCAAATTTTGTATCGAGGTTTGTTTTTTAAACGTTAGGATATACGTTTTAATGCCTTTATTTTTAGAGATATGTTGGTTTAATAATGAATCTTTGCGTTTTTTTTAAGTATCACTATATTTACGTTTCTGCCGTTTGCTCAGTATTCAGTGAAAATTTCTTGAATTTCCCTTTTTTATGTTTATTCTGTACATATTTTAATCTGTATATATTCCAAAATTAAATAAAAAATAAAACCTAAAATAGCCCAAAATGACCACTTGGCGACAAATTCTTGTTGGCGATAAACGGGTTTTCGCCAACAAAACAAAATGGCGGACCTGAGGGCGTGTAAGCAATCTGTTCCGAACAAAACGAGGACAAAATACAGTTGCTAAAATCGCTACGGGCACCAGCAGGGCGATTGCATATACCGGTAGCGCTCCCTGAGCCCCTGGCGGATCACCTTCTCAAGGAGAGAACGATCTGCCTGGGACTCAAGGAATGTCCGATAAAAAACTATGTGACGATCCAAAGGTGTCACAAATGTCAAGGTTTTGACCACGTGGCGCACCAGTGCAAGCAGAGTCAGTACTGCCCGATATGTGCAGGTAGGCACAAATACGAAGATTGCCCAAAAGGAAGGAAGAGGTGTATCATCTGCACTACATTTAACGAATGGAATAAGGCGCACTTACCGGCACAAATCCCTATAGACCACACGGCTCATGATGGGCAGTGCAGGGTGTACAGAAAGCTCCTCAAAATTAGACAAATTGAAATTGAACAAGGAAGACAAAAACTAACTACAGGTAATGATGTCCTAAACGACAAAATCACATTAAACACAACTAGGGGTGTGACACGGGTGCATAGGAGGTCACAGGAGGAACTTAACAACAGGCAACAAAGGACACACGAATTGAATTATGTTCAATATCAACGCCGCTAACACAGACGCGTGCCTAAGCGGCACCCAAGACAATCCAAACCTGAATGAAAATAAAAATCCAAAAGAAAACTCCAACAATAAAAATCAAGACAACATCAAACTAATACAAATAAACCTACATAACAGTCTCCATGCAACACAAACACTTATGGGATATATGGGAGACAAACAAATAAATATTGGACTCTTACAAGACTTTCACCAAAATAAAAAAACAGGAAAAATAACAGGTTTCAATAATGGTAATTGGAAAATAACAAAAACAAAAAGAAATCGATCAGCAATAGTAACTCACACAGGCACCAATCCAATAACAATAGCAGAAAAAGAATACACAACAGCAATAAAAATCGAAAATAAAAAAGAAACAATAACAATAATCAATGTATACGCACCCCCCTCAGTAGAAGACTTCGAAGATGTGCTGCAGGAGGTAGAAGACACTCTGAAAATAGCCAAGGGCGAAGTACTACTGACGGGGGACTTTAACGCACACTCTCAACAATGGGGCTAGGCGAACTTAGATGACAGGGGGGTAAGACTTACAGACTTCCTCCTCCTGAATGCCCTCTTTGTACAAAACCCACCACACGCAAAAGCATCGTTCAGCACCATGAGAGGTAAAAGGAAGCTAGAAGGATGGCCGGATCTAACAATAGCAACAGCTAAATTAGGAGAAAATATAACAGACTGGGAAGTAAGCGACGACGAATCAAACAGTGATCACAAATACATAAAATTTAATATAAAATATAAAAATACGTGCTATCAAAGACATAGATTAGAAACAAAACACGGCAAACACGCAAAATTCGAGAAGAAAATTAAACAAATCAGAAACAAATATACAAAAGAACTAAGAAAAGCAACAAATATAGATCAGTTAGACAACATAACTCTAAGATTACAGAGAGAAATAACAGCAATAGCATTCGCCTGGTACAAACATAGAAAAACTCCAGAATTAATGGCACCACCATGGTGGTCACAAGAAGTCAAAATAGCAAGAAATAGAGTAAGGGCGTTCAGGAGAAAATTCCAGGAACAACAAGATGAGGAACTAAAACACAAACAACATATAGAATATAAAAAAGAACGCGCAAAATTAAAGAAAATAGTCCAAAAAGCCAAAAGAGATACATGGAAAAAATACTGTGAGGAAGTCACTAATACATATGGCCCTCAATATAAACTGGCATCAGGCAAAAAAACAAGCCCATCACGATTAGAAAACATCATGCCCAACAATCAAGAAGTAACCGTCAAAAAGACATTAAACCACTTCCTAAACAACCTATATCTAACAGATCCATCAATAGAACATGAATTAAAACCAGAGACACCGACATTTAATGAAACAAAACCACAGCTTATAACAAAACAAGAACTTAACAGGATAATCAAAAACATAAAACAAAACAAAGCTCCGGGCTTTGACTACATAGACCATAACCTAGTGAAAAGAATACACACAGCAGCACCACAACTACTACTAACATTATATAACACATGCCTTAACTTCAACTACTTCCCAAAATCATTTAAAATAGGCACAGTAGTCCTATTTCATAAAAAGGGAAAAGATCCAAAAGAACCAAAAAATTACAGACCCATATGCTTACTACCTACACTTAGTAAAATACTAGAAAAAATAATACACGGCAGGATATCACATCATCTAACAATCAACAAATACTGGAGCGACAAACAATATGGGTTCAAACAAGGGTTATCAACTGAACACGCACTAAATAACCTAATAAAAACAATAAAGAAAGACAAAGAAGACAAATACCAAACATTACTAATAGCAATGGATAAAAAGGGTGCATTTGATAATATCAGATCGCCTATTATAGCCGAAAACTTAAAACAATCACCATGCCCCACTTACTTAATAAATTGGATACTAAGCTTTTTAGAAGATAGATACGTATCCTTAGAAGAAAACGGCATTAAAGTAACAAAACAAACATTTGGCGGCTGCCCACAAGGCAGCTGTCTGGGACCACTGCTGTGGCTGCTAATAGCAGATACAGCCCTAAAGAAAAACTGGGGTAAAAATGTAAGAATACAGGCCTTCGCAGACGACTTTATTTTAATAATAAAAGCAAAAACAAAAGAACAATTAGTAAAACTAGCAAACAAAATAATAAAAGAATTTTATGAATGGGTAACGGAAAATAACCTAACGCTTAATTGGGACAAAACAGAACTACTGTACCTTAATAGAACACACACAAGAAACCTACCAACAGCAGACACATATAAAATTGAAGGAATTAAATTCAAAGAAAGGGAATTTGAAGGAAAAGAAATCATTAAGTATCTAGGTGTAATCATACATAAAAACCTAAATTGGGAAACACACTGCCAAGCACAAACAGCCAAAGTAAGGAAAGCGTTTTGGATGATGGGACAAATGGCCAAACGGGGTTGGGGATTGAAACCAAGCATCTTAAAAATATGGTATAGAACAGTAGCTGAGAAAACACTGACTTACGCAGCCTCAATATGGGGACATAAGCTAAACCAAAGAAGTAAACAAGTACTAACAACATGCCAAAGGCATTTTTTGCTGGCTATAGTTAGGGCATATAAAACTGCCCCAACAGCGGCCCTTCAGGTACTTGCTGGCCTGATTCCAATTCACCTCCAAGTTAAATACGAGGCAGAATACGGCACAATATCTCGTTTAAGAGAAACGACAGAAATACACGGAACCACTATCCACCATACAGACTATATAAAAAAGATTAATGTATGGGAAACACATCCCGCGGACACCATAGAACCAAGAATAGGCCATAATTACAAGGACATAGTAATATATACGGACGGTTCAAAATTGGAAACAGGCGCTACGGGTTCGGCATTCGTAGCTTTCAAAAATGAACAAAAAATAAAAACATGGTCAGCTCCATTAAGGAAGTACAACAGTGTTTTCCAAGCCGAACTACTGGCTATACTAAAAGCAGCAGAATGGGGAAATAGCACAGGGAAGGAATACAGCATTCGCTCGGACTGCATGTCAGCCATCCAATCACTCAGTAAACCCTTCAATGTAGTAAAATTAATCGATACAATACAAAAAACAGTAAAAGACTCAAACAATAAATTCAAAATTAGCTGGGTCAAAGCACATGTGGGTATCCAAGGAAACGAGGATGCCGACGAATTAGCAAAAAAGGCTGCAGAAAACCAAAGTAAAGAAATTCCATACCATCTAGAAAGACCGATATCAAACTTAAAAAGAAAACTAAAAGAACTCACTATCAAACAATGGCAGTTCGAGTGGGATTATGGGGAAACGGGCAGGAAGACATATGAATACTTCCCAAAAGTAGATTCTCGCAGAATCATCAGCTGCAATCTACTAAATCAAATTTACACGGGTCACGGAGCATTCCCGGACTACTTACACAGGTTTAAGCGCAAAGACGCACCAAACAGCTCATGCGGGGAGTTGGGAACCCCCAAACACTATCTAACAGACTGCCCACTAACCCAAACACTACATCTGATCCACATCACACCGAACAACGAAAAAATATGGCACAACCAGTTAGCGAACAACAAAGTACAAACAAAAGGAAGAGTAGTGATGAGATGGTTAGTAGAAAACATCGATCTCATATCACAATAAATACACCTTCCCAGCAGCGAGATTCCTCAAAAGCATATCCCACTCTCAAAAGCCATCCATTTGGTAAGTATATTTTCTAATATATCTTAAAAAAAAAAAAAAAAAAAAAAAGAGTAGCAATGGAACCTCTTTGCTACGCCAAAAAAAATCGATTTTTTTCAGCACTAGTGAGAAGTGGAAGTCATCTGTGACGGACTGAATTTCACCAACTGATGAAGGCAAATAGCCAACAAAAAGTGAACAAAATAATTAAATGGTGAATGCACAAAGCACACCTGCCAAAGAAAGTTAATGGGGAAAAAAACAGTGTCAAATCAAGTGAATACAGCCTCATAGATACATGACGGACTAACGGCCACGGAACAAGCCCCACTCCATTAGTGCGACAAGTTTCTCAAACAACAAATCAACAAGTTGCACAAAATTCAAAAGCAGTGATAACAGCCATTAGGATTCAATGGACTGATCGCAAAAAGCGTATTCACGAAGGGAAAAAAAAATCAAAATCCCCAATGCTTGGATGAGATAAAGTGACAAAGACAACAAAAATGAGTGTGCAACATCCAGAAATGTGACAACCACCAGTAACAGAAGTTACAATGTGACAACCACCAGTAACAAAAGTTACAATGTGACAACCACCAGTAACAAAAGTTACAATGTGACAACCACCAGTAACAAAAGTTACAATGTGACAACCACCAGTAACAAAAGTTACAACGTGACAAAACCCACGATAGTGACATAATAACCAGTGAAACTCTCGAAAGAAGACCAAGATTCAAAATGTGAAAACCAGCTCTAGCACAAGCTAGAGGTAAAAATATATCAAGAAAGAGACAAAAAACCAATGAATGATAGACAAAAAACAACCCACAACAGGGGCGAGCCTATAAAAACGCCAAAAAGCCTTGACAGAGACAAATACAACAAGAAGGGAAATCAGCCCATAAAAGAGGCGATAAACACTACAGCGACAACCCACCATGAACGTGACAAGCCAACAGACATGGTAAATATGTAAATCTATGTACGCTAATGGCACCTGGTGCATGTAAAATCCGTCGTGGGTGCAAAGCCCTCCAAGTTACCTGTGAATAATACCTCTGGGGGTGCCTAGTCAGGTGAGGGTCTCGTCACCTGATCAAGGTTCTAAATTACGAGACCTATTAAATCTGTCAATTCAACAAAGTTAAACAGAAACCTTGAACCGGCAAACAAAGATAACGGTAGCAAATCACAAGAGAGCAAGCACAGCAGCGATGTGCACAAATCAATAGTCAGGTGGATCACAGCCATGCTGTGATCAGGCGATTTCCGCCCCGCACCCAGGTACTAACCCGTTAAGCTAGGCATTCATGCCGGGCAGGTAGGGGCCTGGTTAGCGGTATAAAAAAAAAAAAAAATCTGTTCAACCAGTCACTACTGTATACGAAATCTGTGATAATTATTTGCTGTCCAAGGACTTTTGTCTGCTCTCTGATGATGTCTCCGTTTATGGTAGCGGTGCTAGTTTTTACTTTTTAGAATTTGGTTACAGTTTTTATATATTAGGAGAGTTTTAATTTCAGAACCAGTTCCAACCGGTTCCGAAAGTGAAAGTGATTAAAAAAAACTGAAACCAAAATCGAAAAATTAAAAACTAGCAACGTTAGAGATTGTCCTCAGCTATCCTATGCCAAAAAAAACAAAAAAACAAAAAAATTTTAAATTTTAAAATGCGAGTGAGAAATTTGAAAATAACCTTCCCATAGACTTAACATTAGCTTGCGAGTGTTTTCGCGTGACTAGTGTAGGCTCTTAAGGTTTAACCGGGTTCGACTGTATTGTATGCATGGCAACCCTGTCACCACCAGACCCGTGTTTTTCCGCTTCTAGATATCATGTTAAAATGGCTGTAAACAAAAATATTTTTAACAGAATTCTGTTTTGAACCGCATATAGAATGAGAAGATATAAAAAATATTATGCATCGAACTATGATTAAAGAATGTATGTATCCATAAAAACTATCCTGGT
The DNA here is from genome assembly GCA_963931845.1 of Maratus michaelseni. Taxonomy (NCBI): domain Eukaryota; kingdom Metazoa; phylum Arthropoda; class Arachnida; order Araneae; family Salticidae; genus Maratus; species Maratus michaelseni. Next base: position 413,116,123 of record OZ007589.1, read on the forward strand.
ATTTACAAGCATACTTATGAAAATGCAGGAAAACCCTCAGACGGTGAAACAAAAGTATACTTTTTGTAAAAAACAATTGGTGGGAACTTCCAAACACTATCTCATACCCTATCCACTCACACAAGCACGCACTCCATTCCCTCTGGTAGACATGACACAAAACAACGAGCAACTTAGCCACAAACAGCTAGCCCAAAACAAACATGTACAAGCAAAAGCCAAAACAGTGATCAGATGGTTAATTGATAACATAGACTTAATTTCACACTAACTTGAAGCAAATATGAACAAGCCCTTCCCACCTTCCACACAAGATTAATTTTCCAGCAGCAATAGTAATCTAGCGTAGCGCATAGCGAAATAATAAAAAGCAATAATCTTCTATTTTTGCCCAAAAAAGCACCAAAAAATATAAAATATATACTAAAAGCACAATGTGGACAAAAAAAAAAAAAAATAAAAAAAATAAAGGAAAAAAAAAATAAACGAAACCATGTACGCTAACGGCGCCTGGTGCATGTAAAATCCGTCGTGGGTGCAAAGTCCTCCAAGTTCCCTATGAATTATACTTCTGGAGTTGTGTAGTCAGGTGAAGGTCTCGTCACCTGATCAAGGTTCTAAATTACGAGACCAACTCTTTTCTCTTTTTTTGTAATTTGTAATTTTTTTTAATCCGCCAATTCAGCGAGGTTGGGTGGAGGTCGTGAGCTGTCAAGCAGAGAAACTGTAGCAATCCACTAGAGAACTTACAGGCAATATGCAATACATATCGGAAACACAAATATTTAAACTGAATTATGTTAACTTGTCATAATCTACATTAGCAACCATAGTCAGTGTGAATACGGCCCGAAAGCAAGCCTTTTTTTTCTCACCTCTCCTTATTCGACAACGTACCCAAAAACCCATAATTAATAACAATCTAGAATCGGCCAACACAGTAACTTAGTGACTCTCACCAAATAGCGTTGCAGCCAATGACACCCAAGGAGCTAGTCTGGTGGATGTCCGCTATCAGGAGATTTGGCGAATTTCGCCCCACGGCAAGGTACACAAACTTATTAAGCTGGGCATAATGCCCGGTAGGTAGGGGTCTGGTCTGCGGTTTTATAATAATAAAAAAATGGAATTTGCTCCATAAAATGAATATCATATCTGTAAGTTTTTTGCGTGCCAGAGAAACTTTTTTACATGTGGCCATAGCGTAAACTAAACGAAAAGATTGTGTATTTCTTTTAAATGCTAAAAGGTGTAAAATAAAAACATAATATGCAGTAAAATAAATTTTATTAGATTGTTGACATGTTTTGGTTCACTCCGAGCCATTATCAGAAACAAATGAGGATATTCTATAATTGCACGGTCTTTGAAGTTATTATTTGGAATGCTATCATTTAGTTTCCATGTACATTTAAAAACTAGCACGTTGTTTTTTATTTACCTGGTTGTTTATTTTCATATCTGTAACCATGGAATAACTCAATCCACAATTTCTCTAAATTAAAGGATGTTGCATCGTTACATATTGTATTTTTGCGTGTTACTATCTCTATGATTTCTCTTATTACGGATGGATAGTATAGACTGGAAGGAAAAATTATTTTACTTTCATTGAAATTTATTTGGATGGTTTTTTCTTGATATAATCTTGCCAGGGCTGTGGTTTTTCTATTATACTTAATATCAGTTATATGCTCCTTTTTTTCTGTAACTATATTTCCTGCTTGTCATGTCAATATAGTAATTCTTTGATCCGTCTTCTTTAATAAAAGCTGTTTCATATACTCTTGAATAATTCTCAAAATTAATTGGGTCAATTTTACTGCAAAGGATATTCTTTAATTTCTGAGGGGGTTTGGCTATTAAGAAGACATTGAAACGCTTAAGGCTGTATTTTAATTTTCAAAAAAGCTTGAAAAAAAATTTAAAATTTATGAAAATTAAATGATAGCATTTCAAATAATAACTTCAAAGTTATATTATGTGCAATTATAGAATATTCTCATTTGCGTTTGATAATGGCTCGGAGTGAGCGGAAACATTTCTCCAATCTAATAAAAGTTATTATACTGTATATTATGTTTTTAGCTTACACATTTTAGCATTTAAAAGAAATATATTATTACAAGGTGTTATAGTTTATTAGAGAAAAAGGTGTAAATATGGGCACCTTTTTTTGTTTTTGTCTTAAAGTGACTTTCCTTTCGAAAAATTCCAGTTTTTTTACCTTCATTCACAACTATAACAAGTTTACTAAATGATAGGTGGTAAAACAATGTTTATCATCATTTATTTTAATTCGAAAATGCAGATATACAAAAAGCTTTTAAAAAAGCACCAGAGAAAATGGGGTGCAAATAAAGGTCCTCTCCAAATATGTCACAAAAAATAGTTTAAAATGTTTTAAAACAGTCTAAAACAATGCAAAATTGTAGAGAATTTATTTATTACAGAAAAAAATTATTTACAGAAATCGCAAAACATAACTAGCTCTTTCAGCCCCGGCACAATCTAAGTGCGCCCACATTTGGCACATAACACATTTAACCCACACTTCTTCGCGAGTGTCTTCAGAGAATTTTCCATCACAAAAGTGCAAGTTGCATCGCTCGAGTCTGGTTTATCCCCATCGTTGATATACAGATTGATATCATCATCGCTCTCCGCAAGGGGAGGGTCACAGTAACCTGATGAGTCCGGATGGTCTTTTGTCTTCCCACACATGCCACCTGGCATTACACCATTATGTTAGATTACGTGCATTACCAGATATATTATAAAATAAAACTAACGAATGCTTTGAGGATTCATAGATAATAAAATGTCCTTATAATTGCCTATACATTTATCATTATCTACATCTAAGCTAATTTTAAAGTTCTCTTACCTCAAAGCATTTGTTAGGTTTGTTTTATAAAATATTTGGCAATGTGTATAATGTAGGTAATTGTTGTTTTCACGTAAAAAATATATTGAAATAATTTATGTTGTTTAAGAGAAAAGGGGATGTGATTAGGGGCGCCTTTAAATGAGGGCCCATATTTACACCAACACCACCTAAGAAAGATGGCCACTTCACATGTAACCTAAAGGCGTGCTTCTAAAAGTAGCTTAGGATCTCCGCTTTCCGGATATCACTGTGAAATTATTTTAAACTATCTATAATAACATGCAAAGAAAACGATTTCAGATAGCTGTCAAAAGTTTGCAATCCAGAAAAACATCATTTCACACAATAACTCACGCTGCATCCACACTACTTAAATGATTCCAACTGCTCTCTGCCATTTCATATCAACAAATGCGTCGTCTACAGTCCTGGTCGCTAGTCTTCAGTACCTCCCATAACCACTTAGGGTGGGGTGCCCATATTTACACCTGTGCCCGTTTTTACCCATTTTCCTCTTTATTTTACATAGAAAAGATTGTGTTTATCCTTTCTAATAACTTGTTTTTTGACATAAACTTTCGAGTATTTTGAATGAAAAAAAAAACAAATTCAGAGAAAAAAAAAATACTCATTTTATTTATTTTTACAATGAAATCTCTCATTTCGAAAGCCTATTATTTTGAATGAAAGAAAGTTAAAGAGAAAGTTTACATTGAATAAGGAATGTTAAAAAAAAAAAAAAAAAAAAAAAAAAAAAAAAAAAAAGAATGAAAGAAGAATTTGATCAAAAAATTTATTTTTTTCGTATGTGTTATAAAAAGTTTGCGACATGAAACCTTTTTAGAAATAAATGGGATAAGTAAAGATCCTTACTTATTCAATTCGACTAAAGTAACAATTCTTATTCCGTACTCTAAGCTTAAAATAATCCGTAAAAAGATCTTTTTGAAGATGATTTATGTGTGGCAATGTGGCATTTTGAAATTATGATCTTTTTTGAAAAAGCATCATGAATTTATTCAGTATTTTTTGTTTATTTATTTTATCTGTTTGTCGAAAGCTTTTGACGTTTAAGCACTTTTTTCATTACTTTTTAATAAAAAGGTTTTTAAATTTAGGTATCTCATTACATTTAAATAACCAGTTTTGGGCAACTAACAAAAAATTGATTTATTTTCAAAGACTGTAAAATGTAGCAAAACAGTTTTTGTTGTCTCCTTACGATCATTGCACGTGTAATTATAGTTCGGGAGGCAGCGTTACATTTTGGAAACCAATTTTAGCGTCGATGATTTTACTATATATAATACTAGATTATTTTGACACAATTATTCAAATTGGTAAAGAAATCATATGAAACTAAATCTTCGGAACTGGGCGAAAAACTCCGGGACAGGAACCGAACACGGGATCCCTTGGCTGAAGCTGCAAATGCTCTACCAACTGAGCAATCCCGGACGAATATGGCTGAACTAATTCACCCAGTTAACCTTAATGATCATTGCATCTGGTCTGATATGGAATCAACACAATAGAATAAATCCCATTACCTGTAATTTATTCTGTTGTGCTGATTCAGATCATATACAGATGCTATGATCATTAAGGTTAACTGGGTGAATTAGTTCAACTCGTCTTTTGCAATCGCTCGATTACATAAGTCGAGTATTTCTATAAGAAATTACTAGTATCTCTCCTGAAACTGTAGGAACCCTAATAGAGTTAGCGTGTTGTAAAAGGTAGTACACATACACTCACACATATATGTGTGTAATGACATTAAAAACACATATATGTGTAAAATGACATTAAAAACATATATATGTGTGTGTGATGACATTAAAACACACACACATATATGTGTGTAATGACATAAAAACACATATATATACACATGCATTTGTTGACAACCAGGGTACTCATACGACAAGCATTAAACTACTAAGCCAATGCAAAATGTTTGGGTGCATTAAGTCGAGAAGCTAATCTTATTTCCGTATTCTTTTTAAATATTTGCATTTTCTATAAATAATTTAATATATAAAATAAACTGAAAACTACCTTTTTTTTTCTAATTTTTCATTTGGATAAATCCCTTTTATCCTCTTTAAATTAAAAAAAAAAAAAAAAAATTCTATTACGGTCACAACGTAAACAAAACGAAAAGTTTCTGTTTATCTCTTCTAATAATTTTCATTCTACCATATGACTTTCCAGTAGTTGGAATGCAAAAATGTATAACTTCACTGAGAAAAACCCCATTTATCTATTTATTTTTACTTAAAAATCTTTGACTTCAAAAGCTTATTATTTTGAATGAGAGAAAATAAAAGAATTTTAAAATAAATAAGAAATGCTTTATAAAGAAATTAAAATGAAAAAAAAAGAGAATGAGAAATAGAATTTGACTAACATTTGGAAATTCTTTTTAATGGTGTATAAAGGATTGCGACGCGAAAGCTTTGTAGAAAGACATGAGATAAGCAAAAGCATTTTACTTATTCAATTCGGTTAAAGTTACAATTCTTATTGCGTACTCTAAGCGTAAAATAATCCGACAAAAAGATATTTATGAAGATGATTTATGTCTGGAAATGCTGCTTTATGAAATTCTGATCTTTTCTAAAGAAAAAAAAATCATGAATTTATTCAATAGTTTTTGTTTATTTATTTTTTTCATCTACTGAAATCATTTATGGAACAATAGCATTAATGTTCAAATCGGAATTATTTTTAATAGTCAAAAACTTTTTAAAATTTTTTGTATATTTTATTTTGATTATTAATTTTTGACGATTTTATTTTGATTATTATATTTTGACTACTTTATTTTGATTATTAAATTTTGACTATTAGAAATTTTTAGCTTTATATATATATAAAAAAAAACATGAAACATAATATTTATATCAAATATTGAATAAATTCGACATAACTTTATTAGTTACAAATTAATTAAAAAAAAAATTGTTTTGAGAAATCTGACTGTTTATCTGTTATAAAATTTTGACTATTAACTTTTGACAATACTTTTCTTTTTTTACTAATAGAAATTTTTATCTGAATACCCCCTCCCCTCTCCCCTAAACTCCAAAATTCAGAAAATGTGACATTCATTTCAAATGTATAACAAATTTAACATAAATTTATCAATTACTAATTAAATAAAAAAAATCGTTTGAAGAAATTTGACTTTGTTTATTAGTTATTAAATTTTGATCGTAATTTTTTTTTTAAACTGTTAAATTTTTAGCTTGAACCAAAGAAATGCACGAAACATGACATTCATTTTCAAATGTATAACAAATTTAACATAAATTTATCAATTACTAATAAAATAAAAAAAATTCCGTTGAAGAAATTTGACTCAATTAATTTTTAAATTTTGTTCGTAAATTTTTTTAACAATTAAATTTTCAACTTGAACCAAAGAAATGCACGAAGCATGACATTCATTATCAAATGTAATATAACAAATTCAGAATAATTTTAATAAATACCTATCAAATTAAAAATTTCATTTGGAGAAATCTAATTCTCATCTAAAAATGTTTTTAAACGGTTCATATATTTCTCAATTGATCATGTCTTTAATCAACTCCGAAGGTGAACACCCTTCATAAATTTTGAAGATGACTTAACGCAACTTGCATTTTCACGTGCCATTAAATTTTCAATCCAAATATTTCCATTATACCATCCAGTCCATAAAGTTAAGATATCGAAGGCTTTTCTCTCTTATCAAATACATCATTTTGATGAACGCTTTTCGTGCAACGAACATTTCCTGTCATTTAAAGATATGTTGGTGACAGTGCTTTTTGAATGCTCGAAGGGGAATGATCAAAGTGGAAAAGGGGGGGGGGCATCGATTTCAAATTCTTGCCAAGATATAAAGGATGAGCGTTCGGGAATAATAGGTAAGCCCTCCTCCTCTGTGGAGTTGATGGATTGGCGCCTCATAATGCTGGGGCTCGTCTGACCGGCGTCTTCATATTTCTGCTGAATCGAGAGGGCGCAACAAGTAGCCTTACTTTGGGCGCAACCTGTTGGCAACGTTGCAGAAAACTGAAAGTATAAGAGGGATAAGCAGGTTCCCAAAATTGATTAATAATGTTAGAAATGTATTCATATCTGACTGAGGCAATAGAGCCGAGATTTACATTATATAGATACATAATTTCTAGAAGATACATAATTTCAGATTATACTATTATAACTACTTCTGCTGCTAGTACTACTGGTAAAAATAAAATTAATATTGTTTATTTTCATTTGTATTAGGGTTTCCCAAACTGATGTACCATTGAATGGGAATTAATAATTTTGTCGTATCACCGATAATAAAGGCAATGTTAACATTTAAAATAAAATTAGTATATTACCAAATAAATACTCTGATTATCGTATTTTATTCATATTCGAATAAGAATTATCATCACGATTATATTTTAATGTTAAAATTCACTCAATATATAATCAGAAAAATTACATCTATATTTTTTAAATACTACTAAACCCGGAAAAGTTATGCAGTATTATTATAAAGATTTATTACCGTAAATTCCGGCATATAAGCCGTATCTATAAAATAAATCTGTTTCAAACTAGGTTCTACTTAATAAATGAAGTCAAGTAAGTAAAAAGTAGAAATAAGTTATACCTTTATTAAAACGAATTTCTGGTAGCAAACAGAATTATTTAAGTAGAGGCTTATATGCCGGAAAGTACGGTATTAATTTTTTGGGGAGAAATGTATAGTATTCTGGACATATATTCATCAGTGTTGCCAACTTGGGGGGTTTCTCCCTAGATTTAGGGGGATACTTATAGCTGAAGTTTTATTTTAGGGAATAAAATTTTTTAGGTCGAAAAAGAAAATTCATTCTTGTAGAAATTCAGTTAGATTTTCACATTTACTTGACTTATTTTTTCTCTTAATGGAAAAATGTCCTATTTTTATATTTGACATTTTATATTAGCAAACGTGTTGGATAGGAATAGAAAATTAATCATGTTACATAGGAAAATATACCCAATACCGTTGATTCTTTATTTACTATATATAGCGACGGTAACGCCCCTATATTACATCATTAATATAGGTGTCGCTATGATTTTGGGGGTGGGATTTCAGATTAATCTAGGGGATTTGAGTTGGTGACTATGGGAAAATTCTTAGTAGAGGTTGGCAACACTGATATTCATGCATATATTGACGTATTAGCAGGACTGATTGAGGGCCTTTAAATCTAAATTATTGTGGTTTGCAATTTTATAATAATTTTCTGTATAACTTTTGCGAACCCGTATCTGCAGATTCGTGAACCAGAATTTTTACATATAGCATAATTTGGGAAATCTTTATTTAAATAACAAGGATTTTTTTTTAACTGCTTTGTTGTCAAATTTTTTTCTACGCGCCAGAATTGTTAAGATGAATAAATATGTTTTAATTTTAAGTAAGTTTCCTTCATCTAAATATTCTTTACTTAATACAATATATTCATACTAGCTGACTCGCCCGGCGTCGCCCGGGCCCATGATAATGGCCTTTTAAATATACCTAAAATAAGTTTTGAAAGATTTTATATTTTTAAACGAAAATCTCAGTAAAAAAAAAAAAAAAAAAAAAAAAAAAAAAAAAAAAAAAAGCTTGCAAGAAGAGTTCTTCTAATTTCTTTTTCTTGTTGACTACCATTGAACACATTTAAACTTCGAAATATATATATTTCTTACTGTCCAAACACTTATGGGTTATACTTTTATATTTACCAAATTTCATGAGTTATAAATACAATGTTTTCGAATCCCGTGTATAATTTTCGGGCTAAAATACTGATATTTAGTTGTAAAATGGAGTGTTTTCTGCTCACTTTTTTATTTTAACATCGAAATCCCATGGGGAAATAAAGATATTCTCCAAAAGTGACTTATGGAATCGAATTTTTTCCAAAGGGTTAATACTCATATTATTTGAAACGGATTGCACCTTTGGAAAGAAAAATAAACGTACATGTGGTCTGGTATTTTTCTTTTTATCATATTTTGATTTCCCTAGCCGATTCGTAATATGGAAGTAGTATGCAAAAACAAAGAGGGAGGGAGGTTGTCGGACACGTTAAATGTTTTCTAAAAACAGTTGTTATCGCCCAAACACTTTAAAATTTTTATGAGTCTAAAATATTATCTTTCCGTAGCCTGTGTAAAAAATGTGTGAAAAAATTATTGATATTTAGAGGTAAAGGTGCTTGTTAGAAAACTTTTTCCACTCCGTTGGGTCGTTGTATAGTTAAACAAAAAAAAAAAATTCTTATTGTCCAAAATCTTTGGAAGTTTTATCGGTTATAAATGTTACGGTTTTGAAGCCTGTGTAAAAAAATTCAGGAAAAATATTGATATTTATTTGTAAAGGAACTGTGTTTTCTTTTCGCGTCGAGCCCTTTAACATTAAAAAAAATAGTTCTTATCGTCCGAACTCTTTGAAATTTTTATCAGTTATAAATATAACGGTTTTGATGCCCGCGTAAAAATTTCGCGCAAAAATATAGATATTTAGTTGTAAAAACATTAGCCGAAGCAGCACGCGTGTTCAAGTTCTGAGCGAAAATTTTGCAGATTTATTTATTTTATTTAATATTTCTAGTCATCCGAATGTTTAGAAATTTCTATAGGTTATGTAAATATGGTGTACTAAGAACGTGTAGAAAGATTGTGTTAAAATACCGACGTTTAGTTATTTTTAGCGTAGAAAAAAACGTGTCTCCGGGAGGCACGAAGTGACTTGGAGTTGCGCATTTTTATGAAAGAGTTAACATTCGTATTTTTGAAAACGAATTACACCGTTGTTGAAAATAAGGTGTACACTTTAAGTGCGTATTTTTCGTTAATTTGCATATCTCTTGAGAGCTTCGACAAAAGTTAGAAAAACAATCGCGAAATCGAAGTTTTTTGAAATTTTTTTATAAAGTTAAAAAAAAAATTGTTAAACGAATTGAGCCGTTTGAAAGTACAAAGTACAATAGTTAAGCATCTATTTTTACTTGTTCTGTAATTTGAATGGTTTGGCCAATGGGTGCTTTGAAGGACGCCCGAAAAAAAAAGATCGTTTAAGCCATTCGGTTCTTCTTTGCGAGCGGTCTTTCGGAACGGGTGCTAAAAGCCATTTTGAGAGAAATAATGTCTTTCTAATTAGTGTTCGTTGTGGCTTTAAATTAATATCTCGGCTAACTATCATAAACATGAAAAATCTGAGCTTCAGGTGCATTAGGACCTGTCTTGGACTATCCTCATCCAAATTTTCAGACTTTTAAGCACGGTAGTATTCCTATCCATCGCCCAAAGACACACACAGAGATAGAAACTCTCTTGTTTATTAGTATAGATTTATATGCATCTACCTTACATACTTACATCTACCTTACGTATTTATATACTGCTTAGGTACTTATGCTTTCTTATAACATACATACATACCTACATAGAGATGACTTTTTACAACAGATAAGAGCAATAATAAATGCGAAATCTTTTATAATCCCTTTGCAACTAAAACTTAATACATCTTTTAGGTTGATACAAAAGCTGGTAGTGTTCAAATGTTTTTCTAGATGACTAGCATACAGAAAAAAAAATCTGTACAATCAGTAATAGATTCTCTTCCATAATTAAAAAGTGATTTATTCCATGTTAGGGCTACTTTTATCATAAATGATAATAAAAGATTAAAAGTTTCACTTTAAGTTTATTAAATTTTTATTAAAAAATTCGCAAAACGTGTTCATTTACACTAGTAATAAAATTTATTTCTTTGCCTATTGCTCCTTCTTTCCAACTTAGAAAGAGTTTTTGACGTTTTTTTTGTTTGTTTCCCGATTGTCAATGCCAGTTACACGATCTCACTAGAAATGTACCAGAACATATCTCCTTTTTTCAGGATATATCTGATATCGATTAGCTAAATTATTTTTAAGATAAAGTTTTCTTTGTGTATCGGTACAAAAAGAGTAGTAAAATACAACAACATTGATTTAACCATTTGGATGCATTTAAATTATTTAACCCTTCAGTTCCCACATGGGATCTATCAGGGCAAATTTTTACTTTTTTCTAATATTTTTTAGTAATTCAGCCTCTAAATAAGACAAATATATCCAATTATACTAGTTTTTGTAGTTGTTGTTATACTACCGCACACTACAATGAACATTAGGACAATATTCCTTGATACTTTGTATGCACAAGACTCATAAAACTATTATATGAACGAATAAATGATAAAAAAATATGTTAGTACTGTTGCGTAAATCGGGTTCGCGTAACTGATTGTCGAAGAAAAACAATCCTTTGGAACGTCACGCTATATTTATTTTAAGAATATTCCAGAACAGTTAGAAATACACAATTATAAATAAACGCTCTTTCAAGAACAAGCAAAGGCCTGAATCTTACAGCTGAACCGAAACCAATAATAGCGTAATCAATAAAAATCACAGGAATAAAATATTCCTCAACGTCTTCATTGATCGAAGCCCTATTACGTAAAAACAGTGACTGATAGTACTCCTACTCCGCCATGCCGAAACTCTATTTATATTCTCTCTGCCAGTGATCGCGATCCATTTGGATATTTCTAGAAACGAGGGTGGTGATCTCAGAAAGCCCGCTTTGCCAATGTCAGGAAAATACGCCCCCACCCCCACCCCCACCTTCCGATTTTGTCAATCGAGCCGCTGAATGTGAAACATTTGGAACTTCCTCCAGTGAGAAAAGTAAAGAGCCAGTCAAACGAACGCTTCTCACATACGCGTGATTAGAAGTTAAAAAAAAATCTGTAATAGTACTTACCTTTTACAAGTCATACTAAACATAAGATTTAGGCAATCGCGAAGTGTCTCGAGTCAAAAGGGCACGATGAAGTAGAAAACGCTTAAAAAAATCTGGTTATAACAGCAAGTGTTTATAACAAAGTAGAAGGGTCTGATTAGATATCAGAACCTTCATAAGACAATTCATGGAAATCAAGTTGCTTATGACAATTTTTTCAAGAATTATGAAACGAAAGAGAGGCGCAACCTGGAGGGTACATTGTTAACTGAATTATTAAAATCATTTGTTAGGTATTTATATACCATGACCGCTGTATTTATGCACAAATGTTTCCAGCGTCTTTATTAATTGTTTTACATCATGGTCAGTGGTTAATTATTGTTAAAGATATCTTGACAGACACTTAATTCTGCTAGGCTAAATTCCGAACAATTGCAGAATACCTTATAGCAGTCTTCCGTGCAAGTGTTTAATATTTTCTGCCTGTATAGCCATAAGCAGCATAAGATTTGATAGACAAAAAACAACCCACAACAGGGGCGAGCCTATAAAAACGCCAAAAAGCCTTGACAGAGACAAATACAACAAGAAGGGAAATCAGCCCATAAAAGAGGCGATAAACACTACAGCGACAACCCACCATGAACGTGACAAGCCAACAGACATGGTAAATATGTAAATCTATGTACGCTAATGGCACCTGGTGCATGTAAAATCCGTCGTGGGTGCAAAGCCCTCCAAGTTACCTGTGAATAATACCTCTGGGGGTGCCTAGTCAGGTGAGGGTCTCGTCACCTGATCAAGGTTCTAAATTACGAGACCTATTAAATCTGTCAATTCAACAAAGTTAAACAGAAACCTTGAACCGGCAAACAAAGATAGCGGTAGCAAATCACAAGAGAGCAAGCACAGCAGCGATGTGCACAAATCAATAGTCAGGTGGATCACAGCCATGCTGTGATCAGGCGATTTCCGCCCCGCACCCAGGTACTAACCCGTTAAGCTAGGCATTCATGCCGGGCAGGTAGGGGCCTGGTTAGCGGTATAAAAAAAAAAAAAAAAAAAAGCAGCATAAGATTTCCATGTACGCTAATGGTGCATGTAAAACCCATCGTGGGTGTAAAGTCCTCCAAGTTCCCTATGAATTATATCGCTGGAGGTGCCTGGTCAGATGAAGGTCTCGTTATACCTGATCAAGGTTCTAAATTGCGAAACCAATTCCATTCTCTTCCGTAATTTTTTTATATATATCTGCAAATTCAACAAAGTTAAATAGAAACACCTCGAATCGATAAACATAAACAGAGAACACTGTAGCAAACCACTAGAGAACACTACAGCGATCAGCAAGGCTCTTATCAGGTGGATCACAGCCATGCTGTGATCAGGCGAATATCGCCCCGCGTCCAGGTACTACCAGTATTTTCGGTCTAACATTTCATTCTGTGTTCTAAATTCCTTAAAAACATACATTTTGTTAGGTTTATTTCTTTACAAATCGACCTATTGCAAGTACTTCATTTATATATTTATTCATATATCATGTAAAACTTGTCATCACGATAACGTTCGAAAAACTGAACAAATTCGAACCGAATTGGGACAGTTATTGATCTTGCAAATATCTTGGATGAGTTCATGAATCAAGAAGATTCAGTAATTCTTTTGAAAATTACAACCCTTTAAAAATTTACGAATAACATTACGATCAATGAGGCTATATTTTCAGTTCATTATTAATGTACATTACATTTCTTTCATTTCAGTAAAATGTTCAGAAGTTTTTTATTTTGGCAAATGGGACTTAATAAAAGAATTTCATCGGTGTTAATTGCGTAGTTTGAGTTAACCTCGTTTGAGCGCTGAAAATATATTATAGCGTTTTATGATCGTATGTTATAGCTTTGTATCATCACACAATAACATTCAAACCACTTGTTTAAATTAGAACCAAATTTCAACTGTTAGTCGAGAACTTCCGGTAATCCATACGAAAATAACGGCTTTTTAAAATTCTGAATAACATTAAGGTCAGTAAAGCTATATTTTCAGTTCATTATCAATTTATGTTAAAATTATTCGATTACAATATAATATTTATACGTTTATTTTTTTTACGTGAGACATTAAAAAATTTCAATGTTATTCATTGAATTGTTTCGGTTTTGAACATCGTTTGAGCGTCAGGAAGATATAGCTTATGGGCAATTTTTAACACTTTTCAACATAGTTGGAAATTGTTAAAGAAATTAGATTTGTCTGTCTAGCTGTTCGTCTATTCGTACTCTAACTCTCGTAAATATACTCGGATTGCCATGTAATTTTTATTTGTTATGGAGGTTTACTGTAGAATGTTTGGTGTTGAGAATGAGTTGTTGTACTTACAGTTCATTTACAGGGACACACAATAGAATTTCATTGCATTATGGTCTATGTGGAAAAATTAGTTGCGGTGCATTTTATTGATATTACTATATTTCAAACATAATGAGATTTATATACATTACTGGGGTAGACTACAACATGCTTTTTCAGGAGTATAGAATAAGTAGCATTTATAGTTCAATTATAGCGACGCACAAAAGAATCCCATTACATTATGATCTATGTGGAAAAATCATTTGCGGTGTATTTTAATGATATTGTGATACTTCAAACATAATGAAATTTAAAAGGTTCGCTAAGGTTCACTACAACATGTTTACAGCATGGTCGCACTGCATGTCTACAACATGTAGTGAAAACTGCGTAGCATTTATTGTTCATTAACAGAGACGAGGAAAATAATTTTAAAGGACTTATAATAATTGGAAATTCGTTCACCGCTGTGGTATGAATTTTTTAAATTATCTAATTTTTAGTGTATTACGTGATGTGTATAAATTCTATATAGCAGAAAAGAATTCGCAGAAAAGAAACACACATTATCAGATATTTACAGCGATTACTGAAAATGAATTTTTACTGAAGTATATAGTTTTTAAATTGCTTGTTTAGATATTTCATTTCACTCTATGAAAAATGAAATTTCTTAATATTCCGTTAGCGTTGGAAAGTGTTCCATAATCTATGTCTGATGCAGGATCTTTCGTTCTTGTTTTCCTACATTTTTTATATAATTATCACATATTCATTCAATTAGATTTGATAAGACAGATTTTAAATTTCATTACAGTTTACCTTTCTCGCCAAAAGAGAAGGAAGCCAAACTTAGAAGGAGTAAGACAAATTTGTTTAATTTATGTTAAATCTAATGTATGTACATAAAAAAGAAAGGAAAAGAAATTAACCTGCTCTTCTGATTAAATTAACTGAGTTGGAAATACTTTCTTTTCTTCCAATTAAAAATGTAAATTTAGTAATTCTTACAGTATCCATTTTAATTGCTGATTTTCATGAATTAAAATTTTGATTCAAACAAGCAATTGTTGATGACCAGCAGCTGGTTTTCTTTTTGTTTACTTTACGATATGATGATAAAATCAGTACTATGAGAATTACTTACAAAATGTTGATAGTTAATCTATATCTATATATATATCTATCTATATATATAAATAGACGCGTGTGTCCGTATATTTCACATTGCAGTCAAAACTACCCAGCGCAGACCACTGGTGTTTGTGTGTGATAGTAGCCTCGAGTCTTCCATCGTATACTATGGTAGTTGCATGTCGGTAGAGGGGGGGGGGTATGAGAGATATAGTGGTTGAAAATGGTCGATTTTAAATATAAAAATAGATGTGTGTGTGTTACAATATTTCATTTTGCAGCCACAACTACCCAGCGCAGACCACTGGTGTTTGTGTTTGGTAGTAGCCCCAAGTCCCCCTTCATGCACTATGGCGGTTGCATGTCGGTAGCTGTGGGGGTGTGGGATATATGGTGGTTGAAAGTGGTATACCTAGGCATTTCATATTTCGAGCAAAGTGTTCTAAAAAATGTTTGGAATGTACTAGAATTTCCTAGAATGTACTAAAATATTCTTTATCTTTTATACAATACATACATACATATATATATATTTTACACACATACACACACACACACATATATATATATATATATGTATATACATATACATATTTTTTATTAGGTTTACATATGGACCGGAAGGATCGAAAACGTTCTAGAATGTTCCAAGATCATTCTGTGGGTGTGTGGGAGATATGGTGGTTGAAAGTGGTCGACCTAGGGCATTTTCATATTACGAACAAAGTGTTCTATAAAAGAAGTATTTCTTTTTATTCTATAAAAAATATATAAATAAATAAAAAAAGAAACAAAAAAGAAATGTAAAAAGAAAAGTATTGTATTGTTATAATGCATGTCTTCTATATTAAATATAGAAAAAAACTGCACAGAAAAACAGCGAAGCGGATTGTCCTCAGCTAGTTGTTAATAACAGTAAAAGATGTCATTCTTAAAAATCTATATTTTAATAAGCATACATATAATTCTGGAGATAATATTTTAGTTTTTGCATGCAAAAGATCAAGAAGATGTAGAAGGGAAGATACCCTGAAAGAATGTTCTGTGCTAAAAGACCTGGAATTTTTCTTACGATTAGAAGTAACAAGCAAGTCTTTCACTTAATAAATATGAAGTATTTGGCTGTTTTGTTAATATTTTCAAAAAAGAATAGGAGTTCATTGACATTTATTAGAGGACTATTTAAAAAAAAATTATGTAACTTATTTAAATAGAAAATATAATTAAAATGATCGTGAACATACAATGATCCCAGTCATTATACTCTTGGTAATACCATGTATGAACTTTTTCATTTACTATTTTTGTTTGATGAGCATTTTAATTAATTTTTATATTTTTATATTACGCCAATTTGATATGATTCGTTCTCATTTTAAGAATTAACGTACACTTTAAATGAGCAGTTTGTAAAAATAATTTTATGGCAATATGCCTGGTTACTCTTTTATAAGGGTATTCTAGTGGACAAATGGGTTTTTGTGATTTTACGTGCAATCGTGTTGTCCTGAATCGTTTATATGTGTGCGTGAATGAGATAACTATTCTGTTTTTCTTTAAGTTCGGAATTGGTTGCTACGATTATTTTGCAAAAATATGTTAACAAGTGACTGTGGTTGTAAATAAACTATATAGTGAGGTGGTAGCAATTGGTCGGATTTGAAGCGGATCTTGTCGGTAAGCTACGATAAAACCTGTTGTTGTTTTGCCGAGCTTGCTGTTACGTAAAGTTTTCGTTTAGCACGTGGAAAGCCGAATTACTGCAAGGCTGCGTGTGTTGGCGAAAAGTTGTGTTTTCAGCTACTTGGAATAAAGTGATATTTAGGCTCACGGAGTCTATTTAGTAGGGAAATATTAAGTGAGGATTGTGCTTTTAGAAAAAATAATTATTTTAGAAATATTCTGAATAAAGTGAAGGACTTGAATTTTAACAAATTGAGAAAGGATTTACTTTCCTTTTTGATTTTTCCTTTATTACGCTTGCTTGGAGCCATCTAAATAAATGTTACTCCTCTGACCTTTCCTGTTTTAAAATGATTTATTAAACAGTTGTTTTGTTATTAAATTGGCATGATGTTCTTCTAATTTGCAGCTAACAGCCCTGAGAACATTGTTAGTCTGAATTGTTAGCCTAATTTTTTGAACAGTGTATATGAATTTATATATAGTATTTTGTAATTCTACCATTTAAAAAGCTCATTTTAATCCTTTAAATTTAAAAAATAAAAAATAGCATCTTATTTTTATTACTTGTCAGAAGTTATTGTTAATATATATGTTCTCAAAATATCGCTCAGACTAATCCCATTGAGGAAAATCTTAGTTAAAAGCAAACAATTCCGACTAAAATAGTGGTTTATTTGTTTCTTGGTTGAACTCAACAAGAATTTTACAACATTAAATACTGAATGCGCCCGCTTTGACATGAATTTCTGCTATTGGTGTAACTGTAAATTATGCTTTCAAGAATGCTGTTCGTTAATAAATCTTTTACATCAATTCAGATATGCACCATGCTTCAATTTTTTCAATTCCCTGAATGAAATTTCTCGTGGTAGATGCCACATGTAATATTTGATGTTGTAAAATTCTTGTAATTACCTGAATGTAGATAATTGTTGTTTAATACACAATTATCTTATTTTAAAGCTTGCAGCACCCTTTATAAACAAATATTTAAAAAAATATTTTATCGCACTAAGACAAAAAAATCCATCTTCGTTAAAATAAATTTCCCGTTAACTGCATTCAATTATACCTATTCCTTCCATTTTAATAAATTTTTCAAGTGGGAATGAATAAATGGGTTATCGAGTGGACCCAGACCCAGAATGTTAAAATAATATTTCAATCTATGTTTGGAATAATATTTTACTTTAACATTGAAAAGAATATTCTTCTACGCTTTAAAAGATAAGAGGCTTGATCTAAATATTCTATTAAGCATCTAAAAACCAGACAATTTGTACACGACAGTTACATTATAATTAAAAACATATGCAGGATGTTATTTTTTTTTTCAATTTACGTTTGTAGTTACATCGTAGTTAAAAAATATATATATTCTTCTTCATGAACACTTTTCTACTAGAAAAAAATGTTTGATTTAAGGGATCTTGTACTTTTTAAACACGATGAAAATCAACAAAAATATTCAAAGTTTGAATTAGTGTATCTTCAAAACTTTTTTATGTGTAAACATAAAATTTTGACTACTGATCAATAATAATGTGATTTTTAATATACTACTATTAAAAACTGACTAGTCTTTTACAAAATTTGTGTATTGTTAAAATTAAAATAACTCTTTTTTTTTTTTACTTTGTAAGTCATTACGCGCATGATACCTTCAGAACTTATGTATGGATTGTTATGAAATTTGATATAGATACTAAACACATAAGTGTGTTTAAAATGATCTACTTTTAAGTATTTACAGCGATAAGATTTTTAGTTATGACAATTTTTATTGGTATAAAATATATATATATATATATATTTTAAATACATGATTAATGATAATTTTGACCTAGAAGTAGATAATTTAAAAAATACATATGTGCTTATTATCTAAATCAAATTTCATAACAATCCATTAATACAAACCTCAAAATATCATGCGCGCAATGCCCTACGCAGTTAAAAAAAAATGCTATTTTATTTTCAACAATACACAAATTTTGTAAAAGACGAGTCAGTTTCTAATGGTAGTATATTAAAAATCACAATATGTTTAATCAACAGTCAAAATTTTATGTTTATACATAGAAATGTTTTGAAGATGCACTAATTCAAACTTAGAATATTTTTTATGTTTTTCGAGGAGTTTAAAAGGTACAAGACCCCTTAAATACTTCGTTAACATACCTTAGCTGGACAAATGAAACCCTGCAATTATACTGCAAGTATAACCAGACGTAGAATATCAAAGTAGTTTTTAACTTGCTTTTGTAAATGTAATAGTAGCTGTTGGATAAGAAATATATTTATAAGAGGAAATAAAACAACTGTTAAAAAAATGTCTCTTAAAAAATTTTAATACGAAAGATTTTTGTCATCAGTTATATTGTACGAAAAGTTTATTATTAAAGAAACTAAAATACTCTGCAGCTTACGAGAGGTATATGAAATAAAATAAAATCAACAGATCCTCATATTAAATAACTTTGACCATAAACATTTTATGGCTCTCAAATATTTTTGTTTCATGACCAGTATAAATATGTGATATTTTTTCGCAAGAAAACTTTTATTTTTACAGGAGCTTCAAACTATATCATAAAAAGAATAATTTCTCGACTGTTCGATAAAGGAGACGCAGTAAATATTAAAGATTTAGGTGTATAACTGAAGATCAGCAAAAAATAGAGGGAGATAAAATATATTAATAAACTGATACGTCATCTTCATTTTTAATTTTTAATTTTAAGAAAGTTCTATAACGCTGAAACATGCATTTATTATTCTGCTCTTTCCAAATTAATATACACTTTAGACTTAGATTAATTGTTTTTTCATCAAATGTAAAAAATAAAGCAATTAGCCATAAAATTATTCTCAAATAATAACTATTGTTTTTATAATTAGGCAGTTTGAAGTTCTCATATTATTACCGGAATTTTGTCACACCTATTTATTTTTACATTTAGCATACATATTTTTCTTGATTAGAGCTTGAACTTACATATTTGCATTGTGAGATAAAAATCTGATACAAAGCCGTTGATAGTTCGAAGAAGTTCAAATAAATAAATAAAATAAAAACAAATGAAAAAAATATATACCAGGATAAGTCAAAAACTACTTACACTTTTCGTTTTACAACTCTATTAACAAAGATAGGTGTACAACATTGACATATTTTTTCGACATAGTTTCCTCTTTTAGCTGTAGTATTACTTCCAGGAAGGAGGTTTTCGGTTGGTCATTAAGTCACTTTTGCGCCGCATCCCGAACGTTGGTGTTTGAGGAAAATTGACGACCTCTCAAAGCTTCTTTGAGAGGGCCAAAGAAATGAAAGTCTGAGAGAACGAGATCTGGGTTGTACGAAGGATGTTCTAGGGTCTCAAAACTCAACTTGTTGATGGTTTCTACGGTGCGTCAGACTTTACGGAATCCGTGCTCGTCGTGGATGTTAGAACCATGACTGTTGTTTAAAGAAAACGTAACCTCATCTATGCTGACTCACCTAGCCGCCATAACCATCTCTCTAGCTTGTCGAATGTTGTCTTGCGTTGTCGAAGTTGATGGGCGTCCAGCTACCTCTTTCTGTGTTACGCTTGTACGGCTACTTCTGGGTCCACGAAAAAAAACCACTTTTATGAGATAAAACACTTCTCCGTATTATGATGAAAATCTACGATGAATTTTAGCACCTTTCACACCTTCCGACCACAAAAATTGAATCACAGCTCCTTGTTCTGCTTTCGTACAAACTGATAGCGGAGCTGACATGAATGCGCTCTCGTTGCTGGCAGGCAACTGACGCGATCGTGATAAAATTACGAACACAAAATCTCAGAAGTTCACTAACTCAATGCATGCATGCGCAGACGCCTTTCTTTAAGAATAATTAATAAATGTGACCGGGAGGGACATCTATGCTTTAGAGATCTGCTTCCATTTTCTGCGCAGTCCCTTTCAGGAAATAAAACAATCGAGGTCCGTTATGGTGAAAGTGTATAGATAATTTTTCACTTACCCTCTTACATATATCAGATGTTACCAATTCTAGAAAGATAATTATCGAGCAAAGATTCAAAGCAAGGTAGAAGTTTAATAAAGTAATTTGGAAGGGTATAATAATCCCCTCCCTTTCAATAAGCTAGATGTTAAAATTATACCACTAAAGAAAAGTCAAAATTTTAAGAGAGAACATAATCCCGTAGAAATGCTTTTGACGTCTTATTCTTATAAATCTTTGAGCAGGAGGTAGAGAAATCTTGTGTTTTCCCATACCTTGATATGTAGTTTGATTTCTTTGAGCGACTTTTTTTGGAGATTAATAACTTACTAATAATATGGATTGTAATTATTATTCTGGGAGGATCTGGAGTTCGAAGTGGATATTGATATTACTTTTTCCTTCCGGATGTCCAACTTTTGTTATTGATTTATGTGACGTATAATATTTTCTTCCTGCATCTACTTTTACAATATAATAAAGATGACCACACTTTTGAGTTATAACTCTGAATTTCCAAATAGCCTTATTGTTTAGAATCCCCCCCCCCCCAAATCTTTTCCCACTTCCCCCTGCTTGAAATTTTTAAATGGGAGATTTGATCTTTTGTTTAGATTTCATTTCATAGTATAGAAGCAATGCATCAAATTTGAGGATTTGGCAATTTAAATGCATTCATCGATGCCACGAGTCAAAACAACCAACTGCTAACTGAGCGTTCATTATCAAAAGAAAAACGACTGTTTCTAAAGAAATTAGTAATGCTGATTCATCAAAAACTCCGGTTATTAAGATTTCTCATATTGCCATATTCACTTTCCAAAAGTTTTTATACAAAAAAAAAAAAAAAAAAAAAAAAAAAGCGTATTATATATATATATATATGTAATACACTCTTTATTACACTCTTTTATTTTACTTAATTTGATTCATTTATGTAAAGATAAAATTTGGCAATCGAATTTTCTCTCATTTACTGATACATTAGAATTATTTAAAAATGATGTACAAGGGTGTGTTTCCGATGCCAATACAACATTTTAATAATTTTAGAACTTAATTATAAATTAATAAATTAATTTTAAGGCACTTTTCCTTTAGCCGGGTGCAGGTGATAAATATTCTTTATGGTTACAACTATATACATGTTACAAGAACAATAGAGTTAATTGCGGACCAAACCATGCTCGAAGTATGCCACCTGGCTGTGAAACTGCAACGATGAAATATTTTAAGCACGAAAAAGCAGAAAGTAAAATACGAATAAAAAATAAAGAGGCAATATATATTTTTAAAAACACGCTTTTATTTTTTATTTATGTTTTATATTCTACTTTTTATTGTTTAAAATATTTCATTGTTTGTGTTTCTCAGCCAGTTGGCATGCTTTAGTGAGCATGGTTTTGCGCATAATTAACTTTATTCTTGTAAGCAAGTATACAGTTGTAACCATATTGTTTATTTAAAAGAATATTTAACAATTTATCACCTACGCCCGGCTAACAGAAAAATGCTTTAAAATTAATTAATTAATTTTTAATTAAGTTTTAAAACTATTAAAAATTTATATTGTGATAGGAAACACACCTGTGTATATAATGATTACAATTCAAGTAGATCGGAAAGTGAGTAAAAATTTGATTGCAGAGTTGCATTTTTACATATCTGTTAAGTTAGATTAAAGATTGTAAAAATATCAGATATTGCCACTACTAGAAAATTTATTATCGAGAAAATATTCTAAACAATATAGATGTTCAATAATGCAAAGAACTTTCATATAATTGATACTGGTGCGACTGGAATATATTAAGTACCAGCTGGTACACAAATGTCCACCGTAGTGAATGAAAACTGTAATTGCAGTAAATTAATTTATTAAATATGTGAAAAAAATTCTTGATGTACACTGTTAAAAATTTGCAACAAACTGTCCAGTTATTTGACCATAGAAAATGGTTACATAACCTTAATATAACTCTATTCTGACCATATTATTGCTCATATTATGATCAGATTAGAGTTAAATTATGGTTATGTAACAATTTTCTATAAAAACAGTCGAATGACTGGACAGTATGCTGCAAATTTTTAACTGTGTATGTCTTCTTGATGTTTTAATTTTAAGAAAGCTTCATCTAACACTGAAGAACAAACGTGTGTTACGCACTCATTATTCTGTTTTCTATTAAAAATTTCTCAAGAGTAATTACGCTTTTAGCACAGTATTATTTAAGTGCAAATATAAAACAATTATCTATGAAATAACAAGATTCTTAAATAATAACTATCCTTGTTATAATTAGACAGTTCTAAGTTCTCTTACTGATCATATAAAATAATTTTAAACAACTTTCGTTCAATTGATAACTTAGTAATACACTGTTAAAAATTTGCATCAAACTGTCCAGTCATTTGACAGTTTTTTAGAAAAACTGGTTACATAGCCGTAATTTAACTCTATTTTGACCATAATATGGGCAATAATATGGTCAGAATAGAGTTAAATTATGGTTATGTTACCGTATTTTGTAAAAACGGTCAAATGACTGGACAGTTTGCTGCAAATTTTTACCAGTGTAGGTAGGTCTTTAACGTAAATTGTATAATTACTGTAAATTAGTTTATGAAATATGTAAATTATCTGATACGGCTTCATGTTTTTTTTTTAATTTTATGAAGGCTTCATATATTATAAAAGATAAATATGTATTACTCACTTATCATTAAGTGCTAATAAAAATATATTTAACTAGCATAGTTGCACTAATATGAGAATATTATACATGTGGAAAATAGATGAGCTGTGCATTAAACTACAGAATTCTTGAATAAAAATTGTTATTTTTTTTCTTTTAATTTCACAACCTTAGATTAATTTTATTAGCTGATTTACTTGACCCATTATGAATTTAAATGAAACAATGCAATGAGTTGTATAAAGGCTAATTTACAGAAAGTTATCGTAACACCGTCAAAGAGGACGTCATTTTTAAAAAATATTTTAATGCTTTCTAGTGAAGCCAAATGATTTATAAAATAAAGGTAAGAAATTCGAAGAAGACATAAATGTCACTTTTACATCAATTCCAATGATGTCTTCTCCATGACATTAATGTATGCATTTAAAGTGATCACTTATTGAATTTTGTTTTCAAGCTGAAAAGAAAGTACTTATGAAAAGAAAGCTGAAACAAATATTTAAAAAAAAATGCATTATGTGTTTGTCACTTGGAAATTCACCCCGATTTATCTGAAGTGACCATACTTTATTACGAAGTAGCAATGCACCTGTTTTTAGAATGAAAACACGTGTACAAATGCATATTTTCTTTTAATTTCACATTTATTGACTGATTTACTTGACATATAATACATTTAAATGAAACAATGCAATGAGTTGTATAAAGGCTAATTTAACAGAAAGTTATCGTAACACCATCAAAGAGGACGTCATTTAAAAAAAATATATATTTTAATGCTTTCTAGAGAAGCCAAATGATTTATCAAACAAAGACAAGAAATTCGTAGAAGACATAAATGTCACTTTTCATCAATTCCAATGATATCTTCTCCATCACATTAATGGATTCATTTAAGGTGATCACTTACTGAATTTTGTTTTCAAGCGGAAAAGAAAGTACTTATGAAAAGAAACCTGAAACAAATATATAAAAAAAAGAAAAAAAATGCATTATGTGTTTGTCAATTGGAAATTCCCCCCGATTTATCAGAAGTGACCATACTTCGAAATAGCAATGCGCCTGTTTTTAGAATGGAAACAAGTGAACAAATGCATATTTTCTTCTAATTTCACAATCTTAGATTAATTTTATTAACTGATTTACTTGACATATTATACATTTAAATGAAACAATGCAATGAATTGTATAGAGGCTAATTTAACAAAAAGTTACCGTAACACCATCAAAGAAGACGTCATTTTTTTCCAAATATTTTATTGCTTTCTAGAGAAGCCAAATAATTTATCAAACAAAGATAAGAAATTCGTAGAAGACATAAATGTTACTTTTACATCAATTCCAATGATGTCTTCTCCATGACGTCTCTATGACATTAATGGATGCATTTAAGGTGATCATTTACTGAATTTTGTTTTCAAGCTGAAAAGAAAGTACTTATAAGCTGAAACAAATACATATAAAAAAATGCAATAAAAAAATCTTTCTTTCATTATGAAACACTTTCCAACACTAACAGAATATTATTAAGAAATTTAATTATTTCGTACAATGAAATCCATCATAATCCGTCCTGTAACGGAATACTTTTGTGAGTCTCTGTAAATGAAGATAAATAAGGCTACGCACTCCTTAATCTATAAAAAAACATGTTGCAGTGTAGCTCAGTGCTTCTTTTTAATTTCGCTATGCTTGAAGTAACATAACATCATTAAAATGCATCGGAAACGATTTTTCCCCATATATTGTAATGTAATGGAATTCTTTTGTACGTCCCTGTAAACGAACGACAAATGCTATGTATTCTGCTCGCTTGAGAAAGCATGTTTAGTTTACATAAGTAATGCATATAAATTTCATTACGTTTGAAGTAATGTAGCATCATTAAAATGCATCGGGAGGGGTTTTCCGCATAGGCTATAATGTAACGGAATTATTTTGTGTGCCCCCTATAAATAAGCTATACAAGCTAGACACTTCATTTTCAATACCGATTATTTTATACTAAATATTAATAACGTGTAAGACTTTCATGGTAATCCGAGTATCTTTACGAGAGTTAGAGCACGGACAGACGGGAAAGGTCAGTCAGACCGACAGACAGATAGAATTCATAAACACTTTTCAGCTATGTTGGAAAGTGTTAAAAATTAAATCATATGTTTCAATGCTTAACTAAAATGACGCTATTAAAACGGGGGTCATTATTGAAAACAGGCGTATTTTAAAAATAATAATTTATTACAATGATATGGAAATTAAAATATCCAAAATAAAAATTTTCGATCGCTGAATGCTTTATATTTTGGCGAAATTCTTTCCCAATGTCGTTAATTGCACAAGATTAAAAGCAAAAAACTAACGCTTGAAAAATTATTTAACTCCTTCCCCTTAAATTACGTCAGGGAAAAAAAAGAGTCTCTAAAATTTCTTCAGTATTTTATGTTTAAAGAGTTTATTTAGTAAATAACGGTTATAACCTTCTGCAACATAAACGGCGATGTAAAAGAAAACGTTTGGGAAAGGAAAACACTCTTAAAGGGTTATACAACTTTGTTTTCGTGCCAGTAAAACTTTCTTTTCCGTCGAAGAAGTCATAAGAAAGAAAATATGCGTGCTTTGTTTTATATTAACCGATAGGCATCATATGTCGTGATGACTTTTAAAGGATGACAAAGTATCTTGTTATGGAAGTGAAAGTATCTATTTTAATACTTGGCATTTTTTTTCCATAGAAAATTTCTCACGCCTTGCATTCATAATATATCAAAATTTAATTGCTTAAAAGGTGTATAGCCAACATGGTGAAAAAGTATCCAAGCCAGGACTCGAACCCGGGTCATCAGTATAGCGCACTGACGTTCTACCAACTGAACCACTTGGAACGATACCCAACCTGGCATATCACCATCACATATTGGCAAGGTTGCAATCGCAGCACAAGATGAAATATTTTTCCGTGAGCCATCAACCCTGGGTCAAACACGAAACTAAAGAGAATCCAGCATTGATAACCATATCGGCTTGGATATTTTTTCACTATGTTAGCTATACGTCTTTTAAGCAATTAAAATTTGAAATATTATGAATGCAAGGCGTGAGAAATTTTCTATGGAAAAAAATCCAAGTATTACAATTGATTTATTCAATCATCGATGCTGGATTCTCTTTAGTTTCGTGTTTGCCCCAGGGTTGGTGGCTCATGGAAAATATTTAATCTTGTGCTGCGATTGTAACTTTGCCAATATGTGATAGCGAGAAGTGCCAGGCTGGGTATCGTTCCAAGTGGTTCAGTTGGTAGAAAGTCTTGCAGTATGCGTTTTTTTCGTTTTGCTGATGTCCGGCTTGGATACTTTTTCACTATGTTGGCTATGCGCCTTTTAAGCAATTAAAATTTGAAATATTATGAAAGTCTTTAGTTGAATATTTTTATATACACAATTGTAAAATTTATTTCACATTTATTTCGTATTATTTCAAAATTTATTCATTGCTTTGTCAAATAATTCAATTCTATCATTGACAAAGCTGTGAATAAATTTCTCAAGCCTTCCTTCAATTCCACACTCCCCATTAAAAACGATCTTCCTGATAAAAGCGTTGTTCCCCTACCTTTAACGTATAAATTAGCAAAGTTTTGAAACGTTTCAACTTTAATGTCATTTTTAAACCCACTAATAAATTTATTTTTCCTTCAACTCAATCAATAATCCCATTAACACATATATCTGGAGTTTATGATATTCCTTCTAATGTTTGTGAATTATCATATATAGGTCAGACTAAACGTCCCTTAATTTAAAAAATATATATATCTGAGTACAAGAAAAAACATAAATAATGTAAATATCCCCATAGAAAGGCACTCACGGGAGCACGACCCTGTCTTAAATTTCTCTGATACTAAAATTATCTACAGTGCAAAAAATTTAAATGAATTGGAATTTTTAGAAAAAATAATTTTTTTTATCTATTTATATGAATTTGGATAAAATTGTTAACGAAAACCTCGAACCAAATTCTCTTTCTACTACTTGGAAAAATTTATTCAGAAATTCTCTACATTAAAATTCTCGTATTTTTTTTCTTTCCCATTTTCTATATTTTCCTCTCGGTTATTGATATATTACTTACTCATCATACGTAGTACAGAGTAAGTATTGTAATCGTGTAAAAAATCGAAAATTTTTTTGACGGATTTACACGCTTCAGACACCAGAGATTCCATAAAACATATTTTTCGAAAAAAAAAATTGCCGTCCGTCTGTCTGTGTGTGTGTACCTGTAAACGCTCTATCTCCCGAATAGATTGAGATAGAGACTTGAAGTTTGGTATGTACTTATTACGTAATAATGGGAAGATGTCTATTGAAGTTCAGTAACCTCGATTATCCGGAACTACTTTTTTTCGGACTCTCGAAATATTCTTTCCGATAAAATGTACATAAACATTTTGGAAATTATTTATTTTAAAGAGTAAATATAAAAGACAAAAAAAAAATGCATAAAGAATGAAGTCGATCGGATAATGAGTTATCGAGATATTTGTAATCTTATTTTCCACACTCTTCGACTTTTCATGACACTGTATTTCATTCAAATTTCAATTCAAAGATATATTTTAATTGGAAATGAGATGTTTCATCCGACGCAGTAAACTCTTAGCTAATATGATTAACATTTTTGGAGTTATAAGGATGTTTCTTTTACGCAATTCAGTAATAAAGCATTTAAAGTTAATGACGTCATCAAACCAGGATTTTATTTGAATTGCAATGCATTTTATAAATACTTTACACATGTTTTATTTTCATATTTTATATTATGCATATCCATGATGGGTAAGTATTACGGTGGCCCCTAACGACTAGTTTTTTCCTAGTACCTTTGTAGAGAAGTAGCGACTCTTCATAAAGGCAACCGTTTATTTTGATTGAGATTGTATTGTGAAAATAACATGTGTGTGCGTGCAGCGGCATTTGTAGAGTATTTTACTTTAACTTTCGACGGATGCATGTGTCCTTCGGAATTTGTGAGTTTTTTATGCTTCGTTGCGGATTTATGCATATTTTGGCGTTCCTGGTCAATTAGCAATGGTATTTTAGCTCAAGCATTGGTGTGTAGCGTCGGATTTGTGATTGAATCTTTCCCTCGTGGGCTTTGAGAAACCAATACCTGCCAACATCGATAGTTTGGTGTTCCTGAAGGTGAGTTTTGATCTGATTAGAAGCCAATGGTAAGAATTAAGTTTATTTTGTTGTTGCAAATAAAGGAGTTCGATAGCCATGGGCTACCATTACTATATAGATAATATTTCAGCCGTAAGGAAGTTTTGTGAGTGTTGTAACGAACTGTAGGTGTATAATTGAAAATACTTTTCTAATTACATCTGGAAGAAAGATTCCAGCCGCCTTCTCAAATGTTTAAAGATTTCCACCATATGTGATCATAAACTTTTACTCAAGAGCCCATCTATATAACTTAATAGGATTTTTTGAAGTTGCAAGACCCATAATGCTTACTAAGGACTTCAATGGTTTAATAAACTGAGAGAAAGGTACTCTATAACTTATAAGCTCACAAAAATGAGTGTTATTATATGTAATTTTTTTCAATGCTTCGCTTACACGTATAACTGCTCTAAAGACATTGTTCCCAGACCACTATAACACTTGAAATTCCTTTACCTGATATATACGAACCAGGAGAGGCTTTTCTTGGGAGATTGATAGAAGGCTCTGCCGAGAGCGTATCGTTGGAGAAAAATTCTCTTGCAGAAAGAATCACGGTAAAACGGCAGGTTTCTCGTCGTGGAGTTAGCTCGGAGTGAACCCAAGACCCGAGCACCCATCCTGAAAACTTTAACAAAAACTTACTGTTGCGTAAATGTCGCTTGTAACTGTTTAATGTGCTAAGAAAAAGTGCTGAGTGTAATGCTAAATAAAATGGTGTTGTCGTCCGTACAAGACTTCCATTTTTTTTAGCGTTACAGTGTCTTCGCTTCGCAGCTAAGGACTTCTCGTAGATTAAAATGAAGTTGGAAGTGTGACATTGTTCGTCCTTCCGTAAGTATTAAGTTTAATCATTTATTTTATGCAAGTGCTTCATTAGTGTATAGTGAGCTATATTTTCTTCAGCGGGCTTATTTTCGAAAGTGTTCTGCAGTATAGACTAAATTCTGAGGTGTGA
Organism: Maratus michaelseni; assembly: GCA_963931845.1. Taxonomy (NCBI): domain Eukaryota; kingdom Metazoa; phylum Arthropoda; class Arachnida; order Araneae; family Salticidae; genus Maratus; species Maratus michaelseni. Next base: position 413,145,908 of record OZ007589.1, read on the forward strand.
CTTGAACCATCCTTGTCCTTAAAGTTTTAAATGAACATTTGTTTTATCTTATTTTCTGTCTTTTCACTGAGCTAGCCAGGGTTAGTCATGAACCCGTACGTCACACCTTTAAACATTACTTTTAAATATGCACCCTTTAAACAATCCTTTTAAATTAAAGTATTTTATTTATCTTTTAGGAATATTATTTAATGTTTTTATGATGAAAAAGGATTTTATAAATGAAATAAACAAGTCTGTTGGCAAAATATGAAATTAAAAAAAAAAATAAATTTAAAGAAAATTTTAAAGAAAAAATTTAAAAATTTTAGGAAAAATTACCTTAGCTACGAAGCTTTTAAAGTTCTCAAAAGTACGACAGGTTTCATAAAATGACTTTACAATATTTTCCAGTGCTTAAACAATATAATATTTCATGCTTGAACGTTTAAAAGATACACCTAGTTTTCTCTACACAACCATTTCTAGAAGTTATCATGCATGAATTAAAATATTAGCAGCAGAATATGATGAAAAACTTCAAAGAAATTAATTTCTTCGTTTTTCTGTTTTTACAGGCTTTTCCAAAATAGACAGTGGAGCTGTCAATAAATTCTATTGCGATTTTTTCAGGTTATGTTGAAGAGTTCTAAACCTGAAGTATGGAACCATTCTCTGTTTTATAAAGAAAGCGATTCGGAATTATGAATGTGTTCTGCTCACGAAGAATGCTTTGAAAAAATTTATAATTGAGAATAATTTATTGGAAATTATAACACAGGTCTATACTATGTAAAAATTGTCTGTAAAATAAATGATGTTTTTTATAGTTTTTGAGATGCTGATTACTGGAAAAATAATGAAAAAAATTTTATTACTTACAGTTTCATCGCATTTCACAGTCTAAGTTTTGAGAATTTAGTATATTTAGAAGTAAAAAAGAGCATTATTTATATGAGTTTGGTAAACATATTTTTGAACTTAAAATAGTATATTGGTGTATTTAAATGCTAACCATGAACATATAAACTATTATTAATCCAGAATAATCCTCTGAACTGGCAAAAAATATTTTTGATTTTGTGAAAAGTGTGTAATTCGCTTGTTTTGGTATGGAATTGGGGGACCAAGACATGACTTGGTTTCCTACACAAAGTTTATTCTATTTGTGAAATTAAATTAAGGCAATGGTTTCAAGGTTAAAACAATCTTTCTTAATTCTTCTTCAACAATTCGCAATTATTTCTTTGATATACCAGTGGTTTGGAGAGAACCTAAAAATCACAGTGATAAATGCAATTTTTAAACTTTTAATCTAATATTAAAATCATTAAAATTACAGACATTACATTACAATTACATAAAACATTAAAAACATATTAAAATTGGACGTTTCGGATTTATATGAAAATCCCTCATCAACAAACATTTTTCTTAACGTAAGTCACAGTTCAAAATTATCAACACATAGAAAATGCAACGTATCAAAATGTCGAGGTCAAAATTACAGTTATAATAACAGGGAGTATTCTTTCGGGATTGCACCTGCTTCATTAAGAGGTAAATCTGTAATTTTCGTATACCATGCTTCTAAGAAAGTACGAGTTCTGTAGTCGCTGCACCTCGATCTGATTACAAAAGATTTAGCAAAATCTGGAAAATGGTCAGTTTTTATTGCATGATCTCCTATTTTGTAATTTAAATTTTTATTTTGAAATGCACATCTATGCTCCTTTAGTCTTATCTCATGTGTTCGACCTGTCTCCCTTATATAGATCGCATTGCATTGCTGGCATGGAATACCATAAACTACATCTTTAAACTGAGAACTGGGATATTTATGTTTGAAGTTGCTTAAAAACTGTTTAAAGGTTTCTGTGAGATGAAAGCTGTATGGATACCGAGTGGTTTCAAGAGATGCGAAATCTTTTCTGAAATACATTTGTAATATGGAATTGCTGCGAACTGGTTCATTTTAGTACGTTGGACAAGGGAAGGGGTATTCATGTGTGCTTGTATATGTTCCGAGATTACACGTTTACAAAATCTTGTAGGGTAGCCATTCAATTTCAGATCTGATAAAATTCTCTTTTTTTTCAATATTAAAAAGCTCCTCAGTGCTACAGTAGCGTAAAGCTCTAGTGAGTAAGGTCTTGATAACTGCGAACTTATGGGATTTAGGAGATTCGGAATTAAAATTGAGATATTTACCAGAGAAAGTTGTTTTTCTGTATACTGAAGTAACAATTGTTTGAGACTCTGATCCTTCGCATCTCTCGATAAGGATATCGAGGAATGGCAGTCGGTTATCTGTTTCATATTCTACAGTAAATTGTATTGACGAACATATTGAGTTTGCATGGTTTAAAATAATAGGAAGCTTATTATGCTCAGCAAGGATAAAAACATCGTCTACATATCTATACCAGAATTTAATTGAATGACCTGTATTTTGGAAAATTTTTACTTCGAAATATTGCATAACAATTTCGGCAATGACCACCGATAATGTTGTCCCCATTGGAGTACCATTTATCTGTTTAAAATATTTTCCATTGAATATAAAACAATTAGATGACATACAGACATGAAAGAGGGCTAAAAAAGTTTCTTTATCCACGGCCAAACTTGAGCTGTCAACAGACAAGATTTCATTAATAACTGAACAGGCATAATCTATTGGAATGGATGTAAAGAGGCTAACGACATCCAATGAAGCCCTCACACAATCAAGGGGGAATTTAAAGCTTCTAATGTCCTCAAGAAAAGTAAGTGGGGAGTTTAAACTGTAAGAAGAGGCTGACGACAATGGTTTTAACATGGACGCAAGATATTTAGAGAGGTTATAAATAGGTGAACGGGTAAAATCAAAGGTATGCCATTCTTATGTATTTTAGGAAGACCGTAAAAATTAGTAACAGTACCTGTATAACAGCAAAGAGATTTCGCAGTAGATTCAGAAAGTCGAACACTTGAGATAAGAGTAAAGGAGCACAGATGTGCATTTCAAAATAAAAATTTAAATTCTAAAATAGTGGATCATGCAATAAAAACTGACCATTTTCCAGATTTTGCTAAATCTTTTGTAATCAGATCGAGGTGCAGCGACTACAGAACTCGTACTTTCTTAGAAGCATGGTATACGAAAATTACAGATTTACCTCTTAATGAAGCAGGTGCAATCCCGAAAGAATACTCCGTGTTATTATAACTGTAACTTTGACCTCGACATTTTGATACGTTGCATTTTCTATGTGTTGGTATTTTTGAACTGTGACTTACGTTAAGAAAAATGTTTGTTGATGAGGGATTTTCATGTAAATCCGAAACGTCCAATTTTAATATGTTTTTAATGTTTTATGTAATTGTAATGTAATGTCTGTAATTTTAATGATTTTAATAGAAATATAAATATTTTCAGACGTAATATTTCTGTTTATTTCAAATTTTAATCTAGTAATTTGAGCCTACACTCTAAAATTGGGAGGAGTAAAAAGTTGATTCTTTGGAAGAGTAAGAGGTATTTTCCCTCTTTTTGGAGTGCATTTTATAAAAATACAAGAGTAGAATTTTCACTCCGAAGTAAAAATTCCGAAAAGAGTGAAATATTTCACTCCGTTATCGAGAGTGACTGTCTAACTCCGTTGACAAGAGTGAAATATTTCACTCCATTGAGAGTGAAAGCCTGGCATTATATAATTTTGTCCAAATTTATTTATTGAGAGAAACTAAATTATCATTTTTTCTTAATTTTGTTTTCAATGTCAACATGTTAGTTCAAATTTTATTGCAAGTTATTTACAGGCGTAGAACCGCTCGTGGTAAATAAACTATTTTTATTGGAAAAATGATATGTTTTTGTTTCCGACTTAGTTTTTCTTGTAAAGCCTTGGTGGATTGATCCCTGGAACTTTTTAACGTAAATATGTGAAAGTCTTGCCTAATAAAGCTTTTATCTATTTCCATTCATAAATGGAACAGCTCATGCATTTATTACGGGGAGAAAACGAAGTCCGAAAGAAAGAAACATCGTTTTTTCCAATAAAATCACAAGACGCCGCCAGCTCTCGGATAGCCCGTCAACAAACCGAAACGCGTAAAATGAAATGGGTTTATATAGTAGTACGCTTTTAAAAAAAACTGAAAAAGGCATTGAAATAATAAATGAATAAGATAGAATTATGGACAGGACCTTATTACCGCACCAACTAGACCGCAGCCTTGGGCCCATTGGAGATGAGATCCCGCAAATAAAGTAAAATGATGTAGAAAAAATTCTTCTACAGAAGTTTTTATTTCAATCATCGAAATCTAAGAAGCACGCTTCTATAAACGTCTTCCCTCTACTTTTCTGTTCTCTAAAATCAGGAACGCTGTAGATAAAATACTGTTCTGAGACATTTTTTGAAAGAAATATTTAACATTAAAGTATTATAGTATCAAACAGCAAAAGAAAATTTACGTTAACCCGAGTTTCATGAGCATTTTTATAAAATGAGGGAAAATTTCCGAATACTTTCCAAAAAACATTTCTAGTTTTCTCTAAAACAGATTTTGGTTTCGTGGGAGGGGGGGGGGGTGCTTGAAAGCTTGAAAATCTGCTAGGCCTTGCACCTCGGGCAATCTTAATCAGACTCTAATTATGGAAACACTATTAGCAACAAAAAATTAATGAATAAATAAATAAATAACTGATTTGTTGTAACAGAATTTTTTTCATAGCGGTTGTGCGGAAATGTATTATATGGTACAAAAAAAAAGGTTTCAGTTTTCTAATTTACACAGTAGAGAAACACCGTAAATATTTGTGTTTTCTACACAAGTTTAATAATTGTGAACGAACCACAAAAGAAACAAAGCTAAAATAATCTAATAAGAGCTATTTAATTTGTCAGCGGCTATAGCACGCTGAAGACACCAGTTTTCGTCCGGTCACAGAAGCCAAGCAGCAACGTGCGCGGTTAGTATTTGGGAGGGTGACCACCTGGGAACAAGTGTGCAAGAAACAGTTTCTCTTTTTGTAAGAGTTTTAATAGTCGCACCTCTGAAAGAGTGAGTGAGTATCCACCCCTGTTTGAGTGACTCTTCACTTCTCAGGAGTGAGTATTCACTCTTTCAGAGAGTTAACAATTTCACTTTTGCCTTGAGTGAATAGTCACTCTAAAGAGGTTGGGCAAATTTTGACTCTGCGATAGAGTGAATATCCACTCTTCCGGAGTGAATAGTCGCTCTTTTTTATTTAGAGTGTAAAGAATAAAAATGAAGTATATTCTAGTAATATTAAGGCTGCCGTACGTCCTATAACAGTTCCTTACCTTCCCTACACTCTGAAAAATATTTCTGATGATTTAGATACAATGTTTGAATATGAAATTGATGATGATGAAGTATATGACCCTAATGATGAACCTAAACTTTTAACCCAGTCTGATTTAAATGATTTATTCAAGGATCTTCCTAAAGATTCGGCAGAAGTTTTGGTTTCCATATTAAACCAACGGTTGCTAACTCCTAGTACGTCATGTTCTTGGTTTATAGAACAAAAAGAGTTTATTCCGTTTTTGACTCATAAAGGTGAACTTGTTTATTTTAGCGATATTCCAGGCTTCATGGAAAGTTTTAAAATTCAAAATAAAACCTGAAGAATAGGGACTTTTAATTGGTAAATCAAAAAGAAGCTACACAGCAGTACTACTGCAAAACTGAAATAAGTATACTTCTGTATCTTTTAGATATTCAATTCATTTTAAAAGAGTGCTATGAAAATTTTGATTTGATCCTCAATAAAGCTTTTTATTCAGACCACAAATGGACAGTTTGTAGAGATTTTAAAGGTAATTTCTATGTTTCCTGCTCCACAAAGCGAGTATACGAAATTTACCGATTTTCTTTGTGAATGGGTTAGAAGAGACAGAAAACAACATTCAAGTACAAAGGAATGGCTAATCAGATACATATAAGATTTTAGAGTCACAAATATTGAAAGAAAAAAAAACTGGTTAATCAAAAAAATATGTTATCTTCAGTGCTTATTATGAAATTAGGGGTTATGAAACAACTTGTCAAGTTGTTACCAAAAGAAGGAGAATGCTTTAAATACTTTTGTGACTATTTCTTGTCTTTAAATGAAGCAAAACTGAAGGAAGGTATTTATAGTATTAGACATCAAGAAACTGATGAAAGAGGAAAATTTGGAGACTAAAATGAAAAAAAAAATATATATATATAAGAAAGAAAACTCTGGAAATCTTCCAAACTAATTGTTACTAAATTTCTTTGAAAGAAGAGGGACCTAAACTATACATTTTTTCTGTGGATGAATTAGGTCCTCCAGATTCAACCGGGATGGCTCAGTTGGTAGAGCATGGCAGCTTCAGCCAAGAGATCCCAGATTCGAATCCTTGCCCGGACATTTTTTGTCCAGTTGGAAAATTGCAATTCATATGATTTCTTTAGCAATTTGAATAATTGTGTTAATATTAATCTTGTGCAATCACATATCCAGCGTTTACTAGAGTTCCAAATTACATGCGATTTATTCTGTTGAGCTGATTCAGATATCAGATCAGATGCTATGATCAATAAGGTTAACGGATGAATTAGGTCCTCTAGATTCAACCGGGATGGTTCAGTTGGTAGAGCATGACAGCTTCAGCCAAGAGATCCCGGGTTCGAATCTTGGCCCGGACATTTTTCGTCCAGTTGGAAAATTACAACTCATATAAATTTATTGTTGAAGAAATGCTAGAAAACTTTAAGATTTCAGGATGTAATGTGAGTTTGAAAATTCATTTTCTCCATTGGCACCTGGACTATTTTCCTGAATATTTACGTGCAATTAACGAGGAGCAATGTGCAAGATATAAAGTAAATGGAGAAGAAGGTGACATATCAGCATGATAGCTGACTACAGTTGAATGTTAAAAAGAGACAATCCTTACAATGTTACTTGAGGAAAAGTGTAAAAAGAAGATTCGAGCAAAAGTAAAAGCGTTACTTTAAGAACGCGTAACCTTTTACACGCACGCACACACACACACACACACACACACACACACACACACACACACACACACACACAAACACACACACACACACACACACATATATATATATATCATTTAATATTTACTTGAATTAGAAGATAAATGTCATTTGTATGGATTTATAAATCATTAAAATTTATATGAAATGTCAAAATTTCGCAATTTTTGTTATTTGCTTCAAAATATACGATCCCTTTGTGGTAAAAAAAAACTTACGTGATAGAAAAAATGGGTTTCATTTTTGGAATCAGCAGTAATTATACATAGTTTACATACAAATCATTTATTAAAATTAAAACAATTTATAAAAAGTATTTTTTGCCGAACTGCTTTCCAGTTTGATAATGTAATCGTTATAAAATTATACATCATTTTTTAAATAGAGCTAACATACATTTAAGGATTTGAACTTGACAGCTCTAAAAAATTATCTAAAAGTATGGCCTAAAAGTGTTAAAAATGGAAAAGAAAAGAGACAGAAAATGCAAATTTCATCGAAATCCAGATCCAAATTACCATTATATCTGTATATTCAGTTAACCTTCATGTAATTTTCTTTTATATCTTCATGTGTAAATAAAAGCATTCATTAAAGGGTATCCTTTAACAAACACATAATCTGCACAAAATACATAAAAAAGGACACGAAACTCTAAAAACTGCCTTAAAAAATGACCTAAAAGAGGGAAACCGCTTAAAAATGGAAGGAAAAAAAGTTAAGTAATTGCAAGCATTTTAAATATATGGACTCTGACTACAAATGTATCTGTACATCTCGTATATATCGTATTTATACTATTTCTTTATTATGATTTTCTTTATTTTACCATGATATATGTAAAAAAAAATATTTAATTAAAGTATTTAACTCCATAAGGAGGTACTTGTACTCCTTAAAAGGGTCATTGCAACAGATGTTTATTGGTTAACAATAAAACAAAGCACTCATATTTTCTGCCTTATGACTTCTTCGACTGAAAAGAAAGTTTTACTAGCACGAGAACAAAGTTTCAGAACTCTTATGAGTGTTTTCCTTTGTCAAATGTTATCTTTTACATCTTTGTTTATGTTGCAGCAGGTACTAACTGTTATTTACTAAATAAATTCTTTAAGCATAAAAGACTAAAGAAATGAAACAGATGGAGATTAAACGAGAAATCGTGCGAATAAAAGATTTTTTTTTTTACGTCGAAAAGACAAAATAGTGTCCTAAAACATTAAAAATCAAGTCAAATGTGCCAATCCCAAAACTTTCTTCTATCTCACACAGGTTTCGCATACATTCAAAGCAATCAGCACCAATTTATATCAAGGTCTAACTGAATCTAAAGTTTTATTAAATTCCGTTCTTGAGATATGACTATTGCTAAAATCGTGTAAATCCTGCAAAATGTAGCATAGCAGCGCCACCTGTTGAGAGATTTAGACCAAAACCTAAACAACAACAACTTATGTCAACGTCTATCGGAATCTGAAGTTTGATGAAAATCCGTGCATTAGTTCTTGAGATATAGTTATCGTGATAATAATGAAAAAAGTGGTATAGCAGCGCCACCTGTTGGGCTATTTACACCAAAACGTAAGCAGCATCTATTTTTGTCAAGGTCTAACTGAATCTAAAGTTTGATGAAATTTCGTGCATTAGTTCTTGAGATTTAGCTATCGTAAAAATAATGAAAAAAGTAGTATAGCAGCGCCACCTGTTGGGATATCTACACCAAAACGTAATAAGCGTCTATTTATGTCAAGGTCTAACTGAATCTGAAGTTTGATGAAATTCCGTGGCTTAGTTCTTGAGAATTTGCTATCGTAAAAATAATGAAAAGAGGGGTGTAGCAGCGATGAAAATAAGTACATTTTAGTTTTTGAGATAGAGCGCCCACAACATTTTTGTCACATACAGACAGACAGACAGACAGAGTCACAGACTCACAGACTGACATTTTCTAAAAATAGTCAAGCTGTGTTCAGGACCTTCTAAAACGTATAAATCCTTAGAAAACCGGAAGTCGAAAATTTTCATGAATCCAATACTTTCTACTTGTAAAGACAGAAGAAAGTAAAAATCTTCTTTGAAGTTTCGTAAAATATTTGTAAAAAGTCCTAAAATGACCAAAAAACGATAAAAAATGATAAAGAGAAAAAGAAATGTAAATTCATAAAGTGCTTGTTCCTAATAGTTGCTATGTAGTACACCAGTAAACTTTCTAATCATTTACTCAAGTTTACTATGGTGTATAAAGAAAATATTTAATTAAAGATATTCACTCTATAAGGAGATACATTGTCCTCCGAAAGAGTAACATATGTCTATCGATCAGCGTAAACAAAGCTCGAAATATTTTCTGCCGCATGACTGCTTTGAAGGAAAATAAAGTTTTACAAGCATGAGAACAAGTTGAACAACTCTTTATAGTGATTTCCTATCACAAAAGTTATCTTTTACATCATTGTTTATGTTGCGATATATTATAACTGTTATTTGCTAAATAAATTCTTGAAATATAAAAGAATGCAAACAGATGAAATGAAATAGGTAATCATGAGAATAAACTGTCTTTTTTAGACTGAAGAAGCAATTTTTGTTTTTGTGTTAAAATTTCTTTTTAAAATTTAAAAGATATCAATATATTTCCATATGCTTTATAGAAAGTGTGTTTCAATACTTTTTAAAGGTAAGAGACGAAAAAGGCATATTAGAATGTATTTCAAATGCATTTTTCTGAAAATACATTTTTCTCAGTCTACGTCCTTTTAAATAATAATAATAATAATAATAAAACGAAGACAATATTTCAAAAATCGGAACGCAGTAAATAATAATAATTAATTAAAAAAATCTTTGATTTCGGACAATTTAGAATTTGATTTCAAATATTTATTGTATTTGTATTACAGAATACTTCTTTGGAGAATTCCTTGTTTGAATAACATGAATAACGAAAAATAATTTCATCGTCCAATTAAGAATGTTTTTGAAACATATGGTTTATCGATTAACGAAAAGAAAAACATGAAATATTTTCGGCTTGCTACTTTGAAGGAAAAGAAAGTTTCAGAGGACAAGAAAAATGTCTAACGATTCTTTATAGTGCTTTTGTATAGTTATCTTTCAAAATTACAGTACATTCCGCCAAGTAGTTCTCGAGTTATGCTTAAAAAAACTACACGCATAGAAAACTGTTTTAAAACGATTAAAAATGAATTTAACATTAGGACTTCAAAACTTTAATCTTCCATAATTCCTAAACTACTTTTGACTGAATGACTTCCCGTTTGGTATCGAAAGATAAAATTTACAGAAGAATCCAAATACTAGTAAATCATCAGATCAGAGGCTTAAACGTCGGCTCTACAAATCATTGTTCATTAATCTCACTAACTTTTAACCTTATCGGCATAATATTTGATACATTATTTATAGTTTTATAAGAATATAAAATTTATCGAAAGTTCCGGAAAGTTTAGAAGTATCGCATTAAACACAATGTTATGCAATGATAGGATAAACTACTTATTACTGTATTTTTTCAGAAGAACAAAATCCCGGCGTCACTTTAATTTGTTATTCTCAATTTCCAGTAATTGTGCTATTTCATTTCTTGAATATATGTCTGAATGTATGTACTATTTTAATTTCATTAGAATAACCATCTCTTTGTACAAGAGATTTTATCCTATCCTTAAAAGAATACTTATATTTCAACCAATAAACATCATATGTTGCTGAAATTGAATAAAATTTCGTATATAAAATATACTTATACAAATGTAAATTCCTCTTATGTGATATATATTCAATTTACATATTCAACGTTTTTATTATTTTCATTTGGAAAACCGATTTGGTAATCTTTCTTTAGTAGTTAAAATAAATTCTCATCTATTTCATTAAAAAAAGCATATTAAAAACTTAAATCACCCGGAAATTAGCTATTTTGTTAATTAAATTTCGCATCAAAATAATGCGATTCACTTGAATTTTCCTTTGTTGATATTCTTTGAAATATAGTTGTTTAGCGCACCATTTAATGAAAGAGAGAGAAAAAAATGCATCGGAAATTTTTGTAAAAAATGAGAAATTAAAATGTTTCAAATCTTTCAAATTAATGCATAAAATTTCCCAGTAATTTATACGATTAATTTCGAAATTCTATTAAATATATTGGAAAATCTTCAAAGCGCTTGGTTTAAATTAAGATCTACATTTCGTAAATTTAGCATCCATAGTTTAGCATTTACAATTATCCCAATGCGACATTTTCTTTTCGGTGAATGTTAAAATAAAATATAAATCGTCTGATTTCCCATTGAATTATAACCTAAAAAGAAATGTTCTATATTTTTCGAACAAATGAGCCAAATGTAACTAAAAACTATGCAGCTAATTCCGGGTACCTCACCAACATACCCACCAAAAAACCAACCTAATAGGACGATTTTTACTGCAGTTATCGCGGAACAGATAGACAAACAAACAAACAAACAGACGGAAATCAAAAACTTTTTGGGTCTCCACAGTGAATCTCAACTGACGTTTTGGCAATAATGTCAAAATTAGATATTAGTTTTGAAAATTTTAAAGATTGTTACAATTTCAATATGTGGACGACCACCAAAGTATAATTTAAGGAGTCTTGTACCTTTTAAACATGTCGAAAATCAACTAAAATGTTCAAAGTTTGAAGGTGAGGTTTTGTTACAGTATTCTGAATGTTTTGGAAACTGTTTCACAATCTATGCTTGACGCATGATTTTTCTTTCTTGTTTAATTAGAATCTCAAGCTACTCTTTACACAAATTAAAAAAAAAAAAAAAAAAAAAAAAAAAACCGTCTTTTCACAACTATCTATACTTTTACAGGTTATTTCACTTATATTTACATTGTTTTAATTATATTATTACAGTAAAAAATTTTGAAGGTCTGATTGATTGTTCCAACACCCACAAGTGGGTCTAAACCTGTAGTTTGGGAACCGCTGCTTCAGAGTATTTTTCCATAACAAAATTTATCTTTTAAATAATCGTCTGAGTTTTTCTTTTCTATATGAATTATTGAAAAATAAAAACATTAACTACAAATACTTTTCATAACCTCATCTTCTAAAGTTTGCTTCAAAAGTAAAATGATTAAAAAAAAATAATGTTACGTTATTTCATTTAGAATTTATTAAATAATTTTGGTTGTTTCATTTTTGGAGAAATAAATAAGGCGTCTCAATTACGTTTAGAGCAAACTAATATTGCGTCAGAATTGCATTCATTGAAAATACTTCCACACTCTGAAAACGACATTTTCAAAACTGAGCAGAAAATACTCAAATCTGAGTATGTCGCATAGTCAAAATGGCTCAGAATCAAAATGACTCAAGTTTGAAACATGTATATACTCATTTCTGAAAACATGCACACACTCAAGAATAAAACATCATGTGATCCTATTTGAGTATGTCCGTGTTTCAAAAATGAGTATGAACTGACTTCTATGTGCTCATTTTTGAGTATTTCTATGTTTCAAAAATGAGTTTGAATTGATTCTAATCATTTTTGAGTATGCCCATGTTTCAAAAATGAGCATGAACTGATCTCTATGTGCTCAGTTTTGAGTATGTCCATGTTTCAATATCCTGAGTATTTCTGATATTTCAGAATTGAAAACATTGGGTCGTCCTATTTGAAACAAAAACTTTCATAACAAAATGAAAACATCGATTTACTCAGATTTAAAAGCGTCATTTTTTTTCAGTGTAATGAAATAACATTTATTAAACATTGGCTTCACATTGGAAAAATAGGCAATAAAATAACAAAATACTTCTTACCAATATTGGCAAAATGTCAACATTCCAATGTTGGGGAAATGTTTCATACAAATATTCCCAATATTGGGCAAGGTATAGTTAATATAATAATACGAGATAGAGACAACATGTTTGTCCCATACCGTTTTGTTGTGCTAGGAAAATTAATGGTTTTAATAAACTCTAGCAGCGTATTTCTAACATTTCAAAGCTGAAATGAATTCTTCCCAATATTGGCAAAATATTAACATTCCAATGTTGGTGAAATGTTTCATACAAATATTCCCAATATTGGGCAAGGTATAGTAAATATAATAATACGAGATACAGACAACATGTTTGTCCCATATCGGTTTGCTGTGCTAGGAAAATTAATGGTTTTACTAAACTCTAGCAGCATATTTCTAACATTTCAAAGCTGAAATGCAATCTTCCCAATATTGGCAAAATATTAACATTCCAATGTTGGGGAAATGTTTTATGCAAATTTCCCCAATTTGGGCAAGTTAATATAATAATACGATATACAGGCAATATGTTTGTCCCATGCTAGGAAAATTAATGGTTTTAATAAACTCTAGCAGCGTATTTCTAACATTTCAAAGCTCTTATTCTATTGAGTTAGTTACAATTTTTATCCTAAATTAAAATTATTTCTCATTTAAGTTTATTCAATAAGACACTTAAATTTTATTCCAGGAAAAGTATTCTCTTCTCAAAAGTGATCTCCGGTATGAAAAGAGTTGCTGAATAAGATGCATTCACATTTCTCCCGCTGCCTATTCTTCTCCCAGATAGATCAAAGATCATTCCCAAGCACGAAAGAGAGAGAGAGAGAGAGAAAGAGAGAGAGAGGTAACTTTCCCATTTGAGTTATTATTTTGCTTTTGCGATGAATTTGCCGCCGAGAGTACACCAGTCTGGCGCCTGGAACTGTGTCTTTTCCGCTGAATACAAGGGAAGCAACAAGTCGCCCGAAAAGAAAGAGACAACCTGTTTGAATCGGACGAAATTGAGGAGGGTTTATGATTAAAAGTGGTATTTGTGTGATTTATGACACAACAAGATGAGTATAAACAAACGGTTGCAGTATCATTTTTCAGATCTTCGCTATTCGAGATAATAAGGATAATAAAACAAGGGAATGATTCTTCTCTATGATTATAATGTCAAATTCTGGAGTAAAAAAAAAAATGAAAGAGATACAGTCTTTCGGAATTATAAGGTTTTGCATGAATGTTAATTACCCTAGAGATGCTGTTACCAGTTTTTCATTTAAAATTTGAATAAATTTCATTATTTGGTCGTATTTTGGGAATTCTCTTTCATTTATTTTCTGGGTATTTTAATGTTAGAAAAATATATAGGCACTTAAACATGATTTTGTTTTTTGGTTTCGTACATATATTAATATATATAGCTATTTTAGAAAAGAAGGAAAACAGAGTAGCATTTTCAGTTTCGCTTTTTACATTTTTATCAATCTCTTACATTCAAAAAAATCTTTTTAAAAAGAATTTGTGAAGCTTTTGATTAAAAGTTTTACTATGGTTTAAGATAACCGACTTTTACATTAAGTAAGTAAAACATGGTTATTTTTTAAAAGAAATTTAGTCATAACTAGTTATGAAAGTAGCTTTTAGATGTCTAAAGAGGCTTTATGTTATCTAGAAAAAGAATTTATTAATAATTTTTAGACTGCGCGACTTTTTATCATTATTTTTATAAAAAGTTTACTGTGGTGTTGATATAAATTACGAATTTAAGTAGAGTTTGTTATCAAGAAATACAAAATGATAGATCGGGGCAAAGTTATCTTTGATAAAAAATTGCGAATAAAGTATGTCATAAACATTAAATAAAGTGTCTTTCAAAAAGGACTCCGTAACTTTCAAACTAAAAAACTTATTAACTATTATAAATTTAAAGATAAAATAAATGCTAAGTAGTTCATAAATTTTGCATACAAAAAATTAATAAATGGTTTAAATTTTTTACAATAGATGGCAGTGTGCAGACTCAAACTGTAAGAATACGTAAACTAAAAATAAAAGTGCGTCAAAAGTCTTTTTTTTTTTTTTTTTTTTTTTTTTTTTTTCTAATTAGATCTTAAAACCAGACGAAAAGATTTACATTTTGAAAAATTGCACTTAATTTGAGCATTTTCAAAATTTAACTAATTTTAAAATTACTCTATACAAAATTTATGAACTGCCTGATAAAAATACTACTTATTCATATTTATATTTATTATAATTAATAAATTAATAACTTTTAAATTTAGGAAGTCTTTTTGCCTGTAGATTATTCCTATAGGTAGATTATTCGCCCTAGTAGTTATTCGTTGTAGGCTGTGGCTGTGACTATTCTATCTGATGAAATACTTTAAAATACATTATTTTTAACATTTTGTTTAAATATACTTTCAGTTAATTATCAAATGACAACCTTATGTTTAACTGTATCGTTGTTACTATTATTATAATTCTGATATTCATGATTAAACATATTTTAAAATCTGTAAATTTGTAATTAAAGTAAAACTGAGCCTTGCATTTGTCTGTTCGAAAAACAAGTTACATGTTCCTTTACACCTTTTACTTTCGTATTTTTATTTTCAAAATATTTCCCAAGTAACACGTAAATAGATATTGTAAAACAACGGGCGAATGAAAACGGTAACTATTTCATTAATTAGCCAAGTATTATAGATGCGTTATAATAGAATTTCAATTCCCACAGCACGCCGTCTGTATGGAGGGTTCTGTTATAATAGGAATTTTATTGAAGCTTTCGAATAACGGTTAGCCAATAGGATAGTCTTCCAAAAGTTTTTTACTATTCTTATATTGCAGAGGTGGCGAACCTTTCCACATGCGCGTGCCAAATTTGTTCCAAAAATATTTGACATGCCCAGTAATATTTTACATGCGGGTTCTCTCTGTCGCTCGCCATATGCGCCAAATCGCGAGAAAATGCTTCATTTGGCGAGAAAACGAACGATTAGACTCGTCAAATTGTGAGTGTTCAATTTTCTATTCTTTTTTTTGTGTGTGTGTGTCAGTACAGGCGACACTCTTATTACTGAACGATTGATGTCTCTTATCAACTTTAATCGCGTACCGTGCCATTTTCATTACTCTATTTTTAGATATGCTGACTTAATAATAATTCAACCAAAGCCACAGCATGACTTATGCGAACTGTGTCAAAGCACCAAGTGCCAGGTTAAAAGGTGTTTGTCTATTGTCAGTTAATCACTAGCTAAGCGGAGAGAGCAGAAATACAAGCAAAATTGCTCGCATCAGACGTCAGTATGCATGAATGCAACAAAAACTAAATTTAGGAATTGAATGTATATGAGAAATGTCAATAATGAAATTTCAGTGTGTGTTAACGGCTCAATAAATAACGGTGTAATTTTGAAACTGTCTTTGAAGTATGGGCTTCATTGAAAAGCCGAAGAATTCTACAAAAAATAAAGTTCTTTTGAATGTGACATATATTTTGTTGCTTATAACTTGAATTTTTCAGAATTTATTGAATGTAATAACTTAAAATCCTGAGTTAACTCGAGTTTAAAAGTTTTATTTCATGACATTTTAAAGAGTTAAATTGGGTTTGGAATTTTTCTTGATTGCGCATGACATTTAGAATGTAGTTATTTTTAATACTTTACTTATTTTTAAATTAGGTTATTCTAGAACATATTGAAAAAAAAGTGGTACTTTAAGGGATTAAAGATTGATTTATCAATGTTGGACGAATAATCTATTTTGCTAATATTTTTTTCATTTGGCTAGTGTTTTTTATTTCTGATTAGCCAAATTGCTAACGTTGGTCAAAAGGCAGCGAGAACTCTGCCTATGACTAAAAACAATTATAATCCATCAGATCAGAAAATAATTAATCAAAACTATTAGAAAAGTTTTATTAGAATTTAAAAAATATCGGTAACATACATGTGGGTATTACACTGTAATAAGTACAATAACAATTATATTGTAAAAAAATTAAAAATAATTATGCTATTAAATGCGATTTCTGTTGTTGATTATTGGATGAAAAATAATTAATAATAGATTCATACTTAGCTACTTTTATTAGCTACTTTTAACAGAATACAAGCTAACCTAGATTAATCTATATTACTACTGGTTACTATCTTAGTTATTATATTTTCTTTTGCCAAAATAAAGATTCGCAGGCATATATAGAAGGAAAAGAAATCCCTGACGGCTCGGCCTACAGGCACAGGTAGATTTCGAAGACGCAGACCGTGGGGCGCCTGTTTGTTGGGAATTGTGGAAGAAATTACCTTTTTGCATGATGTGGCATTTGGAAACGCCCACTTCGAAACCTAACTTGTTTGCAGGCGGAGTCGGCAGGGATTTTTTTGTTTTAAATTTGTTTTTGCTGTAAGGGTTGGTACTATAAAAAAATTGTCAATATGAAAGTTTTAGATAATATTAAGAGGATTTCTAATATATTTAAGCGGATTTGTTATCTTCTGAATTGACGAAGTTATGATTTTTTTTCTTCTAAAATCCCCCTTTCTCCCCTCTCCTTGGGGCCATTTTTAATGATATCAAAAATCTGTCATGCATAAGTTTTCGGTCCTTTTCCTAGAAGTAATAATAACTTTAAACGGATTTGATAGTATTATAATTAAGAAATTACGGGTTTTTTATGTTTTCACAAAAAAACCTTCCATCCCGCGCCCCCTCCTTGGTTCGATTTTGCCCATTCACGAATTTGACCGAAATTTTATGTCCCTTGATTTTATGTATCAGTTTGGAAGAGATTTGTGCAGGATTATGGGAGTTATCGTGTCCATAAAAAAGTGACATAGATAGATAGATAGATATAAAGTTTTGAACTGGGGGTGGTTTTGGGTTCTGGGAGTCATAATCGGCGTAGATCTGCAAAATTAAAAAAAAAAAATCTAACTTAGCGGAGAATGTAATAGGTAGTATTTCTTACGAAATCTACCTAAAATGGTAAAAGTATTACATTATAACTACATTATAATTATAGTATAACTTCATTAAATTACTCCGAAATTAAATTCCAAGTTACCATAATTTTATCATAGGGAATTTTACTTATAGCGTCTAATAAACTTTCCTTTTTCGATATTTATAAAATATTATCGAATTTTTGAGCCCATACTGATCTTGCAATTAATATTCTTCCATTTCAAGTCAATTGAATAAAAAAAAAAAACTCCGATTGTCTAATTTCGGTGTATTTTCTGTATTCTCTCTCTAGATATTAAACTTCAATCAAGGCCATGTCGATGATATTCTGTCACGTACCACATGTGGTCCGCGTGCTGTAGGTTTACCACCCCTGTTATATTCAATTAAATAGTTTATTGAGGATTGGCGAAGCGTAGTGTTACCGAGCGTAAATTAATCTTACTCTATATTCAATAATTACTTATTGCACAAACTTCATCCCACAAATTACCTTATTCAATGTTTGGATCTCAAGATCAGGATGCAGTATAATAACTTTATCGATTTGTGAATATGTTTCTTTTTTAATAGTTATAGCCAATTTATATTAGCCTTTATCTTCTCAATACTGAGATTACTATCGTCCCAATCGGCCGATATTAGCCGTTCTAGAAAAGCGAAGCATCTTTGAAAGAAATGAATTAAAAATTTGCTAGAATAACTCAAATAAGCTTATTCATAACGTAAGAAGTCGTGATATCATATAAAGTAAAATGCGATATTTGAAAATTCTTCTAAACGGCATCTCCTCTAATAGGCAGCATTTTAGGGAAAAAATAAATCTATGATACATTTTGGCGCAAAATTAGTCCAATATTTTATAATAATTATTGTATTACTAGAATGTTTATATTTTAGAACGTTATTGTAGATATTAATGAAATTTTGACATAACATTGAAAGTTTTTCTAATAAATGCCACCGTTGGAGAAATATTTAAATTAAACTAAAATTATGGCCTTTTAAGTATCGACATTCCTGCTGTATAAAAACTTTGAATTAGTAAAAGGTTTATAATGTAATATTCATGTGCCATTATTGGGACTAAAATATTTAGCCTATATTACCATTATATTTATTCAATGTATTATTTTATTAAATATATTTCTAATTAACCCGGATATTTTCCCAATTTTGGCTTCTCACATGAATATATTTCCAAATTTTTCCCAACAAATAACTGATAATAAATAAATATTGCCCATATACTTCCTAAATGTCAATACTTTAATATTAGCTACAAGATTCAAACAACATTGTTGCAATATAAGGTTTATTACTAGGGCAAATTTTGAATTTTTCTTATAAAATGCCAACAGTTTACACCGTTGGATCGCACTGCAAATAATTGGTTGCTGAGTAAAGCCGATAAATAAAATAGTGTTACAATTCTGCACGAGTGTTAGATTTCTAGAAAGAATTATTAACATTATAAACAAGCTGGAAATTGTACGTTAAACGTGGAAAATGAGGTGCGTTCGTTTCGTACTATAACTAGTTTTACAATGTAAAAAATCATCGTTATTATTTCAGTAAAATAAATTATATCGTCTGCTATGAACGAAATGAGGATGCCTTTTTTTTTCTTATGACGTATGCCATGTTTACAGATGTTTTTTTCTCGACTCCAGACAGATCTATAAATTCACCATGGAGATCTAGCTTTGCGAATGATGACCTCCATGGTTAATATTTCTATGACTCACGATGAATGAATATTTTGTTTATTTACTTTAATGGATTGAGATATTTGTCTGTTAACCTAATTTTCACTGAAGTTATCTCAGAATCTATGCATTTTTTAATGTAACTCATCTCTCAAGCAAACAATTTTTTTGAACGATCTTTCTAAAAATGTAACTTTTATGAAATTTTATTCGAAAAAATAATTTTGAATAAAAATGGCCGCTTTGCATATGGAAAAAGATGTGGTTAGCCCGTATTGGTTTTCCTCAGTCACATGACTTGCGCTTTTATCATATAGATTACGTATGATAGGATTTAATAGAATAGAGAAAACTTTTATTAATATCTTTTTAAGTTTTGGTTCTATTTTCATAAAATTTGAAATGACTCGACAAAATTCGGCAACAGTTATATATATTAAACTTCAAACCATTCAATTGGGTAGTTTTTGTGCTGTTATATGCACGGTTAAAAATTTGCAGCAAACTGTCCAGTCATTTGACCGTTTTTATAGAAAATGGTTACATAGCCGTAATTTAACTCTAGTCTGACCATAATATGAGCAATAATATGGTCAGACTAAAGTTAAATTACGGTTATGTAACCATTTTCAATAAAAACGGTCAAATGACACGACAGTTCGCTGCAAATTTTTAACAGTGTGCGGACAGACGGACAGACAGAAAGACGGACGGAGAGACAGACCAAACGATCACTATAGGTGCTACGTATTTATATAATTACCAACGCACCTAAAAAGTAGTTACATCCAGTTTTTAAAAGTATAAAGCATTTTCTTCTACGATAAGTATTGCTTAAATTCAAATATTTAAGTATTCAAAGGAAAGAACTCGCAAAGAAAACTTTCTTTAGACTCCGTCCTTTCCTTTATCTCCTTTCTTAATGTTCGTGAAACTCGATATTGAATTACGCAATAAAAAACCCGATGTGAGACGGGAATATTACACATCGAAAAAACATTAGTTGCTTTATGGAATTTTTCAGCAGTTTGAAAAATACAATGGTGTTCGGTGCAATTTTATTTTATTTTTGGATATAACATACAATGTATAATATTTAGAACTTCCGAGTATGAATTATAAAATGCCAGCACTATATGAGTAATATCATAAAAACAGATGCAGGAAATATTATCTTGTAGTTATTTATACTTCTTCTAAATGTTCTCACATTTCAAAATATTGTTATTTGACTTACTACTAGAATATGTTTCCATATTAATACTCCAATTTTGAACAACAATAATATAAAAAAATTCTTTGTAAGTTTTTTAATGTATACCAGGGTGTTCAACCCGGGCTACTGGAGTTAAAGACATTCTACATCTACCTGCTGTACATTATGTAGATGAAAATCACTTTTAATTGAAAACTCTAATAGATTTTTTTTACTATTAGTATATTTTCTTAGGTTACCCACATAGGCGTACAGGTTTGAAAATTATTGGTGGGACACAACTCTATTAACGCCTGACTGACTGACTCATCAACGCCCAGCTGAAACGACTAAAGTCAGGATCACGAAATATGGACAGTAGATTGCACTTATGACCTAGGCATGCAATAAGAAAGGATTTTTGAAAATTCCCCCACGAAGGGGGTTACAGGGGGTCGAAAGTTTTAGGTCATTTTGCCATATCTCAACAGGAGTTTTCGGTAGGAGCGCGAAATTCAAGAAAACAAATCTACTAAAAAAATGATTAAACACGTATTTCTATGATTTTAAAAATTCATCCTGTAAGGAAGTAAAGTGAATTTCTAAAGTCGCCGAAATACGTGTTTAACTGTTTTTTTAGTAGATTTGTTATCCTGAATTTCATGCTCCTACCTAAAACTGTTACTGAGATATAGCGAAATGACTTAAAACGTTCGATCCCCCATTTTACTTCCTTAGAGGATGAATTTCTAAATTCGCAGAAATATATGTTTAACCATTTATTTAGTAGATTTGTTATCCTGAATTTCATGTTCCTACCTAAAACTGCTGCTGAGATATGGCGAAATGACCTAAAACTTTCGACACCCCCCCATTTAACCCACTTAGTAGGTGAATTTCTAAAATCGCTGAAATTCGTGTTTAACTATTTTTTTAGTCGATTTATTATCATGAATTTCATGCTCCTACCTAAAACTGCTACTGAAATATGGCAAAATGCCGTAAAACCTTTGAACCCCATTTCACTTCCTTAGAGGATGAATTTGTAAAATCGCAGAAATACGTGTTTAATCATTTTTTTAGTAGATTTGTTTTTCTGAATTTCGCGCTCCTACCGAATACTCCTGTTGAGATATGGCGAAATGACCTAAAACTTTCTACCCCCTTTAACCCCCGTCGGAGAGGAATTTTCAAAAATCCTTTCTTATTGCTTGCCTTGGTCATAACTGCAATCTACTGTCCAAATTTCGTGATCACGACTTTAGTCATTTCAGCTGGGCGTTGATGAGTCAATCAGTCAGACCTTCTCTCTTTATATAATAGTATAGATTTAGATTTGTGAAGTTTCAATTTCGTTTGATAATTTGGTTATTGAATATTACACGCGGAAACAAACAAATACTGAATTATTACTTTCTTCTATCTATAAAGTGAGAAAAATGACACTTTCAAATTTGAGTAAATCCATGTTACCATTTTGTTACGATACTTTTTGTTTCAAATACGACGACCCAATACTTTCAATTCTGAAATTTTATTGAATAATGGAAGTCAAATATTTACAGCAATCTAGTAAGTTACATTTAATAAAATAAAATTTCTGGGTTAAAACCGAATTGTTTGATCGCGGATTATGCGCCGGAAATTACGGTACATAATTAATTAGTAGATATTATTATTAATCGATTAGTACCAGTTACATTTTTATACACTGATAAAAATGGCACTTTCAAATCTGAGTAAATCGATGTTTTCATTTTGTTACGAAACTTTTTTGTTTCAAATAGGACGACCCAATGTTTTCGATTCTGAAATACCAGAAATACTCAGAATATTGAAACGTGGACATACTCAAAACTGAGCACATAGAGATCAGTTCATACTCATTTTTGAAACATGGACATACTCAAGAATGATTAGAATCAGTTCAAACTCATTTTTGAAACATGGAAATACTGAAAAATGAGCACATAGAAGTCAGTTCATACTCATTTTTGAAACATGGACACACACAAGATGTTTTATTCTTGAGTGTGTGCACGTTTTCAGAAATGAGTATATACATGCTTCAAACTTGAGTCATTTTGATTCGGAGCCATTTTGACTATGCGACATACTCAGATTTGAGTATTTTTTGCTCAGTTTTGAAAATGTCGTTTTTAGAGTGCAATATAAGAAAGTATTGAATGCCTAAGGGGGGCCACTCGGCCCAGCAAAGCCAGGCCGTAGAGCGTTAGCACCTCCCCCGGGATGTTCCCCGGCACGCGGGGATTCGTTTTGGGTGATTCCAGCCACAGGCGGAAGGGAAGGCACGACGCCGAGACCGCCAGCGCACACGCAAACGGCCCAAACAACAACAAAAAAGAAAAGAAAGAAAATACAAACTAGGCTAAAGGCCGGCACTGCCAGGACAAGCCTAAGCGCGACAAGGGGCAGGCAAGAAAGCTAAAAACAAAAAAAACAACAAAAAGAAATTCTTCACTTAAACTGCAAAAAAAAATCGATAAAATCGCACGAAATCGCTATCATAGCACCCCTTCCAGCGGAATATCCCCACTTTCAACTGGGACTTGCTGGCCAGAGCCAAAAATATTGTATATGAAGTTTGGTTCAATTTTATATGTAAAATCATAGGTCGAGTTTTTTTGGATAAAATTTTGGAGAAATTTGGCCTGAAGGCGGCGCTGTGATAGCAAATTTTGTTCGATTTTTGAGACAGGCGTGGTATATTAGCATGTATGAGATATAAGGAAGTTTTGGGATTAGCACATCCGACTAGCTTGCATTGTTTTAAGCGCAGAAGGGTTAATCTTCTGTAATTGGGTTGCACGCTGATCTAAAAATATTTATACTTGAAAAATATTTTAAATACCATAAAAAATCGGTATATTGAGATACAGCTTTTAAAAAAATTGCGTGGAAAAAAAGAACTGAACAGCCCTCACTAACTCTGCAATAAATTATCGTAGTAGAAATTTACTGGTACCAAACGATTGAAAATAAAATCTACTTTTAAATGATGTATATAAAATATGATTAGGGAGCAATCGACATAACAAAAACAGGCCAAACATTGTTTTTTCAATGGCAACTCCCAATTTTGACACGATATTTTAAATCTTTGGCTCAAACTATGCCTAAATAGCAAATGTCAAGTCATTTGGACGATAAGTTTTCGAATTATAAATATTCAAAATTTAGAACTTCTAACGTTAAATTACATTTTTATATTTTTATTAATATCTCCTGAAATTATAATCCTAATGTGCTAATTTTTCGTTTGGTTATAATACTAAAAAAACCAATATATAAATACGT
Source organism: Maratus michaelseni (assembly GCA_963931845.1). Lineage (NCBI taxonomy): Eukaryota > Metazoa > Arthropoda > Arachnida > Araneae > Salticidae > Maratus > Maratus michaelseni. Next base: position 413,169,935 of record OZ007589.1, read on the forward strand.
TGAATTTGTAATTGTTATAATTTTGTAATATGAATTATGTATTATGAAATTAATTAATCGAAAAAATTACGAATTGCAACCTACAATTTTTTTGATGGATTTATATTGATTATGTTCTTTTTTATGCGCATTTAAAATTTAAAATTTTTCTTCCAAGTAGTTTTCAAATTATGCATAAACAAGAAAGAAAAATCTTGCATCAAGCATAGGTTATGCAACACTTTCCAACACTAGCATAATACTTTAACAAACTTTCGTTGTTTAATAAGGTAAATAAAATACCTAAGTAAACATGAAATGAAATTAAATGAAATCACCCTCTCGTCCAGCCGTTAAGCATAGCCGTTAAGCATATTTATTTTATAAAGGTTTTCTCCAGGAGGGGAAATGTTTATTGAAAATTCATATTTTAAAATACAGATGTTGTATATTTACATTAGAGATTAAAATAAAATTAGTACAAAGTTAGTTTTTACAATACTGGTTCAGATTACAACATTTCTTAATATTAAAAAAAAATGATATAAGAAAAAGTACAAAAGAAAGTAATTAAAAAAATTATGAAAATAATAACTTAATCATAACACAACTAGTAATTTTTCATGGTTTAAAAAATAAGCTGAAATGGGAACAGTATGAGTACAAAAATGTGATCAGTATGTGAACTATAATATACAAATTTCAAAAAACAAAATTTTTTCTATTAAAAAGTACTTTATAAATGTCGGAAAAAGGATCATAGATCCTTTTTAATAAAGGAGAAATGTTTATTCAGAATGTTGTAATTTTCTTTTAGTTTATCATAGTTTAAAGGATCAATAGTTATATTCAGATTTTGTCTCACTGTGACATTTTTATTGAAATTGAAAGTATGTCTCATTAGAGGATAATTACCATATATGTAATGTAGAATCGTTCCTGAGCTTTTTCGGTAAACATTTTAGAAAACGCAAAATCCGTTTGAAAACCAGATTTCAACAATTGCAGGCCATAGCCAGAAATGTACCCCCATTGTTTTGTGCAACCTTCTTAATTAATCTATAGACTTGTATATACTTTATATAGTGTGCTGCAATTTCGTTTAGTATAAGAAAACACATAGCACAGTTGAAAATTCATATTCAGCAGTCTCTACCAATGGACGGAAACATTTGAATTATTTTGTACAGCGCTGTATACTACGGTAAGATTTTTATACACGCCACATATTAAGCTGAAGTTGAATTCAGGAAAAAACATTCTGAAAACTATTGAAATTACATTTTTAAACATTTTTCAATAATACAAGGAGTATGAATATGTGTAAATAGATAAAGCAGGTTAATATGAAGTCATTAGAGAATTAAAAAGAAAATTAATCTGACGTCATATTGGAAGTTTAACGGACTTTTTCAAATGTTTGAAAATAATACAAAGAGAGTATCAATATGAGTAATAGAGAAAGCAAGTAGAAATGACGTCAGCAAGTGATTATAATGTCATATGAGTTTGAGGAACGTATTGAATCATGATAAAAACTCGATTATGGAAATATTTGCATATTTTAACATTTTGAAGGTCTCTATACAACATGTTTAATTTTGAAATTGATTTTTTTAAATGTCGCATTTAGCCCACATGGCAGATATTTTACTCTGCAGATATTAAAAAAAAACGAGAAAAAAAAACCGGTAAATTTTTACTTTATTAAAAACATGACTTTTTTTTTGGAAAATGAAATTTATTTGGATTTATTAAAGAACTGATAAAGTGTTTTGAAAGAAACATTAAACGAAACCCTTTGTGCGATCTTCGATCACACTTACCCACTTGTTCTACATTCATCTTCATTTCTGAACTTCCTTAAAATGTAATTGTGTCAGTGCCCCTATCAGAGACTTTTTACACTACAATTATTTTTTATGTTAAAAAAATCGTGTATCCCGATGATGTTTTTAATACTTCCGTATCCACTATTCAATACTTCAATCATTATTCTTTTATTTTAAAAAATGAATTTCAAAATGTATTCGGACTTTCTTAACTGCAACGGTATTTTAATCAACATTGTAACAAATCTTTTTGTACTCTTTATAATTCTGTACGAAATAACTTTATTTCCGTTTTTATCGACACTAGGAAATTAATTTCTTGTAATTTTGTCTTAATAATTAACTAAAAATTTTGTAACTATTTAAAATATATGTCTAAAACCTGGTTATTCATTTGCACAAAATATAATTAAATCGGCTTTCTTAAAGTGCCTCGGAATACAAAATTTTAATAATTTACTTCTAAATAATTTTTATTCGGTTTTCTATTAAAGTGTGCTATTTATAATTCCTTTTGAAACGCAAATTCTTTAAAATATATAAATAATTTAATTTAAAATAATTAAAAACTACTCATTTTATTCATAATCAAAAACTTATAGACTCCTGTAAGAATGAGGCCATTTAAACTTTTTTATTTTTGACAACAGAAAAGAATAAGTATAAATTTGTCTTCGGGATTTACAAAAATACTTATCAATAATAATAATAATAATAATAATAATAATAATAATTTATAAAGAAAAAAAGCATTTTTTAGGAGTACTTTTTACAACGAGAATCATCAATCATAATTTTAATTTTCCTGTTTGTCAGTTCAGTTTTCCTACTGATTTATTTTTGTTAAAAATGTTTGTATTGCGCAAGAGGTGGTTCAGATAATATTAGGAATTATAATTTAAAAAGTTGTTTTACACAAAAACTTTAACTTGAGCAGATAGAGAGAGGGCAGGATGAACCCGAATTGTGTTGAGCTTAATTGATGCAACATATCTGTAACTATTGCAAAATATGGAATTCTCTGTATATTATGAGACATTTCAAGTTTTCGACTTGGGTTAAATACTTTCTATCATCCATAAACAGGTAAGAACAAGTTGGATAATGTTTAATCTACCTAATCCCAAACAGTTGCATTAAAATACATTATAGTTTTAAATTCCTTTAAATTGAAATTTTTTATTACAACATTAATGATGCTGATTTAAATAATTTTGTATTTAAAACACTCCATTTATTTTTAATTACCATTACAAGCTTTTATTTAACTTGACTTGTGTGTACATTCCACTCAAATCTTGCAATCTAATTTTAAGACACGCTTTCTGCTACAAATGACCCGATTTTTGGTAATGTGACGTATTTCTGGTGGTAATATATATATATATATATATATATATATATACAGTAAAACCTCTAAATAACGGACACCTCGGGAGCGCAGAAATTGTCCGCTATTCGGAGGTGTCCGCTATTGGGAAAACTTCCGAGATCTACAAAATCGCTAAGAAATGCTTAACGTTTCATTAATTGACTTTTATATGTCCGAGAACTTCTATTATATGATAAATCAGAAATTAAAATTACTTTTTTAAGCAATAAAATTCAAATGAAATTGTACATACATTTTTCCATTGTTATTACATTCTTAAAGAAAAAATATGTTACAAAAGTTTGCTTTTGCTTGCTATTACATAAATAGTTAGTGTTTCTATGCGACGTTTTAATGCTGTCAGTAGTTTTAATCCTTCTGAATCATCTTTTTTTGGAAAATGAAAAAAATATGTGTAACTGCTCACTGTGTTTTGCCGCTTCTTGGAAATTCTCGATATTGCAGGAAACATCCCCTGGTTTCAATATCTAATTCATATCACTAACAGAGTCATTTTTGTCAAAGATTATGAAGGAATATAATCGCCTACGTCAACTGATTCTGTTTCAATAGGTCATCATCAATGTTGATGGACATTTCGGCATTTCTTCACTCCTGATCCATTTCATTAATTCACTTATTGCGATAGTTCTTAATATCTATCTGAAATAAGTGTTTCATTTTCTTTTAATATAAAGCCTGCTTTTCTGAAACATTGTCGTACGCATTCCGGTTATATGTTTTTTACAGCTGAAGAAATTCGAATTTCAAAGCATCGGGAAAATTAACTAATTTTAAGCTGTTCTCAAGTATATTCATAGAATAAAACTTCCAAAGAATATGGCTTAATAAAAGCTTTCTCTACCAGGCTTTACAATTGTGTACAACGTCATGATCAAGGGGCTGGCATACGGAAGTTGTCTTTTTTTTCTTTCTTTTTTGGGGGGGAAAGATGACACAGTTTTAACATTGTCTAATTTATAATGTTTTGTATGAGAAGTTGCACTGTCTAAAAACAAGATAAATTTTCTTTGTTTTTTCATCCTATTATCAAAGGAAGTTAACCATTTAATCACTAAAAAACTGGTTATTCACGCTTTTTTATTCGCTCTATAACACCAAATTTTTTAAATTGGATGTTCTTTGAGAAAAACATGGGTTTCAGCGATTTTTAAACTATAAGAGGAATTTAAAATTCCCCTAATACATTGCAACATAATAAAATAGTGATTCACTCTTTTGTCATTTTTTCGCCGCTACAGCCATCCGTTTTAAAGCACAAAGTCTTATTCGAAAAAATTCTGAAAAAGAGTCCGCTTTCCTCGGTATTAAAAATGTTTCTCCCCTCATAACCTTCATAAATTGATTGCAATTATTCATGCCAATTCTCCACTTTTTTCAGAGCTACAGATTTTGCTTCACATATTGTTTTGAAAGAAATGTTGTGCCGAGACAGAGAAACTTTTCCAGTCATCGATCCAAACCCTTAAAATCATGTAATCCGAGTTCTTTGGCGACTTTTAAAGCCTTTTCCTGAATCAAAGGCCCACTGATAGGGTTTTTTTTTGAACGAAGGGAAGTAAACCAATTCATAAATATAGAATTAATTTCAATAGAATTAGTCTACCTCGATTTCACATTTTTTGTGTTATCGTTAGAGTTAATAATCCACAAATTCTTTATTTCGTAAAATCTCACCTACTTGTGTTTTAGCTATTTTAAAACATTCGGCAAGTATCTGTAAACTCTATTTCTGTTTTTCAGATTCACTTACATTTATAATTTCAAATTTTTCTTTTAAAGTTAATCGCTTTCGTTTTGAGGTCATTCTCGAAACATTAATCACGAACAAGACACTAAATTCAGAATACGCAGAACTCAATATATTCAGAAAACGATAAAAATGGTTTTAACATATTTTGAAGCTTTAAATATTGTATGTCAATTAAATCTGAAAAATCAAACAGTAATCGATACAAAATACATAGGAATTTGGGGGATTCCTCAGGCCATTGGGGATTTTCCAGAGACCACCCCCTACATTTATCTGTGGTCAAAAAATTTGTGACATATTGCCTTAATAAATTTCGAGGCTTTTTAATTTTTTTTTTCATTTTCTTTCTCGTTAAAAAATCATTTTTCATCCTTTATCGCCAAAACTACTGTCCGCTATTCGGAATGTCCGCTATTCAGAGGTTAAACATACAAAAATTTAGATTTTGGAAGTGGGGATTTGAAAAGTGTCCGTTAAATAGAGGTGTCCGCTATTCGGGAGTGTCCGTTATGGAGGTTTTACTGTATATATATATGTGTGTGTGTGTGAAACTTGCATCCGCCATCCCTTAAGGGGCAAAAACGTTTGTCCAATAAGTTTACATAAATGTCTTGAAGTATGTGATCACGTAATTGTCACTGATTGCTTCAGAAATAAGCTGATGTTCTGCGATTGAACCGTGGCATGGTGGGTAAATGTGCTATCTTTCTGTTCCGCGCAGGTTGAAAGGATGTGGGTTCGATTATCAAGCGGACGTTGATCGATTTTTTTCTTGCCAGGAAGCTTGTTATAACATTGTACATCCATTTTACTTTTTTTTTTTAAACAAACTCATAAAAAATCACTCGCAAATTAATTAATTTATTTTATAAAGATATTTATTTCAATCAATTGTCCTTCAACATTTTTTTTCTCTTTTTAGTATATTACAATAAAAGCTTGTCTTTGAAACCTTTTTTTACTTATAATTGATTGTTTAACTAAAATTGTTTTTACTTAATGTTTGATAATATCTCTCATTTTAGAAAAAAATCCACTTTAAAGACTAGTACCGGAAAAAGCAAAGTAAATTTATATTAAGTTTAACTATTGTAATGAAACTTGCTAAGCTCTAGAAAAATTTCGTTTTAGCAGGTATAATTGTATGGTATCCCGTCTATTGGAACCACGAAATTTTTCTGGTCAGGATTCCGTTATGAATAAAAAAAGTTCTGTTTTCACAGGTTCAACTGTATTATTATTATTATTATTATCATCGACTTAAAAGTAAGTAAATTTAATCATTATATATCAACTACTATTTTTAAATTCCTACTATTAGCTCACACTCTCTATATGTATATCTTGTTCAAATTTTCAATCGTTAATAAAATATTTTCTATTCATCCACTCAAGTTCAAATAAATTTTTTTAAACTTTTAGTCGATGACACTTTAGGTTAATACAGTTTTTTCAAATATTAATTCATTAATTAAATTTAATTAATTAATTTTAGTTTTAAATGGGAGAACAAAATTCCTCCCATTGTTTTCATAAATGAAATGAAAGATTTATCTAAAATTAGTGATGCCACGAAATAAAATACCGCAACGATGATTATAAAATAATGTTCAATAAAGATAACGTGGAACATTAATGCTGCACTGGTTTATTTTATATATTTATGATTAAAAAGTAGGAATTGACTTAATTTTTTTTTTTTATATTACTTGTTTTTTTATGTTGTCCAAGTTAAGCTTTAATAAAGTCGAGAGGAAAATATAAAATGAAATATCTACTTGTAAAACAAGTGTCATATTTTTGATAAGAATAAACGGGATACTTACTCTATATATTTATACTCTTAAAGATTTTGATCCGTAAAAATGTGCTTGTGGTCCCGAGAAAGAAAATTCTTCTTGATATCTACCAGGCAGCCTTGCAAGAAAAGAACAGGCTACAGACTTATCAAGGTGGACGTATCTATTTAGATAATGTATTTGGCAACATGGACATAGATTTAAGGAAATGGATAGAAATACTCTGTGACAGGTGGAAAATGTACAGAAACAAATGATAACGCTTCGGAGTAAGTGCATATAAAATGTAATGTGTTTTATAGATAACTTAAGACGAAGTATGGCATGGTTAGTTTTATGTTATTTGAATTTATTTAAAGCCATTCCCTAGATTCTCCCCTTTCCTTTCCTTTTTTTTTATATAGATTTGTTTTATTTACTTTATATTTATTTACTCTGCAGCTGTGAAACTGTCAGTTAAAATGTCTTTTGTTTGTTTTTTCTGGATTAATTAATATACACTGTAAAAAAAAAATGGGTCGATCTACTAAAAAATTTTTAGTTTTTCTCATTGATTTTTGCAATTATTAAAAATGTTTTTGTATTCTTACTCAGTTACAAGAAAATCTGTAAGAATTATTAGAAAACAGCTAGCAACAATACTAGAAAAAAGCTAGCAACGATTCCGGTTTATAGTACCGGCCACTAAAAAAATCTGTTGAATACAAATATACTAAAAAAAAATTAGTAACCTCAGGATTTTTTTTACAATGTAGTCTTTTAGAGAAAAATTGTTTTAATTTTGATTTTTTCTTTATTAGAAAGGAAGAAGATAACAGGGGCAGTTCCTCTTATTTAAGCTTTGCAGTCCCTATTTATTTGCAGCTGTGAAACTGTCAGTTAAAATGTCTTTCGTTTGTATTTTACGGATTAATTAATATAGTCTTTTAGAGGAAAATTGTTTTAGTCTTGATTTCTGCTTTATAATAAAGGAAGAAGATAAAAGGAGGGGTTCCTCCTATTTAAACTGTGCAGGCCCTATTTATTTACTCTGCAGCTATGAAACTGTCAGTTAAAGTGTCTTTCGTTTGTATTATCCGGATTAATATGTCTGTCTTTTAGAGAAAAATTGTTTTAATTTTGATTTCTTCTTTATTAGAAAGGAAGAAGATAACAGGGGCGGTTCCGTCTATTTAAATTGGGCATGCTCTTTTCCAGCAATAATTTCTAGTATTTTTTCCGGATATGTTTTCTAGAAAGTTCTTACGATTAATTAAGGCGATAAAAATTATACGAAAAAACTCGTGGGAAAGGCCATGCCTAGATTTGGTAGCAGGGTACGTCACTAGAATATAAACTAGTCGGATGTGCCAATACCAAAACTTTCTTCTATCTCATACAGGTTTGACATACACCAAAAAACGAATCAGCACCAATTTATATCAATGTCTAACTGGATGTAAAGTTTTATTAAATTCCATACATTAGTTCCTGAGATATGACTATCGCTAAAATCGTGTAAATCCTGAAAAATGCAGCATAGCAGCGGTACGTGTTGGGAGATTTACATTAAAACCTAATCAAGAACAACAACTTATGTCAACGTCTAACTGAATCTGAAGTTAGATAAATTCTGTGCATTAGTTCTTGAGATATAGTTATCGTGGAAATCATGAAAAAATTAAGATAGCAGCGCCACCTGTTGGGCTAATTACACTAAAACGTAATCAACATCTATTTCTGTTAATGTATAACAGAATCCGAAGTTTGATGAAATTCTGTGCATTAGTTCTTGAGATATAGCTATCGTGAAAATCATAAAATGTAGCATAGCAGCGCCCCCTTTTGAGATATCTACACCAAAACGTCTTTTTATGTCAAGGTCTAACAGAGTCTGAAGTTGATAAAAATCAGTGCATTAGTTCTTGAGATAGAGCTAATGCGAAAATTGTGGAAAATGCACTAAAGCAGCGCCACCTTTTGGACGATTTACACCAAAAACTAATCAGCACCAATTTGTATTAGGGACTAACTGAATCTAAAGTCTAATTAAATTCCGTGCATTAGTACTTGAGATAGAGCGCCCAAAAATTTTTGGCACATACAGACAGACAGACAGACAGACTCACAGAACCACACACTCACAGACATACATTTTCTAAAAACAGTCAAATCATGTTCAGAACCTTCTAAAACGTATAAATCCCTCGAAAACCGGAAGTCGAAAATTTTCATGAATCCAATACTTTTTCTTGTAAAGATAGAAGAAAGTAATACATTACAGTAATATATGATAAATTTTTTGTAACGATATTTTAGAAAGTCGCAAAACACTTTAAACGTTTAAATTTTAAATATTAAATATATATTCACATTATGGCACATAACTTTCTTCTTGCTATATTTATTGAGGCTCGTTTATTCTTATTTCATGATTTTTTTTAAGTACCACAATTTGTCACAATTAAGCGACTTCAACAACAACAACAAAAAGTATTACCGACATTACTGAAATGGTTTTATCATTTTTGTAAAGAAGCGCTTTTTATAAAAGTTAACCTGCTACTTAACAGATAATTTGTCTGTCTGTCTAATCTGTTTGTATGTCTTTGATAATTTGTTTGTCTGTCTGTACTTTTAACAATTTGGCCGAAGAACTCTCGGAATTTCTTGCGAGATCATCCACTGACAACGAGAAGTCAGCGTAAATACGATTTTAAATACTAGTAACTCTACACAGAAAGCAGATACGAGAATCATTATTATCGTATGTTATTGAGAATTAAGAATAGTATCTGTATATTAATTTTTATAATGTGAAATTAATTTAGCATTAGGGTATTTTATTTTAACGTTGTCCTCTAGGGTATCAAAATGTATAAACGAAATTATTTATTTTCGGATTCATTGCGGATCTCTCCGCACTAAAACACAATGATTTTGTGTTTAAACACACTATTAAAACTCACTAGTTTTATTATCCCTGATTTACAGCAAGGTGTAGAGATCAAAAGTAGAAAGTTTTGCAGATCCTGCTATTAGGGGAGAGAGAAGTGGATCAGCTAACAGTTTCAAGTGAGTTATAAATGTCGCTTCTAAGATTACCCAATAATTCCCAAATAGGAATTTTGCAGAGCTTTTAAAAAAGTTTTCAATTGAGAAGCAACACTAGAACAGGATGACATGACATTGTCTTGATATAGATGTGTGGATGTGAAGAACTGAATTCTGCAGCATGCGGTTTGACTTAGATAATTTTTTATCCTCAAGTTATTGAGATTAAATTACTTCTTAAAAATCTTCTCCGTAAAAGCTATTTAGACCCCGTTTCAGCACATAAGGGTATCCTGGGCAATGAAACGGCGAATATCCTGGCAAAGGAAGCAACTTCTAGATCATCAGTTGATTTTTCACTTGCAGTACCATACTCCCACATCAGAAAACATCTTCGCGCTCATTTTATGAAGCAACGGCAAGATCACTGGGACTACTCGTATATTGGTAGATATACTTATGATCTAATCCCAGTGGTATCATTGGATCTTCTCCTGCTCTTTCCCTCCACTACAGCTTTTCTTACCGGTCATGGTCCCTTTGGAGGCTATCTCTTTAAGTTCAAAAGAGCCCTTTCTCCTCTTTGTGAATGCGGTGATGTCGTTCTTGCCTCTCATTACTTCTATAAATGTCCTTTAACATTTCGCTGGCATATTCTACGTCCTCCTGTTCTTCCAGACGGTTGGCTGGATAATATTTTATCGCGCTTGGCTTTGCTCTCAAAGCTTAAAAACATCTTTAACTTTCTATGTGGCTTTTCTTTATTAAATCATCACAGAGGCAGGGACGACTCGGTTTCTGCCCTTATTCACTGCTCTTTGTAGCGTCGGACCTTTGAATTCTCCGACAGTGATATAATTTTGTATTGTTATCTTTTCACAAATATTGTTCTCGTTATATTCATTTATTCAAATCTATTGTTATTAAATTATGCACCCGCGCTCTGTCGCATTTACCGGCGGAATTTTGTATTTTGTAATTTTCTTTCTTTCTTTTTTCAACCTTAATAAAGTGGACCGGGAGGGACAACTATGCTCTACAGACTTGGTATTACTCTCAGCAGTCCTTCTCTGGCAGTAAAAGTAAAATTATAAGATAAATTTTTAGTCTTGTGGATTAATCCAGACGTCGCAATGCAGCAGTGAGAATACTACTTTCAGCCAGAACTGCCTGATTATTTGTTTGCCCAAATGGGCATCACCATAACAAATAAAAGTAACTTCTATCACCTAATATATATAAATTATTGAAGCAGTGCAAATACCTTGGATTTCCCGTCGTACCATCGTAAGGGTTGTATTCCAGAGCATAGACCGACTGAGTGCTAGGTGCTTCAACATCAAGGTATTGTGTCATACAATTTGACATAAAAAAATCCATTTGAGTGAAAAAGTGTACAGGCTTGTGTGTGTGTGTGTGTGTGTGGGGGGGTGATTTGTAATTTTGTGTCATACGTTAACCAATAGTTTTTTATATTGTGCAATATTTACAGCATGTAATATTTAATAAAAATTTCTTGTTAATTTTTTTGAGCAAATATATAAATACACATTCTACCACAACTAATCTTTGAAAATAATTGAGGCAAACATTCAAAACAGTTTTACATACCTTTGTAAAATAATGAACATAATCTCAACATAAATTTCAAATTATTTTTAAAATAGGGAATAAACAAATCGCTCTTTTTTTCGGTGTGTCTGTTATAATAGAAAGAAAAAAGCGCCTTACGCTCCTGGTTACGCTCCTGGTCCATAATAATACGCTTCTGGTCAATAGACAAAGTAATAGGTTAAAACATATATTTGAAATATTTACGTCATGTACTATTTAATAAAAATTTCTTATTAATTTTTTTGAGCAAATGTACAAATACATATTCTACCACAACTACTCTTTGAAAATAATTGAGGCAAACATTCAAACAGTTTTTCTTACCTTTGTAAAATATTAAGCATAATCTCAACGTAAATTTCAAATTATTTTTAAAGTAGCGAATAAACAAATCGCTCTTTTTTTCGGTGTGTCTGTTATAATAGAAAGAAGAAAAAGAGCCTTACTTCAAACGGAAATCGATAGTTAATTCTAAATTATAGGAGCTGGAATATCGAAAAAGATGAAGATTATTTGAAATTGTTAAGAGAAAATTTCATAGCACCAACAGGTGACAAGTTTTGAAATAAATAAAAATTTCAGTAAAAAGTGATTTTCATATGTGTTTTTTCAAATACTTTATTCAGATATAAATTTTATCAGAGAGGTTCTTTTAGAATATACATGAACTTCGAATCGCATATCAAAATATTTTTTTTTAAATGGGAAACAAATTTTTTATTGCAGTAAAGAACAGTTTATCAGTAATGATTGGGGACCAGATGTATTTTGGATAGAAGATTTTTCTGGATAACTGGTTGGACAATAAAGCAATACCGATTCGACCAGATTTGTAGAATATATGTGGCTGTACCATTGTTTTTTATTTCAATTTAATTGTTAGTTTAATCAGATTAAGAAGCATGTCCAAGGTCAAGGTCAAACCGGGCGAGCAGGCCTACCTTTCGGCTTAAACTCAACTAGCCATTTACCTAATTACACTGATCATTACTAAATTATACTTTGTGATATTGAGCAATAATTATACTATGTAATGCCGAAATACGAATTCTGCAAATACAAGATTCCCAAAATACAAATTCTAAAAATACAATTTACCAATACTATTGAGCAGTACTAAATATTACTATGTACGTTCAAAAGATTAATCAGTTTTCGTATATACCCGCAAAAATTTTTCCCTAATATCTTCTGAATCTATTTTGAGTTAATGCAAGGACATATCGCTTCTTTTATTCTTCCGTCCAAATAATTATATATTTAAATTCGTCTTCTTAAGATGCTTAAATTTTGTTGTTGTGCAAGTATATTTACGAAAGTTAAAGAACGAACAGACATAAATACCTAGGTAGATACAGACGAACTAAAGTCATAAACAGCTTTCAACTATGTTCCAATGTGTTAAAAATAAAAATATTTTTAGTGTATTCTTAAACAAATTTATAAACCTTAACCAAAATAAATTACACCTACAAGAAACAATTCATGTCAATCAACATTTTCGAAATACAACCTTTTCAAAATAATGCCGTCATATTACATAATACACTCCAGTTTTATCCGTATTTTGTCAAAAGAATGCTCGGGAAAGTGAAGCGAAATGAAAAGCGTTCAGAAGATTAAGCAGTTTATCGTATGTACTCGCAAAAAATAAAAAAATATAAAAAAAAATTCCCCAATATCTTTGGAATCTATTTTAAGTTAATGCAAGAACATATCGCTTCTTTTTTTCTTCTGTCCAAAGATTTATATAGTTAAATTAGTCTTCTTAGCATGCTTAAATTTTGTGGCAATCCAAGCATATTTACGAAAGTTAAAGAACGAACAGACATAAATACGTAAGTAGACGCAGACGAACTAAAGTCATAAATAGGTTTCACCATGTTCAAAAGTGTTAAAAATGGAAATATTTTTGGTGTATTCTTAAACAAATTTATAAGCCTTAACCAAAATAAATTACACTACAAGAAACAATTCATGTCAATCAACATTTTTGAAATGCAACTTTTTCAAAATAATACCGTCATATTACATAATACACTCCACTTTTATCCGTATTTTGTCAAAAGAATGCTCGGGAAAGTGAAGCGAAATGAAAAGCGTTCAGAAGATTAAGCAATTTTTCGTATGTACTCGCAAAAAAAAAAAAAAAAAATCCTAATATCTTCGGAATCTATTTTGAGTTATTGCAAGAACATATCGCTTCTTTTATTTTTCTGTCCAAATAATTATATATCTAAATTCATCTTCTTAACATGCTTAAATTTTGTGGCAACCCAAGCATATTAACGAAAGTTAAAGAACGAACAGACATAAATACGTAAGTAGACGCAGACGAACTAAAATCATAAATCGGTTTCAACCATGTTCAAAAGTGTTAAAAATGGAAATATTTTTGGTGTATTCTTAAACAAATTTATAAGCCTTAACCAAAATAAATTACACTACAAGAAACAATTCATGTCAATCAACATTTTAGAAATACAACCTTTTCAAAATAATGCTGTCATATTACATAATACACTCCACTTTTATCCGTATTTTGTCAAAAGAATGTTCAGGAAAGTGAAGCGAAATGAAAAGCGTTCAGAAGACTAAGCAGTTTTTCGTATGTACTTGCAAAAAAAAAAAAATTCCCTAATATCTTTGGAATCTATTTTGAGTTAATGCAAGAACATATCGCTTCTTTTATTCTTCTGTCCAAAGAATCATTTAATTTCTTCTCAATAATAACTTGCTTAAATTTTGTTGCAGTCCAAGCATATTTACGAAAGTTAAAGAACTAACAGACATAAATTCGTAAGTAGATGCAGCAGACGAACTAAGGACATAAACAGGTTTCAACCATGTTCAAAAGTGTTAAAAATGGAAGTATTTTTGGAAAATTCTTAAACAAATTTATAAGCCTTAACCAAAATGGATTACACTTAAAAGAAACAATTCATGTCAATCAACATTTTTGAAATGCAACCTTTTCAAAATAATGCTGTCATATTACATAATACACTCCACTTTTATCCGTATTTTGTCAAAAGAATGCTCGGGAAAGTGAAGCGAAATGAAAAGCGTTCAGAAGATTAAGCAGTTTTTCGTATGTACTCGCAAAAAAAAATATTCCCTAATATCTTCGGAATCTATTTTGAGTTAATGCAAGAACATATCGCTTCTTTTCTTCTTCTGTCCAAAGTAAAGTAAAAAAAGAAAGACTTACTTCAAACGGAAATCGATACTTTTACCCCGAATCAGGGAGGCACGAATATCGAAAAGGATGAAAATTTATTTAAGAATGCTGAAAGGGAAAAGAAATCGTAACACACCAACAGGTGACATATTTTGAATTGAATAGATATTTTGTTGAAATAACGACTTAGAGAAAAACTTTGCATAAACTGTTGAGTTGCCTTTCTCCGATCGATATTTTATATTAATAGTTTTAGAGAATTGTGAATTTTCTGAGGGATTTGGATTTGAAAGAAGAATTGTATTTAAACTATTTTAAATTATTTTTGGATATTGGCAATAGTTTTCAACGATATAACTCCGTGGCTATATTAATAATTTCTGTTTCATAGGAAGAATTATGCTAATATAAAAATGATTGCGTCTCTTATCGGGTTTAAAGTGTGCTCAGATATTTGTATAGTTAGCTCAGTTTTTTATTATATTCTTGAGATAGAACTTTGCACGCAGTGACATAAGCTAAAATCAGTAGTGTCAATTTTGGCACTACTAATTTTAGCTTATGTTTCATTTTACTCAACTTCAGGAAGTATAAAAGGAATGATTATGATCTTAGTTTTAATGTATGTTGCATGTATGTAGAAAAGTTGCATATTTTCAATCATAATTCTTAAACTATCAGACCATTTTTAGACCTTTTTACCATTAAAGCATCGTCTGGTTTGTCTCACCAGCGTAATCAATAACAGGACATAAAAATCCGAAACACTCTAAATGTTTATGTTTCAACAGAGTTGTTAAATCATTTAACCGATGTTCACAAATATATTATCGTTTGATTTGTCCTGACGTCATGAAAAACACATACTTACTTCAAACGGAACCGATGTTTATATTCTGAATTAGAAAGACACAATAATACAAAGGGATGGACATTATTTAAAAATGCTGAAGGTCTAAAGAAATCTCAACACAACAAAATGGACACTTCAACACAATAATTATTTCAACGCAATAATTATTAAATTGAAAATCTATAACCTATTCTTAGGTTATATAAGGGGTGTCCAAATGAAAAATGGTCACAGAGTGTAGAAGTGAGTATTTTATTACAACTCTAAAAATAATCACCGTATTTGTTGAGGTCGATACCCCTGGCGTAGAACTCTCGGGGCTGATTTCGGAAGAATGTTCGTATCCTATCCTTCACTTCGTCGTCCGAAGTAAACCGTTGTCCTCGG
Organism: Maratus michaelseni; assembly: GCA_963931845.1. Lineage (NCBI taxonomy): Eukaryota > Metazoa > Arthropoda > Arachnida > Araneae > Salticidae > Maratus > Maratus michaelseni. Next base: position 413,185,759 of record OZ007589.1, read on the forward strand.
TGTGATTTCTTAAGTGACCCGAAGATGTGAAAATCACAAGGCGACAGTTCTGGGGTATACCGTTCATCGGCAGAAGCGACTGATGCTTCGGTGATAGCAGCGTAGACCTGGCCTGGTCTCGGTGCATCCTTGACTGTCTGTCTGCGTCTGAAACTCTTGCACCAGTTGTTCACAGCTGTATGGCCTAAACAGTGTTCACCATAAACATGTTTCATTCGGCAAAAAGTGTTGGCTTTCGTTGCTCCTTCAGCCACAAAAAAAGGCACACCACGCCTCGCTGATCGACTCTGGCGCTTCCATCCTGCCCCCCCCCCCTATGTTTTAGCCGTCTGTTATGCACACACACAACTTCTTTCCAAACGACGCAACATTGTCAAATGCGCCACTAATCCTGAGCGAAGATACTTTGATAACGTAGTTACGTCAGCTGTCCAATTTTCAATTGGGCACACTTTATAGATTTTGAATTTAATAATTATTGTGTTGAAAAATAATAACTTAAATTGAAATCGCCTGCGAAATGATTTATCCACCTAATTAGAAAGAAAGAGTTTTTAACAAGAAAGAAAAATCATGCGTCAAACATAGATTATGAAATAGTTTCCAACACAAACTTATCCGTTTAATAAGATGAAAGATGATATCTAAGCGAAAATTTTGGAAAACGCATAAAACATTTGAAAACCCAATTTTGTCAATAACCATCTATAGTCGGAAAAAAAAATTAAATTATTTTGCAGATACCTGCATATGATCTATCGATTTGTATACATACCATGTATTATGTTAAATTTTGGTTCAGTTAGGAAACGCATAACGCAGTTAAAAACTCCTTTTCAGCAATTTCCGTCAATAAACTGAAATGAACTCGAATTTTTTTGTGCAGGCCTGTATATGATCTATAGAAATTATACACAGCAAGTAATATGCAAAAAATTATTTTAATTTAAAACGCAAACATCAAGTGAAAACGGTCTTCCAGCAATCATCGCTCATAGACAGAACTGTAACCGAACTCTTTTGTCTGTTCCTGTAAATGAACGATAAATGCACACCATATTCTACAGTAAGAATCTTGTAGTCTGCACTTCAGTGATGTAATTCAATTTCAATATGTTTGAAATAGTATAACATCATTAGCATACATTGCAAGCGATAAAAAAGAGCACAATGTAATGGATTTTTTTTTAGCGTTCCTGTAAACGAATTATGAATGCTGCACACTTCATTTTAAATATCAAACATGTCATAGTGAGTCTCGATAACATATACCGTAATTTTGAGCGTATGCGCCGCGGCTTAGTTAAGTCTTTTTCAAACCGGAAATTTTATTGAAAATAAGAAGCCAAATAAGTGCTAAGCAGACGTAAGTCACATTTCATTTAAAATAAATTCTGGTAGGGAATCGAATTGTTTGAGGTGCGGCGTATACCGCGAAATTACGATATCAGTTATATGGCAATCCGACTATATTTATGCGAGTTATAGCTCGGTCAGGCAAACACTTTTAAACTATGTTGGAAAGGTGTTAAAAAATATTCATTTGGTGATTACTGTATGATTTTTGAAAAATTGTAGACACATTTATCCCTGCTTTTACTTGCATGACACTGACTGATGGCAAGATTGGGACAATTTATTTTCGCAATGGAGATCAGAAAATGGCTTCTTTTATATAATAATCCTTTGTGCTACCCAGACATTATTTTATTTTCAAACACATAAACAAGCAGTGTACATGTCTAAAAAAGTCTTAAAAAATACTTTTAAAACTACACAAAACTAGTCAATCTGTTAAGAATTGTAAAATAGTAAAAATATTTTCACCTGTCGTTCTTAGGCAACTTCAGTCATAGATGTTAGGCTTTCTGCTTCGTTAGTCAATCTGTTGAAAATCCCCATGTTTCTTTTTCCTAATAGCATATGGCGCCACCTGTTATCTATTTTTGCATGGGCATATCATAGCATGTTTCTGAATTTGATGTAAATATTTCTATGGCTTCCCTCTGTAATGAGTAGTTTAAATTATTATAATTGGCTAATTTTTCAGCATGACGTTACGAAAAAAAAATGGTTTATTTTTTACATACTTAGTTACATTTCTGTATGTATGTGGCAGTCAAATTTTGTGACTCATTTTTCACCCATTTCCTGATGACGCAGAGCTTTGAAATTTGGAATATGTAATTATTCCAGATGGCAATACATAAATTGGACATTATTTTTTAAAAATTTGATCCCCAAGGGAGGGGGGGGGGGTTCAACGTCGGCTCAAAACTTGCATTTTCTCCATAGAAATAACGTTACGATTGTTTAATTGAAAAAAATAGAATGTTGCAACATTCATCCATTTTCACCACATTGTTGTGTGCATTATTATGATGTCAGGCATTGAGCGACGCACACATTTGTGCTACATAATATAAGTTGACATTTTTGTGAATTTTAATGAAAGTTTGTTTGGTACTTCTCTATTATCCCGTCGACCACTTTTCATAACAAAAAACTATCGCCAAACTGTAAGATTAAAGCCAAAAATGCAGTCCCATTTACTTGATGTCAGAAGCATTATACGTGTTTGTTATGTCATCAAGTGGTTTTTAATTCGACATTTGCGTGTATTTTTCATTATGTTTTACTGATTTATTAGCTATTTCATTAATTAAAATAACAATCGTGTCCTTAAATTCTTATATTTTATTTATTTATTTATTTTGATATTCCAATGGCAACGTTGCGTTCTCCCGTTTATTTAGTGTTACAGTTTGGCGATAGTTTTTTGTTATGAAAAGTGGTCGACGGAATAATATAGAGAAGTACCGTATGTTTTTTTTTTTTTTTTTTTTTTTTTTTTTTTTTTTTTTACATTTAATTTATTCTTTTTGTACTCCATAAAATTGTTTTGTGATGGATTTTTGAGAAAGTAAAAAAAAAAAAAAAAAAATCATCTAATGAATAAATAATAATAATTATTTTTTTAAGTTGACGAAAGATTATTTTGCGTGTGATATAATTTGTATGAAATTTGTATATTTTATAAACTGAATTTCTGCATCCGGAAATAAATTATCTGTTATGAAGTTAACTACATTGATGGAACCATTTGGGCGATTTTAATCACTAAATTTTAATAGTCTTCGGCTTAAAAAAAATCTTAGAAATTCTTTTCTTAATTAAGACGAAGAAATTTATGTCATTTAGTTCTCTGGTGCACCATTGTTTCATCACGGTAAATATATTGCTTGGAAAAAGAATACTGACAATAAAGAAACAAAAATAATATACCTGATAATTAATAAACACGGGCATTTGATAAGAAAAAAATTCGATATAAATAAATTTTATTTAAAATCTTTAATGACAATGTAGCGGCTACGGACATCAGCAAACTTTATTTAAGATCTTTAATCATAAAGTAGTAGCTTTTACACACAGGAATAAATTTTGCTAAGTGATGTGAGAACTGCGTTGCAGAATATTTTGAAGTATATACATCATATATGGGTATAAAGACAAAAGGAATTATCCTTATCATTTTAGGAGTTACTTTGTAAAATAAAAAGTCGCCAAGCGGTCGCCGTTTTTCTGGAAAAAGAAATGCTAACATGAATCATATTTCTAACACACAGATTATTACTATGACTGAAGAAGAAAATGAAATGTTGCTATTTGGAAAATAAATGGGAAGCTGATTTGGTTTATATTTTATTGCTCCGCTAATAAAAAAAGATTCTTGATAATGGAATAGCATTATTGAATGTCAGGACGATTCAATCATCATTATAAAATATGTAATAGTTTAATTTTTTTTATATCGGGTCACCCTGTATTTAAAACAAGTGGGTAAGTGTGATCGAAGATCGCACGAAGGGTTTCGTTTAATATTCCTTTCAAAACACTTTATCTTTTCTTTAATAAATCCAAACAAATTTCATTTTCAAAAAAAAAAAAAAAAAAAAAAATCATGTTTTTTACAAAGTAAAAATTTACCTGTCTATTTTTCTCTTTTTTTTTTTTCGAAAATTGGAACCGGTGTGATACTCTGCCATAATAATATATGTCATGTGGACTAAATGCGATATTAAAAAAAAATCAATTTCAAAACTAAACATGTATAGATACCTTCAAAACGTTAAACTATGCCAATATTTCCATAATCGGGTTTTTATCATGATTCAATACGTTCCTCAAACTCATACGACGTTATAATCGCTTGCTGACGTCATATCTACTTGCTTTCTTTATTACTCATATTGATACTCTTTGTATTATTCTCAAACATTTGAAAAAGTCCGTTAAACTTCCAATATGACGTCAGATTAATTTTCTTTTTAATTCTCTAATGACATCATATTAACCTGCTTCCTGTACTTACACATACTCGTACTCCTTGTATTATTGAGAAATGTTTGAAATTTCCGTTTTATTACCAATATGACGTCATATTAATCTTATTTCAAATGGTGAAGCTTTTTATTTTATTTTCCTTTTTCACGTGGAAATTTTTCAACAGAAAATTAATTATTGTAGAAAGAATTTTATTGCGGATTTTTAATTTTTGGCAACTGCTGTAACGAAAAATGTTTAAATTTAATAGGAAAAGGCTGTTAGATTTGTGTTTTCTTAATCTCTCTATATTAAAATAATACTACGATTTTTTAAAATGTTATGATTTTCAGCTTCATAGTAGATATTCAGCTATAAATACACAAAATTTCAGGTCTGTAAGTTATATAGTTTCTGAGAACCGGCTCTGTGACAGACAGACAACGTAGCGGGACGAATGGGGTTTCGTGAGATGAACGAAACCCTAAAAAAGCATCTTTGTACAATACAGCGGGATACAAAATAAAATGAAATAAAAAACGGCATCCTCGACAGATTGATTTATCTACGGTTAATAGTTATCTACGGTTATCTAGGGTTAATAAATACTTTTCTTAAAAATTAGCAATTCTTTGACCGGTGACGAGTATAATCGTCACTATTTTAACACTTTTTTTTAATTAAAAAAACTACAAAACACTTACCAAAAATTTTGAGAAGTAATTTTTGCTGTATTTAATCACGGAATGTCTGTCATTAAAAAAAGCGAAAAATACTGATGGAGAATTCTGGTAGATATTTTAAATAAAAAACACTCTAATTTGGCAACAATGCGTTTACTAACTCTTTTAATACTTTACTAACTCTAGTACGGAATTAAAACTGAAGATTATGCAAATTTTAAGGTTTTCAACTGACAGTTTAAGAAAGTAGCAATTCAAAACTTTTGTAAGCGATCATAAACTTAAAATGATAAGGAACTATTTCTCTTGGCAATAACACTCTGACCATTGCTTGCACTGAGAAAAATGACACTTTCAAATCTCAGTAAATCGATGTTTTCATTTTGTTATGAAACTTTTTGTTTCAAATAGGACGACCCAATATTTTCAATTCTGAAATACCAGAAATACTCAGAATATTGAAATATGGACATATTCAAAACTGAGCACATAGAGGTCAGTTCATACTCATTTTTTAAACATGTACATACTCAAAAATGATTTCAGTTCAAACTCATTTTTGAAACATGGAAATACTCAAAAATGAGCACATAGAAGTCAATTCATACTCCTTTTTGAAACATGGACATACTCAAATGGAAGCACATGATGTTTTATTCTTGAGTATGTGCATGCTTTCAGAAATGAGTATATACATGTTTCAAGCTGGAGTCATTTTGATTCGGAGCCATTTTAACTATACGACGTACTCAGATTTGAGTATTTGCTCAGTTTTGAAAATGTCGTTTTTAGAGTGTGGTACACTGTAAAAAATGAAGTACTCAAAAATGAGTAAGTCCATGTACTAATTTTGAAATGAGTATTTTTGGATCAAAAATGAACATGTGCATTCTTAAAAATGAGTAAGTTCATGTACTCATATCAAAATGAGTATTTTTGGATCGAAAATGAACATATGTATTCTCAAAAATGAGTAAGTTCATGTACTCATTTCGAAATGAGCATTTTTGGATAAAAAATGAACATATGATCAAACCCAACATACTTGTATATTTCAGAATGTGTAATGACGAAATTTCGGAGCCTAAAAAGCTATTATTTGAAGGAAAAACGAAGAATAAGAAAAATGAAAAGTGGATCTGGTTGTTCTGGATTTTCATCAAAGTGGATCCACTACAACACATTTACTCTTTTTTTTTTTTTTCATTCACATTTTACACATCTACTTTTTTTTTCCCTTCATAGTACTTCAAAATTATGAATTTTTTTCCCCACTAATTTTAAAAAAATTTATTTTAACTTTTTTAACGTGAGGCAATATTGTGTTATTTAAAAGTTTCATAACATAATATCTTTGCAAATTATAGCTATGCAAATTGGTATTAAACTAAGCTGATTTGGCTTACAAATTTATGAATTACGCTAAAATTTATTATTTTATAAATTATAATTTTACAAAGTTTATAATTTTTTCCTTAAATTTATAAAATTAGTTAATATTTTTCTTTACTTTTGTAAAAATAAAGTTTTTAACTTTATAACGTTTTTAATTTATTTCTTTAGCTTATATTTTTATAAATTAAACTAATTTAATTTAAATAAAATCAATAAGTCCAGATTTAAACCTACCTATCCCAAGGTAATTAATTTTAAATTTGTCTCTAAAAATCATTTTTTTTTAAAACTATTTAGTTTAACCGAACCGTACGCAAAAGCTCTCAGCATAGCTGAAATATAATAATTTAATTTATTATAAAGAAATTTATTTACATAATTTCTTTTAAATAAGACATTAAAAAAATATTTTAATAGCATGTAATAAACACGTCTGATTAAGATAATTGTTGTTTTTATTAGAATTGATAAATAGATAATCAGGCAAATAATTTAAAAAAAGTATATGTTCGAATAAAGAAATTGTTGGTACTGTTGCAAAAAGAAGCAATCGGTATTCTTAATGCAATGTTTTACGCATATAATACATAATAAATTGAAATTTATCTGTTATAAGGCACCAAATCATACAGCAAAATATTGAAAATTATGAAAAGAAAATATTAAAAACATTGGAACTGAAAAAATCCATCTACAGATGAAACCTCAAGTTTTTGCAAGTTTTGCAAAGTAACTAACAACATTTGAGAAGGAGGCGTGACCACTCATGGCGCGTTGGTCTGACTCGTCAGGTTAGTATACAGGACATCACGGGTTCGATTCCTCTCATAGGCAAGGGTTGGTTAATTACTATAAACTCACTCAGGAATGAAAAAAATGAGCAGAAATGTATGTATCCCTTATAAGGTTGTCCTCGCGAAGTAACTTTCTTTTTAATCCTATAAATTTTATTTTAACGACATAATTTTTTTTTAATTTGAATACATCCATGGGATCAAAAATGAGTACATAGCAGTTCATATTTGAATAAATCCATGGGTTCAAAAATGAGTACATGTGTTTCTCAATTTTGAGTACATTTGGATCGGAGATATTTTGAGTATGTGACGTATTCAAAATTGAGTACTTTTTACTCAATTTTGAGTACCCATTTTTTACAGTGTAGAAAAAGCTTCTACTGTGTCCTTAAAGCCACAAAAAATTATATATTTGCATTAATGAAGCTTTATTTATAATGCACTTTCAAACTTTTTACTTAAACTTTGATTAACATTTTGATTAGAGATGTTTATTTCTTAAATGTTTTTTAACACACCTGAAAGATACAAATGACATGGATTTTTGGCCAATTTTATTCCTTTTCCCTTCGAAAATACGTATAAAACATCCAAAATCATTATTTATTTATTGATTGGAGAGAAGTGTATTTTTCTAAATTTTCTTTTTCACCCAGATATTTAAAAGCAAAACAAAGTATCATAATAGTTTTTGGTATTTCCGGAACTATGTTGTGTATTTAAAAACAAGCAAAATACTAACCTTATTTCTGAATAACGGGTTATAATTATTAACAAGAATAAAACAAAATTATAGCCATTTGGGAATGCATAAGAGCCTCATTATCTTCAATTGTCGTTGTTCGGGGTGATTGAAAAATGAATGTGATAATAGAATTATTTTATTGAATGGCAAAACTCTATAGAGACAAGCAACTTCTTTTACAACTTAATTTTACAAGAACATGAAGATGATAGGGTGCCTCTATATGTGAGTGGCGATTATACGGGATATGAAATTTGAAAGGTTGAGACGATTTTGGTCAAAAACGAATCGCCAAGCATCTTGGTGAGCCTACTATTATCGCCAAACTAATGCTTCTGAATTTGTCTTACTCGTCAAATCGGAGTCGTCCAGGCGAGTATCACAAAGTTCTGAAATGTGGATTTGCTACCGTTTAGAATAAATTTTGCTAAGTGATGTGAGAACTGCGTTGCAGAATATTTTGAAGTATATAGATCATATATGGGTATAAAGACAAAAGGAATTATCCTTATCATTTTAGGAGTTACTTTGTAAAATAAAAAGTCGCCAAGCGGTCGCCGTTTTTCTGGAAAAAGAAATGCTAACATGAATCATATTTCTAACACACAGATTATTACTATGACTGAAGAAGAAAATGAAATGTTGCTATTTGGAAAATAAATGGGAAGCTGATTTGGTTTATATTTTATTGCTCCGCTAATAAAAAAAGATTCTTGATAATGGAATAGCATTATTGAATGTCAGGACGATTCAATCATCATTATAAAATATGTAATAGTTTAATTTTTTTTATATCGGGTCACCCTGTATTTAAAACAAGTGGGTAAGTGTGATCGAAGATCGCACGAAGGGTTTCGTTTAATATTCCTTTCAAAACACTTTATCTTTTCTTTAATAAATCCAAACAAATTTCATTTTCAAAAAAAAAAAAAAAAAAAATCATGTTTTTTACAAAGTAAAAATTTACCTGTCTATTTTTCTCTTTTTTTTTTTTTCGAAAATTGGAACCGGTGTGATACTCTGCCATAATAATATATGTCATGTGGACTAAATGCGATATTAAAAAAAAATCAATTTCAAAACTAAACATGTATAGATACCTTCAAAACGTTAAACTATGCCAATATTTCCATAATCGGGTTTTTATCATGATTCAATACGTTCCTCAAACTCATACGACGTTATAATCGCTTGCTGACGTCATATCTACTTGCTTTCTTTATTACTCATATTGATACTCTTTGTATTATTCTCAAACATTTGAAAAAGTCCGTTAAACTTCCAATATGACGTCAGATTAATTTTCTTTTTAATTCTCTAATGACATCATATTAACCTGCTTCCTGTACTTACACATACTCGTACTCCTTGTATTATTGAGAAATGTTTGAAATTTCCGTTTTATTACCAATATGACGTCATATTAATCTTATTTCAAATGGTGAAGCTTTTTATTTTATTTTCCTTTTTCACGTGGAAATTTTTCAACAGAAAATTAATTATTGTAGAAAGAATTTTATTGCGGATTTTTAATTTTTGGCAACTGCTGTAACGAAAAATGTTTAAATTTAATAGGAAAAGGCTGTTAGATTTGTGTTTTCTTAATCTCTCTATATTAAAATAATACTACGATTTTTTAAAATGTTATGATTTTCAGCTTCATAGTAGATATTCAGCTATAAATACACAAAATTTCAGGTCTGTAAGTTATATAGTTTCTGAGAACCGGCTCTGTGACAGACAGACAACGTAGCGGGACGAATGGGGTTTCGTGAGATGAACGAAACCCTAAAAAAGCATCTTTGTACAATACAGCGGGATACAAAATAAAATGAAATAAAAAACGGCATCCTCGACAGATTGATTTATCTACGGTTAATAGTTATCTACGGTTATCTAGGGTTAATAAATACTTTTCTTAAAAATTAGCAATTCTTTGACCGGTGACGAGTATAATCGTCACTATTTTAACACTTTTTTTTAATTAAAAAAACTACAAAACACTTACCAAAAATTTTGAGAAGTAATTTTTGCTGTATTTAATCACGGAATGTCTGTCATTAAAAAAAGCGAAAAATACTGATGGAGAATTCTGGTAGATATTTTAAATAAAAAACACTCTAATTTGGCAACAATGCGTTTACTAACTCTTTTAATACTTTACTAACTCTAGTACGGAATTAAAACTGAAGATTATGCAAATTTTAAGGTTTTCAACTGACAGTTTAAGAAAGTAGCAATTCAAAACTTTTGTAAGCGATCATAAACTTAAAATGATAAGGAACTATTTCTCTTGGCAATAACACTCTGACCATTGCTTGCACTGAGAAAAATGACACTTTCAAATCTCAGTAAATCGATGTTTTCATTTTGTTATGAAACTTTTTGTTTCAAATAGGACGACCCAATATTTTCAATTCTGAAATACCAGAAATACTCAGAATATTGAAATATGGACATATTCAAAACTGAGCACATAGAGGTCAGTTCATACTCATTTTTTAAACATGTACATACTCAAAAATGATTTCAGTTCAAACTCATTTTTGAAACATGGAAATACTCAAAAATGAGCACATAGAAGTCAATTCATACTCCTTTTTGAAACATGGACATACTCAAATGGAAGCACATGATGTTTTATTCTTGAGTATGTGCATGCTTTCAGAAATGAGTATATACATGTTTCAAGCTGGAGTCATTTTGATTCGGAGCCATTTTAACTATACGACGTACTCAGATTTGAGTATTTGCTCAGTTTTGAAAATGTCGTTTTTAGAGTGTGGTACACTGTAAAAAATGAAGTACTCAAAAATGAGTAAGTCCATGTACTAATTTTGAAATGAGTATTTTTGGATCAAAAATGAACATGTGCATTCTTAAAAATGAGTAAGTTCATGTACTCATATCAAAATGAGTATTTTTGGATCGAAAATGAACATATGTATTCTCAAAAATGAGTAAGTTCATGTACTCATTTCGAAATGAGCATTTTTGGATAAAAAATGAACATATGATCAAACCCAACATACTTGTATATTTCAGAATGTGTAATGACGAAATTTCGGACCCTAAAAAGCTATTATTTGAAGGAAAAACGAAGAATAAGAAAAATGAAAAGTGGATCTGGTTGTTCTGGATTTTCATCAAAGTGGATCCACTACAACACATTTACTCTTTTTTTTTTTTTTTCATTCACATTTTACACATCTACTTTTTTTTTCCCTTCATAGTACTTCAAAATTATGAATTTTTTTCCCCACTAATTTTTAAAAAATTTATTTTAACTTTTTTAACGTGAGGCAATATTGTGTTATTTAAAAGTTTCATAACATAATATCTTTGCAAATTATAGCTATGCAAATTGGTATTAAACTAAGCTGATTTGGCTTACAAATTTATGAATTACGCTAAAATTTATTATTTTATAAATTATAATTTTACAAAGTTTATAATTTTTTCCTTAAATTTATAAAATTAGTCAATATTTTTCTTTACTTTTGTAAAAATAAAGTTTTTAACTTTATAACGTTTTTAATTTATTTCTTTAGCTTATATTTTTATAAATTAAACTAATTTAATTTAAATAAAATCAATAAGTCCAGATTTAAACCTACCTATCCCAAGGTAATTAATTTTAAATTTGTCTCTAAAAATCATTTTTTTTTTAAACTATTTAGTTTAACCGAACCGTACGCAAAAGCTCTCAGCATAGCTGAAATATAATAATTTAATTTATTATAAAAAAATTTATTTACATAATTTCTTTTAAATAAGACATTAAAAAAATATTTTAATAGCATGTAATAAACACGTCTGATTAATATAATTGTTGTTTTTATTAGAATTGATAAATAGATAATCAGGCAAATAATTTATAAAAAGTATATGTTCGAATAAAGAAATTGTTGGTACTGTTGCAAAAAGAAGCAATCGGTATTCTTAATGCAATGTTTTACGCATATAATACATAATAAATTGAAATTTATCTGTTATAAGGCACCAAATCATACAGCAAAATATTGAAAATTATGAAAAGAAAATATTAAAAACATTGGAACTGAAAAAATCCATCTACAGATGAAACCTCAAGTTTTTGCAAGTTTTGCAAAGTAACTAACAACATTTGAGAAGGAGGCGTGACCACTCATGGCGCGTTGGTCTGACTCGTCAGGTTAGTATACAGGACATCACGGGTTCGATTCCTCTCATGGGCAAGGGTTGGTTAATTACTATAAACTCACGCAGGAATGAAAAAAATGAGCAGAAATGTATGTATCCCTTATAAGGTTGTCCTCGCGAAGTAACTTTTTTTTTTAATCCTATAAATTTTATTTTAACGACATAATTTTTTTTTAATTTGAATACATCCATGGGATCAAAAATGAGTACATAGCAGTTCATATTTGAATAAATCCATGGGTTCAAAAATGAGTACATGTGTTTCTCAATTTTGAGTACATTTGGATCGGAGATATTTTGAGTATGTGACGTATTCAAAATTGAGTACTTTTTACTCAATTTTGAGTACCCATTTTTTACAGTGTAGAAAAAGCTTCTACTGTGTCCTTAAAGCCACAAAAAATTATATATTTGCATTAATGAAGCTTTATTTATAATGCACTTTCAAACTTTTTACTTAAACTTTGATTAACATTTTGATTAGAGATGTTTATTTCTTAAATGTTTTTTAACACACCTGAAAGATACAAATGACATGGATTTTTGGCCAATTTTATTCCTTTTCCCTTCGAAAATACGTATAAAACATCCAAAATCATTATTTATTTATTGATTGGAGAGAAGTGTATTTTTCTAAATTTTCTTTTTCACCCAGATATTTAAAAGCAAAACAAAGTATCATAATAGTTTTTGGTATTTCTGGAACTATGTTGTGTATTTAAAAACAAGCAAAATACTAACCTTATTTCTGAATAACGGGTTATAATTATTAACAAGAATAAAACAAAATTATAGCCATTTGGGAATGCATAAGAGCCTCATTATCTTCAATTGTCGTTGTTCGGGGTGATTGAAAAATGAATGTGATAATAGAATTATTTTATTGAATGGCAAAACTCTATAGATACAAGCAACTTCTTTTACAACTTAATTTTACAACAACATGAAGATGATATGGTGCCTCTATATGTGAGTGGCGATTATACGGGATATGAAATTTGAAAGGTTGAGACGATTTTGGTCAAAAACGAATCGCCAAGCATCTTGGTGAGCCTACTATTATCGCCAAACTAATGCTTCTGAATTTGTCTTACTCGTCATATCGGAGTCGTCCAGGCGAGTATCACAAAGTTCTGAAATGTGGATTTGCTACCGTTTAGACAAAAACGTATGTCTGAGCATGAACTCAGTTCAAATTGGATTGGTTGAGATGATTTTGGTCAAAAACGAATAGCCAAGCATCTTGGTGAGCCTACTATTATCGCCAAACTAATGCTACTGAATTTGTCTTACTCGTCAAATCGGAGTCGTCCAGGCGAGTATCACCAAGTTCTGAAATGTAGATTTGCTACTGTTTAGACAAAACGTATGTCTGAGCATGAGCCCAGTGCAAATTTGATTGGTTGAGACGGTTTTGGTTAAAAACGAATCGCCAAGCATCTTGGTGAGCCTACTATTATCGCCAAACTAATGCTTCTAAATTTGCCTTACTCGTCTAATCGGAGTCGTCCAGGCGAGTATCACCAAGTACTGAAATGCATATTTGCTACTGTTTAGACAAAAACGTATGGGTGGGCATGAGCTCAGTTTAAATTTGTTTGGTTGAGATGATTTTTGTCGAAAATGAATCGACAAGCATCTTGGTGAGCCTACTATTATCGCCAAACTAATGCTTCTGAATTTGCCTTACTCGTCTAATCGGAGTCGTCCAGGCGAGTATCACCAAGTTCTGAAATGTAGATTTGCTACTGTTTAAGCAAAAACGTATGTCTGAGTATACGTTTTGTGCAAATGGCCCCAGTTTCATATAGCTGCATTCTACATGAAGAAGGTGCCTTCTTCAAGCTTGGGCGAAATTCACCTTGTTTTTAGTGACCATCAAGCATTGCGAAGGTTGAATACGATTCTGTGAATGCGTACGTATTAATGTGTAAGTATATATCTATGTACACGCAAGAGCGAATTTAAAGAGCCTTCAAGGAAGTGTGCGAGTGTGTGTGTGTGTGGGGGGGGCGACATTAAAACCAGCATAAGGCTGGTTTTACAAACCTTCTGAAAAAAGAACAACTCCACAGTTCGTATACAGTAGGCAGTCGATAAAAAGACAGTCCCTTATAGTGATTTTCTCATTATAACGGCCAATTAGACCAAAACCTTCAGTATAACAAGACTCACTATTAATAGTTTGAAATTGTTTGTGTATTACAAATTCTTGAGGATGTTTAGGGTAATTTAAGAAGATGAGAAATTCGATTTTGTTTCTAAAATTTAGCTTTTTTTCTTTTATTCAGGAGTAAAAATTATTGCAAAAAGTTATTATTGTCGCCTATACCTACTGTGAAGACAGTGGATCTCTTGTGTCCAGAATTATGGCAGCAGTTATTTGAAAAGATTTACTGGATATAAAACTGCCTGTTTTTTTATTTCTAAGGTAGTTCAATAAAGAATACTTTCAAACATTAAAGAAATATTTATTCAGTAACTATGGATAGATGTTGCCAGAAGTCGACTCCATGAGTTATAGAAGTCTAAAGCATGGATTTCTTGAACTATACAACAGATTATTTTATTTGTCTTACAAATTTATATACAGCTCTAGATGTATGATTGATGCAATTATGAATTTGCACATACTAAGCATAAACTGAAATAAAGAACTAAACCTGATACGCTGTACGGAGAATTATTATTCCACTCTCCCCTATAAGTTTTTATTTCACAAAATTTTATTTTAAAATAGTCTTGAATTATTATGAGTAATTCAAGATGAAGGCACACCTAAAGGGCTAAAATAAGTACACCTTTCCTAAATATTTTATGGGAAATTTATTGTTTAAAAGAAAAAAAAAAAAAAAAAAAAAAAAAAAACATAAAATCTAGGTTATTGTTAGCTTAGACCAGAGTTGGGCAAACTGTAATCATGAATGTGTAAGACATTTTGAATAACACATTTTATGCAGAGCTCTCTCAGTTTGTTCCTTTATATAAATAAATAATTTCTGTAAAGTTCTAAATTAATCGATAACTATTAATCCGTGCCTCACACGACTTAAAAATAGCAACAGACATAAAACCTCCCTTTTTTTTATATGTATAAATAACGATTTGATATTGTGGATTGAT
Organism: Maratus michaelseni; assembly: GCA_963931845.1. NCBI lineage: Eukaryota > Metazoa > Arthropoda > Arachnida > Araneae > Salticidae > Maratus > Maratus michaelseni. The sequence goes on from OZ007589.1 coordinate 413,201,010, forward strand.
ACGATTTCTGCTGCTAGCAAATCCTAGCTCCGATTATAATTTTTAGCAAAATTTTGTATATCCGTAAAATAATTTAGTAATAATTTTCTCTTTAATGTGTACTACAGAGTCCTGTCAAGATTTTAAATTTCTTTAAACATGTAATAAGAATTATACAAAACATCAAATCAAGCGTAAAAAGCAGCTTAAAGTTTTAATATCATTACCCATTCAACTTCTCTTTGCCCAAAATAAATATAGAGCGTTAACTCCCAGTATTAAAATGTTTTTTCTTAACATCCTTTTTAAATTATTTCTCACACTTCTTTTGTTATCTGATACTTCTACCGATTTAGAAGATTTCGTATTTGAAGCTGAACTTTATTTAGAAATTTGTTTCTTACATCTAGTCTTACGAAACGAGAAAAAAGCTAGAAAAATGATAATGACTCCTTTCCAAAAAGTAGTGTTTGACAAATGCCATTAGACACTGATTTCTCCCACTTATTACCAGCTTAATAGAAACAGTAAATTTAAATACAAATGATTTTTAAACCAACTGCATATCTCTTAAGAGAGCTTGAGAAAAAAAAGTACGTGACAAAAAATCACGAAAGGTCATATATATATATTGTTATGAATTTTGTATATATCTGTAAATATTCCATTTGTTTAAATTTATTTTATTTTATTATTGTGAAAATTGCAGTATTATTAATGTATTTCCTATTGAGCATCATGTAACTCAATGCTAAAGGCCTCAGGTGGTTTGCAAGAAAAACAACCTTACAGCATCGGTTTTATAATGGAGCTCTATTGGAAAATCGCCAAGGAATGGGTTTATCGCCAAGTTGGCGATGGTTTTGGCGACTTATTTTTGTCGCCAAATTTGGCGATATATCGCCAAATGTCGCCAAGCTGGCGACGGATTTGGCGACTTTTTGTGCAACCCCCCCCCCCCCCTTATACCTGTACATTGGGATCCTTTCTCGCTTAGGTTCTCTATCGAAAGTTAAAGCACTTTCTGGTAATTTCTAGCATCTGAAGGCTCTGGAAAATTCTACAGTTATCTTTAAAGTTATCTATATAAGGGACCTCCACCAGTCCAGTTCAGTTAGTTGTCTGTCAACTGCGATTGAATTCATACGAGAGGCTTTGCATTGAGAACTGTGTTTCTCGGATCGATTTTGTCGTTGATACGTCGTATTGAACGCATTGTTTCTGTGTGAAATTTTGCTGTGCTTTTATTAGATTTGAAGATTACTGAATATTTGTGTTTTAAGAAGATATTTTATATTCTCATCGAGCTGTTTAGAATAAATAAAGCTTGCTGATTGTTTTTATATATTGGCATCAATCCTTACGAACCCCGAGCTCACAACATTTGGTGTCAGAAGTGGGATTGAATGCCGCTCACCAGAGCAATGGAGGCTGAACTGAAACAATTATTGGAGAAATTAGCTGCGAATCAGGCTGAGATGTCAACCAACCTTGGCGAGATGAAAGAAGAAATGAAGAAGGATATGTCAGCGATGGATGAGAAAATGACTGCTAACCGTGGCGTTTTGAAAGAAGAAATGAAGAAGGAAATGACTGAGAATCAGGCTGAAATGAAGGAAATATCGGAAGAAATGAAGAAGGAAATGTCAGCGATAGATGAGAAAATGACCGCAAACCAGGCTGAAATGAAAGAGATGTCGGAAGAAATGAAGAAGGATATGTCAACCAACCTTGGTGAGTTGAAAGAATTAATAGATAATAAAATAACATCTTTAAATGAAAGAATTGACTGCGTGGAAAACAAATTTGAAGGAAGATTTCTGGAAATAGAGGAAAAAGTTCAAAAGACAGCCAATACCGTAGAAGAAAGGATAGAGAGTATAGAAAAGGAGTTGGAAAATGTAAAGAAACAAAAGATAACTGCCGAAAACTATCCCGAAGATGTGAAGTATCAAGCTATGCTTCCTCGGGCTTCTATTAAACTCTCGACCTATGACGGAAAATCCTCATGGCCAGTTTTTAAGACACAATTCGGGATCGTAGCGGACGCCAATGGATGGGATTCCCAGACAAAGGCTTACCAGTTAGCTGCTTCTCTACGAGCTGATGCTGCCGACGTCCTACAGACATTGCCTGCAAATGAACCGCTGGATTTTGAAACGCTCGTCAGTGCCTTAGAATTGCGCTTTGGCGAGAAATGCATGAAGGAATATAGCAGACTCCAGCTCAAATCTCGACAGCAGAAATCCACTGAATCCCTGCAAGAGCTTGCTACGGATGTCGAGAGACTTTCCCATCTTGCTTATCCTGACTGCCCGACTGAAACTAGAGAAAGTTTAGCTCTGCAACATTTCATCGATGGTGTGCGTGACTTTGAGATCCAGAAACAACTCAGTGACTTAAAAGGGGCTTTAGTTTATGCCCTGAAATTCGAGGCAGCCCAGCAAGCTACAAGGAAAGATCGGCACTTTGTGCGAGTAGCCAGCATGCCTGAGATGTCGGATACAGCTGTGGAGCGTTTACAGCAGCAGATGAAGGACGTGATGAGACATATAAACTCCTTGATGGACAACAAACCTGGAAGAAAGATCAAGTGCTGGAAATGCGGTGGAGAAGGCCATATTCAAAGAAACTGCCTAAACCGACCCCGCACAGAAGGTAATAGCTCCGCACGAACGGCGGAGCAGGAAAACTAATTAATGGCCATCTCGCGGGGCGGAGGTTGCCAGATTTTGAGAAGCCCCATTATCAAGTGTGTCAAATTTCTGCAAGAAGTTGCGGCGAGAACGGAGTTTTTATAGTCGGGCGTGTGAATGATTTGCCCTGTAATATGATCATCGATACAGGAGCCAATCTGACCATCGTTCGGAAAGATCTAGCTCTGCGGCTAAAAGAAAAACTCCTCTGGACTCCGCCCCGTGTTATCCTTCAAACCGTGACCGGGGATATGATCGACATACATGGAAGAATGAAACTGAAAATAAAGTTTGGGAACGCCGCTTACCATCATACAGTCTATGTGGCCGATATTTCAGACCCTTTCATACTCGGGCTGGACTTTTTAAAAGAGCATGGATTTACACTGGATTTTAAGAATAATGAGTTACGCTTTGCTCAAGAAGATGTCACTATTTTCAAACTTGGAAATGAGTCCGGGTCCATTCAACGGATCACAGCCAAGGCAGATGTTATGATCCCTCCTCGAACCGAAATGATGTTACCTGGAGTAACTGGAAACGAAAGAATTTTCCAGTATGGCTTGACTGGATACCCTGAGAAGAGCCCAAAGGGAGTGCTAATAGCATCAGCGCTGGTAGATCTGTCGAGAGATGTGATACCCGTGAGAATTGCAAACATAAGTGAAAAGTCTAGAATTATCCAGAAGGGGGAAGTGCTTGCAACCTGTGCTCCAGTCACCTGTGTTTGCAAAGACCCGAGCTTGATGTTGTCGGAGCCGCCTACAAGTTTAACACCTGAAATTGGACGAAATGAAAATTTATCTCCTGAACAGAGACATGCCGCAAAAAGACTGTTCCAGGAATTTAAGGATGTGTTTTCTCAAAACGAGAGTGATATTGGTCGCACTTCACTGACACGGCATAGAATTGATACAGCCGGCCATCCACCGATTAAACAGCATCCCAGACGTTTGCCGTTCGCTAAACAAGAAGAAGTGTCTAAGCTCTTACAACAGATGCAGGATAGTGACATCATCGAACCGTCATCAAGTCCGTGGGCCTCTCCCATCGTGTTGGTCCGAAAGAAAGATGGCTCCACAAGATTTTGTGTGGATTATCGTAAACTTAACGATATCACGAAGAAGGACAGCTATCCTCTACCAAGAATAGACGACACGCTAGATACTCTTTCAGGGCATAAATGGTTTTCCACACTGGATTTGAAGAGTGGATATTGGCAAGTAGAGATCCATCCGGATGACAAAGAGAAGACCGCATTTACTACTGGACAAGGACTTTGGCAATTCAAAGTTATGCCGTTCGGGCTCTGCAATGCTCCAGCAACGTTCGAGCGCCTCATGGAGACAGTGTTAAAAGGCCTGACTTTTGAAGCTTGTTTCATATACCTAGACGACGTCATCATTGGTGGCCGCACGTTTGAAGAACATCTAGAAAATATTCGAAAAGTGTTAACGAAGCTAAGAGCGGCGAATTTAAAGTTGAACCCTTTGAAATGCAAGTTCTTCCAACGGGAAGTAAATTATCTAGGACACATCATTTCAGCTGAAGGTGTTCGAACAGATCCTGAAAAAGTGTCCGCAGTAAAGAACTGGAAGCGTCCGGAAAATGTCCATCAGTTGCGAAGCTTTTTGGGACTATGCACTTATTACAGAAATTTTGTCCAGGAAAGTTGCTCCAACATCGCAAGACCATTGCATAGGCTCACTGAAAGCAAGCAGAAGTTTCTATGGACACAAGAATGCGAGAATTCCTTCCAGCGGCTGAAAGAAGCTCTCACATCCTCTCCAGTCCTTACCTATCCGCACCCCGAGAAACAGTTCATTGTGGACACGGATGCCAGTCATGAAAGTGTCGGCGCTGTACTTTCCCAAGAAATAGATGGCCAAGAACGAGTCGTAGCATACTGGAGCAAATGTTTATCGAAACCAGAGCGGAATTATTGCGTCACTCGTAAGGAGTTATTAGCTATAGTGAAAGCCATAGAACACTTCCATCACTATCTCTATGGCAGGAAATTTCTCTTTCGATCACGCATCCCTAACATGGCTGATGAATTTTAAGAACCCAGAGGGCCAAGTAGCCAGATGGATACAGCGGCTCCAGGAATACGACTTTGACATCAGGCATCGCAAAGGCTCATCGCATGGAAACGCCGATGCCCTATCAAGAAGACCGTGTCCCGAGAGCTGTCGCTATTGTTCCAGAGCGGAGAGCAAGTATAATCCCGAATATGCCATACGCCAGACGAAGACTTCACTATTGACGCCACCAGATCCCTGGAGTGATGAGAAGATTCGAGAAGATCAAATGGCAGACTCTGAGATCAAACCAATCTTGGAGTTATTAGAATCTTCTAGCACGAAGCCCAGTTGGAAAGACATCTCGACTTACAGTCCTACGACGAAGCAATATTGGGCTCTTTGGAACTCTCTCCACGTCAGGAATGGTGTCCTGTTCCGAAAATTCGAATCGGAAGATGGGAAGACATCTCGGTGGCAGTTGGTACTTCCTCGATCCCGAATCCCCGAGGTCCTCAAGGAATTACATGGCAGTCCCACTGGTGGCCATTTTGGAGTCATGAAAACATTGCACAGAGTCCGAGAGCGCTTCTTCTGGGGAAAAGCGAGAGCTGACGTCGAACAATGGTGCAAATCTTGTGATGCATGTGCAGCTCGGAAAGGACCAAAGAAACGTAGCCGAGGAAGACTACATCTCTACAATGTAGGAGCACCTTTTGAACGCATCGCCATTGACATCCTAGGTCCTCTGCCAAGAAGTGCTGATGGCAACAAATACCTCCTTGTTGTCATGGACTATTTCACGAAATGGCCTGAAGTTTATGCCATCCCTGATCAAGAAGCTTCTACGGTTGCGGATGTCTTGGTACACCAGTGGATATCAAGGTATGGAGTCCCTCTTCAAATGCATTCGGACCAGGGGAGAAATTTCATCTCTGCTGTGATTGAGGGTCTCTGTCAACTTCTCGGAATGGACAAAACTAGGACGACGCCTTTACATCCACAGTCGGATGGCATGGTTGAGAGGTTTAATCGTACCATCCTCAACAACCTCTCACTGCTAGTCTCAAGAAACCAACAAGACTGGGACCAAAAACTTCCCTTGTTTCTTCTCGCCTATCGCAGCGCCGTCCATGAAACAACTGGCTATTGCCCGTCTCAGATGCTTTTCGGTCGTGATCTTCGTCTACCTTGTGATCTGATTTTTGGTCGCCCTCCAGATGCGCCTTCATCGCCAGAGGGATACGTGCAGAATCTCCAGGCACGATTTGAAGACGTCCACAACTTGGCTCGAGAGCGGATCAATATACAGACGGAGAAGATGAAGACCAGGTACGACACGAAAGCCACGGGACATCAATTCAAAGAAGGTGACAAGGTTTGGTTTTATAATCCGACTCGACGTAAAGGACTTTCTCCCAAACTGCAATCGCACTGGGACGGTCCTTATACAGTCCTAAACAGACTGAACGATGTCGTAATTCGGATCCGAAAGTCACCAAGTTCGAAGCCTAGAGTCGTTCATTACGACAGGCTGGCTCCATACTATGGCCATAGTACTTAGTTCATTGATTGTAAATAGTGTAATGTAAATAATGTAAATTAGTATGACCATGGTCTTGTATATAAGTTAATGTAAAAATTTCTTTTGCTTAGCATTATCATTATTAATGTTATTATTATTTAAGTACTTGTATGTAATGATGTCTATGCTTTAATTTAATTTAATTTTTTTTAAATAAGTGTATATTTTGTATAATTCAGCATTATGAATGTGTTTAATTGTTATTTTGCATGTTTGCTTTAAGTGTTTTGAATAGTATAGCATTTGTTGGCAACGGGTTTGCTTTCCGATCAAAGGTTGAACTGCCCGGGACGTGCAGTCCTTGAGAGGGGGGCAATGTTATGAATTTTGTATATATCTCTAAATATTCCATTTGTTTAAATTTATTTTATTTTATTATTGTGAAAATTGCAGTATTATTAATGTATTTCCTATTGAGCATCATGTAACTCAATGCTAAAGGCCTCAGATGGTTTGCAAGGAAAACAACCTTACACGCTCATCTTTATAATGGAAGCCTATGGAAAAATCGCCAAGGAATGGGTTTATCGCCAAGTTCGCGATGGTTTTGGCGACTTATTTTTGTCGCCGAATTTGGCGATATATCGCCAAATGTCGCCAAGTTGGCGACTTTTTGTGCAACCACCCCCCCTTATACCTGTACATTGGGATCCTTTCTCGCTTAGGTTCTCTATCGAAAGTTAAAGCACTTTCTGGTAATTTCTAGCATCTGAAGGCTCTGGAAAATTCTACAGTTATCTTTAAAGCCTATATAAGGGACCTCCACCAGTCCAGTTCAGTTAGTTGTCTGTCAACTGCGATTGAATTCATACGAGAGGCTTTGCATTGAGAACTGTGTTTCTCGGATCGATTTTGTCGTTGATACGTCGTATTGAACGCATTGTTTCTGTGTGAAATTTTGCTGTGCTTTTATTAGATTTGAAGATTACTGAATATTTGTGTTTTAAGAAGATATTTTATATTCTCATCGAGCTGTTTAGAATAAATAAAGCTTGCTGATTGTTTTTATATATTGGCATCAATCCTTACGAACCCCGAGCTCACAACAATATATATTTTTTTTTATATTTTTTAATTTTGTAGTTATCCACCTGGATACAAAGTAGTTGCTCGATATTATTGTTAAAAAAAATGTTGAGAGGCATTTTATGATGAATAAAGATCAAACATTGAACAGCAATTAGTAATTTTTAAATGTCCTCCAGAAACGAGAAATAAAATCGTTTGAGCTGTAAAGTATGATATCTTAGATGAATGTTTGTTATTGAATTCTGTTCAAGCTGCAGTATTTAACAAAAGGCCAGCATTACAGATCGTTTGAACGGTGCATTCCTTTTCTAGAACAAAAACTGAACCGAGAGATAGGGTGGAACCCCCAGTAACTAATACTTTAAGGATTCTTTCTTGTTCAAATCACTATTACAAAAAAATAAATCTATTTAATACTTACCTTTGCTTTTGAAAGGATAGTAGAAATATATTAAAGAAATATTGTTGGAAGTTTTTTGAAAAATTATACATTTTATTAATAAAAATTAAGTTTATTCATAAATATGATAAAAAACTCCAGTAACTAACACCATCCGTATTTTGGAACACCAATGACTGAAACAAAGTGAATCAGTGACTGACACTTTATTTTAAAAGATTAAAATGCTTTAAAAAAAACGTTATTCTTTATTATAAAAACAAAATACATTAATACTTATTATAAAAAGTGGGATTTAGTAAGCTGTACTGCATTATTAGTAATGCAGAGTGTATGGTAAGAGTATATAGGAGTAATATTTAGTACTGCATTATTAGTAATGCAGATATGCAATAACTGACATTTATGAACCAGTAACTGACATCTGGTGTTAGACACACAGGTGAAACAATTTAAGTTTTAATGGTGTTTACTACAAGGTAAATTTAATTTATTATTATGTATTTTTAAACAGTTCAAATAATAGATTTCAACTGTCTTTAATATAACCAATAACTAACACGTATGTCATAGACTGGTGAAATGAAATTCTTGGAACCAATAACTAGCACCCCCCTCCCCCCCATTAAGGTAAATGAAATAACTATAAACCCTAAATATCACAGCCCTAATATATCATATGCATCTTTAAACTAATTTCTACAAGTATAACTTTAAGAAAAATGTTTAGGATGGTTGTATTACAAATAGATTAGAAAAAAAAAAACTTCCTTAATTTTAGAAATAAGATAGTTGCATAAGGATGGTACTTTTTGTTTTTTCAAAAGTTTCTTCCTCATTGAATACGTTCTTGGCCCTCTAGTAGTGAATAAATTGACTCCAAAATAAAAATAAGTGTTTTATTTACCACTAGATGACATTACTTTGCAAAGTTTTACAACAAAATGCTTATTTGAGTTAGATTTTTGCTCAAGTGTCAGTTAGTGGTTAGGTGTCAATAACTGGGGTGTTCACCCTATGTCATATTTGGCTTGTCACAGTTAGATTTTTGAAACCGCACCAGATGTTTTTAACGAAGTACATGTTTCACAAATCTGTAAAATCTGTCGAAGGAAAATGATAAGAGAAAATATTTAACATGGCAGTCAAGTTCCCATACTAAAGAAAAACTGAAGAAAGATATGCGTGTGATTTATGAGCATGCAAAAAGTAAAATTTAAGAACATCTACCCGACGAATTTTATTTCTACAGATAAAATATAGAATTGGTTATAATATTTCTAAGGGACACGCGATCTCCGGAACTATGATATCGTCAACCTAGAGCCTATCATTTAGCCAAATGGATCGTCAAAGGAGTTAATTTCTTGAAAATGTATTTATTTAGGGAATTAGTAAAGTTAACTCGAGGGTGGGAAAGTGTTCTAAAGCATCTTTGTCGTTTCATAATAAAATATTCTACAAAAGCATGAATTTCGAGAATCCCATAAATAATATTAATTTCTTATGAAAACTGATTTCTTACAAAAACTAGTCGTTGGGGGCCACCGTAATACTTAACCATCATGGATATGCATAATATAAAATATGAAAATAAAACATGTGTAAACTATTTATAAAATGCATTGCAATTCGAATAAAATCGTGGCTTCATGACGTCCGAAACTTTAAATGCTCTATTACTAAATTGAGTAAAAAAAAAAAAATCCTTATAACTCCAAAATTGATAATCATAGTAACTAACGGCTTACTGCGTCGAATTAAGCGTCTGATTTCCAATTAAAATATATCTTTGAATTGCAATTTGAACGAAATACAGGGTCTTGAAAATCGAAGAGTGCAGAAAACAGGTTTCTAAATATCTCGGCAACTCATTATTTGATCAATTTCATTCTTTATGCAAAATTTATGTTTTTTTTATTGTCTTTTATATTCATTCCTTAAAATAAACAATTTCGAAAATTTTTATATACCTTTTATCAGAACGAATATTTCGAGAGTCTGAAAAAAATAGTTCCGGATAATTCGAGGTTACTGTTTATATGACAGAACAAATACCTAATTTCACTTATACTATACGTTTTTCCTTCATTTTTTATGAATAAGATATTTATAAATAAATATAATTGAAAATTTGATTTATAAATATATAAATAATGTCTCATAATAAATGTCTCATTTCCAATTAAAATATATCTTTGAATTGCAATTTGAATGAAATACAGTGTCACGAAACATCGAAGAGTGTGGAAAATAGGATTACAAATATCTTGGCAACTAATTTTCCGATCGCTTTAATTCTTTGTGCAAAATTTGTTTTTTTATTGTCTTTTATATCCATTCCTTAAAATAAACAATTTCAAAAATTTTTATACACCTTTTATCAGAACGAATATTTCGAGAGTCCGAAAAAAATAGTTCCGGATAATCGAAGTTCTTGAAATTCAATAAGCTTCTCTCCATTATTACATACTAACTACATACCAAATTTCAAGTCTCTATCTTAAATTTGTCGAGAGATAGAGCGTTTACAGATACACAGACAGACGGACGGCAATTTTTTTTTCCGAAAATATGTTTTTCGGAATTTCCAGTGTCTGAAACGTGTAAATCCGTCAATTTTTTTTTTGATTTTCAAAACGATTACAAGACTTACTCTATACTACTTATAATGGGTAAGTAATAAAGCAAATTAGTTTCAAAATTAGCAATTACAAGATATTTTGAATATTTATGGTGTTAAATGTGCAAATGTATAGTTCTTGCATTATTTGACGAAAGAATAAGTCTCGAAGACAAAAATAATCTAGTTCTAATAAAGCTACTTAAAAAAGAAGCAAATGAATCCGACGATTTTAGGTAATATCAGCTGATCAATCCGGCGTTGTCCGGAAAGCAGTAACTTTCTTTTGCGGTTTCGATTAAAATAGTCATTTTTGGCGCGCATTCTATTCTAAACAAACCACTTCCCGAACGAAACTCCAGCACTCCTCCCCGCTGCCTACGGCATTGTATACCAGGCATTCTACGAACGCGCTGCAATATCGTTTAGTTCCAGTCCCCACCGATAGGGGGAGCGAAACCCTCTTACTTAGTTATCTATACCTTAATTAGTTCATGTTAAGTTGAATGCAACATTTCCCGTTGAATAAGATTCCAAACATTTTTTAGTACACTTTGGTCGAAATATGAAAATGCCGTAGGTCGACCACTTTCAACCACCATATCTCCTACACCCCCACAGCTATCGACATGCAATTACTATAGTGCAAGATGGGAAACTCCCTGCTACTACCACACACAAACACCAATGGTCTGCGCTGGGTAGTTGCGGTTTCAAAGTGAAATATTGGGACACACACGTCTATATCTATCTATCTATCAATATACAGGGTGATTGTTTTTAAAGTTGTGAAAGTAAAACCCTATAACGAAAGAACCACTGATCCAAATGCCCGAAAATTTCACCAGTATGCTCCCAAAGCAATGGGGATTTTTTTTGGCATGTTAAAAAAAAACATAAAATCTCATCGACAGATGGCGCTGTATATGCAGTAAAGTCGAGCGAGGAGCTTGTGCAAGACACACGCACAGTGGATACTCTTCACTCTGTTGTGGAACATGCGGTTTCATGTTTCCAACTCGTAGCTGAAAACATTGGTATGCACACTGAAAATCGTATTCGTTAGTTGCGCTGTTCTGTACGAATGTTTTACTCCATATTTTTATTTCGTTCTGTTTCTGCAGGTGTTTGCAGTTCCTTTTCCGAATTACTGCATTCTGTATGTTGCTTTGGGAGCATACTAGTGAAATTTCCGGTCTTTTGGATCAGTGGTTCTTTCGTTATAGGGTTTTACTTTCACAACTTTAAAAAAATCACCCTGTATATATATATATATATATATATATATATAGATAGATAGATAGATAGATAGATAGATAGATACAGATATAGATATAGGTTTCAGATAACAATAGATGGTTTTAAAAAATACTCAGAAAAGAATCACGAGTACATCGACAATTTTTTTTTAAAAAGATCCAAATTCCGCAAAATGTTTTCAGACTGGATCCCGTGCGCTGGTAAAATGAAGAAAGATATTTAAAAATGTGTAGAATAGCAAAATCAATAAGAGTTCTTACTGATACAGCTAAAAAGGTAATAAAAATATTTGAATAATTTAGTTCTCAGTTTATCAAAGATGAATCAGAAAAACATTTTACAGACGGTGTCAGTACATTACAAGAAATATCCAACACACAAGAGGGAGATGTTAATAAACCATATAATTGATACATCGTTTTGTTGTTTTAAGTTTTATGACGGCTTTAAATATACAATTTTTAGTTTTATTTGGCAATGAATTTAATTTGATAAGACTGCAGTAAAATAATTAAAAAACATCATACATTGAGGTAAATATTAAAAGATTTAAAGAAAATTTAAAAATTTCAATGTCGATGAGGCACGTGTTCTTTATGTCCAAAAAAATTTCTAACACCGCATCCGTGTTTTCCGCGTTTTTTTAGCGTATGCCACAAACATTTGAGGTGCTGCAATTTAATTTCTAATAAAAGCCACTTTAACGGCCGCATAGATAGAAAAACAGTGTTATTATTACATAACATAGTGCATACACTTAACTCGGGGTAGTGATTAAAAACTGATATACAAGCAAGTGTACTTGGTACTATACGCCACTACGGATACTTACTATACACTACGTGGATTGTTATATTTCTCCAATTTTTTTGTTTTAACTTTATGACATCCTCGTATAATGAGGTAAGATGCTTAAGTCAGCATTAACCACGGACATATTTTTTGTTTTAACTTTATGACATCCTCGTATAATGAGGTAAGATGCTTAAGTCAGCATTAACCACGGACATATTTTTTGTTTTAACTTTATGACATCCTCGTATAATGAGGTAAGATGCTTAAGTCAGCATTAACCACGGACATATTTTTTGTTTTAACTTTATGACATCCTCGTATAATGAGGTAAGATGCTTAAGTCAGCATTAACCACGGACATATTTTTTTGTTTTAACTTTATGACATCCTCGTATAATGAGGTAAGATGCTTAAGTCAGCATTAACCACGGACATATTTTTTGTTTTAACTTTATGACATCCTCGTATAATGAGGTAAGATGCTTAAGTCAGCATTAACCACGGACATATTTTTTTGTTTTAACTTTATGACATCCTCGTATAATGAGGTAAGATGCTTAAGTCAGCATTAACCGCGGACATATTTTTCTTTAAATTGTAGATAGCTTTTTATTTTTCATTTTGTGTCAATATAAATTATGATTTTTGTTAATTTTGGTATTTTTCTCTGCGTTAAAACATTGACTTATATAAATATGTAAATAGCACTGTTATAGTTATGAGTGTGAATCATTCACTGAAGACGGTGTCAGTCGTTATAATAAAATTTACTAAATAAAATATATCTTGATTTGAGTTTGAATTTTGGTGAGGTGGAGTTTTTTTTTTCTTATTGCTATTTTTATGCATGTTTTGAGTCAAAGAAATAAAATATTTAAAAATGAACAGCAGCTTTACATATTCTTCAAAGTTTCTAGTCACATTTTACAACATAAAGCATGTAACTAATCAATAATTTTAATTATAACCGAAAATAGGGGGATACCTTAAATTTTTGTTTTAAAAATAGAGGAATTATTCAATTGTCTCAAAAAGAAAAAATAAAGTATTGGCTGACATTTTTTCTCATAATACCATCCATTGGATTCAAATTTATGAAATGGAAAGAATTTTCTAAGTGAGAGAATTCATTATATGATTTGTGAAAAGTATAGAATTTACTCTCATACAGAAAGTAAAATAAAGTTTTCATTGAATGTGTTCGAAAATAAAGATATTTAAAAAAAATTATAGAACTTTCACAGAATACAAATGCTTATTTTGTTGCATACATTCAAGTCACCAAGGCGTTATTTAGACTTAAAAATATTTTGAAAATACTGAGACTTCATTTGATGGCAACATATTTTGGATATTGTTTCAAATGAGCAAAAAACATCTTTGTAGTTTTGACGAATGTCTTGAGTCACTAGCTTTGGTGACTATGGGGAATTATAAAAAATAAACACAAAAATATCTTGCATTTCCCTGTTTTGTAAGAACTAGTTCTTCGGAAATATTTTCTAATAAAAGGAACAAAAAAATGTTCTAGTTATTCAAATTTCAACTATAATTGCTAACAAAATAAGGTTTTATTCTGCATACTATTGTTCTCTTTTTATAGAATAGTATAATTGCTAGATGTTTAACGCCAATAAAATTTATGATATGTTTGGTATATTTCAATTTTTCGGATACCGGTGATAATTTAAATTTATGAATTGCATCAAAAAGGTAAAATACAAATCACGAAAGTGTGGGCGGGTCTACTCCAAATACCTAAAATTTGCCTACATAGATTGGAATGGCTATGGTGGGCTAACAGTCACGCCTACCTTCCTTAAACATCCAATGCAAGTTTAGACACACGCACACTGTACTGTTCAGTGGACAGAGATTTTTTGACACTTGACCCCTGTAGACATCCAGGTGTCCACTCTGGGTCCTGCTCCTCACTGAAAATTAAGGGGCCTCACACAAAGCATGACCAACAACACCATAAATATCATAAAAAATTTCCAAATTCGGTTCCAAAGTGTCACTCAACCAGATAAGTGATGTGACCCTTATATATCTTACACAACCATAATATGCTAGGTAAATACAGTATGCAATTAAAAATAAAAACAGTAATATAATAATTATACACACAGTGTGCAAAATAACCTGTAATTATATTAATTAAATAAAAACGCCATAAGTATATGAAAAACATTTTCATAAAAGTTTAAACTGCAAGATGGTAAATTCCTGCAACCAGATATCAATTTCACAACAAGTCAGCATTAGTTGGAATTATGTCAATGTGGTACTTAATGGATGTATACTGGAAATATTTAGAATGCAATACGAACATTGCGAAAAATTGGGCATGAAATTAGAAAAACTTTCAATGCAATTGAAAGAAATCATTATGATTAAATTGTAAATACTATTTATAATGTAAGGAATCATTATCATCAAATGTATATTTCTAATTGCATCTGAATATTATCTCATTATCGTTATCAACGATTTGAAATTACTTGTACTGACATTTTGCATACATTTAAATGAATATCTGTAACCATGAATATATTGATAAGCAATACTAGTCAAATGTTTCCGATATTCAACATTCTAATCTTATTCATTTTTAATGACTTAGTCTATGTTACTTCGAAATAAACGTCTTTTCACTGCTTTAGCCCCCGTGGTCTCTACACCTTAGGTTTAGCACCTGCGCACTCCACTAGTATGATTTGGGATTTCGTAACTTCAACTATGTATTACTTTGCAGGCAAAAGAGTGATGATGAAATATGATGCATGATTCCCATACGAAATTTAATGAGGAATCGCACTGTAATATTTATTTTTATAAAAAAATAATTTTGTTAATGACAAATAAAATTTAATAAAAGAATGTTTTCGAAAAATTTGAAATTTGGATCGTTGCGAATTCGCATTAGCGCTGAAAATAAAAATATAATATAATAATTCTCTTTATCTTTACTTAACTCATTAAATCTCATAAATTTTTTCTTACCTCAGAACGGATTCGAAGGGACGCTTTTAGAGGGAGAATCTCGATGACAAGGATTTATTCAAATGAAATATGCCTGGTTAGACGAAAGCTAACATTTAACTTACGAAAGACGTACACTAGCACAATACCCATAAAACATGATCTTTACATTAAGAATCTTCTACTCATTTTTAAATCTACTTCGTCTTTTTGCTCCCAAAATCATCGAACAAATTTCTTTCGTAAACAAAAAGTCAATTCAGTTCAATTCGTAGAATATCGTCTGCGCCAAAGAGTCTCGAAATAGAGTCAGGAAACCGCAACAAGTGCAGAATCACGGATTACTAGTCTTATAAAAAAATAACAAAAAGGCCTAACATTTGTGATGAAATGAACAAAATGAGCCTGCTGTTTCTAGAAAATTAAGCGTGTGGGGATGCCGGTGTAAAACCGTTTAAAAAGCATTCTATTTCTGTTTTTAGGTTCAGTGATTCTATGTTTCGTTCCGTAACGCCACCTTGCTCAACGCTAAATTAAAATTTATTTCAATACTTTTATTAGCGTCGTCTGCGTCCAAAGCGTCAATACCTCTTTTAAAATTTTCAAATGCGTTTACCTCAAAACTGTATTTTTTGAACTGATGGTCATAGTGAGGAAATATAGATTTATCTATCGACTTCAGACAAAAATTGAAACTATATGAAACATGGACTTATGGGATAAACTTTTGTCTTTATTATTTCTATAATTTGAAAAACATGGGTTCTAAAAATTCTTTTGCGCTTAAAATAAACCATTTTAAAATAATAATAATAATAATAATAATAACAACTTTTCTGTTGAAATAAATGTTTTCCATATTTATATATTCATTAAATATATATATATACTTTTTTATTTGTTTCAGAACCCCTGTTACCAAGAAGCAATGACCACCAGTCTGCAGGAAGACTACGAAACACTTTCTTATTCTGAACTTCCTAAGGATTAATTTTATTTTTATGAAACTTGTTATTTAAAGTTTGTATAATCTAATGATGATTTATTCCCGTTTGGAAAAAGACTGTCATTTGTCTTTCAAAAACTTACAAAAACGATCTTAATTTAAAAGGCGCTACACCGACATTTTTCCTTATTCAATATTGTTGCAATATTTCTTACCTCGCATGCAAATAATTAGAAATTATGTAATTGCGCTTAATTATTACTTTTTTTTTTAAAAAGAAAAACAATTTATCACTAACATCAACAAAACTTTTTATTCTATTGCTTCCCTTATTCCAAAGATGTAGTTTTATCGCCTGCTGCCATAGCGACATGATAAATTAAATTTCATTTAAAAAAATGCACAGTAAGTAAAAAAATATTTTTCTACATATTACATAGATACATTTGGTGGTACTTATTTTTATTTTTAATTTTGGTTTTAGAATTAAATTCATGAACTCCCGTACGTAGAACGGGCTAAACAGCTAGTTTTTATACATAAAAAGTGAACTATGTTATGGTGTTACACTTTTTGATGAATCTCTGGAGTCACAAGTTTTGATGAGTTATGGAGGAAATATATATAAAAAAATAAACGTATAATATTCTTGCATTTTTTGATTTTCTAAGACCTTCGGAAATATTCCTGAACAAAACTATACAACAAACAGGTCTGGCTATGAAAATTTCAAGTAGAATTGCACAACAAAATAAAATTTCTTTGAGCAAGAACAGAAAAAAATATACAGACATTACACTGCAGAAAAGATCAAAGATAAAAAAGTATGACTTCCAGTATATCTATAGGGATAATATAAAATAAAGCAACAAGGGATATCAGAAATATGGCCGTAATATGAAATATAGGACAATAAAATTACGGGAATCGATTTGTTCTTTGGAACGCTACGTCAGCTCGTTTCTTCTGTTCTGTTTTATTTCCTTATATCGATAGGTTATCAAAGGAAGTTACATAAAAATTATATACACCCCTATAGACTTACATGCATATGTAAGTAAAAAAAATTCTTTTCTTGAACGTTTGATTGATAAAACAATTTTTAAACATAAAAGTGAACTCAATTTTAATACTCCTTTCGAAATTCGAGAAGAGTGAACAATAGAATAAACAGTAAAATAAGTATTCATATATATTTTTAGGCAGTGTTTTTCAATTTATGCTTCTAAATATCTGTGTACAACAATAATATAAAATGGAGTTAAGTTTGGACAAGAAGTAGAATTGCTAAAGTTTAAATATTACTATTACTTAATTAATTATATCTAATACTTATTATTATTACTCACTGATAAAACAACTTTCATACATAAAAAGTGAACTCACTTTTAATACTCTTACGGAATTCGGAAAGATTGAATAATAGAATAAATAGTAAAATAAGTATTCATACATTTTATAGGCAGTGTTTTTCAGACTGTGATCAATATGTTATGTTTCTAAATATCTATGTACAACAATGATATAAAATGGAGTTACAAGTTTGGACAAGAAGTAGAATTGCTAAAGTTTAAATATTACTATTACCTAATTAACTATATCCAATACTTATTACTCACTGATAAAAAAACTTTTATACATAAAAAGTGAACTCACTTTTAATATTCTTACGGAATTCGGAAAGATTGAATAACAGAATAAATAGTAAAATAAGTATTCATACATTTTTTAGGCAGTGTTTTTCAGATTGTTATCAATATGTCATGTTTCTAAAGATCTGGGAACAACAATAATATAAAATGGAGTTAAGTTTAGACAAGAAGTAGAATTGCTAAAGTTTAAATATTACTATTACCTAATTAATTATATCTAATACTTATTACTGATAAAACAACTTTTATATATAAAAAGTGAAACCACTTTTAATACTCTTACCGAATTTGGAAAGAGTGAACAATAGAATAAACAGTAAAATAAGTATTCATACATTTTTTAGGTAGTGCTTTTCAGATTGTTAGCAATATGTCATGTTTCTAAATATCTGTGTACAACAATAATATAAAATGGAGTTAAGTTTGGACCAGAAGTAGAGTTGCTAAAGTTTAAATTTTATTATTACCAAATTAATTACATGTAATACTTATTACTCTCTGATAAAACAATTTTTATACTTAAAAAGTGAACTCACTTTTAATACTCTTACGGAATTCGGAAAATAATGAACAGTAGCATAAACAGTAAAATAAGTTTTCATACATGTTTTAGGCAGCGTTTTTCAGACTGTTATGTTATGTTTCTAAATATCTGTGCACAGCAATAATATAAAATGAAGTTAATTTTGAACAAAAAGTAGGGTTGCTAAAGTTTTAATTTTATTATTATCGAATTAATTATATCTAGTACTTATTACTCTCTGATAAAACAATTTTTATTCATAAAAAGTGAAACCACTTTTAATACTCTTATGGAATTCGGAAAGATTGAACAATAGAATAAACAGTAAAATAAGTATTCATACATTTTTTAGTGTTTTTCAGAATGTGATCAATATGTTATGTTTCTAAATATCTGTGTACAACAATAATATAAAATGGAGTTAAGTTTGGACAAGAAGTAGGGTTGCTACAGTTTTAATTTTATTATTACCAAATTAATTACATGTAATACTTATTACTCTCTGATAAAACAATTTTTGTACATAAAAAGTGAACACACTTTTAATATTTCTACGGAATTCGGCAAGAGTGAATAATTGAATAAACAGTAAAATAAGTTGTATATATATTTAGACAATGTTTTTCCGATTGTGATTTATATGTTATGTTTTTGAATATCTGTGAACAATAATATACAATGGAGTTAAATTTGAACAGGAAATAGGACTGCTAAAGTCTTAATTTTATTATTACCAATTTAATTATTTCTAAAACGTATTATTCGTTTTTTACAGGTAATTCAACTATTTGTTATTCATAATATAGTACTGTTCTTATGTTTGCTCTTTACTTTAAAACACCAGCCGAAAAAAGAACGAAACATTTGCAAAATATGTTGTTCAATTCTAGAAGAACACTGCTGGAAGAAATTAAACAACGGCGATTAATCATTTTAAAAATGAAGGAAAAATAAATGTAGCACTTTATGGAATATTAAAATAGCTGATTAGTAAAAATTAAAATTGCGGAATTAAAAAAAAGATTGAAGATCGCACACCATCTACATTAGAAATCATTCGCAAGTCTCTTCAAGGAAAATACTTCTATTTAATTCCGTGGAACTGCTAAAAAATTTAAATTAATGTAGAATAATAAGATTATATATTCAATGTATATGTTACAGTGAAAACCCGAAATCAGTCAAAACCCAAATTAACGAAGAAAAACGTGTTCTATCTAAGCGCTCCAGTTATAACGCGTTTTAACTGATTAGAACGCGTTCTAACTTAGAGCGCTAAGAAAAACCCGTTTTATTCGGGTTTTGACTGATTTGTTAGACAATATTATCTGTATCTATAAAAAATTATTGATATAAATAAGTTAAAAAGCGTTTGAACTGATTTATTCCAGTTAGAACGCGTTCTAACTTACATCGCTGGGGAAAACCCGTATTCCCTAGTTAAATTGGTTTTGACTGTTTTGGGGTTTTCACTGTAACATATATATCGCAATAATAGTACATGTTTATATGAATTTAGAGAATTTCCATAGTATTCTAACCCTTTAACCTTTTGCTGTCAAGTAGGATTCGAAATAGCATTTTAAACAGAAAATTCTATGTCGAGAACCACTATTTCCTAATAGTAACGTTCGTTTAATTTGATCATACATTTTGGTTATTAAAATAAATCTAAAATTTCTATTCGGAAATAGTAGTACTCCAGATATGGGAGACGTAATCAGGTATATAACCCCTTACACTAAAAAAATTCGAAGTGTCAATTAAAATAAAAATTGTAAATTGTTTTTAAATAGAAACTTCTATGTCGAGGACCACTATTTTCTAATAGTAACGTTCGTTTAATTTGATCATAAATTTTGCTTATTAAAATAAAACTAAAAATTCTGTTCGGAAATAATAGTACTCAAAATATGGGAGACGTATCAAGTATATAACCCTTTACATTAAAAAAAGTCACAGTATCAATTTAAAAGAAAATAATGAATTGTATTAAAACAACACCTTGTAATGTAATGTGGAAATGTAGCATTGTTTTCGTTAATAACTTATGAATCACTGTTATTGGTGACTAAATTGATGATTACATTTTATACAATAATTTATTTAAAGTTCTACTTTGTTAAAAAAAAAATGTCCAAAATTGAAATATATCAGCAATGACATACACTGAGAAAAATGACACTTTCAAACATGAGTAAATCGATGTTTTCATTTTTTTTTATGAAACTTCTTGTTTCAAATAGGACTACACAATGCTTTCAATTCTGAAATACCAGAAATACTCAGAATATTGAAACATGGACATACTCAAAACTGAGCACATAGAGGTCAGTTCATACTCATTTTTAAAACATGGACATACTCAAAAATGATTAGAATCAGTTCAAACTCATTTTTGATATATGGAAATACTAAAAAATGAGTGCATAGCAGTCAGTTCATATTCATTTTTAAAACATGGACATGCTCAAATATCAGGACTTGATGTTTTATTCTTGAGTGTATGCATGTTTTCAGAAATGAGTATATACATGTGTCAAATTTGAGTAATTTTGATTCGGAGCCATTTTGACTATGCTACATACATACTCAGATTTGAGTATTTTTCGCTCAGTCTTATAAATGTTGTTTTTAGAGTGTACAGTGAAATTTTAAAGCCTAAAAGTCTCAAGCAGTTTTACTTTTTACACAATAATAGTATTTTATTCTATAAAATATATTTGATAAATTTTTAACGCTTAAACAAAACTCATGTTCAGCGTATTAAAAGAGACTTTCAGACACGAAAGCATGGGTGTAAATAGTATAGCTCAACGCTGTGTGTAATTTTGTATAGTGCCAAGTCATTGTCAGCAATTTTATAGACTTCAGCAAATCTTGTGCGTTGCTTGCAAATCTCTTACACATTTAGGGATTGAGTTTTTATTGTCTGCGCTTGTTTTGTGTTTGCTTTATTTTATGCTGTTTTCGTGAATTTTGTCATACGAATTGTAATCAATGTGTCATGATTGTCCGATATTTGCTGAATAACGCGCATTCGTTGTGTAGGAGCTGAGATTTTTATTAAGAGATCTTGTTTAATCGTATTAAAAGGTAAAGATTTAGTAACAATACTTTCGTAAATTAGGAAGGTGTTTCATAGTCTATGCGTGATGCAATATTTATATATCTTGATTTTGTGTTTATTCAAATTTTAATACTTTATTTGTTCATTTTGTAATTTTAACAGTAGTAATTTTCTTTTAAAATTAAGCAAAGAAATTTAATTGTTATTTAATATTATAATACACTTTGCAAAATGAAATCACTTTGATATAAACTATAAAAAATTCTCTGGAAATGAAATACCATGACTGATCTATCTGAAGAAAGAATTTACGTCACTGTGACACTATATTGATACAGTTAATAGATTTAAAATAATATTTTGCTTAAAAAAATTATTATAATAAGAACATCGTTATCTTTTCATTTTTTAATCAAATATTGACTTTTTAATTAAACTTTCGGGATTTATTTCGTATGAAATATAATATCCCGAATTTCTTTATTCACATGTTTTTTCAAATACTTTCAAGGATCGTGGCTTTAAAAAGAAATATTTTTTTTGGAAGTCATCCAAACCTATTTTCTTCTTGAAAATTGAAGCTATAGCTTGACTCTACTTTCTTCTTTTTCTAAATGGATTTAGTTAAGACTGCAGATATTTACTGTTTGACTTTATTTTTCCAATATCGAATATGAATTTTTTTTAACATAATTTGTTATATTCCACAGCAATAAACAAATACTGCTTCAATATTGCATTAACATTGCATTAATATTGCATTTCTTAGCTTTATTTTGGAAATATAAAGCAATTTTTTTTTCTATCGCTATCCAACACCAATGAAAAACTAGTCAGATGTGCCAATCCCAAAACTTTCTTCTATCTCATACAAGTTTCCCGTGCATCAAAAACAAATCAGCACCAATTTATGTCAAAATCTAAATGAATCTGAAGTTTTATTAAATTCCGTGCATTAGTACTTGAGATATGGCTATCGCTAAAATCGCGTAAATCCAGAAAAATGCAGCATAGCAGCGCCATTTATTGGGAGATTTAAACCAAAACCTAAGTAACAACAACTTATGTCAACGTCTATGTCTTCTAATGACATATGTTGTACTGCATCATCTTCGTATTTAAACAATTTCTTTACCTGAAGCGAATAGTTTGTTTTAGAAGGTTTTGTTGATGGTGCACTATCAGTTTTCTTTTGGTTTTGGTTCATATCTGGATTTTTACTAAATGTGTTCCGGCGACTTCGATGAATTTCGATGTTTGGTTTTTCAACAGAAGAATCCATGTTATATAGAGAAGTTGATCTTGTTCTATTTTGAAGATCGTCTTTCGTTATACTTCTCGTTATACGTTGAATATTATTGTCTAATTCTTCTTGTTCTGACATTGATGAATAGTAATTTTCTTTAGCTACTGACTATTATTTCTTTGTTCTTCAACATATAATTGAAATGGATGGTATTTTTAGTGTAGACTAAAATTCCTTTAAATTATTGATGGTAGTAAATGGCTCAATTTTCTAATAATATTATAACTCAGTTTTTTAATAAATTTTTAAATAATAGTAGATTTAATAAATATACTGACCAGGCATCACCAGAGATTTTCACCAGTCTCATTGAAGGAAAGGATAAAAATAGGAAAGTAAAAAGCAAAAACCAGTTCCGTAGATCACTGAAAATGATTAAGGTAGTGACTAACCACCAAAATGAGGGACAATTTTGATAAATGAAAATAAAAAAAACAACATAAATGATAGTCCAAATCAGCCAATTAATATTAATAGAAAAAGATAGAAGAAGAATTTAGAGAAAAATAAAATGGTAGTAAATAGAATAGTATATTGGACAAGATGAACCACTTATCGAGCTCTAAAAACATTGATGTCATTAAATAATATAAAAAACATATTTAGATAGTGAGAGTAAAATGTAATCATTCAAGATAAAAAGTATTATCACCAATAATAGATAAAACAATTTATATAAATTATTCCATAAAATAATTACACAGGGATTACACAGGAAAATAATCGATGTTGTTTAGAAATAATATAAATTTACAAAATTTATAGTATTTGCAATTATAAAAAAAAAGTTTCCAGAAAACGGACGAAAAACATTAAAATTAAAATGACTGAAAACTGGAAAAATGAAAATGTCAGAGCCGAAAGTAAATAAGAAATAAATAAAAGTTTAATACTTACCAATTGAAGTCTGTGTTCCTCGCTGCGCTTGAACATCTATAATAATGGAGAGGGAGGGGATGGGGGTGAAGAAAATTAAAGAGAAAACCAAAGAAAGGCACAAAAAATGTCTAACTTTATTTAACAGTAGAAAAATGGAAAAACTATGGAAGCTAATGATTAAAACGCCCTCTACTGGACGGAAAGTAAAAATTAAAAAAATGAGTGAAAAGATGAATTATAAGATGCTCAAATCAAGACCAATATATTACTCGAGGGTGAAAAGGCATAAGCTAAGAAATGCTTAAAAATTCCCCCTGGAGGCTAGAAAATGAACTATAAAATGAAATGCTTAGTGGTAATAAATTATACAGGTCAGGACTTCAAACGATATGTCACATGACCCACCTATACTAAAAGTAAAAAATGCCCCCCCCGCCCCCCAGAAACCACCCATTTGCAGCTTGGGAACCCCGAAAAACATCAGACTAAGTGTGACGATCCCCTCAGACCAAACATTCGCCTAGAAAGACACGTTTTATTTTTTTATTTTTTTCGAAAAATCCGGAATAGTAACTAAATTTAAATTGAGGCTAAAAGCGAAAACCGAGTAGGGAATACTGAACCAAACTGAACCTTAAATGGTTAAATTAAAGAAAAACTTTGAAAAGATTAGAAGACGGCAGACGGCAGACGACAGACAAACCGAAGTCATAAACACTTTTCAACTAGATTCGAAAGTGTTAAAAACGATTTTGATAAATATTTATTGGCACAAAAGTTTGTCCATATAGCATAAATGTATTTATATGATGTTGGGAAATATGTATATAAGTATATAAAAAAATGCATCTACGAAATATAGATCTACGGAGTCTCTTGAAATATTAAATTATTTATCTTTGTCCCTTTCAAGGATTAATAGCAAAAATCCATGTACAGAAAACCAAAATAACGTCATGGAATATTTTTCATCTGTATTAGAAAATATAAAAAAATTAGAGATCTTTTTTGAGAAACAATAACAAGAAACACACATATATTACAATAAGAGAAATAACAAAATATTAATTAACATACATAATATTAAATGTATTACATTCCAATCAATCTGATTTAGAACGTACTCCCATTTCAATAATTAACTCCCTAATTACCATATTCATTTCAAATATGATGACATTATTATGTTGAAATATCATTGAAAAGCTTAAAATTAAATAAAGTATATAAAAATGTAAATAAATTATATCCTGAAAAAATTAAATAATGCTTGCTCCCTTGAATACCTGCATTTTATTTATATCTCTTGTATTTTCTCATATCTGCATGTAAATAAAATGTTAATTTTACAGAATAATGAATAAAATTTAATTTAAACGTTTTTTGCTTTTAACATTTAATTAAGTGCCTACCAAAAAACTTTAAATACAGATTAAATAGGAATAAAACAAATAATATTCACCTCATTAATTTATGAACAGAATGGTTTTATGGAATTCTACCTGGAGTGAAATAGAAAAAAGTTTTTAGAAAAGTTTTTTTAATTTTTTTGTAGATAACGAAATGCTTTTAAAGTGAAACATGAAAAAAAAGTTTATGCTATAATTTGCAAACTTAATTAAAATGCTCGGATAAGATTAGTATAAAAAAATATATATTACAAAATTTAAAATTCTATACCCTATTAAATTTATTGTATAAAAAATTCATTTTATTAATATTCCATTTACAACCCTAGTTTATTAAAATATTCCCTTTCTTAAAAATATTCCATTACTGTCCATATTTAAAACATTTTTTTAACCTAATCTACTTAAATGCACTTTTTATTTCTCGGCAAATAAGATGTGAAAATCACATATATGGATATTTCTTCTTAAAAAACCTATTTTCTTAAATTCGTTATTATATTAAATATTTCCTGTTTATTCCCGAATTTCAATCTCTTTTATTCCTTTTAATCTGTGTAAAATCACCATTTTTCCCTTTCCTAATAGACTAAAAGAATCATTCTTTTAAATTGTTTTCTCAATAAGCAAAAGCCAAACTTTATTCTATTAATAATCTCTATTTTCGCACTTTTTAATTTCCACACTGTTCCAGAAAAATCTTTTCCCGCCAAAAATATCGGAGAGATATAATATCGGAGAGAGATTCAATATTAATTCACCGATAAAAATGAGTGCAAGCCGAAAGTTGAACATGCATTGGTTAAAGGAGGTCACTGCTTGTGCGTTTTTCGCTTAAAACGAACAGATATACGCATAGAGTGAAGATATTTGTCATCGAAGTGAGTGTTAAAAATAGAATGCTGCTGTATTGGTGTCTAATAAAAAATTATGTTGTTTTTTTAAGATGGAGAGTTGTTAAGATTATCGTCCTGTAAAGAGAGCATTCTCTCAAAATTTTATGATGATTAGATTTAAATAAATGGATTTGAGTGCCATCTTGTTTTTCTTTTCTGCTATCTACATTATTACTCGGCTGCTATGCGTAAACTTCGAGTACGACTGCATTGAATTTGGAGACGTTTGCTGTATTTTTATTTCGATTTCTGAATAGAGCTTTAAAAAAAAGCTGAATACAACATATATTAGTATATTCGTCATTTAATAATTTAAAAAATAGAGTGTGTTTTGAAATATGAATGAATGATGAATGCAATGAAATCCTATCTCACTCATGTAATTCTTACATAATGGCTAAAAATGGAATAACTTTATTATGCAAGTGATTATGTAAGTATTTGCTAGAGACTTCCTAGTATTAAATGATTAAAAGTGACTTTGGTGAATATTTATTAACAAATATCTTTGAGTAAATGTTTATACATGGTCTTGTATAATATATGTATTGAAAAAAAAAAGAGATATGTCAAATATTGGTCTAGGGCTATATTTTTGAGCGTGAGCCGTACGTCTCCCAGAGAAATAATTTCATTGAGGCAACTTCAGATAAATATTAACCCATTTTTTTATCTGCGTTTTTGCAAAGTAATGTTGCAGACTAAAGATAAAAGTTATACACTCAAATAAAATTTTTGATTCAATTTTCAAAAAGTTTTCATTCAAACGTCCAAAGTACAAAACATTTCGGCAAACAACAGAAAGAATTGAATGAGAAAACTTTCCAGAAATTTACCCACAATTTATATTAAAATTTCTTATGATTTTTTTGGTGTTTACTGTATTTTAGAATTTTATAAAACTTTTTCTACCATTTATTAAATAAGCCTTATTATTCCCTCTGCAATATGTCACATGAAGAAACTTTTACACATGAAACTATTTAAGGGCATATCTAAAATTAACAGCCCTGAACACATCTAGCTTAAAAATTATTTAAAATATCTAAACTAGGTACTAGGAATAACCTTTTTTGCAAAGTAATGTTGTAGACTAAAATAAAAGTTATACACGAAAATAAAATTTTTGATTAAATGTTTCATTCGAACTTACAAAGTACAAAACAGCAAGAATTGAATAAACATATTTTCCAGAAATTTACCCACAATTTACATTAATTTTTCTTATGCATTTTCTGGTATATACTGTATTTTAGAATTTTATAAACCCTTTTCCTACCATTTATTAAATAAACCATGTTATTCCCTCTGCAATATGTCACATGAAGAAACTTTTATACACATGAAACTATTTAAGGACATATCTAAAATTGACAGTCCTGAACACATTTAGCTTCAAAAATATTTAAAATATCTAAACTAGGTACTACTTTTATGCAAAGTAAGGTTGTAGACTAAAAATAAAAGTTATATACTCAAATAAAATTTTTTATTCAATTTTCAAAAAGTTTTCATTCAAACGTCAAAAGTACATAACAGGAAAAATTCAATGAACATATTTTTTAGAAAATTACCCGCAATTTATATTAAATTTTCTTATGATTTTTCTGGTGTTTACTGTATTTTATAAATAATTAATTTTATAAAACTTTTTCTACCATTTAAGTATTAAATAAGCCTTGTTATTCCTCTGCAATATGTCACATGAAAAAACTTTTACACATGAAACTATTTAAGGGCATGGGTAAAATTGACAGCCCTAAACACATTTAGCTTCAAAAATATTTAAAATATCTAAACTAGATACTACTTTTTTGCAAAGTAATGTTGTAGACTAAAAATAAAAGTTATACGCGCAAATACAATTTTTGATTCAATTTTCAAAAAGTTTTTAATGAAACGTCAAAAGTATACAACAGGAATAATTGAATGAACATACTTTTTAGAAATTTACCCACAGTTTATATTAAATTTTCTTATGATTTTTCTGGTGTTTACTGTATTAGAATTTTATAAAACTTTTTCCACCGTTCATTAAATAAGCCTTGTTATTCCACCTGCAATATGTCACATGAAGAGACTTTTACACATGAAACTATTTAAGGGCATATATAAAATTTACAGCCCTGAACACATTTAGCTTAAAAAAATATTTAAAATATCTAAACTAGGTACTACCTATTTTGCAAAGTAATGTTGCAGACTAAAAATAAAAGTTGTACACGCAAATAAAATTTTTGATTCAATTTTCAAAAAGTTTTCATTCAAACGTCTAGAGTACAAAACCCCAGGAGGAATTAAATGAACACATTTTCTACAAATTTATCCAAAATTTACATTAAGTTCTCTTATGATTTTTATCGTGTATACTGTATTTTAGAATTTTATAAAACTTTTTCTACCATTTCTTAAGTAAGCCTTGTTATTCCCTCTGCAATATGTCATTTGAAGAAACTTTTACACATGAAACGATTTAAGGACACATCTAAAGTTGACAGCCCTGAATTCATTTATCTTAAAAATATTTAAAATATCTAAACTAAGTACTAGCAACCTTAGAAATAAATCTGTAATAACTGTAAACTGTCCGTGGAGCGATATTTGCCTGATCACCACATGGCTGTGATCCACCTGACAAGAGCCTTGTCGGCATCACTGCAGTGCTGTTTAATGGCTTGCAACAATTTTCTTGTTTTCCGGTTCATGGTTTCTAATGAACTTTGTTGAATTGTCAGATAAAAAAAGACAAAGAAGAGAAAATCTGACGAGAGAACTCACACTTGCCAAATCCATGGGCAAGGTTGGGTTGGAGCGTGACGCTGGGAGCAGGGCGGGTATTTCATGCTGCATCTTCTCCTTTCTTGTTTTACTCCAACCAACTCCTACAGCGCTTCATCTCTTCTATGGCAGGGGCGGGGCCAAGAAATGTCTCCACGACCTGCTATGTACGGCTCACGGACGACACTACGTGGGTTGTGCAATGACTCACCGCTAAATTTTCTTCCTACTATACCGCGGCGGACAGCGTGAAAGGAAATCCGACCGGCTGTTCCAAGGGGCAGGGTCTACCGGGGAACATCTTTATCCTTTGCTTTGTCGGAAACTTTATCCAGTGCCTGAGCGCTAGGATTCCCCTGTTCTTATTTGTCATTACTAACTATTATTTCAACTATTAAAGTATTACTATGCAGATTTTCTACTCAGTCCTCGCCCGTCCTCGCAGATGCTGCGTACTTGCTGGTGCCATTTCCAGTTTTTGGCAATTTAATCAATTCCTAGTCAATTTTCAACTACTAATCTTATTAGGCAAATTAAATAACTTTTCTTGTTCTTAACCTATCATTGTTGTAATAATCAATTCCTTATTTAATGTATTAATGGTGTGCAAGTCTGTAAAATCGCAGTATGAAAGAAGCAAGTTAGTCAGCATGCAAATAATTGTAAAAGTAGATCAGTAAGAAGGTGTGTACGGATGTGGAATAAGAATGCTAGTATGCTTATATGGAGTCTATCTTAATCTATATCCCATAATTGTATTTAAGTGTGCCACTAACTAAATGCCCCTCTCAAATGAACCATGTAGTATTTTGTTATTTGGCCTAGTAGTCTCACCCTCTTTATAACTTTAGATGATAGTTAATTAATATTAATTTAAGAATATTAATTAGCAAATTATATTAACCCATGTACTACCACCATGTCTTAACCCACTTATTTACAGGTTTTCCTTCGCGATCGCCATTCTAGCACGGGCTGGAAGACAAGTTTGTTCTTGTGAGTGCTGTTCAAAGTGAGGCCTTTGCCCCCCCCCCTTTTTTTTGACAACGCCTCTTTATTGGGTGCACTAGGCTGAAAGCCTACACGAGTTACCGGACCTACTCAAATGGGACAGACCACCGAGCCAGTTTTTACCCATTGCGGTATGATAGAAAGACGGAGTCTCGTCTCCCGTTTCAATGTCAAAGTCTGCCTTACATTTCAGCTCAATATTCGCCTTTCTTGATGAAACTTACTTTTTAGAGGCAATCCACTTTGATGTCCCTCCCTCGTTTCAAATTTACTTTTCAAGCTAAGTTGCATCACCCATTCGACCTCAAAAATATTCAGGTTACGCTCACCAAGCATGACGATGTAAATAGCTGTGCTGTGCAGTGCCAGATCGATAAAGATAATAGATCACTAAATCGCAGACACGACGGCCATGAGGCTGACCAGGTGGATCACTGCCTTGCGGTGATCAGGCAAATTTCGCCCCGTGGCCAGGTAAACAACCCGAGAAAATTAGGCACTCTTGTCCGGCACGTATGGGCCTGGTCAGTGGAAAAAAATGTTCCCTTTTTAAATAATAACAATTATATGCTTTAGCGAAGGCCATCCAGATTTCAGAGATGCATAACAGGGGCGTGAACTGAAAATGGTCGAGAGTCATTGATCTATGCAGTCTTGTGAAATATGAAATTTCTTATCCTTGCAACTTGCGCAGATTTATAGTGAAAATTCGCCCTCGAAACACAAACAACACTGTCGAATGCTTTTAAACTATATTAGAAAGTGTTAAAAATCAAGTGTCTTTTAGTGAAATTAATCGTAAAAAACAAATCATTTGTATCAGATTAAGAGTAAATATTTATAAAGTAATTAACATAAATAATTTAAATTTATAACATTTCAATGACTCTGGCTTACAATGTGCTCCTGTTTCACTAATTAACTCCCTAATTACCACTTTCATTGTTTAATTTTCTGTTTAATTTGCACTGTAAAGCTTAGGATTAAATTTGAAAAAAAAAATAAAAAAAATAAAGAAACTACATTTGGTAAAACATTAACGAATATATCCTTAAATATTTGCATAATTGTGTATGTATCTTTTGTATTTTCCTTTATTTGCATGTAAATAAAATGTTAATTTTGCAGTACAATGAGTAAAATTTAATTTAGATGTTTTTGTTTTTAAAGTATTATTTAATGTCTACGCAAAAAAACTTGTAAATGAAGAATAAATGGGATTGGGGGAAAAAAAAGGTTAAAACCTCATTAATTTGGGAACATAATGTTTTTTTGGAATTCCACATGGAGTGAGCTAGAAAAAACCCTTTACAATACTGCGCTTCTTTTTTTACAATTTTAACGAAGTGCTTTAACTTGCGACAAAAAAATGTTACGTATAATAATTATAAACTTAATTAACAATGTTGAATATTCTTATTATAAAAAATTACATAAGTACTATATAGTATTCGTCATTTAATTTAAAAAAGAACAGAGTTTTCTGAAATATTAACAAAGGACGATTACCATTAAATTTAAACTTAAATTTTACCATAATTTTATTTTTAACTTACTAATGAAATTCTGATACAACAGTTAACAATGAAACAACTTTATTATATGTTGTTTATTATATGTTATTTATTATATGTTATTATATATTTGTTATATATTTATTTTGTTTGTTATATAACATTATTATTATTGTGTTTGTTATATATATATTTTGTTTGTTAAATAACATTATTTATTTATTTATTATGTTTGTTATATAACAATATTTATTTATTTATTTAGTTTGTTACATAACATTATTTATTTATTTAGTTAGTTTGTTACATAACATTATTATTATTTTGTTTGTTATATAACATTACTATTATTATTTTGTTTGTTATATATTTATTATTATGTTATTTATTATATGTTGTTTATTATATGTTATTACATAATATATTATCTAACTATATGGTGAAAGACTTCTCAGTATGCCGATTAAAAGTTACTTGGATAAATATGTTTTTATACAAAACTTTGACCATATCATAAATGTGCTTATATGGTGTAGAAAAATATCTATTGGGGTCTAGAAAAAAAAAAGAAAAGAAAATTATGGATCTAGAAAGACTCATAAAATATGAAATTTTTAATCCCTGCAACTTGCAGGGATTAAAAGCGTATAACCGTGTACAGAAAGGTAAAATAACATCGTATTAATGCTTTTCAACTGCATTAGAAAGTGTTATAAATATGTGCCCCGTACAGAATTAACAGTAAAATCTAAAAAAAAAAAATGTGTCATGCTACCCTCATAGCATGCATGGTCGCAGTGACGTCACTGTGACGTCAATGCGAGTCACAGTTGTCACGATACTTCTGTGACCAAAATGCCACCATTGAGTGAAGTCACATTGTGACTAAAATGTGGACTTCTTTGAAAATTATAAAAAAAAACATACAAAGCTATTTCAAACATGTAAGTAAAAGTACATCGTAAAAATACTTTTCTAGGCAATTTTTTAATTTTTGTGACGTTACTTTGACGTCTTTGTAAATCATGCATGTCACGTCACAGCTGCGACCACAGTACTAACATGTTGGGAATTCACACTGTGACAAAAATGTGAATTTAAAAAATCTTTGAAAATGAGAAGAAACATACATAGTGTCATCTTTACGCATTTGAGAGTCTTAGTAATTTATTATGCCTCTTGGAAAGTAATTTATATTCAGTTATTCATATATCTAACTAAAATAAAATTATCAGCATAATATATATATATAAAAATCTTTTTAATTATGCAATTGTAAATTATCATAGAAACATACTTATTTATGAAAACTAGAAAATGTGATTTTTAAAATTTATTTTTAAACTTATTTTTTAATTAAAAAAATATAAAAGTTTTATTTTTTAGGAAAAATTAATAATTGTGTTAAAATAACTTCAAAGAATTTTGTCAATTATAAATTACTTGTAATCATCGGAACTGGCAGAAAAATAATATAATGGAGGGAAGTGTTGTTCACTGTGAAGTGCTATTAAAATGTAGACAAAATGTGAATAGAGATAATCCGATATTTTCAGAAAAGCAAAGTTTCTTTTTCGTATGCTAGGGCTTTATTTAAATTGTTTTCGTTTCTTTATGGATGAAGTAGGTTATGAATATCATAAACATATAAAATAAGTAATTTGCTTCTGTTAGAAGGAAAATACTATTTCATTTTATTTTATCTCCAGAATTTTCAATATAATTGTTATAGCTATTCCAGCCCATATTTGGAAAAAAAAATCTCGACATTTTTTAATTTAAAAATTGCATTTAGCAAACTGGACATAAAATAAAATAAAATAAAATAAACGGAAGTCTTTCATTGTATCATCTGCAAAGTGTTATTTTGAAGCCTGAAAAACAACATATACATATTGAACGGCGGAGGGGGGAAGGAAGAAGAAAACATCTTATTTTATTCTTTGGTAAGAAATTGGGCAGCTGCTCATTATTTATAATATGGACTCGTCTATCGTCTGCGGTCAAGATAAATTTCAAAAGTGGTTGTTTCATTCGGAAATCGGAAGGATTATTTATTCAAAGTGTTGTAAGCATAAGATGAATTCAAGTTTTGTTTAATTTATTTTCAAATTTTGAAGAATTCTAGCTGGGGAATTTCGTGGTAGCTGTGTTACATATAGTAAGTGTCAGTTATCCGAAATTTCTTGCTGGAAAAGATTCCCTCTAATATGACATCATTAACAATTTGCTAAAAATGGATAAAGGAACACGCGAAGATTTTTTAAATGGATATGCATTAAGATTTGGTAAGTACAAAATATGCTAAAATTAATTTCAATTTGTCTATACTTAAGAGTTATAAATTTACATTGTTTTAAATTAATTATTTGTAATATTTTTAATTCATAATGTAAAACGATATATTCTTATTTTATTATGTTTTAGGACTTAATAGATTTTTAAACATAAATATAAGATTTTGTGAATTTCCATAGATTTGTTTACAGGTATTATTTCTTATTCGTAATGTATTTCATTTTAAAGAGACTTGATCAAAATTATTATTATTAATATATGAAAGGTCTTGCATAAAAAATGAGTTTTATTATTAAACATTAGGAATCAATATCTAATATAGAACTTTGCAGCATTACGATAATAACACGATGGCTATTACGTAAGGAAGTACTTGGAAATTTTAAATATTTAATAGAGAAATTTACGTCTGAGGGATTAATGTAAAATAATTATAATTATATTACAGTAATAGGGCACTCTTTCCAGTAACGGGTACTTTTAAGTAACGTCTTTAAAAAATATGTTTTTAATTACTAGTTATCGTTATTATATTCCACTTTTTAAATTCAATGTATGAATGTATCTACAATATGTAACCAATCTCATTGTCACATTTCCACTTGTAAATGTAAATTTAATTGTACTAATAGAAATAAAGGAAAATACTTAAAATTCCAGCAACGAGCATCCACCATTCCAGTACTGGACATCCACTGTGCCAGTAATGGACTTCATATAAAAAAGTAATAGGTAATTGTTTTATAATTGCGTTTCGAATCTGAACTTAATGAAATTATACTAAATAAACAAAATATTCGCTTTAAAATACATTTACCAATTAGGATATCAATAATTAATCAAATATTTATGTTAAAAATTAATTGTACAAGCTAATTGTTGTTATTATCACAAGATGAATACTTTATGTATTTCGATAGCATATTTAAAATACTGAATTTTAGAGAAGTACATTTATTAAGATTACTGAGACAATAATTTTGTATGGAGTTTAATATATATATGTTACGGTCAATATGATTAATCTGGTCATTAATAATAATAACCGGTATTATTAATAATAATCGGCCATTATGTCCGGCCATTATTATTAATAATGACCGGATTAATCATATTGACTGTAACATATATATATATATATATATATATATATATATATATAATGAGAACATTTTTCGGAGTATCAGAATACATGGAATTATGTTTCCTCTGACAATTCTTAAGGCTGTTCTTCAGAGAACTTTCCTACTGCCCTCGCTAATGTTAAAACTATGGGCGCATTCGTATATTTAAAATATCTCCTCAGGAAATTAATATTTTTAACTTCTGTTTTCCGTGTACTCTTCTTAAAGGATGTTTCTTTTTTTTTCCCTAGTTATCAAAATATTTCATTGTTCTCAAATCCAAAATAACTAATTTCTGACATATTTCTGAATTCATTTTTATTCGGAAACACATGACATTGGCAGGTGTTCTTAATCAGAATATATTTAATAGAATGACGTTTTCCATTTTTTGGTAACGGCAGAAGATGTTTCAGAAAACACTAGCAAAGTCGGTGTTTTGAACCGAATTTCCGACGCGCAGCGTCAGAAACGGAAAAAAAAACGTGACCGAAATTGATCTTAAGTATTTCATTTATCTAAAAATGGAAAACGCTATTCATTCCAAATCGCTTTAATAATCAGGCATGCAAGTGACCTGAGTTTAAATATTTGTTCATAAATGTGTCAGAAAGTTTCGTGATACTGAGCGAGGGGAAATATGGCAAAGTATACACAATTAAAAACTTCAATACTTAACAGCAAAATAGCATAGTTTTAATTATTGTCAATATTTTTGGTGGTTACATAAAACAAATGGAAGTAGAAGTTAATTTTAAAAGTTTTTATTTGCGCGATAGAAGTTCATATTATTGAAATATTCACATATTATTTTTATATTAGTATGCGTTTTTTACATATATAATTTTCTTGCTTAACGACTACATTAGCCGGTTTCCCAATCAGATGCAAAGTTTTAATTTGAATACGAGTTGCACAAAAAAAATTATTGCCGATCCAATCCTTATCGTCGATTTTATCGTGATTTGGTAAAATTTTGTTATCCGAATCTATGCGAAATCATTTATCAGGTTCGGTCGGGTTGAGGGCCAACAGATTTTTTGTTGTTGTTGTTGTTGGGTTAGGGTAAGAATACGGGTTGAATCGAAATATAATTTCAGTCAACCATCATTCATGTTCAGTCATTTTCAAGAAGTATATAACCGGATTCGTGCATGACTCTAGATCCCATCCGACATATGAAATTGTGTCGTATTACAATTTCTGATAAAATCTGGTTACTCGGTCGTATGCAAGATTCTATTCCGAACAAGACTTACAGTAATAACATTATACCCGACTCGGGTCAGATCAAGTTCACGAAAATCAGGTCACTCGACCACTAAACCAAATCCATTCTGTAGCCAAACAAATCCAAAAAGATCGATCCGAAATTTCTGGATTGGATTCGGGTAAAATCTGGTCACCCGACCCGGTGCAGTGTCGTCACAAACGTCACAAACTTGTAGCATAAAAAAATGTTGAACCGAACAATCCGGATAGGATTCGGGTAAAATCTGGTCACCCTATCCGACTTCACAAAGTAGTCACATTGTGAGGTCACAGAAAGCCTTGAAAACGGCCATAACGACTTCACATTTAGGTCACAGTGACTTCACATCGACGTCACTTGACGTCACGACGACTGTCACAAAGTCACAGTGTGACTTCACAGTGACGTCGCCGTGTCGTCACCATGCCTTACGGGTAGATTGATGTTATAAGAGGAGCGTTAAAAATATTAGTAGCGTAAATAATATTATTCCAGTGGATTCGTGCGAGGACAATGCAATCTCATATTTTTTTACCAATATCTAATATTTTTTAGATGTAGGTTTAAACTTCTAAAAAAAATATCTGCAAATAACGGTAGTCAAGCCAGAATAAAACCTCTTTTATTCCATCAAAGTTACTGTAAAACTGATAGAAAATAGTAAAAGGCATGCGCGATAAAAAAAAAAAAATAATAACAATCGTATTTTTATTGTATTAGAGGAAAACGTTATACGCTTCGGGAAAACATCGGACAAAGAAAAACAAATTAAATACATATAAATACAATTTAATTTAATATAACAAGGCATGCATTTTAGGCTACACGTGAAAAACTACTGCTTTGATCGATCGATGATGCCTTTTTCTTCTAAAACATTTGAATTTGAAATTTTGCTTTTTAATCATAAATATGAAATAAGCCAGTGCACAGACGCTAAACTTTATCTTTTTTGTACTATTTTTTTTAAATTATTGTTGACTGCAATATAATGCGGTATTTTATTTTGTGGCAACATTGATTTGAGAAAAACCTTTCATTTCACTTATGAAAACAATGCTGATGTAATTTTTAATAAAAAAATAATGTTTTAATGAAATGTGAGTGTACTATATCAGAAGCCGGTTCAAAAACCTTTCGAATGACACCCTATTCATTGCTGTTCTTTTCGTAAATGAATAGAAAAAGAGATGTTGACTATAGAAATAATATATCTACAAAAACAACTTTTCAAAAGTAAAAAATGCCAAGCGTAAAAATAATAAAAAGTTGTGGCTAAAAAATGGTGTGATATCAAATTTCCAAGCTATTATATTGCTTATTTAACTTTTTTCCATTAAATAAGTTATCATATATATAAGTCGAGTGCCTACGTATATGTTAATAGAAATCGTTTTCGCCTGTACTAAATACATCCTAACGAGTTTCTGAAAATTCAATTTTTTTCAAATTATGCATGATGGGCTTGGCGGCCATCTTTGCTTATTATTCACAAAATTCTAAACACCCAAATCCGTAGTTAAAATCCGAAGTTCAAAATTGTTATTTAAGCAAATATTTAAGAGTTTCATTTATAGACTTGTATGCTCTGAAAATTGTGTCTTAAGATAATGATGACTTATCTTAAAGATTCATCTTATGATTTATTTTTTAGAGTAATTATTAATTTCAAACTAGTAAAAATCAATTTATCAAAATATCAGTCTTATCTAATTTATCTGTCCGTAGTTAGAATCTGAAGTTCGAAATTTTTATAAACATATTACATTGCAAACATATTACGCTTTTACTTTAGAAATTTGGGTGCTTAGAAATATGGAAAGATGGCCGCCAAGCCCATCATACATAATTTGAAAAAAATTTAATTTTCAGAAACTCGTTAGGATGTATTTAGTACAGGAGAAAACGATATTCTATTAACGTATACGTAGGCACTCGACTTATATATATGATAACTTATTTAATGGAAAAAAGTTAAATAAGCAATATAATAGCTTGGAAATTTGATATCACACCATTTTTTAGCCACAACTTTTTATTTTTTTTACGCTTGGCTTTTTTTACTTTTGAAAAGTTGTTTTTTTTTTAGATATCATTTCTTTTTTTTAAATATATTGAACATAATTTAAATAAGCTAAACATGAGAAATAATTTAAAATTACATTTTACTTTCAGTCATTGTTTAAAGGGTTAACTAGAAATACCAGTAGATTTTTCAATTAAACTAATTACACTCTTAAAAACAACATACTAAATGTGGCTTATTATAATACTTGTTATCCTCCGTTAAAAAATATCACTGACTAATCTATTAAATTAATAAAAATGGAATACGTACATAGCGTGTCAGCGCTGCATTTGAAATCAAAAGTGATGCCACGCTCTTTTATTATTAGCACTAGCTGGCTTCGCCCGCTAGCGGGCCCCTAATTTACACCGGGGCCTCAAATCTTGTAAAACCTCGAATAAGATAAACCACGAACCTCCGACCTGGTTCCCCGCTGCCTTCGGCACCGGATAATCCCTTAATTTGCACATCGAATTGTATAAACCTCTAAACAAACGAACTTCCGACACGGGTCCCCGTTGCCTTCGGCACCGTATAGTAGTCGTGCTGCGCACGCTCAAGTTCTATCTTCCACCACCAGGTAGCGCAATCTGTTCTATATGAACCTCGGGCACTGAAATCGT
Organism: Maratus michaelseni; assembly: GCA_963931845.1. Taxonomy (NCBI): domain Eukaryota; kingdom Metazoa; phylum Arthropoda; class Arachnida; order Araneae; family Salticidae; genus Maratus; species Maratus michaelseni. The sequence goes on from OZ007589.1 coordinate 413,239,732, forward strand.
TAAGGCTATAGATGTCGAGTCGAATGAGCTATACCCCGTCGTGATCTAGCCCATGGAACCAGAGATAGGAAAGTGCCCCCTGGTGGTGAAAAAACGAACTAAAATCGGAAAGCTCTACAGATGTCGAGTCGAATGAGCCATACCCTGTCGTGATCCGACCCATAGAAACAGAAATAGGAAAACGCCCACTGGTGGTGAAAGCTAATCGCGTTTGGGGGGCAAATTGGGGGGATGAACACCGGAGATGCATAATAAGATTAGGCGGTCACAGAATTTTCCAACGATGTATCACATGAGGGATATGGGCAAAATTCAGAAAATACCTCCCCCTGCATAATTTGATTAAGCGTTCACAGACCTTTCCAACGATATATCACATGAGAGGTGTCGGCAAAATTTAGAAAAGTGCCTCCTTTGGGGGGGGGGGGTGAAAGTGGGAGGATGGACCCCGAAGATGCATAATATGAATAAGCGGTCACAGGCCTTTCGAACAATATATCACATGAGTAGTGTCGGGGGGGGGGCGCAAAATGTTGGGGTTTCACCTGTGGTGCATAACATGAATAAGTGGTCACAGCCCTTTGTAACGATATCTGACATGACGGATATCGTTAAAATTTAGAAAAGCGCCCTCCCCCCCTTGTGTAGGCAAAACGCGCTCCGCCCCTCCCTATAATTTTCGACGCAGCTTTATTTTTAAAATTTATGTTATGTGTTATAAAATATCGTAAAGTTTCAAACAGATAGCCTTATTATACTTTCAAATTTTGTTCACGCCTCTCCCCGAACTGTGATGCGCCATTCTTTTAAAAAAAAATTTAACATGTGTTATAAACTATCTTAAAGTTTAAAACAGATCGCATTGGAGTTTAATATATTTGCTGAAATTACTATTATATGTAGAATAATATAGAAATAAACCCTCTTTTGGATTGTAATTAAGATATATGAACAATTTTTATAATTTCTGAAAGCTGATTTTTATTTATTTATTTATTTATTTATTTATTTATTTATTTATTTATTTATTTATTTTGCATTGCCCTGTGCATGTTTGGAATTTCTTAGCAATTTCTTAGATTTACATTATTTTATTCAATTAAACATTGTACTGTTACAATAAATTTAAATGGAAACTTCACTTCTAAAACAAAAATAATTTAACAACTGGATTTCATTAATTTATAGAAAAATGACGTAAAAGGTATTCCTGCGAACGAAATGCCTGTCCTTTACCATGTTTTTTTCTTTTTTTTTTCTTTTTTTTAAATAAATGAATCACTTTTAATTAATTAAAAATTTTTTGTTTACGTTTGGAAAGAAATTTTAAATGCCGATAACTCTTAATCTATACATTTTAGAAGGTACACCTGCCCTCAAAAACTTATTTATTTTTAAAGATCTTTCTAAAAACGTAAATTATATATTTAAAATATTTTTAAAGCATAAACACTACGTCTGATTACTTTATTTTACAATATTATAAGAACACGCATTTTATCAGACAATTTAATGCACTAAACAAACACGAGTGAAAAATTGACCTGGGTCAGGACTCGAACGTGGTTCAACCTTACGCATGGTGTGCCGACGCTCTGCGACTGAGCCACCCAGATCGATACGCTTGACGGGAATTTCTCATACTTATTCTTGTTGGAAACAGTCATCTGCCACAGTTTGCAGTCATATTTAATAGTTTGATAAAATGTGTGTTCTTATAATTATGAAGTTTTATTTTTCAAAAAATCTTCAGAAGAAAATGGCTGACTTGCAGATGAAATTTGATGTTGTTATAACTTGTAACTGATTTGTGCTATTATAATACAGATGGTACATGGTCGTTGGCATGTTTTATCTCTGTTTTGGCATAATTTTTTAATCGCCATGTTAATTAACAGTTTTTTGCTAATTAAGGATAGAAAATAATATTTTTTTACACTGGATTTTATAAAAGCACATAGATTACGTAATTACTTGTCCAAAAATGTAATCCTTTTTTTATTCTGCCGAATATTAAGGTCTGTAGGTTGTTTGAAAAAAAAAAGTTTGACGAAGAAAAAAGTTATGATTTTAAGTAACTCGACGTTTTTTTTTTTAAAATCTATATCTCTGTTTATAAATCATTTATGAAGATGAGTTTGGTCTTAAATTGAAGAAATTCTTCATTAGATTCTTCTAGTTTTCGTTTTTTTCTGCAACGCTTGGTTTATTTGATATCTGATATTTTAATCTGGCATGTTTTGTCGATTTAACATTGCGAAGTTGATTTCTGTAAGTAAGCAGTAGCGGTCTAGTTCAGTTCTTGGCGTTGTTTGTGCGGCGTTTTTTTTAAAACTTGGCTTGGCAGAGCGACCGCCCTGCTTGATTATATATATAGAATAATATAGAAATAAACCTTCCTTTAGCTTGTAATTAAGATATAAGAACAGTTTTTAGAATTTCTGAAAGCTGATTTTTATTTATTTATTTACCTATTTATTTATTTTTTGTTTATTTATTTATTTATTTATTTATTTTTTGCGTTGCCCTGTGCATGTTTAAAATTTCTTAGCAATTTCTTAGATTTACAATATTTTATTCAAATAAACATTGTACTGTTACAATAAATTTAAATGGAAACTTCACTTCTAAAACAAAAATAATTTAACAATTGGATTTCGTTAATTTACAGGAAAATGACGTGAAAGGTATTCCTGCGAAACGTTTGGAAAGAAATTTTAAATGCCGATAAGTCTTAATGTATACATTTTAGAAGGTACATCTTCTCTCAAAAACTAATTTATTTTTAAAGATCTTTCTAAAAACGCAAATTATGTATTTAAATTATTTTTTAAAGCATAAACACTACGTCTGATTACTTTATTTTACAATATTATAAGAACACGCATTTTATCAGACAATTAAATATACTAAACAAACATGAATGAAAAGTTGACCTGGGGCAGGACTCGAACCTGGGACTTCGTGCATGCCGTGCTGACGCGCTGCGACTGAACCACCCAGACCGATATCCTTCAACAGCAATTTCTCATACTTATTCATGTTGGAAACTGTCATCTGCCACAGTTTGCAGTCATATTTAATTGTCTGATAAAATATGTGTTCTTATAATTATGAAGTTTTATTTAAAAAAAATATCTTCAGAATAAAATGGCTGATTTGCAAATGAAATTTGATGTGGTTATATTATAACATGTAACTGATTTGTGCTATTTTAATACAGATGGTACATGGTAGTTGGCGGGTTTTATCTCTGTTTTGGCATAATTTTTTAATCGCCAAGTTAATTAACAGTTTTTTTGCTAATTAAGGATAGAAAATAATTTTTTTACACTGAATTTTATAAAAGCGCATAGATTACGTAATTACTTGTCCAAAAATGCAATCCTTTTTTTATTCTGCCCAACATTAAGGCCTGTACCTTGTTTGAAAAAAAAAGTTTGACGAAGAAAATAGTGATCATTTTAAGTAACTCGACGTTTTTAAAAAAAAAGCTATATCTCTGTTTAAGAATCACTTATGAAGATGAGTTTGGTCTTAAATTGAAGAAATTCTTCCTTAGATTCTTCTAGTTTTCGTTTTTTTTTTCTACGACGCTTGGTTTGTTTGATATCTGTAATTTTAATCTGGCATGTTTTGTCGATTTAACACTGCGAAATTGCTTTCTGTATATAAGCATTAGCTGTCTTTATTCAAGTTCTTGGCGTTGTTTGTGTGGCGTTTTTTTTAAAGCTTGGCTTGGCAGAGCGACCGCCCTGCTTGATATGTTTTAATACATTCGACCAATCTGACTTAGAATGTGCGTCCATTTCAATAATTTACTTCCACATTATCATATTTATTGTTCAATTTTCTGTTTAAATTTCATTGAAAAGCAAAAAAAGTTAAAGAAAGAATTTAAACAAGTTATATTTTAACAACAAAAAAAAAAAATCCACGAATGTTTGCTTAAGTGTTTGCGTTGTGTCTAAAGTTTACTTCAAAAATAAAATCATAATTTTTTTTTTCATTTAGAATTTATTAAGGTATCTGACTACGTTTAAAAAGTGGTTTTCGACCAAAATTGTCAAAACGATTTTATTACATTTTATTAAAGCCCAGCTTTGTAACTTTCCAAAACTGTTTTTATTTTTATTGTACGATAAATAGAACCGGAGTTGCAATGGTTTTTATAATACTCAATAGCTGTCACTTAAACCGGAAGTACTGTTTAAAGGACCGGAAGTGCTATTTAAAGGTGCTAACTGGGAGGGGGGAAGAAAAATTGTGGCCTTCTAGATATAAACAAAGGCCCAGTTCTTAAAAAAATGTGTATGGATCATAAAAACAGTGAAATTTAGATGCATATTAGTGTGCAAATTCTTGTAGTAAAACATAAATCTAAACTTTAAATGCATTTTTTGGAAAATGTAATTTTTGGTGAAAATTCCATACGCAAAACATGATTTCTCAAAAAGTTATTATAATATCACTAAGAAATTTAAAGTGTATGTTATTTACACTATTGTGAAGGCAATGAACTAAAGATTTAATTTTAGAATAAATATTTTTTGTTTTATGGATGTTTTTGTGGAAAGACATCGATGAATTTTATAAAAATCAGCATGTAAAAAGGTGCGATATGCTATAAATCTTGAAACATTTAAAATATCTCTTAGATTTTAGTTCATTGCCTTCACCAATGTTATAAGTATGAAGTGTAAAAAGGAAATTAAGATACATACAATATATTTTTCTATAGCGTGTTTTGCGTATTGGGCCATATTTCGCTAAATTTTACCACAAAATCCCCCATTTACCAAAATTTCATCAATGAATGAAATATTTTTGGCTTTTGTTTACAGTTTCTAGTCATAATATTAATAAAAATAAGTTCAAAAAATAATTAAATAGCTTTTTTGGAAAAAATTGCTCCGTACGTAGTCAGGCACCTTAAATAATTTTGGTTGTTTCATTTTTGGAGAAATAAATAAGATGTCTCAATTACGTTTAGAGCAAATTAATATTGTGCCAGAATTGTATTCGTTGAAAATACTTCTACACTCTAAAAACGACATTTTCAAAACTGAGCAAAAAATACTCAAATCTGAGTATGTCGCACAGTCAAAATGGCTCCGAATAAAAATTACTCAAGTTTGAAACATGTATGTACTCATTTCTGAAAACATGCACACACTCAAGAATAAAATATCATGTGCTCCTATTTGAGTATGTCCATGTTTCAAAAATGAGTAGAAAAGGACTGCTATGTGCTCATTTTTGAGTATGTCCATGTTTCGAAAATGAGTTTGAACTGATTCTAATCATTTTTGAGTATATCCATGTTTTAAAAATGAGTATTAACTGACCTCTATGTGCTCAGTTTTGTGTATGTCCATGTTTTAATATTCTGAGTATTTCTGACCTTTCAGAATTTAAAGCATAGTGTCGTTATATTTGAAACAAAAAGTTTCATAACAAAATGAAAACATCGATTTACTCAGATTTGAAAGTGTCAGTTTTCTCAGTGCATTATCATATTCATTGTTCAATTTTCTGTTTAAATTTCATTGGAAAGCCAAAAAATTGAAAAAAAGAGTTTAAACAAATTATACTTTGTAAAATAATCAACGAATGTTTTTTAAGTAATTGCGTTGTGTTTGTATCTTTTTAATTTTTTTACACATGAACTTAAATCAAATGTTAATTTCGCAGCACAATGAACAAAATTTAATTTAGACCTTTTTGCTTTCAAAGTATAATTGAATACCTACACAAAAAAACTTGTAAACCAGAATAAATGGGAATTAAAAAATGTTATTCACCTCATTAATTTGTGAACATAATGTTTTTTATAGAATTCCACCTGGAGTGAAGCAGCAAAAAAGGCTTTACAATATTGTTTCAAAATAATTTTAACGCAAGGAGAAAAAAAAATGGTATGTAATTATAGAGGCAAACGTAATTAAAAAGTTGAATATTGTTATAAATGAAAACAGAAAAAAAAATTACATATTGGTTTTATTACTATTTGGTTTTTAATTAAAATGTGAAGAGAGTCATATGAAATGATGATCAGGTGATTACCATTAAACTTTATTATTTTAATGATATCATTACATAACGGCTAACAATGAAACATTTTAATTACGCAAATTATTATTTAATACTTCTCTCGGAACATAATGTTTCAATGAAATAATGTTAACGTGTTAAGTATTTGCGTTGTGTTTGAATCTTTTTATTTATTTTTTACACCTGAATTTAAGTCAAATGTTAATTTTACAGCACAATGAACAAAATTTAATTTAGACGTTTTTGCTTTCAAAGTAAAATTGAATACCTACACAAAGAAGTTGTAAATGCAGAATAAATGGGAATTAAAAAATTTTATTCATCTCATTAATTTGTGAACAGAATGTTTTTATAGAATTCCACCTGGAGTGAAGTAAAAAAAAAAAAAAACTATACAATATTGTTTCAAAATAATTTTAATGCTTTAACAAAATTATTTTAATGCAAGGAGAAAAAAAAAATTTGTATGTAATTATAGACGCAAACGTAATTAAAAAGTTGAATATTGTTATTATGAAAACAGAAAAAAATTGCATATGTATCTGTTTGGTTTTTAATTAAAATGTGAAGAGAGTCATATGAAATATGAACAGATGATTACCATCAAACTTTATTATTTTAATGCTATCATTAAATAACGGCTAATAATAAAACAATTTAATTACGTAAATTATTTTTTAATAATTCTCTCGGAACTTGATATATATCGGAACTTGATACCGGAACTTTAAAATAATGTTTTGATAAATTTTAATCAGCACAAATTTTGAGCAAAAACGTTTGGCTTTTGCGTAAAGATAACATACATGATCTATGCATAGTCTATACATGGAAAATATTTATAGGTATCTAAGAAAAAGAAAATAAATGTAGACAATATGGATGTATAGAAAATACGCAATTTTGTTCGTTTATTAAGGATTTTCACAGAAATTTAGCAGATTTGTTTTCATTTAAGTTCCATGCGAGATAATGTAAAACACCTGCAGAATATAGAGGTCTGGTGTTATTCAGGCTTATGAAATGAGACGTAAAAATATCAAAGTGGTGAGCGAAGTTATTATTACACAATTTATAAAGTTTAATAATGAAATAAAAGATTTTATCATAAACTGAAAATATTAGATAGAATTATCTGAATTGTTAATCACTCTTTCATCCATGAAATTCATTATTTTCCCCTAAAATATGAATACCTACCCTTTGGAAAAAAAGAGCCTAGCGCAAAATTTGTAACAAAATAATTCTGTTACCACAACCGAAAACAATTTTTAGCCTTTTACCAATCTTCGTCTATCGGCGCGGAAAAATCCAAGGATTGTTGATAATGAATTTCGAAATAATTTGCCAGTAATTAGCCGAGATATTAATTAAAAACTTATTTAGAAAAACACAACACGGACCAAGGTGTTGCAACTTTGCGATTTCTTTAAAAGCACGCTTGGCGTAAAATGCCAAGTTCAAATTTTGTACGATGTCTTTGTTTTAGGTAAGGCGAATCATAGTGATAATTAGCAACGTTTTTCATTCCAATGGTATTCAATTATTGAAGGTAATTATTGAAATATAATTCATAGAATAATTCCAAGACATTATAAGTCATTAGTTTTGAGACAACATTCGCTTATATTTCAATATGTAATTCATTTAGAATGAAAAAACTTTTCGATTACAAATCACTTTAGTAATCATGCCTGCAAATATCATGCTTTTATGTTTAAAAACGAGTCAGAAAGTTTCGCGTTGTTGAGTATTCTTTTAGCAAGGATTTTTTTTTAAAATATAAAATTGCAGTTAGAAAGTAATAAATTTATTGTACGAAATCCTTTGTGCTCGAGTAAAATTCGCACTTGACTGACTTCTTTTTTCAGAAAGGGGTAAAACAGGTAAGTATTGAGGTAATCACACTAAAAAATTATTGTTATATACGAGAAATTGCATCAGTTAGCAGCTATGCATATTGCACAGCGGATATAATTATAGATACAAGGATTGTTTAATAAGTAGTCGGAGAAGTAGTGCATAATGCAAAATACAGTTATAGCAAGAAAATATACAAAGAATTAGTAATTAAAGTAAAACAAAAATTGTACAATTTTAATTATAAAAATTAATTTTATAATTTTTCTGGTGAGACTTGTATTTTTCGATTTTAAATTTTAAATATTCAATAAAATATTAGGTAACTTTTTAGCAAAATTTTATGAATGGTACCCCAAATAACAACCAATGTAAGAGAAAAAAACAGCCCAAAAAAAACTGAACTGTAAAATACATTTTTTTTTTTGCACGTATACTACAAATTTCTGAGCAAAATTGGGCGAATATTAGCATCGAGAAAGCTATAGATAGGCTTTTGAAATTTATTCGTCACGTGTCCTAATTAACTCGTCAACAATCATTTTTCTTCAGCTACTTTAAGATTACTCGCATTCCACGTGTTGGTAACTCAATGCGATTCCTGTATATTAACCAATTATACTATAATATTTACAGTTCATAGTGTTGCTGAGTTTTGAATGTAAATAATTTTAGATTTTAGAATTAGTAAAACACTTTAAGAGTATATTGGAGACTTAGATAAAGAAAACAATTGATAAATACAACAAGTGAGCAGTAATTTTATGTCCTGTTGCAAAAATTAGTGTAAGAGCAGTAAATAAAAATTATGCAATGTATGATTATGCATTAAATATTAACGAATACGAACTTTTACTCAACTTCGGATGCAGAATGAATAGTTTGTAAAAATTAGTCTTCCAAAAATGTTGAAATATTTGAAAAATTTTCTAAAGTAATTTGTAATAGTTTCTTTTCAAAACAAGCAGTTGTAATTGTGGTTAGTTACAGTTTTCATAAAGTGGTTTCAGTTTTAGTTCGCTACAAAAATAGTATTTTTTTCCGACCACTACTTCTGGTATTGACTGTAAAATAATAATAATAATAATAATAAAACACCTTGTGCATTTATTCGTGTTTGAACTACTGAACGTTTTCCATTAATTTTATTCAAACCACAAATTTTAAGAAAGATTTTTTTATATAGTATTTAGACGACATATTTGTTTTGTGCAGTATTTTACTGTGATCTTTCTATATTTTGTAAAATCACAGTAATATACTGACTCGAAAAAGTAACAAGAACGAAAAATCATGCGTCAAGCATAGATTATGTAGCGCTTTCCAACGCTTCCAAAATATTTTTTCAAAACATACCGTTTAATAAGCTAAGAGATAACATCTAAGTAAACAATTTGGAAAACGCATAACATATTTAAAAACATAATTTCAGGAATTTCCAACAGATACAATATTCGGAAAAATATCCGAATACTTTTATTCAGCCCTGTATATGATCTATAGATTTGTATATGCTAGGATGCTAAATTTTAGTTTAGTTAGGAAACGCGTAGCACAGTTTAAAATTATCTTTCTGGAGTTTCTGTCAATAAACGGAAATGTGTTCGCGAACTTTTGTGCTGCCCTGTATAGGATCTACAGAATTTATACACACCACGTAATAGACAAAAAGCGAGTTAAAATTAAAATCGCGTTTAGTAACTTAAAGCGCACTTCCAGGAATTAGTGTTAACAGACAGTAGAGAATTCTTTTGTGTGTCCCTGTAAATGAACGATGACTGCTATACACACACTATTCTGTAGTAAGCCTCTTGTAATGCACCTTAGATATATATATATAAATTTCAATGCGTTTAAATTAGTGAAACATTATTTAAATAAACCGCAGACGATTTTTCTCCATAGACGTCATGTAACGGAATTCTTTTGACTGTCCCTGTAAAGTAACTATAAATGCTATGCACACCCTATTCCATATTAAGCTTCTTCTAATGCACCTTAGTGATATATATAAATTTCAATGCGTTTAAAATAGTGAAACATTATTTAAATAAACCGCAGACGATTTTTCTCCATAGACGTCATGTAACGGAATTCTTTTGACTGTCCCTGTAAAGTAACTATAAATGCTATGCACACCCTATTCCATATTAAGCTTCTTCTAATGCACCTTAGTGATATATATAAATTTCAATGCGTTTAAAATAGTGAAACATTATTTAAATAAACCGCAAATGATTTTTCCCCATAGACCGCAATGTAACAGAATTCTTTTGAGTGTCCCTGTAAGAAAACTATAAGTGCTACACACTTCCGTTGAAATAGGGAACATGCTATAGATAACGACAATAACATATAAAAATTGCAGAGCAATCCGAGCATATTTACGGGAGTTAGAGCACGGCCAGACGGCCAGACGGCAGACGGCAGACGACCATACGGCCAGACAAACCGAAGTCATAAGCACTTTTCAACTAGGTTGGAAAGTGCTAAAAATGAGACTAATGAAAAGAGTTTCAAAATGTTTCGTGTTCACACGTTGGCCGCCCCATGAATCTATATGGCCTCAGGTGTGAATTCCATTCTGCACACCGTGAGACCATAGGATCTCACGGCAGATTATTATGGCACAAGATTGCCGAGCCCGTGTACGTCCCTTCGCAGGTAAAAGTCGCTGATCGTGGGAAATCAAATGCATAATGGGTAGTTTGGTTGGTTTCGAAAAAGTAATCAATTTCAGGCTGAGCGGTAAATGTATTAAGAAACTAATGGACTCAATACTTTATTTTGATCATTAGCTACCGAGCAAAGACAAATCGAAATATCTTTTAAATTTTTGACCATATTAAAAACAATATAATTAATTTAAAAAAAAAGGAATCTATTTAACTTGCAACATTACGCGCAAGTTCACAGCTGACAATTTTTACTGTCTTCTGTTAGATTTGAAAAGTTTTGTCTTATTTAATCGAAAATTTCGGCAATTAAAAAAGCAAAATGTACTATTAAATTTTAGTGGTAAGCAAAAAGCGTAAAAGTTGGCAGCTATGCAATTTATTCTAGAAATATTTACTTACAATTTATGCTATTTTTAATTATTAGAAATATTAATCGATGGAATTTATTCCCTAGATTAATATTAAATTTATTAAATGTACAAATATGTGTAAAATATTAAATTTATTCCATAGATTAATGTTCAGAAAAATAGGATATGAACTGTTGTGAGTAAAGTATTCTGTTTTACTCATCATATATGTGTCAGAAATTTTAGTAAAGAAATTATTTCCATGCTGTAAAAGAAAACTAAATAAACGTGATTTGATTTTTTCTAAAATGTATTTATCCTAGAACATATGATTTCGTAATTGCAAATAAATGAGATATAAACATTCTAATCCCATGAGAAAAATAGTAGCACATTTTCCAAATTCTTTTCACCCTAGCGAAAGAGTGCTGTTTCCGTGGTTAGTGATAATAAATTTAGAGCTTCTCGGGAAGGGCGCCCCTGCCAGGGGCGTGGTGTTACTTTTATTGCCTATTAAACCTACGGTCATTAAAAGCCACGAACGCCCATTACACGCTAGGGTGGAGCTTTTACGTCACTTCCGTCTCTTTTAGTTGGGCAGGTGATGGTATATTGAATCAGTGAATCCGAATTGCGAGCTTATGTAAACAATTAGAAGGGATTCTGGGGAAAAGACTGAACGTTTCTGACGTGACTCTCTCTATACCTAGGCCATGAGTTAATCAACAGAAGGTCAACATTGTGGTTGCACGTCATGCTTTTTTTGAGACAATATTCTGAATGAATTCTGGGAGGGGTGGATAATAAAAAGGTGTAGAGTGTTGTGTAATTTCCCATTTGGGAGTAGTAGTGAATCCTTATCACAAAAATGGTAATTGATGTTTTCTGTAGCAATGATTATCTTAAAATTGATCTTAAGTTTAATTAAAAATAAATTAAACTTAAATTAGATTTTAATGCATATTCTGTATACAAGATTTATTATTTTTAATAAACATAATAATAATAATGATTATAATTTTAATATACTCTTACAAAGTAGTTAACCAATATTATAACTACTATTGAGCAATATCATACTAAAACCCATATGCAGAACTGCCACTGGCGACTATTTTTTTCATACAATTTTTAATTATTTTTAATGAACATAATAATAATGATTATAATTTTAATATACTGTCACAAAGTAGTTAACCAATATCATAACTACTATTAAGCCTTGTCATACTAAAGCCCATATGCAGGACTACCGCTGGCGACTATTTTTGTATACAAATTTTAATTATTTTTAATGAACATAATAATAATGATTATAATTTTAATATACTGTTACAAAGTAGTTAACCAATATCAAAACTACTATTAAGCATTATCATACTAAAAGCCCATATGCAGGACTTCCACTGGCGACTATTTTTATATTCTATTTGAACCACTATTTTTGAAAGATAAATTTTTTAGTGCCTTTCTCTTGCACATGGTGTCAAAGTGTATGAGAAATATTTTTGTTTTGAGAAAGTGGTGCGAGATAGTATTAAAAAATATTCGCCAATGGTAGCCCTGTAAATGTATAATACATACATACAATGTATTCAATGCATAAATAGACAAACTTTAGAATGTTTGATTATAGAGGAGGTTCGACCCACTGCCTCTATTTTATGAAACAGTTATTTGCTGATAAGTACAAGATGAAAGCATAGTACCTACAAGTTTTTTCTAGTAGTTAAGGTTGTTTTTCAGCAATTTACAGAGAAAAAGCGCATGTTTAAGCAATTCTCCTACCCTTAAAGATGTAAGTTTTTTATTTGCCAGTCATAACCGGCTATGTTTATCGTAAATAAAGTTAACGAAGGTAGTTTTGCATTAAAATAGGGATGTTCAACCTTTTATACTCTAAAGCCAGATCAATACATTCTCAAATTTCCGCGAATCACACATAGGTTAGTTAAAAAAATAATATTCAAGAAGTATATATACTCACCTAAGTTACAAGATAAGATGCGGGTTGTGTGTAGGTGCTGTGGATTTGTTTAAAAATGTGCCATTTTTTTCAGGATTCGTAATCAAAAAATTCAGAATGGAAATTCAGAATTTTTCTATGAAGGCTGTTTTATTGAACTATGGTTTATATTCTGTTAACTATTAAAATTCAAAACAGAAGATCAACTGATTTCCCTATTTGTTCTTTGTGGGAAATGAATCCATTAAAATTTCTGTATGATTCACATTTCGGTGCAGAAAGCACCGAAATGGGAATCATTCCCAATCATAAAATGATAGAATTCATAAAATAGAATTCATAAAATGACACCGGCATCCAATAATATACTCACGAAGGCCCTCGGGCAATGGGTTGAAAATCCCAACTGTAAAGAGTATTTTATTTAATGATTTAAAAAAATAAGACATTTAATTAACACTTGAAGTAGGCATTTCCATGTCTTTTTATCCTTTTGCTTCAAGATGAAAAATGTGGGATTTTTGTGATGAAAAATGTGGGATCTCGCTGCATTTAAGGATAGGTTGATCTAGGGCAAACCTCTCATTTTTCATCTATTACAATGAATCACTTTCACAATGTTTAACAATTGAAGTTAAATTTATCAAAAACGAATTTATCAAAATTAATTTATTTTAGTAATTAATAGCGTAATTTTCATCAATGATGTTACTTGATTAATTTAATTTATTAACATCATTACTCGTACAATAACCATATTTGTTACAAATAAATAATTGTAAAAGTTTTTTTTTTCAGATTTTTATAGAATTTTTAATAGAATTTTCCGAATATTTCTTATATTAACTTGTACCTATATACTTTCAGGTTACATTATACATTTTTCATTCCTCAAGAAAAGATTCTGTTATTTCATTCTAAAACTATGAAATTTTCTTCAACTAAATTTTAAAACACACAGACGGTACGTTCTTAAACAGAATAAGCTACAGTAATAATTATTCGGAATTAATGTAGAAGAGTTGTGATAAATTAGCATCACTGTTTCACTTTTACAAAACTTTACAAAACACTTTTCACATGATATTCCTTTAAAATTTCCATCCTTTTGTCAAGGAGTCAAGCAATTCGTACGTTTAAATGCCGTTTTATTTTTAACAGCGTTAACATTCAAGGATGTCATCAATAATATGCCGGATGAGAAGCGGGTTGAATTAGCCTCATTAAATGCTTTGGGATTCTTAAATTAATATTCCAATCCCGTCTGAAGCGTGTGGACCGCACCTCTCTAAGGTAAGAATAAAGGAGAAATTAAAATTCCGTTTTCGGCGAAACGCTTTATCTCTCATAATGTTTGCGGATTTTCTTATACCAAAACGTGTCAACGCTAGTGAAGCAACTTTCTTCAAAGTTAAGGCTTGTCATATTAATATATATTTTTTCTTTTTTAAAATACTAATACCGTATAATAATATATTCTTTTTGTAAAATTATTCCTTAATAAGATCTGAATATGTTTACAACATTTTTCTTGGATTACATTGAGATAAAACCTTTTTGAATTAAAATAATAATATTGTAAGGTAATAATATAGAAATCGATTTGCTCACATGTGGAAATTGACTTCACTCTGATTAAATAAATGAATAGACGACACAGCTTGTATGTCGTCTCTCATAATGTTTGCGGATTTTCTTATACCAAAACGTGTCAACGCTAGTGAAGCAACTTTCTTCAAAGTTAATGCTTGTCATATTAATGTGTATTGTTTCTTTTTTAAAATACTTATACCATATTATAATAAATTATTTTTGTAAAATTATTACTACTTAATAAGATCTGAATATGTTTACAATCTTTTTCTTATATTACATTGAGATAAAACCTTTTTGAATTAAAGTAATAATATTGTAAGGTAATAATATAGAAATCGACTCGCTCACATGTGGAAATTGACTTCACTCTGATTAAATAAATGAATAGACGACACAGCTTGACTCTTTAAAAATGATTATATTAACAAGAAGGGCAGTATTTACAAGGTATATAAATGGATGGGTTGTCATCTTAAATAATAAACATCAGCATCATATTTGACTAAAAATCCACCACCTCAACTTCCCGGAATGTTTACATATTCTAGTACCCCTATCATGACAGTGTAACTTCATCCACCAGACTCAACTCAGTTCTGCTCTCAGAACAAGTATACTATTAGAGAGCAAATTCCATTGTTATTTGGTCGAAAAGTTGGTCCCGAGATAAGCTCAGATTTGGAGTTTTACAGGCTGTCTGTTTTGGCTGTAATCGCTTTCTTGGCAACTTCGACTCCAGAGGAACACGGACGCAATAATTAAGTTTCCGCGGGATTACGGAAATTATAAGCAAGTTTTAGCAGGAGAAAAACCGGTTTGGCGCACTAAATTGGGTGGGAATCCGTTTAGTAGGTAGGTGATCTTGGAGCCCAGAAAAGGTTAACAATTTGGTGTCTAGTATATTAGAAGGTCTATGCTTCTGCTAGAATACCGCGCAAATCTCGATTTCTGCCTGAAAAACCACGGAGTAAAGGGAAAGAACAGAGAGGCAGTGAACCATAAAAACGGCTTGTAATATGAAGCCGGTTATCGCTCAAATCATTAGGCCCAAACAAGCCACTTCATTGGACTGATATAGGCTGCACGTGGAACAAGGACTGGATTCATTGGACGGGGAGAGGTTTTCAAAGCAAGCCGCCAGTTGTTTGGGCTGACTTTAGGTTGCATTTTTGGCGTCACGTCGAACGTGAACATTTCATCTCCAGTTTCTCTTTACTCCGCGCTGAAAACAGTCTGCTGACTTGGCGCAAGCAATGTCGTTTGTAGTGTGCACGCCTCACACGTAAGTTCCATCTTACATCTTTCCACAACAGCTCTTTCACTGGCGTGAACCTGCATAGTGCTGACATCTGTTGGCTTTTAGCTCAACGATTAGTGATCAGAAAGGATAAATCCCACAATAATAATGTCTTTAACACGTATAATGAGAAAATGAATTGCGGTAAATTGGTGAAATTTATAATTACAAAATCTTTAACTGTGTTGACAATTACAGATCTAATGTAGGTCGGAGTAAAAAAGAAATTTTAAAGAAACGTAATAAAACATTGCAAGGCAAAAGCATTAATTATTCAAATATGTTAAATGTAATTCAAAACAGCTGTCAATTTGTGTAACAATTTTAAAGATTTTAAGAGTACTGTTTCCTCTAGTTCGAAAGGTTTTGTTGAAATAGCCACCACTCTCTTCAAAATTAATATTTCTTGTTCTCTACTAAACAGCCACCAGCTTTTAGAATGAATTTTTAAAGGATAATAACTAACACTTCTTGAACACAACTTCAATAATCATTTTTCAACAATCATTTTTGAACGAAATATTTTTTCACTGAAGTTTAAGGAACAGATTGCTTACACGCCCTCAGGTCCGCCATCTTGTTTTGTTGGCGAAAAACCGTTTATCGCCAACAAGAATTTGTCGCCAAGTGGTCATTTTGGGCTATTTTAGGTTTTATTTTTTATTTAATTTTGGAATATATACAGATTAAAATATATACAGATTAAACATAACAAAAGGGAAATTCAAGAAATTTTCACTGAATACTGAGCAAACGGCAGAAACGTAAATATAGTGATACTTAAAAAAAAAACGCAAAGATTCATTATTAAACCAACATATCTCTAAAAATAAATTAATTAAAACGTATATCCTATCGTTTAAAAAAACAAACCTCGATACAAAATTTGAAAAAACAAACATCGACAAATAGAAAATTCAAAAATCCGTACATAAATTTCTAAAATACATCTTAATAACAAACCTCCATAAAAAAAAAAAAAAAAAAAAAAAAAAAAAAAAAAAACACCAGAAATTGAAAAATCCAACCTGCGTACATAAATTGAAAAAATACATCTTTATAAATTGAAAAAATACATCTTTAAACAAACTTAGAAAAAAAAAACATCAGAAAAACACCTGCAGAATTAATTTGAAAAATCAAATATGGATACATCCATTAAAAAATCAAATCTCCGTGCATAAATTGCAAAAAATACTTCACGTTTCTACGAAAATTTCTTGAATGTAAATTTTTTATGTTTAATCTGTATACATTTTAATCTGTATATATTCCAAAATTAAATAAAAAATAAAACTTAAAATAGTGCAAAATGCAATTGCACTCCAAAAATAGGCCTAGGTTTCGAGATAATATCTCGCGAAACCTTGAAACCACCTTCTGCTTTCAAAATTTGCTGATATTTCAGCACATCACCAACAACTGGTAAACTAACAACAGAAGACATCATCAATCCAAAAAAAATAATCAAATATTAATAATAATAATAAAAAGTTGGAATTATACAACCTGATCAAAGATACCACGTGTAATAAAACAGTCAAGAAATCAAGAATACAACCTCTCACTTGTACGCTCACAGAAAATGTGAGAAGGAAAAAAAAAGCCGGGTCGGAGATTATTTAAGGGTTGCCAGAAGGCAAAAGTTCGCCCGGTAGTCAGATCGGCAAATACATCGCCGCCAAATCTCGCCAAACCTCGCCAAAAAATGGCCGCTAGATCTGAGGGCGTATAAGCAATCCTAGCCAAGTTTAATATAGTTCTCGGGAAATTTCTGAATCTTCAAAATTGATTCTAACTGACCTCTACTAAATAGCCATCATCTCGTAACATCATCTGTCCTTGACTTTACTCTCTACCAAATAACCACCATATGTTTTGATTAACATTTCTGGATACGACTTTCACGTCCAAAAATCTTTTTTTAACAAAATATCGTAGTTTAATGTAGTTATCTTATAAGTCGTGAATCTTCAAAATATCTGTCCTTGTTCTCTACTAAATAGCCATCATCTTTTAGAATATCTTTTTTTAAATAGAATAATACTTCGTGGATGCAACTTATGCTTCCAATAATGTTTTTTGAACGAAATGCTGTTGTCTATAGTTTTATGTATTTCTCTTATAAGTCGCGAATCATTTTAATTGGAGAATTCCTACGTGGCTCTATTTAAAAACAGGGTTAAGCATAATATCATGCCATTCAATGAAGACAGTTAATTGCTTTTATAAAATAGACTATTCATTATGAAGATAATATGGTTGATAAGACAAATGTCTTTTATGATTTTAAGACTAATTTAAAAGCAACATAGTAATAAACACTTTCAAATCTACATGAGGTTAATGATCTATCATACATGTTCATATTCATAGATAAATATCATTATTGTGAATCCCTTTGGTTGATAATTATTTCAAAGATAATATTTATATTTTGAAATCATAAGTTGAAATTGAAGACATCCGTACCATATATTAAATATATCTGATGTTTTTGGAAGTGTCGTTTAAGAAACATAACATAAAAACTGCTGTAATTAAGCAGAAATATTCAGAATATTTATACATACACACACACGCACACACACACACATATATATATTAGTATTGTACTGAACATTCCTTGACAAAAAGAGGATAAGTAATATGAACATTAGCTTGAAAAAACACTGTAGATTTAGATTAATTGTTAACTACATTTAAGATCTGCATTCTTAAGTATATTCATAAAGAAAGGTTTGAAGCATAAAAATAATTTTTTTATCGATGAACTTGCTTCTTTCTAAAATTAGTACACACCCATTCATCATCTTTTTACGAGTGATTAATGAATTATAAAGAATTTCTGCCCAAAATATATTCAAATTCGCATTTACTGTAAACGAATTGTATTGTTCTTTCTTAATTAAATTCTGAATGCAAATTTGTATAAAGTATGTTGGCGCTTAAAATTAATATTTTTAACGAGAAGGATTTCATCGAATGTTGTTTTTAAATAATTAAAAATTTGTTTGAAAAAGATTACCATTGATATTTTTTCTTTCAATATACATTTTTAATGCTTGTAAAGAGATCTTTTTTGCCAATCTACACAATTCATTAATGTTGTTTAAGTAAAAATTAAATTTGCGAAACAAAAATCTTGAAAAAAGTATAGGAAGACTTTTCAAAACGACGCGACGCAAATATGATTTAAATGCCAAGATGGTTCTAATAATTGATGCATTATAATAATTTAAGAAAAGTTTCGTGAATAATTTATTAAAATTGACTATAAGTAATTAGATAAAATCATAATAATAAACACGCACACTGCAAACATATAGCTATAATTGGAGATTCGCTGTGACTAATTATGGTAGAACGGGTTAAAGTTAGAACCGAAAACAGGTTTATATCCATCTAAACCCAGCTTTTCTAGAATTGGCAACTCTAATTTTACCCAATGTTAAAATTAAGCAACATAACATGATTTTTTTAAAACATATTTTTACATGCTTTCTGTTAACTTACATATCTGTATGTATGTGGCAGTCAAATCTTGTGACTAATTTTTCACCCACTTCCTATTGACATAGATCTTTGAAAGTCGGAATATATATGTATTCCTGACGGCAATACATGAAATGGACATTGATTTTTTAAAATTCGATTCCTAAGGGGGGGGGGCAACGTCGGACCAAAACTTGAATTTTCCCCATAGAAGTAACGTTACGATTGTTTAATAAATTGAAAAAGTAGGTCTATTGTTGCAACATTCATCCATTTTAACCACATTGTTGCTTGCATCATTATGACGTCAGCATTGAGCGACGCACACATTTGTGCTTTATAATATAAGTTGACTGTTTTGTGAATTTTAATAAGAGTATGTTAATTTTTTTTAAACATTTAATTTACTATTAATTGCTTTTCTTCGTAAAATGTATTCACACACTAATTTATCACAAAAACTGCTTGAAAAACCTGGAATAAAAAACTGTGTTTTAATCGATACTTTTAGATATTAGAAGATAAATAAAATAGAAAAAAAAAATCAATGAACACAGATTTATCTGTCCATTGTCTGAATTTATCTTTGAAATTATACATATACATATGTTATGTATATTAAATATATATTTTTCTTAATCAGTACCTTGGACGTAAGGGCGAAGGACAACTATCAAAATGCTATAAATATTGGATCTGAAAGAGTATCCGAAGAAATTATAGATGCTAAATGCGAAGCGCCAAGGGAAAATGATAAAATAAAAATAAAGAATAATACTTCTTATATAAATCTCTTGCTATGTAATGCGTGTAAACTAATCGGTCTGTTTTCCTTTACTTTGTCCGTTTTGTTATTATGGATAAGCCGTAAATAATACCACACGACGAACAGAAGATAGAATAGTGTGTGGCTTTGTTCGCATCGATCGGTCGGTTTCATTGTTATTCAGTGTTCATACATTTGCGTGACCCAGAATTTCCTACAAAAATTTCTGCTTTCACACTACATCGAATGTTTACGTGTATTTTGTATCGTTTAGCATTAAGCAGTGAATGGCTGAGATTCAAGAGATCAACGGCATATATCTCGTCGCGTGGTTTGACACGTGACGTGTGTATTGAGAAATAGGTTTCTTTGCAAAGTTTTTTGTATAGATATGAGTGAGTATAGATCTATATTTTCATCGCCAGTACTTCAAACATATATATTTAAAAAGAATAGATGAGTAAAAGAAAAAACTAGTCATTGGGGGCCACTGTAATACTTACCCATCATGGATATGCATAATATAAAATATGAAAATAAAACATGTGTAAACCATTTAAAAAATGCATTGCAATTCGAATAAAATCTTGGCTTGATGACGTCATAAACTTTAAATCGAGGCTAACGAAAAAAACAGGCTACCGCGGTGCATCAACCTCTGTAGGTTGCTCACACCCCTCGAGCTGTGGTAAAGCAAGAGCCGTCGTGGTAGCTCGACATATGACCTAGCGACCGTCTCCCCCTATGGGGTCTCGCGAACGAAGTCGTCGGGGGTTCCATGGCGGCTCATCAAGGTTCAGTCTCTGCGGAAGTTTCCTCCGAGATGTGGGGTTACTACCGTGACGACCTATGTCACCAACCTTGGTAAAATGACCTGGGGGTCCGCAGTGGGGAGCGGCCTCAGGCCGATCGCAGCGCCGGGCGAGACAAAGCCCTGGTGCGTTAAAAGCCCTTCAGAGGCTTGGGTGCGATGGTCGTTTACGCACGTCGGCGACGCGCAGGATAGTTTTATCTTTTTTATCTTTTTTATCTTGGAGGAAGAGGCTAGTTGCTTGTTTACATAACATGTCAACGTTCGACCTCTGTGGGAAAGCAAAAGTTGTCGCGGCAGCACGACGACCTAGAACCGTTTCCCCAAATGGTGTTTTCGGCGTCGGGGTCGGCGGGTGGCCTTCGTCAATTTGCCACGGGTTCGTCCTGTGGGGAGTTTCCCCAGAGTGGGGTTACTGTCCTAGCGACCTATGTCATCGAACTGTGGGTACTAGGTTAGAGGGTCCGCAGTGAGGTGCGGCTCTCTGGCCGGCCGTAGCGAGACAAAGCTACTGGCGCAGTAAAGGTCTCTCAGGACCTGGAAACGGTGGTCGAATGTGTGCGGTGCGTCCCGCATCGGGACGCCTGAGGCGCATGTCTCTTTTATCTTTTTTAACAGACCGCTAGAGTGACGTGATGCTCTTTTCGTACACCTGCATTGGTGCATTCGAGCATCACGTGACTCCGGCGGTCTGTAAAAAAAGATACTCGTAAAGCACCGCGGTAGCTTTTCTTTTTCGTTAGCTTCGCTATAAATGCTCTATTACTGAATTGCGTAAAAGAAACATCCTTATAAGTAAAAAAATTATAATGTTATTAACTAATAGTTTACTACGTCGGATTAAGCGTCTCATTTCCAATTAAAATATATCTTAATTGAAATTTGAAAGAAATACAGGGTCACGAAAAATCAAAGAGTGTGGAAAATAGGATTACAAATATCTCGGCAACTCATTATCCGATCGACTGCATCTTTATTCAAAATTTATGTTTTTTTATTGTCTTTTATATTTACTCCTTAAAATAAAAAAAATCGAAAATTTTTATATACCTTTTATCAGAACGAATATTTCGAGAGTCCGAAAAAAATAGTTCCGGATAATCGAGGTTACTGAAATTCAATAGGCTTCTTCTCATTATTACATACTAAGTACATATCAAATTTCAAGTCTCTATCTCAATTTGTTCGGGAGATAGAGCGTTTACAGATTTTCTTTGATTATCTGCTTGCCACTGGAAATTAAAGAACGAAAATGAATTAATTGCATTTCAGCATATATGGTTAGATATCGACGTTTTAAAAGTTTTATATGCTTTTTTGAGAAACTAAATTTATCGGGGGATAACTAAAAAGTGCGAAACAGCCGAATGCGCGATATACCGAGGCGCGATATAATGAGGGGTTACTATACTGTCATTTTTCATATCCCACTAAACAATATTTTGGGAAAATTAAGAATTTTTTTTTTAAATTTTGTACATATTACTTTTGTTTTTAGTCTACAGCATTATTTTTCTAAACTAAGACACAGAAAAAAATAACTAACACGGAATGAGTCAGTAACAAATTTGAAATTGACTCCACCTCTCCCGTAAAAAATGATACTGCCCACACTGAGAACTATTGCCTTAAAAGTTTTCAATAAAATTGTGACCAGGATTACGAAATTTATTTAAGATTGATATTTCTGGGAGCACAGTTGTGTTAGACCAACCAGTTGAGTTATGTAACTGAAAAAAACTAATTTTACGGAATCAAAACTTTAGTATTATTCAGAGCAGATGGTTTACGGTTTAGCAGTTCTTTTTTTTTTATTGTTGTTCCGTGTGATTTTTTAAAATGCAGAATTGGAACGACTTCATTAAAATCATAAAAGCACAAAGTCATTTCAGAATAGCCATTTTTATTAAAACGTAAGGAGTTAGAAAATTTAAGTCACGAGTTGGGTCAACCATTCTGAGAACAATTAGGGTCACCTAAATTGAATTAATTTTCATTTCTGAATAAAACAGTTAATCGTACATCGTACATACACTTTAACAAAAGACAAATGTTTGTTAATATACGAAAATATAATATAACTACGAACTAAAATATACAATCACTCCCGATTCCAAAAATACTTTTTTTAATCTTCAGAAATATCTGAAATCAATATATTTTCGACATTTGAAGAAACATTTATAAACATAAAGTTTCGTTTGCTGACACTGATTTTCGGAAAAGTTTCCGAGTTGTTTTTATAGTGTATTAATCAGTTTCCACAACTAGGAATATAGTTTTATCTGATGCTATCAATTCTCAAGTAAACATTTTCATATTTAGCAAACATGTTTTACGGACAAGCACGATACATTAACAACATTAACAACATTAAAATTAATATTACTTTGTCATTCTTGCTTGTATACATTCATTTACGCAGCTGCAAATGTTTAGTTGAGAATTGATAGCTTCCCGAAAAACCTATTTTCCGGGTTTAGAAAACTGAGTAATGCATTCTAAAAATTATTCAGAAACGTTTTCGAAAATTAGGTGCAGCAAAAGAAACTTTGTTTTTATAAATACTTCTTTGAATTTTAAAAATATATTGGTTTATAAGGTTTCTGCAGATAAAGAATGCATTTTGGAATCATATGGGTAACAAGGGAGACGACATTGTGAATTTTCGTTCGTGGTTATATTTTATTTTCGTAGATTAAAAAATATTTGTCTTTTTTTTTTTTTACAATGTACCGTGTATTTCTGTACATACTCAAACATTGCATTTTATAAACGATTACTCTTTTCTTCAAATGTGACTTTTTCATTCTACAACAGAGTGATGAATTTCCCGCACTACTGAGGACCAGCGACACTTCGAAATGCTTGAATGCTCAGGCAAATGCAATTGTTATTATATGCTTGTAGCAAATATTCCATTATCAGATCACTTGTAATTATCTTCTTTTTGTCCGATTTGGTTCATTTTGTTTTTTATATGTATATTCGGCCTTGTAAATGCCAAAAAAAAGCAGAGTTGAAGAAGTTAATATTCTTGTTTAGATGTTAAATTGATTATATTATTTCGTTGTTTATACAATTTTCAGAAAATTTGCTTAAGTACTTCATTGCGTAATGTTTTAGAGCTTAAAGGCAATGCGTCGCCATCATAATAATTTCAGTATAAAAATCTACAATATGCACGTTGTAATTACTGTGAACGAAAAGCAGAAGATATCAGGGATTGAGAGCAGGGGTTAAAAATAAATAAATTCTGACACAAACTATTTACATCCCACCCACCATATTATCGTTCCCTTATGCCATACATTATGTCGTGCCCTTCATGCCTCTGGCATATCCTTATCCCAGAGACATGAATGTGAAAATTTGAATATTTTTGGAAATATCATTTGAATGTTTACTATATCTTCATAATTCATCTGTTTTATTTTCCTAAAATGTTTTGTAAAGTAGCTTCAAGAGGGAATTACACACGTTTTGGTTCCTGGCAAAACGTTTAGCTAAATTTTGCCAAGTTTCTGACAAGTGCGAGTGGGACTCGTATCCTGCGGGTTCCGTACCATTATGTCACATTACCGTAAAGCTTAGTAAGTACCTATTTTCTTTAAAAATGTACAAAAATGAGAACAGCCCACTTATACCTGGAGGCTTCTTGAAATTGTTGTATTATAAAGCTGTAATATATTTAATTATCAATTAAATCTTAACAAGTTTTGTTGGTGATGTCTGAAGAAAGAATTGATTACACCGCATTGTATGTAAAAGTTTTAAAAAAAATGTTGTCTATAACTGCATTGCTCTTAGTAGCACTTTCATTTATTAATGACTGCATGCGTATGGAAGACAAATATAAACAAACTAGCTGTTGCCCGTGACTTTGTTCACGTAACATTTAAAGACAATTAATGAATTAATTGAGCAAAGCAACATATACAAATAACAAGCACTTTATCACATTTTATAGTAGTAAAACTTCTTAAAATCACAACTTGCCTATTTCTGTTTTTATAAATATATGATCATTTAAAAATCTTTCATGAGCTTGAAATTTCATACTCTTTCAATACGATTAAGTGTGAAATACATTTTTTTCTTTGTTATTCTATTTTATTATTTATATTTATTCTACTTTACATTTATTCCGCTCATGGAAATTGATTTAATTTAAGTTTCGTTTCGAAGAATATATTTTTTTAAATGATTATATTAGTAAATATTTTTGAGTAAATTTGCTAATTAACATATCACTTTAGATATGACCTTTATTTGATTAGAATAGTCTAAAAGTCAACATAAATTATGTTTATATCCCAAAACACTTCATATCTTAAACAAAAATGCAGTTATATAATATTTTAAAAGGAAATTAAAGCTTGGTGGAGTATAAAAGTTTAAAAAATAAATAAAATAAGTAGAAAATATACCTTTAACCAGCATATATTTATTAAATTTTTATTTCACAGTACCACACTTTTAACAGCTGTAGATCTATCAACAATATCAAAATGTTTACCACGCTCTATAGACTTTCAAAGCCTAAATGCTTATTTGTTAAACAATAGAGTTGCTGATTTATCCCAAATAACGAAAAGTTTCTGAATAAAGCACCCCAATTATTGATAAGCATTGTCATATTGATTGTTGTGTTGTAGCTTAGGATTATGGGACTTTCGAAATTTGACAGGAATACATTCCAATGAAGGGCAAAAATTACCCTACAGAGATATTTTAAACTGTAGATTTAGATATTTTAAAATTATAAGGAATTATGTAAGTATCAGAGAAAGATAACTCATAATACTTGGTTTTCTTATTGGCTTTTCCATTATCATGGTGACTTAAAAAAATAGGAGGGAGAATTTTCTTGTTTATTTAGTCGCATCGACTCTTCTTTTACTTTCACGTGGACGATATCAAATGCAAATCCTATTCTCCAATGAAAATTGCATATGTAACAACTTTTACATCAGCTTTAATATGTTTATTAAATTTTATCGAAATTCAAAATTCCTGAGGATTGTACGGTAAAAGGATATTAAACTTATGTTTTGGCCACCAATACTTTCTGTGGAAATTACGCTACTTTGTGTAATTGCTAAAATATACTAATATTTTCTGAATGAAAACCGGCACATGATTTAAAATATGAAGACGCATTCATCGGGAATAGATTTTACTATGAACTGACACTTGTATAATTAATAAAAATTCTTTCATTTCATGAATCCTGTACGAATATGTATTTATATTTATAGATAATGTGCATGTTTGATAACAAACTGGTTTGTTGCGTGTCTATTCAACTTAAAGTAATGCAAAACGTTGAGCTAAATTGTTTGAAGTTTCGCTAAATGTCTCCTAATTTTCAAGTAGTTAGAATGCATTATATAATGTGTAGAAAATAATACATTATGAATTACTAACTCTGCAATAATTGTTACTTTTAGCTTACAATTAGTTGAGAAATACGTCTTTATTTGAGTGCGTGACGTCACATGTACATTATCTATTTACAACATCAAAGCGCTTAAATAAATCCAATATCATAGAAAAATTTTAAACATTAATATTATTAAATATTAAATTTAACAAATAAATTATATTTACAAATTAATTTAAACAAAATTTGCTAAAATTGCGTTTTGAAATTTTGCGATTTTTGATGCAAAACATTATTTCTCAGAAATATATTGTTCTTTTAAGGATTGGACAATAATTTTGATGCTGGTGAAAGGAAAATGGCGCCGCTTTATCGAACTTATAAAAAATATAGTAGTTTTTAAAATTAAAATGAATGTTTTACATGAATAAAAATTACGTAATTTTTTCCCTATAAACCCTTTTACTTTTAATCTCTTTTGTTTTAACACCAATATTTAAAGAATATTGGAAAACCCTATACTGTTTTCTTAAAATCTAATTTTTATTAATAGTGGGCAATTATTGTCCATCTAAATCCAAGGAGCTTAAATATGTCGTCTTGGTTGAAGCTAAAGCGGAAAAATGTACGATGTAATGATTTCTAAATGTCAATATTTGACAGACGAGTTTTGGTTAAGGAGAATTCATTGAATCATGAAATTTGAATACGCAAAAATATGTTTTTACTTCCTGGAAAATTTAATTTAATATTAACAAACCAGTGGAAACAATTTACTTTTGTAAAATTAGCAGCTAAGTTATTAATTTTAATCTCCAAACACATTTAAATAAATGTACAATGTCATTTAAACGCACTTACAGGAATCTTTTTAATATTCCAAAAAAAATCACATTATCTTCCCAGAATTACGTCAGTTTCGAATTTCAAATTATAGTGAGTGAATCTGAATATCTATCTACACTAATATTATAAAGGAGTAAAGATTGTTTGTTTGTTTGTTTGTAGGGGGTAATCTCTGGAACTACCGAACCGATTTCAAAAGTGATGGTGGCAAATTGATGGTGACAACCCCTGCTCCAACATAGGCTATATTTTATGTCGGTGCCACTAACCCCAGGGGGTGCAGGAGCAAAAAACGTTCTAAAATTGCGATTTTTTAGCTATCAAACTGGCTATCAAGCCCTGAGAGCTTGCCAGCCGGTTCTGTATGTATGTATGTACGTACGTAATGCGATAACTCTTCATAGAAATATCTGTTTTCCTTCAAATTTTGTTTATAGGTTCACTGTGTTAAGGCGCTTCCCTGATTACTTTTCGGGATTGATTGGTTAAGTATAAAGGGGGGGGGAACAAGAGGCTAATCCCCCCCCCTTAATTTATATAAATGGGTTTTTCATGCAGAATTATTCCGTTTTCCTTCAAATTTTGTTTATAGGTTCACTGAGTTAAGGCGCTTCCCTGATTAGTTTTCGGGATTGATTAGTTAAGTATAAAGGGGGGGGGGGAACGGGGGCTAATACCCCCCTTAATTTATATAAATGGGTTTTTCATGCAGAATTATCCGATTTTCTTCAAATTTTGTATGAATATTCATTGTAATTAGAGATTTACCTGATTACTTTAAGGGGGTCATTAGTTAACTATGGGGGGGGGGGGGGCTAACGGGGGATGACCCCCCCCCCTTAATATATTGTTTATTTCTTTATTTTTCGATGGGCTTATTTCAAATTCTTTGAAATAAGAGTATAATGTACAATTAGTGTGAATAGCCTGTGAACTCAATGCCCTCAGTTTAACTGGGCAGTTTTATTTTTATTTTTTATACTGAAGGAGCTAGAAATTTGAAATTTGTCATTGTAGTTACTTATAAGATGTAAATGCTCTCTAAGAACAAAATAAAAAAGAAATTGAAATTTAAAAGGGTGAAATGAGCGAAAAGCGTTCTAAAAACAGTCTAAATTACAATTTCTATGAAATCTCTGGAACTACAGAACCGATTTCAAAAGTAATGGTGGCAAATTGATGGGGACAATCCCTACTCCAACATAGGCTATATTTTATGTCGGTGTCACTAACATCAATGGGGTGCGAGATCGAAAAATGTTCGAAAATTGCGACTTTTTTATACTGAAGGGGCAAGAGATTTGAAATTTAGCATTGTAGTTACTTATAAGATGTAAATGCTCTCTAAGAATAAATTAAAAAAAAAAATCGAAATTTAAATGGGTGAAATGAGCGAAAAGCGTTCTGAAGTCATTCTAAATTACAATTTCTATGGAATCTCTGGAACCACGGAACCGATTTCAAAAGAGATGGTGGCAAATTGGTGGTGACAATCCCTGCTCCAACAGCCTCTTTAATAAAAAACTATGCGTTGCTGACGACTGGGTTTTTCTCTAATTGTTGCACCAGATTAATCTCGGAAAATGAAACATTTGAAGTTACTGAAAAAAATGATAGCTCAAAAAGTATTTGTCAGAAAATTGTTAGACAAACTGCGTTTGAAAGGTAAAAAAATGTATTTTTCTTGATATAAATTTCAAATCTAATGATTATGCCGTTTTTCAAATATTGAATTTCAAAAATTACCAAATTTTCCAATGGAGTACCATAGCGAAACCTTCATGCGTAAAAAGATAATGATAAGGGAGACGTGTCCTGACGTGTATATTGGCTATAGCAGGAGTCACAAATTATAGTAGCCTTATTATTCTGTTAAAATATAAAAGTTATTTATGAAATGTCAATATTTTGTTTGATTAAAGGTTCGTTAAAAGAAATTGACCAGCGTAGCAGGCGTAGCTTGCTAGTTGGTTTATAAAACTATTGTCCATACGCAGTTTCTTTTAATGGCAGCGGGAAAGAAATTGCATGAGAAATTGAAAGGAAAGATAGATTTCTGTAATGATAAACTATGGGCGATGTTTGAAAACAGTTGTAAAGAATAATCTGAGAAATTTTTAAGTTGGCAGTATTTTTATTCGTGTTTTAAAGCATGTGTAGATCAAGTTTCGTTCAAATCGGACAAAAACTGTATATTTGTATAAGGAAAATACATACATATCAAGATCGGATTTTATATATAGATTTTT
Organism: Maratus michaelseni; assembly: GCA_963931845.1. NCBI lineage: Eukaryota > Metazoa > Arthropoda > Arachnida > Araneae > Salticidae > Maratus > Maratus michaelseni. Next base: position 413,269,086 of record OZ007589.1, read on the forward strand.
TTTTGTTTCATTTTAATTTTTGCGTGGATATTTTTCATTTGAAAATAAATTGTTGAGTAAAAATTATTATTCCGGGTTTTGATTCAGCATTGGCAACGATAATTTTTTTTTTCCTTTTATTCTCTATGAAAGTAATGAAACTTTGAATTATTAAGAAAAATATTTAAATTAAGTAAACGAAATCGAGCCTATGTTCATTTCTGTGTTATAATCCATCTATATGCAAAGATACGGGGCTATTAAATCCTCCCTTTTGACGTTTACTTCAACCAAACATTCACACACACAATCACATGTTAATTTGTCGGTATCCCGATTATGGAAAATTCAAATATTGAAAAACGTTTTTCAAAGGACGTAACATTTTATTGCAGAAATATTGAAGTAGAAGCCAGAAATGGTTTTTACGTGTGCTATAAGACCTTCCTTTGTGCTAAATTTCAAGATTCTAGATCAACGGGGGGTTTTGAGAGTGAGATTATATGAAAAAAAAATTGTTTTAATGCCGTAACATTTTATTGCATTGAGTCAGAAGCTCGAATTTTTCACAGAACAGTGGGACGTAGACCTTATTATTTAATAATTCTTTCAACTTGATACCTACAGCTGTTCCTGAAAAAAAAAGACAGCCTTGATAAACAGACGGACAACAAAGTGTTTCTATGAGGGTTACATTTTTCTCTTTTGATGCACGAAACCCTAAAAAGAGTTCTAAATTGCTAATAAATCTCAAAAATGAAATTTCGGAAATTAATGTTTCTGGTATATAAGGACGATTTATTTTCAAAGTACTAAACCTTATCGTAACTATGCATAAATAATTTAAAGAAAATACTAGTTTCATTTAGAATTTCTCAAGTATCCCCTAAACTATAAATTACACTTTCTCCCACTATAAGATCACTTTCTAATTCATCGGCCTTCAACTTGCATTTACTATTTCAATGTACATTAAATTAACAGTTGCAAACAGTTGTAGGTCTGATGTTTGATACTTTTCTCTTTATTCAATTTCGTCCTTGTGAACAATATAGCACGTCTGTTTATCCCAAGCACTTTCAACAAGTTGTCAAAAAAATCTATCACTCACTAAGTAGTTTCAGCCGGTGACATCTCATATCATAATGTTTGTAACACACGGTAAAAATTAAACTCTACAAATATAAGTGGTACTTGTTTTTTTTAATTAAAAAAATAGATAGCATATTTGTCCTGGGCAACAACAGGGCATGTTTCGATAGGACATAGTGATAGGATTAACCTGTTTGGGACGAGCGACACGTATACGTGACGCATAAGATGCTCAGACTCCTTCATTATTCCCACCAGTTAATTTTTATTGCAAGCTTTGCCTTATTGAATCCTAGCATTTCTGCGATTCAATTAGGCGCAAATTTCTGTTTTGAAAAACCGGTGGTAAAAGATTAAAAATTCTGTGAAGAACGCTCTTCGCGAAGGGGTTAAGGGATCTTGTATCTTTTAAATTCACCGAAAATCAGCAAAAACATTCAAAGTTTGAATTAGTGTATCTTAAAAACCATTTTTATGTATAAACATGAAATTTTCACTATTGATTAATCATTTTGGGCTTCTTAATATACTACTACTAGAAAATGACTAGCCTTTTACAGAATTTGTGCATTATTGAAATTACAATAACTTAGTTTTTATTTATCCGTAACTCATTGCGGGCATGATATCTTGATGTATGGTTTGTTATGAAATTTGATGTAGATAATAAGGACATACGTGTGTTTAAAGTGAGCTACTTTTAAGTATCTGCAGTGATAAGATTTTTAGTTATGAATATTTTTTTTCATGAAAAAATGTAAAATTTAGATTTTGTTTTGCAAAATTACATTTTTTACATAGTTATCGAAATAATTTTTAGATAAGATTAGATCATTTTAAAAATACTCATGTGCTTATTATTTAAATCAAATTTCGATACAATCCATGCATCCGCAAGATATCATGCGCACATTGATTTACGGAGTTAAAAAAAAAAGAGCAATTTTAATTTCAACAATACACAAATTATGTTACAAAGTAATCAGTTTCTAATGGTAGTATATTAAAAAAAAAAAAAAAACACAATCTGTTTAATCAGTAGTCAAAATTTTAAGTTTATACATAAAAAAGGTTTTGAAGATACACTAATTGAAACATTTTGTTGATTTTCGTTGAGTTTAAAAGGTACATGACCGCTTAAGATAGATTTGAAATGCTCTCAATCCTGAAAAAGATTCCTTTGTCATATGATCTTGTTCATTTACATGATTTTGTGCCATATTTGAATGGCTTAAAATATTGCTGTTTATTAAAAGAAATTCATATGCATTAAAAGATTTACTCCTATATATTGAGCCACTTTAGAAAAAGGTAGGATATTTAATTCGACGTATACATATGTATAAATAGTAATGTCTGTTATCGCATAACATTTGATTGAATCTGTTTGATTCTCTCACCATGCTCTCATTTTTGTAAAAATAATCCGATTAGCACCAAGTTGGATTATGATGATGAGGATGGAAACAGTATTTCCATTTTTCAAAACAGCCATATTTTTGTTAATATTATAGTGGAATATACTGGGTGTCCGAAAATGGACTGACTGATTTTAAAATTCTATAACTTCCAAACAGTGACAGATATTTAAAAAATTCTTGCAGGAGAGTAATGTATGATGTCAAGAGTTTTTTTTAGTGCGATTCCTGATTTATTTCGAATTATCAGCAATAGATGGCGCTGCGAGCTATAGCAATGAAATCCAGGCCAAAACTAAAATTGATGCGAAGGAAGGAGGTTCAATACATGGAGTAAGTCTCATTCGCTAACACAATCTTATTCTTAGGGCCCGATTCTCAATAAGATTTTATTGGGGAATGAGACCCACTCCACGTATTGAACCTCCTTCCTTCACATCAATGCTGTGTGATTTTTGCTTTTGTTTTTATTAGATGTCTATCGCTCGCAGCGCCATCTATTGCTGATAATTTGAACTAAAATCAGGAATCGCAGTCAAAAAAACTCCTAACATCATACATCACTCTCCTGCAAGAATTTTTTAGATATCTGTCACCGTTTGGAAGTTATTGAATTTTAAAATCAGTCAGTCTATTTTAGGATAACCGGTAAGATTGGAAACATTACATTCCAATCTTAGCACTATGGGAATATATTACTCATAACTTTCTTTATGGAATTTGATAGTTAATTGTTATACCAATTAACCCTTCTTTTCATGAGCTTTTCTTTTACAATTGTTTTTTTATACATATATTAAATATTAGACACCAGAAATTTTAAGACAGATTTTTAACTTTGTTCAGCAACATAGTTCACGGGAAATTTACTAGATTAATATTTCTATATAAATATAGTGGTGGCGAAGAAGTTGATTTATTTATTAAAAGTTAAATAAACAGCGATGGAAATTTCCATCACAATGCAAAGAAGGGTTAATTTGAGAATTAATTTAGAAGTCCATGAACAATTTATATTTTTCTCAGAAAATGGGGAAAAATTAATGTCCTTAGTTTGTTTCTTAAATGCATCATGATAAATTCATAATTAGCAACTATTTTACATTTTCAGTTTAAAAGATTATTTAAATTAAAAAATGGTTAACGGACTATCCAATTTTGTAACTAGAGTTATTAAGTCTGAAAATGATTGAAAAGATAGCTTAAAAAATATCCGAATTTTTTAGTGCTACAGTTTCTTAGCTTCTTTAAAATCGTTAAATATTTAAGTATTAAACTGTTTTACTTTTCCCAAATCCGATTTTCATGCTTTGTTTTTTAATATTTAAAATGCATGAAAAGTTAAAATATTTCACACTTTCTGCTATTAATTTCAAAATAGTTATACTTTGGTGGAAGTTTATAAGCTTTTACCGATTGTAAAAGTTCTGAACAATAACAATTAATCACAGTGGTGCAGTCGTAAGAAAATACGAGAGAATATACGCTATAAATAATGGGTATACACCAGATAGTACACGTTATAACTACGGAGTTAACCAGAATGTATACAGTGTTTAACACCGTATACCCTCCAATACATCCTTTATCTACTAAATATATAAAATACTACAAATGGAAATTTTGTTCCGACTGCTTATAACTCGACTTCTGTTCAATGGATTTTGATGGATTTTACATGGTTAGATAGTTAATTTTTCAGGGTAGGTTTTAATATATAACATATTGTTCCACGTAAATTAGTTATAGAATTATAATGGAAAGTTCTGTTATCTTGGACGAAAAAGTTACCATTGGTCATTTTTTGGCGACCATTATCGCTGGTGAAAGAATTAAAACGGCTATACAACTCGAAAAAAAAAGAAAGAAAAAAAAACTGTTGCTAATTTTATTTAAAAAAGGGGGAGGGGAGGAAAAAGTTTTGATGAGAAATAACATTATAAAACGAGCGTATTTAATTTAAACTTGAATGGGAATTTTCGTAAAGCTTTAAAAAATATTCAATGTGAAAGTCTGCAATTCTAACAATATTTATCTTTTGCATCAAGTTAAGAAAAATGCATCTGAAAATTTGATTAGATAAAATATTAGATAATTTTTTTTTGTTAAATTTAATTTTAATTTTTATCTAACTCCTCCATTATGTGACTTACAAAAGAAAATAGCAGATGTAATTATAAAAAAGTAGTGTACTTGTTATTTATACAAAATAATCATGATAAAATAAACCTAACCCTTTTTAACCTTAAAAAAGTCTAAAAATAATCTTCTATAAAACAAAAGTGCCTAAATAATATTCTTTTATCTGTTAAATATTAACTGAAGATACCATAAAGAACTGTGATTTCAATTGGCACCACCACTTACTTGAAAGAGTCGAAATCTTTACATAAATCTTATACTCAAGTGCTACGAAAACATATAAATTGAGTCCATGTGTAAGGCTACGCCTTCTACCGGTAGCAATAATTTCTAATATCAACCCTTTCATTTAAGCAATTCTTTGTTTTAGAGGTGCCTGGTTTGTATTAAACTGCGAGAAAAATGGAAAGTTTCTTTTAAATTAACCCGTATATATATAAAAAAGAGAAAATTCCGGAGCAGTTTCTCATAACAGCATTTAGATTTCGTGTGTTCATAAATATTTAACCGGAAGAAGGTGGAATGGAGGCGGAATTATTCCATTGTTTCGCTTTATTATTCAACTCTTAAGAGCTCGCGTGTTAATCGTGACCCAAGAATTTTTTTCCTTACTTGCATAAATTATATTTTTCTTTCCCGTAATTTTCTTTCTCTGTTTGGAATGTGTTAAGAGATAGTTTTCTGATGTCCTTTTCACTCCTAACTTAATATTACCAAGAAAATAAAGATTTTTTTTTTCGATATTAAAATTAGAAACTTTAAATAAAATGCTTCCTACCTCATAGAATGTTTAAAAAATGGATTAGTTTTTACTGCAGATGTTATTGTATAAGATGAAATATTTCCTAACTAGGCGAAACAGTCCGGGCCAGGATTCGAACCAGGGATCTCTTGGCTGAAGAGCTTCCAATGCTCTACCAACTGAGCAATCCCGGACGAATATGACTGAACTAATTCACCCAGTCAAAACTTCTTGATCATAGCATCTGGTCTGATATCTGAATCAGATCAACAGAAAAAATCGCAGGTAATGGGACCTTCAGTAAACGCTGGAAACGTGATTACATTAGATTAATAGTGACACAATTATTCAAATTGGTAAAGAATTCATATGATTTCTTTACTAGTTTGAATAATTGTGTCAAAATTAATCTAACGTTATTGTACTTGTAAACAATACACGTGATTCCCAAAATGTTGATTACATTCTAGTTTGAAGATAACATTTGCATGCTTTGCCTGATGAATAGAAGCATACAAATATTTTCTCTCGAAACTGTTTTCTAAGAAATTTCGAAATTTCGTTTCGATTGTTTTTACTTTTAATGTTTTTGTAAGTAAGAGAGATTAGTTTTCGGTTAGTTTTGTTAATATTGCTACTGCGTCTTCCGGAAAATAAGACTTGATCGGATAACAAGCCCAGCATGATTTTTTGGCATATTCATAAATCCTATTTCAAAAATTAATCCGTATTATTCCACTTCAAAATATTCATTCTCCACTTTCTTAAGATAGTCTCTATCAAAGTATCATCCTGGCTTTAAAAATACCAGGATCGTTCTCTTTTCAACCTCTGATCGAGCCGCTAAACAGCAAGAAAAGTGATAAGAGGTAAGGATGTGCGGTGGGCGACTGCCCATTTCTCTAACTATAACCTCTGCTACTACCGACGCTAGCTAGTCATTTTGAGCTGGTGGTGGTACGCCCGTAAACATGGCTGGTACGATTGATGTTACCGCCAAGTACCGCCCACTGAAGATTTAGGCCTGAAGCTGACAGAAAAATTGATGCAGTCGTAGGCGGAAATTTCTCAGCGTGTGTACGGTTCCTTGAAATTCAATACCAATAATTTCAAAAAGTTTTCTCCGCCATTTTTGTTTAGGATCCAATAAGTCAAAGAAAACTTTTAGAAAATACTACCGTACAAAGGTTTTACAAAATCGACCCACGAGTGCCGCCGTTTTTGTGTCAGCGCTCAGGCCTAGTATTCAGGGGGCGGTGCGCCAAGTACAAGTTACGTTGTGTTATTCACTTTTTTCAACAGAAGGGAATAGTATAGCAGAAATTCACCGAGTTGTCTTCATTCATGACAACGCCCGCCCTCACACTGTTGCTGTAACCAAACAGCTGCTGGAGCAGTTTAAATGGAATGTGTTTGATCATCTGCCGTATAACCCTGGCTTAGCACCGAGTGATTTTCATCTTTTCCCTGAATCAATGAACTGGCTAGGAGTCAATAGCTTCCAGACGAATGATGAGCTTCAAGCCACACTCAGACTCATCTCACATCACTGGCAACAACGTTCGTCGAAGAGGTGATCGGAAAGCTTGTCAATCGATCTGGCAAATGCCTCAATCTTCACTTCGATTATGCTGAAAAGTAACCATGTTTGTATATAACTTTTGGTAATAAATTCATTTTGTTCTTTACTTTTGTATTTTTTTATGGTCCATCGGAGGTTGAAAAAAAACAACCCTCGTATACTAGATTAATTTTAACATGATTATTCAAATTGGCAAAAAAATCATATGAGTTGTAATTTTCCAACTGGGCGAAAAATGTCCGGGCCAGAATTAGAACCTGGGATCTCTTGGCTGAAGCTGCCAATGCTCTACCAACTGAGCCATCTCGGTCGAATCTGGTGAACCTAATTCATACAGTTAACATTATTGATCATAGCATCTGGTCTGAGATCAGAATCAGCTCAGCAGAATAAATCACAGGTAATTTGGAACTCCAGCAAACCCTGGATACGTGATTACACTAGATTAATTTTAACAGAATTATTCAAATTGGTAAAGAAATCATATGAGTTGTAGTTTTTCAACTGGACGAAAAATGTCAGGAACAGGATTTGAATCTAGGATCTCTCAGCTGAAGCTGCCAATGCTCTACTAACTGAGCCTGAAGGACCTAATATATCTAATATATCCCTGGTATATCCAATTACGATTAGAGTTGATAAAACCTCTTTTAATCTCAGCTTTTAAAAGTTTTTTTTCATTCAATCTTTACAATTGTAGACAAAGGCGATTAATTCCTGCGATAGAATTACTGACAATTGTAATGCCAATTCGGTACGAGCAAACTTCTTCCGCAAGAAGTATTTATTAAAAAAAGCTATCATGCTGGAGATGAGAGATTAAGAAAAATGGTTTTACAAGAAATGGAGATATATGAAAAACGGACCAGAGCTCGGTTTGGAACTTTTATGACGATGTTGCAGAAGAACATGGCATGACTGTATGTGAATAAATGTAAATTTTTGTATATGAATGTATTAATAAAAACATATTCTTGTTCATGCATATATGAATAAATGTAAATGAATGTAACCCGCTATACATAAAAGAAAAATCGTCTGAAGTAGATCTAATACTTTTTGGATGAAAAATTAATATAGGGGAACTGGGGGATGAATGGGACAAGGGATGGATGGGACATTCTGAATATTTCAGGCAATAAATATTGTTTTTTAGTTGCTTCCTATCCTCATAGATGACACTATCAGAGTATGCTTCAGAACCAAAAGCACGACTACATGGCTGTTTTTAATTTCCTTCAAAGTTGCATTTCCTGAAAACTTTGCTTAAAAGTAATTTTTTTTATATATGAAGTTGTTTACATATTTTATGCATTATAAACAATTAAGATATGTTATAGTTATTTATTTCAAGGCTCAATATTTTTAATTAAAATGAATGAATATTAACCATTGGGACAAAATAATTTCTGAGACAAAATGGCTGAAAATTGAATATATGCATCATGGGGATGATTGGGACATTTCAAATAGGGATGAATGGGACTGATTCATTCATCCCTAGAGGATACTGAATTATTTTATTAACTAAATAATATTATATAAGTTGATAAATTAATAATTTATGTTAATTATTCCTTTAAGATTTCCTCCTCATTGTAGCCACCGTCATCTTCAGCCATTGGATGTTTCTGTTTATGGGCCTTTAAAGGCAAAGCTGAGATCAGTCTAAGGCGATTGGCTGACAAATAATCTTGGAGAGCATATTACAATTTATAACCTCTCAGCTTTTGCCAAGGAGGCATTTTTGTCAGCTAGTACTAGCAACATAAACATAACCAGTGGTTTCAGGAAAACTGCCATTTTCCTTTTTAAAAGCAATATATTCACTGAAACTGATTTTATACTAGCTTATGCGACTGGCAGACCACATTTAGAACATTTTAGATAGACCAAATGTATTGTGTTACTGATTGTGTGACACATCCGTGCAACTTTAACTTTGTAATTCATTAAAATTTCACTTAAAATATATAATATAAATTACAGTTTTTAATGCATAATTAACTGTGTTTTCACTTCTTAGATTACTAACACTGATATATAACAGCCATATAAGATCATATATTACAAATATAATTACATATAAGTTTATAATTATAAATTTTAATTTGGTATAATTGAATACAGAGCGGAAAATATTTGTGACCCATCCATCCCTGCTGTGGAGATGATTGGGACAGAGAGGGACTTTTTAAAATTTCATAATATATGTCTGTATAATAATAATCTTGAATAAATATTGTGCATAAGATGTAGACAAACACCTAATGTATGAAATGCTATATATAATATTAATAATAACTTAAATAAAATAATTAAAATAAATATTTTTGTGAAAATGTCCCATTCACCCCCTATCTCCCCTAGAAGTCTCGGTCTTCGGGATAACTTGGTTATTGTGAGAAGCACCACTGAGAGGACCTTTGAATGAAAAGTAACAAGAATCTTTGTTTTCGTACAATTAAAAGCACCGGCAATCTAATACAGTTACTACAGAGAAATTGAGTATGTGAATTTTGGATCCATGCCTCTAAATTTGTGATCAGCTCATTAATAACTAGGCTTAGTGGGACAATACTCTTTATGAGAGAAAGTTGTAAAACTAGAAAGAACATAAAACTGCTTAGTTTTTGTATTATAGAATTGTGTGTTCTTATCTTCTTGTATTGTCTGAGTAGTAAAATCGATAATTTTAGTTGCAATTTTTGAAACTTTTATCCTTCTTAGTAAAATTAAAGTCATAAACATTTAATAACTGTTCAGCTATCTTAGCGTTCACATTTTAAGCGTATGATCTTACATTTTATGCTAATATTTTTAATTTAAACTTAAGTAAGTTCAGTGGGAAAAATGTAGTGCTCTTTGAACATGAATCTCCATTTTAATGAAGCTTAGACTTGAAAAAGTAATTTGGTGTTTTTCGATCTGTGATTTTGTAAAACGCCATCTGTTGTAAATGGTTTCGTTTTCAAATTACGTAAACATAATTCAGATATATATTAATTTTGCATTATTTGTAACAGAAGTTCTAAAAAGACTTACTTTATCCATATCCTGAAATTGGCCAGGGATTGTTGCTTTGCATAAAGAAATAAACTCTTTAAGTTATTTGTAAGAAAATCGTGAAAAAAGCCACTATATTAAAAAGTAGTAAAATAACAATTATTGATTTAAAATAAACTGGAAATGAATGCCAATTAATTAAAAATTCCTTTGGATCATCATTAAAATTAAAGCTCTTAAGTAAAGAATTCATAAAAAATATTTCCTTATTCAAAATCTCATTATCATCGTTTAATTACTGGAAAATATAAAATTTTCAAACACTAATGTTTAACTCGTGGGAATACTTAATATTTGCAAGTTATTATACTGATCACTGAATGCAATTACATAAAAAAGATCAAATGTAATAAATGCTATATTGTTTTCTAAAATAATATTCCATATTTTGTCCACTTAAATATATATATATATCTTATTTCAAATCTTAAAGACAATCATGAACATATATTTTTTTCTTTCTTTAACAAGAAAGAAATTTTAAATGCATATTTAAAATTAAAAATCTTTGAATGATGGAGAAAAACAAATACATATAATGAGTTAGCCGGCATTATTTCGCCCATTCATTAGTATGATTCATTTTGATTGAATATTTAAATATCGTCTACTATACTGAAATATTGCTCAAATATTATGTAATTGCAATAGAGATGAAGATGGGCTTGGGGTTTATTTTTATACGTCCTAGGGCTTAAAGTGGGGATTTTATTTATTCACAAATTGAAAACAAGTAGAAAATTAAATTAAAAAAATCAAAAAAACCGACTGCGTAAAAAGCAAACTAACAATACGGTGCGTAAATTTTTTTTTCGTCTCTACCGCCATTTTGTATTTTACGGCTGCCATTTTGAATTTATGAAAACAAAACCTAGCCTATAACCATCGGACGGTTAAGACTAATCGATAGAGACCTCATTCATTGAAATCCATCCAGCCGTTGGGATGTTTCCAGGGTATAAAGAAATTCACATACACACCCACATACATACCCAGATACGCGTCAAACACATAACCTTTTTTTGCAGTAGGGTAAAAAGAAAATAAAACTTGCTATTTAAGAAACAAGAATGTAGTAAAGTTTCTTAAAGTGTTTTACAGTTCTGTAAAAATCAATTTGGAAGGGGATTGAATTGTTGTTGTTGGGATATAAAGATAAATATTCTATATGATTCTGAAGCCTTGTCACTGTCAGTGTTAGTAACATTAAGAAGCTGTGGGATATTCCTTGTGGTCTCGGTCTATCATCATTTTAAATTTGAAGTCGTTTTTCAGAATAAATAGAAAACAGAACTCATGTCCTTTTGACATTATTGTACAGTGATACTTTAAAAGAGTAAGTATTGTGATTTTTGTAGATAGCCGCCACTGGTTAAGTATAAATAACAAATTTGCTTTATTAAACAGGTTTTCAGGGATATGAAATCATTGAACATCGATGGGAGCGTATTCCGGTGTATTACATACTAGCAAAACCCGCGGCTTTGCTCGCGTAATTCTTGAAAAATGTCAAGTGGTATTCGTTGGCCTATTTTCATTAGAGAAAATTTTACTGCCACATATAAATCAGAAATTAATAATAAAGCCACACTAATGTCGAAAAAAATCGAAATTTTAGAACGATTTTCACTCTTTCACCCCCTCCCCCCCCTCAGTGTGGTAGTGTCACCGATATAAAATATAGCCTATGTTACAGCAGGGACAGTTACCATCACTTTTGAAAATGGTTCTGTAGTTCCAGAGATTCCATGGAAATTGTAATTTAGAATGTTTTTAAACTGCTTTTCGCTCATCTCATCCTTTAAAATTTCGGATTTTTTAAGAATTTGTTCTTAGAGAGCATTAACATTTTATAAATAGCTACCATGCCAAATTTCAATTTTCTAGTTCCTTCAGTATAAAAAAATCGAAATTTCAGAATGTTTTTCGCTCTTGCACCACCCTGTGGTAGTGGCACCCACATAAAATATAGCCTATGTTACAGCAGAGACTGTCACCATCAATTTGTTACCATAACTTTTGACCAGGATTCGGTAGTTCCAGAGATTCCATAGAAATTGTAATTTAGAATGTTTTTAGAAAGCTTTTCGGTCATATCACAATTTCAAATTTCGATTTTTTTAGAATTTATTCTTAGAGAGCATTTACATCTTATAAGTAACTACCATGCCAAATTTCATGTTTCTAACACCTTCAGTATAAGAAAAATCAAAATTTTTGAACGTTTTTCGTTTTTGTACTCCCATGGGGTTAGTGACACCGATATAAAACATAGTCTATGTTACAGCAGGGACTGTTACCATCAATTTACCACCATCACTTTTGAAAACGGTACTGTAGTTCCAGAGATTCCATAGAAATTGTAATTTAGAATGTTTTTAGAACGCTTTTCGCTCATCTCACCCTTTTAAATTTCGAATTTTTTTAGAATTTGTTCTTAGAGAGCATTTACATCTTATAGGAAACTACCATGTTTCTAACACCTTCAGTATAAAAAAAATCGAAATTTTAGAACGTTTTTTGCTTCTTTACCCCCCCTGGGGTTAGTGGCACTGACATAAAATATAGCTTATGTTAGAGCACGTACTGTTATCGTAAATTTGCCACCATCACTTTTGAAAACGGTTCTGTAGTTCCAGAGATTCCCCTAAAATTGTAATTTAGAATGTTTTTAGAACGCTTTTCGCTCATCTCACACTTTTAACTTTCGATTTTTTGTAGAATTTGTTCTTAGAGAGCATTTACATCTTATAAGTAACTAACATGTCAAATTTCATGTTTCTAGCTCCTTCAGTATAACAAAAATCGAAATTTTAGAACGTTTTTCGCTCCTGCACCCCCCTGGGGTTAGTGGCACCAACATAAAATATAGCCTATGTTGGAGCAGGGACTGTCACCATCAATTTGCCACCATCACTTTTGAAAACGGTTCTGTAGTTCCAGAGATTCCATAGAAATTGTAATTTAGAATGTTTTTAGAACGCTTTTCGCTCATCTCACACTTTTAACTTTCGATTTTTTGTAGAATTTGTTCTTAGAGAGCATTTACATCTTATAAGTAACTAACATGCCAAATTTCATGTTTCTAGCTCCTTCAGTATAACAAAAATCGAAATTTTAGAACGTTTTTCGCTCTTGCACCCACCTGGGGTTAGTGGCACCGACATAAAATATAGCCTATGTCGGAGTAGGGACTGTCACCATCCATTTGCCACCGTCACTTTTGAAAACGGTTCTGTAGTTCCAGAGATTCCACAGAAATTGTTATTTAGAATGTTTTTAGAACGCTTTTCGCTCATCTCACCCTTTTAAATTTCGATTTTTTGTAGAATTTGTTCTTAGAGAGCATTTACATCTTATAAGTAACTAACATGCCAAATTTCATGTTTCTAGCTCCTTCAGTATAACAAAAATCGAAATTTTAGAACGTTTTTCGCTCCTGCACCCACCTGGGGTTAGTGGCACCGACATAAAATATAGCCTATGTCGGAGTAGGGACTGTCACCATCCATTTGCCACCATCACTTTTGAAAACGGTTCTGTAGTTCCAGAGATTCCCCTAAAATTGTAATTTAGAATGTTTTTAGAACGGTTTTCGCTCATCTCACACTTTTAACTTTCGATTTTTTGTAGAATTTGTTCTTAGAGAGCATTTACATCTTATAAGTAACTAACATGCCAAATTTCATGTTTCTAGCTCCTTCAGTATAACAAAAATCGAAATTTTAGAACGTTTTTCGCTCCTGCACCCCCCTGGGGTTAGTGGCACCAACATAAAATATAGCCTATGTTGGAGCAGGGACTGTCACCATCAATTTGCCACCATCACTTTTGAAAACGGTTCTGTAGTTCCAGAGATTCCATAGAAATTGTAATTTAGAATGTTTTTAGAACGCTTTTCGCTCATCTCACACTTTTAACTTTCGATTTTTTGTAGAATTTGTTCTTAGAGAGCATTTACATCTTATAAGTAACTAACATGCCAAATTTCATGTTTCTAGCTCCTTCAGTATAACAAAAATCGAAATTTTAGAACGTTTTTCGCTCTTGCACCCACCTGGGGTTAGTGGCACCGACATAAAATATAGCCTATGTCGGAGTAGGGACTGTCACCATCCATTTGCCACCGTCACTTTTGAAAACGGTTCTGTAGTTCCAGAGATTCCACAGAAATTGTTATTTAGAATGTTTTTAGAACGCTTTTCGCTCATCTCACCCTTTTAAATTTCGATTTTTTGTAGAATTTGTTCTTAGAGAGCATTTACATCTTATAAGTAACTAACATGCCAAATTTCATGTTTCTAGCTCCTTCAGTATAACAAAAATCGAAATTTTAGAACGTTTTTCGCTCCTGCACCCACCTGGGGTTAGTGGCACCGACATAAAATATAGCCTATGTCGGAGTAGGGACTGTCACCATCCATTTGCCACCATCACTTTTGAAAACGGTTCTGTAGTTCCAGAGATTCCATAGAAATTGTTATTTAGAATGTTTTTAGAACTCTTTTCGCTCATCTCACCCTTTTAAATTTCGAATTTTTTTAGAATTTGTTCTTAGAGAGCATTTACATCTTATAGGTAACTACCATGTTTCTAACACCTTCAGTATATAAAAAAAATCGAAATTTTAGAAGGTTTTTTGCTCCTTTACCCCCCCTGGGGTTAGTGGCACTGACATAAAATATAGCTTATGTTGGAGCAGGTACTGTTATCGTAAATTTACCACCATTACTTTTTTAAACGGTTCTGTAGTTCCAGAGATTTCACAAAAATTGTAATTTAGAATATTTTTAGAACGCTTTACGCTCATCTCACCCTATTAAATTTCGAATTTGATTAGAATTTGTTCTTAGAGAGCATTTACATCTTATAAGTAACTACCATGCTAAATGTCATGTTTCTAACACATTCAGTATAAAAAAAATCGAAATTTTAGAACCTTTTTCGCTCCTGCACCCCCCTGAGATAGTGGCACCGACATAAAATATAGCCTATGTTGGAGCAGGGACTGTCACCATCAATTTGCCACCATCACTTTTGAAAACGGTTCTGTAGTTCCAGAGATTCCATAGAAATTGTAATTTAGAATGTTTTTAGAACGCTTTTCGCTCATCTTACACTTTTATCTTTCGATTTTTTGTAGAATTTGTTCTTAGAGAGCATTTACATCTTATAAGTAACTAACATGCCAAATTTCATGTTTCTAGCTCCTTCAGTATAACAAAAATCGAAATTTTAGAACGTTTTTCGCTCCTGCACCCCCCTGGGGTTAGTGGCACCGACATAAAATATAGCATATGTTGGTGTAGGGATTGTCACCAGCAATTTGCCACCATCACTTTTGAAAACGGTTGTGTAGTTCCAGAGATTCCATAGAAATTGTAATTTAGAATTTTTTTAGAACGCTTTTTGCTCATCTGACACTTTTAAATTTCGATTTTTTGTAGAATTTGTTCTTAGAGAGCATTTACATCTTATAAGTAACTAACATGCCAAATTTCATGTTTCTAGCTCCTTCAGTATAACAAAAATCGAAATTTTAGAACGTTTTTCGCTCCTGCACCCACCTGGGGTTAGTGGCACCGACATAAAATATAGCCTATGTCGGAGTAGGGATTGTCACCATCAATTTGTCACCATCATTTTTGAAATAGCTTCAGTAGTTCCAGAGATGACCCCCTACAAATAAACAAACAAACAAAAAAACAAAAAAACAATCTTTACTATTTTATAATATTAGTATAGATTTAAGATTAAATAAATAAGTAAGTAAATGAGGTGGACGAATAAATTACTTTTATACATTTAATTAACATCATAGCATCAAGTCATACAGAACTACTAATACATTCCATGGCTAAAGCAGTAGAAAACAAACTTATTAATATAGATGGCGCTAGAGGATGGACTTACAACTATTCTTGTGGTGCTGTTATCTAGTACTTACTCTATGAAATAAAAACACCACAATGATTAATAGTTATTTCTATGCAAAAAGATATTTTTAAATGAGAAATAATTTTAAAATGTTATTACCAATTTTCTACTATGTACTTTTGGTATCCAGCTCTGGCGACCTCGATTTCTGATGACACAAAATTTCTCGAGCTCGGGCATCTCGATCTCTGATGACACAAAATTTCTCGAGCTCGGGCATCTCGATCTCTGATGACACAAAATTTCTCGAGCTCGGGCAAGCTTGGATGTCGAATTGTTGGACTTTGACTTCGAAAAAAAGAGCCTGAACTTATTTCTAATTAGTACGTTACTATTATTTTCCGGTGAGTGTAAGATAATGGTCAAGGCGTATGTACATTCCACGATTTCTAAAAGAATAATGATGCCTTGGGATCAGTGTTAGTAACATTAACCTTTTACCCGCCACACCATGAACTACTTGTCAGATTCCTTTAGAATTTTATTTTTGGCAATTTGTATTAATTTTAAAGTTGCATTCAAAATTTTGGGATGTTATGTAAAATAGAATTGATGTTAAAGATATGTTCCACTTGTGGAGCGTTGGCGGTAGGAATAACATTTGTAAATTTAAAGCGAATTTTTTATTTTTATAGAATAACAGCACTACACGCATATCAAACCAAAGAAAATAAGATAATGTGGTCCTATTTAGACTAGTTTCACCCTATTTAGCCTATTTAGACTAGTTTTACCCTATCAAGCATAATACCAGTCTATTTGGCTAGTTACCGTAGTAAAACCCTATTTACACCAATTATGGCTGAATAATTCTAATTTGGGCCTATTGGGGCTCGCTGCACCCTATTTAGCCTATTTAGACTAATTTTCCTATATTTAGCATTATATCAAATTGCAAAAAAATGATCAAAATCCTAATAATAATAATAATAATAATAAGATAATTTTGTACTCTGAACCACCAACGCTCCACATGTGGAACATTGGCATTCAAATGAGCATAAAACAAAAACAAAATAAGATAAATCATTTATTTATACCTAAACATTCATAAAATACAATAAGCAATACAATAGTCAACATCAGAGCACTCAAATTGAATTCTATAGGTATATAGTAAAAAGTACAGCCTACTACATTTACGTTTTTTGCTGCATTTCAACAAGCACCAGGATGGGAACCACAAAATTTATTAAACAATACTTTAAAATCCGTTATAACAGGATCTTTAAAAAGACATATTTAAATTTTGGAACAAATTAAACAAATACTTAAAATCCACTTGTGGAACGTTGACGGGTAAAAGTTTAAGAAGCTGTGAAATTACCTCGTGGCCTTGGTCTATCCTGCTCACTTTCAGTTTGAAGTCCTTTTTCAGAATCACAAGAAAACAAAGCTCATGTTTCTCTGACATTATTGTAGCAGTACAGTGTACTTCAGCTATTCCGCACATAGTAGTTACGTGTGTACAGAGTAGTAGTTATAAATTTTTAAAAACATAATGAAAAAAATCAATTCATGAAGCATTTTCAAAGTGTTTTCTCTCATACCCAGTACATAACTGAGGTTTTACAAAAATACTCCTGTAAATATTTTGGAGTTCTTCGCCACTAATATTGTTGCAAGTATTGATTATCTTTGTTTAAAGTTAACTACATACGTATTATCGTCCGTGTTTCTTTTTCTTGTGGTTTCTCACAGATTAATATTTATTATTGTGTATTTAGTCCCGATTCACAATGTTTAAATTTTAGTTTAGCATAGCGCATTCACTTTTAAAGCTACAGATATGTGGTTTTTAATAATAATCTTTTTGAAACAAAATGAAAAATCTTCTAATTGGCCAATTTTGTCTTGGGATAAAGAAGGGTGGGGAGCATAAAAATTTTAAAATGTAACTTTTTAAAAATTAATCACAGGAATGTTTCAGTAATTTATTAAAAGATTATTATATATTATGTAATATATATATTGTATTATATATTATATAATATACATATTGTGATGAGTTGACATGTTTCAACTCCTCCCTTATTTGTGGAATAAGAATAATCTCTCTGGAATGAAAATAATATGACAGATTGATCTCTATTGACAAAAATTCTATCAATAGTGTGAATTTCATTTTCATTTTGAGATAAGCCAAGCTGCAATACATGCTTTGTATTGAATGGTATGTTATCTGAATGAGTAGATTGTAAAGTATTGTTCTTGTGGATACAAAGAACTGGGCCCCTACGACATGCAATGTTTTCTGGGAAATTCCTGGAATGCAAGGAAAGCCTCTGGGAAGTGAAATTGCAGACGGCAGTTGATGGTGGAAGGAGTTGAATGTTGAATCAGTTGAATTTGGAATACTGGAGAGTGAGGTTCCACTTTGAGCGGACGTCAGAATCGGAATTTGGCTGACCATGTAAATTTACAGCATGGATGCTTATCATAATTTTTCATTTTTACTTTTGTTTTTTTAATGTGTTAATTTAAAATAAAGTTTTTTCGTTTCAAACGATAAATGGAATTTATTAATTATATATACAACGTCTCACGCTACCACAGCAATAGTATATATAATTAATTGGTGGCAGCAAATGGGATATGTGATCTAAAGTAAATTAGATTACGGATCTATGCGTTAACCTGATTAAACAGATGAAGAGCCAGTGGAAAACGGACGAGCAGAGTTGTGGAGTCTTGAAGTCTAATTGGAGTCGTGGGTTTTTCTCGGAATTCTAGCAAGTAGAGAACTGGTAAAGGAACTTTATCGACTAAATCTGTGAGGTGTATGAACAGTCAACTATAGACTTGGTGCTATTTGTGTGTGCTTCAAAATATATCAGTGAAATGAAGATATGCGGCGTACCATCTGAGTTGTCTACATACGAATCTAAGGTGCAATTAGTGCCTCATCAGTGTCTTCAAATCTTCAAAAATCTGTGTGTGTCATCTTTAAAAGTGCTTGGAAACCTGGTATCAGTGTGGTGGAAATATCTGCATCTGGAGGTAAGCTCTTTTATGATATCTTCTATAGAGGTCTGTTTTAAATTGAATTTTGTGTATAAATTTTAATTTTGGGGAACAAAACTCTATGTGAAATTTAAGAATTCTAGGGAAGCTATTAATTTGGTACTTAAATTTTTAGTTAGAATTTTTATGTTTGTTGATTTTCTGGTATCTGTTTGGTATAATATTGGGTTAAGAAAATTTTATATTTATGTATATGTTAAAATTTACTTGGGGTATAGTAAATTGTTATTGATTAATTGAGATTATTAATCAGGGTATTTTAATCATAATTTTGTATAAAACTTTTGGAATTAAGAGTTTTGTTTACATACATTTTATTTATTACAGTAATAAAGTTATAGCTTAATTTTATGGGTATACTGTGGATGATTATGATTAATGTTTCAAAATAAATTGATGTTATACTGTACTGTTGGGTATAAAATTTATTTTGGGGGATATACTCAGTTTGAAAGACGTCACTGTTGCATGAGAATTTGCTATATTGAAATTGTGTCGTTTTTGAATACATTATTATACGTATAGTGAAGAAAATTCTATTTCTGTATTTATTGTATTATTGTAAATTGAATATATCTGTTATTTTGAAATTTATTATATTTTGGGGGAAAATATGGCAGACTATTTAGTAAAATATAATAAAAATGTCTTGCTATTATTAGCAGAGGAATTTGAGACCAGTGTGTCAAAAACGTGTAAAAATCAAGCTATAATTCAGGCTATCGTTAGTGCTGAGGATTATAAAGAAAGTTACGCAAAACTTCGCTTGCAATATATTCTTGAACAGGAGGCAGAGCGGAAAGAACAGGAAAAACAAATTGAAAAAGATCGTAAAGAACAAGAGAGACAAATTGAAAAAGATCGTAAAGAAAGAGAGAGGCAAATTGAATTAGATAGGATTGCGCAAGAGGAAAAAGATAAACTTAGGAAATTTGAGTTAGATAAACTTGAAAAACAACTTGAGGTAGATAAACTTGAGAAACAACTTGAGGCAGATAAACTCGAAAAACAACTTGAAAAACAACTTGAATTACAAAAACTTGAGAAAAAACAGCAATTTGAATTAGAGAAATTGCGTATTCAGAATTCTGCAGATGTTGTTAGTGTTTCATCTAATGAATCAAATGTAGATTTTCATAGAACTCCTAAGGTAACTTTAAAGGATTTGGTTCCGCGTTTTGATTCTAAATTAATTGATATAACTCTTTTCTTTATGATTTTTGAAAGGCAAGCCGAGAAAGCTAAAGTTTCTCAGGAAGATTTGGTTAGTCAATTAATTCCTTTATTACCTTCTGATATTGCCGAAATTGTAGTAAAACAACCAGCAGACAAATGTGATGATTTTCTGCATATAAAGAAAGTTTTATTAGATAGGTTTAGGCTAAGTACAGGCGCCTTAAAACAAAAATTTGAAACTCATCAAAGAAAATCTGGTGAATTATGGGTGGATCTGATTTATGAGTTAAGGGGTTATCTGGATAATTGGTTAGAGTCATTAGAAGTGAGAGATTTTGAATCCTTAAAAGAACTAATGCTCACGGAACAATTGAAAAAACGTGTCCCTTTTGAGATAAAAGAAAAATTTATTGATGATTGGGAGGAAATAAAGATTGCTTCTAAACTCGCGGAAAAATCAGATAAATTTGAGAGTATAAGAAGAGAATTTAATAGGTCGGATAGAAAACCGTGGGAAAATAAATCTTTTCAGGATAAGCAAAAAGACAGCTTTAATTCTAAAAGTAGAAAGGAAATTAAACCAAAATCGGAATTTGAGAATACGAAAGAGTGTGGGAAATTTGATCAATTTAAGAAGGACAATGCTTTCGAAAAGCAAAAACAAGTCCAATGTTATAATTGTTTGGTAGTGGGGCACATCAGACCAAATTGTCCTGAATTGTTAAAAAGTAAATCTAATTATGAGGATAAAAGCATAGCTTGGATTGTTACTAGTGATGGGAAAAGTGTAAATAATAAGGAAGGTGTGGAAACCGAATTACCTATGGTTGATTTATGCGTGAATGGTAAGAAAGTAAAAGCGATTAAGGACACAGGTGCGCAAATTGCGGTTTTTGATGCTAATGACATTCCGTGGAGTGCTAAGAAAGTGGGAAATGTCTTTCTTATACCGGCCCTCGGAAATAGACAAAAAGCGGATTTGGTGTCAGTGCCGGTTGCTTTGATGGAAGGTGAAAAAGAGTGTGTTGAAAAAAATGTGGTGGTTGCAGTTGTGAGAAAACTAAATTCTCCGCCCCTTATAACACCAGCTGTTTATGACTTATTAAAGTTAGGAAATATGGAAAAGCAAAATTCGATGTATAAACAAGTGGGGAATCAAAGAGAATTAAATGGGCAGGGAACCCTCAGATTATCTAGCGATCATGAGCAAAGGGTTGTTAGAAAAATGGTTGTGAATGAAATCTGTGAAAGGGATAATAAGTCTGTTAATGAGATAGAGGTAAATTCACTGGAAGACGTGACTGATAGGTATTTGGAAAAAGGGTCTAAATTGATCGATACAAAAGAGGGTGCGTCTAAAAAGGATGGTGATAAAAGGTCAGGTATTGGAGGTCAATTTCGGGAAAAGAATTCTGAGCATGATGTAAATATACCCAGGTATTTTGTCGGTAGTATGGGATTTATACATGTTAGAAATAGAATTAGAAAGAAATTGAGTTCATCTATGACTGTGGCCAGTAAATTTAACTCTAGGATGAAGGAAAATAATAGAGTAAATTGAGGGGCTAAATGCCAAGAAGATGTGAATAAGAAATCAAAGTTAAAAAGAATGGAGCATTCTTCTTTTAAAACGGATCACAAAGAAAGATTTATTGAAATCAAACAAGATTTTGAAAGGAAAAATCATGATTATGAAGTTGTGAGGCGAAAATTATTGTCGAAAAGATTTTCTGATAGAAGTAATATAGATATTGGTTTTCGGGAGAATTCTCTAAATTAAGTTTATTCTAAATTTGGGAGTGCTCATTTTTGTAATATCTGTATTGTGTTTATTTATCATTTAATGCTTAATATTATTTTCGTAATAGTAAAACTTCATTAACTTAATAATTGCATAATTTAGTATGCTTTCTTTTTGTTTGTAGAAGTGTCTAAATTTAGGCTTTTAAGCATGTTTTTAAGAGAATCGGTTTAGGCATTGTGTTGTATATAGATTTTTTTCTTTTTTTTTATTATTACTTTTTTTTGTTAGAATCATGTAAAGTGTAATCTGTATTTGGTATTATATGTATGTGAAGTATTTCAAAATTGTTTCTTAGGGCATCAATTGTATAAATTATTCCTGGAATTATACTTAGGTATTGTAGGTGAGGGAGTATAGTAAATCCTATTGACAGTGTGGTCTATCAAATACTGAGTATGGGAATGTGTTTGTATTCTATAGGGATTTTTCATGTGTTATTCTAAATTTCTTTATACTTTGTTGACCTCTTTAGAAATTGATTGAAGGAGCTTATTCTATTAATATATATGCCAAATTTCTTCTGGAAATTTTTTCTTAGGGGGAGGTGTTGTGATGAGTTGGCATGTTTCAACTCCTCCCTTATTTGTGGAATAAGAATAATCTCTCTGGAATGAAAATAATATGACAGATTGATCTCTATTGACAAAAATTCTATCAATAGTGTGAATTTCATTTTCATTTTGAGATAAGCCAAGCTGCAATACATGCTTTGTATTGAATGGTATGTTATCTGAATAAGTAGATAAGAATTGTAAAGTATTGTTCTTGTGGATACAAAGAACTGGGCCCATACGACATGCAATGTTTTCTGGGAAATTCCTGGAATGCAAGGAAAGCCTCTGGGAAGTGAAATTGCAGACGGCAGTTGATGGTGGAAGGAGTTGAATGTTGAATCAGTTGAATTTAGAATACTGGAGAGTGAGGTTCCACTTTGAGCGGACGTCAGAATCGGAATTTGGCTGACCATGTAAATTTACAGCATGGATGCTTATCATAATTTTTCATTTTTACTTTTGTTTTTTTAATGTGTTAATTTAAAATAAAGTTTTTTCGTTTCAAACGATAAATGGAATTTATTAATTATATATACAACGTCTCACGCTACCACAATATATTATATTATATATTATTATACATTATTATATTAAAAGATTGTTCTGAAAAGCATATATTTTCCAAACCATCGGTTTCATACAAAACAAAGAAAAAAACAGATGCGGCATTTTACCATGATTCCTACACCAAAAAGAAAAATTACATACTTAACTCTGATACATAACATTACATAACTCTTGGTAATAATTTTATTGTTTTCTACTAGAGAATGTACCTTTTTAAGGCGTGCGGATTTTTCCCAGATCTTTTTTTTTTTATTCTTTAACAATATAGAATTATAATAAAGTTATTTTGACCGATGATAAATGAAGACTACAATATTTTTACTACAGTATGTGACATAGACACATTTATATTTCATGCCAGTTTAATTTATATTTTATGCTAAATTGTGTCACTTTTTCATTTTGCATCGAATATCGAAAATGTATTTTGAGCGAGAGGAAACCCCTTCCAAAAGTTATTAGTATTATCAACTAATACCGGCTTCACTTTTCCAAGATTTAGATTATTTTTACATTTTCGAATGCATTTGATTGATATGTGGTTTTTCTCTAGTACTTTTGAAAATGAAAAATCTATTAGTGCATGAATTTGTAAAATTTTACAGTATACATTTCAGCTCGTTCTTCGACCATCAATACATTAATTAATATTGTTTTCCAATATGCATTTATTATGTGGTATATCTATATTTTTGTGAGTTTGTATATGCCAATTTGTTTTATATTGTTATTTATATGTCATTATTGTTTTATTTCAATTTAGAAAATGCAAACGAAAGATTATTTTCTTTAAATTTGGCATAAATGCAGTTTATTCCCGTTTATATTTAATGTTAAATTGTGTCGCGCGCTTTTACATTTTACATCGAATATTTGGAAATATATATCTTTATGAAACGTATTTGTATTAATCAACTATTCTTTGCACCAAAGATGAGGTAGGCAGTCTTTTTTTTAGGAATTCGTTCATCTCACACCCTATTCGTCCCGCTACGTTGTCTGTCCGTCTCAGATCCGGTTCTCAGAAACTATATAACTTACAGACATGAAATTTTGTGTAATTATAGCTAAATACCTACTATGAAGCTCAAAGTAAAAAAAAATTGAAAAAATCGCATTATTTTAATATAGAGAGATAAAAAACCAAAAACCTAACAGCCTTTTCTTATTAAATTTAAACATTTTTCTTTATAGCAGTTGCCAACAATTCAAAATCCACAATAAAATTCTCTCTACAATAATTAATTTTCTATTAAAAGAGTTCCACGTGGAAAATGAAAATGAAATAAAAAGTTTCACCAAATAAAAAAAAAGATTAATATGACGTCATATTTGTAATAAAACGGAAATTTTCAAACATTTCTCAATAACACAAGCAGTATGAGTATGTGTATGTACAGAAACCAGATATGACGTCATCAGAGAATTACACTCTAAACAAGAAAGAGTGACTATTCACTCCGGAGGAGTATTCACTCTATCGCAGAGTCAAAATTTGCCCAACCTCTTTAGAGTGACTATTCACTCTAGGAAAAAGTGAAATTCTTGACTCTCTGAAAGAGTGAATACTCACTCCTGAGAAGTGAATATTCATTCTGAACAGGAGTTGATACTCACTCTTTCAGAAGAGTGACTATCCACTCTTGCAAAAGGAGTGAGTTTTTTCACCCCTGATAGGAGTGAATAGTCACTCTTTCATGAGTGACTAAAATTCTTGAATTGAAAAAGAGAAACTCATTTTTACACACGCTTGTTCATAGGCGGTCACCCTCCCAAGTCGTAACCGAGCTCGTTGCTGCTTGACTTCTGCGCTCGTACGAGAACTGGTACCTACAGCGCGCTGCATCCGCTAACAATAAAAAAGTTCTTATTACATTATTTTAGCTTTGTTTCTTTTGTGATATTCGAGCACACTTTTTATATTTGTGTAGAAATCACAAATATTTACGGTGTTTCTCAACTGTGTAAATAAGAAAACTCAAACCTTCTTTCTGTATCATATAATACAGAGACTGTTCGCACATTTTTTAGACAAATTTGATAAATTATTTTAAAAAATGGAATTATTTTAGAGGAAAAAATTCTGACAACAACTTATTATGTGTAATTTATATTATCGTCTGATACTTTCAAATTTATTCTTATTTCAAGATTGCGCATGCAAAAAAGCTGTGAATGGGAAGATGCGTTTTTTTTTCTTCCGAACAGAAGTATGCTAATTCGACAGTCTAAAATGATTGCAAAGCGCATAATATAAAAAGTTTTTAGTGCGAAATAAACATAACAATTAATTAGAAAGTGCTATTCCAAAAATCAGTACATATACATAGTAAAAAGATACCAGATGGGAAAAAAACAGGGAAAATAGAGCCCATTTCAAGGCGGAAAAAGAAGTTTCAGGTAAGGATTTATGACTATCGCAAATTTATCTTAGAATGGGAAAATAAAAATAAGAATATTGGACAAAAATGTTACAATCATTTCATTATATTATTAAGAGAATGTGTTACATCCGATATTTACAGAAAAAATGCCATTTTCTTTATTACAATGACTTTTAAAGGGTGAAACTGCATCAAAGCAAAGCTACTGCTCATACTTCAAAAACTACCGCTGTATTCGTTGAAAACATTAAAAACTCACACAGGTATTGTATTTATACCTTTCAACATATTCCTCCAGTTACCTGACACGTTTCTCTTATGGTTTATTGTGCATTTGGTCTGCTGAAAAGAGCTCTTTCAAAGGGCAAAACCGCCACGATTGATCGAATCTGAAAAGTTTTTAAAGAGGCATGGGAAGCAATAACCCTGTAAATTTTACAAAAAACCTTCTACCGTCGAAAGCATTACGCAGAATTAGAATCAAGAAACAAGATTATCATACAGATTATTTCAGAAAGCAATATTCATATTTTAAACGTTAAAAACAACAACGTCGAAATCGTCTAAAAAAAGTGCGAACACCCGTCTGCACATTTCCGCTATGACAAAAATTCCGTTACAACAAAGCAGTTATTTATTTATTCATTCATTTTTTTCTTGCTAATAATGTTTCCATAATTAGAGCACGATTAAGATTGTCCGAGGCCCAGGGCCTGTTTACCAAATAGGCCCGTGAAGCCGAAGCTTACCCACTGAAATACAAAAGGGCCCCCGAATTTACTTTTCAAAACTAATTTTTAGGGGGGAAATTTCAGTCAGGGTAAAAAACGTATTTTTTTTTCTTAAATTATAGCTGTTAAATTTTTCCTAAGACTATTACCGACACATTTATACTCTTTTTTTTTGCTATAATAAATGGTATAAAATTAGTGATTAAACGCAACGTTTTTCATTTCTCTTATGTTTTACAGTTTAATTTCAAACGTGCTAAAAATAACAGAAAATTTAATCTGTATAATTATATTTTGTTTATATTCATAAAGATGTTAGAAATGTCAGAGATATTAAATTTCTGTTTATAAAATAGAAGCAAAATTGTGTTGCAGCTAAGCATAAATTTACTTCAAATATTTGTTTTCCCTTCAAATATTTGTTTTCGTCTTAGCACTGGCAAATCCTGCAATTTGTAAAGCATAAAATATATTTCCTGTCCATAATTCTATCGATTCATTTATTATTTTAATTCCTTTTTCAGTTCTTTTAAAATCGTGCTACTATATATAAAGGATTTCATTTTAGGCGTTTCGTTTCGATAATGGGGTATCCAAGAGCTGGCGCCCTCTTGTGGTTTTATTGGAAAAAACTGTTTTTCTTCACTCTCAACGGAGTGAACTACTCACTCTTGTCAACGGAGTGAGATATTTCACTCCTTTCTAGAGAGTGGAAAATTCCACTCTTTAAAGAGTGCATATTTAAAAAATTCACTCTTAAAAGAGTGAAAATGCCTCTCACTCTTCCAAAGAGTCAACTTCTCACTCCTTCCAATTTTAGAGTGTAAAAAGAAAGTTAATCTGACGTCATATTGAAAGTTTAACAGACTTTTTCATATGTTTGAGAATAATACAAAGAGAGTATCAATATGAGTAATAGAGAAAGCATGTAAATATGAAGTCAGCAAGTGATTATAACGTCATATGAGTTTGAGGAACGTATTGAATCATGATAAAAATCCGATTACGGAAATATTGTTACATTTTAACATTTTGAAGGTCTCTATACAACATGTTTAGTTTAGAAATTGATTTTTTTTTAATATCACACTTAGTCCATGATGGAATGCTACAGAGTGATCAATTAAATTATTTGAATTTAAGTCTGACTGCATAGGATTTACCACTATATTGCTGTTAATTGATTAATATGAGTATTTTAAATTATCCGAGACGTATAGTATTTATTTTGCACCTATGACTCTAAGGATCTGATATGATAATTTATACTTAGAAAATTTTATTAGACAAATTATCAATTAATTATAGAAAAGAAAAA
The DNA here is from genome assembly GCA_963931845.1 of Maratus michaelseni. Taxonomy (NCBI): domain Eukaryota; kingdom Metazoa; phylum Arthropoda; class Arachnida; order Araneae; family Salticidae; genus Maratus; species Maratus michaelseni. The sequence goes on from OZ007589.1 coordinate 413,296,602, forward strand.
GTTGCGTTGTGAATTATTTTTGAAGTTCGGATCCTCTTTGAGCCAATTACAATCATCAAAGGTTACCTGCAGAGAGTTATGTAACATTAAATATATAATGGCTTATTTTAAAACCTAGATTGTAATATTAAAGAAAACATTTCCTAAAATAAAAGACTTAATATTAATTCAATAAATTAAGTAAACAAAAGGAAAACTGACTAAAATTAATTGAATATAAAATTGAGTTTATTTACAAGGTAATTATAAGCATATGATTAAAAACAAATATAAATGTTTTAAAAAAATAAAAATATTCAATCCTAGTTGAGAACTGTATTCTCAACATTTATTTTCTGAGAATTACAGTTTATCTTACTGAATTAACAAATTCGATTTTGAAAGGCAGAGTTCCATACCCTAGAAGTATTTATTTGATTAGCCTTTTTATGTTTAGATCGGGGTAGGATCTTCATACACACGTAAATTCGTATTATTAAAAGAATATAGCTTAATTAAATAAAATGGAACAATGGTGAAGGAAGATTGTTTGTTACCTTATATTACTAGATAACGTTGACAGCAGGATGTAATGGCTGACGCGTTTTCGCTTTTTCTTAGCGCGTACATTTCCATCTATTGGCACACACACTCAAAATCTGTTTTTTTAGTTAGAGAGCAGTCAACCTTCTACTTTTCCATCTTTTTTTGAATCTGAACTCTCAAAAAAAAAAATCACATTCTTTTCGTGGAGCAAAAAAAAAAAAAAAGGATGGAATCATTCTTCCCTTTTCACATAAAATTAAGGCCTTATACATATAACTTCTTGAAAATTTGCATGTTTCGGCCATACCTCTGATTTTAGAGAGATGACCATTGGCAGGCGGGAGAATTTTGGTACTCCCCTTGAGTGTTTCATAGGCCCGTCGGTACAATAGTGATTCCTCTTGACGCCGTGCTGTGTCTGGGAGGTAAAGATGCTTTTACTTGTGAGGTCTTCGTGCCTATTTAAGCTCTCATAAATAAATGTGTCATATTATTGTTCTGACAATTTTCTCCATGACATTTTTATTAGGTGTAGTTAAATCATTCGTGGGAACGGAAAACCAAATATTTCCTTGACTGCCGTGGTTCACTTTGTTCCATAATTATCTATCTGTATGCGCTGATCCTAAAATGGATCATTAATTTGTATTGTTCACTGTTCACTGATTAAAATGATACCAAATACTCTGTTAATATGCAGAAAAAAAACCAAATACTTTTTTTTTTATAGTGTGTGCTAGTTTAGATCTAGATGGTGGTATTTCTCACCATCAGTCCACATGACAGATATTATGACAGAGTATAATAAAGGCTTCGCCCGCTATCGGGATGGTTCCAGATATTCGAAAAAACGAGAAAAATAGACCGGTAAATTTTTACTTTATAAAAAACATGACCTTTTTTTTCTAGTGTTTTGAAAAAAATATTAAACGAAACCCTTTGTGCGATCTTCGATCACACTTACCCACTTGTTTTAAATACAGGGTGACCCGATATAAAAAAATTAAACTATTACATATTTTATAATGATGATTGAATGAAATTGATGATTACATGATTGATGATTACATGAAAATAAAAAAAAGCATCCCTATCTATTTTTTTAACCGTCACTTAATAAATGACAGCATTCCTGTAGAACGCGGTAATTAAAATCAAAAATGGCCACCAAGATCCTCGGATCTTACGCCATGTGATTTCTTTTTGATGTGATTTCCATTCTTTTTGTGGGGTTAGATCGAAGATCTTGTTCATAAACCACCATTACCGAAAACACTTAAAGGATTTAAAGAACGCATTAGTGCTGTATTAAGAACCGTTGACAGAGTAAAAGTGTAAAATGTGTGGAACGAACTTGATTACAGATTAGGTGTTTGTCGTACGCTGTAAAAATATTCGTGAAAATACAAGAGATTTTCCGTAAAATTTTACGGAAAAGTTTCATTTTTCCAAAATAACAGTACAATTTCCGTAAATGACATTAGTTCCGTAAAGGAGATTTCAAATCCGTAAATATGCAGAAAGTTTTCTGTAAATTTAATGGATTTTATCCGTATTTTTTTCAAAACAGTACAACGTCCGTATTTCTTCTAAAACAGTGCAATTTCCGTAAATAACTTTTAGAGGTTTGCGTACAGAAATCGCCTTGTTTGAAATGCGAATTAAGATTGTTGTATTTATCAGAGTTCTTCAAGGATCCAGGCCTGACCCGGCTCGACATGCTGGTCCATTCTAACCGGGGCCATAATACATTCATATTGTGGACGGTAATTTGTGTGAAAATAATAGTAATATTTATATTTTTTAATGAAATATTTAGAAATTTATTTTATTTTTATAAGTTACAGAAAAATATTTTTTTAATCTACTTTTTATTTTTATTGATAGTGCTTCAAAATTAGGACTTTTTTGTCACTAATTTTTTTAAAATTTTATTTTAACTTTTCTAACGGGAGGCAATATTAGGTTATTTAAAGGTTTCGTAACATAATATCTCTGCAAGAGTTATCGCTATGTAAATTTGTATTAAACTAAACTGATTTGGCTTATAAATTTATAAATTAAACTAAAATTTATTATTTTATAAAGTATAATTTTACAACGTTTATAATTTTTTCCTTAAATTTATAAAAATAGTGAATATTTTTTCTTCACTTTTATACAAATGAAGTTCATAATTTTTTAACTTTATAATTTATTTCTTTTGCTTATAAGTTTATAAATTGAACTAAATTAATTTAAACTAAATCAATAAGTCCAAATTTAAATTTACCTATCACAAGATCATTAATTTCGAAATTGTCTTTACAAATCAATTTTTTGTTTTAATATTATTAAAACTATTCAGTTTGACAGAACCGTACACAAAAGTTCTCAGCATAGCTCAAATATAATAATTTAATTTATTATAAAATTGTTTATTTACATAATATTTTTAAAATAAGAGATAATGGAAATTTATTTTAATAGCATGTAATAAATGCATCTCCTTAAGATAATTATTGTTTTTATTGGAATTAATAAATAGATCATCAGACAAATAATTTAAAAGTTTTAAGTTTGAAAAAGTAAAATATTGGTACTATTGAAAAAAAGGTAATCATTTCTTTTAATACAATGTTTTACGCATATAATACATAATAAGTTACGATTTATTTGTTATAAGGTATCAAATAATAATGCAAATACTGAAAATTATGAAAAGTAAATATTAAAAACATTGGAACTCTAAAAAGTTCCATGGAACCGTCAAGTTTTTGCATCATAAAAAGCGACTAACACAGTAGCAACATTTGAGAAAATGTTGCTTTTTCATGTCCAGTCGTAGCGTAGTGGTCGAGACCCCCGGTTTGGTAAGCGAAAGATTGCGGGTTCGGTTCACATCGTGGCAAGGGTTGGTTATTTACACAAATCTCACTCAGAAACGAGAGGGCAAAAAGCTAGCTATCCTATGGTTGTTCTTGAGAAGTAACTTTTTTTTTGGTCCTATAATGTTTATTTTAACATTATAAAAATGTCTAAAAAATACGGAAGATATCTGTTATAAAACGGAAATTTCAGAAATCACGGAAAATTTCCTGGAATTTACGGATTTTTTTCCCGTTAAAATGCGGAAATTGTACAGGCGTCCCGATTGCCAGTACAATTTCAGTTTTTTTTTTCAGGATTTTTTTTTTTACAGTGTATTGCGAAAGGTTCACAGATCGAACATTTGTAGCTGAAAAAAAACTTGGAATGGTTATCTTTATTTTCATATATAGTTTATTATTATACTCGTAATAATTGTGAAAATACAAATTTTAAAAATCATTTCTACTAACTCTGTATATAAAAAATTAATTCAATATTATTTTTGGCATATTTACTAAATTAATAAATGAAGTACCGTAACCAGCAGGGAACGTTTTGTTTCTGATGCCATAATCTATTAGGGGATAATTTGAAAGATTTATCTTACTAAATTTCAATTTTCGTTTTTCAATCTTCAATTTACTTATCAATATTGTCTTTTATAGGTTGCATTTATAGACATGCGTGTTTATTGTTTTATATTGTTATTTAAAAATCATTACTGCTAAATCAATTAAGAAAATGCAAAAGATGGATGTTAAAAGATTAACAGATATTTTACAGAATTCACATTCATTTTTTTCTTTCTAATATAAAATAGCAGATATTTAGTGGTAAATTTTCCCGGTCGATGATCCGAGAAGAATTTTTGTATAAACAACATATGGAATAAATTCTTTTTCTTTCCTCTGCATTTATACATAACTTATTTTTCATGTTAAATTGTGTCACTTTATATATTTTACATCGAATATTCGAAAAACCATCACATTTTTTGAAATGTATTTTGAGTGAAAATCACCCCCTCCCCCCCCCTTCACACGTCTGTTTCAAACGGTCCTAGTAATATCAACTAAAACCGGCTTCACTTTTCCACGATTTAGATTATTTTCACATTTTCGCATGCATTTGATTGACATTTCGTTTCTTTGTAGCACTTTCGAAAATGCATAATCTATTAGTGGATGAATTTGAAAGATTTCACTGCATATATTTCAAGTTTTAGCGTTCGGTACATAGCTAGAATATATTTATTTATTAATATTTTTAAATATACGTTCTCTAAGCATTTTGGAAACATGTACTTTGTTTGGGTGCATTGTACTTTTCCTTTGTACTTTGAGAAATATGTGTACTTGCTTATTAAAAATAAATATTAACATTTGCTGTAAAAAATATAGCTTGTGAAAGAAAAGGGCCATACTTTGAACTAATTTTAATATGCTCTATGAAATTAGATAATATAGTTTTATAAAAATATTTCATGAAAATTTCCATTTACAAAAATGTAATTATGCTAATTTATAAAAGGAAAACGTTTGATTTAGAGCAATTTTAAACCTTGTGTAATATAAAATTAAAATTTCTTAGATAATAAAATCAGTAAGTGACTAATTCATTAATAATAACTCACCAGTTTTTAAATTATTTTTATTACCTATTTTTTGGACAAATAGAAACTGAAGCCATAATTGCTGAATATCGGAAAGGTTCAAAGTAATTTTGCGCTTGCTGCGAGGATAAGTTTCAGTTCTGCCAATATAAAAGCACTTTTTCTGCTGCTAATGACGTCATTTTTTTTGAGAAATACTTCGAACATGCAGCGATTAAAGCTTCACATCTTACCATGAATGTTGTACATCAGCTTTACGAGAACAACACTCGTGAGTTTATTATGTAGTAAAAACAATCGTAATGTCTGTACACACAAGATGCATGAATTCAATCTAAGGAAATACGGAAGGACACAGGCTGAAATGAAAGCCCTTTGTATTAATCATATACTATAATACGAGCAAATCTTGCGTGTGGCAATTTTATCTTAAAACAGCTCTAACGATTTTGACGAAATTTTGTATCTCACCGTTTTCGGGCACGAAAAGACTATTGGGCTAGGTAACATGTTCGAGATAATTCGATTAGTGGGTCATTTTGGATCACTACGGGTCAGAGTCAATCTAATTTTATCTAAAAAATGGCTCAAACGATTTTGACTACATTTTGCATTCTATAGTTTTCGGGCAAGATAAGACCACTGGGCTAGGTCACATGTTCGAGAGAATTTGATTAGTGGGTAATTTTTGCGTCGCTACGGGTCAAGCTAAATTTATCTAAAAAACGGCTCTATAATTTTTACTAAATTTTGCATCTTGCATTTTTGGATTACGAGAAAACCACTGGGTTAGATCACACGTTCAAGAAAATTCGATTAGTGGGTCATTTTTGGGTCATTACGGGTCAAGCTAAATTTATCTAAAAAACGGCTCTAACGATTTTGACTAAATTTTGTATCTTACAGTTTTGGATTACGAGAAAACCATCGGGATAGGTCACATGTTCGAGATAATTCAATTAGTGGGTCACTTTGGGTCACTATAGGTCAGAGTTAAGCTAATTTTATCTAAAAAACGGCTAAAACGATTTTGACTGAATTTGGTATCCTATCGTATTCGGGCACGAGTAGATCATTAAATGCCTAAGGGAGGCCACTCGTCCTGGCGAAAAAAAGACGTGGAACGTATAGCGTCGCCGAGAAACGCCTCGGCACGCGGGGATTCATGATGGGTGACTTCAGCCGTCAAGGGAAAGCACAGGGCCACCAACGAACAAGTGGGTCCCACCAAGAAAAATTCAGCCCAAATCGCTAGAGCCATCCTTTAAAAAACAGTCCAAATAGATGCCCGACAGAACGACCACAGCACCCAGAAAAAACAGTGGTTATGGAACATACTAGGCCAATAAAGGCTGGCCCTGCCAGGACAACGTCCTCCACTCGAGCAAAGCGCAGGGACTGAAAAAACATAAGAAATATAAGACAAACTACAGATTAAAACTAAAAAAATATTTACATTGCATTGCCAGAGCCGCTGGAGCCAGCATTCTCTCGCGACAGGCAGCGGTAAGCTGTGGTTCTTTCATAGGGAAAGTAGGTACGACTGTACCTTTTGCACAGTTCGTAGATGTTTGATGGACAGTTCCTGATGCTCCTGCACCATGACGTACAGTTCACAGTAGGACTGGTTATTGATTAAAATGCACCGAAACCGGGTTGCCCGCGATTTCCGCGCGAGAGATGGCGCCGCAAAAGTGGGAGTAACTTAAGCCACAATGACCAGCAAGGGGCTACAAACTTAACAACTGGAAGGTAAGAGGAAGGAATGAGGATGGTGGAAACTGGAAGGTGGAAGGAAAAGGGAGGAAGAGGAACTGGAAGGTGGAAACGAAAAGACCATTCGGCTAGGTCACATGTTCAAAAAAATTTGATTAGTGGGTCATTTTGGGTCACTACGTGTTTGGGTCAAGCTAATTTTATATTACGAACGCCAGAAACGATTTGAACTATTTTTTGAATTCTAACGTTTTCGGGAACGGGAGGACCATTGGACTAAGTCACATATTCGAGAAAATTCGATTGGTGAGTCATTTTGGGTCACTTCGAGTCAGTGTCAAGCTAATTTTATCTAATAAACATTTCTAACGATTATGACGAAAATTTTTAGCCTATCGTTTTGGGGTACGAGAAGACCATTGGGCTAGGTCAAATGTTCAAAGAAATTCGATTAGTGGATTATTTTGGAGTTATTACGGTTCAATAAATTTCAATGTGACTTCATGAAAGTTGAATCAGTTATTAAGTTGTTGAACAGTTGACAATAAACGAACTCGTAAAGTTGGCAACATTTCACCAAATATCGTCAAATTTGGCGATATGTTGGGGACATTGGCGAGACTGGACGGAAAAATTGACTTTTAAGATTAGCAATGTCAAAACGCATGCTTGGTGCCGAATGAAATAATGTGCCAAATTTGTGCATTTTCACCAAATTTTGGCGACATTTTGCGAAAAAATTGGCTATCAGATTCTGAAGGAATTTTCAAGAAATTCTCAATAGGAGCCGAGATAACAAATCAGCCACCATAGAACATTCTCGAAAACAGAATTGAACCAATCAGGGTACATAGAACTGATTATTAGACTGAAGGTTGTGCAGATAATTTATTGTTATATTGAGTTAAACATAAAGCTAATTTGGTCTTCCCCGACTGGTTAATAATATAATAGACAGGTTCACAGAGAAGTGCCCGACAACTATAGCAAGACAAATTATATAGACTAAATTATTAAATAATAGATTAAACTCAAAATCGAATAGCGTTGCTCCATTAATTTAATACCTATTTGATTGCCAGTTATACTACAGATATAGAATGTTGTTCTTTTTGGTATTTGTCATTTCATGGCGTCATTCATTAGACGATCGCGATTACGAACTGTGAAACTGCAGAGTGTTTTCTGATTGTCTAGACTTCATTAGAATCTAAATATATATAAATAATACATATTTTTTATGATCTTTTTTCTTGTTATCGTCTTCGTAGGCATTGTAGCAACAACAACTTTATTTAGTTGACATTTAGTATTCATTGTATTGTATTTTGATGATCTTTTATTATTTACGATGAATACTTTACTACTCAGCCAGATTCAATGATACCTTATTTTTTGAAATCGTCTCAATGTTATGTACATTCACTTGTACATGCATCGCGCCATGAACACATAACCTTCTGTTAGCTTAATTTTAGCCGGTTAAAATATAAATATAGTAATTTCTTACATTATACAATTTTTACTTGCTTATTCAAAATGTAATCGAATGAAATAATTGTTATAATTATTGCAATATATTGTTATTTAACTTTTTATTATATTGTTTATCTGCTTTATCATATCATGTATTTACTTTATACTTGTTGAAAGATATATCATAAAATAATTAATACGAAATACTATTTCATGTACAAGAAAATGTGACAACTTTATGTTTCAAAAAGAACTTGAAATATAACGACGAAATTTTGAAAGGAATCTTGACAGGCAATTTCAGTGCTGTTCTTTTTTCTTAGGATATATGCCAAGATTTTTCAAAAAATTTCTTCTTCGCAGCTCTATTTTTTGTATGATTTACATATCAGAATTGAATGAGCGTAAAGTCCCATACATATACTTTGATCATAAAAATGAAAACGAAAATTGTAATTGATAGAAATCGTTTAACAGATTGAAACAAATGAAATTTATGAATATTTGTCCATTCATTCAAATGAAATTATTTTTCTTCAGTTTTATTGTATATTTTAAAACCTCATTAACAAAAATGGGATTTTTGTTTCTAATTTTGTAGGAAAAAAATGATTTTTTCTGGAATAATTGTGATAAATTTCCCAAACAAACTTCATGCTTAGGTATGTAATTACACTATAGAAAAAAAATTCTATAAAACTGGCTGAAAAACTGTAAATTAACAGAACAGTAAAAAGGCGTTCATTTTATGAAAAAAAATCTTTTACCAACTTTATACATTTTTTAACAATCATATAGTTTTTATGATAAATAAAACAGATTTTTTTCTGTAAAATAAAAAGATCTTTACTACTATTTTAGCTGACAATGTTTTTTCTGTCAGTTTTACAGGCGTTTTTTTTAAGATAGATTTCGTAAGAAATACTACCTATTACATTCTCCCCTATGTTGAAATTTCTGGAACATTTTGGCAGATCTACGCCGATCATGACTCCTAGAACCCAACCCCCCCCCCCCCAGTTCAATACTTTATATCTATCTATCTGTCTGTATCACTTTTTTATGAACACGATAACTTCAATAATTATGCACAAATATCTTCTAAACTGATACATAAAATCAAGGGGCATAAAATCTCGGTCATGTTCGTTAATGGCCAAATCGAACCAACAGGGGGGGGGGGGTATGGGAAGGGGGAGTGAAAACAGAAAAATACCCATAACTACTTAATTATGATGCGTATCGAATCCGTTTAAACTTTTTATTACTTCTAGGAAAAGGGCCGAAAATTTATGTACGTACAACAGTTTTTTCGTATCATTAAAAATGGCCTTAAGGGGGGGGGGGGGGATAGGGGTTTAAGAAGAACAAAGTTCATAACTTTGTCCATTTACAAGATATCAAATCCGCTTGAATTTATTATAAATTCTCTTAATATTATCTACAACCTTTATATTGACAGGTTTTTTTTATAGAACCAACCGTTACAGCAAAAAAAAAAAAAAAAAAAAAAAAAAAAATTCCTGCCGGTTCCGCTTACAGATAGAGGTAGATTTCGAAGTGGGCGGTGTCCCAACTGCCGCATCATGGTAAAAAGCTCAATTTGTTTCTGAAATTACCAATAAACAGGCGCACCACGGTCTGCGTCTTCGAAATCTACCTGTGCCTGCAGGTTGAGTCGTCAGGGATTTTTTTTTTACTTACAGTGTATTTAATTCACGCATCTAAAAGTGACATTATTCACCTGATAAATGAGCGGTAACATTATTTAGGATAGTTAATGAAAACCCATGGATTTTTACGAATAAAAATTTTGAATCATGAGTATATATATGAATAATAACCAGGGCTTGACAAATGCGATCACCAGGTTGCTACTGGCGACCAAGTTTTTTGATTTGGCACCCAGGTTATTTAACATAGTAGCGTTTTTTTTTTTTGTAAAAAAATGGACTAAAGTAATGAACACAAATCTAAGTTTTTCTCTCCACAACCCCTGCTTATGTGCGGCAAGCAGTGATCTTCCTCTTCTCTCATACTTTTAATGGAAGAACCAAGTTTAAAAGACATTTTCCATCTCATGCACATCGAACAAAATTTTTGTCAGCTTTAGCCAGCTAGCATATGTCACATGATTAGGATGTGTAGAGAAGAGGACATTTCAGTAACACAGTACGAAGTAGTGTCAGTCCAGCCTCTTTGGCATCTAAAATTAAATATAATGTTAAAAAATGATCAAGTTTTTTTTGTAATTTTCAAATCAGATTTTTGTGTTCATAAAGTTATGATAAGTTCATATAAGTGATTATAATTTTGGTAAGTTCCATTAGAAAACATAGTTTATATTGTCTGCCTAAATTATTTGTTATTCTAAATTATGTAACTAATAATTCCAAACTGGTTGTATGCTGGTTCTGCTGTTACTGCTGGTCATTATTTTTTCTCAATTAATTCATAAAACAATTGTGTTTTTTGAAAATCAACGACGGTTGAAGGAGTGGGGAGTAAATATTTTTTACTGGCGATTTGAATTTTTTTCATGCTACCAGATTTTATCAAATTTGAAGCCTTGGTAATAACTATAGTAAACAGTAACTAATCAGTGCTGTCAAATATTACAGGATATTTTAGTAGAAATTACTATATTTAACCCTCTTATGAATGATAACTTCACATGCAATTGTACTGGGAAACACCTGAAAACAACTGTACATTATTTATTTATATCCTAATATTACACACTATCTGCGTGGCAACCCGTTGTGTTGCATTTAAATTGCGTGAGGTCTTTCGATTACTTTTGGGGAAAATAAATCTAGTTTTCCTATACATTTCAAGTTTCTAACCCTAACAATTCCGAATAAATCGTAATTTAAAAAGTTAATTTCCGCTCATTTCACCTTTTCAAATTTGAAATTTTTTAGAAATCATTCTTAGAAAGCATTTACAGGGAGTTTCACTAAGGACCCCTAACTTTGAAAATAAATAACTCGGAAACGGTGATAGATAGAAGCTTGAAACAAGTGGTGTGTTTAATAAAAAACCGTAAGAAATTAAAATTTTAGTTAAAAATAGATGGATAGATGGCGCGATAGATGGCGCCGCAGACAGCATTACGGATCCCTATAAAGAGAGCTCAGACTCCAGGAACGATAAGTCGTCGAAGATTTCGCTGTTGAAACATGATCGCTATTAGCGTATACTGAAATAAATTACGGAAGTGACATTGAAGGACATTGTTTACCGCAACATTCCTTTAATACTCGACGAGCTGGAGGAGGCTATTTGTCAAGCTTGTGTGTTGATTTCCGGTGACATACAACAGAGAGTCACTGACAATTTCATTCTTCATTTGCGACATGTGAGTTGTGCACATTTTGAATTCTTTTTGATGTGATACAGCCTACAGGTTATGCCACCTGCAACGCCATCTATCTGTTCAATTTGTTACTAAATTTTTGAGGTTTCTACATCACATTTTTATGTTTTTTTCAAAAACCATACCACTGGTTCCATGCTTCTATCTATCACCGTTTCCGAGTTAGTTATTTTCAAAGTTAGGGGTCCTTTGTGAAACACACTGTACATCTTAAAAGCAACCACCATGCGAAATTGAAATTTTAGAAATAAAATTTTTTTGTTCTCCCACCCTTTTACATTTTGAATTTTTTAGAAATTGTTCTGTTGCGAGTACTTACGTATTAAAAGTAATTCCACGTTTCAAGTTTCTAATCTTAACGGTTCCAAATTAATCGTAATATAGAACGTTTTTAAAAGATTTTCCGTGCATTTCAACTTTTTAAATTTCGATTTTTTTAGACTCTGCTCTTTGGGAACATTTACATGTTAAAAGCAACTTACCTTGCCAAATTTTTAGCCTCAATCGTGTCACAGAATTCGCAATTTTAGAACGTTTTTTGTTCCTACAAATTTTTACATTTTAAATTTTTAGAAGCTGCTCTGTGCAAACATCTACGTCTTAAAAGCAACAGCCATGTCAAATTTCAAGTTTTTAGCCCTAACAGTTCCAAATAAATTGTAATTTAGAACGTTTTTAAAATGTTTTCTGCTCATTTCACCCTTTTAAACTTCGAACTTTTTAGAAACCGTTCATTGTGAATACCTGTATCTTAAAACCAATCACTACACCGAATTTCAAGTTTTTATTCCCAATAATATAGCATAAAATGCAATTTTAGAACATTTTTTGCTCCTGTAATGTTGAACTGACATAAAATAAAGCCTATGTTGGAGCAAAGATGATCACCAGCATTTTGCCTCCATTATTTTTTAAATCAGCTCGGTAATTTCATAGATTTTCCCCCTATAAACAAACACACAAACGTTACTTCTTTATAATATTACTAGCTGGCGCGGGGCGTAACGATGATGATAACCTTATGACCCGTGATGATAACCTTAAACAAAACTCAAGTTTGTATGATTATATATTTTTGGAAAATCTTTCAAATTAATCTAGTTTCGGGGCATCCACTGCCTTCGGCAGCGTAGAGTGTTTCGAATGAATTACGTTTCCGGGGCCCCAATGCCTTCGGCAGCGTCTAGTGTGTTCCCAACAAATTTCGTTCAGAACGAACTTCTGAATTGGGTCCCCTCTGCCTAAGGGAGCGTATAACGGGGGTGCTCTGTACATGCCGGGGAAAATCGAAAACCAAGTTGAATGAACCAAACCCCGTAGTAATCGGGCCCATAGAATTGTAGATGAGAATGCGCCCCTTGGTGGTGGAAGGTCTGTCTGGTGGTAAAATCTGTAAGACAATCGAAAACCAAGTTGAATCTGCCAAACTTCGTTGTAATCGGGCCCATATAACCAGAGATAAAAATGTGCCCTCTGGTAGTGTAACGTGGAACTAAAGTTCGTAAAACAATTGTAAGCTAAGTTGAATGAACCAATTCCCGTTGAAATCGAGCCCGTATAACCCGAGAAAAGAATGCGCCGTTTCTGATCGAAAATGGTGGTAACAGAAGGTAAACTTTCATAATGCGGAAAGTAGCTGAATTGTAAGCTAGGTTGAATGAACCAATTCCAGTTCAAATCGGGCCTATATATCCCGAGAAAAGAATGCACCGTTTGTGTTTGAAAATGTTGCTAATTGAAGTTTAAGATTAACTTTCATGATGCTGAAAATAGCAGAACTGTAATGTAATCTAAGTTGAATTTCCGTTGAAATCGGGCACATAGAACCCGATAAAAGAATGCGTTTCCTGGCATTGGAAGGTATCCTCCGCCCTCTAAATTTAACGAATTATCTTCCTTAACGCGATATTTAATTTATGGATGAAATCCCCCTCCCTTCTAAATTTAAACACTTATCTTTAACACTTAACAGATTTTTAATTTACGGCTATAGTGATTTAGCGTTGATGCCAAAAAAGAAGATTAATATTAAAAAAGGTGGTAGCTGGTGACTAAGAAAATTTTTAGTACTTTATAAAGTAGCTGAAGGACGCCCTTGAACTATGTTAAAGAAAATTGCAAGAAAGTCGGATCATTTTTAAAGAAGCTGCAGCAAGGGTCCCAAGCAGGATATTAATATTTAAAATTAGTGGTAGCTGAGGTCTCAGAATTTTTTTTATCGTTCATGTAGTAGCTGGAGGACCTAAGAAGTTTGTAGAGAGAAAAGCTAGTGAATCGGATGATTTTTAAGAGAGCTATAGTAGTGGGCCCAAAAGGGTCCAACTGACAGTTATGAGCTGAGCCCTAAGATAAAGATATGTTATAAGATCCTAGTACTTAGCGCTTTAGATATTCAAGTAGTCGAAAGTAAGAATAGAGTGTGAATTAATCATTAGAATAAAACTTTAAAGAAATGCGCCGAGAATGGGGATAAATGAAAGAAATTCCCTTGGACATCAATAAAAAAATGAGGTTGGTGGCTGGGGTAGAGGAGTCCAAGACTCAACTTTAAAGTTATGCATTGAGAAGATGATACAATTAGGCGGTGAAAAATGCATGGAGCAAAAAAGTTCAAGGTACCCCGAACCGGGCCCCAGGAAGCAGAGTCTTAACTGGAGAATATAAATGGTCAATAACTAAGTGGGGAAAAGGCCCCTTAAAAACGAAGAAGATCGTATAAAAAGGGGGTAAGTTATTACAATTTAGGGCACAAAAAGTTTAAGGGTCCCCAGGGGCTTAAAAAATTAAAATCTGAGCCACAGGGGCATTAGAATTTGCCTTGGACTATCCGCACCCAAATTTTCAGACTTTTACGTGCGGTAGATTTCGCTAGCGATCGCAGACAGATAGGCAAACACACACAGAGAGAGGGAGATAAACAACTTTCTTTTATTAGTATAGAAAAGGTGATATAAATCTCATCTGATGTTCATTCATACCAGTGAAATATAACAATAGATGGCAAAATCACTTTCTTTTCAGTTCGAGAGCATGCCTTCGACAGATTTGTTTCTTTTCTGCGGGAGTGAACGTTTTCTCAAAGAGTTTCTGCTCTTGGATTGAAATAAGATCATGAACGAAACATTTTTTTTTTTTACTTTTTACTGTGTATTAATGTATTAAAAGTTTCAATAACCGCAAAAATTATATAATAACTATTATTAATATTTTTTTATACATTGTATGTATCCTGTATGTTTTTCATCTATTTAAGGTATCTGCACACCTTTGAAACGTCATTTTCGACGAAAATATCGATTTTTCATTTTTGAAATAATATTAAAATACCATCTTTTATTTATCTAATTCTGCTTTAATTGTGTCTTTAATTTGAACTCGAGTTACCGCCGTTTGAATTGACATCTATTACAGCTTTCCGAAGAATTTTACAACCGGAAATATTGTTCTGCGAACCGGAAGTAAGCTGAAATGTATGTTTACATTCATCTTTTTCGAGATATAGCATTTAAATTGGATTATATGTTCAAGAAAACACATGGAGTATATAATAAACCTTTAAAGAGTAATAATTATTTTTAGAGCAACAAGCGCCTTTAAAAGTTATTTTTAGCTTTTTCTCAAAATGAAGTTTTCATATTTTTACTGTATGCAAAACATCCTATAGCAAAAAATTATGCATGAAATACCTTGAAATTTTTAAAACTTATTTTACAAATGTTTATTAAGGGAATAGACTACAATCAGGATGATACATTAATTAGTTTTTATATTTACACTGGTATAAGTTAAAAAGTTGCAAGAAATTTTACGAATTTTTCATTGCAATAGTACTTCAAGTGCCATAGCTTCTGCGATAGAGATGCTATTATAATGCGGCTACTCTTATGTCCTAGAGAAAGTTATTTTCCTTTTTATGCAATTTACAAAATGTGAATGTATTGATTTGATTTTGAGTTATGTTTTGCACAAATGTCAATTTTCCACATAATTTTGACTATTTTGCACTTAAAAAGTACTTTTATCATTGTTGTCAAGGTTGATTTAAAAATTTTGATTTTTAGTAATTTAATTAAAAAAATCATTTAAAAAATACTTTGTTTGTGAGAAGTGTTTATTTTATATATTAATCTTAATAATCTTTAATATTTAGTAAAATAGTAGAATTCTCATCACATATATTAATAGCATTGGAAATTACAATATGTTTCGTCCCTCAATATTTTATGACCACTAAAATTTACATGCAGGAATATAAGATACATTCTATATATTATGCTTCTAGGAAAACATAGAACACAAACTCATGGGCGAATGAGATTACATTGATGAGGCTGTGTATTCGAATTACTGATTTGTTTGAGGCGGCAGTATTGTGTTTACATCTAATGATTCTAACGCAACAAAGGTGCTTATTATAGGGGTGTGACTAACACAGGATTAGGGGTGTAAGCTTCAACATAATAATAAACTTTAGTGCTGACATGTACTTTTTTTTTTTTTACTCTGAGTCATAAAAAGAGATAAAAATGAAAACATAGACATGTAACCACACTTTTCGTTTTAAATTTGGAAGTTATACATTTCAGCTAAAAAATACGAATAAAAAGATTTTTTTTTTTAAGTAAAAAAATATATAAATGATTTATAACTTACTATTTTAGATACATTTTATCGTTAATTAACAGTTTTAGGGGTTTTATGAATTCGTGACTGACAATTTTAGCTAGATGCTCAAAATATATTAATTTGTATTATGTTTTTAAAAAGGGGTCAATTTTGAAAATGAAATTATTGAATTATTTTGTTATGTTTATTAAATTGTTTTGTTATTTATTATTTGACTTATGAAATTGATTAGCGCATATCTATGCTAATAAAAAATATTTAAGCTGGTCTGTGGGTGTGTTTGCTTGTTGTTGATGGCTAGGGAAATCTATCACTATATACATAGAGAGATATGCAAATTTGGTTCCGGATGTGTGTGTTTGTTTGCTGGTGATGTCTAGGGAAATCAATCACTATATACATAGTGATCTGAAAATTCTGTTCCCGATAGACGCAAACAGGTCGAAATTCACCTGAGGATCAGATTTGCGATTTTTTAAATTACATTTTTGGTTATTTTGCATTGAACTTAAAAAATCGCAAGCTTTTACAATTTTCTCAATTTGGTAGCAATTTTGAGCCACTCATAAAAACATTCAAAAATCAATATTTTAGCTCAAAATAGTAAATTTTGTCTTCTTTAGAATAAAATTTATTCGGAAATCGTGCGGCAAATTTTGAATTTTTCCCGATGTTTAAAAAAAAAGTTCCCATTTTCCGAAAATAAAGGCTTACGTTTTTAATCACCTGATTTCTTTAGATACTTTAGCTATCCAATATTATATTTTGTATCGCAGGATTGAGAAAACCCTCGTCAATCGTACTTTGTGTTCATATATTAGCCTCTTTATGGCCTAAGTCTGATGCTATGACAATGAGTTCGTGAGAATAAGCGATTTTGTCTTTTACTTTAAAGCAGTCTTTCTTTTCTTTCTTTTTCTTGTGGCTCGATGTAATAAAATGAGACAGTAATGATTTTAGTTTCGCCTTTTTAAAAATCCCTGACAGCTCGGCCTACAGGCACAGCTAGATTTCAAAGACGCAGACCATGGGGTGTCAATAAATGATCATTTTGCCATGATGCGGCAGTTGGGACCGCCCACTTCGAAATTTACCTATATCTGTATGCGGAGCCGGCAGGGGTTTTTTGCTTTTAATTTTTTTTTGCTGTAATGGTTGGTCCTATAAAAAACTTGTCAATATGAAAGTTGTAGATAATATTAAGAGGATTTATAATAAATCCAAGCGGATTTGATATCTTGTGAATTGACAAAGTTATGAATTTTTTTCTTCTTAAACCCTTCTCCCCCCCCCCCCCCTTTGAGAACATTTTAATTACATCCAAAATCTGTCATACATAAATTTTCCGCCTTTTTCCTAGAAGTAATAATAACTTTAAACGGATTCGATACGTATATCATAATTGAAAAGTTATGGGTTTTTTTCTGTTTTCACAAAAAGCCCCCCCCCCCCATTTCTCCCTCCCTGGTTCGATTTTACCCATTAACGAACTTGACCGAGATTTTATGTCGCCCCTTGATATTATGCATCAGTTTGGAAGAGATTTGTGCAGAATTATTGTAATTATCATGTCCATAAAAAGTGATATAAATAGATAGATAGATAGATAAAGTTTTGAACTGGGGGTGGTTGTGGATTCTGGGAGTCATGATCGGCGTAGATCCGCAAACATTTTCCAGAAATTCCAACATAGGGGGGAATGTAATAGGTATTATTTCTTACGAAAGCTACCTAAAATTAAATAACTCGAATTTTGTTGTTGTGACGCGCGGACTGATTGTTTCGGGCTTATCGCGCCCGGCCTTTTTCTGTTCTCACTATTTATTTTATTCCTATTAATTATTTCTCTTTATTGCTATCATTAGACTTGTGTCGGGCTCAGGCCCGGGCTTAATTTTCTCATCAGACTCAGATCCGGCAATGTCGCACGAGTTTGATTGTAGTCAAATAAAACAAACTAGAAAATAGCCAAATCTTTTGTTTACATCAAGAACTAGCACCCGGAATATCATATTATATGCTTGGCGTATCAGCAATTATATAATTAGTACAATATCAACATTAATTAAATGATTGCTACATTATTTAATTATTGTAAACAATAAATACATATTAATTAAATATTGGGACATATTTTTATTCTTTTCGGTAGATGTCATCTCAAACCCTAGGTTGAAAAATGTTGTGATTATTGGTCTACAGCAGCTATTTCCAACTTGTGCTCTACGAAGTCGTAAGGGCTCCACTAGCACTACCCATGGGCTTTACATAAATAAATGGAATAAAATGATAGATATTAGAAAACTAGAAATTACATCGTGAACGGAAATTCGCCAAGTAAAAATTTACACCTCCTCTAGTAGATGAATACTTTTGGTAATTTTTTTCTTACGTGTTTCGACATGTCGTTACATTTTTCTATGTTATTTATGGGCTTTATTGTTGCTGTTACCAACAATCTAAAAATTATTTTAACTTCGTTGGCCTCCTCTTACCGCTTTGATATATTGAACTTTGGAAGAACTTTTATGCATGACTAATATTTTACAATATCATGTGTAGCAAAGATGGTTGAGAATAAACTGTGTGCTATGGTAAATTTCAGTTTTGAGTACACCATTAACATTGCACAATAATTCAGATATACGTTTACTTTGCATTTTCTTACTATCAACTCTCCTCATTTTAACGTTACGTAGCATAACTTCCATACTCTATTTGTTTGACTTAGCATACGGTGCAGTAAGCCAGAAGGATCCGTCATAGAAATTAATTTTGAAAAAGTTTCCGCAAGTCAATCAATTTGGAATCACTGGTGTACAGTAAGTTTAAGAAATATTTCTCTCAAGATTTTTCATTCAAATTCCAATGTACCACCCTTTTTTTAACATAAAAAATGTTTTAATATAAAAAAATGTAAATTTCTTTTCAAATCAGTTTAAATCCTTTCTGTTCATAAAACTTGCATTTAAAAAATACATACGGAGATTTAAAAAATAATTTGGCTTATGTAAAAAATACTTATAAAGAAGTAAGATAAAAAAAATCAAACATTGTTTTACTCAAATAAATTGTTTCTATGCATACTTTAAAGAGTAAAAGTAATTGAAAGTTCTCAGAAATAGTGCTTTAGAGGTTTTTTAACACTTTATTTTTGCAACCACATATTGTCGTTATTTATTTTTGGAGAAGTGACTCAATTCCGTTTCATCAGATTAATAATTAAATTTTGAGAAATTGCAAAAAACGATACATTTCCTAATTTACGTACGCAAGTAATTCATTGTTTTTTTTTTTTTTTTTTTTTTAAGAAATAAAAATGTGAGGTTTAAGTAAGGTTTTTTTTTACAGTAGAAAAATGCAAAATTTTATTCATCTTTGTTTGAAAAACTGTAAGTAAAAGAATTATTTTCCATTAAATGTCTAATCTCCTACTTATCCCTCCGTATTTAAATATGTGTAATCGAGTTGTTTGCCCTTTGAGACCAAGTAATTTAAAATAGCTTTTTAAGGATTACTGTTTTTGTGTACTAGTGTATTAAAAAAACTTGAGGTATTAAATTACGGTGTCGATCAATTTATATTTTAAAAGCTTTTCATTTTTTTAAAAAGTCTTTATATTAAAAAAAAATCTAATTAATTTTGATGTACTTCAGTACTATGATGTATTTAATTTGTATATTGTGATTGTGAATTACATATAATCTTTACAAAATTAATAAAGTCTCCATAATTTTGAGAAAAAAAATAATCAAAAATAGTATTTGAATACGGTATAAGCAATTTGAATGAATCAGATTTGTACGTTATACTTTCATTCAATACTAAGACTGTGACAGTAAGTGTAGCTACTCTTTAATATGGATACTCTAGTGCGCGAGTGAGTTTTACTTGCAATCTATTCTGTCTTCTTTTAATTTTCACGAAATGAGCGAATACAATGACCGAAACGCGAGTTTCTCGTATAATTAGGGAACGATGTCTTATGAGTTTCTCAGGGTAAAGTTAGGTTAAAACGGATGTAAATGGTTTTGGGTCATGTTTACAAACAAACACTTCCGTCAACCAATATACCGCTACGTTTTTATCATAGTGATCATTGCTGGAATCGTCCTAGCGACTTAGGCCAATTATATCATAGACCTGTTAAACGTAGACCAATCAACTGGTCAGAACTCAAGTGTACAATACGAGTCAGAAAGAACGAGAGTTAACAGTTGAAGTTAGCTCCAGAGTTAACAAACAAACCAAGTTTCCCAACCACGTGATCACTTTACCCAACAAAACACTGTAGGCAATGTGGGTTACCAGAAGTCTGGGTAATTTCAGGCTCCGAACGCTACGAGTAATCTGCAAAAAGTCACGTAATATCGGTCTTCGGGCGCTTCGGGTTATCCATGTGTACCCATCCTAGGTAAAGCAAGTTGTGGTCCGTGACCGCGACCAAGTGAGAAAAAGTCTCTGGAATTTGATTGTCAAAAGGAATTTATGTTAATTATACACTGCAGATATGTTAATTATATACTGCAGTTGTGTAGTATTTATAGTTATATTTTAGCAAGCGACATCAGATTCGGAACAAATCTCACCGCATTTCATTAAGCATTGACCAGCGAGTTCCCTTTGCTCATGTGCCCGTGAAGGTTATTTTGGAGTAGAATTTCCAATAATGAGTAGAAGAGGTACCATCTGAGAGTATTTCCTATTTGGGTAAGTTGAACCTGTCTATACTTCGAAGAAAGAAGTATCGGAGAACCATCAGAATTTAGAGTTATCTGCTTAGGTGGATTTTGTAGGTGTAATTAAAATGAACTGTTGGAAAATTGTGAGCTGAGTTAAATATTTTATAATTGAATAAGATCGGGAAATGATTCCTTCCCTCTTAGTTCTTTTTAATTGAGCTTAATGTAGAATCATATGAATTAAGTTATTCCAGTACACAGTTTTAATTTCCTGCTTATTGTTGAAATAAATTTGATGTGTTTAGTTAAATTTTGTGTCATTTTATCCAACAGTAATGAAAGGGGTTGTTAGAAGATTGGTTCTAATCCACGACAAATACAATACTGACTTTACTTTCATTCATTGTTTGTATTCATACAGATTTTGACAGGTGACAGATGAAAAATTGCATTAATATAAAAAATTACTTTTTTTCCTTGTATATTTCTCAAAAGCAAAATTTTTAAACAATTTATAATGAAATTTTGGGATAAGGCACATAGTATAAAAGGAGAGAATTTAAATAAATAACGATTCACCAGTTTCCAGAACCGGAATGAACCAAAAATACCTAAAATAAATTTAGAAAAGATTATACTCTAACATTACTCCAAAAATTCACTATAAGCCTTTAATGTATAGTGGAAAATACATATTTGTGAAGAAATATTAATTTGAAAAGATTAATTAAATGTATTAAAATAATAATGAATTTGAAATTATTAAATGTATAACTAAGTGAAATTTAAAGATTGAAAATATCTATGTGAATTTACTATATGAGTATATAATTGATAATTATGAAATTAACAAATTCAAACCATCAAAATAAATTAAAATAAACGGACTCACCAGAGTTGAATATGTTGGTGATAGAAAATTGAAAACACAAGTCTGCACTCAAACATGTTTTTATTTGTAGTACTAGTAAATTTATCATTTTAAAATTGAAAATAAGGAGTTGACATCAAGAATTTAAAAATAAAGGAGGGCCTGCTGCATTTATGCATCTTTTTTAAATTTATTAAACTGCATTTCTCTCACGGTATGCTGTTTTTTTTTCAAATTGCAAGGAAAAACAAACAAACAGGGAAAGCACAATTTGATTTAAACTCTAACGCAGCTGGGAGCTATCGTGGAACATAAATCCGTATTTAAAGTAGGATGCATTTTCAACATTATAAGAAAATATTGACTCGTTCTAATTGAAAGTAAATAACTTGATTAATTGTTTCACGTTGTTTAATAAGATTTTAATACATTTTCAATACCGATTGGATGAGCTAGGATGCTTTGGTTCTACATGACTTATAGACACTGGAAATGGCATATGATTAATTTAACCTGCTATATTTCCATTATATATATTAACATTTTAGATTAAAAATCCTCTAGATAAACTGTTTATTTACATTTTGAAATTTTACATTGTGAATAAAAATCAAAGCAAAATCTATGCTATTAAGCATTTTGTTAATCACTATAATTTTAAAATAGATTTTTTAAAACAATAATTCAAAAATATATATAGCCACCATAAAAATAAATAAATAAAATAATCGAAATAAAAATAAACGCATCATTTTCATCTAAATTTAAATTATACTGAATCATGAATTCTTGAGAATGGAAACGTTTATCATTTAATAATATCGCGATATTTAATTTTCAGTTTAAAGAATTTTGCAGATATTTTGCGATATTTATCTAAATAAAAGAAGTTTAAGAATATTAAAATGTTGTTACGTTAAATTACACAAAAAGTAATGTTTACTGAAATTAAAGAAATAAGTAAATTGGAAACATTAATTTAAAAGGAAGAATGAAATTAATATTTAATTTATTTAGAATTAAAAAGTTATATTGTGAAAGGTAAATGTATGATTTTAAACTATTTACTAATTTTGAATTATTTATCTGTATTATTAATTTTAAGAAATATTTATAGTAGATGAATAAATTAAAGCTAAATATTTTAAATCACAACACAATGCTTAATTAAGAATGCAAATTATTTGTTGTTTGAGCTATTTATTGTTTCTAAAATTTTTTTGACGTTTTTTAGAAAAACATACTTTTTTTGAAAGAATAGTATTTAGTCGTTTGCGAAATAGTTCTTAGAAATATTAAAACTCAACATGACTTTTTTTTTTAATAATAATAAAATAGAATAATATATATAATAATAGATATAATAGAATAATAATTAAAAAAAATACATCGAAATGTAAGAAAACTCCAAATTATTCTTTCAAATAATGGTTCTATGTTTTGTAATTTGCGAAGAAGATCTTAATGCTACATCACAAAAGTCAAATTTTGCAGTATGTGGACACTACACTACGGAAAGTTTTTGAAAACAAGGAACTCAAGCGAGTAAAATGTAAAGGGATAAATTCATTTGCTGAGGAATTTGAGGATACAGATATTTAAGCTAAACATCGATATGAAAATGAAGAGAAAATTTTGAGATCAAGAGAAAAGTTTTCTTTTGAACTTGTAAAGCTACTAAATATTTTGTACGTCCAGTTAAAAGATATAGATCTTGAAAATTATAAGCAACTTATCCGAAAGTTGCGAAGTCAGAAAAGATTTCGAAAAATGATATGTTCAATTTGATACTTTCTAAACACAAAAATTTATCATCTAATGGTTATTCTAGCCAATGTCCATTATAAGATGGGTTCGAGACCGATTTCCATTTGTACGTTCAAGGGATCCGAATTCAAATTTAGACGTTAACTCCTAATCCATTTAGGTCAATTCATTTTAATCTATCATAAAAACATTGTTGGAGAAATACATATAAGCAAAATAATTACAAGCAACTTATCTGAAAGTTGCGAAGTCAGAAAAGATTTCGTGTAAAAATGATTAAAAATGTTCAATTGGATACTTTCACAAACACACAAATTTATCATCTAATGATTATTCTATCCAATGTCCATTATTCGATAGGTGCCGCGTTCGAGACCGAATTCCATTTGTACGTTCAAGGGGTCCGAAATCAAACTTAGGCGATAATTCCTAATCCATTTAGGTCAATCTATTTTAATCTGTCATAAAAACATTGTTGGAGAAATACATATAAGCAAAATAATTATAAGCAACTTATCTGAAAGTTGCGAAGTCAGAAAAGATTTCGTGTAAAAATGATTAAAAATGTTCAATCGGATACTTTCACAAACACACAAATTTATCATCTAATGATTATTCTATCTCATGTCCATTATTCGATAGGTGCCGCGTTCGAGACCGATTTCCACTTGTGCGTTCAAGGGGTCCAAAATAAAATTTAAGCGATAACTCTTAATCCATTTAGGTCAATCAATTTTAATCTATCATAGAAACATTGTTGGAGAGATACATGTAAGCGAAATAAAAATAAGCAACTTATCTGAAAGTTGCGAAGTCAGAAAAGATTTCGTGTAAAAATGATTACAAATGTTCAATTGGATACTTTCACAAACACACAAATTTATCATTTAATGATTATTCTATCCAATGTCCATTATTCGATAGGTGCCGCGTTCGAGACCGAATTCCATTTGTACTTTCAAGGGGTCCGAAATCAAATTTAAGCGATAACTCTTAATCCATTTAGGTCAATCAATTTTAATCTATCATAAAAACATTGTGGGAGAGATGCATATAAGCAAAATAATTATAAGCAACTTGTCTGAAAGTTGCGAAATCAGAAAAGATTTCGTGTAAAAATGATTAAAAATTTTCAATTGGATACTTTCACAAACACACAAATCTGTCATCTAACGATTATTCTATCCAATGTCCATTATTCGATAGGTGCCGCGTTCGAGACCGATTTCCATTTGTACGTTCAAGGGGTCCAAAATCAAATTTAAGAAATAACTCCTAATCCATTTAGGTCTATCAATTTTAATCGGTCATAAAAACATTGTTGGAGAGATACAGCCATCGATATGCTCAATGGTGGAAACTTTTTGCAGATCTACGCCGGTCATGACTCCCAGAACCCAAAACCACCCCCAGCTCATAACTTTATCTGTTCATCTATATCACTTTTTTATGGACACGATAACTTCAATAATTCTGCACAAATATCTTCCAAATTGATACATAAAATCAAGGGGCATAAAATCTCGGCCAAGTTCGTTAATAATGGGCAAAATCGAACCAAACCGGGAATGGGGAGGGGGGAGGCAAGATATGTGAAAATAGAAAAAAACTCATAACTTCTTAATTGTGATACATATCGAATCCGTTTAAAGTTATTATTACTTCTAGGAAAAGGGCCGAAAATTTATGTATGACAGATTTTTGATATCATTAAAAATGGCCTCGAGGGGGGGGGGGGGAAATAAGGGTTTAAGAAGAGCAAAATTCATAAGTTTGTCAATTCACAATATATCAAATCCGCTAAAATTTATTATTAATCCTTTTATTATTATCTACAACTTTCATATTGACAAGTTTTTTATAGGACCAACACTAACAGCAAAATAAATAAATAATTAAAAACAAAAAAATCCCTGCCGGCACCACCTACATACACAGGTCGAATTCGAAGTGGGCAGTCCCAACTGTCGCATCATGGCAAAAAGGTCATTTCTTCTGCAATTCCCAATCAACAGGAGTCGTTAGGAGTTTTTTTTACAAACTGTGCGTATAAAAACCCCTTTAGAGGCGACTATAAAACATTATCTTGTAATTTGTAATTTCTCTTAATTTTTTAATGCTCTCAATTATATTAATTTTTTTTTCTGCGGACATACACAATATAAAGAGGAGCTGCTGAATTTATGCATCATTCTTTAATTTATTAAATTGCATTTCCCTCACGATAGGCTGATTTTTTTCCCCCAAATTGTAAGGAAAAACAAACAAACAGGGAAAACACAATTTGATTTAAACTCTAACGAAGCTGGGAGCTATCGTGAAATATAAATCTGTATTTAAAGTAGAATACATTTTCAAGATTATAAGAAAATATTGACTCGTTTTAATTGAAAGTAAATAATCACATTAATTGTATCACGTTGTTTAATAAGATTTTAATGCATTTTCAATACCGATTTGATGAGCTAGGCTGCTTTGGTTCTACATGACTTATTGACACTGGAAATGGCATATGATTAATTTAACCTACTATATTTCTATTATATATATGAACATTTTAGATTAAAAATCCTCTAGATAGACTGTTTATTTACATTTTGTAATTTTGCATTGTGAATAAAAATCAAAAGAAAATCGATGCTATTAAACATTTTGTTAATCACTATAATTTTAAAATAAATTTTTTAAAACAATGTTTCAAAAAATATATAGCCACTATAAAAATAAATAAATAAAATAATAAAAAGAAACGCATCATTTTCATTACTCGTGTGTCAAATCTAAGAACGCAGCACAGAATATACTGCAATAATTGGTACGTTTCCCAATGGCGCACAGTGGTAAATTTTCCCGAAATCTTGGTCAAAACTTGAATCATTGTACTGCTTTTCTGATTCCTCTTAGAAAACCAACCAGTAGTAAGAATATAAAATTGTGTCACCATATAACTGGGGATGTTTTTTCTTTTTATGTTGAGACGTAGAGTTTATGAGTACCATACAGTGTATTTTATGAATCGCAATGCATAATTCTGGCATTTCGTGCTTTACTAAGTAAAATAATTAAATAATAAAACAATTTTTTTTCTCAAAATAAAAAAAGTGTAGCTACTGAAATTAAGTATGTTGTATAGGCAAGATTACAAAACGTTTCTCTCATTTATTAATTCTACTGGATTCGGTTGAATTTCAACTATTTTTTAATAAAGATGTGTAAGAAAATATTAAATTGCTCATTTATAAGATAGTTTTTTCAAAACTTCGTAAATGATTATGACCAAAACTTATTGATACATCTTTCTTTAAACACCAGTAACTTCCGGCGGTAATCAGGCCTTGTTGGCCAGAATTTAAAGAAATTTCGTCATTGTGTAGCAGCAACAAATATTATAAATCTTATTCAAATAGTACAGACGACCTTAGATGATAACATTTTGAATTATTAATGTGTACTAATAAAAATATTGTGATTAAATGATGTTTTCAAAAGTAAAATACAGTACTTTAATCAACAGTATAATAAAATTCTTCGAAAACATAATACTATCCCTTTTGACTGTAACTGAGAATATATTGTAATTGTTGGTATGTCCCTGTAAAAATGAAGATTTGATTCTATAGTGTCCCTCTTTCTGTGACAACTTGACACATGCTTTAGTCTGATAAAGAGGAATTCATGTTCATGTCTTTAAATCAAAATATATATTTTAATTAATGCATTATAAGCGTTTGAAAAAAATATATATACAGGGTGTTTCAAAATATATATTTTAATTAATGCATTATAAGCGTTTGAGAAAGATTATATACCAGGTGTTTCAAAATATATATTTTAATTAATGCATTATAAGCGTTTGAAAAAAAAATATACACAGGGTGTTTCAAAAGGTCATGTCCGAACGACACGTGTGGGTGTGCCAGATCATGAGGAGCAAGAATCACATAGGAACTAGGGGTCGAAAACACGATCGTGACGATGCAATTGCATCGTGACCTTGACGCAAAGAAAAGATAACAAACGGTGTAAAAATACACTTATTTTACAAAAAACTTAATCGAAGTACAAAATCGATTGCGGTTGTAACATTTTTCATTTGTATTTTGTACTTCAATTAAGTTTTTTGTAAAATAAAGGTACTTTTTACACCGCTTATTTTCTTTTCTTTGCGTCAGGGTCACGATGCAATTTCATCGTCACGATCTTGTTTCTGACCCCGGTTCCTATGTAATTCTTGCTCCTCATGACCTGACACACCCACACGTTCTGTTTGGATATGAGCTTTTGAACCACCCTGTCTCTCTCTCTCTCTCTCTCTCTATATATATATATATATATATATATTAACTTTTTTTAAACTTTATTATAATATTATCACAGACAAAAATAACGGCAAATCAGATATTACGAGAATGAGGAATTTCATATTAAGTTGTACGTCAGTATTTTTGGAACACTAATTCAATAAGCAAAATTTCAAATTTACACTTTATAAAATTTTCTAAAGGTATGATATATATCAGAAAATTTCCTCGGTAAATATTTAAATAAAAACTAATATAAAAAAAAAGTGTATTTATACCTATAAATCTTATGGCGATTATCTTATTATTTTATGACGTTGTTATTTATACGAATTCTTTTCTTTTAACTCTGAGCGTGTAAAGGGAGAAACGGCAGAAACGCTAAATATATTCCTGGTCGGTCACAAAATAAGCGTACAACATGATTGATCAATGATAAGCCAAATTCAAATATCATAAATAAGTTAAGTGAAAGCTGTCCACGTCATAAAGACAGAGATTTGTTATTCGTTTCTATCGAACGATTGTAATGGGTTGGTAATGCTTGAATTGGCTTTGCATTTCTGTGTTTGTTTATATTTGACCCTATTATTACTATCAGAAAAGTTATTACTAGATGGCGTTTTGTAATAACAGAACAATTTAAAGCTTTTCTTACATAGTGAAGTAAAATATATATTAAAGTTAAAAGAAAACTGTAAGTTGAATATTTTCTGAAATACTTTTTTTTTTTGGAAAAATAGCAAAAGTGTTTCCGGTAGTTAATTTATATTATAAAGCAAAAACATATCCGTGAGTAACGCTGATAGTTGCAACGACCTGCAAATTTATTAATTTCTAAACATCGCTCCATTTAAATTTTTACATAAAAAATTACTTTCAGATGTAATTTTTTAAAAACTGTATCTCAATTTATTGATTAGTTATATTTTTTAAAACACGTTTCAAGCTACATTAAAAAAATATATATACAGGGTGTATCAAAAAACCTTGATATAGTTTTAAAATTTATATAAAAAATATGCAAGATAGAAACTAGACATTCACGTATGTGTTACTTTAGATATTGGAGTTTTTTTTCTGTGTCAAAAAAAATCAACAGATGGCGCTATTTGTTCTGTGATAGCAACATTTACAGAATCCACAAAGCTTTTTCTTGTAGCCCGCAGAAATCGGTACGCACCGTCGCGAGGCAATTATCAATTACATTTCCAAAAGTCCATCACCCGCTGCATAAGAAACTTCGCATTCATGCGTATAAAGTACAGGTACTGCAAAATTTGCAAAGTAATGACAAACCTCGTCGTTTTGACTTCGCTGTGCAAATGCTCAATTATCTGGGAGAAGATAGCAATTAAAAAAAAAAACATTTTCACAGATGAAGGAAAATTGAACATTTTTGAAGAACAGAAAGCACGCATAGTTACTGCAATTTCATGTGTCTTGCAATCGATGTTGGAACGCACATGGGCCGAGATAGATTATCGACTAGATGTTCTCCGTGCCACGAAAGGTGTAGATATTGAAATTTATTGACTATATTAAAAAAATCTCTAATATCTTAGATAACACATGCGTGAATTTCTAGTTTCTATCTGTATATAATTTGTTTTATAAATTTTTAAAATGTGTCAGGGTTTGTTGATCCACTCTGTAAATCTGAATCGCGTGTAATCCGGTTACGGAAGATTTACCAGTTTCCATTTAAAACACTATAAATGGTTTAGCTTTTCGTTCCCACTAATATTGCATAACGAAATTAAAACTTTACATAAAAATAAAAATAAATAAATAAATAAAACACAAGTTCAACAGATTACGCACGAGCTACTACAAATCGAATTACTCGCTTAAACACTGAAATGACCACAATCAAAAAGGCTGCTGTAAATGGTGAAAACTTTGACAATTTCTTTGGCTACCAACTGCTATCTTCCGACTAACTTTTAAGAACAGTTTTAAATAAACTTCGAAACTTTTGTTATTTCAATACGTAATCCATATTTTTCAAATACAAATGCTTTTTTGATGTTGTTAGAGCGAAATCTTAAAAAAAAAATAATGTAAAAAAATCTATTTTAGAGTTTTCAATTGAAAATGGTTTTCACCTCTGTTCTGCATATCGAGCAGCGGTATCTTCTGTGCCTCAGGAGAAGCCCGGGTTGGATCCCTTGGTTTATATTAACATTTTGAATCCCGCAACAGCCGAAATCATCCCAATGCTATGAAACCCACAATAGCCCAGGATCACTGAAAGGATTTTCTTTCCCCTAAAATGGGTTGGGGTGTTGTCAAGGGGATGGTCTCTCTCAGTGTTGGATGGGGTAATGTGTTGGCATTTCTGGACAGTACAGAAAGAAAAACAAGATTTTTTTTTCAGCAACTGGAGCAATGATAAACAGAGGGGTGTAACACCTGCCGAAATTTGAATAAAGGGATAATGGTCATTTCCATTACTTACCAAGTGAAAAAGGGGGGAACGAAAAAAACCAGCATTTTGGGCTTTTTTGTTGGGATTCTAAGGTTATTCAGTTTTTTAAAGCTTTGGATTTAAAGAGTTAAATTGGAAATAAAGTAGGTGAGCCAAAGGTAGTCATAGTTAAGCTTTGAGAATTTTTCATAACTTTCTGGTTGTGTTTTTTTTTTTTTTTTTTTTTTTTTTTTTTTTGGTAAAGATTTACATTTATCTCTAACGCATATCAAGTATACTTTTCTTTGTAAAATAAAATTTAATTATTTTTACAATACAATTTAAAAACTGTAACTTGTGGGCCACCTTTGGCGCACAGGGCTGCAAAGGTGGCCCATTTATTGAAATCAATTTTTAAATGTGAAAAAATACTCGGCAAAGATTTTTTTTTTTACTTCTAGAAGAGTATTACAATGTTCAATTATAAGTAAGTATTTAATTACAAGGAAAAATTACAATAAACATTTTTCAAAATATACCTTTGTAATCGGATTACATGCAGAAAGTGCAGATGAAATATTCGATTTTGTCTTGTTTAGTAAGTTTCTGACACTCTTCATGCACATATTGCAAGTAATGATTACACAATAGCATGTCCTTTATTTTGTCTTTCTTTCATAAATGGCAAAATCAGCTTACTTTCGGCTGGCAACTACTTGTGCTAGGCATGCCAGAATCAGTTTGTTTGAGCATCTCTTTTGGCAGTGTACCGGATTGGTTTTTGATTTTCTTATTATGTTGCATACTATTACGCTCTGTTGATTCTTTCTTTCTTTTGATATCTTTCGAGTTTTTCTTCTTAATCTTCTTATCTTCTGACACGAAAAGACTTTGAAGCACTTTCTATGCACGGTAGTTCGGTGGTTTTATTCTTGGAGTTACTGACTTCTTTTGGGGGATGTTTGATATTAACAATAAATGGTAATAAGTTGTTTCAGATATTTAAGTAGAAATTTTGAAAATTACCATTAATACATTGATTTCCATATTTGTTTCCTAAAGTGGACCACGTGTTCTCAAGGTGGCCCGGTTGTTGGGCCACCTTGGGAACATGCATATGGTAGCCCTTCGCACAACGTAAAATTAATAATCTGATAAATTTCTTAGAATTGGAGTAAATGTGGTTAAAGAGAAATACATAAGTTTTCAGAAAACGTATCATAACTCAAAGTTCTAAGGAAATTAGAACGACAATTCCTCAAAAGTGAAATCACTCCATACAATGGTGGACGCTCAGCCACGTGCATTGCAGATACATGCTTTAGAATGCAATAGCACCATTTTGTGATTAAAAATGAAATTAATTCTACTTTTGGGGGTGAGCTACCTTAGGAACACTGGCCACCTTTGGCTCACTTATCTTAATAATTGACTAGGAAACACTCGCGAAAAAGTTAAAATCAGAATAAATTTTTAAAAATTAACTTATTATTTTCAGGAGTTGTCATTCACGGGAATTCTTTTCTTTAATTTCTGAAAGAAAAAAAAGACCCAAAGTCGGAATCCATTCTTTTAGGTCACGAAATAAGAGTGTAATATGATTGATCAACAAAGGAAATAAATTCAAATACATATATAAATTAAGTGAAACACTTCTTAAAGACAGAGATTATTCATTTTTACGGAGCAATTAGAGTGGGTAGGTAATGTTTGAATTGGATTTGTATTCTTGTGCTTGTTTGTATTTACTTTATTGTTACTAGTTGAAAAAGAGATTACTCGAAAACAAATGCCATTTTGTGATAGCGGAAAAATTAAAAGTTTTTCTATAGAGTAAGTAAAATTTTTATTGAAAATAAAATGCGCATATTTTATCTCAGCATTTAATTTGTAGAAATTAGCTTAATATTTTAAGAAGTCATTGTTCACGTGAATTCGCTTTTCTTATATTCGAGAATGCATAGGGATAAAAATAGAAATGCTGATTCTATACTGCTTTGGTCACTAAATAAGCGCATAATATGATTGATCAATACGGAACCAAATTCAAGTATCATGCACAAGTTAAGTGAAAGTTCCACATATCATAATAACAGAGATTTGTTGTTCATTATTATGGAACGATTAGAGTAGGTAGGTAATGTTAGAATTGGCCTTGCATTCCAGCGCTTGTTTATATTTAACTCTATTATTACTGGCTGACAAGTGATTACTCGAAAACAAATACCATTTTGTGATAGCGGAAAAATTAAAAGTTTTTTCTATAGAGTAAGTAATATCTTTATTGAAGATAAAATGCATATTTTATGTCAACGTTTGCTAATTCGTCAGCATAGTTGAAGTGTTTTTGGTAGTTAATTTGCCTACACTGTTAAAAATTTGCAGCAAACTGTCCAGTCATTTGACCGTTTTTAGAGAAAACGGTTACATAACCATAATTTAACTATGTTCTGACTATATTATTACCCATATTATTGTCAGAATAGTGTTAAATTACGGTTATGTAACCGTTTTCTTTAAAAACGGTCAAATGACTGGACAGTTTGCTGCAAATTTTTAACAGTGTAAGGGTGGAAATTCTTATTGAAAAAGAATCGCGCAAACAATTTAAATCCAAATTAATTTGTAGAAATTAGCTTATTATTTTAATAAGTCGTTATTCACGTGAATTCGTTTCTCTTATATTTGAAAATGCATAGAGATAAAAAAATAAATGCTGATTCTTTCTTTGGTCACGAAATAAGCGGATAATCTGACTGATCAATACGGAACAAAATTCAAATATCATACACAAGTTAAGTGAAAGTTCCACATATCACAAAAACAGATATTTGTTGTTCATTATTATGGATTAGAGTGGGTAGGTAATGTTTGAATTGGCTTTGCATTCCTGCGCTTGCTTATATTTAACTCTATCATTACTGGCTGACAAGAGATTACTCGAAAACAAATACCATTTTGTGATAGCGGAAAAATTAAAAGTTTTTTCTATAGAGTAAGTAAAATCTTTATTGAAGATAAAATGCATATTTTATGTCAACGTTTGCTAATTCGTCAGCATAGTTGAAGTGTTTTTGGTAGTTAATTTGCCTACACTGTTAAAAATTTGCAGCAAACTGTCCAGTCATTTGACCGTTTTTAGAGAAAACGGTTACATAACCATAATTTAACTATGTTCTGACTATATTATTACCCATATTATTGTCAGAATAGTGTTAAATTACGGTTATGTAACCGTTTTCTTTAAAAACGGTCAAATGACTGGACAGTTTGCTGCAAATTTTTAACAGTGTAAGTGTGGAAATTCTTATTGAAAAAGAATCGCGCAAACAATTTAAATCCAAATTAATTTGTAGAAATTAGCTTATTATTTTAATAAGTCGTTATTCACGTGAATTCGTTTCTCTTATATTTGAAAATGCATAGAGATAAAAAAATAAATGCTGATTCTTTCTTTGGTCACGAAATAAGCGGATAATCTGACTGATCAATACGGAACAAAATTCAAATATCATACACAAGTTAAGTGAAAGTTCCACATATCATAAAAACAGATATTTGTTGTTCATTATTATGGATTAGAGTGGGTAGGTAATGTTTGAATTGGCTTTGCATTCCTGCGCTTGCTTATATTTAACTCTATTATTACTGGCTGACAAGAGATTACTCGAAAACAAATACCATTTTGTGATAGCGGAAAAATTAAAAGTTTTTTCTATAAAGTAAGTAAAATCTTTATTGAAGATAAAATGCATATTTTATGTCAACGTTTGCTAATTCTGCCAGCATAGTTAAATTTTTGTTGATAGTTAATTTGCCTAAAAGGTGAAAATTATTATTGAAAAAGAATCACGAAAACAATTTAAACACAAATTAATTTGTAGAAATTAGCTTATTATTTTAAGAAGTCGTTATTCACATGAATTCGTTTCTCTTATATTTGAGAATGCATAAGGATAAAAATAGAAATGCTGATTTTATACATCTTTGGTCACGAAATAAGCGCATAATATGATTGATCAATATGGAACAAAATTCAAGTATCATACACAAGTTAAGTGTAAGTTCCACGCATCATAAAAACTGAGATTTGTTGTTAATTATTATGGAAATATTGGAGTGGATAGGCAATGTTTGAATTGGCTTTGCATTCCTGTGCTTCTGTATATTTTACTCTATTATTACTGGTTGAAAATAGATTATTCAAAAACAAATGCCATTTTTTGATAGCGGAAAAATTAAAAAAATTTCTACAGAAAAAGTAAAACTTTTATTAAAAATCAAATGAATATATTTTTTATTTAGCATTTGCTAATTCTGTCAGCATATTTAAAGTTTTTTTATTTGGTTAATTTTCGTTAAATGGGATATAATTATTGAAAAGGAATCAAGCGAACAATTTAAATCGGAATAGATTTGTAGAGATTGGCTTATTATTTTAAGAAATCTTCATTCACGTGAATACTTATCTTTTATATCTGAGAAAATAAAGGGAGAAAAGAAAGAAACGCTTATTCTATCTCGCCTTGGTCTCTAAATAAGCACATAATCTGATTAAGCAATAAGTACCTAATTCAAATATCATATACAAATTAAATGACAGCTGCCCACCTCATAAAGACAGTGATTTGTTATTTATTTTTATCGAACGATCACAAAACGGTAGAAAACATGTTATAGCTTTGCGTTTATGAATATAAGTAAGTTTGTTTATAGTTAACTGTTTTTATTACTAACAGAAAAATGATTACTAGGAAACAAATTGTACTTTGTAATTAAAAAAAATTAAAAGTATATTTATAGAGTGAAGTAAAACCTTTATCATATATATTTAAATCGGTCATTTCAAGAACCAGATAAGTAACAAAATCAGAACTTTTTAGAAATTAAAAAAAATACTGTATTATTCACAAGTAAACGAATTTTTGTGAATTTTTTTTGGCTGATTATAGAGTTACTGGACTTCAAAGTTTGTAAATATTGAGTAATTTTTATAATTTATGAATAATAAAAAGAAGAAGAACAGAAAAACTGTCCCTGACTTATGTTGTTTTAGCAAAAAACAAGGTTAGGTGGTATTTAAGCTGAACAAAACAGTCATATAAAACATATTTTTAATAAAAATTAGTGAACTGCACTGATACAGAAACATTTTCATGTTTTAATAGGGTATTGCATGCAAATGGTAATATGGTAATGTAATATGGTATCCGCATGTAATCTGGTATTACATGCAAAAAACACTTAAGTCGCTTGACTTTATGTCGTTTAAGCAGTGAACGAAAATTAGAAGACATTGTTTGAAGAGGAAGGAATACACTGACTTATGTGGTTAATAGCCAGAGCATGGCTCTACCTTAAAGGAAGCAACTGCGACAAAAAAAGTATATTTGGAAAAAACTTGACCTATGTAGTTTTTGAAATGACCAATTCATTTCTTCAGCTTAGTGATGGGGGGAGTATTGGAAATCAAAATGTCTGATTTCTTGATGCAGCCAAGTTCTCAAGCTGTCTCGATGTCAGGCAAGAGTATTCGAATACAAGCAACCTGGCATTCGTATCGGCGAAAAAGTACCGTTTTTGAGTGTTTTGAGCTTTCTACGGTATCGATACGCCAGTGAATCATATATTATAATATGAGTAAATCTTGTGTGTGGTTATATACATATATATATATATATATATATATATATATATATATATATATATATATATATATATATATATATATATATATATATATATATATATATATATATATATATATATATATATATATATATATATATATATATATATATATATATGCAAATTTTATCTTAAAAACGGCTCTAACGATTTTGACGAAATTTTGTATCCTACTGTTTTGGGGCACGAGAAGACTATTGGGCTTTGTCACATGTTCGAGAACTTTTGATTAGTGGGTCATTTTTGGGTCCTCGCGGATGAAGTTAATTTTATCTAAAAAAACGGCTTTAACGACTTTGTTTAAACTTTTTATCCTACGAGTTTCGGGCACGAGAAAATCATTGGGTAAGGTCACATGTCTGAGAAAATTCGATTAGTGGTCATTTTTGGGTCATTGTGGGTCAAGCTATTTTTATCTTAAAAACGGCTCAAAGAATTTAAACTAAATTTAGTATCCTACAGTTTTGGGGAACAAGAAGACTGTTGGGCTAGGTCACATGTTCAAGAAATTTTGATTAGGGGGTCATTTTGGTCATGGGTCATTATGGGTCAAGCTATTTTTATTTTAAAAACGGCTCAGATGATTTGAACTAAATTTTGTATACTACGGTTTTTGGGCACGAGAAAATCATTGGGCTAAGTCACATGCTAGAGAAAATCCGATTAGTGTGTCATTTTTGGGTCACTGTGGATCAAGCTAATTTTATCTAAAAACGACTCAGACTATTTTGACTAAATTTTATATCCTACGGGTTTCGGGAAAGAGAAGACAATTAGGCTTGGTCACATGTTAGAGAAAATTTGATTAGTGTGTCATTTTGGTCATGGGTCATATTTGAACTCAAAGCTAATTTTGACTGAGCATAGCTCGGTCTTCCCTGCTCGTTAATGCTAATATTCAAATAGTACGAATACTCGGCGCGATTCTAGACACTTTCTCCGTAATAGCTTGCGGTTAGTAGGATGTTCGGTGCTGTTCTAGTTTTATAACTTATTAGTTTTATTTTTCATGTGTGTTCAGCACTTCTACACATTTTTTTTTCTTTTTTAGTTAAAGA
Source organism: Maratus michaelseni (assembly GCA_963931845.1). Taxonomy (NCBI): domain Eukaryota; kingdom Metazoa; phylum Arthropoda; class Arachnida; order Araneae; family Salticidae; genus Maratus; species Maratus michaelseni. The sequence goes on from OZ007589.1 coordinate 413,333,563, forward strand.
GTATATGAATTTAAATTTCAGCCAACGGTTATAATGCATACAGTTCTGTAAATTTGTATTTAAACATAATAAATATCGTTTTGTTATTTTTAACAAAATATAACAGAAAATGATTATTCATTGTGGAAAGTTAATTTGTACATTCGTAAAAGAAATTTTTTTTCTTAGTTACGGAAAAACCTACTTTAATGGTCGTATGTAAGAAAGGGCTGCTTCTCCCCATTTCTAAATTTTGAAAAATAATAAGATATAACTTGAAAGGTTAAGAGATACGGACACCGGCAGAAAGAAATCTAGGGAGGAGCAAGACTTTGGAACACATGTCCTTATGGCTCACAGCCTAGATTTCTTTTTAAAAATCTATAATAATAAAGATAGACGTTTGTGTGTGTTTGTGTTTGTCTGTCAGAGTGCTGTGTTCTGAAGAAACGTGCTGCACACTAAGCTACAAGATTTGGCAGGAAGGGGTACCTTCCTTTATATCTGAAATTATGCACCTTGAAGCAAGTTTTATAATTTTTTTAATCAGATTTTTTTTTTGCAACTTTTTACGTTTTTTACTTTCTTCTATCTATAATAGAAGAAAGTATTGTAATCGAAATTTTTTTCGACTTTCGGTTTTCGACGAATTTACACGTTTTAGGGGTCAGAGATTCCGAAAAACATGTTTTTACAAAATGTCTGTCTGTCCGTCTGTCCGTCCGTCCGTCTGTCCGTCTGTCCGTCTGTGTGGCTTTTAATTGTACCATCGAAAAGTGTATGAAGTTATGCTTCAAATTGAACCTAATTTTTTTTTCTATGTTTTTGGCTATGGCAAGCAGATTCTATCAGAATTTGGGGATATTTCGACGAAAGGGGGCGCTGTGATCGATATTTTTGTTCCATTTTCACTATTGTACCATCTAAAAGTGTATGAAGTTATCCTTCAAATTGAACCACATTTTTTTTCTATGTTTTTGGCTATGGCAAGCAGATTCTATCAGAATTTGGGGATATTTCGACGAAAGGGGGCGCTGTGATCGATAGTTTTGTTCCATTTTCATTATTGTATCATCGAAAAGTGTATGAAGTTATGCTTTAAATTGAACCACATTTTTTTCTATATTTTTGGCTACGGCAAGCAGGTTCTATTAGAATTTGGGGATATTTCGACGAAAGGGGGCGCTGTGATCGATATTTTAGTTCTATTTTCACTGTTGTATCATCAAAAAATGTATGAAGTTATGCTTCAAATTGAACCTAATTTTTTTTCTATGTGCTATGGCAAGCAGATTCTATCAGAATTTGGGGATATTTCGACGAAAGGGGGCGCTGTGATCGATAGTTTTGTTCCATTTTCATTATTGTATCATCGAAAAGTGTATGAAGTTATGCTTCAAATTGAACCACATTTTTTTTCTATATTTTTGGCTATGGCAAGCAGCAGGTTCTATTAGAAATTGGGGATATTTCGACAGAAGGGGGCGCTGTGATCGATATTGTTGTTCCATTTTCACTATTGTACCATCTAAAAGTGTATGAAGTTATCCTTCAAATTGAACCACATTTTTTTTCTATGTTTTTGGCTATGGCAAGCAGATTCTATCAGAATTTGGGGATAATTCGACGAAAGGGGGCGCTGTGATCGATAGTTTTGTTCCATTTTCATTATTGTATCATCGAAAAGTGTATGAAGTTATGCTTCAAATTGAACCACATTTTTTTTCTATATTTTTGGCTATGGCAAGCAGCAGGTTCTATTAGAAATTGGGGATATTTCGACGGAAGGGGGCGCTGCGATAGCCATTTAAAGATTTCAAATTCAAAAAGATGTGCAAATTCAAAAAAATTAGAAATCCTAGAACTTTTTTTCGTTAAATGTTCGGCCTTGATCCGGAGAATCCGGAACAATTTTTGTTTTGCCTCTATCTTAAAAAATGGCTGAGATATAGCGGTTTGAAATTTTAGGGTTGCTGACATTTTCAAAGAAGACAGCAGAATTCATCTATAAACGGGTTTAATTTATGAGCTTTAGTTAACATGGTTTCGGCAAATTTTCTTTCATTGTTGTAACCATTAATCCTATTATATGCTTATCACTATATATTTATATTCGCCAACGTCAAATTCTCGCCAAACTTGGCGACAGTTGGCGGAATATCGCCAAAGTTGGCGACCAAAATAAGTTGCCATAAATGAAGCCAGCTTGGCTGTAGAGGACTAATTTGGCGATAGTCTCATTCAAATTCAATGTTGACGAGAACTGGGATTGAAACTTCTTTATTTAGGTTCCACGCATTTTACCTTCGTGTTTTCCAGTAAAATTAGCTAAAATCATAAAAACAAGGAATAGGGAGGCTATGTGTTCCTGTCGGTTCAGGCCAGAAGGAGTTTTCGTAGTTTAGTATACATTGGTTGTTCGCATCCCTGTAACCCGACGATTCGCAACAGCTGACGTACAACAGAATGACGAAAAATATTGATTTTATTGGCGATGAGATAGCGAATTTTGAAGTATTAACATGACTGAGATAGAAGAAAGTTTTGGGATTGGCACATCCGACTAGTTATTTATTTATTTATTTATTTATTTCGCCGCGATTTTCCCACATTGGTAATCCAGTTTCAATCTTTTGCCTCAATACAGTAAATTTTGTCTTTTTTTCAATGAAGTTTATTCGGAATTCGTACAGCGATTTTGAATCACCCCCCCCCCTCCAATTCGAGGTACGTGTGGATGGATTTTAGTTTAAAAATATAAAATCATACAGATTCGAGGGTGTACGTTGCCGAAAGCAGTAGGTCCCCAAAAATTGGTTTATTTTGAAATATTTTTGTTTAAAATGTAAAACTGAAACAGACTGTAACGTGCGTAGTATGCCCACTATACATTGGGCCCTCAACTCTAGGTTTGTTTGGATGGATTTTTGTTTAAAAACATAAGATCTTGGAAATTCGAGGTTTGTTTTAAAAGACAGACAGGAGCATGCGTAGCACTCCCGGTGTACGCTGCTGAAGACAGTGGAACCTCCAACTCTAGATACGTTTGGATTTATTTTTGTTTAAAATTATATAATCATTAAACATTGATTTTAGGTATATTTGAGGTTATTATCACAGGCCAGAGCAATTCCGCGCGGGTCAGATAGTACAAAATAAAAAATAATCTGAATTAAGTTTTTTTTATTAGAACAGAGAAGACATTTTTTAAACATATCAACATAAAAAGAAATACAGAAATTTAACAATTAAGAAATATTAAATATTCAAAAATAAATTTATTCCAAAATTTTTCAAAATGAAGAATTGAAACATTTTTTTTTTTCATCAGGAGGCCTCTACCGTCGTAACCACCCTCCTCTGCACCCTTGCCGGCGCTTATGATAAAAGAATGTACCTATTATGTACCATCTCACCCTCTTCAAATAAAATTCTGGTTACGCCCATACTTATTTTTCTAGAATATGAACACTGAAGGGTTTTAAGTATAAATGATATCACGTATTAAACAGCAAGGTTTACTACAGGGTTCCCCCGATCATTTGAATGTTAAGTACGACTAATTTCGAATAGTAATCTTTGCCACATTTAATCGCAGAATTTCTGTCATTAAATAAATCGAATATTGGTACTCAATGGTACCCGTTTGAATCTATTTCTTTCTCATTTGAACCCCGTTTTTTTTCTTTTTTTAGACAATTTAACATTTAAAATTAAAACAATAATAAAACAATAAATTTCACATACTGGAAAATAAAATTGCACATTTGAAAAAAAAAAACAAAAAAAAAAAAACAAAAAACCAATAATTAAACAAGAATTTTTCTTCTTCTGGATTATTCATAAAGTTCTAGATAATTTAATCAGTAAAAGGTTACCGTTAAATTTCAAAGAAAATTTTACCATTCAAAAATTATGCGAAAAAGAAAACATTATGACAATCCGAATCTTCATCATAACTCAAAATCTTGAAAACAAAAAAAGATTGTTCTTAGAACTCTGTATTATAACACGTGATCATTAAAAAAAGCGAGACATTTTACGTAGATTAAACATTAGAGATTAGAAGAATGAAACAGACGAAATGTCGCTCCTCGTCCAGATTGAACGAAATCTGTAGTAGTTCAATGTAGAGATCGACCGAAATAGGTTTTTAAGACCGAAACCGAAACCAAATTTCGGTGATCTTCCCACTTTCGGCTGAAACCGAAACCGAATGTGTAAAAAAAAAATTAAAAACTGATTAATGCATACATAAATGCATATAATTATTAATTAATTAATTAATTAATAACAAATAATTAATAATTACTTAATAATAACTAATTACTTAATAACTATAATTAGCCAATACAACTCATATCATTGAGTAAAGTTGAAAATTTCCGAAAGAAGGAACGAGATTTTGAAATACAGATAATTTCGGTCGAGTTTCGGTCTGGCCCAAATTTTGGTAGCAGTTTCGCCAAAAACGAATATTGGCGAAACTCCGATATTGCGCCGAAATCGAAATTTCGGTCGATCTCTAGTTCTCAGTGCTACAATACTTGGATGCAAAATATCGATTCTGAAACGCTTTCGAAAAGATCTTAAAAGATCTCGAATTGGCCCATATCACTTCAGTTTTTCTCTTTGATCTTCTAATCAAGTAATATAGTTTAACTAACGTGTTTTGAAAACTGACTTGAGCTGAAAGTATAACCTCAAATAAAATGTTGAAAGAATGATGAATTTTCATACTAAAATACTGCAAAATATCTTTAATTTCAGAACATTGATTCAATAAGCAAAATCCAAAGTTTATCCTTTTTAGGTGCGTTCGTAATTATATAAATACATAGCACCTATAGTCGTCGTCTGGTCCGTCCATCCGTCTGTTCGCATATAACAGCGCAAAAACTACCCATACGAATGGTTTGAAATTTAAGATATATATATAACCGTTGCAGAATTTCGTTGAATCATTTCAAATTTTATGAAAACCGAATCAAAACTTAAAAATATATTAATAAAAGTTTTTAAAAAATTATATTAAATCCTATCACACGTAATCTATATAATAAACGCGCAAGTCATGTGAATGAGGAAAACAAATAATGACCATTTCTTTTTTCATATGCCAGGATGCCATTTTCATTCGAAATTATTTTTTCGAATAAAATTGCATAAAAGTTACAATTTTAGATAGATCGTTCAAAGAAATTGTTTGCTTGAGTGAAGAGTTACATTAAGAAATGTATAGATTCTGAGATAACTTCAGTGGAAATTAGGTTAACAGACGAATATCTCAATCCATTAAAGTAAAAAGTAAATAAACAAAAAGATTTATTCAGCGTGAGTCATAGATATATTAAGCCATGGAGGTAATCATTCTCAAAGCCATTGTAAATTTTGGAGCGTTGTCTAGTGTTGAAAAAAAATTCTCATCTGTAAACATGGCATCGTAATGAGAAAAAAAAGGACATGGTCATTTCGCCCATAATAGACGATATAATTCGTTTCACTGAAATAATAACGATGTTTTTTGTACATTGTAAAGCTATTTATAGTACGAACGCACCTTATTTGTCACGTTTAGCGTACAATTTCCAACTTGTTAATGTTGTCCATGATTAGGATGTATCAAGCAAAATTCCTCAGTAATAACTACTTTAAAAGAATCCCTGACGGTTCGGCCTACAGGCACAGGTAGATTTCGAAGACGCAGACCGTGGGGCGCCTGTTTATTGGGAATTACAGAAGAAATTACCTTTTTTGCCATGATGCGGCAGTTGAGACTGCCCACTTCGAAATGTACCTGCGTCTGTAGGTGGATCCGGCAGGGATTTTTTGTTTTTATTTATTTATTTTTTTAATGTAAGGGTTAGTCCTATAAAAAACTTGTCAATATAAAAGTTGTCGATAATATTAAGAGGACTTATAATAAATTTAAGCAGATTTGATGTATTGTGAATTGACAAACATGAATTTTGCTCTTCTTAAACCCTTATCCCCCCCCCCTCGAGGCCATTTTTAATGATATCAAAAATCTGTCATACATAAATTTTCGGCCCTTTTCCTAGAAATAATAATAACTTTAAACGGATTCGATACATTACATAATTAAGAAGTTTTGGGGTGTTTGTACTGTTTTAAAAAAAAGCACTCCATTCCCCCCCCCCCCCCTCCGCTCCCCCCTGGTTCGATTTTGCCCATTAACGAACTTGACCAAAATTTTATGCACCTTGATTTTATACATGAGTTTGGAAGAGATTTGTGCAGAATTATTGAAGTTATCGTGTCCATAAAAAAGTGATATAGATAGATAGATAAAGTTTTGAACTGGGTTCTGGGTGTCATGATCGGCGTAGAACTGCAAAAAATTTTTGTAAATTCCAACATAGGGGAGATTGTAATAGGTAGTATTTCTTACGAAATCTACCTAAAAGCAGACACCGGAGACGATTTTAATGTTTTTAAAGTTAAACATTTTAGAGATTAGCTTATTTCGTCACTCTTGCTCATTGTTTTTTCTTATTTCTGAGAATGACATTTCAGAACATACACTGAAAAAAACACTGAATTTATTTCTCTTTGGTCACGAAATAAGCGTGTAATATGACTGATCAATAAGAAACCAAATTTAAATATCATATACAAGCTAAGTGAAAGCTGTACACGTCATAAAGACAGAAACTTGTTATTTCTTTTTAACGAATGATCACGATAAGCAGAAAATATTTGAATTAGCATTGCATTTCTCTGCATAAGCAAGTTTGTTAATATTTATCCTCTCTTATTATTGATAGAAAAATAATTTCTAGAAAACAAATGGCGTTTTATGATAGCAGAAAAATTAATTATTTCCATAAAGATAGTAAATGAGGTCATTTCTATAATTCTGTAGCTCTAACTAAAAGTTTTGTAAACATAGAAAAACTAGTCGTTGGGGGCCACCGCAATACTTACCCATCATGGATATGCATAATATAAAATATGAAAATAAAACATGTGTAAACTATTTATAAAATGCATTGCAATTCGAATAAAATCGTGGCTTGGTGACGTCATAAACTTAAAATGCATAGATGAATTGCGTAAATTGCGTAACAGAAACATCCTTATAACTCTAAAAATGATAATCGTATTAACTAACAGTTTACTGCGTCGGATTAAATGTCTCATTTCCAATTAAAATATATCTTTGAATTGAAATTTGAATGAAATACAGGGTCATGAAAAATCGAAGAGTGTGGAAAATAGGATTACAAATATCTCGGCAACTCATCATTCGATTGACTTCATTCTTTATGCAAAATTTATGTTTATTTTATTGTCTTTTATATCCACTCCTTAAAATAAACAATTTCGAAAATTTTTACATACCTTTTATCAAAACAAATATTTCGAGAGTCCGAAAAAATAGTTCCGGATAATCGAGGTTACTGAAATTCAATAAGTTTTTTTCCCATTATTGCATACTAAGTACATATCAAATTTCATGTCTCTATCTCAGTATGTTCGGGAGATAGAGCGTTTACAGACAAACACAGAGACGGACGGCAAATGTTTTTTCTAAAAATATGTTTTTCGGAATCTCCAGTGTCTAAAACGTGTAAATCCGTCAAAAAAAAAATCTATTTTTAAAACGATCACAAGACTCTATCATCAGTACAAGACCCTATATTACGTATGATGGGTAAGTAATAAATATGCTTCTGATAGTTAATGTTTATTAAATTAAAAAAAATCTCATTTTAATAGCTGTATTTTTTACCAGTTTTTAAATTGGTTAATTTTAGACTTACAAATCTTTGTTTATATATATATATATATATATAGCATATTTTTAATAATTACCGTATCTTAAATTTATTTTAAATTCTAAGCATTTCTAACGCTTCATACTTTTTTCTTTCTTTTTTTTCGGCGCTCCTAGTTTTATTTTCTTCCAATACTTTTGATGTATTTCGAATTTGGAAGATTTTTATTATTCCAGAAGTTACCAGAAAAGTTTCTCCCGCCTTTTTTGGAGAACCGAATTACAGCCATCGACGAATCTTCTGATTCCTCCGCAATTTGCTTTCTCATTGACTACAAGCTTCTGACACATTGTGTATTTGTATCTCTACGCTCTAACTAATAAAATACCTTGCACTTGGTGATTGGAGAAATTTTTCGTCTTTTTCTCTTGTTAAATAAACCACACCAGCCTGTTTATCTGAAGAATGTTAACATCTATGATCTCCGAAGATTTTGTCTATCATTTTCTTATGTTTTGACGAAGTAAATTCGTGTCAACTAATATGAACTGTTTATTATTGGGAAGTCACAACAGTATTATATCATGTTTTCTTCTGCTCGATTAACACGTTCACTACCGGGTTAAAATTAACGAAATTTTATTTTATTCAGAAATTCCTAACTCATACCAGAAAATATTAATAGCAATATTTGCTTTATTTGATGACAGACATTACCTTATTCCCAGTAGTATTTACTTTCCAGTAGTATTTACTACAGCTAAACCAATTACTTCATGTTTAATCGACTCTATCCGTAGTCTCTATCGCTTCTTCTCTTATTCCAAATTTCTTCATCCATTTTTAAATTTATCTTTTTAATTGCTATAAGTAATCTTAAATTTTACTTTTAATTGCTATATGCAATCTTTATTTTATCTGTAATTGCTATAAGCAATCTTTATCTTTCCCCAACGGCTCACTTTGAAAAGACATTCAACTCACACTCGACTGGGCGTTAAGTTGCCGCAACTAGGAAGCCCCTGAACCGGCATCAACTGTTCCGGACTGTTCCTTATTTTTGTTTATGCTTTGCCCACCTTTTTTACCACCCAGCATTTATGTGCTGTTTCACGAACATGTTCCAAACCCTATTTTTTACTTTTTAAACTTTAACTAGTAGTTAGTTATAACTACAGCTATACCATTTCACTTTCTTCCATTTATTTAGACTCTATCCTTAATCTCCGTCGCTTTACTTTTTTTTTTCCAAATTTGTTATCATCTCTTTTCTTAATTTACACCTATCCTTTTCATTGTTGTTATTCTCATTTCTTGTAGTTTTTGCTACATCTTAACTTTTCCCAACGGCTCAATTTAATACAAGACAATCTACTCACTTATAGACTGGGCGTAAAGTTGTCTGCAACGCGGAAGCCCCTTAACCAACATCACCTGTTCGGACCTGTTCGTGATTACATAAAATAAAAAAAATCTGTTGAAATTTCCGGTATGAAATCGTAATTTTGGATTAAAAATGCAATGTCAAATAAGTGACCAAGCGACGCCACGTAAGCGTCCTCGGTAGCGAACGTGTTAAGACTGTGAAACGATTGCACTATATAAAGTCCAGTTATATAGGAGATTGATAGCACTGGTCTAAACTATGCCATAAATCGTTATATGTTATATATATTACCTCGAATAAAACTAGTCGTTGGGGGCCACCGTAATACTTACCCATCATGGATATGCATAATGTAAAATATTAAAATAAAAATGTGTAAACTACTTATAAAATGCATTGCAATTCCAATAAAATCGTGGTTTGATGACGTCCCAAACTTTAAAGGCTCGATTACTGAATTGCTTGAAAGAAACATCCTTATAACTCCAAAAATAATAATCCTATTAACTAGCGGTTTATTGCATCTGATTAAGCGTCAAATTTCCAATTAAAATTATCTTCGAAGTGAAATTTGGATGAAATACAGGGTCATGAAAAATCGAAGAGTGTGGTATATAGGATTCCAAATATCTCGGCAACTAATTATCCGATCGACTTCATGCTTTATGCAAAATTTATGTTTTTTTTATTGTCTTTTATATTCATTTCTTAAAATAACCAATTTCGAAAATTTGTATATACCTTTTATCAGAACGAATAGTTCGAGAGTCCGAACAAAATAGTTCCGGTTAATCGAGGTTATTGAAATGAAATAGGCTTCTTCCCATTATTACATACTAAGTACATACCAAATTGCAAGTCTCTATCTCAATTTTTTCGGGAGATAGAGCGTTTACAGACACACAGACACACAGACAAACAGACGGACGGCAAATTTTTTTTTTCTAAAAATATGTTTTTCGGAATCTCCAGTGTCTGAAACGTGTAAATCCGTCAAATTTTTTTTTTCGATTTTCAAAACGATTACAAGACTTACCCTATACTACGTATGATGGGTAAGTAATAATGGAAGAATATTGAATTTTCATTTCATGTGACGTGCCTGTATTTTGGGACCACTGATTCAATAAGCAAAATCTCAAAGATATACTTTATCATGCATTCTAATATGAGCAAATATTGTGTGTGTGTGTGGATATATATATATATATAGATAGATAGATATGCAAAATTGATCTTAAAAACGGCTCTAACGATTTTGACGAAATTTTGTATCCTACCATTTGGGGCACCAGAAAATCATACGGCTAGGTCACATGTTCGAGAAAATTCGATTAGTGAGTCATTTTGGTTTACTATGGGTCAGGGTCAAGCTAATTGTATCTAAAAAACTGTTTAAACGATTGTGACTAAATTTTGTTTCCTACCAATTTCGGGCACAAGAAGACTATTGGTCTGGGTCACATGTTCGAAAACTTTCAATTAGCGGGTCATTTCGTTCATGGATCATTATGGGTCAAGCTATTTTTATCTTAAAAACGGCTCAGACGATTTGAACTAAATTTTGTATCCTACGGTTTTTGGTCACGAGAAAATCATTGAGCTAGGTCACATGCTCGAGAAAATCTGATTAGTGGGTCATTTTTGGGTCGCTGTGGGTCAAACTAATTTTATCTAAAAACGGCTTAGACTATTTTGAGTAAATTTTATATCCTACGGGTTTCGGGCACGAGAAGACAATTGGGCTTGGTCACATGTTCGAGAAAATTTGATTAGTAGGTAATTTTGATTATGGGTCATTATGGGTCGAGCTATTTTATAAAATAAAAGGCATTATAGTAATGATACAAAGAGAAAAATATATCCAGTTGAACTCACTGCTAATTTTGACAGATCATAGCTCGGTCTTCCCTGCTTGTAACATTTATGATACAAAATCACATATTCGTAAATTAATATAATCAAAATTACTTATTTGTTTGTGTGTCTGTGTGTGTGTCTGTGTGTGTGTGTCTGTGTGTGTGTGTGTATTTGTCTGTAAACACTCTATCTCCCAAAAAAATTGAGATAGAGATTTGAAATTTGGTATATACTTAGTATGTATGGGTAGAGAGACTTCGATTATCCGGAACAATTTTTTTTTTGGACTCACAAAGTATTCAATTTGATAAAAGTATATAAAAATTTTCAAAATTATTTATTTTAAGGAATAAATACAAAAGAAAATAAAAAAAACATAAATTTCGAATAAAGAATGAAGTCGATCGGATAATTAGTTACCGAGATATTTGTAATCACATTTCCCACACTCTTTGATTTTTCATGATCCTGTATTTCATTCAAATTTTAATTCAAAGCTATATTTTAATTGGCAAATGAGACATTTAACCGTTAGTTAATAGAATTAACATTTTTGGAGTTATAAGGATGTTTCTTTTACGCAATTCAGTAATAGAGCATTTACAGCGACGCTAACGAAAAAGAAAGGCTACCACGGTGCTTTACGCGTATCTTTTTTTACAGACCGCTGGAGTCACGTGATGCTCGAATGTGCCAATGAAGGTGCACGAAAAAAGAGCATCACGTCACTCTAGCGGTCTGTAAAAAAAGATAAGTGGAATGCATCGCGGTAGCCTGTCTTTTTCGTTAGCCTCGATTTAAAGTTTATGACGTCATCAAGGCAGGATTTTATTCGAATTGCAATGCATTTTATAAGTAGTTTACACATGTTTTATTTTCATATTTTATATTATGCATATCCATGATGGGTAAGTATTACAGTGGCCCCCAACGACTAGTTTCAAGAAGTCTTCACTCACGCCGGTTTTTTTTCTTTTATATCTGAACATGTGAAGGGAAAAGAGACAAAAACGCTGAACATATTCCTCTTTGGTCACGAAATAAGTGCATAATATAATTGATCAATAAGAAGCCAAATTCACATATCATACAGAAGTTAAGTGAAAGCTGCACACGTTATAAAGACAGATATTTGTTATTCCTTTTCATCGAACGATTAAAATAGGTAAGAAATATTCGAATTAGCTTTGTATTTCTGTGTTTGTTTAGATCTAATCCCTTTTATTATTGACAGAAACGTGATTAAAAGAAACAAATAGTGTTTAGTGATATTAGAACAATTTAGATTTTGTCTATAAAATGAAGCAATCATATTCCTCTTTGGTCACGAAATAAGGGCACAATATAATTGATCAATAAGAAGCCAAATTCACATATCATACAGAAGTTAAGTGAAAGCTGAACACGTCATAAAGACAGATATTTATTATTCCTTTTCATCGAACGATTAAAATAGGTAAGAAATGTTCGAATTAGCTTTGTATTTCTGTGTTTGTTTAGATCTAATCCCTTTTATTATTGGTAGAAAAGTGATTAAAAGAAACAAATAATGTTTAGTAATAGTAGAAAAATTTAGATTTTGTCTATAAAGTGAAGTAATCACATTTCTCTTTGGTCACGAAATAAGTGCATAATATAATTGATCAATAAGAAGCCAAATTCACATATCATACAGAAGTTAAGTGAAAGCTGAACACGTCATAAAGACAGATATTTGTTATTCCTTTTCATCGAACGATTAAAATATGTAAGAAATGTTCGAATTAGCTTTGTATTTCTGTGTTTGTTTAGATCTAATCCCTATTATTATTGACAGAAAAGTAATTAAAAGAAACAAATAGTATTTAGTGATAGTAGAACAATTTAGATTTTGTCTAAAAAGTGAAGTAATCATATTCCTCTTATTTGGTCACGAAATAAGTGCATAATATGACTGATCAATAAGAAGCCAAATTCACATATCATACAGAAGTTAAGTGAAAGCTGCACACGTTATAAAGACAGATATTTGTTATTCCTTTTCATCGAACGATTAAAATAGGTAAGAAATATTCGAATTAGCTTTGTATTTCTGTGTTTGTTTAGATCTAATCCCTTTTATTATTGACAGAAACGTGATTAAAAGAAACAAATAGTGTTTAGTGATATTAGAACAATTTAGATTTTGTCTATAAAGTGAAGCAATCATATTCCTCTTTGGTCACGAAATAAGGGCACAATATAATTGATCAATAAGAAGCCAAATTCAGATATCATACAGAAGTTAAGTGAAAGCTGAACACGTCATAAAGACAGATATTTATTATTCCTTTTCATCGAACGATTAAAATAGGTAAGAAATGTTCGAATTAGCTTTGTATTTCTGTGTTTGTTTAGATCTAATCCCTTTTATTATTGGTAGAAAAGTGATTAAAAGAAACAAATAATGTTTAGTAATAGTAGAAAAATTTAGATTTTGTCTATAAAGTGAAGTAATCACATTTCTCTTTGGTCACGAAATAAGTGCATAATATAATTGATCAATAAGAAGCCAAATTCACATATCATACAGAAGTTAAGTGAAAGCTGAACACGTCATAAAGACAGATATTTGTTATTCCTTTTCATCGAACGATTAAAATGGGTAAGAAATGTTCGAATTAGCTTTGTATTTCTGTGTTTGTTTAGATCTAATCCCTTTTATTATTGGTAGAAAAGTGATTAAAAGAAACAAATAATGTTTAGGGATAGTAGAAAAATTTAGATTTTGTCTATAAAGTGAAGTATAATCTTTACTTCTCATAAAAACACATACATTTTTCTCCAGCATTTGCTACACGAAAATTAGTGTAACCATAACAAAAGTGTTTTCAGTAATTAATTTCTGTTAAATTGGAAATGGTAACTGAAATGAAGCAATGGGAATATAGTTAAATCAAGACAATTTAAAATAAATTAGAACAAATATATTAAATCTGTAAAATTGGTAAAAAACAAACAAACAACATAAGAAAAATCTGTGGTAGGGAGCATTTTCTATAATTTTCTGATTTGGAATTTGAATTTCTCTACAATTTACGACAAGGTGACTTACTGCTGAAATAATATTTTGACAACATGGTATTTTGACATATATGTATTAGCTATATCTTTACCAATATTTGCAGGAAATAATTCGTCACTTCATTCCATTACTACCCCCGTAAAGGCAATATTTCTGCAAGATATGTTTTATTGCAAATTGTACATTGCAATTATAGGTTTGCAATACTGCAGTGCTATATTACAGATATTTCCAATGTAAAGTTGCGAATTAAAGAAAATATTTATTTCCAATATTTGCTTAATATTTAACCAATAGTATCTGTAGTGTAATCTGTAGTGTCATAAGTACAAAAACAAAAAAAGTTAAAAAACAACAACAACAACAAGAAAGTCCTTCCGTCCTGTACCAGGAGGAAAAACTCAAAACCCAATACTCAAACACCCGAAGTTCAAATGCTTGGAACCCGATTATAGAAGATTCAATCCCAGTTTTCGTTAATACTGAATTTGAATGCGAATTTCAACATGAGAGTTGAGTTCCAGCATAACAAAAATAAGTTTGTTTTAAAATGTCAGCCACCCTAGAATTTCAAACTGCCATATATCAGCCATTTCTTAAGATAAAGACAAAACAAAAATATTTCCGGAATCCTTGTATTACGATCTAACACTTAACGGATACAATTTTTTCAATTTATAATATTTTATACACCTTTTTGAATTAAAAATAATTAAAAAAATTAACTGGCCGCCATTTTGAAACAAGATGGCGCATGAGGCTGGCTAACGAACTCGGTTGAGACGTTGGTATGTTATGTACACATGATCAGTCACATTCATATCGGTTCATAAATACAAGAATTACACCATAACAAGTATAAGATTGTTTCAAAATGTCAGCCACCCTAGAATTCAAACTGCCATATTTCAACTATTTTTTAAGATATAGTCAAAACAAACAATGTTCCAGAATCATTGTATCACGTTCTAACACTTAACGGAAACATTTTTTTTCAATTTATAATTTTTTGTAGATCTTTTTGAATTTTTAAAAATTTAAAAATTTTTAACTGGCCGCCATTTTGAAACAAGATGGCGGATGAAGCTGGCCGGAGGGTGGTTTTGGGGTCGGTGAAAATATACCAAATTTTTTTGAATTGCTTTCCTCCGAATGGTTGCAATGGGTAGATTTTTGTAATGAAAGCTACCTAAAATTGCAGAATTTTTATTTGTTTTGTTTTATTTCCATAAAAATTAAAATTAAGTATGGTGCTCAAACCTAAAAATTTAAATTAAAAAAAAAAACGCTTCGTGTTGAATTTAAAATTTATATTTAACCCTTAGAATACCATTGTGTACAATGGTAGTTTAACAGTTAAGCTAAAAAATTAGATCTATACCAATGAATATCTATCTTGTTCGGAGTCATTGGTTCGTACGTATATCGACACATACGTTCGCAAGTTTGTAAGTTCTATTTGAGATCTTAAAAAAACTTTCTAACAAAGCAATTTACCCGCTACAATTTAAGTTACAGCTCAAAGTTGGGAAAAAGTAACGATTAAATATTATAACTAGTCGTTGGGGGCCACCGTAATACTTACCCATCATGGATATGCCTAATGTAAAATATTAAAATGAAAAATGTGTAAACTACTTATAAAATGCATTGCAATTCGAATAAAATCGTGGCTTGATGACGTCATAAACTTTAAAGGCTCGATTACTGAATTGCTTAAAAGAAACATCCTTATAACTCTAAAAACAATAATCCTATTAACTAGTGGTTTATTGCATCTGATTAAGCATCTCATTTCCAATGAAAATATATCTTTGAATTAAAAATTTGGATGAAATACAGGGTCATGAAAAATCGAAGAGTGTGGAAATAGGTTTACAAATATCTCGGCAACTAAGCATCCGATCAATTTCATGCTTTATGCAAAATTTATGTTTTTTTAATGTCTTTTATATTCACTCCTTAAAATAAACAATTTCAAAAATTTTTATATACCTTTTATCAGAACGAATATTTCGAGAGTCCAAAAAAAATAGTTCCAGATAATTGAGGTTACTGAAATTCAATAAGCTTCTTTCCATTATTACGTACTAAGTACAGACCAAATTTCAAGTCTCTGTCTCAATTTTTTCGGGAGATAGAACGTTTACAAACACACAGACCCACAGACACACAGACATACAGACACACAGACGGACGACAAATTGTTTTTTTATAAAAATATGTTTTTCAGAATCTCCAGTGTCTGAAACGTGTAAATCCGTCAACAAATTTTTTTCGATTTTCAAAACGATTACAAGACTTACCCTATACTACGTATGATGGGTAAGTAATAATATCAAAACCCTGATGTTACAAAAATTTCATAATTCGGAAAAGAAAGGATGCGATAAAATTACTAGGTTGATAGCTATTTCAATGATTTTTTAGGGCTCCGTACTTACAAAGTGAAAACGGAACCATTATAAGATCACTCCTGTGTCTGTCTGCCCGTCTGTCAGAGCCCTTTTCCTCGTAAGCTATGGGACGTGAAAAATTCAAACCTGGGAAAGTTATAAAGCCTTTTTACCCACCTATTCTCAGGTTATTAGCTGTTCACAAATATGGTTAGGAAAAAAATAAGGGACTAATTAAGTTATTTGAAAAAAAGTTTTCTTTTTGTCTATCGTGTGAAAGATCTCGCAATTTACGAACTCTAAAATATATTTGCTTTAATTTTAGGTATTATTTTTTCAGAGATGTCGTCGAAAGTGCCCTGCAAAAATATGTTCCCCTCCCCTCTACTTCCAAATCTACTGAAACTAAAAATATAAAAAAATTAGGGGTAGTAGAAGTTTATTTAAACCTTGCAGTAAAAATATAGCGATTTTCTTAAGTAACATAGTTTTTGAGAAAAACGCATTTTTCTGTTACGCATAAACTTTACTTTTCGGGCGGTCAGCGGGGGAGTTGACGGGCGCTTGAGGTATCTATCGACGCAGAATCATCCAAGGATAGTTGACAATAATTTTCGAAAAAAACTGTAGGTAATTAGCCTAGATATTAATTGAGTTACTTGAAAAATAAATTTTCTTTTTATATATTGTGTAGGCTATCGTTCTAAAGATCTCGTCAAAAATGTATTTCTTTTAATTGTAGGTATTATATTTTCAGAGATATCGTCGAAAGTATGGAAAAATATGCCCCCCTGCTATTTCCAAAGCTACTGAAACTAAATTATGAAAAAATTAAGGGTAGTTTGAGTTTATTAATTAATAAATAGTAATTAATAAATTCAATGTGCGGAGCCCTTTGAGCGCGAGTTATACCGGGGCCTCCCAGATGTCGCTGTGTGTCCTACACCCAGCGGTGTAGGACACACAGCGACATCTCGGAGGCCCCGGTTATACTCGCACTTGACCGATTAATTTATATGATGATTTGAGTGCTAATGTAGCCAGCTAATGCAGCCAGTGATATTACAGAATTTTTTGAGTGCTATACCCGATGTTTAATAATTCATTTAAAAAGAATAAAAAAGGAATGAAATTATGCCAATTCATTCAGAAGGTAAATAAATGATGAGAAAAAAAAGAGGAAAAGTCATTTGTGATAGTTGAAGCCTCTATTAAATGATAGGGAAAAAAAAGGAAAAGTCATTTGTTGTAGTTGAAACCTCCATTAAATGACAAGTGGGAGCAGTGTAAACTTTAATATTTTTATGCGGCCAGCAATAATATATATATATATATATGAATCACTAAAATTTGAGTTCCTATTTGTAATAACAAATGAAATTTACATAATAATGTTTGAAGAAATATTCGTCGAAATATTGGTGAAAATATTCTTGATTTATAAGAGAGAAGCCTTTTCATATGCTAAAATGGTTGAAGGAAAGAAATACTGGGATCGTTAGAGAATATACGTTTGCAAATAATGTCGGCTGTTATCATAACAGAGATACAGGGTGGCTATAAAACAAAGTGACGTGTTACGAGTCTTCTAGCAGGTAATATACAGGGCGGAAAGCAACTCAATTTAGTATAGGTATACAGTGATTCATGCGGTCTCTATATCTAAAGAAAAACAAATTAGTACCAAATGTCAACACTAGGGAAATTTTTACTGATGCAGGAGTAATATTTGTGATAAATTAATGTATTATTGCCAACTGAAAATGCAAACAAGAAATTTCTTCATACTATATAACGAAGTTTATTGTTAATTACAAATGTCGTTCAAAATGACCACAGTTCTGATATTCCAATAGCTGCATGCGACATTTTAAATAGATGCCAAAAATTTGAATTCACTTAGATTCGAGTAGTAAACTTTAACAGCAAACTTCAAAAAGTGGTGAAAATACATCTGTTTATATGCAGTGTTGAAACACAGGAGCTGTTTCAAGTTGGAAGTTTTAATTATACAACATTTTTACCTTATATTGATGCAAGTTCTTGTAGTTTCTGAAGATTTCGTACTGAATAAATATATAATTCGCATCGACAGCGGCCACAAGTTCATTTTTCTTTCAAAACAGTACCACCTTTTTGTTTGGTGACGAAGTTCGATGCTGTGTTTTTCTTTAGAAATCGAAATCACATGTTTTACTCTGCATGTAATGGCGTTACATTCCTTCCAATAGATCGCTAGAGGACTCAGAACATCTCACGATATTTTATGGAAAACCTTTAAATAAATTTTTTACCGCAGAAATTTATCTAATGTTAATTTATGATACTGTCAATATTTCACACAATGTAAAAGCTTTTTAACTACACTAAAATCTATGAAAATGAAACCTCTTTACAGTGGAGTCCTGTTTTAAACGAAAAATTTCGTATTCCTGACGAAATAAATACCCTTCAATTAAGCTTGCTAAGACTGAAATTTACCAAAAAGGGAATTTTTTTCTTTTGTCCCTAGCGATTGCGTTTTCACAAATTTTACTTAAAAAAAAACATTTTTATTGCTTATAATTTATAAATGAAACTTCTAAAGGGGCTGTACATATATAACGTTATCAAATTATTGGTAATTTTAGCCCTCCCCCCCCTTTACGATATCATACGATAACATCTCTCGAATTCTCCCCCCTCCCTCCTAATGATATCGCTAACAATTTTTTCCTTTCATTTGCAATGATATACAGATAATGATTATACATTTATTATTCTCATACTTTACTGATTCAAATGAAGAGAAGAAGTGAATAAAATATCACTATTATATATGAAATAACTTTATATAAAATAACACTTAAAAGAAATAGTTACTATTTAAAAGTATTAAATTATAGGTTTTTGTTACATAATGCATTCAACAGTAAAATTGTATTCTTGTACTTGCCCCCTGCACGGTGAGGGGGCAAACAGAACTTCTTATAAATAAAAAGAGGGACCACATTACTAGTAATACATCTGTACTAGTAAACACAAGAAATATAATTTTAAACATACTTTGCACCAGGTTTCTCCAACAACGGATATACGCATACACGTATGGCAGAAGAACAGAAATGCTAGACGCTGGGATATTTCAGATTTTGGAATGAAAAAATGTTACAATTATTTAATGGTTTTAATAATAACTTTGTAAACTTTGTATTTTCATAAAAAGGAGAAAATTTTTGTTGAATCAAAAATGATAGCAAAGACAACAACCTTTCTCCCCCTAGAGATACCTTACGATATCATGTGCCAGACACTCCCCCCTCCCCCGTAAAGTTATAACGTTATATATGTACAGTCCCAAAGAGCTCTAAGATTTACGCTGCAAATTAAAAAATCCCTGTTGGCTCGGCCTGCAGGCACAGGTACATTTCGAAGACGCAGACCGTGGGGCGCCTGTTTGTTAGGAATTACGGAAGAAATGACCTTTTGCCATGATGAGGCAGTTGGGACAGCCCACTTCGAAATCTAACTTGTTTGCAGGCGGAGCCGGCAGGGATTTTTTTCTTTTTCCTTTTGCTATAAGGGTTGGTCCTCTAAAAAATTTGTCAATATAAAAGTTTTAGATAATATTAAGAGGAGTTATAATAAATTTAATCGGATTTGATATCTTGTGAATTGACGAAGTTATGAACTTTTTTCCTCTTTAACCCCCTTGGAGAAATTTTTAATGATATCAAAAATCTGTTATACATAAATTTTCGCCCCTTTTCTTAGAAGTAATAATAACTTTAAACGGATTCGATACATATCATAATTAAGACGTTATGGTTTTTTCTGTTTCCATAGAAAGCCCCCCATTCCCCCCCCCCCTTTGTTCGAATTTGTACATTAACGAACTTGACCGAGATTGTATGCTCCTTGATTTTATGTTTCAGTTTGGAAGAGATTTGTGCAGAATTATTGGAGTTACTGTGTCTATAAAAAAGTGGCATACATATATATATATATATATATAATTTTGAACCGGGGGTGGTTTTGGGTACTGGGAGTCTAGATCTGCAAGAATTTTTCAAAAATTCCAACTTAGGGGAGAATGTAATAGGTAATATTTCTTACGAAATCTACCTAAAATACATAACACAATTACATTGCATGAAAAAGCATTTAAAATACGCAAATTGTATTAAGTTGCAAGTACAACTTCTGTATTTTTACGGAAACGAATTTTCGACGGAATTGTATTTGTGAATGCCTCAAACAGTAGCAAATATGAATTTAAGAACATCCCTTACACATAACAATATCCCTTTCAGGTAACAGGGCTAAAAATCTAATTAAATCGTATTTTTAATTTAAAAAAATCCTTAAAAATACAGAAATTAAACTGGGAAATCAATTGCTAATATAATTTTTTTCTTTTTTTCCAGTGTATATTTTAAGAATAAGTTTTAATCATCCGATTAGGCACTTAGCAGGGGCAAAACTCCACAAATACATTATACAAAAGTAAATAATAAAAAAATAACAGTGCCCAGTTAAACTGATGGCATTGAGCTAACAGGCTATAACACTAATTGTATATTATACTCTTATTTCAAAGAATACTGTCCCACGAAAAATAAAGGAGTCAACGATAAATTAAGGGGGGATTAGCCTCCATTTGCCCCTTTATACTTAACCAATGAACCTCCAAAACTAATCAGGGAAGAGCCTTATCACAATGAACCTATATACAAAATTTGAAACAAATCGGATAATAATGCAAGAAAAAACAATTTATGTAAATTAAAGGGAGGTATTAGCTCCCCGTTTGCCCCTTTATACTTAACCAATAAACCCCCAAAACTAATAAGGGAAGCGCCTTAACACAATGAACCTATATACAAAATTTGAAGCAAATCGGATAATATTGCAGGAAAAACCAATTTATGTAAATTAAAGAAAAGGATTAGCCGCCGTTCCCCCTTTTATACTTAACCCATGAACCCCCAAAACTAATCAGGGAACCGCCTTATCAGAATAAACCTATATACAAAATTTGAAGCAAATTGGATAATTTTGCTTGAAAAACCAATTTATGTAAATTAAGGGGAGGGATTAGTTCCCCGTTCCCCCCTTCCTTTATACTTAACCAATGAACCCCGAAAAAAAATCAAGGAAGCGCCTTATCAGAATGAACCTATATACAAAATTTGAAGCAAATCGGATATTTCTATCAAGAGTTACCGCGTTACGTACATACATACGTATATACATACATACAGAATCTGCGGGCACGTTAGCTCTCAGGCTTTGACAGCCTGTGAGCTGAAAAGTAGTGGAAATTGAAATAAAAATAAAAATCTAATATTTCACCGTAAAAGTGCAGCGTTAAAAGATATTTAGTTAAACTGGTGGTTTTTCGGGTTATAAATTTAAGGATCTCTGGATCACATTTAGGAAGTTTGTATGCCATATGGAAGACAGGAGTGTTTTTTGTAAGAGAAATAAAGGTGTAATAACAATTTGGAACATCTTTACAGTCACCAAATGTAAATCTTTGAACGGTTTGCTGGAACTCTTCCCATTTTTAGCTACTGACTGCCCAGATCTTTTTGAATTAGTTTAGTCAAAAAATGTTTGACCAGACTGACTTTATAAACCTTGTTCACCAGAATTAATTTCAGTTCATCAGTTTGTCTATGATCGAAACTGCTTTTGAATAAGTTGCTTGTGTAGAGGTTATCTCAGAGAATGTCATTCGATTAAAAATTTTAGATATTCATACTTTAAATCATTATTTCGAGAATATGGCGTTTAAAATTTTGCAACAAATAAACGTTCATCGTGCATTGTGCGACATAATCGCATTACATTTTTAAAAACAGCTTCGCTAGAACATTTATAAAATTTCAGACATTCAGAAAACGCTAAAATTTAATTAGTCATTATGTGTAATGAATTTAATGATGAAATAAATGACATAATTATAAAGGTGAGTAAAAATTTTAGAATACAGAAAGCATGCACATTGGTTCAGTTTCAATATTTAGTGCCACTGAGCAGTTCAGCGCTTTAGTTTCAATATTTAGCGCGAAAAAAAATAATTTTCTAATTATGTTGTCCGGGCCCGAGATAATTACAATCTCAGAGAAAGGCGTTAACCCCCTCCCTCCCCATACCCGCAAATATAATGAATAATTTGTTCAAGAGAACCACCGTTACCTACATTAACGCGATCATTAAAAAAAGAATTACATTTTTCTGATAATTAGAACATAACGAAGACGCTACGCTAAAATAGCCGGCAAATGACACCCCCTTCCCGACCTCAATTTCAAATCTATATCTTAATTAGTTACCTAAATATTTGTTCATTAGTAAAATTTGGCAATTATTTCCTTTCATTTTCGCAAACTAAATGAGAGGGATCGGCCAGAGAAACAGATCTCTTTGTAGTTCAGTTTTTAATGAAAGCCGATCCTGTATGAAAATTTCTCGGACCGTTTTCACTAGCGCCGGTAGATTTTTTGCAGTTTTTTGCGTAAATTAAAAAAAATTACCAACCGAATTTTTCAAAAATCCCATAATCAGATACAGAATATTTTTTTTACATATGCTCAGAAATTTGAAATTTGATATCTCAATAAGTTTTCTTAAAATTCGCTAATTAGTAAATAATGTCGAATTCGTTCATTTCCGGTTGTAAATCCAATGCGCCTGTCCGCTTCTTTCGCCATTTTGATTTAAAAGATGATATTTTAGAAGCGATGGTTAATGAGAATCTAATTAATATCTAGACTAATTATCAAAATATTAAAATTCTGAGGCTCAGGTGCACATGGCCAGACCTTGGACTATCCACACCTAAATTTCCAGCCTTCTAGGTGGGCTAGATTTTCCTAGCCATCGCCAACAGACACACACACAGAGCGAAACTTTCTTTTATTAGTATAGATTTGGGATTTTTATTAAAGAAGAATGAAAAAAATCAGATTATGTACATTTCTTTTTAAAACATTATAATGTATGTAAACAAGCTTTGCTTAACATCAAAATATCAGACGTGTCGTTTAGTTAGTAATTTACTGTTTTTCATTGTGTTTCTCTTCTGTAATTTATATTAAAAATTATTTCTAATGAATTATTTATTAAATAAGTTAAAAAAAAAGAAATGTGTTTTATTTTCAATTTCGTAAGTAAATTATTTTTTTATTGTGCTTTTTAGTTGGCTATCTTTGGATTTGTATTTTTTTATTTGTACTTTAGACATACAAAAAATTGCACACATTAATATCATATCAATAATAACATTAATATAATATGTTATTTATTACAGTATAAAGAGTACAATTCCAAAATTTTGAAGGGCGTGGGTGTTACCTGAAGAATAAATGAATTAATTTGAAGAATATATAAAGTAAACATTCTCTAATTTTTGCAAATATGACTGATTTAATATCAGGTAAGTAGAGATTTTTTGATTATTTAGACCAGAGGTTCCCAAAGTGTGCTCCGCGGAGCCCTTGGGGCTCCGCCTATAATTTTCAGGGGCTCCGCGGCGTTCCAGAAAAATAAACAAAACATGAAAGAAATTAACATATTGGAAGGGAAATTTTTTCGAGAGTATGTAGGAATTTGTGTGTGTGTGTGTGTGTGTGTGCCAAAAATAAATACATCTATCACTGGGTTGAAATATACTAAAATATATATTTTTTTAAATTATAAAAATATTTGCATTATACATGTATCCATTTCCTATATAATATTTTTGGTTTGAGCTACTTTATTTTATGTTTCTGCATTTAATGTGTTTTAAAAATTCGCTACAAGAAATAGTATTCTGAATCGAATGCACAACGTGAATCGAAAGAGCAAAGGCGCGCCAGTGCTTTTATCTCTTCTTGCCGAACAAAATGGAGAACAGATTTGTTCTTTCGAGCTCCATTTATTCATATGTTTATACTTAGTTCTTTTTTGCTTAGTAACCAGGTTCTTACTTCCTGAAGAAGTAAGTGTGTCTCACATTGTTTATTTTTCCTTCGCTTCACTCTTTGCGATCTTTAAAATGAGGTATTTTATACCCCATTACTTGCTATATTTAATGAGAAATGTGTTAGTTAAGCTTTGATTGTTTCAGTGATAGACTTATAATTGGTTTTCGCTTTTCGTTAATATTTTAATTTAAGTGGTTAATATCAAATTTAATGTTCTATTTCAATTTAAATGTTCAATTTTAATGTTCTATTTCAATTTTCTTATTAAGTTTTTTTAAAGTTTTCAAAAGTCATTTGTATACGTTGTGTATATAGTTTTCTTTTTGTAACTTTAATTCCTTCAATCTGTTTATTTTATTTTTATTAATTCCTAGGTATTTATATTTTCTATGCTGTTTTACATAATTGTTGTTAATTTTTAAAGCAATGTATGTTGTTTACAACGCATTTTTTTAACATCTTGTATCACTTAACAACCAACCCCTCTTTAAAATTTTGTTTTAATTGGTCTCGGCATTGGCTAAGATTCTTATGTTATGATGCCACATTTTCCTATCTGAAATAAGGCTGTAGCAATTTAAAAAAATATTTTTTTTCTTTACATTTGTCATCACACTAACAATCTAAACTTTTGCTCAGCTCCACCCTTGCTTAGACTTTACGTCAATGAGTACCCGCCCTGATATATATTTAACCCCACCCATATATCCCGTTTTGTTTATAAAGTTTTTGTATTAGTTGCAGTTCTTTTATCTTGTGTAGATTTTAACCGTATATCTATTTTGAGCAAAACAATGGTGAAAGAAAGTTTCTTTCAAAAATATAATTAATAATAGCTAAATACTTCAAATAAAACATCCAAAAAAAGTGAACGATGCTGTACCTAACAATAGATGTTATGGATTTTGCCCCGTCCACTTAAACACTAACCCGATGATCTGCTTCTAAATGTATTTAAAAAAATGGTTCAAAATAAGAAGCTCAGAGTCGATTCGCTTTCGTTGCATGTTTAGAAGTACTAGAAACGTAAAGTAGAACAAAAAAGAATCCGTAATCATGATGCTATTACGGGTGGGCGGGACTAGCGAAAACGTGTTATATAATTACTCATGAGCGACTGGGCCTACGAATTTTCTTTCTTTTCGCGAGTAGCCTATTGGGATTATACAGAAGTATCTCTTTGTAAACGAAAACTGTACAACTTACCTTTTTTTCTATGTGTGTGTGTGGTTTTTGCAATAAATAAGAAATTTCACGTAAGCCCCAATGCACTGCATGACCCAGACAGGGTTACCATTTTGATCTTTAATTCCAAGTGTACACTGAAAATCCCAAAGATTATTTTTTTATTTTAAAAATGAATGCCATTAACCCCTTAAAAATATTGCTTGAACGTCGCTAAGAAGAGTTTGTTTTCTTCGTTACTAAAAGTTTTCAGAAACCACAAATTTTTAACTATAATTTTTGCTGTATTTGGTGGATATATTTCGATTATACAAGGCAAATATTTTAATACGAAAAAGTCCCAGCAAAGAAAGAAACAGTGGGCCATCAGCTGGTAAAAAAATATGGCACTGCCATCATCGGTAAAGTGCAATAGTGCCATTCAGACCTGCCAAGTCTCCGGCTTATTGGCCACCAGTAATTTAGTACAGAAAATGTTGTTTTATTTAATCGGAGGAATGCAGCTGGTCCATCATGCTGGCAACAGCAGGCCAGCATTGGTGTGCCATCACATTACTTCAATCCGGCACTTCTCCTGCAGTGCTAGTACCAATCCTACTGCTATTCCTCTGCTGGGCCAGCACTTTTAAGTCACCACCATCACTTATCCTGCAATGTTTATACAGTCGTAAAAAATCAGTCAGCTTTTTTTACTACGAGCAGACATCCACCCAGCGGTGTTTATAGAGCCACCATCATCCATCGGGCCATCATCCAGTGTATGGAGAATATTCGAAATATTACATTGGTATAACAACACAAGAAAATAACTTTTCTTGTTTTCTTATTTAAAACTTATTTTCCTTTTAAAAAATATTTTACTCTTATCAGCAAACATATAAACATAAAGACTGACAAATATATATATATATATATATATATATATATATATATATAACATCTTAAAACGTTATGCAAGGACAGTATTCCTTTTTTATAATTCTTTTCACACATTTATCTTAAAGATCATTGCATTTATTTGATATATGATTGTACAATGTATAAACAGTGTCATACTAGGGATCAATCTAGGATAAATTAACAATGTGTTTTGTGAATATTTAAATATTTATGAAAAAACAATTTTGTAACTTTAATTTTAAGCATAACACTTATTTATTTAAATATAAAAAAATAATTGATAATATAGGATAAATACTATTGAATTCCAAAATTAAATGGTAAAAACAAGAGCAGTGAAAAATCTCAGTAACTCATCCAAGTCACAAGTGTGCTTCAATTCTGTTTTATGATTCATCTATACTTTTTTTAAGATGTTTGGCTTCGGAAAAACTTTTTAGTGAAAAGTACAAGCTATAACGTTTTTATATGACCTCTTACACTATACAGTAAAAAGAAAATATCATTGTGACCGATCTTAAAGACACTTAAAATTAAGAATTTAAAAGAGGTAAAATCTTTCATTTCTGACAGAAATCGTTGCATTAATACAGAGAAATTTTATAAAGAAAAATAAAATGAAATAAATATTGCCAAGATAACTACAAATTAATACAATATTTTTATAATAAGCAAAATAAAAGTGATTGAAAAGCAAAATCAAATGTTAATTTTACCATTCAATTTATTCTTACGATAAATATTTGATAGTTTACTATTAAGCAGATATTAAAATAGAAACAATTTTGTCGTGTTTCTTAGCAAAAGATGCCGTAATCTATCGGCGATAAAATTAAGTAGTTGATGTTATATTTAATATCAATCAGCTTTTCCTTTGCTATGAAAATGCATAATGGTTAAAATTAATCTGGAAAATTCGTTAATAACTGAAAGAAAAAATATTTTGGATATAATGGTTAACGAAGTGTAAAAGTAATGTAAAATAAAATATTACAATAAAGAAATTAGAAAATGTTCACGTCAAGAGATTTATGAAATTTTATATACTTACTTTTCTTTGTCATTCATTGTTGATATTTGTTATTGTTCTTGATCACAATCACAACGTACGTAATGGTCGCTAATAAAAGAATAAAAATTCCAGAATGAAATTCCAAATAACCAGAATGTTGCCAAACGATGAATTCCGAAATACTCAATGTCTTCGATATTCGCAACGCCACCTACCGTAAGGGTTCCCAGCAATAATACTGCAGAAATTCGTGCACTTCCATGGTGTGGTGGGCCAGCGCATGAGATAAAACGGAGGCCCATCAGAATTTTATCTGATGATTTCCAACAGCAAAGATGACTGAAGCTGTCCAGCAGTAGTCATGCAGTGGTAGACCATTAGCCAGCACTTCTCCATCATTGCCAGCACCTATCTTGCTGCTGGCCAGCAATTTACTCTTTGCTGGCTGGTGTTTAGTCCTTATTTTTAATTCATTATGTCCAATAGTAGTAATATTAAATAAAACTGTTAAAGGGTTAAATAATAGAAAATTTGGTTTTAAAAATTTCTAGTATGAATTCAAAATTTCTGTATCAAGAAAAGAGCCAAACTGAGAACATTTGCACCATGTTGAAAAGTACTGGTTCGGACTCTTATCCAGCGTATCTTTCTCTGCTCCATAAGCATAAAAAACATTAATTTGTAAACCATAGAGTACCGTGGGGTTAAGGGGCTCCGTCTTAGAAATTTTTCCCAAAAAGGGCTCCGCGAGCCCAAAAGTTTGGGAACCACTGATTTAGACTAACAAGGATATCTTCCATTACTTTTTATGGTCATCAGATACAATTATGTTGCATAATTATTGAAAGGATGGTTTACGTAAAACTAGTCGTTGGGGGCCACCGTAATACTTACCAATCTTGGATATGCATAATATATAAAATATGAAAATAAAACATGTGTAAAGTATTTATAAAATGCATTGCAATTAGAATAAAATCGTGGCTTGATGACGTCATAAACTTTAAATGTTCTATTACTGAATTGCGTAAAAGAAACATCCTTATAACTCCAAAAATGATAACCATATTAACTAACTGTTTACTGTATAGGATTAATCGTGTCATTTCCAATTAAAATATATTTTTGAATTGAAATTTGAATGAAATACAGGGTCATGAAAAATCGATTAGTTTGAAAAATAGGATTACGAATATCTCGGCAACTCATAATCCGATCGACTTCATTCTTTATGCAAAATTTATAGTTTTTTATTGTCTTTTGTATTCACTCCTTAAAAAAACAATTTCGAAAATTTTTATATACCTTTTATCAGAACGAATATTTCGAGAGTCCGAAAAAAATAGTTCCAGATAATCGAGGTTACTGAAATTCAATAAGCTTCTTCCCTATATTACATACAAATTTCCAGTCTCTATCTCAATTTGTTCGGGAGATAGAGAGTATACAGACTCACACACTGACACACACATAGACAGTCGGACAGCAAATTTTTTTTCTAAAAATATGTTTTTCGGAATCTCCAGTGTCTGAAACGTGTACCTCCGTCATTTTTTTTTCAAAACGATTACAAGACTTATCCTATACTGCGTATGATGGGTATTGGATATAAACCAATAGTGTAAAGTATTAGATTAAAAAATATTCTCGAATAACATTAAAAGCAAGAAAAAGACTTTTTAGTATTATGTTATAATGAGTGTAATTATACGTCATACGTTATATGTCAGTGTAATAACTGCTTGTACATATGTGTTTTCTTTCTGTACGTTTTTTTATTTATTTATCTAATTTCCTCTTTTTAATGATGTAAAAATATATACTGCCAGGAGAGATCAAAATTGGATCTTACTCTCAAAATATAAATGCTACAGAATGTGATACTTTGATATGGTCAAAGTAAATTACGATCGGAACGAGATCCTCTTTTTGTCGAAAAATACATTCTCACGAGAAAAAAGAATACAAATCAAGCCACCCTTCCCTGCACATTTTTAAACCGGCAAAACAGTAATCATGACAGAGGTCAAGGGTTCACCCAATCACGAAAGACGAAAAAGAGAAAAATTTGCATAGCTACTCCCACGCACACACAAAATTAAAAGTAGTTCTATGCTCCTAAAAAAAAAATAGGTTACTCATCCTAATCCTAATAATATTATAAATCTGATTGTGTGCAAATGTTAGGCTGAAGCAAGCGTCAAAATGGATCATTTAATGATCCTGTTTCTTTGCATTATAACCCTCAAATGAACATAGGCTGGTTTTTGTTTATTTTATTCAAATATTTTCCTTAATAATTAAAAATTTCATTATTTTCATAGAGAATAAATGGACATTTTCCCATACAATTTAACCATTTAAATTTATCGTTGCTAGGGCTTTGATCGTTGCCAATAAATAAAAACTCGGAAAAATACGTTTTCCTCAACAATTAATTTTCAATTGAACGATTTTCACGGGAAAACTGAAAATTAAAAATAATTCAAAAGAAGAGGAATTTCCGTGATATTTGAAACAAAAATATGGAGTATTTGTTATTACACATGAAGTATGAATATCGGTTACATTAAAAAAATCTTTTTTCTGTCAAAAACTGCGTTATAATTAGAAGGAAAATGAACAATAATTATATATATAAAAATAGATTTGGCTTGGACCATGGAACTATGAAAAGGATCGTACTTGGCTGGGACAAATATTACGTCATAAATAAAACATGTATTATCAAATATTCGTAATAATACAAGGAGCATAAATATCAATGTATAATGAAAGTAGATATAGATAATGGACGTAATATTTAAGAGGAAAAACTAAAATATTTTTTATCGATACTGATTAATAATTAGCTTGAATACCAGTTACATACAAATGTGAGTTTTCTGCTAAAATTTACGTCCTGATTGCCAGAAAAAAAATTAACAAGAATTATGCCATTAAAAAGAGATTTCTCTGAGGAAAAGGTGACGTCATATTTGAAATAAAACGGGAATTTTCAAATGTGTTTACAAGGAGCGGGAATCAATTCCTTACATTAATAATAAAAGGATCGGTAAGTTTAGAAAGTAGATGAGTTTCACGCCATAATTTATTATTATTATTTTTTATCTATTCTATACCGATTATTAAGCATGAATATCAGTTACATACAGATGAGAGTTGTTTGCCAAAAACCACACCATGATTATTAGAAAAATAAAAATAAATACGAATCTATTATATTAAAATCTGACCGCCTGTTTGTATTTCGCAACTACTCCTTTCAGATTGTCGAACGCAATGCGATTACTTAACACCGGTTATCATTGATCCGAGGATGTCATAAACTCTCAGAATTAAAAAAAAAAATGATTTAAATTCCGAGATATTATTATTATTATTATTATTATTATTATTATTATTATTATTATTATTATTATTATTGTAAATTTTAACGAAGTTTCTCTAAAAATGGCAACTAAATTATTCCAATTTTGAGCGCGTTCAGAGACCGAAACGCGGGTTACTCGTATAGTTGGGGAATGACGCCATGTGATTTTCTCAGGGTAAAGTGGGTTAAAACGGCTGTGAACGCTTTTGGGTAAAGTTATGGATATATTTACAATCAAACACTTCCGTCAACCAATCTACCATTACATTTTGAGTGTACGAACATTTCAGGAACCATCCTAGCCGATGTTGGCCAATTATATCATAGTCCTGTTAAAGGTAGACCAATAAAATGTTCAGGACTCAAGTTTACAGTAGGAGTCATAAAGAACAACAGTTAGCATTTGCAGTTAGCTATAAAGCAAACAAACAAATCAGATTTCCAACCACGTGATCACTTTACCCAACAAAATTCTCCAGGTAATGTGGGTTACCCGAAGTCTGAGTAATTTCCTGCTCTGAACGCTACGAGTGACTCGCAAAAAGTCACGTGATATCGCTCTCTGAACGCTTCGAGTTTCCCATGTGTTACCCTATGTAATTCGGGGTTCGGTCTGTGAACGCGCCCTTTGTGAATAAAAAAGAAGAAATAAAACGGATTAATATATTTTTTCTCATTAAAACTGAAAAAAAGAATTTATTTTCAATTTGAATAGATGGTGAAAAAAAAATCTTGATTACAGTAAAATTTTTGAAAAATAAAAACGTATTTTCACACATTTAAACTTCATGAATCAATTTATTCTAAAGAACAAAAATCGCCTTTCAACATATTTTCATTTAGAAATAAAGATTTTTTTTCAGTTATAGATTAAATCAAGGAGGCAAATTTAAGCTCCTTGTATTTAGGTCTAGAATAATTGGCCCCTATTCACAAGAATTTAATTTAATGAAAAAGAATATACTATTTCCATTATCTTTGAAGGATGGCTATTAAAACGTTTCACAAGGCGTTAAAAGTAAAATGGTTTACCAGGTAAACTTGACATATGTTTTTACATAATTCGCCGATTTCCACGATTTTATTTAGCCCGCCTTTTTTCATTGATTGCAGTTTCCTTTTCGTGATTATTTGTCACAAAATTTCACTTTTTTAAAACTTAGTTATGTGAAGGTCTCTATAACATAGAAATACTGTATTGTCTCCTATGGAATGTGATAAAGAGTTAGTTAATTATTTACGTTTCTAATTATCCGGAATGAAATATTTTGCTTAATTAATGCATTTATTCTTCTTTTAATGATACGTGAATGAAGTCACGGGTAACAGCTAGTTCTTATATCTGTCTCCAGAAGTTGAGAGCCTGCTCCCCAGCCTCTGAACGATACCCGCTTTGACCACCGAAAAAGGGGCCTGACTGCCACAAGTGCCCGCATCATAACTGGTGTCCGCTGGCTGGCCACTAAATGAGTCCCTCAGTTGAATATATATGCCTGAGATACGGCGCGCCCTTCAAATGCCTGAAAAGTGGCCTGAGAGCCACAAGTGCCCGCATCATACTGGTGTCCGCTGGTTGGCCGAAAAAGGAGTCCCACCATTGAAGTTACATGCCTGACGTACGGTGCGCCCCTGCAAATTTCTAAAAAGTGCCTGTTTTGATCCCCTGCAAAGACCACCACCACTGAAAAGTGCCGGAGTACGTATAGGAATTTAGTAAAATTCTGCGCCCCTGTAAAAAAAAAAAAAAAAAAAAAAAAAAAAAAAAAAAAAACGCAGCTCCTGATATTCTAAGACTTCTAGAACTCTTCTACGGATAGGATCTTAGTGAGGTAGTATCCGCAAAGAGTAAGAATCCTCTTATTATCTTGTTAGTCTTTTTCCTGGCATATATTTTCGATTTTTATTATTTTTATTAACACATTTTCGAGATACGCGCGCGATAGATCTTTATCTTAAATTCAAGATTAAAATGATTAATTTATATCATTAAAAATTTATATTTTTTTTACACATGTGCTGTGACTATTTTGTTGTATTATAAGAATTAATCTGCTGGATATTTTTATCCACTCAGTCGAAAATTATTCTTTAATAATAATGATAAAAAAATAATAATAAGAATTAAATGAATAAAATTTTGTTTTCTAAAAAAACTTTGTCTGTCTTCCATTTCCTTCCCTCACAATTATTTAACATTTTTCTTTTTCAGGTATCCTTTTCTATTTTAGGATTGTTTTCTATTTTAGGTCAATTATTACAGAAATGCTAAAATTAATAGTTTTCTTTTACTCTCCAAATAATATAATGTAATTCACACCTTTTGAGTTCAGTTTAGCGAACCTCCTTGCCTTCATTTTAAAGTGCCTCACTTCGCCACTGAGAAGGTAAGACGTAAGTACTATCACTGCCCCTCCCTTCTCTTTCCCCTTGTTCCCTTAAAGGTTGCGCCGATCATTTTCGGCACAACAATGGGTAAGTAAAAAATCACTTCCAAAAATTTTTTCCGGCTACTAACGCAAACCGGACCACAGTGCGACTGCTTCAATCTATAACATTTTTTGTAAAGATGGATGAAAGGTTACTCAGTTTTTATTCTTCATTTTATTTATATTATGAAAAACATTGTTTCGCGAAAATGGTGTTTAAAATTTTGCAACTAATAAATGCTTCTCGCGCACTGTTCAACAAGAATAGCTGTATTTACTATAGGTTATAAAAAAAAAAAAAAAAAAAAAAAAAAACGGTTTCACGACAACATTTAAAAATTTCAAATGTTCATACTTTGTTTCGAGAATATGGTGTTTAAAATTTTGCAACTAATAAATGCTTCTCGCGCATTGTTCGACAAGAATCGCTGTATTTACTATATGTGTTTAAATTTCGATCCCAGAGTCCCGGTATAGCGCACCAAGTGCTTTACCAATTAAGCAATCCGCATGACATCCGGTCTAGCATTCACTCACTTTTCACTCTAATGGTTGTACGCTGTTTAGTAAAGTGATAATTCTCAGCCTTTGTATTTCATTAATTTACAGCGTAATTTCAGCTCTGCTGAAAAATTAATTAGTCTACTATATGTGTTTACATTTTTAAAAACGGCTTTGCTAGAACATTTCTAACATTTCAGACATTTAGAAAATGCAAGAAAAAATTCATTTAATTAAACCAAAAACTCTCATGCTCTTTTAATTAATTCGATAAGCATTTGAATCCACATATCGTGTTTTACTTTCAAGATATTACTGTGTAAATGTGAAATCAAAATACTAATCGTGCTTTGATTTTTCTTTGCTGTGTAAGAAAAGTTTAGCATTCTCAGAGAAGTACTCACTAGAAGTATAAACATTGTTTCGAGAATATGGCGTTTAAAATTTTACAACAAATAAACGCTCCTCGTGCATTGTTCAACAAGAATCACTATATCTAATATATGTGTTTACATTTTTAAAAACGGCTTTGCTAGAACATTTCTAACATTTCAGACATTTAGAAAATGCAAGAAAAAATTCATTTATTTAAACCGAAAAACTCTCATGCTCTTTTAATTAATTCGATAAGCATTTGAATCCACATATCGTGTTTTACTTTCAAGATATTACTGTGTAAATGTGAAATCAAAATACTAATCGTGCTTTGATTTTTCTTTGCTGTGTAAGAAAAGTTTAGCATTCTCAGAGAAGTACTCACTAGAAGTATAAACATTGTTTCGAGAATATAGCGTTTAAAATTTTACAACAAATAAACGCTCCTCGTGCATTGTTCAACAAGAATCACTATATCTAATATATGTGTTTACATTTTTAAAAACGGCTTTGCTAGAACATTTCTAACATTTCAGACATTCAGAAAATGCAAGAAAAAATTCATTTATTTAAACCGAAAAACTCTCATGCTCTTTTAATTAATTCGATAAGCATTTGAATCCACATATCGTGTTTTACTTTCAAGATATTACTGTGTAAATGTGAAATCAAAATACTAATCGTGCTTTGATTTTTCTTTGCTGTGTAAGAAAAGTTTAGCATTCTCAGAGAAGTACTCACTAGAAGTATAAACATTGTTTCGAGAATATGGCGTTTAAAATTTTACAACAAATAAACGCTCCTCGTGCATTGTTCAACAAGAATCACTATATCTACTATATGTGTTTACATTTTTAAAAACGGCTTTGCTAGAACATTTCTAACATTTCAGACATTCAGAAAATGCAAGAAAAAATTCATTTATTTAAACCGAAAAACTCTCATGCTCTTTTAATTAATTCGATAAGCATTTGAATCCACATATCGTGTTTTACTTTCAAGATATTACTGTGTAAATGTGAAATCAAAATACTAATCGTGCTTTGATTTTTCTTTGCTGTGTAAGAAAAGTTTAGCATTCTCAGAGAAGTACTCACTAGAAGTATAAACATTGTTTCGAGAATATGGCGTTTAAAATTTTACAACAAATAAACGCTCCTCGTGCATTGTTCAACAAGAATCACTATATCTAATATATGTGTTTACATTTTTAAAAACGGCTTTGCTAGAACATTTCTAACATTTCAGACATTCAGAAAATGCAAGAAAAAATTCATTTATTTAAACTGAAAAACTCTCATGCTCTTTTAATTAATTCGATAAGCATTTGAATCCACATATCGTGTTTTACTTTCAAGATATTACTGTGTAAATGTGAAATCAAAATACTAATCGTGCTTTGATTTTTCTTTGCTGTGTAAGAAAAGTGTAGCATTCTCAGAGATTTACTCACTAGAAGTATAAACATTGTTTCGAGAATATGGCGTTTAAAATTTTACAACAAATAAACTCTCCTCGTGCATTGTTCAACAAGAATCACTATATCTACTATATGTGTTTACATTTTTAAAAACGGCTTTGCTAGAACATTTCTAACATTTCAGACATTCAGAAAATGCAAGAAAAAATTCATTTATTTAAACCGAAAAACTCTCATGCTCTTTTAATTAATTCGATAAGCATTTGAATCCACATATCGTGTTTTACTTTCAAGATATTACTGTGTAAATGTGAAATCAAAATACTAATCGTGCTTTGATTTTTCTTTGCTGTGTAAGAAAAGTTTAGCATTCTCAGAGAAGTACTCACTAGAAGCATAAACATTGTTTCGAGAATATGGCGTTTAAAATTTTACAACAAATAAACGCTCCTCGTGCATTGTTCAACAAGAATCACTATATCTACTATATGTGTTTACATTTTTAAAAACGGCTTTGCTAGAACATTTCTAACATTTCAGACATTCAGAAAATGCAAGAAAAAATTCATTTATTTAAACCGAAAAACTCTCATGCTCTTTTAATTAATTCGATAAGCATTTGAATCCACATATCGTGTTTTACTTTCAAGATATTACTGTGTAAATGTGAAATCAAAATACTAATCGTGCTTTGATTTTTCTTTGCTGTGTAAGAAAAGTTTAGCATTCTCAGAGAAGTACTCACTAGAAGTATAAACATTGTTTCGAGAATATGGCGTTTAAAATTTTACAACAAATAAACGCTCCTCGTGCATTGTTCAACAAGAATCACTATATCTACTATATGTGTT
The DNA here is from genome assembly GCA_963931845.1 of Maratus michaelseni. Lineage (NCBI taxonomy): Eukaryota > Metazoa > Arthropoda > Arachnida > Araneae > Salticidae > Maratus > Maratus michaelseni. The sequence goes on from OZ007589.1 coordinate 413,369,968, forward strand.
TACATTTTTAAAAACGGCTTTGCTAGAACATTTCTAACATTTCAGACATTCAGAAAATGCAAGAAAAAATTCATTTATTTAAACCGAAAAACTCTCATGCTCTTTTAATTAATTCGATAAGCATTTGAATCCACATATCGTGCTTTACTTTCAAGATATTACTGTGTAAATGTGAAATCAAAATACTAATCGTGCTTTGATTTTTCTTTGCTGTGTAAGAAAAGTTTAGCATTCTCAGAGAAGTACTCACTAGAAGTATAAACATTGTTTCGAGAATATGGCGTTTAAAATTTTACAACAAATAAATGCTCCTCGTGCATTGTTCAACAAGAATCACTATATCTAATATATGTGTTTACATTTTTAAAAACGGCTTTGCTAGAACATTTCTAACATTTCAGACATTCAGAAAATGCAAGAAAAAATTCATTTATTTAAACCGAAAAACTCTCATGCTCTTTTAATTAATTCGATAAGCATTTGAATCCACATATCGTGCTTTACTTTCAAGATATTACTGTGTAAATGTGAAATCAAAATACTAATCGTGCTTTGATTTTTCTTTGCTGTGTAAGAAAAGTTTAGCATTCTCAGAGAAGTACTCACTAGAAGTATAAACATTGTTTCGAGAATATGGCGTTTAAAATTTTACAACAAATAAACGCTCCTCGTGCATTGTTCAACAAGAATCACTATATCTAATATATGTGTTTACATTTTTAAAAACGGCTTTGCTAGAACATTTCTAACATTTCAGACATTCAGAAAATGCAAGAAAAAATTCATTTATTTAAACCGAAAAACTCTCATGCTCTTTTAATTAATTCGATAAGCATTTGAATCCACATATCGTGCTTTACTTTCAAGATATTACTGTGTAAATGTGAAATCAAAATACTAATCGTGCTTTGATTTTTCTTTGCTGTGTAAGAAAAGTTTAGCATTCTCAGAGAAGTACTCACTAGAAGTATAAACATTGTTTCGAGAATATGGCGTTTAAAATTTTACAACAAATAAACGCTCCTCGTGCATTGTTCAACAAGAATCACTATATCTAATATATGTGTTTACATTTTTAAAAACGGCTTTGCTAGAACATTTCTAACATTTCAGACATTCAGAAAATGCAAGAAAAAATTCATTTATTTAAACCGAAAAACTCTCATGCTCTTTTAATTAATTCGATAAGCATTTGAATCCACATATCGTGCTTTACTTTCAAGATATTACTGTGTAAATGTGAAATCAAAATACTAATCGTGCTTTGATTTTTCTTTGCTGTGTAAGAAAAGTTTAGCATTCTCAGAGAAGTACTCACTAGAAGTATAAACATTGTTTCGAGAATATGGCGTTTAAAATTTTACAACAAATAAACGCTCCTCGTGCATTGTTCAACAAGAATCACTATATCTAATATATGTGTTTACATTTTTAAAAACGGCTTTGCTAGAACATTTCTAACATTTCAGACATTCAGAAAATGCAAGAAAAAATTCATTTATTTAAACCGAAAAACTCTCATGCTCTTTTAATTAATTCGATAAGCATTTGAATCCACATATCGTGCTTTACTTTCAAGATATTACTGTGTAAATGTGAAATCAAAATACTAATCGTGCTTTGATTTTTCTTTGCTGTGTAAGAAAAGTTTAGCATTCTCAGAGAAGTACTCACTAGAAGTATAAACATTGTTTCGAGAATATGGCGTTTAAAATTTTACAACAAATAAACGCTCCTCGTGCATTGTTCAACAAGAATCACTATATCTACTATATGTGTTTACATTTTTAAAAACGGCTTTGCTAGAACATTTCTAACATTTCAGACATTCAGAAAATGCAAGAAAAAATTCATTTATTTAAACCGAAAAACTCTCATGCTCTTTTAATTAATTCGATAAGCATTTGAATCCACATATCGTGTTTTACTTTCAAGATATTACTGTGTAAATGTGAAATCAAAATACTAATCGTGCTTTGATTTTTCTTTGCTGTGTAAGAAAAGTTTAGCATTCTCAGAGAAGTACTCACTAGAAGTATAAACATTGTTTCGAGAATATGGCGTTTAAAATTTTACAACAAATAAACGCTCCTCGTGCATTGTTCAACAAGAATCACTATATCTACTATATGTGTTTACATTTTTAAAAACGGCTTCGCTAGAACATTTATAAAACTTCAGACATTTAGAAAATACAAGAAAAAAGTCATTTATTTAAACCGAAAAACTCTCATGCCCTTTTAATTAATTCGATAAGCATTTCTATCGACATTTCGTGTTTTACTTTCAAGATATTACTGTTTGAATACTTGACCCTTCATTTTGACGGTTACCAAATGAATATATTCCGATTCGAACCTGAAATTTCTTTTTAAAAGAAATTAAATATAAAACTCACAGAAATACCTTAAATAAATAAGTTAAGTAGTTTTATATAAAATTTCTGGTGTGAAATAGTTTTAAAAAACTTGAGTAAAATTTCCGGTACTTCTAGTGTTAATTAATTCGATAAGCATTTCGTCCACATTTCGTGTTTTACTTTCAAGATATTACTGTGTGAATGTATCAGCAAGTAAAAAAAAATATATATATTAATCGTGCTTTGATTTTTCTTTGCTTTGTAAGAGAAGTTTAGAATCAAGATTTTGGTCAGAGAAAAATATTGAAAAATGCCGATGAAAAGAAATTTTAGTGAAGGTTGTTTATCCTTAGAATTTTGATTTTGGGAATCGATGTGGCGTTTTTCCTTTTCTTCGTTTCTATGCATATTGCTATTTTATTTTTGAGTACGCTATAGGGGAACAAACAGAAATGCTGAATGTTCTCAAATTCAGTCACGAAATACACACATAATATGACGGATCAATAGGGAATGAAATTCTATCGCCGAATGTGTAGTGATATAAAAAAAAAATGCATAGAGTATAAATAAGAAGTGTTTTTATTTGTTTTTGTTTTGCATATCGAAAAAGGGCGATGAAATGCAATATAAACTAGCTTTGAATTATAGGGAATAAATAAAATTATGTTTACTCTGCTTCTTTTTTTCTCTTTTTTATATATAAGTGAACGGGAGATAGGAAAGTTGTTATATTTATGTAAAAATTATTATTATTTAAATATTTTATCAATTTTTAGTTTATAAAATGTAGAAACAGGAAAGCTTTCTAGAATGTGAAATGATGATATATAATTTTTATAATGGTATGATAATTTAATTTTATACAGTTTGTAATCTTAATAGCGCAAAATAAATACTGTAATCCATGGTTATTTTCTGAATCGCTTTTCAGTGGTTATATAACAAAACTTGTGTAAGGTACAGTAAATTTCCCAAATGACTGTTAAAAACAGTTTTGTTCTATTTTAATATAGTACTTAAACAGTTTATTATCATAAAAATGTTCACAATTATACATTTTTTATTACCTTATTTCTAAATGTGTTGCAAAATAAGCCATTGAAGCGTTCAAGTTTACACCACCTAATATCTATATATATATTTGTCTTACGTGGCGCAAAAATAGGGCTGAATTTGTAACTTATGGTTTGGCAACAACTGTAGTTTCCAGAGCTCAGACCAATGAACAGACTAGATTGTGTTAGATCAGCTCCGCCTCCGTCCAATATGGCGGTCAGTGTGAAAGCAGTGAAACCATAGAATGAAACTCAAACTAGCAATTATTAAAAATAAAATAACATGTACGTAATCCAAAGCGTCTGAAATGATTCCTCATTTTAATTATGAGCAATATCATTAATTTCAAATGAATTCTCAACTCTTATTTAGAATTCATTTACGAATTTTACTCACTCAGAAGACGGAGAAAAAAAAATCAACTGTCTAGATATCACCTGCCGCCATCTGTTGCTGTATTGATGAAGTAAAAAATAATTCATTTTGTAAAAATCTATAATCAATTAGAACAATAAAATGTCGAACGAAATTTAAACAAAGACAAACAAACTATCTTCCTATCACATAGTTTTTTTTTCTAATGAATTTAAGTCGTGCTGTACAAAAGATCCTTTTTTCATAGTATTTAAATGATTTATATGCTCATTAGTAGCGCCAACTAAATGCATATTCAGTTGTGTTTTCAACGGAGAATTACTTTTTTACATTAAAATAAATTGTCAATTTCATATGTTCAAATGCTTTATGGTAGAATTTATTCCGGCTAGAATTGCTGAAAAAAAGGGGCGAGCGAGCGAAGCTAGCTGTGACCGCGTAGCGATCTCAATGTGAATTGCTTCGCAATTCACGGGGGGTTGGCGAGCGTTAGCGAGTAGGGGGCTGAGCCCTCTAGTACTATTTATTTTAAAGACAAAAAATTGAAAACATTATCATTATTATTATTAAAAACAATATCTTAGAAAAATTTGCACCGCTTAAAATTTTTATATTATGTTATAGTACCATTCAAAACTGACAAGAATTGGACTTTATAGGTAGAAAATCAAAATTCCCAAAATTGCAATAAAATGTATTTAACGCATGTAAACACAGCAGCTAGCATGAATAAAATTTGGCGCAGACTTTCATAATCTTTGCCTGACGAAACATGTTAATTCTGAAAGTGTCGGATAAACGCCTCTGATCAACCCTCTAATCAACTGGGCGATTACAGGGCATGGGCCATTCTCAGAATATTATCATTGCTTTCAAGTCCGACCTCTCATAGGTAAAAGTACTATAGTCTGTGACGGTGAATTTCGATTTTTATAGCTCATTCGATTCTTCTCATCGAGCTTAGTAATTTTATACCTCGCATATCGGATATTGAGTTTTTATAATGACAGGGGGGCGGGTCAAAGTTTGAAATTTCGTTCAATGAAAAACAGATGCCTTCAAAGAAATAAGTGCAATTTAAGTTTACTAATTGTTTTTACAGTGCCATACATTGCCAATAACTACTATAAGGTTATATTATCGCTGTTACTATAAGAATTTGTAATTGCAGATAAAATATTTGTATGCTAATTGACAGGCAGGTTCTCGCAAGTTATGATGAAAACAGAACTGTTTTGAATGCGTCGTCGAGTCAGCTGAAGTCAGTCTTTGCTCCTTGTGCGCACTGTAAGAAATATTTTTGTTTTACTCACTTTTTCGGAATGAACGATGTATCAAAAATTGACTATCATTAATACATGTCAGTGAAATAACCATAAATAAATTTAAATATTACTTATTTCTTTGACGGCAACTGGTTTTCACTGAATGAAATTTTAAACATTGACCCGGCCCCCTGACATTATCAAAACTCAAGAGCTGATATGCGAGGTAGAAAATTACTTAGCTCCATGAGACGAATCGAATGAGCTATAAAAATCGAAATTCGTCGCCACAGACTATAGTACCTTTACTGTTCAGGCCAGGATGCCCCTTCTGCACGGACCCAGATCCCGCCACAAGCGAACACCTACTTGTGGTGCGCATTGGAACACAATCCCTCAGGGAGAGGTTCTGTCCGAAAATTACTGCATCTACCATCCGGAATTATTTCGTGGTTACGGAAGGGACGAAAGTCCTCGAAACTTTTCATCAAAGAAATGGAACCTCACCTTGGTAGACACCATTAATGGGCAATCCCTCTCAAGTTCATCTGCAACTAGGTTCAGGTAAGTGAAGTGAGAAGAGAGAAGAAAAGAAATTGGGCCAAATTTGAGAAGTTAAGAAATGAGAAGATTGGAAAAAGAGAAGATTGAAGTCGTTGGCGTACTAGTGTAATGTAAATATCCCTATCATGGTCCTTATATATATATCCAAGATTAATGTAACTATTTGTGTATTCACAATAAGTCTAACATGTGTAATAAAAGCCGCTCTCGTGTGGCTACCACTTCTATGGATGTAATAAGACAGGAGCGATTTTCTAGATGCAGCTCCTTGAAAAACAGAACATTTGTAATAAATTGGGTAAATAAAGTGCAATGGCACATATCCAGGGTGGGAGCGAGGGAAGGCTGACCTTCTTGTGAGAGAACGCTTTCTCTTAATATCGAAATAGACGCAGAACTGGCATGTTAGAGGACACGGCAGTGGCGGACGTACGAGCCAAGTGTATGACTGAACTACCGCATCGACCTGCTTCGGCAGGAAAACCCCTGCGATGACCTGTAGAAGTCGAAAGCAATACCTATTAGTTTTTACTTTCTTCTATCTATAAAAGAAGAAAGTATTGTAATCGAAACTTTTTTCGACTTCCGTTTTTCGACAAATTTACACGTTTTAGGGGTCAGAGATTCCGAAAAACATGTTTTTACAAAATGTATGTCTGTCCGTCTGTCTTGAATTTGGGGATATTCTGAAGTAAGGGGGTGCAGCGATAGCGATTTTTATTGCATTTTCACTATTGTATCATCGAAAAGTATATGAAGTTATGCAGATAATTAAACCAAATTTTTTGTATTTATTTTTTACTATGGCCTGCAGGTCCCAGTTGAATTCGAGGATATTGCGCTTGGAAGGGGTGCTGTGATATCCATTTAAAGATTTCAAATTCAAAAAGGTGTACAAAAAAATTAGAAATCCTAATTTTTTTTGTTTTGCGTTAAATATTTGGCTTTGATACAAAGATTCCAGAGCATTTTTTGTTTTGCCTCTATCTTAAAAAATGGCTGAAATGACAGTTTGAATTTTTCGGGTGGCTGACATTTTGAAACAATACAGCACGATTCCCCCATAAACGGGGTTAATTTATGAGTTTTAGTGGACATCGTTTCGGAAAATTTTCTTTCATTGTTGTAACCATTGTTTCAACTCTTAAATGCTTAATACTATATATTTATATTCGCCAACTTCAAATTCTCACAAAGCCGGGCGATAAAATTACGTTGCTATACATGAAGCCAACTTGGCTATGTATGTATAATTTGTCGATACTCTTATTCAAATTCAACATTGACGAAAACTGGGAATGACTCTTCTGTAATCGGGTTCCGCGCATTTTAGCTTCAAATTTTTCAGTAAAATTAGCTAAAATCTTAATACCAAGCAATAAGGAGGTTATATTTTCCTGCCGGTACAGACCAGAAGGACTTTTCGTACTTTAGTATAATAGATCAGCTGATCGCATCCAGGCAACCGGACGATTCGCCAGCAGCTGACGTACAAGAGAATGACGAAAAATATTGATTTTTTTGGTGGTGTAATAACGAATTTTGAAGTATTAACATGTATGATATAGAGAAAAGTTTTGCGATTGGTATATCCGACTAATTTACTTTGTATGAGCTTCTGTTGATTTCTGGGCAACTATGAAAACTAAACTAATAGCTGATGATTAAACTTTTCTTTCCAGTGACTTTGCAGTAGTTTTTAGGTGTGCAGAGGGGCCTCAGTTTCACTCAAAATATTTACGTACAAAGCAATATTAATCATAATGTAATAATTAATTAATTAATGGAGATTTTAGACTTTTAAGTAATACTTAGTTTCTAAACATAAATATACGATGTTTACCTTGTAATTCAATTGTTTATAATAAAAAAAGACAACGTTTTATAGAGAAAATCTCAACAAAATATCATGCAGCAAATATGCGTTTAAGAAACAGTATTAAATACTGCACCAACGACTCGTATACATAAGTTTACAGGTAGTTCGATTTACCGACCAGAGTCAAAACTGTTTAAAAATATTTATTATAATGGCTGCTCTGCTAACAAGTGTTGAATCTTTTTTCTAGAGTGTTGCAAATTTACCTCTGCAGGTGCAAATTAATCCCGCTTTATGGTATATAAATATATCATTCTTTTGAAATTGCATATAAAAATATTTTACACATTCTTAATACCAGAATAAGTTGTTTGTATTCCACAAGCGCATTTATTGTCTTAATTTGTCTCCCTTTCTAGGTGGGGATAGGATTAACGGATTCTCAAGAAGAGGAAGTATGCCTCAAACCAAAGATTCCATACATTATTGAGTGATTTTCAAAGAACTGCTGTTGGACCGCATAAATGAAGTTAAAGTTAGAGGAAAATAGCATGAAACCTACAGATTTTAATTGTGTGCCATCAAACAGGTGCTTCTCTGTTTCAAGAGGGAACACAAGTCCTAGGCCTGTGTCAAAGCATGGACCAACTGGGCTATGGCCCAGAAATCTACTGATTTTGATGGTTCCAATTTGATATACAATTTTATTATAACTGAAATTTTAAATTTGTTTTGACTTTGTACTGATTATAATTACTATTTTGTGCCTTTTGAATAGGAGAAGTTTAAAGACAAAATATATATTTATCCAAATACGAATTTATAATGCTCATATACATGTTCTAAGATAACGAAACTGTTTTAATTTCTTGTCGCATTGCAGGAAGGTGGACTAAATCACGCCCTGGTCTTCTCCTTGACTTGGTCGGGCCGTGCATAATGCAGCCATTCGCTCAAATGTGGGTTGAATTGTCCACACTTCAATAGACTTGAGAGCTGCCAAACTCTTAGTGGAATAACAGCTTTGGTGCAAGGTTGCGGATGTGGCAAAAAAACACGTGAGTGAGCCAAATTGCAGCTGTCAGATATCTTCATCAACTCAATTCTCATGCGAGAGCTTCAAAACATAAACTTAACCAATTAAAAATATGTACTAATGAATTGTGATTGGTTTCTCAGTTAAGCGGATACTAGGACACACACACAAACACATGTATGTATATATATATATATATATACTCCTTGACAATTGCTAAGGAACAGACACATTTTTTGAAATAAATAATCAGAGGTAACGATTGAAGAAATGAGACTAAGAATTTATACAATAGAGGTAGACTGTTATATTTATCATGCAAAATGGTACAGATCGCACCACATGGAAAACCAGAATAACAAAAAAAAAATAAAGAAATATCTCCTTTGAAAAATTTCGGAGTCGCAAAAAAAAAGTTATTTTCAGATGGAAGGATGAGTGATATCAGTCTCTCAGTAAGGAATATGTCCTTCTCGGACACTAGTGCACATTTTGCATCTGTTATTCATGCTGTCTATTAAACTATTGAACAGTCCTTGGGGGATATTGTCCCATTCCTCTCGCAAGGCATTTTTCAGCTCTTGCACCGTTCGTGGAGGATGACTTCTTTGAGAAACACGACCGCCAAGAGCATCCGAGACATGCTCTGTAGGATTTAAGTCTGGAGATTAAGCCCTAAATAAAAGAAATAGAAAAGCTCTTTATTTCCTTCTTTTTATTTTTTTTTTCTGTAAATAAATTGCACACTTTGATATATATTTTTAACTTAAAAATTCTATATTTAAAGGTATTTGTTCAAAAGTGACTCAGAAAGATCCTTGCTGAGTTGGCTACCTTGTAAACCTTAAAGGTTTTTCCTGATACATATATTATATAATAGTTGATTCTAAAGTTTTTCTTAAAAATTATGACAAATTAAATAGCGAAATTAATACTCTTAACCTACGAGTAATCGGTAAAAAATTATACCATTTAGTGGTACACTTTAGAAAATGTGGAATTAAGTGCTTATGGCACAGAAGACATTTCCCAAAATAACAAGAGCCATAATAATCTGTATCACAACGAAAACACGGGCTAAGTTAATTAGCAAAGCGTGAACTCCACAAACAACAATTTTGTTGCAAAGTCACGCCGCCGTAAGCAGAGATTTTCTGTATTCAATCTTATAAACATGACAATAAAAGTGTGCAGAGATCTGCATGCCGCTCTGAAATTACGAAACAATCCACGAGGGGGCGGTTAAAGGAAAATTAAGATTTTGCTGCTCTCTATCAAAATAAACTGTCGAAATATGACAGTAAACCTCAATATAATAGCGTAGTTTGCCTGAGGATTAATGTCTCAGATTTTTATAATGCTACGTGGTTGACATGAATATACGCGCATCTAACGATTTGTTAATGTTATAAAATGGTAAATTCAAAATATACCTTTTTAACCAAAGCGTGAACTCCACAAAAAACCATTTTGTTACAAAACTACGCCGCCCGCCGTAAGTAGAGATATTCTGTATCCAATCTTATAAACATGACAATAAAAATATGCAGAGATCTGCATGCTGCTCTGAAATTAAAGGAAAATTAAAATTTTGCTGCTCTCAATCAAAATAAACTGTCAAAATATGACAATAAACCTCACTATATTAGCGTAGTTTGCCCGAGGATTAGTGTACCATACTTAAACCAACACCGAATAGGACAAAAAATTTACTTTTGAATCATATTTGTTTGAAAATTGTAGCTCAATTTAGTGATTTTTTAAAAATAATATTTAAGCAAAAAAATGTCAATTTAGCTTAAGTTTTAACAGTGAACAGTTGTGGCAAAATTAGTACATTTTGTATTTGACTGCGTAGATGAAATTGAAAAGAAAATGTAGATTAATCGTAAGATCAGATTAAATATGAAATACCGCACTTCGGCGAAAAACTCATATCTGTCAACGCAAAAGAGAGATTTTATTTACCCATCATATGTAGTATAGGGTAAGTCTTGTAATCGTTTTGAAAATCGAAAACAAATTGACGGATTTACACGTTTCAGACACCGGAGATTCCGAAAAACATATTTTTAGAAAAAAAAAAAATTACCGTCCGTCTGTTTGTGAGTCTGTATGTGTGTCTGTAAATGCTCTATCTCCCGAACAAAGATAGAGACTTGAAATTTGATATGTACTTATTATGTAATAATGGGAAAAAGCTTATTGAATTCCAGTAACCTCGATTATCCGGAACTATTTTTTTCGAACTCTCGAAATAGTCGTTCTGACAAAAGGTATATAAAATTTTTCGAAATTGTTTTTTTAAGGAGTGAATATAAAATACAATAAAAAAACATAAATTTTGCATAAAGAATAAGTCGATCGGATAATGAGTTGCCGAGATAGTTATAATCATATTTTCCACACTCTTCGATTTTTCATGACCCTGTATTTCATTCAAATTTCAATTCAAATATATATTTTAATTGGAAATCAGACGCTTACTCCGACGCAGTAAACTGTTAGTTAATATGATTATAATTTTTGGAGTTATAAGGATATTTCTTTTACGCAATTCAGTAATAGAGCATTTAAAGTTTATGACGTCATCAAGCCACGAAATTACAATGCATTTTATAAACAGTTTATACAATTTTTATTTTTATATTTTATATTATGCATATCCATGATGAGTAAGTATTACGGTGAGCCCCAACGACTAGTTTATTTTATATTTAACTTAAAATTTTTATCAAGTTAAGTTAAATTGTGTAAATGAAGCTCTGCATCAAATATGCTCTGAATTGAATTTTAATTTCTGTATGATAAACACAAATTCTTTAGATAAAAATATGAAGAATCTTCAGTAATTAGAATTGATGTCAAATTGGGATATATTTACCGCCGTGTATTTTAGATTTATCTTGAGTTGTTTTATGTCTTTTTTATGGTATATTTTATGTGTTTATATTAACTATTTTAACCATTTATATTCACATTTTACCTGATTGAAAACTATTCGGATTCGCCTATCACAAAACTTTCTTCTATCTCATAATCATCTTCATAAATCATAATATTTTTAATTATACATTTTAGAAAAAAAAAAAAAGAGTAGATAAAATATATCTTATTTATTTTTTCATTATACTTCAAGTTTTTTATCAATAATTATTTAAAAATAGTTGGGCGGGGGAGAAAAAAATTCGTAATGAAGTCTAATGAATTGGTAATACATAAAAAAATATCAAATTTTTTGCTTATTACAAATATGCATATTTGTAATAATGTCTATTATAGATAGAAAAAAGACTTTCCCTGTACCGGGAGGAAAAGGTAGCTTTCCTATATCTTCGTTTTACAATTTTAGATAATGTTACTCGAAACAGCAAGCTAAAATGCAAAGAACCCGATTACAAAAGATTCGTTAATACTGAATTTGAATAAGAAATTCAACAAATTAGTCTAGATTTGACAATTACGTGGTTTAATACGAATTTTTTCAACATATACCACGTCCGTCCCAAAAATTGAACATAATTTGTTGTCACAACGCCAGCTTTCGGTCGATTTTCTCTCAAAATTTTATACAAGACTCGGACTATTACATTATATCTAAATATAAAAAATTGTCAAAAAATATTCACAAATTCTTATCTTAATCTGAAATAAATCGAGAAAGTCGCACAAAAATTCTCTATCACAGTGCTCCCTTTCATTCAGCGCTTCCCTCGAGTGCATATCCCCAAATTCAACAAGGACCTGCTGGCCATAGCCAAAAACATATAAATGAAAGTTTGTTCATTTCTATGCATAACTTCATACACTTTTCGATGATACAATAATTAAAATGGAACGAAAATCTCTATCACAGCGCGCTTTTTCGTTAGGAATATCCTCAAATTAAACTGTAACCTGGTGGCCATAGCCAAAAATATATATATTAATTTTGGTTCAATTTTATGCATAACTTCATACACTTTTCGATGAAACAATGAGGACACACACACATGTACACGGACAGTCAGACATTTTGTAAAAACGTGTTTTTCGGGATCTCCGACCCTTAAAACTTGTAAACCGGAAGTCGAAAAACATTTCTGATTACAATACTTTCTTCTATTATAGATAGAAAAAAGTCCTTCCCTGTACCGGGAGGAAAAGGTAGCTTTCCTATATCTTCGTTTTACAATTTTAGATAATGTTACTCGAAACAGCAAGCTAAAATGCAAAGAACCCGATTACAAAAGATTCGTTAATACTGAATTTGAATAAGAAATTCAACAAATTAGTCAACTACAGCCAAGTTGGCTTCCTTTATGGCAAAATTATTTTGATCACCAAATTTGGCGATATTTTGCCAAGTGTTGCCAAGTTTTGCGAGAATTTGGCGCTAACGGATATGAAAATATATTTTTATGCGTATGATTGGAAAAATGATTACAAAAATGAAAGATAATAATTTACGAGAAATCGCGTTCACTAAAACTCATAAGTTATTCGTTGGTTTTTTGTAATGTGCTGTCTTGTTTCAAAATGTCAGCTACCCTAGAATTTCAAACTGCTCTATCTCAGCCATTTCTTAAAATAGTATTAATTTAATATTAGTAATATAAATTTAATATAAATTAATATAATTTAATATAGTAATTTCTTAAAAAGTAAAACAAAAAATGCTCCGGAATCTTTGTATCAAGGAATAACATTTAAACAAAAAAAAAAAAGAATTTTTAACTTTTTTCTACATTTATTTTAGTTTTCAATCTTTCAGTGGCCGCCATTTTGAAACAAGATGGCGGACCAAGCTGGCCAACCAACTCGGTCCAGACATTGGTGAGCTTCATACACACACTTAGTTTCATCCAAATTGATTTATAAATACGAGTGTTATTGCATGACATAGATGAGATATATATATATATATATAAATCAACTTTTGAACGGAGGGTGGTTTTGTGGTCTGAGGGTCATGATCGGTGAAAATATACCTAATTTTTTCCGGAATTGCTTTCCTCCGAACGGCTGCAATAGGTAGCTTTATACTTTTTTGTATTGAAAGCTACTTAAAAGTAAAAATATGTGGTATTAATGAATCTCTAGGTGTGATTTAAGTACTATTATTTCATTGTATGCAGTAGTTTGAATACATAGTCAAAACTTTAATGTGTGATCATACACATCTAAAAACAAAATTTTTATACATATATACCGTCTTTGCTTTTCATCTCCACGCTTCATTCTCAAGAAGACTGCCACAATACGGTAAACTGACTTCCTAATCTAAGCTTCTGAACTGATCAAAATTATGATAAATTCGTCATCTAAATAACTATTAATATGCTCATTATCTGAATAGAAAGTGATTGTACTTTTATTGGAATATATTAAATAATGTTCAGTTAAGTGAATACATAGTCAGAACTTTAATTGGTGATCATACACATATAAAATAAATTTTTTATACATATATACCGTCTTTACTCTTGAGCTCCACGCATCGTTCTCAAGAAGATGCCACAGTACGGTAAACTAACTTCCTAATCCGAGCTTCTCAGCAGATCAAAATTATGATAAATTAGTAATCTAAATAACTATTAATATACTCATTATCTGAATAAAAAGTAATTGTTCCTTTTTTGGAATATAGTAAATAATGTTCAGTTAAGTGAATACATAGTCAGAACTTTAATGGGTGATCATACACATCTAAAAAATTTTTTTATACATATATATCGTCTTTACTCTTCAGCTCCACGCATCGTTCTCAAGAAGATGATACAATACGGTAAACTAACTTCCTAATCCGAGCTTCTGAGTGGATCAAAATTATGATAAATTAGTCATCTAAATAACTATTAATATGCTTATTATCTGAATAAAAAGTAATTGTTCTTTTATTGGAATATATTAAATAATGTTCAGTTAAGTGAATACATAGTCAGAACTTTAATTGGTGATCCTACACATCTAATAACAAAAATTTTATACATATATACCGTCTTTACTCTTCATCTCCACGCATCTTTTACAAGTAGATGCCACAATACTGTAAACTAACTTTTTAATTCGAGCTTTTGATCAAAAAGTCATCTAAATAACTATTAATATGCTTATTATCTGAATAAAAAGTAATTGTTCTTCTATTGGAATATATTAAATAATGTTCAGTTAAGTGCTGAGCTTATAGCCCACATGATATTTCCCTAGGCAACAAGAGCTATAATAACATAACAAGGAAAACACGATCTAAGTTAATTACCAAAGCGTGAACTCCACCAACAACCATTTTGTTGCAAAGTCACGCCGTAAGCAGAGATTTTCTGTATTCATTCTTATAAACATGACAATAAAAGTGTGCAACGATCAGCAGACCGCTCTGAAATTACGGCGCAATCCACGCGGGAGCAGTTAAAGGAAAATTAAGATTTTACTCCTCTCTATCAAAATAAACTGTCAAAATACGACAATAAACGTCAATATATTTGCATAGTTCGCTTCAGGCTTAGTGTCCCAGATTTTTATAAAACTACGTGGTGAACATGAAGCAGAAATATGCTTGAAATATGCATGTACAATGTTCTGATAAAGTCATAAAACTACAGATTGATAATACAGAAACGAGAGTTTTTAATTTAATAAAATTTTCTTAATTCTTTCCGAAAGGGAAAAAGTTTTAAATATTTAAATTATTCAGAAAAATTTTATTAGGGAGTTTAATTTTCATAAAATTTTGGTTTTGAAAACTTTTTTGATATATATTTCGATTGAAAAGTGTTGAGAAATAGTTACTGCATTATTTTTGTTTTAAAAAATCGACGTAGTTAATCTTTTTTTTTTTTTTTTTTTTTAAGCTATGAAATACATTTTATTGAACATGTATTTTTATTCGTTTTTGAAATCAAGTATTAATGGATAGAAATTATGAATAAATAAAATAAAATAATAAAGCATTTTATGCAGTAGTTTTTAAACTATTAATGCATATATTCATATATGACCAAAACGTTTTGAGCTGTCACGTCAGAGAATACGTCTATTCTAATTTGTAGAGTAATTAGAAATAATGCAGATATATATCAATCTAATTCGAGCTTCCAAGTATATTTGTAAAACTGGCAGACTTTCTTACTTATTGGGTAATTTTCTGCACTTTTCCAATTAATAATTAATATATGAGATTATCCTGTTTTTATTTAGGAAATATGAGGAAATAATAAAACATTTTGTTTAAGAACATATATAATCAAATTTGCATACCTTAACTTACTTATATTTTTATCTATCTAGTGTTCAGCATTTCTGCCTTTTTTCATATGTTTAAGATTTATATGAGTACCGTAACTTTGTCACAACAATAGGCTTTTTAAAGTTTCTAAAATTCTTCACGAATAATGAAGTAATTGCTTCTAATTGTTAAAACATGCAATTTTATTGAAATACGAAATTCATATACCAGGTGATTCAATATAGTTCTAATGGCAAATCTCTATTAAATTGCTAATTATAGAAATGTACTTACAATTACAAAATGTACAGAAATCAAGAACAGCTTCTGGATATTTTATTTGCTTTAAAAGAGATTGCACGCATGTTAGAATACAAAATTCAATTTTTTATATATCCGCTTCTCTTATAATTTATATTTAAAATATTTGTTCCGCGTCTAAGTAGGACATTATAAAACAAGTTGGAAATTGCACATCAAACGTGACAAATGAGGTGCGTTCGTACTGTTATTATTTCAGTGGAAAGCATGATATCGTCTGTTATTATGATACGATTAATTTCCGTAATAAAATAAGTACATTTTAAGTTGGAAACATTTTATCTTTTGTTGACATTTACTGAAAATTCCAAAAAGAAAATTTCAGAAATTAAAATCCATATTTAGATTTTATTTTCATTTAGTATCTATTTCTCCGGAAAATTTTTATCAAAAAATTGTCGGTAGATTATATGATTGCAAATTCGTTTCTAAATTCAGTAATACAGAAATAATATGACTCCGACTTAAATAGGATACAATCACCATGACAACACAGAATCATTACCAATCATGGGGCATCATTGAATTAATTACGTATGATATGAATTAATAGAATGAATACGTGGCTATAATTTGGTCATAGAGGTTGTAAAATGCGATATACGTCATATATGACTATAACTTGGTTATAGAGGTAATAAAATTTCATATACGTCATATATGACTATAACGTCATACATGTCAGATAACTTGGCGATACATCTCGGTCGCTTGACGATTAATCCTCAGAGAAGTTGCAACAACTAGGAAGTACCGATTTTTAAAAAAATCAAATTACTTAATAAATATTTTTATTGATATATTTTTAAGTTTTTATTCGATTGTCATAAAAATTGAAATGACTCGACAAAATTTTGCAACGATTATATATATTAAATTTCGAACCATTTGGTTGGGTAGTTTTTGCGCTGTTATATGCGGACAGTCGGACGGACGGATCAGACGACGACTATAGGTGCTACGTATTTATATAATTACGAACGCACCTAAAATGTCTGAATTATAAAATGCATCAAGGACTTTTGGTTCACCTTGTACACATAATATTTGAATTCAAATCATTTATATAATTCTGAAATGTACTGTATTTTGTTTCATTTTCATTTTTAAAACTATTATATTGATACATGTTTCTATATTCCTTAAATACTTCGAAGCACATAGAAAATTCTGTGCCATTGACATGCTTGTTTATTTATTTGCACAATACATAGAATTCAATCATCAGTTAGTATTGCAAGTAAATCTCTCAGTAGCAAATATAGCGGCGCAATATCTTTCTAGTAAATAAGTCACTTAGTCTTTTGGATGTTTGTATTTGGAAGAGGATTGTAATATTAAATCTCGTTTGATTAACTTTCTCATATGTTTTCCAACAGTTTCTTGCTATGAAAGATAGTTAGTAAATATTTAATTTTTTAATTTCATGTAATTGCATAATTATGCTTTTCATTGTGCATATTATAAAAAATGTAAGCTCGACTTCAGAACTTTTAGTTAGTTATTTTCATAATATTTGATTGGGGCTGCTCTAGTTTGAATTAATTGATGATTTCAACTGTGATAATTGCATTTAACTGCTGTTGTCAACAGTTTTTGAGTAATCACAATATTGAATTATTACTGAATTCATTAAATTAACTTTATATGTTGCCGTTTTAATTGTTAAATTATAATTGTGAATTCACGTTTAATTAACTGAAGCATTTTAAATTCTAATTATATTAATAAAGCAAAGAAACAATCAGAGTCTGCATTGATAAAATATTATTGTTTATATATCCTATAACTTTTTATACTTGGTGGGCTAAAAACCTTTCGTACATTTTGAAATTTAATTAAAAAAAAGCTAAATAATTGACTTAGGATAGTGCATTGTGGATGAAAATGTGTCTCACGATCGAAAGTTTTGTTGAAGTAAACTTTAGTTTAAAAAAAAAATACACATAAATGGCTATATACTTTCAAAACAGCAAAAAAATTCAAACAGTTAAAGACCACTTATTTTGTACAATCTACTGCAATATTTCAAAGTGCTCGCTCTGTGAAGTTTATCTCGTACCCAAAAATACTCAATTTTATTCCATCCGTTGAAATCTGGTAGTAAATCACACAAAAATTGGTTTGTAGAATTTTGATGTTTTTACACCGATTTGAAGTTATAGCGTTATTTATACGATTTTTTTAAAACTAAATTTTACAATATGATTAATTAAACTTTCTACTATGAGAACCATTTCCGTTTAAACTGCACCACAGTAGAGTATTTGGGGCAAAGTCCTGGTCAAAATTAATTTTCATGTGTTTTAAAATTAAAACCTTTGTCTTTGACTTATCATTAGTAAATACACTTAATTAATGTTATATATGCCTAAATGTATGTACTTATTTAAATAAATAAATATATAATACAACGTTTACTTAATTGTTTACTGTTTATAAGAGAAAAGTAATTGTTGATAGGTTTGTATTATTTACAGGTAATGTTTAATTAAATGTGGTTAATTTTACTATACATGAATGTTTAACTATTTATATAAACCAACCGATGTTTACAGAATATATATTACTTGCATTTAGTATTTAGCAATGTTGAGTCTCTATAGTATAGAGATGCTTGTTTTTGAGTGTTTTTAATTGATTTGCAGTCCTCCCAAAAAACATTGATAAATGGCAAAAAGCTGCTTAACATTTTTTATAAAAAAAATATTTGTCTTCAAAACTATAACCAATACGATTATAATTCAGAAATGATCCGAAAAACCCCGACACAGCTTTAAAAAGCTTTGAGTATATTAGAGATAATATATTTCAATAAATTAGATCTAAAAAGACTTAAAAATAACCGATTTTCAATGTTAATTATATTTAATTCCATGAAAAATGGATTTATTTAAATCCAATGATGTCAAAGTCTACATTTAAACACAATAACAAAGCTGCAACATAACAAAAAAGAACGTCTTCTGAGAAAGAAACTTTCACTTCAACTGAGGCTAGGAGCCGCAGAATATGACTCATACTCCTGAAATAGACATAGATCGACATACTAGTTAGTCAGCTATTATAAAATATGCTTTTTAGAATTGTTGATCAAATTTTAATTTCTGACTTTTTGGCCAGAATTTTGTATTAAATACTCTATTGTGGCGCACGCTTGTAAGCCCATTTCTTTCTTTATCTTTCTAAGTTTTAAAATATATCAAGGCCATTTGAACCACTCGGTATATCTTAAAACATTTTTATATATCTTGTAACATTAATTTACATAGGTCACAATATATATATATATATATTACACATTTTTATTTTGGCATAATAGGAAAAATGTCAGATCTATAATGGGCAATAATA
The DNA here is from genome assembly GCA_963931845.1 of Maratus michaelseni. Taxonomy (NCBI): domain Eukaryota; kingdom Metazoa; phylum Arthropoda; class Arachnida; order Araneae; family Salticidae; genus Maratus; species Maratus michaelseni. The sequence goes on from OZ007589.1 coordinate 413,389,327, forward strand.
CTCGTCAAGAAACACAATTTTTATGATATCTTCATGTCCTGAGGTCCATACTAGAGATGAGTTGTGGCTCTTTTTTTTGGAGCCCGAGCCCGATACCAAAAGTACGCAATAGAAAATTGTTAATAACATTTTAAAATTGTTTAGAGGTTAATTTTCCAACTTAAAAATCTTTTCTTACATGGAAATAAATATTAATCCTAAATATTCCCTCATGAAAACGTATCGTGATTTTCATACCCTTAAATACCTGTTTAAAATAACAAATTTAATATTTACATTCAACAACTGGTAGAAATATGCAAAAGTCCCATTTCTTAACATTTTAAAATATCATTGTACAATTACGACAGAAAAATATGACTTTTGTTTTTTAGTAATTCTGGAAAAGGACTTCAAACAGAAAGCGACGATCGACTAGGGATATACCATTGCTTCTTTAATGTTACTAATGCTGACCGTGCCAAAGTTTCAGGATCAAATAGAATATTTCACCTTATACTACTATTTCGTTATGGTATAATAGACGGGAACAAATGCTGACGTATTTATATTGTTTTCAGTACTGACAGGTTCTTCTTTCGTAATCGGGCTGCACACAATAGAGATAGATTTTTTTTTTTTAAACCATGCTTGAAATTTTGTTTAAAAACCATAAAAATAAATCAGTAAATTGAGATTAAGTTTTCAAACAAATTGCATTTGAATGAACACTTTTGTCCCTATTCGACGGTGTAAAAATTAAAATTGTGCGATGTTTAGAAGTTGAAAAGATTGCATAGTAAAAGAAAAGATTTCTGGTCAGATATTGCCACCGTCAATATGACGCAAACCTTAGTTACGACACGTTTTTAGGGCTCTGTACTTAAAAATTAAAAACGTAACCATTATAACATCACTTCTGTGTCTGTCTGTCCGTCTGTCAGGGGTCGTTTACTCGTAAACTATCGGACGTGGAAAATTCAAACTTGGAAAGTTATTAAACCTATTGATCCAAATATTTTCAGGTTACTAGCCATTCACAAATATGTTTAGGAAAAATTTAGGGGGGGGGGCAATTAAGTTCTTGAAAAAAAGAGATTACTTTCGAATGTCGGGCAGGGTATCATGTGAAAGATCTCGTAATACCGAACTGAAAAATATATTTGTTTTAATATTATATTTTCAGAGATATCGTCGAAAATACACTGCAAAAATATGTCCCCCCTAAATTTTTTAATCTACTAAAACTAAAATTATGAAAAAATTAAGGGTAGTATGAGTTTATTTAAACCTTGCAGGGAAACTATAGCGATTTTCTTAGGTAACATAGCTTTTGAGAAAAGTGCATTTTTCCGTTACAGACACTTTACGAGCGGTCAGCGGAAGAGTTGACGGTCGATATAGATATATATCGACGCAGAATCATCCAAGGAGAGTTGATAATGATTTTCGAAAAAAATTATGGGTAATTAGTTCAGATATTAATTAAGTTACTTGAAAAAATTTCTTCTTATGTATCGTGTAGGGTATCGATCTAAAGATCTCATAACGCCGAGCTGAAAAATACACTGTAAAAAATTGTTGCAGTAAAATTACTGCAGCAGAGATTCCATGCAATGTCCATAAGAAAATGGGTTTTGTCTCTAGGTAAACGGGCTTTTTTCTTACATAAATGGTTTTTGCCCGTAAAAGCATGAAATTTACAAAAATTGACCTTTTGCCTTGAAAAAAGGGCATTTCCCCTAAAATTACGGCAGCAATTTACGGAGAATGCCCGTGAATTTACAATTTTTTTACAGCGTATATTTGTTTTAATTTAGTACTATATTTTCAGAAATATCATCGAAATTGTACTGCAAAAATATGTCCCTCCCCTCCTATTGCTGAATCTACTGAAACTAAAATTATGAAAAAATTAGGGTTAGTAGAAGTTTGTTAATTAATAAATCGCCATTAATAAATTTAATGTACGGAATCCATTGACAGCGAGTTATATTCGCACTTGATTGATTTATTGTTTTCTAATATAGATAGATACAAAATTCTGTAAATGTAAAAGTATTTATTTTTGAGAATCAAATACCAAAAGTGAAATTTAGGATATGCTCCATGAGAAATCTATATATTTAAAACGAAAAGCGTATTCTGTTAAATCCACATGAAAAACGTCTCTTTGCGCATGCGTCAACGTTTTTTTGAAGGCTTCTACCCTCAGAAACGGGAAACCTGATTGATTAACCCAACCCTCACCTGTTTAGCCTAGAGGGATTGAAAAGGGTTGATTGAAAACTGTTGAAACTGTACCGTTGCATTGAAACCATTGACCTTTTAATATGTTTTTGCTCTGAGGTTGAAAGCTAAACCTTTTTTTTTTAAGAACTCATGTTTTCACTACTAAATATGCATATTTTTTTGCAAAATTTTAAAGAGAGTTTGGATGCAGTTATATTCATAACCGATTGAAATGTCAGAGAGTTCGGAAGATGAGAACTACTGTTTATTGCTATGTTAAAGGAGTCGACGCGAAAACAAACAAACAAACAAAAAAGCGAGAAGAAAACATTTCTTTTACAACTAGATAACAGTATTTTTCCACGAAATGTGTACACGTGCTGTAAAACCGTTTTATTTATCACGAATAAAGATTTCAAAGAGTTCGGATAAAAATAAGTTTTCATTTTTAAAATATGAAATAACCCTAGGTAAAAAAAAAAAAAAAAAAAAAAAAAAAAAAAAAAAAAAAACAAGCGCTTCTATCACTAAATATCAATTTTTTTTTTTTTTCGGGAATATTTCATTTTAAAATATAATTTCCTACAAAATGGGGTTAAAGATATAAAATAATAAAAACTGGATTTTTTTTTAATTTATTATCACGGGCCCCCAAACGACGGCGGGAGTCAGCTAGTATGTTTTTAAATAAAATGACTATATTCATGGTAGTACAATCTTTAGTTTTCTAATTTTTGAAAAATTTTCTTACAATTTTTTCAATTATGTCTTCGATATTTTTCACTATTTTATGGATTGAAATAAAACAATTTGTCATCGCTGCATTTTCATGAACAAATCGCAAGAATGTTTTCAAGCTTTTCATTAATGTATAATTAATTAATTCTCCATTTTCAAGTCCGAAGATTATTTCAACACATAATTCTTTAATTTTACGCCAACTTGAAATCAATTTTAAACCCATACTTACATAGATTAAAATATTTTCGCCTTTATTTTTTTTTAACGATTATTTATTTTAATTCAACTTTAAACATTTAAAAAAGTATTACGAAATCAGAAATAGATTTGTACTAACTTTGAGTTTCTAACAATAAATCTTTGTCCAGAAGCATCTGTGTTTTGGATTAAGTTGTTTTAAAACGCTTATTTGGAAAACTAATGCTTAAAAAATGAGTTATGGTTCGAACTGGAGCGTGAAAATGTGAAACAGCAAACATTAGAGTGTTATGAGAAATTAATTTCGCAGTATTGCACGCTGTACATTAGCATTCATTTCTTCGTTAACTTTCCACCATTTAGTTTAGTTAAAATGTCTTTCACAAAGCAGTGAAAGTTTGATTTTACCTCTATAGTATAGTTAATCTAATAATGGAGCGAAATTCATTTCGTTAAACAGTAATTTGAATTTAATTCTTGTACAAAACTGACGGATAACCTCAGAAAACCTTTCTTTTCCATTCATTTTATTTTCCCTTTCTTTCTTTCTTTTCTTTTCTCTTTTTTTTCGTTAAAACGCGGTCAATCTGTTTTCTTTCCATATCTTTTTAAGGCCTATGGGAGAAGTTTTCTGAACATGAGGAATATGTTTTTTTAGGCAAAATAAAATAATTTTTCCACTCTTTTATATAACTCAAGTTGGTTTTTAACACTTTCCAATATGGTTGAAACGTGTTTATGAATTCGGTTTGTCTGTCTGTCTGTCTATCCCGTACTCTAAATCACGTAAATAAATTCCTATTGTCATGCAATTGATATATGTCATTGAGGTTACTATGGCATGTTCGATATTGAAAATGAAGTGTGTGGAACTTATAGTTGTTTTACAGGGAATCTTAAAAGAATTCCGTTACATTACGGTGTATGGGGGATAATATTTTGTGGTTTATTTTAGTGATGTTACACAATTTCAAACAAATTGAAATTGATGTATATCACTGAGGTGCATGATAAGAGGTTTTCTCCAGAATGTTGTGTGAATAGCACTTATGGTTCCTTTACAGGAAAACTCAAAAGAATTCATTTTTATTATGGTCTCTGAAGAAAAATTGTTTGCAGTTCATTGTGATAATGTTTCACTGTTTCAAACATATTGAAATTGATATATATCATTAAGGTGGATTACAAGAGGCTTACTATAGAATATTGTGAGTACAGCATTCATTGTTCATTTACAGGGAGGCACAAAAGAGTTCTGTTAAAGTACTGATTGTTAATAATAATTGCTGGAAGCACTTTTTCAGTTGCTGAACGCGTTTTAAATTTTACTCATTTTTTTTTTGCCTATTACATAGTGTGTATAAATTGTATAGGTCGTATACAGGGCAGCACAAAAGTTCTCGAGTACATTTCCGTTTATTGACGGAAATTCCAGAAGGCAAATTTTAAACTGTGCTACGCGTTTCGTAACTGAACTAAAATTTAGTGTTCTATTTAGTATATATATAAATCTATAGATACTATACAGGGCTGCACAAAAGAGTTAGGATATATTTCAAAACATTGTTGGTAATTGGTAATTCCTGAAATTGGCTTTTTAAATATGTTATGCGTTTTCCAAATTGCTTACTTAGATGTCATCTTTCAGCTTACGGTAATGATTTGCACAATTGCTTTGGAAAAGTTGGAAAGTGTTACATAATCTATGCTTGACGCATGATTTTTCCTTTTTTTTTTTGTATGTAAATGAGGAATTTTGTAATGAATTTTTCAATCATTTTCCGATATGCTAGAATTATAAAAATTATGAACAAAGATGTGTTTACGATGACAATACTACATTTTAATGTTTTTAGAACTTAATTATAATTTAATAAGTTAGTTTTAAAGGCATTTTCAGTTAGCCTATCGCGGATGATAAAAAAAGAAAAAAAAAAAAAAAACATGAAATATCCACTGTATCAACGAAGAAATCATTTTCAATGACGTATACTCTTTCAAAAGTACTCAGTAATACACTGTTCGCATCGGGTATTTAAGATATCTTAGATCGCTATGTTTGAGGTGGTACCCTCCCGGAATTGAATACTTGTTCACACCGAAAACTAATCTAAGATAACTCACTGAACGTCACCGTGTCTGAGATCTGAACAAACATAGAATATGCGCTTGCGCATAAATTAAAGCCAGGTTCAACAGCCAATCAGTTACAGCTAGCCTCCAGAGCCAATCAAAGTGAGTGGTAGTGACTGCATCTAGCTATAGATGCAGATAGTTCGTACTCACTGAGGGAGTTCCACAAACTCACTCAGTGAGTTCGGCGGTCTAAGATATCTTAAATATCCGATCTGAACCGGGTATAACAGATTGCGTAGCAAAATGCCGAATGAAGACCTGCCGGGTTCAATTTCTCTGCAGCTCTCGCATACCTGCAGCGCCATCTTTTAGTGAAAATGATAACTTAATATGCAAATTGTGGGATAAAATTCCTTGGTTTCCCAAATATAATGTCGCAAACGATACATTTCCATCGGGTTCCGTTTCTTATTTTTTTTTTTAATTGACTTTCAAAATCCATCAGTCAGTCATTTTTGGGACACACTGTATAGACGAGTTACAAAACAATGGAGTTCATTATGCACCAAACTTTGCTGGCCAAAATATGCAAAAACTGACTGTTAAACTGTAACAATTAAATAGTTTAATCACTAAAAGGAAGACAATAAAAAAAAATAATAACATATTTTTTAAACACGCTTTAATCAATTAATGGTTTAATATTAAATTGTGATTATACGTTTAGAAAACTATTTAGAATTTCGAAATAAATAGTTCAAATAATATTTTTTATTCTTTCTTGTCTCCATATGTTAAAAGTCAAACAAAGCTAAATAAACTCAATTCTTAAAATAAATTCATTAGTTTACGCTTTCTACCAAGCGTAAATCAAAGTGGCGAAGTTTTCATATTCAAGAATTAACATGTAACGAAATTCTTTTGGAACAACATGAGTTGAATTCATGCAATTAAGCGTGATTTTTTAAGATAAGCATTGAATGCTTATAAAACAGTTTTTTTTAACTATTTTTATTTTTATACTTATTTTTATATGTTCAACTAATTCTTTCTCAACAACTTTTTTATATTTAATATAAATAATATAATCTTCACAAATTCTATAATTTAATATAAATAATATAATCTTCACAAATTCTATAATTTAATATAAATAATATAATCTTCATTTTCCTCATATTAATTAAATAAACTCTTTTATGATTTATAATTTTATCATTAGCCTTACACGTAAACTGCTTGCAGAAAACTGACTCAAATGTACTATATACTTTGTCTGATTGCGCTTGTTTCACTTAAACTGTATGAGTTAATGCATAATTTGTAAGTATATCTTGCTGCAAAGTTTTACGGTGCACAGTGGGGCGTTTTGAGGATCTAGGTGGACAAAATTATTGAGTTGAAGTTTAATTAGGTTTTTGCTGGGTTTTCGAATCTATCAGTAATAAAATAATCAAACAATGATAAATATTTGGCTTATTTAATAATTTATATTATTATTATTATTATTATTATTATTATTATTTATATTATTATTATTTATTTATATTATAATATTGTATTGTCTTTGAAACTACACGTGTATTCAAAGTTTCAGCTCAATCGGATAATTAAAAGTGGTTTAAAATTGACTTGCAAGATTTGAATTAAACACTCAAACACACACTTCAAGTTAATATTATTTAATGATTCGCAAATTTTCGCAGGATCTTCCTTAAGTTTCCAATACTTTAAGAATGGTACTTTGATTTAAGAAAACGCTTATTTCTTAATAATGCTTAATACTGTATTAAAATTCAAGATGAAGTTTGAAAACAAGATGGCGCTTATTTTCAAACAAAAGTAGGTTAAATCTTGTGACAAACATGTGACATATGTCCAGTAAACTCCTGCTTTCAAATAAAACAGAAAAGTCACGACTTGCTTTCGAACTTACAGAAAAATAATGCAACTGTTGAAACTCCCTCAAACCAACTGCCTTCTTTACGTTCGTAGTTTATCCACATATCGGATTTTTTCGACAAAACTTGTACGGATCTCGACAGAAGAGACGTTCGGCTACCAGTAAACGCGGTCTTGTTAAATTCCGAGATAATCAGAAAAATTAATTTTTGTCCACCTAGATCATCAAAACGCCCCACTGTGCGGTGGTTTAAAACTTCGCCAACACCGTGAACCATCGCCAATGCTGTGAAACACTGCGAACCAGAATCCAGTGTCTTCTTGATCAACACAAAAGGCTTAGATATGATATGGGGCTATAAATATGATTTCTTGCAACGTAGAATTCTACTGTTTGTGCCCCCAACCCTCGTCAAGGATTTAATAAACCGATGTGGCTTGGATTATACACATGTATTCTATTCGTGGACTGGATATCAAGAAATCATTTATGAGATGTCGTCAGTAGTAGTAGTCGGGTCACTATCAGCTACAAGGCGTGGCCTAAAGGGGGCGTGGCCACCCCTGACCACGCCCCTTTTAGGCCACGCCCCCTTTTTATCGTAGTGTTTGAAGGGGGGGTAAAAAAATTTTCCCCCAGAATTTTTTTTTTTTATCGTAGTGTTTGAGGGGGGTGAAATTTTTTTTCCCCGAGGGGGATGAATTTTTTCCCCCGTGCTGTGAGAGGGGTGGCAATACCGAGTTATGATTTGGCGAATGGCAACGGGCAATTAGTTTCGGTATGGGACTTTGAAAATTTTTTCAGATTTTTTTTGTTTTGGTTCGTTACCATAGTTACGTAACAGCGCCATCTGTTGGGGAAAAGTGGCAATCTTTTATGATTTTGGCGAATGGCAACGGGCAATTAGTTTCGGTATGGGACTTTGAAAAATTTTCAGATTTTTTTTGTTTTGGTTCGTTACCATAGTTACGTAACAGCGCCATCTGTTGGGGAAAAGTGGCAATCTTTTCTCGTGAAAGGTGACGGGGGTGGCAACACTGAGTTACGGTTTTGACGAATGGCAACGGTTATTCAGTTAATTATAATTATTTACGAATTAAGAGGTAATTATTTAGGAGGTGTGTATTTTAACTAATGAATAATTTTAATTATTTCAATTATTTACTAATTAATATTTAGTTTCGCGATTGGACTTATAAATTTTCTCGTGAAAAGGTGACGTGAGTTTTCTTTTAATGGGTGGCAACACAGAGTTACGCTTTTGTCGAATGGCATCGAGTTTTCGAAAGGGGGGTTTTTAGGAAAATTTGGCGTCGATGACGTCACGCGTGCATGCTGGAACAGACCGACGAGGTTGCAATCGTTTGTTCAGACAATCTGAGCTATCTGATTGGCTTTCGAACTTTGGGACGTGAGCAAGCAGACAGGTTGAGTGTTTCTTATGCTTGCTCGAATTTTTTGATTAGTCGAAGAGAATTTTTGCATTCAGGTTTGGCAACGATTGTATTGATGATTTTCTACTTCGCGTTGCATTTTGTGACTTAGTCTTGTGGAGTGTACTTTGGAAGTTCTCTTGCAGTGCTGTTATTTTAATTTTTTAAAAAATGAAACGATTTTCTACAGATGTTTGCAATTTAGAATCACGAATGCGGAAAAGAGCAGCTATTGAACTTCAAGCAACTTTGAAGCAAAAGCAAGAAGATGAACGTTTAAATAGACTTGCTCAAATGGACGTACCTTCGGATCTTGTTACTCTTGGTGATGATTACTTTGCTACAGTGTGCTCTTTCAAAGGATTTACAAGTGTGCATATTCGGAAATTCATACCTGACGACGATGGAGACTTATCTCCTACTAAAGACGGCATTACTTTTTCACCTGCAGTGTGGGACCTTCTTCGTAAAGAAATATTAACTTATCGAGGAAATGAAAACCTGGATAAAGTGACTGTCGTGAATAAGAGTGTGTCTGTAACAATACAGACTGTTGATGACAAACAAATGTTTGTTTTTCAAAAACTGTTTCAGCGGAAAAATTTAATGTTACAGTTTTTACCTAATTATGTAGTACTTAATGACATGCAATTTTCTAATCTTAAACACAATGCTTCGATACTTACGGAGCAAGTGAAGGAGAACCTTATTACAGAAACTTTACAGTATTACGTAAATGAAGAATTGCAAAATGTTCCTGATTTAGGTTACTCCACTTCATTTGACGACATGACAGAGTCGCTAATTGGGTGCATATTAAATTCTGTTGATTTAAAAATAAACGAACTCTATTTGAAATGTGAAAATTTTGAATCGAGATTTACAGAAAACATTTTACTTAGTCGTTCAGAGAAGTTTCAGAAATATTTTGAATCTTCTTTGTATCATCTAGATTGGAGTCTTATTTCGAAGGACTTTGTGGAAAAAAGTAAAAACCTTGACATTAAGACTTTAATTGAGCAGGAAGAATATTTTGATAGTTTGAATGTTAATACGATGTTTGAAAAGATTGAAAAATTGTATATTGGTGATGAAGAATCTGTTAATGATTTATTTAATTGCTGATTTTATATTGTTTATTTAATTCCAAATGTAAAAATAGTGAATAAATTTGTATTTCTAGTTTATATTTTGCTTCTGTATTGTCTTTTCACATTGTGTCTTGTTTATATATTTTTTAAAATATTGTTCATAAGTATATATTTAAAAGATTGGACATGATTATTTTATTTCAGGTGAATATTTAATAGGATAAACACGTTAATATTATAGCTTAAAAAAATGTCAAAAGAACTTAAGAAATTGTATCACGATCCATCTTTGCCGGGTAGTTTTGGAGGTGTGAATATTTTACAACGGGTATATATAGAAATATTCTGATCCTCTGAATATTTATTTTTAATCACACACACACACACACACACACATATATATATATATATATTATTGAACATAGAAAATATTTTTACTGAACACAGATTTTTATTTTTAATCATAAAAGTTTTTTTTTCTTTAACTGAACATATAATCTATATATTTTACCTATCCGATAAATTTTTTTTCCTAGACTTAAAACTTTTTTCCTAAACCTAAAACTTTTTTTTCCTAGACTTAAAACTTTTTTCCTAAACCTAAAACTTTTTTTCCTAGACTTAAAACTTTTTTTCCTAAACACAAAACTTCTTTTCCTAGACTTAAAAAACTTTTTTCCTAAACACAAAAACTTTTTTTCCTAAACCTAAAACTTTTTTTCCTAAACACAAAACTTTTTTCCTAAACCTAAAACTTTTTTCCTAAACACAAAACTTTTTTCCTAGACTTAAAACTTTTTTCCTAAACACAAAACTTTTTTCCTAAACACAAAACTTTTTTTCCTAGACTTAAAACTTTTTTCCTAAACACAAAAACTTTTTTTCCTAGACTTAAAACTTTTTTCCTAAACCTAAAACTTTTTTTTCCTAGACTTAAAACTTTTTTTCCTAAACCCAAAACTTTTTTTCCTAGACTTAAAACTTTTTTCCTAAACCCAAAACTTTTTTTCTAAACGCAAAACTTTTTTTTCCTAGACTTAAAACTTTTTTTCCTAAACCCAAAAGTTTTTTTCCTAGACTTAAAACTTTTTTCCTAAACCCAAAACTTTTTTCCTAAACGCAAAACTTTTTTCCTAGACTTAAAACTTTTTTTCCTAAAGAAATATATTTTTTAAAATAAGTATATATTAAAGGTTTTATTATAATGCTTTTCATTTTAAGTAAAACTTTTATGCGGTGAACATCGTGTTAATTTGTTGATGAATCTTAACGTTCGTTTAGATCATAATCATTGTTGCAATGGAAGCTTTGAATCAGATGTATCGGGATCCGGAGATGCCAGCCAGTTTCGGTGGTATCAATGCTTTGCAACGTGCTTTAAAAGGTCGCGTAAAAACACAGCAGATAAAGAAATGGTTGCAAACGAAAGATTCTTATACTTTGCACAAGCCTTTGCGACACAAATTCCCGAGAAATCGTGTCATAGTAGGAGGCTTAAACGAGCAGTTTCAATCTGATTTAGTAGATATGCAGTCTCTCTCTTCTTTGAATGACGGTTATAAGTATTTACTGACATGTATTGATATTTTGTCGAAATATGCATGGGTCATACCGTTAAAAGATAAAAAACCTCCAGGTGTTAAACGAGCTTTCGAAAAAATATTTTCGGAACGTAAGCCGCAAACGCTGCAGTGCGATGCTGGTAAGGAGTACACGAATAAGTTTGTACAGGCTTTCTTAAAAAAGCAGAATGTTCACTTTTTTACAACCAATAACGCCACAAAAGCTTCAATAGTTGAACGCTTTAATCGTACACTTAAAACGAAAATGTGGAAGTATTTTACTGAAAAAAATACAAAGAGATATATTGATGTAATCGATAAATTAACACACAGTTATAACCACACATGGCATCGTAGTATTAAAATGGAGCCAGCATCAGTGAACCTTGATAATCAAAGTCAGGTTTGGAAAACATTATATGCAAATGACAAAACCACTGCAACCAAATCTGACTTGAATATAGACGATACTGTTCGCATAAGCAAGGAAAAATTACGTTTTGAGAAAGGATACGAACAAAATTGGACATGAGAAATTTTTACTATTCATAAAATCATACATCGTGTGCCTGTTGTCTATAAATTAAAAGATTTAGCAGGTGAAATCATAAAAGGGACATTTTACAAACAAGAACTACAAAAGGTTTCGGATTCAGGATTTTACCCTGTAGAGAAAGTTTTGAATAAAAGAAAGCGTAATGGAAAAGTTCAGTATTTTGTGAAATTTCAAGGATATCCGGAAAAGTTCAATGCATGGGTTGAAGATATTCGAATGATATAAATAGAGTAGACATCATACTTACCTTTCATTTCATGCGAAGATGTCGTTCTACATCACACTTATCAGCGATAGCTCTATGAGCTTTTTCCCCAATAATAAAATATCGCAATTTACAACTCAATTGCCCACCCCCATAAATTTAAACGGTGAATGGGAAATGTCTTTGGTCGATTTTATTTATCCACATACATGGTATAATGTTCGAAACGATAATAATTTGTTTGGTTTTGACTTGGGAGACGGAAAATTAGAAGGTAGGAGAGTTCCTTCTGGATGTTATGAAACCATACCTGACCTTATTAAAAGTATGACAATACCTTCGCATAAAAATAAGATTGAGTTTCATTATCACCCCGTTACGAAAAGAGTTACAATCAAGACAAATAAAAAATCAAAGGTTATTCTTCACGAAGGAATAGCAGAACTTTTAGGGTTTCAACCCGGAGAATATACAGGATTGCAGCAAAGTCCTTTTGTGGCCGACCCAAAATCATCCTTCCCCGTGATGTACGTATACTGTGATCTCGTGGAGCCTCAAATAGTCGGTGATGTAGAGGCCCCTCTATTAAAAATTGTGTCTGTCGAAGGAAACGATGGCGAAATTATTAATGTTCATTATCCAAGACCCTTGTACGTGCCAATTATTCGTCAGCACTTCCAAACGGTACAAATTGATATTAGACTTCATTCTGGAGATTTAGTACCTTTTGAAAGAGGTAAAGTTTTTGTAACGCTGCATTTTCGTTTACGGCAAATCATATAAAAGAGCCTTTCGTTTAAATAATTTTCATTTTCCATTTTGATTGCGATAAAGAAGGATCAACAAACATGTTGGTGCCTTATACGTGTTGTACACAAAAGTTCGAAGATTATTATGCAGGGCAAACAGGAAAAGGTTTGCCTTACTATCGGGGGACAGTTTTGCAGAGAGAATACGGTATAGGCGGATTTTTTGCAAAATTGTTTCGCAGTGCAATTCCATTTTTGATAAGTGGTGCCAAAACAATTGGTAAAGAAGCATTACGGACAGGCACTATGGTTGCGAATGATGTGTTATCAGGCGAAAATTTAAAATCGCCTCTCAAAACACGATCAAAAGAAGCTGGAAAGAAATTAGCTAGAAAAGCAGTTGATAAAGCGGATGAAATGATTGGCCATGGAAAGCTTAAAAGGAAGCGCAAACCTGCAAAACGCATCATTTCATCGAAAACACGGAAGGTGGAAAGACGTGATATTTTTGATTGATAACATCTACATTATACTATGGCTTTTCTTTTAAAGGACTCCCCAGAATGTGCTAAATCTGAATTAGAATTATTTCATCTCCCTCCTACTCAAACAGTTATTGAAAGAGGTCAATGGGTTGAATTTTATCCACTTGCCAATGTTTCTGATGGAGGACCTGTAGAATTTAATGTTTCTGGAAGCGAAGAAGATTACCTTGACTTGTCGCAAACTCAATTATATGTTAAAGTAAAAAATTTAAAAAAGGATGGCAAACCCATTCCGGATAAATGTAAATTGGGACCTGTCAATCTTTTTTTGCATTCCATGTTTTCCCAAGTGGATATTAGTCTGAACGACAGACTCGTTTCTTCCAGTAATAATACCTATGCTTACAGAGCCATAATAGAGAAGTTACTGAATCACGACTATGATGCAAAAACCTCTCAACTTTCCTCAGAATTATTTTTCAAAGATACGGCTGGTCGTATGAATGTTGTGGATCCGGCAGATGCAAACCCAAATGAAGGATTTAGTAAACGTGTCGAAATGACCAAAATGAGTGCTTCAGTTGATATGATTGGTCGATTACACCTGGATATGTTTCACCAAGAAAGAATCCTCCTTAACATGGTAGATGTGGAAATTAAACTGATCCGTAGCAAACCAGAGTTTTGTTTGTTAGCGGATGAAGGAGAGTTTAAAGTTTGCATGGAACATGCTTCCTTATTTGTTCGTAAAGTACGAGTAAGCCCTGGCGTTGTCTTAGGACATGCTAAAAGCTTAGGAAAAACATCAGCCAAATATCCTATTAACAGAGTGCTTTGCAAAACATATTCCATTCCTACTGGTAATATGAGTTTTGTTCAAGACAACATTTTTACAAGCCAGATGCCTAATCGCATCGTGATCGCTTGTGTGGATAATGACGCATTCAACGGTGACTATAAAAAGTCCCCCTTTGAGTTTAAGCATTACAATATTAATTTCATAGGCGTCTATGTGGACGGTCAGCCCGTTCCCCACAATCCACTGCAACCTGACTTTGAAAACAATTTATTTATCCGAGCTTATCAAAACTTATTTACGAATGCAGAAAACAAAGGTCTTTATCTTTCAAGATCAGAATTTTCACAAGGGTATTCTTTATTTTGTTTTGATTTGTCACCTGATTTATGCAATGGTTCACATCTAAATCTAATTCGTCATAGCAATTTAAGATTAGAAATTAAGTTCGGAACGACTTTAGCACAAACAGTCTCTTTACTAGTGTATGCTGAATTTGAAAATCTAATCGAAATCAACAAATCTCGAAATATTCTGTATGATTTTGGAAACTGATAAATTCAGCGCAAATTCATACAATTTTATCTCGTGATCCTGTTTCTGCGAGATATTTTGTAGGCGTTTTCCCTTCTGACAAAATGCCTAATATTCGAAAATTTCCTTGTGCATTAGTTCTCAATACGGATAAACATGATGAAAAAGGATCTCATTGGCTGGCAGTTTACGTTCAAGACAAAAAAACTCTTGAATGTTTTGATTCGTACGGACTTCCTCCCGAAACCTATGGAGAAGATATCACAAGATTTGTGAAGAAGTATCATCATATAAACTGGAACAAGACAATGTTTCAAAGTTTAACGTCCAATGTCTGCGGACAATATTGTATTTTCTTTATTGCAAAACGATGTCAAGGACTTTGTATGAATTCTATTACAAATGTATTATCTAGAAAGAAGAATGATTTTCGAATGTATCAATTTGTCAAAAAAAGATATGGTGTACAGATGATTTTTTAAAAATAAAAAAATAAAAAATGTTTACTCTTATTTAATGTGTGTTCATTGTTTTTAAATCCGATCACGTATGGTATATTACATGAAAATGATTCAATTGTTTTTTAGAAAAAAAATTGCATGTATACAGTTTTCTAACAAAATCATAAAAGTATTTCATCGAAATACTTAAAAAACTGTAAAAATCGAAGTTTCCCTAATTTCTTTTCATTTAAAGCATGGAGTTACTCAAGTTAGTACATCCTTCGACTGTCCTAATTTCTGGACCGACAGGTTCAGGTAAAACTAAATTTGTTAAAAAATTAATTGATCATAAATATTTTCTTCCCATGCCCACAAGTATTATATACTGTTATGGAAGCTATCAACCCCTTTTCAATTCAATGAAAGGTGTACAGTTTGAAGAAGGTTTACCCTCTAATCTTAACTCCCTTCGTGATGCTTTAATTATTATCGATGATTTAATGACAGAGTTAGCCAGTGATGATCGAATGAACAAACTTTTCACGAAAGGCAGTCATCATCGAAATCTATCAGTTATCTTTATAACACAAAACTTGTTTCATAAAGGCAAAGATATGCGAAATATTAATTTAAATTCACATTACTTGGTGATATACAAAAATCCTCGCGAGAAAAGCCAAGTAATGCATTTAGCCAGACAAATGTTTCCTGGTAAAACCAAGGGTTTTCAAGAAATGTTTAATGATGCAACTGCATTACCTTTCAGCTATTTATTTATTGATTTAAGACAAGATTGTATCGAAAGTTTGCGCTTGCGCACAAGAATATTTCCCGATGATACGCATCACGTGTACGAACTTCGATAAGCCATTTGTACAGAGGGTGTCATCTGATGAACATGTCGTCCGTTGTTATTGAATTCGAGGGGTTTCAGATAAATTCAAGTGATTTTATTATCAAAGAACTCGCTTTTTATGCAGTGGATCATGGGTACCATGCCCTTTGGAGTTTCCTCCCTCCGCATCCTTGGGTGCAGCTATCCTTTAAACAAAGAAAAACTTTTGCCTGGTTAACTCGTTACCATCATGGTTTGCAATGGAATAGTGGTGATTTACCCTTTTCAGCATTGGAGCCTATACTTTTAACCTTGTTTACTTCTTATAAAAATGTCTATACCAAAGGATTAGAAAAAGCAATGTTTTTAGAACGAATGTCTGGACGAAAGATTTTGAATCTGAATGATTTTAACTGCCCTAAGATTGATTTATTAAGTATTTTAGAAGTAAACTGTCCCAGTCACAAATCCTGTTTTAAACATTGTGCTTTGAGGAAAGCTTTTTCTTATGGCATGCATATAAAAGAGAGATTAACCTCAAAAATTATCATTTGTACTCAGGATGTCGACATTGGAACATCTCAAATTGTTAAGCAAGACAAAGCAAAAAGCAGCCTTTCTTAAAAAGTGTCCCAATAGTGTTATAAAAGGTGTCTGTGAATGCGCCTTAAATCTTTTAAAAGGTAACATACCTGTCTCTAAACGCCAAAAAAATAGATTATCAGCTCATAAAATAACATTGCGTCGACTGGGAGATAAAAAACAACCTTTGTTTAAAAAAAGACGACTTCTCGTTCAAAAAGGAGAAGGTTTTTTGTCTATACTTATTCCTGCTGCAGTGTCAGTGCTCAGTACTTTGATCAATGGAGTTCGCTCGTAAATTCAGACTTGTTCCAGCTGACAGAGATCAAGAGTTTGCCGACGAGCATTTAAGTGATTTAGACAAACAGATTCAGATTATTTTGAAAAGAAAATTAGGGCATGATGAAAAAGCTAAGCTTTATACTCAGATTTTGCAAAAATTTGTTTCATTCCCAGATGTGAACACGGTGAAACCCACCGAGGAACTACTTCCACAGAAACCCTCTGAAAAGTTTCCTGATATAGAAAATGAAATTCTAAGTTCTGTTCCTGTAAAGCAAAAGAAAACTGCTGCAAAAATAATACAATTTTTCAAACAAAATAAAATTTCTGGTACAGAAAACAAAGAACTGAAAATAGATGATGCTGTAATTATCGGATCAGATGCTATTCAACTAATCAATTTTTTGCTCAGAGATAGAAGTCAAAGACCTGCTGCTTTTGATCAGTTTCAAGAACTTTTAAATACTATCAGTTTTCCCCAAGACTTTATAAAAAACAAGTATTTAAAGAATGAACAGAAAGTTATTTATGCAAGACCTGAACCTCGTCATGGAAAAAGAAAATCATCTTACCATGTTACTTTACCAATATCACCATTACCTTGGTTAAAAATGTAGAAAAACTATGTTTTGAAAAATTTCAATGTATTTTATGAACCAAATAAATTTTTATATTTAAAAATATTTATGTGCCTATGTTTATGTGTTTTTCTGAATTTTGCAAAATTTGGAAACATTTAGATTACTTTTTCTTAATTTTTCTTGAGAAAAGAATTTTTTTAAAAAAATAATGTCCAACGTCAAAAAAATAAATAATATGATCAAGAAATAAAAACAAAGATAGTTTTATGTTTTAGATTAAATTTTTTTTTTTTTTTTTTTTTATGTTTAGAAAAAAAATATATATATTTATATATATATATATTATGTTTAGGAATCTCATAATTGTATGTCTAGGTTGCAATCATTACATGACGTCATATTCATGTTCGAACATAAACCATCATGTCTATATCACATGTTACAGATATATACTTAAAAGAAAGAAGGTCATTAAACTTTCAGTTAAATTTAATTAAAAAACCTTTAAAATCAGTTTAAAAATAATTATATTTTTAGTTAATTCATTCAATTAAATAAATTCCAACCACCGATTATGTCTTCGTGAAAATGCCCGTGTGATTTTATCTTCCGAGAAAATAACAAAGTCCTCCAATTAAAAGTTAATCGTAATTCCTCATTCATTCAGTTTTAAAAATAATATTCTGATTTAAGTAATTTAATTAATTAAATACTGTAAACACGTGAGATCTACCAAAAATTTTTACAAGTCCAGCTTTTGCCACCTTTAAAAAAGTAACTCAGTGAGTCAGCAAAACAGGAACGAACCTATTCTAACATGAAAGTATGACGTCATGTGGACCACGTGATCCGTAAAATGAATCTATTTTTAATGCATATAAATTGCAACCGTTGCCATTCGTCAAAACCGTAACTCAGTGTTGCCACCCCCGTCACCTTTCACGAGAAAAGATTGCCACTTTTCCCCAACAGATGGCGCTGTTACGTAACTATGGTAACGAACCAAAACAAAAAAAATCTGAAAAAATTTTCAAAGTCCCATACCGAAACTAATTGCCCGTTGCCATTCGCCAAATCATAACTCGGTGTTGCCACCCCTCTCACAGCACGGGGGAAAAAATTCATCCCCCTCGGGGAAAAAAAATTTCACCCCCCTCAAACACTACGATAAAAAAAAAATTCTGGGGGAAAATTTTTTTACCCCCCCCCCTCAAACACTACGAAAAAAAAAATAAAAAAAAATCAAAAAATCAAAAGGGGCGTGGTCAAAGGGCGTTGCCACGCCCCTTTAGGCCACGCCCCCTTTAGGCCACGCCTTGTAGCTGATAGTGGCCCGACTACTACTACTGTCGTCAATTAATGGACAAGAGAGATTTTTTTCCAGTCACAAGGAAACCCGCATCCAGAAAAGTGGGGAAAGTCGAAGCCTAATCTAACCTAAGCAAAAGTCTAATCCTCTTATGCTCACAAACAATTGACATTGGAAACAAAAATGGAACCCCATCTGTATGTATTTTTGGATACTTCTAGACTTTTGTGAGTGACTTCTATGTCCTTTTCCTGGCCTGGTATATTATTTTTCTATTTTGGCAACAGCTGGAACTAAGGAATAACAAAGACTCGCAATAGAATAGTTTAAAACAGAATTCCAGAAAATACGGCTTCAAGAAGCGGCATTTAATTTTTTTTTTCATTTGCCAACACATCAAGTGAAACTTAGAGATATTATTCTGGCCTTATTATATCATTATTGTTATAGATGAATTGCATAAATTTTAATTAAATAATGTGCAATAACGCATAGAAATATTGTTCTTTTATACCATGTAAAATATACTAAATCTAAAAACGAAGAAAACATATTTGTTTTAAAAATATATTAAAACGTAATTTTCCATTCAATTATTTCTCTGACGTGTGCATACCAGTACGTATCAAGATGGAACCTCGTCTGGATCCCAAGATGCGCAAAAATGGAACATCGTCTGTATCTATTTTTGGTTACTTTTAGACTTTTGTCAGTGAGAACTATGTCATTCTCCTGTCCTGGGCATTTTATTTTTCTATTATGGCAACAGCTGGAACTAGGAAATAACAAAGACTCGCTATAGAATAGTTTAAAACAGAAATACAGAAAACGCTGCTTCAAGAAGCGGCATTTAGAAATTTTCATTTGAGAACACATCAAGTGAAACTTGGCTTTATCATATCATTATTGTTATAGATGAATTGTATAAATTTTAATTAAATAATATACAATAGCGCACAAAAAAATTCTTCTTTTATACCGTATCAAATATACTAAATCTAAAAAAGAAGAAAATATGATATTTGTTTTAAAAATGTATTAAAATGTACTTTTTCAATCAATTATTTCCCTGACGTGTGCATACCAGTACATATCAAGATAATGGATCAAAAGCCAGGGAAATGATATTTTACAATAATAATCTTAATTTTGAAAGTATAAAAAAAAACATTCATCAAACAGTTATTAAATTAAAGAGAATTTAAACTTAAACATTTTAAAGCATAATTATGATTCGTCTGATTTATTTACTAATTAGAATAATTGTGTTAAAATTAATTTAGTGTATTTTAAAGCATTGCCAACTTTAAATGTTTTTTATATTAAAACTGTCATGTTTAATAACAATCACCCAAAAACTAAAGTACTTTATTTCTTTTTCTCTGTGCTTCTACGGTCTGTATTATCGAATTCTAAGTACTTTCCAACCTCTAAACTATTTTCATTTGGTACATGTGCTTTGTGTCATGAATATATATTCGATTATCATTGTACAGTTATATCATGGATGAATAAGTAGATGAAACAAGCCGTACAGAGCCATTTCCTGTACTTCGACCAATATCGAATGCATAAAAATCGATTTACAGAATGAGTGTTTTTTTAAAAGTGTTTTTATAATGTTTTATAACATTACACGCGAGTTTTGATTTAGATATTCATATATAGAATATGTTCTATTTGTCACGAAAGTAATGTTAATAAGTACTATTCTTACGAGTTTTGCTTTATATACGACCGTGATCAAACTTGTCTCCTGTAACGTATTAACCTATATTCTAGAACTTGAACATGTAAAAAAAAAAAAAATATGCAAATCATTCTAAGTTTTTAATGACAACCAATTTAATATCCACTTCTTGTTTTAAAATGTTAGATAATACTAGTTAATTTGTAATTACCTTATTATTTTTATGTAGTCATTTTGCGTTTTCTTCAATAAAAGAAAAAACAAATCTTGTAAAAATCTTCTCAAAAAGAACATTTAATATGAAATAGAACGAAGAAGTAAAACTGTTGTTATATATTTTATTATATTTCACAATAATATATTCGGCTTCTTATACATCTATATATTTAAAATGAAAAGCGCATTCTGTCAAATTTTCCACACGAATATGTCTCTTTGCGCATGCACCAACCTTTTTTGAAAGCTTCTCCCTTCAGAAAGGGGAAACCTAATGGATTAGCCCTCACCTGTTTAGCCTAGGGGGATTGAAAAGGGTTGATTGAAAACGGATGGATTCACCATTGCATTGAAAGCACAGACCTTCTAATATATTTTTGCTTTGATATTGAAAGCAAAAGCTTTTTTTTTTTTAAGAACTCATGTTTCCACTAATAGATATGCATATTTTTCGCAAAATTTTAAAGAGAGCGTGGATTTTTAAGTATTAGTATAGGTAGTTATATATTTACAACGGATTGACATGTCAGAGAGTTCGGAAGATGAGAACAATTTTTTTTATTGCTATGTTAAAGGAGCTGACGCAAAACAAACAAAAAAGGGAGAAGAAAACATTTCTTTTACAACTAGATAACAATATTTTTTCACAAAATTTTTACACGGGCTGCAAAAGCATTTTATTTATCACCAATAAAGATTTCAAAGAGTTCGGGTAAAAGGAACACTTTATTTTAAAACTATGAAACCACTCTACGTAAACAAGAAAATGAGCGCTTTTATCACTATCAATATTTTTTCACAAATTTTTCATTTTAAAATATAATTTCATACAAAATTTTAAAGAGAGTTCGGAAGATGAGAACAATTTTTTTATTGCTATGTTAAAGGAGCCGACGCAAAAACAAACAAACAAACAAAAAAGGGAAAAGAAAACATTCCTTTTACAACTAGATAACAATATTTTTTCACAAAATTTTTACACGGGCTGCAAAACCATTTTATTTATCACCAATAAAGATTTCAAAGAGTTTGGATAAAAGGAACGTTTTATTTTAAAACTATGAAATGACCCTACGTAAACAAGAAAATGAGCGCTTTTATCACTAACTATCAATAATTTTTCGCGAAGTTTTCATTTAAAAATATAATTTCATACAAATTTTTAAAGAGAGCTTGGTCAGCTAGTATTTCCTTATACAAAATTCGTTCTGTTTTTCACACAAGTAATGTAATTGTTCTGCGCTTTCATATTTTGTTTTACACAAGACTGTGATCGCAATTTCTCACATGCAATGTGTTAACCTATTTTCTTGCAACTGATCATGTACAAAATGTATGCAAATGATTATAACTCTTTAATAACAAAGAAGTTAAAGTTCACTCCATAGTTAAAAATGATCATTTTTCTTTTGTGTAGTTCCAGTAAAATCTCAAGGCCTGAAAAAAATCTTTTGGAAAATATTAAAAAAATGGTTTAATATTAAATGGTCTGAAGCAGAAAAATCTTTGTTACATTTTTTATATTGTTTCAAATAAAGACATATATTTAGGCGCCGATTGATTAACTGTAGTTGTATATTTATCATGAATACATTAGCATTTTATTATTAAGTATAGCAAGAAACAAATGGGGCCGAATTCTATGTATATGATAGCATACTACCTAAGACAGCGTTTTAGTAAAACGTAAGTAAGAAAATAAAAAAAAATTAACCCTTTGTTGCATACTTTCCACCACGGTGGACAAAACTGTTTTTTTGCCCCCTATCCAACATATTTCATTTACAGTTCCTATTCAAAGCTTAAGCTACTCTGTGACATCTATGCTTTCAGTAGCAAAATTTAGATAGTGCTACAACAGTGGGTAACTTACTTGTTGAGATATGATCAATATGGATGTCCCGGCAAGTTGTACTACATGAACTAAAATATTTCTAAACCTACTGTAATGTTATTTTGTTTATTAATTGTTTTATTTAGACTTCTTGGCTTAATACATAATTGAAACACAAGTATAAAAATACTTTATTTAAGGACGAATCACAAATTGCAATGTAGCAAAACATTAAACGAGATATGAGGCCTAGTAGGATAAAATATTGTTGCCATACTGTTCAGACATTAGAATAAAGGACATTTATTGTTCTGGAAAATAAAAAAGGCTATGAAACATCTGAAAGAAAAATAATGTTCATTTGATGCTGCATATGGAAAAACGGAACAATGCATATGACTGTAAGCAGGCACTTTGGAGAAAGGTGTCAGTACGGGACATGACCACCGTGGAGTGTGATGCAACATTCTACACGTCGTATCATACTTTGCACAACACTATCCAGCAGCTGTTGAGGCAATTTATCCCATTTCTCTGACAGTGCACGGATGAGGGTGTTCTTGTTTGTTGGAAGATAGTTTCGACTAGCAAGTTGCCTCCCCAAAGCATTCCAAACATTTTCAATGGGGTTTAGATCTAGGAGAACGCACTGGCCATACGAAGCGTTGAATACCCTCGTTGTCTAGACAATCCTGAACAGCGAGTGTTCGATTACGTGGTGCGTTGTCGTCCATGAAAACAAATTTATCACCGACAGCTACACGCAAAAGGCGAACATGAGGAAGTAAAAATTCATCAATGTATCGTTGGCCCATCATAGTCCCAGTCACAACCACATGTAGGCGCGTGCGGCCATTGATCATGATGCCGGCCCATACCATGACACCTCATGTCAGATATCGGTCCCTTTCCTGGATATTTTCTGGACGATAAGCAGTACCACTCTCACGCCAGATCAGTTGGCGTCTACAATCCGATAACAGACTGAACCTATTCTCATCTGAGAATAGTACGCATGCCCAGTCCTGTTCAGTCCAATTGCGATGCTCACGCCACCATTTCAAACGGACAGTACGCTGCTGTCTGGTCAATGGGACACACACAACAGGTCTGCGGGCGTAAAATCCTCCATCCCTTAAACGTCTGGTTACAGTTTTTTGGGAGATCTGCTGTCCTGTTGCAGCAAGAAACTGATTCGCCACCTGTTGAGCTGTGGTGCGTCGGTTCCTTTTTGCCGATAGGACAATGTATCTATCTCCTGCAGGCGTCGTACTTCTAACACGACCTCCCCCGTTACGCCTGCTACACATTCCAGTAGTTTTAAATGATTTCCACAGCCGTGAACAACGCTGTGGTCGATGTCGAACTCCTTGGCAACATATGTTATTTTTCGCCCTTCTTCGATCTTTCCAATAATTCGCCCATGCATAAAATCATCTAAGTGATATCGGGAAGACATACCGAAAATTTCAAGTTCGTCAATTACGTCTTTCCTGCAAAACTTTGACTTGGAACAACAACTTTCCACACGCGTTAAATCCTTTAAAGCTCTTATCAGCGCTATCACCTGATGAGCAGACGTGGAAAAGAAAATTTGCATACGCACACCTCTTCTTACTATATCCCGCACTTATTCTAATTTTCCACATTTTGCTTCCTTTCATTTTGTGGTTGCTATGGGCGATAGTGTTACCCGTCCTTAGCAATAGTCCAGCAGTCTAAATGCTTAAGGCTGTTCTCGAATCCAAAGGGGTTATTTAAGACATATTTTTTAATTCATTTATGTTCGGAAAGGCATGAAATGGGCAGGTATTGTTGTTCAAAAACTTTGTAATCGAAACACGTTTTCCATTTTTTGGTAAAGGCAGAAGATTTTTCCGGAAACACTGTCAAAGTTCGCGTTTTGAACCGAATTTCTGATGCTTCAGCGTCAGAATAGAGAAAAACGTGTTGGCACTTGACACGATTCTCTTATATTTATCAAAAAATGGAACACTCATTTCGATTCCAAATCGCTTCAATAATCAGGCCTTCCAATTGTATGCCTTTGCGTTTAAAAATGAGTCAGAAATTGTGTCAGAAAGTTTTACGTTGTTCAGCAGATCATTTGAGAATCGCCTTAAGCGATAAAAGTAGAACACAAAAAGGATTATAAAAACCTTTTAAGACTTTTTGTGGTTCTATTTTTATCACTTAAGCATTTAAATACATATTTTAATGACAATTAAGGATTTTATTATATGATTTTGTAATATTTTATTTGTTTTGTTTTGGACTATAGTGAACAGGTTGTAATTAAAATAATAATAAAATTACTATATATAAAATATTTTTTTTCACTTTGCATGACACTCTTAGTTGGAAAATTAGCCAATTTAATGTTGGAGATTTACCTTGTTTTAAAGTATGCACCAAAGGCTTAAGTAAAGAAATTAAATAAAGAGTTGAAATAGATTTCGAGTTTTTGAGTTTAAGAATCTACAAAATAGCTGCTAATTTGATTTTTGATTCTAGAAAGGATGCCTGATCTATCAACACTGGTTAAGGATTTAATTGACTACGAGGGGGTCAGAATAGAGAAAAACATACAAACATAGTTTGGTAAGATCTCGGCCTGACACAGACATGGAACAAGTATGACCAAATGACAAAGATGTTTGTAAAGTATGATCCTTTAGATGTCATGCTGCCGAGTTTCAGACGCGTGAGTATATTGGTTATTGCTTGGCGATAAAGTAATGTATACAAGTTTTGACATTTTCTAAAAATGGAAGAAATTGAAGTTCGATCTGTCATAAAATACTTTCTTAAAAAATGTTTTAACTCCCAAGGGTTATACAAAAAGTGTTACATTCCTCCTTAAAGGATTCTTGTCCTTTCTATTCGACGATAAAAAAATGGGCTGCTGAATTTAAACATGGTAGGGAATCCATTCACGATGATGAACGATCAGGACGCCCAAAAACCGCTACGACCGACGAAATCGTCTCAAAAATTCAGACTGCCGTATTGAATGATCACCGATTGAAGAATTTTGCTGACATTGCAAACATCTCGATAGACCGTGTCCACTACATTTTACACGATGTTTTGGGTATGAAACAGATTTCCGCTCGATGCGTGTCGCGTTTGTTGAGCGTCGACCAGAAACGCCAAAGAATGAACATTTCTGAAGAGTGTTCAGAAATGTATTGTGATGCAAGCTGAAAAATGAAATATTGTCAAAAATCTTATATTTTCTTTGTCATACCGAGAACTTTTGGAACCACCCTAATACAGGGCGGCACTAAGGAATTCGCACACTAGAGTGTATCTTAAATGTATTGAGTTGTAAGGTGACCACATTGAAAAATAATATGAATGTATGTCAAAAATCCTGTATTTTCACTATCAAGCCGAGAATTTATCAAACAACCCTCTTAATGAATATCTGTGCATATTTAGCGGATCAATTATATCAAGAATGAACAAATTGGTGCAAGAAACAAGGAAAGCTCATTCCTTTTATGTCTACCAATATCTGACGCATTCAAATTGATTTCCGTTATGGATAGTTTTCTAAAATTGTTTTATGATATTTTACAACGATACTACTTAAGTATGATGACTACTTAAGTATACATTCTTATATAGAATTCGTGTTATTTAGTACTAACTAATGTTATTAGTTTAGCGCTTTCGAGTAAGCACACCTTTTCCATCTGCAATGTGTTAACCTATTTCCTTGCAATGGGCACGTAAAACAACAACAAAAAAACATGCAAATCTTTGTAAATTTAGATACTTAAGGAAAATAAAATTACTTGAGATTTCAGACTAATACTAAATCACAATTATCTTATTCTTATGCGATTTCTTTAGAAAAACAAAACAAAACAAAAAACAAAAACAACAACAACAAAAAAAAAAAACAAGCATGTAAAAATTTGCTTATACATATATATATATTCTTACATAGAATTCTTTCTGTTTTTGACTTAAGTTACGCAATGTTGCTCTTTCGAGTTTGTTTCACATAAGACTGTGATGACACATCCCCGCTCTCACTGTATGAACCTATTTTTTATTTTGCCAACGGAACATGTAAAAAAAGTATGTAAATCTTGCTAACTGTATCATAACAATGCAGTTAAAATTAACTTAATGTTTAAAAGTATTAAATAATACTAATCAAATTACTATTCTCATACTTCTTTTATGTAGTTCTCCAATAAAAGAAAAAAAAAACCTGTAAAAATCTTCTGAAAAAGAATGTTTTTAATATTAAATGGCACGAAGCAGAAAAACCCTTGTTAAGCTATACGGTTGTTTTAAGTAAAGATATATATTTATGGACCGATTGATTAACTGTAGTTTTATATCTATCATGAACAGATTACCATATTATCATTAAGTGCAGCGAGGAACAAATGGCCGAATTCTTTGCATGCGAGGATATAGTCACGGCATGGTCACGACGACATGTATCGATTTATTTCACTTCGTTTCGACACAAAAGAAATTCAAAGACACTGGAAAATACGGAGGGAAAATGATTGCGACGAAGAAATAATAGACTCTTCTAAGTTTTGTGTGGATGTTTATGCACAATTTTCTCTATTGTTTGAAAGAAAGGTGAGCGGAAATTAGGAGTTAGCAACTAGTACTTCCGTGATCACGCTAATTAAATTCGCAAGAAATTTATGTTGTGCGCATGAAAATTTAATATGAGGAATTACTTGAAAACATGCAGATAATTTTGCTCTAAAAGGTTTAGTAATCTTTTGTATAATAATATTTTCTCAAACAGAGAGTTTTGTTTTTCTATCTTAGTTCTTCTATCTTTGCAAGAAGAATGTATTGGATACAGGGAAAAATTCGAATTCCGGTTTTCGGCGGATTTATATTTTTTAGAGCGTCTTGAACACGATTTGATTGCTTTTAGAAAATGTCTGTTTGTCTGTGGCCAACGTGTCTGTGTGTTTGTATGTGATAAAAGGTTTGTGGGCGCTCTATCTCAAGAACTAATGAACGGAATTTAACCCTCTAGCATCGGGTAACGTTCCTACCACGTTTCATCTATTCTATACAATTCCGCGGGATACGCTATTTTGTCGTTCTCTACAATTTTTATAGTACTTAAACATCGGGAGACTCTATTTCTTTGTTGAATTTATCTTATTTTATTTAGAAATAGAGATATTCGTTTAAAAATTATAATATATATATATATCATTTCATACACTAGGTGATTTCGGAAAGTTCTGCAGTTTTTGAAATATTTTGAATCCAAAAATGCCATATTCCCGCCGGATTTTTTTTTTTTTTTTTTTTTATAAACTACATGAAGAAACTGATTTTACTTATTTAGAAATAAATTTGTTTTTTTAATTCCGGTGACATTCAATCCTTATAACTATTATGAGTGGCGAATAAAAATAGGCCGCGGTTTTATATAAGAAAATGGAAACATCGCCCGCGGCTAGAGGGTTAATAAAACTTTAGATTCCGTTAGACATTGATATAAATTGGTGCTGATTAGTTTTTGGTGTAAATCGACCAAAAGGTGGCACTGCTATGCTGCCTTTTTCACGATTTTTGCAATAGCTCTATCTCAAGAACTAATGCACAGATTTCATCAAACTTTAAATTCAGCTAGACGTTGACATAAGTTGTTGCTGAGTAGGTTTTGGTGTAAATCGCGCAACAGTTGGTTCTGCTATGCTACATTTTTCAGGATTTACACAATTTTAGCGATAGTCATATCTCAAGAACTGATGCACGGAATTTAATCCAACTTCATACTCTGTTACACTTTGACATAAATAGATCCTTATTAGGCTTGGGTGCATGCTGCTCAATAGGTGTGGCTTTTATGCTCTTTGGTTAGGGAATTTTGGTTGCAGACATCTAAGTGGGTGGGTGCCGAAATTGAATGATTTGTTTTAAAAAATTCTATTGCTTATGTCTCCTTTTTAAATGCAGACAATTCAACGAACCTATATTTTTAGAATGATGATGCCTCATGATGGGCATAGATTGTCATTTAATTTTGGCAATGTGATAGCGAATTTTGAAGTATTAACATGTATGGGATAGAAGAAAGTTTTGGGATTGGCACATCCGACTAGTTATATTTTGGGCAAAAAAAAAAATAAATAAAAATAAAAAACAGTGAAATAGAGCTCCTTTGAAAAAAAAAAGATTTGTTTATAAAATATCCTTTTATTACTTTTATTAATTAAACATATTAAGAAATAAATGTAATGGCGAAAAGAAAGATAAAATGTGATATTTACAGTGTGCTACCTTGTTCCAGAAGGTCAAATAATATAATCATAAAAAATGCGTTATTGTTAGATTTCACTTACGCGCCAAAGTATCTAAGATTAACGTTCTCGCTCACGAATTATTTTTAAAAAATCATTCTGTATAATTAAATTGCTAGTCTAGATTCTGCATAAAAAATAATTAGTATCACATGTGAAACCTTTATGTGTAATTGTTGTCAATCAAAATAAAGTTTGATCGAAAACGTGATTTTAAAATACTGTTATTTATCACTTACGTTAGGAGTTTGACATGAGATCCAGGTGAGTGAAATGGTTGATATAAACTTTTTAATTTTTGTTTTGAAAGATAGATTTTTCCGCCATGCAGTGGTGTAGTTGAAGAGGGACGCGGGGTGGACGGCGCCCTCTCACTTTTTTATTTTATCTCAAGCGTACCCCCCCCCCCCCACACACACACACACACTTTTTATTTTCAAGAGAACGGTAGGGACGCGGGAGGACGCAGACTTTCCAAACTTATCCATTTTTTAAAGGGTTAAGCACGCTAATCAATTAACAATTTTAAGAAATAAAGCACGATTTTTAATACTTTTTAATAAAGATGAAATGTGTTTATCTCTTCGGATCGTCTGCCATGTCTTTCTATTTGTCTGTTCTCCCTCTGACTACTGTAACTTTGTTTGAATTATGACTAAATTTATGTATGTTTTTGAGTTTTTTTGCGTTATTATCACTACTGAAAATGATATAACTTAATTGTATAGCTTCAATCTAGAGATCTGTAATGGACCGACGTTTTCAGACACGAAATAAAGTTCTGAATTTTTCAATAAGGCACAAGCTATTTAAAACATTACAAGTAGAAACAAACCTTAATTAAATTAAATTAAACTGTTTAATTTTTCAATTACTTGTCTCTGCTGTTCAAAATGAAAGGTAACATTCAGTATCAAGTGTTCTATCGGTAACAGAAACTCTATGTTCGAAGCTATGAGCGTACCCACACATTTTTTTTTACAGTACTACACCACTGCCGCCATGTGTGTTTAAATAAAACTCATAGTTGAAGGCAAATTCTTAATGCTTTCTTTTAAGGGTGTTGGTCAGCGAGATCTCCAATTCCACTCGCTACTGTTAAACCGAGGGACGAGGAATGCATTCTTAGTTTTAAAATAGCTCATCAGCAAATTAATATTTTTAACTTCTTTTTTTCTGTGTACTCATCTTTAAAGATGTCTTTTTTTTTACCTAACAGATTTTTCTAAAATATGTATATGTTACGGCTAAAGCAAGAATTAAACGTAAACCTATGTTTAACCGGTTAAAGTGAGGATTACCGAGGCTTTGCGGCTAAAGCCCGAAAAGTTCCCAACGCTTCCACCTTTAATTGGCTAAAACTGGGTATAACCAATCCTAGTCTGTTAAAACCCAAAGAGTTCCCGACGCTTCCAATTTAGCGGCTAAAACTGGGTCTAACCGATACGTGAGTAAATCCAGATCTTGTTAGCTACGCAGTTGGTTAGTATTGTATCATCCCTTGACAGTGCGTGTCTGTTTTGTAATGTGTTGACTAATTTATCTAAAAAATTTGTTCAAATCAAGTTTTTATGACATAAGTTACTGACCGCTGCTTTGAATGCCTAAGGGAGGCCACTCGGCCCAGCAAAGCCAGGCCGTAGAGCGTTAGCACCTCCCCCGGGATGTTCCCCGGCACGCGGGGATTCGTTTTGGGTGATTCCAGCCACCGGCGGAAGGGAAGGCACGATGCCGAGACCGCCAGCGCACGCGCAAACGGCCCAAACAACAACAAAAAAGAATAAAAAGAACATACAAACTAGGCCAAAGGCCGGCACTGCCAGGACAAGCCTAAGCGCGACAAGGGGCAGGCAAGAAAGCTAAAAAAAAAAAAAAAAAAAAAAAGAATGAATTTCATGTATTCTAGAAATTGCTGTACAGCTCGTTTTGTGTGTCCAGTGAGGTTTTTTTCGGTTAATGCGCGCGAAGCGCTCATACATAAGTTACTGACCGTTGCTTGAATGAGTTTCGTGCATTCTAGAGATTGCAGTACAGCGAGTTTTGTGTGTCCATTGATGTTTTCTTCGGTTTATGTGCGCGTGCGCACATACATAAGTTACTGACCACTGCTTGAATATAATAATAAATTAATGGGCATTAATAAATTAATGTTTTTATTCATGGTTTACTTTTATTTATATATTACCTTATAATATATTGATTTAAAAACATATATAACATAACTTCGGGATTTAACCAACTAGGATTGTATAGACCCAGTTTTAGCCGGTTAAAGGTGGAAGTGTTGGGAACTTTTCGGGCTTTAGCCGCAAAGCCTTGGTAATTCCCACTTTAATCGGTTAAACCTAGGTTTACCTTCATTCTTGCTTTAGCCGTAACATATATACTTCATTTTATTTGAAGTGTTGAAATCTTACTCATAGTTCGTCAGCTTTCAACACATATATAAAATATTTAATTAAGCATATATTTTAGAAATATTACGTCAACTAAAAAAGAAAGAGATATTCTTTGAGAAGAATATACTGAAAAAAGAAGTTAAAAATATCAATTTTCTGACGGGGATATTTTAAAAATAAGAATGCATTCTACGACATAGATTTAACATTAGAGAGGGGAATTGGAGATCTCAGTGACCAACACTCTTAACAATCTCCTTCTAATTTTGTTGTTGTTGTTCCATTTACATAATTGGGTGTGCGACTTTTAGGTGCGTTCGTAATTATATAAATACGTAGCCTGCAGTCGTCGTCTAGACCGTTCATCTGTCCGTCTGCCCGCATATAACAGTGCAAAAACTACCCAATCGAATGGTTTGAATTGTAATAGATATAATCGTTGCAGAATTTTGTCGAGGCATTTAAATGTTTTGAAAATCGAATCAAAACTTAAAAAGATATTAATAAAAGGGTTGATGTATGAATAGCAATTGGGAACCATTGATGGGGGGAGGGGATGTCGTTCCAAAATTTAAAAGGGTTGAAATGAGCGGAGAACGTTCTAAAAACATTCTAAAGTATGATTTATTTGAAATTGTTAGGGACTTTAAATTTGAATTGGTGGTTACCTTAGAGACGTAAATGCACCCACAGAATAGTTTTTAAAAATTTCGAAACTTAAAAGTGTGTAGGAACGAAAAACGTTCTAAAATTTCGATTTCATTCTTATAGTTGATATTAAATCTTGTGTAACAAGCAACTTGGAATTTGGCATGATGGTTACTTTTAAGGTCTAAATCCTCGCTAAGAACGTTTTCTAAAAAAATTCGAAATCTCAAATAAAAAAGGAAATGATGGAAAACCTCCAAAATACATTGTAAGTTACCATTTATTTAGAATTATTTTTAGATTATCTGATTAATTTAAGTCTCATGTTCAGCTAATGTAGTAAAAGAACGAAGTTTACGCAAAATGTGGCTTAATTAGTAATTTTTGAATTATCCGTATAGCAGTATGATTTCCTCAAATAAAAATACGCACACAAATACCAATTGGCATATTTCAACAACTACGTGTGCAAAGCCACTGGTTTTGCTAGTTTATATACAAAAGGCTAAAATTTATCTTTTACAAAAACGTGTAACATAAAGCCAAATTATTCAAAATTATGAAAAGAAAATATGTAGAACGTTCAGAATTATACTCAGGAAGAAAATCTATCTCTACAGATCTATCTCTACTAGTATAGATTATTTCGAGAAGCAACGTAGATTAATGGAGATAGCGCATTTGAATACAAAAAATCAATTCGTATGAAGGAAGTTGAACCTCACTCACAAATATATTATAGTTTATATATTTCTGGAGCAAAGAACTGACTTCGAATAAATTTTGATTTCTGCCCTGGTAAGTCCAAAATAGCGGCCTTGGCCATTCCAAATTTCGTGTACTTTGTCATCGATGTTAACTAACTCATTAAACCAATATTTATAAAAAAATATGTTTTTTTCTTTTAATACTTATTTACATGCTTTTGCTTTAGGCGTATTTTAGTTTTACCATATTTAACAATCCTTCTTGTTTAAAATTCCATTAATAAAGAAGCGGAAAACACAAATTTAAGCCTTTCGGGTCCGATTTATTTATTTATTATTATTATTATTATTATTATTATTATTAAATACGTATTTACATGATTTTGCTTTAGTCGTATTTTAGCTTTACCATATTTGCATGCTTTTGCTTTAGTCGTATTTTAGTTTTACCATATTTAACAATCCTTCTTGTTTAAATTTTCATTAATAAAAAAAAGGAAGACACAAATTTATCCCTTTCGGATCCGATTTTTTAAATTTATTATTATTATTATTATTATTATTATTAAATACGCATTTACATGCTTTTGCTTTAGTCGTATTTTAGTTTTACTATATTTACATGCTTTTGCTTTAGTCGTATTTTAGTTTTACCATATTTAACAATCCTTCTTGCTTAAAATTGCATTAATAAAGAAGCGGAAGACATAAATTTGACTTTTTCGGGTCCGATTTTTTAAATTTATTATTATTATTATTATTAAATACGTATTCACATGCTTTTGCTTTAGTCGTATTTATGTTTTACCATATTGACATGATCCATTACAAGAGGGAACCGTGGTTTCCTTTGTAGGTCTCCACATCCCTCGAGTTTTGGTAAAGCAAGTGCGGGTAGGGGAAACCCGACTTAAGGCCTAGGGCCTGGCTCCCTTATGGGCGTCCAGCCAGAAGCTGTTGGGGACTCCGGCCCGTCCCCAAGCGTTTCGTGGAGGTTCCCTCTGATATGGGGTCCACCGCGTATCGCAGCGACCTATGTCATCCACACATGAGTCTAATGGTTCGGGGGGTCCGCAGGTGGCGGTCCCCCGACCGTCCAGCGCATACGGAGAGCCAAATCCGGTCGTGCGCGTTATAAGTCCCTCAGGACTTTGGTTCGGCGGTCGAAGACGCGCCGGGTGCCCCTCAGGCGTCTGGCGGCGAAGCCTAGTTTTACCATATTGACATGCATTTGCTTTAGTCGTATTTTAGTTTTACCATATTTAACAATCCTTCTTGTTTAAAATTTCATTAATAAAGAAGCGGAAGACATAAATTTAACCCTTTCGGATCCGATCTTTTAAATTTATTATTATTATTAAATACGTATTTACATGCTTTTGCTTTAATCGTATTTTAGTTTTACCATATTTACATGCTTTTGCTTTAGTCACCTTTTAGTTTTACCTTATTTAACAATCCTTCTTGTTTAAAATTTCATTAATAAAGAAGCGGGAGACCATAAATTTAACCCTTTCGGGTCCGAATTTTTGATTTATTATTATTATTATTAAATACGTATTTATATGCATTTGCTTTAGTCATATTTTAGTTTTACTATATTTACATGCGTTTACTTTAGTCGTATTTTAGTTTTACCATATTTACATTCTTTTGCTTTAGTCGTATTTTAGTTTTACCATATTTACATGCTCTTGCTTTAGTCGTATTTTAGTTTTACCATATTTGGCAATCCTTCTTGTTTAAAATTGCATTAATAAAAAAGCGGAAGACATAAATTTAACCCTTTTGGATCCGTTTATTTATTTATTTATTGTGAATTAAAAAAATACTGGTTGCTTCGAATTTCCGCTTGAGGTTTTTTCTTTTTCTTCGGAAATTCGAAGCAACCAGCCTGAATGTTTGTCTAAGAAGTAAGTTTGCCAATATTTAGAACATTGGATTCAATCATGTAACAAAATTTATTTTTTTTGCTGTTCATATTTATGAAGTTTTTCTCCTGATGATGGTTATAAAGATTAACCGAAACGTCGAGGTTTATTTATATATGTAGTTTAAAATAACTCATATTTATTAAGCGAATTTTACGTTGGAAGCAAATGTTTGATGAGTATTTATATGTGCAACGTAAAGTCCTTATTAATTATCAAAATAAATTAATTTTAATTTTTATTATTCTGCATAATCTTGCACTACGCAAAAATGTTTTTATTGCAATGTTATCGTATAAATAAAAATAATGGTATAAATAAAAAATGGTACAAATAAATGCAATACATTTTTATCTACTGTTTGGACAGGTCCGTAAATTAAAAAAAGAGGTCTGCCCGGGACGAAATTTCCAAGCACGGACTCAGCCCGACCTATAGAAAAAAGTTTTCGGCCCGAACCTGGCCGTGTCCGTTTAAAAAATTCTTTGGCCCGACCCGGTATAAAAAGAAAAAATTTGGTCGAGTCTGGCCCGGCTCGTACAAAAACTTAATTGGCCCGAGGGAATTTCTATAAAAGATAATTTTTTACGCCAATGAGGTTGAAAATTCTCTTGTACGAGGCATTCTGAAAAAAATATTTTAGCTATTTTTCATATATATGTTCTTCTTTTTTTAAAAAAGCGATCAGAGCTGGGAAGTACAGGCACGCCCGTTCTAAAATACTGCCCTCCCTAGATTTATTTTTGCCTGTGTCCATGTAAACTACATTTATTATTATTTTTTATGAATCTCTACATGTACGCAAATGTTTGATTTATCATTAATATCATTAATCCATATTAAATCGTTTGAAAGCTTAAAACTCTGAAAAAAGCTATACAGAAAAATCTTTTAAGACAAAATCGTGTAGGAACGAAAAAAAAAAACCGTTATAGACATTTTCCTACCTTAGCTGGTACATCAACTGCTGTAAATGCATTGTATTCTTTTCACACGCATTATTACATTCATTTTGCATGAATCAACGCATTTTTCCGTTCAAGATATGATTCTATCATAGACAGGTTTATTTTCACAGATTTTCGTGTACTGCGATTTTATTGCCTAGAAATATATGTACTATTCTTCAAAAAGTATAAATTTAAAATTTTAATTGTAGAATAATGGCGATTTTAAAAATATGCATTTTTTACAAAAAATGTTGGACAGGCTCAAATTTTACTGATTTTTGCACGGGCCAGACCGGGCCACTGATCTTTTTATGCTATCTGGGTCGAGACTGGGCATGAAAATTTCTTGCCGTCCAAACCTCTAATAAGAATGTACAGGTCCTCCTCGGTCCGGAAAAAAAGAAATCTCATCCGATCCGGCCTGATTCTGCAGAAAAAAGTAAAGCCCTAGCCTGCTCCTGTCTGACAAGAGTATGATGACCAGGCTCAGTTGGTTTCGACCTGAAAATAGAGTTTTGGTCTTACACCAATTATCACAAAAAAATATTATTTTGAAATATTTTGAGTGTACTTATATTTCTATCTATCACGTAACGGTATCTATCAGAATTAATTAATTTCCTTTCATTAGGAGTTCTCAAGTATTTATTAGCGATCTTTTCACGAGTCTATGCAATGACTAACTACATTACACTCCTAACATATTTTAAAAATACAATATACTCAGAAAAACTGTGGACGATCCTACTTATCTATCACACGACAATATTTTATAATTCACATACAAACATTATGAATTATAAAAGAATTTACTAAAAGCATTCAGCAAAAATGTTTCGGCAGAAGATAAAAATCCTTATCGTACCAAATTTGCAAAAAAATATGTTTATATTAACTTCCAGAAATGAATTCAAAGACTAGACAAAAAATACAAGCATGTATTTTCCTGTTGTGAATCAGTAATTTGCAGTTTAAAAATAAGTTTTGGTTTAAACCAGCATCAAGTTAAGTATGAACAATTTGAAAAATCGAGAAATGTATTTTGTGTATCTTGAAAATACAAAATACATGGAAAAATCATTTCAAAATACATTACCAAAATACTTTAATTTTTTCTGTTTAAAATACAAAATACAAATGTATTTTGAAAATGTATTTCAAATACATGTATTTTCGATACTGCCCAACTCTGCTTTCATATCTTCTTCTCTTATATAAATAATAAAGTTTTAAAATCATAATCACCACCTCAAATTGATCAAATCTCCCCCAAATC
This sequence comes from Maratus michaelseni, assembly GCA_963931845.1. Taxonomy (NCBI): domain Eukaryota; kingdom Metazoa; phylum Arthropoda; class Arachnida; order Araneae; family Salticidae; genus Maratus; species Maratus michaelseni. The sequence continues at coordinate 413,425,858 of OZ007589.1, forward strand.
CTTTTCAGAATTTCCAATTTTCTCAGCAACAAATGCATCAAATCATATTCTAACCATTTTTCAAGCAAAGAAAATTTGCCTAGTAAATTATATTAATAAAACCATATTCTAAATATGAATTAACCATAGAAAAACAATAATAATACATTAACCCCAATAATTAAAATTAGTAAGTATTATGACAACGCCGATAAATTACAATCTTCCCTATAAGAATACCAACACGCAGCCCAATCACTCCATTATTTACATTTAAAATGACACCTTCTCGTGGTACAGCTAGCGCGATGGATAAAGGCATTTAGTTTCTAACCCACAGGTCTCTGGTTCGATTCGCTCTTGGCGGAAAAATTAATTCTCCCGTGTCATAGATAAAATCAAACTGCTTCCACAGATGGCATCACTTCACTTTTTTGCAATTTTTTTCTAGCTCAGCTCTATACTTGGGTAAAAAAATGGCGATAATTCAGACGCTTCATGTGTTTGAAATTAAGACACATATATATATCTTAAAAAACTAGACACTTTAAAGTGTCTCTTTTTTTAACCATGCGTTTCAGACACTTATGTGTCTCATTTTCAGACATTTCAGTTTACAGTGTAATGCCCTTAATCTTTCATATAAATTTAGTTACACCTTTTAACGGGCTTTGTAATTCTCGAGCAGTGTTAAAGTGATCTTGAATTGGAAACTGAAGCCCACACGTAAACACGATTGGCGATTGGCAACTATTTTTGGTGATCAATCTTACTATCACATATTATACGCAGGTACAGAGAAAGGGAAAAAACTCGTCAATCATGGAAAGTCAACTTCAAATTATAATAACGCTGCCGCTTTATTTTACTTTTCCCTATTTGTTTATATTACTGCAATTGTTACCTTACAAAAATGAAAGGAATACAAATTTAAAAATTGTTTGAACATTTTTTTGAACGATTATGATGGTACGTAAAATAATCGAATGTCGCAGAGCATTTTTTTTTTCATAGGCGCAAAACTTCAAAAGATAAATTATTTTTTTTTACCCTCCCCTTTTCTATATTTTCAAAAATACTACCTCCTCCGTTGTCGGAGCACTCTTTCCATAGACGGAGTCATTATGGTTATTATGTGCAATAAATGGGCAAATGTTCATTGTTGGGGTAGATTTAAAAACAAATATGCTTGAAAATCACTTAACATTATCATAAAAAAATACATTGAATTACAATTTTCCAACAAATTCCAGTTTAAAGTACATCCCCCCCCCCCTGTTTGGCTATGTATAGATGTGTATGTAGATTGTTTTATTTATTTATTTATTTATTAATGAAGTTTTAATTTCGTTATAGAATATTAGCCGAGACAAATACATAATCATTTATATTGTTTTCAGTGCAAGAGTATTTTAACCTTTCGTAAACCTCACGATAGAAATATATTTAAAAAATTCCTGCTTGAAAAATATTTAAAAATCCATAAAAATTAGTAAATTGTGATATAATTTTCAAACAAACTGCATTTGAAAATAAATTTGTTTTCCTATTCGACAGTGTAAAAAAAAAGAAATTGTGCGATGTACATTGAAAAAAAAATTGATTTTACGGTATAATAGTAGCATCTCAGTTGCCAGTATTATACTGTAAAATTAACAATAACAAACAGTACAATAAGCAGTAATACACTGCCTCCCAAATTTTACAGTATAATACTAGCAGCTGAGATGCTAGTATTATACCGTAAAATCAACATTTTTTTTTTTTTTTTTTTTTTTTTTTTTTTTTGCAGCGTATAAACGTTAAAAGCGACATTTATTCGCCAGTGCGTTGCCACCCTCAAAATGACGTCAGCGTTACACACGGACATGTTTTTTTTGCTTTATAATATAGATTTAAACAAAAAAGGTTGATTTTTTATATTTCTATTTAGATAAATGTTTTTTTTTCGAAAATGTATGTTAAAGTCGAGCATATGCATCGAATATTTCGAAAATGAAAAACAGTTTTATATTTTGCAATAGTAAGAAGACATAAAAGAACGCGTTCAATATGCAGGGAAACGCGCACCCTGATAGCATTTTTTCCCCCTATTTCACAAACACACAGGCTTTTATATTTTCATTATCATATTTGTAGGAAATTTTAGAATCCTAGATTCCATTCCTACCTTTCCAATGGATTAAAATGAGCTGATGCAGAAGATTTTCGTGAATTTTTTGTTTTAAAACTAAACATTTGCTTTTAAATAAAACAAGACATTTATTTATTCTGGGTAAGCTTTTATTTTTCATACATATTTTGGTAATTCTTTTTGCTTCTCTCTCGCTTGCGGCATTAGAAGAACAACGCGGTGTTCGAGGGATTATTTTATTTTTATCTTTTATTGGTTTTTGGTTTTAGCGTATTCCGCCTAATAATATACCACAGAAGAAATATGTGACATTAAAATTGCCGCCAGAAAAATAATTTAGAATTATTTTTGGCATTCGTCCCCCCCCCCCTTCTCAATTGTTGAAACAATGGAATCGTAATAACAATATGTATATAAGTACAGATTATATATATATATATATATATATTTGTATTATGTCGGTTAAAAACGTTATATCATCAAAAATGTAAGTATGTTTTTTTTTCCTTTTTTTAAAGCAAATAATGAGTGCACATATTTTAGTTACTTTTATGGATTTAAGAGCCACTTCTAGTAAAAAAGGAAATTACGAACTATTGTATAAATGTCTATATAACGATTTAATGGTTTCATATTAAAAAGTTTGAACGCTTAGTTTATTTTATAACTCAGAAAAACTTAACGGAAAATCTCTCGAGTAAATTTGCGGCAGGATTTTCGTTGTTTTTCATGAAAACATTTTTTTTTTCATAAAAACTCTACAAGACAGACTTTATTCTGTGTGTAGTTCAATAGTCAAGATATGGAAAACAATTGTGTCAATTTAGAACACAGTCTGGTGTAACAATATGTATAAATAAAGATAATAAACTAATTTTTTTTTTATTATTTCGTTTAAAAACGTTATATCATCAAAAATTTCAGTATTTTTTTGTTTTCTTAATTTTTTTTTAAAGCAAATAATGAGTGTACATATTTTGCTTACTTTTATGGATTTAAGAGCCTCTTCTAGTAAAAAAGGAAATTAAGAACTATTGTATAAATGTCTATATAACGAAGTAATGGTTTCGTATTAAAAAGTTTGAACGCTTAGTTTATTTTATAACTCAGAAACCTTAACGGAAAATCTCTCGAGTATAATTTGCGGCAAGATTTTCGTTGTTTTTCATGAAAACTTTTGTTTCATAAAAATTCTACAAAACAGACTTTATTCTGTGTGTAGTTCAATAGTCAAGATATGGAAAACAATTGTGTCAATTTAGAACACAGTCTAGCGTAACAATAGGTATAAATAAAGATAATAAACTAACATTTTTTTCCCATTATTTCCGTTAAAAACGTTATATCATAAAAAATTTAAGTTTTTTTTTTTTTTTTTTTTTTTTTTTTTTCCCTTAATTTTTTTTAAAGCAAATAATGAGTGAACATATTTTGCTTACTTTTATGGATTTAAGAGCCACTTCTAGTAAAAAAGAACTATTGTATAAATGTCTATATAACGATGTAATGGTTTCACATTAAAAAGTTTGAATGGTTAGCTTATTTTATAACTCAGAAACCTTAACGGAAAATCTCTCGAGTATAATTTGCCGCAAGATTTTCGTTGTTTTTCATGAAAACCTTTTTTTTCATAAAAATTCTACAAAACACACTGTAATTCTGTGTGTAGTTTAATAGGCAAGATATAGAAAACAACTGAGTCAATTTAGAACAGTCTAGTGTAAGTTATATTAAATGTGTCGTCCTAAAATTTGATATATTTATACGTTATTGAATACATTCTTTAAGAAGTAACTGATGGTAAAAGGGGAATTGAAATTTCATTAATTGAGAACATTCATGCGTCTCTGATTCGAAATATGTGCAAACTATGTGAATCGTCAGTTAAGATATATACAGAAGGTGGTATGCTTACAAATTTTATTTTTCATGTGCTACACATTTTATTCGAGTGTGTCACACATCTAACATAGAACATTCACTGATTGATGAGGGTACGGATGAATCTTTTTCACCAGGTAATTCTGAAAGACAAAATACTCCCAGCTCACCCTTGTACTTTCATTATTGGACATTATTTATTGAACATTCATTAATTGGGAACATTCATGAGTCTTTAATTCAAAATATGTGCGAATTATGTGAATCGTCAGTTAAGATATAAACAGAAGGTAGCTTACAAATTTTATTTCTCATGTGCTACTCATTTTATTCAGGTTTGTCACACGTCTAACATAGGTCATTCACTGATTTATAAGGGTACGGAGGAGCCTTTTACACCAGGTAATTCTGAAAGACAGAATACTCCTAGCTCACTGTTGAACTGATTTTTTTATGCACAATTAATGAGCAGACGAAGTGCTGGCCGCAATGTTGTTTTATCAGAAAAACACTAATTATAAGAATGTATTCGTCATTTCAAAGAATTTCGGATAGTGTAAAAGCAATATGTAAAAGCAGCTTACAGAAAACTATTTTGAAAATGGTTTTGGATTAGGGGTTGAAATGAAAACGGTCGAAAATTGCGAAAGGTCTGAAAGTGAAAATCTGTTATTGTTTTTACTACTAGTCTTCTAAGATAGCATATTAAGTGTAAAATGGATAGTATCTTTTTAAAAACTGGCACGCATGATTTTACGACTATGACACTATAACATCCACGCGAAACAAAAGTTAAACGTGCAGGATTCGCAGTATGTTATCTGTTATTACTTATTGGATTTTGGCACCTTCGACTGTGACGTGGCAAGACAACTCTATTACGAACAATTAGGTTTTACTATACATGGTTTGATTAAATAAGGCCTGTTTATAAAAAGGCTAAAGACTGAACTTAGTTATTAGATTTTAGACCTATTTAATTTGGTTTTTGTATTTTAAAATGTTAAAGTTTTTTATTTTATTTTATATTTGTAAAATTAAATTTTTTGTTCCTTATTGTAGTATATTCCTGTCAAACTTCGAATGTTCCATAATCCTAAATTATAAAAGAACAATCAACCAATATGATAATGTTTATCCATAATCGGAGTGCTTTTCTTTATAACAGATTTTTTTTTTGTGATTGGAAGCAATAAGGAGCTCTATTGCTTAACAAATAACAATTTAGACAGACTTTGAGAGTCTTTTTTGGCGCGATAAATATTTTGACATTTTTGCTACATCTACCGCTGTGAAAGAAAAAAAATGTATTGGGGAATAAAAATGAAATAAATATATGAGAGCCAAAAATATTTTTCTTTTTTTATGATTTAATTTTTAACTTTAATGCTTGACTATGTTTTAATTTCCTTTTTAAATAGCATATATTTTCCATTTTGTTCAAATTGTGAAGTGTTTTGAAATAGAAACATAATGCTGTATGTTGCTTTTTCAATTTCACTAATCAGCTGAAATTCGTATCAGAAGTGACCTGCTAATTAACAAATTTCCTCGAAAATATTTATTGTCCTAATCACTTAAAAAATGTTCTTTGATACGAAAACAAGAATTAAATCAATATCCATGAACGCAATCAATGTAAAATATAATAAATAGAAATAATAACATAGAATAGCAAGGAAACAAAATTTACTCAAGATACTTAAGACGTACCGTATAAGACTCTTTACTTAAGACGTACCGTATGAAATTTCAAGAACATGAAAGAAATTTAAATGATCTTGTTTACAAAAACATAATAATGCGTAATGGGATCATCAGAAGTATTGTTTGCTATGAATGTGCGAAAGAATTGGTTAATTCTAACTGGATATGTTTTTAAATATCGGGTGTAAAATTGGCTTAATTAATGCATTTATTTTTCTTAAAATCTTACGTGGTACAGTCACGGGTAACAGCTAATATAAAAATATAGACAAAAAACACTTCCTAGCAATCTGCGATATACAATTGCCTCTTTAAAGATGCCGTGATGAGATATAAAAGGCAGAGCTGGTATTACCAAAGAAGCTGAGTAAGAAATTGCTTATGAGTCCCTTGGCCTGAGAAATTCAAACATATTTGATTTCCGTCTCAGTTTATGTTTTATAAGAACTAGTCTAACGGTGCAACATTGTTTATAGGTAAAAAATCGGGGTTTAACATTTATCTTACCACATGTTGAAATCCAAGAAATCGATTAAGAATGTCAGATGAATGATACAAGTAAGTGTGTACACTTTTTTTTCTAATACTGTTTTCTTAAAAGTGTAACTGATATTAGACACATAAATTTTCAAACACTATAGAGGAATTTTTAACGATACAGTAAACATAAATGTATGTGTAAGTCTAAAATGAAGAAAAAAAAATCAAATTATTATTTAAAAAAATTATTTTATTGAATAAAGGATTTTTTTTTTTTTTTTTGTTAACCTAGTTTTTTTATAAGTAGTTACAATTGATAGGGAGATTTTCCTGTACATTTAGAATTATTATACAGGGTGTGCTAAAAACAGTGACCTTGGCTTTTATTCTTTAAATGTTGATCATAGACATATATTATAAATTACAAAGTTCCGTAAAAGAAGGTACAGAGTATTATAAAATCAATTAAAATTTTGAGGGGATTTAATTTAAAGAAACACAAAATTTAAATTTTTATACGGTCCCCGTACAAAAAATTTCCTAAAGAGTAAAATGTGCCCCATACACTAATAATTTCAGCATTTTATCATAAAAAGTCCCAGAGATATGTTTAAACAAAGTTGGCCAGGGGGTTAACAATAAATTAAAATGTAAACGTATATCACAAGAATTATTTATTTATGCAATCATTATTTTCTTTCGAAATTTGTGTACGACCCCTGAAATGCAAATATCTGACATGATATTTCCCCTTTGCGAACTCATATTCAGGCATTGAAAGTGGTTTAAGTCAGAATTTGTGTATTTTCATATCTCTGCTACTTTTTATGATAAAATGCTGAAATTTTGTACATGACCTTATTAGTTACATATACCATGTATATTATTAATATGCATATTCATGAACACCATGTATATTATTAATTGATATATCTGTTAATATAAGTTAAATTCTGGACTGCAAAGTTGGAAATGGGAACAGGGACCTCCATAATTTAAATGCCAACTGGCCTCTATATGGCTTAATTGATACTCATAAAAAGTATGTAGAACGATATAATATACACCTATATATAACCCTTTACTCATTGGGAAATTTTTTGTACAGAGGCCGTATAAAAATTTGAATTTCGTATTCTTCCGAATTTAGTCCTCTGAAAATTTTAATCAATTTCATAAAATTCTATACATTTTTTTACGTAACTTTTTATTTCATAATATGATCAATATTTAAGGAATAAAAGCCGAAGTCAACGTTTTGGAACACCATGTATATTATTAATTGATATATCTGTTAATATAAGTTAAATTCTGGACTGCAAAGTTGGAAATGGGAACAGGGACCTCCATAATTTAAATGCCAACTGGCCTCTATATGGCTTAATTGATACTGATAAAAAGTATGTAGAACGATATAATATTGTATTTGCTATCAGTTATTGTATTTAAACGTGTAACGAATATTTTAAAGTTATTCTTGTATTACACTTTACATTTTTACTTACCCATCATACGTAGAATAGGGTAAGTCGTAGGGTAATCGTTTTGAAAATCGAAAATTTTTTTTTGACCGATTTACACGAGACACTGGAGATTCCGAAAAACATATTTTTAGAAAAAAAATTGCCGTCCGTCCGTCTGTCTGTGTGAGTGTCTTTAAACGCTCTATCCCCGAACAAATTGAGATAGAGACTTGAAATTTGGTATGTACTTAGTATGTAAGAATGGAAAGAAGCTTATTGAAGTTCTGTAACCTCGATTATCCGGAACTATTTATTTTCGGACTCTCGAAATATCAGTTCTGATAAAAAGTATATGATTTTTTTTGAAATTGTTTATTTTAAGGAGTGAATATAAAAGACAATAAAAAAACATAAATTTTGCATAAAGAATGAAGTCGATAGGGTAATTAGTTGCCGAGATATTTGGAATCCTATTTTTCACACTCTTCCATTTTTCATGACCGTGTATTTCATTCAAATTTCAAAAAAATTATATTTTAATTGGAAGTGAGACGCTTCATCCAACGCAGTAAACTGTTAGTTAATATGATTATCATTTTTGGAGCTATAAAGATACGATTTTATTCGTATTGCAATGCATTTTATAAATAGTTTACACATGTTTTATTTTCATATTTTATATTATGCATATCCATGATAGGTACGTATTACGGTGGCCCCCAACGACTAGTTTACATAGGTTTAAATAAATAAACATACGATAATTGCTAACTTACTGAAAAAATAATTTTTCAGTAAACTTGTTGTTTTGCAGTTTACTTTGTGGAAAATTTTACGAACTTTCAACTTAGATTTTTTGTAAAAAATCAAGAAATATGCGCAGAAATAAAAGCCGAAGACTTAAGTTAAAAAAAAACGAAATGTGATCTGTTTCTCCCGATTAGCATTTTTTGCTGCCGATCGTAGATGTAAATATTAAACTATTAAAAAGTAGTATTTGCATTAAAGTAATTCAGTTGAAACTCAATAAATCGACACCCCATTGGTAACAAAAATCATGTCCATTTAAGCTAATGTCGAGTTAGAAGGTTTTACATAGTTTCATATTTAAAAATTTATTCTAAACATTGTTTATGTACTATGATGTTAAATTGATAAGATGTGTGTACATTTTTAGAATTATTATACAGTTGAACGACTCCATTTAATAAACTGATTTCGATTTATTTATAAATTAAAGAGTTCTAATAGTTGCTGAAAAAACATTTTTTCTATACTACTGACGTGATTTTAAGTAAGATAGGAAATAACTAGGAACTTAATTATATAAAGAAAGAAAAATCATGCGTGAAGCATAGACTATGAAGCGTTTTCCAATTGTTCAGAAAAGTAACAAAACTTCCCCGTTTCGTAAGGTGAAAGATGATGTCTAAGTACACAAGGTCAAACCAGGCAGGGAGGCCTACCTTTCGGCTTAAGCTCAACTAGCCCCACCCAGTTGTCTAAGTAAACAATTCGGATAGCACATTTGAAAACCCAATTTCAGGAATTAACACTAATAGTCAGAAATATATCAGAATTCTTTTGTGCAGCCCTGTATATGATCTATATATTTGTATATATTATATACTAAATAATGCAACTTAATAATTTAAAACTTTGTAAATGAACAATCTATGCTATGCAAACCATAATTTATAGTAAGTCTCTTGTACTACATCTCAGTTATTTTTATATCTATTTAAATATGTTTGGAATAGTGTAACATCATTAAAATACACCACAAACGATTTCCCCCCATACACCGTAATGTAACGGAATTATTTTGAGTGCCCTGTAAATGAACTATGAATGATGCACACTTGAAATGAATACCGAACTTGTAACGGTTTCAATATATTTGAAATAGGGTAACATCATTAAAATACATCGTAAACGATTTTTTATCCATAGACCGCAACGTAACGGAATTTTTTCGAGTGTCCCTGCAATGAAACTATAAATGCTACATGCTTCATTTTTAATACCAGACATGTCGTAGTAAACCTAATTAACATATATCAATTGGATGGAAATCCAGCTGTATTTACGCGAGTTAGAGCACGGACAAACAGACGGCAGACAGACAATCCAAATTCATAAACAGTTTTCAACTATGTTGGAAAGTGTTAAAAAGAAATATTGAATTTTACTTAGAAAGTACTGACCAATGCAGGAGCAATTTTTAAAGATTAGTTCTGATAGAATATTTGAAACTGTACTCGAGTTAAGTTAGTTTCTGCTAAAATATATCGAGTTTATTCTTCATTGAAGTTAATATATAATACTAACTATCCGAATAATAAATGTCGTGTTACCGGGATAGTTGACATATGTAGGTGCCGAGTTATCCCGGTTCCACTGTATTATTAACTTTTTTGCATAGAAAATTTATCATTATGCATGAACACCGTTTGATAATGTGCTTTCCTTTTCTAATCTTTTCTACAGTGATTTATCTACATAACGCACGAAATAAAAACGTAAGGGAATTGTACTTGAAAACAATTCGTATATTTCGTGAAGCATTAAGTCAGAAATTTCTCCCGTTTCCTCCCTTTAAATCCTTAAATTCTCTCCTTTAATAAGAAGACGGTCTATTTGTTTAACTGTCTTCCCCACTGTTTATTCAGTGCCTTTCTGTCTCAAACATCAAAAGGATGTACCGGAACTAAAATTAGAATTATTTTGAAGTTTTACTTTGAAGGGCTGTTACAATTACTGAAAAGAAACCAAACGACTATATCGTAGTTTTAAAGCTTAGTTTAAGAGTAGAAATGTATAAAAGACTTAATCATTGGAGATGTTAATGCGTAGGTTCTTATTTCGTGTGCGTATCAATGAACTTTTACCGCTATAGAAAGAGCGTAAAACGAAATAATCTTTTGTAACGAACTGTCGTCGTTTGTTGTATAAAAGGTGTATATATTTTACAGCATGTTTTCTATCATCTATAGAGAAGTTTTCTAATAAATCATCATTTCTTGTATGAAATGTATAAATATTTGAGAACATGTTTACAATCATTCGTAGACAAATGTAGCGGAAATATATGTAAATATATCAGAAATGAGACAGAACAAGGATTGCGTTTGAATTTTCATATTAAAATATGAAAATTTAGTTTCAAGTAAGGACCGAAAAAAAGCAGTTTGTGGGAACGCAATCCTTAGGTTTAAGGCATTATTTTAAGTCTGGTTATTAGAATATAACTAGTCGTTGGGGGCCACCGTAATACTTACCCATCATGGATATGCATAATATAAAATATTAAAATAAAAAAAATGTGTAAACTACTTATAAAATGCATTGCAATTCGAATAAAATCGTGGCTTGATGACGTCATAAACTTTAAAGGCTCGATTACTGAATTGCTTAAAAGAAACATCCTTATAATTTCAAAAACAATAATACTATTAACTAGCGGTTTATTGCATCTGATTAAGCGTCTCATTTCCAATTGAAATATATCTTTGAATTGAAATTTGATTGAAATTCAGGATCATGAAAAATCGAAGAGTGTGGAAAATAGGATTCCAAATATCTCGGCAACTAATTATCCGATCGACTTCATGCTTTATGCAAAATTTGTTTTTTTATTGTATTTTATATTCATTCCTTAAAATAAACAATTTCGAAAATTTTTATATACCTTTCATCAGAACGAATATTTCGAGAGTCCGAAAAAAATAATTCCGGATAATCGAGGTTACTGAAATTCAATAAGCTTCTTCCCATTATTACATACTAAGTACATACCAAATTTCAAGTCTCTATCTCAATTTTTTCGGGAGATAGAGCGTTTACAAACACACAGACACACAGACGGACGGCAATTTTTTTTTCTAAAAATATGCTTTTCGGAATCTCCAGTGTCTGAAACGTGTAAATCCGTCAAAAATTTTTTTTCGATTTTCAAAACGATTACATGACACTATACTACGTATGATGAGTAAGTAATAGGTTTCAGAAAGAAAATGAAAGCTTTTTAAAAAGATAAATAAGAATGTAAATAAACAACTACATAAATGAATAAATATATAAATACAGACGTATATTTACAGTATATAGACATGTAAATAAATGTGTATATATGTGAATACGGCACATGTGTGTATCCTAAATAACTTTTTTAATTGCTCTATTTTAAACATCAAATGGATGTATGGGAACTGAAATTAGAACTTTTTTGAGGTAATACATTAAAAACTCTTACAACTAATGAAAAGAAATTTAATGGTTATATCGCAGTTTTAAAGTTTATTTTAAGAGTAGAAATGTATAACAGACTTAATCATTGGAGATGTTAATGCGTAGGTTCTTGACGTGTGCGTATCAATGAACTTTTGCCGCTATAGAAAGACCGTAAAACGAAATAATCTTTTGTAACTAACTGTCGTTTGTTGTATAAAATGTGTAAATATTTTACAGCATGTTTTCTATCATCTATAGAAAAGTTTTCTAATAAATCATCATTTCGTGTATGAAATGTATAATTGTTTGAGAATATGTTTACAATCATTCCTAGACAAATGAAGCGGAAATATATGTAAAGATTTTAGAAATGAGACTGAACATAGACGATAATATGGAAATTGAGTTTCAGTTTATCTGAATTATTTCAAAACTGTAATATGACAAATTAATATATAGAATAATCAGTTTAGAAATGAAATGAAATGAAATGAGTAAATGAAAATAAGTATACAAAGAAGAATAGGTATACAAAGAGAATAAGTATACAAATACACGGGTATATAGGTAAAGATATCAGAAATGAGACAGAACAAGGATTGCGTCCGAATTTTCATCTTAAAATATGGAAATTCAGTTTTAATTAAGTATTGAAAAGCCACAGTTTGCGGAAATGCAAGCCTTAGGTTTAAGGCACTATTCTAAGACTTGTTATTAGAATAAAATAGGTTTCAGAAAGGAAATGAAAGTTTTTTTAAAAGATAAATGTGAATGTAAATAAACAAATACATGAATGAATAAATATATAAATACAGAATTATGTACTTACAGTATATAGACATAAATAATGTGTATATGTGTGAATACTGCACACATGTGTATCTTAAATAACTTTTTTAATTACTCCCCCATTCTAATTTAAACTTCAAATAGATGTATCGGAACTAAAATTAGAGTTCTTTTGAGGTAATACTTTAAAGAACTCTTACAACTAATGAAAAGAAACTTAATGGTTATATTGGAGTTTTAAAGTTTATTTTAAGAATAAAAAAAATATATAAAACGTAATCATTGGAGATGTTAATGCAGGTTCTTATTTCGTGTGCGTATCAATGTACGTTTTTTACTATAGAAAGTTGCCCGAAGTAATATTTCATAAACGAAATATCATTTATTGTATAAAAGATATACCTATATTGTAAAACATGTTTACTATTCATATGTAGACAAATATGAATTATATTTTATTGGAATATTTTCTACAAATCACCGTTTTTCGTACGAAACATATAAATATTTACATGTTTAGAATTATTATTCGTATCGTAGACAAATATGAGTTAACATAGAAGTAAAGCTATTAGAAGTCTGTTAAACACTCTTTACAATATGAAAATTTAGTTTTAAAATTTATAAATTATTTTTAAATTCTAATAAGGGTGATTATAATATAGAACAAAGTAACTTTCTAGGGGAAAATGAAAATAAATGACTATTTTTATTCACAATTATTTAGGTAAAAAAGTATACAAATATGCATAGATATTTATATAGATATTTAAGTAAATGTACATATTCATTCTTATTGCATATGTATATGTGTTTGCGCCACAACGGAGTTTTGAAGCTCAGCTTCAGAGCAAAAATATATAAAAGACTTAGTCACAGAAGTATAATGAGTAGGTTTCTTATTTTTTGTATCTATCAATACGCTTTTATAGTTACAAAAAGAGAGTTATACGATGTAATCTTTTGTAACAAACATATGTTTTGCATAAAAAGTGTACATATTTTAAAGCATGTTTACTGGTATCCGCAATCAACTATCGCTCAAATTTGTATAGGAATATTATCCACAAATCATCCTTTGTAATATGAAATGCCTGAATATTTCAGAACTATACAACTATTCATTCTCAAATGTAAATTAAATATAGATAGAGATTTCAGAAATGGAACGAACGCAGATTGCATTTAACTACAATATAAAAATGGAGTTTCAAAATATATAAATTATTTTAAGATTCTAACAAGGCTGATTATAATATTGAATAAAGTAAGTTTCAGGGAAAAAATGAAAATAAACAAGTATTTTTATTCACAATTATTTCGGTAAAAAAGTATACAAATATGCATAGATATTTATATAGATATTTAAGTAAATGTATATACTCGTTCTTGTTGCATATGTATATATGTTTGCGCCCCAACGAAGTTTTAAAGCTCAGTTTCAGAGCAAAAAAATATAAAAGACTTACTCATTGAAGGTTAATGAGCAGGTTTCTTATTTTTTGTATGTATCAATTCATTTTTATAGTTACACGATGTAATCTTTTGTGGCAAACATATTTGTTGCATAAAAAGTGTACATATTTTAAAGCATGTTTACTGGTATCCGCAATCAACTATTGCTCAAATTTGTACATGAATATTATCCGCAAATCATCATTTGTAGTATGAAATGCATGAATATTTCAGAACTATACAAGTATTCATACTCATATGTAAATGAAATATAGATAGAGATTTTCAGAAATGGAACTGAACGCAGATTGCATTTAACTACAATATAAAAATCGAGTTTCAAGGTCAAGATACTTGAATATTTTTAATCTCCAGTAAAGACTAATTAATATTCGGAACAATGTAAGTTTAGAAAGAAATTGAAAATAAGTTAATAAATTAATAAATAAGTATATAAATACACAAGAATATAGATAGAGATGTCAGAAATGAGACAGAAGTTTTGGGCTTGATAACGAACAATATGTATGAATTCATTTGCATATGACGCGTATGGACTATTTTAAGGCTGGTTATTTTATAAAATAAAATTGGCTTTACGAAGAAAATTAAAAATATATGAATAAATAAATGTATATGTAAATATACCAGTGCATAATCAAATAATTATGTAAATAAGAAAAGTATCTAAACACATAATAAATAAATGTGTATATGTTTGAATATGTCACATGTACATATGTGAGTATTCGCGCAGAAGATACATTTCTTTGCTTGTTCGTCCTTTACACTTGAAACATCAAAATGAGTACTGGAACTAAAATTAAATTTCAAATTGCACATTGAAAGGCTGTTACAATTACAAATGAAACAAACGGTTATATCGTGATTTCAAAGTTTAGTTTAAAAGAATAAATACCTTAAAGACTTATTTCATGCGCGCACCAATGCACTTTTGCCTGTACAGAAGGAGTATTAGAAGTATTCATTTGTATTGAAATATAAATTTTCGTATAAAAAAGTATAGATTTTAGAGCATATTTATTGTAATCTGCATACAAATATAAGTAATATTTGTATGGAAATATTTTCTGCGAATCTCCATTTGTCGTGTGTAACGTATAAATATTTGAGAACATGTTAAGAATTAAGAAAATTCGCAGATTAATGTAAATGATCTATGAACAAATGTATTAGAAATTATATTGTACACAGATTGCAATAGATTAGAATAAGAAAATTGCGTTTCGAAGCTTGTGGTTTAATTTAAAAATGTAACAAGATCTATGATACATAATAAAGTAAAAATTAGAGAGAAAATAGAAATAAATGTGTATGAATATGCACAATTATAAAAATACACAAGTACATAAATATGCAAGTGTATAGATGTATAAATAAATATACTTATGCATGCTTTTTATTACGTACAGTCAATGAATATAACAAAGGATGTGGATTATCACTTACTACACAGCTCTGCTGAGAATTTTTATTAGATACGTATAAATCTATTTAATACTTGGAAATTTTTCCATAGAAAATTTCTCACGCTTTTGCATTCATAATATTTCAAATTTTAATTGCTTAAAAGGCGTATAGCCAACATCGTGAAAAAGTATCCAAGACGGGACTTGAACCCGGGTCATCAATATAGCGCACTGACTTTCTACCAACTGAACCACTTGGAACGATACCCAGCCTGACACTTCTCACTATCACAATTTTCTATGAAAAATTTCCAAGTATTAAATAGATTTATTCAATAATCGATGCTGGATTCTCTTTAGTTTCGTGTTTGTCCCAAGTTTTAGTGGCTCACGGAAAAATATTCCATCTTGTGCTCCGACTGTAGTCTTGCCAACATGTGATAGTGAAAAGTGTCAGGCTGGGTTCCAAGTGGTTCAGTTGGTAGAACGTCAGTGCGCCTATACTGATGACCCAGGCTCGATTCCCGGCTTGGATACTTTTCACTATGTTGTCTATACGCCTTTTAAGCAATTAAAATTTTAAATAGATGCGTATAGTCAGGCAAAAGAACAAAAATAAAATAGAACACTTCATGCATTTTAATCCTAAAATTCTCACAGAGAAAAACGAAAATAGCATTTGATTGTAAATTATGTTTTCTTAAAATTTATACTAAAACGGGCTTCAGGTGACGTTTCCACATTGATAAACAAACAAATTTTAAACTTTTCAATGCAAACGCCTAATTTTGATACTAGAATAGGAAACTAGATCTTCAAATTATCCTCTGAATTTGTACGATGTTTCTGTGATTGTTTCCAGGGATATTTAGTATTAAAAAATGGTCTAATTTGGGGAGGAGAGGAGGAGGGGTCATCTCAGTGAAAACCGTTATTTTAAGGTTTAGATTTAATACGCAATTTATGAATACTTCTTAGTGGCGATTATTATTTTTATTAGAAAAACGCTAAATAAATTATTTTAAATATTCTAACAAATAATTAAGACAGCTGATACATTATTATTAAAATATTTTATGAAATTAAGGGATATGTTCTAACGCGTCCGGCAATCCTTCGCCCGTCGGTGTCGGTTTTGCAATGACCTTCGCTGCCGCAACTTCGAACAATCTCTATAAAAAATGTGTCATCGTCTCCTTTCTGACGTTGAATTGCAATGCATTGAAATCATGCTTAACGTCATATAAATGTTTTCTCTACTTATTATTGGCCCTTCTTGTTGCTCTCGACGTCACACCCTTCTTAACTGCTTTTGCCATTTTTCCCCATTAAACGTGGATTGTGACCCCATGTTCTATAGTAAGTTTTCATTCTCTTGATGCCTTCTACCATCCCTCTTAATTTGTTGGTCGAATTTGGAACACCCTGTATATATATATATATACATGTATGTATGTATGCATATTTCAAATGTATATGTGTGTGTAATTGTATGAATAAGCTTGATCATTGAAGATGCTAATACATGGATTCTTATTACGTGTGTATATCAATGTAAGTTAGCATCCATGGAATAAGAATTATTCAAAATAATCTTCTGTAATAAACTATCATTTGTTGTATAAAACATGAATATATTTCAGGACATGTTTACTAATTTTCGTAGACCAATAGAGCTCAAATTTGCACAGGAATATTTTCGACAAATCATCATTTGTCCCATGAAACGTATAAATGTTTGAAAACGTGTTTACAATTATTCGTGGACAAATGTGACTGAAATATATACAGAGACGGAAATATTTGAAATGAGATCGGACGCAGATTGCATTTGACTACAATATGAAAATCCAGTTTCAAGACGTATGAATTATTATTAGAACTGTGATAAAATTAACCATAAAATGGTAAAAAGCGAATTTTATAAATAAATTGCAAATAACTGAATAAAAAAATTAATGGGTTTTTTAATTTGGATAGAAAAAAGTAAAGTGCTAAAGTAGCTAAAGCTAAAGTAGTAGTTAAAGTGAAACTAAAAGTGTATCCGGTGATTCAAAATAGATGTAATGAAGATTAATTTCTTACACTACTAATGCTAGAAACATGCAAAAACTATACAAATGCTTTTTTTCTGTATGACATAGGTTTTGAAAAGGACTGTAAACATACTAAAATACAAAGTTTAATGTTTTATACATACGCATTTTCCTATAACTTATATTTAGAAAATATTGCCCTGCGTCTGTCTATAAACAACATTAAAAGCAATCCCATTATTTTACTGCTGAAATTTACTAGGTTATGATGCTTTGAAATTTATAATTTTCGGTGCTTTCCAGCTCTAAGAACAGAAATACTCTTTTTTACTTTAATTCCTAACATTTTTAACACATTATATTATACGCATTTTCCTATAACTTATATTAAGAAAATATTGCCCTGTGTCTATAAACAACATTAAAAGCAATCCCATTATTTTACTACAAAAACTTACCAGGTTATGATGCTTTGAATTTTATAATTTCCAGTGCTTTCCAGCTCTAAGAACAGAAATACGCGTTTTAACATTAATTCCTAACATTTTTTAATTCTGCTTAAAAATAAGAAAGAATCGCACAAAATTAATTTATTTTGTGATAGGCTACAGTTTATTCACCAATAACAAATACGCCGGGAGTTATTCTACACAAACATGAAACAGAAAACAATTATTTGACAAGTTTTGTAGGATACTCGTACAAGTTCATTTTTATCTTCGAAATAAATGTGAACTCAAAATTACTAGACGCTAAAGTCATTGTTTTTTTTCTCTGATTGTTATTATTATATTTATTATAATTGCCTCATATCATTAAATGACGTTTTTTTATACGTGTGTTTGTCTGGTTCAAAGTAAAAACTAGGCAAATATATATAAAGATCCGAAGAAATTTTAGCTAAATTTTTTAAACAGCAATTTAACAACATCAAATAAAGGAGGTTCAATGTTTCATTGTTATTAGAAGAATGAAAAGTTTTCACAATGTGTTTCTCGTTCTTATTTTAAAATTTCAAATGGTTTCTATGATGATTTTCACATTGTATTTAAGAAAATATCTTCTAAAGAAAAAGAACAAAATATAATTCTCAAATTGTCTGTGTACATAATTAGGCATACATTATAAAAAAAATATATATATTATTCCTCGAATTAATAAATGATACAAAAAGGAATTATTTTTATCATTATTGTTATTGTTATAATATGTGATCGTCTAAATCTTCAAGAAAATATTTCTTTACTTTAAGCAATATTTATTTATAGAAAACAGAATAAGTTTTTCATTATTAGCAGCTGTATTAACTTATTTTGTCTTAGTTTTCACTTCTTTCAAAACTCATTTATTTTCATTAAGTGTATTTTTTAGATTTATCTTTTTTTGCATAAAACAGAAAATACTTTTGCCATAAAATTGAGAAATTTTACCCAATAAAAACTCGGAACGTAAGAGACAGGCAAACTTAGAAGATTATATTGTTTGGGCAATTTCGTATCATTCGGCACCTTGTTAATATCAGCAGTTGTTTTGTCTGAGTTTCTACTTCTTTAACTAAATGTTCAAAAGTCATTCATTCTCAAAAAGTGTATTTTTTAGATTTATGTATTTTCCATAAAACATAAATTACTTTTGCCGTATAATTGAGAAATTTTACTCAATAAAAACGCGGAACGTAAGAGCCAGACAAACTTGGAAGATTATGTTGTTTGGGAAATTTCATATCTTTCGGCACTTTGTTAATATCAGCAGTTGCATTAAATTGTTTTGTCTGAGTTTCTACTACTTTAACTAAATTTTCAAAACTCATTTATTCTCAAAAAGTGTATTTTTTAGATTTATCTATTTTCCATAAAACAGAAATTACTTTTGCCATATAACAGGAAAATTTTACTCAATAAAAATATCGAAATGTAAGGGCCAAACAAGCTTTATATTGTTTGTGCAATTGCGTATCTTACGGCAGATTTGTTAATTTTAGCAGCCGAGCTTTATTAACTTGTTTTGTCTGAGTTTCTATTATTTTAACTAGATGTTCAAAAGTCATTTATTCTCAAACAGTGTATCTTTTAGATTTATCTATTTTCCATAATACAAAAGTTACTTTTGCTTTGTAACTGAGAAATTTTACTTAATAAAAACTCTGAATGTAAGAGCCAGACAAACTTAGAAGAATATATTGTTTGGGCACTTTCGTATCTTTCGGCATGTTTAATATCAGCAGTTGCATTAAATTGTTTTGTCTGAGTTTCTACTACTTTAACTAAATTTTCAATACTCATTTATTCTTAAAAAGTGTATTTTCTAGTTTTATATATTTTCCATAAAACAGAAATGACTTTTGTCATATAATTGAGAAATTTTACTCAATACAAATCTCGAAACGTAAGAGCCAAACAAACTTTATACTGTTTGTGCAATTGCGTATCTTACGGCAGGTTTGTTAATTTTAGCAGCTGAGCTTTAATAACTTGTTTTGTCTGAGTTTTCACTACTTTAACTAAATGTTCAAAAGTCATTTATTCTCAAAGAGTGAATCTTTTAGATTTATCTGTTGTTCATAAAACAAAAATTACTTTTCCCTTATAACTAAAAATTTTAGTCAATAAAAACTTGGACTGTAAGAGCCAAACAAACGTAGAAGTTTATATTTTTCTGGCTTTCAGTAGATTTGTTAATATTTTGAATACAAAAAAAGAGTTTTTTCATCCCATTATTTTCAGTTGCATTCAGTATTTAATGGTTAATAAGTTGACTAGCAGCTACTATCGCCCTTCAGCGGTTTGTTTTTTAGAACTACATTATGATCTTCAATGACAAATACGTAGAATGCTCTCTGCACTGATACTGCGATTGATTTAACGTTATCAATTCAACTGAAAATCTCATGCCTAGAATAAAATCCTTTTTGATTTTCCGAGTATCATGAAAATAAAACATATTTTCCAAGTCACCTTTGAAACAGGATCGTATTTAAATATTATTTGCCAGAACGGATTGTTACAATAAGACATTTGAATGAGATTGACAGTAACATTCATTGAGTACATTCTAAAGTTAGAAAGAAACTTTACAGCTAATATACTTGATCGAGTTTGATGTTTGTATGAATATTAAAAGAATCAATTATCTTATAACTACTGAAATATATGTATTGGCATTCTTGAAAACTGCTGTAACGATTTTAATGAAAATCACGGATTGAAGTTTTTTTTTAAATCTGAAAATCTATCTGTCAAGGTCTCGTCTTCGGGAAAATTTGTTTTCAGGCGTTATCCTCCTTACGCACATGTAGAGTTACAAAAAACCGGTTTATTCCCAGGTTTATTTCAAATAGACACGGTTTATTTCCAAAAAACCTGATTTATTCCCTAAAAACCAACTTTACTCCCAAAAAGCCCGGTTTATTCCCAGGTTTAAACCGGGTTTTTTTCTAGTCTTTGCAACTCTACGCACAGGTGAAAAATATTACAGAAACCAGTAACAAAGGACTGATGCTTGCAACAATATAACTACAGCAACATAGTCACAACAGTGGTTACAACATTGAAATTACAACAACGAAATTACGACAATGAAATTAAACAATTGTGCAAAACCACTTGAAGAATAATGGTTACAACAGAAAAAGTTGAAACTGAATTAAGCAGAGCATATGACTTACTTAATACGTTATTGCATACGTTTTTCCCATTTATATCAGTAGTAGAATAAAAATACTGATCGATGAGAATGAACTCCAAATTAAAGCAACAAAAGTTAAGTTCATAAAAACAAATAAAATTTATCAATAAGTATATTTTTAAACAACGCGTACCCATCAATATGCGTAGTGGATGTCCACAGAAACGTAAGAATTACAGTTTTCAATGTTAGCGTAGTCATGAAAAGCCCAAAAATTAAAATGAGAATCTTCAGTTGAATTCTTCAGACAATAAAAGGTAAAAATCGCTGAAATACAATATCCTGAACGAAAGTTGATTTCCTGGTATTGAATTATAAAATGATAAAAATCTATCACATGCTACACTTTTCATTTTTCAAGAAACAACTTTAATAGTATTCAATATTTTCCCCTTCATTACTCTTTTTTAGCTTGTTTCAGAATATATCTTCCCCTTCCTCTTTACTTAGATAGTATAACTCAAAAGGTAATTTTATTATATTTTATTAGTAATCCGAATTGCACCAGTCAGTAACACTATTTTCCCTATTCAGAAACAATGAACTGAATTCTTCTATATGCCCTTTAACTCCAAAAATTTCTATTGTTATCAAAATAATTTTGGATTAAATGTTAATAAAATGAATTATCGTACTGTTAGTTATTTTACAAGTAAGTTATGAAGGATTATTATTGTCATGTTTCGTGGACATTTATTGAACCTTTTCAGGAGTAAAGTAATTATGGTACACTCTAAAAACAACATTTTCAAAACTGAGCAAAAAAATACTCATCTGAGTATGTCGCATAGTCAAAATGGCTCCGAATCAAAATGACTCAAGTTTGAAACATGTATTACTCATTTCTGAAAACATGCACACACTCAAGAATAAAACATCATGTGCTCATATTTGAGTATGTCCTTCTTTCAAAAATGAGTATGAACTGACCTTTATGTTCTCAGTTTTGAGTAGGTCCATGATTCAATATTCTGAGTATGTCTGGTATTTCAGAATTGAAAGCATTGGGTGGTCCTATTTGAAACAAAAAGTTTCATAACAAAATGAAAACATCGATTTACTCAGATTTGAAAGTGTCATTTTTCTCAGTGTTATCCTTTGCACAAGGCAAACAAATTCTTAAATGGACAATTTATGCTTCAATTGTAACCATTCAGCTTTCTGCATATTAAAAGACGTGGAATGAAAATTTTTAATTATGAAAATATTCTATATTCTACATTTATATGTTTGTATGCTATATTTGTATATTTTCTAAATCTATAAAATACTACAAACACTATTTTAAAAAATTACTTGAGAAAATTGGTGAATATGCTAAATAACCCTTATATATACCGATTTAGTAATTAATATTGATGGAAGAAATATTTCTAAAACTTAATTACTGACTATACAAATCTTCGACGTATTATCAAAAATTCATTTAAATTTCTTTGGAATGTAAAATTTTCATTAATTTATAATTTGGTACATCAAGGGTTAATTAAAAAAAGAGAATAAATTATAAGTAAAAAAAAAAATAAAGACAAGCTTTTATTATATTGTATTAAAAAGGAAAACAAATGTTGAAGGGCTATTGATTGAAATAAATACCTTTTTAAAAGAAATAAATTAAATTGCGAATGATTTTTTTATCAGCTTTTTTAAAAATGGATATACAATTTTAAATCCAGCTTACTGGCAAGAAAAAAATCGATCAATGTCCCCCTTGGAATCGAACCCACATTTGTTCCAATACTGTGCTTAACTGAAAGACATTTATCAATCATACTACGGTTCAATCGAAAAACATCAGCTGCTTTCTGAAGCAGCGATGACATTTATGTTATGACATACGCGAAGAAATGTACGTACCCGTAATGGACAAGTGTTTTTGCCCCCTAATGGAGGGGGATTTTCTTTTTTCATTTATTTACAGAATATTATATTCTCACCGGATTTACGTCATACTACTAAACACTACGCCATTTGTAGCACAGGAAATGAGTTAAAATTGGATTGCAAGATTTGAGATCAACGGATATACAAAGTAAGTTAAATAAAAGCTTGTATTTATTTATTCAAATACTGTGCGTCACTAAAAGACATTTATCAACCATGCTACGGTTTAGTCGAAGAACATCAGCTTCTTTCTGAACCAAGCAATGACATTTACGTGAACACATACTCGATGACATTTACGTACCCTTAATGGGCAAGTGTTTTTGCTCTTTAACCCTTTAACGTTCATTGGTTTCCCCACGAAACCACAAAACTTTAAATACGAAACACAACAATGACAGCAGAATTTTAATAGAAATGTTTTTCATTTATTATATATGTGAAATATCGCTTTTTTCTTATATAAAAATACATTTGTTCATAATTCCCGGTGTCAATCATTTATTTCAACATCTTAGCAATTAAAGTGCGTTATCCGTTAAAAGGTTAAGGGTAGGGTTGTTTTATTTATTTATTTACAGAATATTATATTGTTACCAGAAATGCGTCATACTACTAAAAATAGTTCATTTCTAGCACAGGAAATGCATTAAAATTGGATTGCAAGATATGAGCTGAACGGACATACAAAGTAAATTATCATTTATATTTATTTCATGTATTCCGTGCATCCGTTTTTATTTTTCACGGTTATTTATTTATTATTATTATTTTTTTATAATAAAGACAGCTAGTCTTTGTTGTCTTAACTTTAAACTATTTGGAAAACTAATTCATGCAGAATTTCATTAGTGCTCTATGCCTCGAACTATTTTATACCATTTATTACTCCCATTTTCCATTTTAACTCATTCTGTTCTCCTCAACTGTAGTATCACAAAACCCCCATACTCTTAAAAAAAAAAATTCCGCAAAAGTTGGCGGCGCCCTTTCTTACGACAGGCACGCGTGTATATATTTATTTTTCAAAGTTAGCTTTTATAGGTAAACATGAAATTTTACAATCGATATTTCATTCACTTCTTGATTTGGTAAAAATATGTATACAAGTGTGTGTTTGAGATAACAATACAATATTTTATAATTTTTAGAGCTTAAATTAATACATTAATTTTACGGCATTTTTCCGTTAGTCAGCCGAAAGTTATAAATTGCCAAATAATCTTTACGGTTACAACTGTTTACGAGTTAGAACAAGAATAGAGTTAATTATGCATTAAACCACGCCCGCCAAATTATGCCATCTGGCTGTTAAACTGAAACAATGAAATATTTTAAATATTACCAAGTAGAAAAATAAAATAAAGAGTGCAATATATATTTTTTAAAAATACTCTTTTATCATTTAATTATTTAATATTAATCAAATTATGATTATGCGTTGAGAAAACAAGTTAGAAATCTTAAATAGATAGTTTAAATAACGCTTTTTTTTCTTTTATGCCATATCTCAAAAATGAAACCGAGCAAAAAATATATTTTAAAAAATATATTCAATGGTTCTCGCGCTTTCTACCAGTGATCCACCTCTTCAAAATGGTGAATGTTTAATAATCGGGCAGCACGCTAAATTTACATATTCTAACGAAATTTATTTGGAACTACATGAATCGCATCATGAAATTAGGCGTGTTTTTAAGATAAACGTTGAATGATTATAAAAGAGTGGTTTAGAAAAAAAATATATTTCTTTTAAAACTTTTATTTTATAAAAAAGTGGTGAGTTCAATTGCAAGCTTTTTTGTCTATACTTATTTTATGCAAAGTCATCTTTTTAGGACAACTTTTAACTTGATGGAGCTTAATCACCAAGAACACAACAAGTTTTAATTTATTTTTATTATAAAACAATTTTTCGTGTAATTATTCCGGTTACATGTTTTAGGAATTAATTAAAAAAAATACTTAATAGAATTTTTATTAAAGAAATTGTATACAGACAATACGGAACTTTTATTCAATTTGGGAAATACGTTTATCATTGTAGTAAAAAAATAAAGAATTAAATTATATGTATTTCGTATGCGTTTTTCCTTTTTACCTGTACATTCTTTATTTATATAGATAAATTTTAGACTTTCTTCATTCAGTTGTAAGCAATTTGAAAGACAAATTCACGCACAAAATTTTATTCAGTGCAATATGTCTTAAACTATTTTATGCCATTATTACTCCCACTTTCCATTTTAACACGTTCTATTCTCCTCGTTTGTAGTCTCCCAAAACTTCCATGCTCCCGAAAACTTTCCGTAAAAGTTGGCGGCGCCTTTCGTATGACAGGTGCGCGTGCGTCCCTACCCAGTGCATCGCTTTCGCCCGCCGTCAGGCAGTGTCCGTGAACGTCATACGGAACAGAAGTGTGTTCGCGAGTCGGCAAGAGAACATGTTCTGGTGGATTGTGCCTGTGCTCTGGTGGCTGTACCCCGGCGCCTTGGCGGGAGATACGACCGCAATAGCTGCTGTGCCGTCGTCGCAGAGTGAGTTTTGACATGAAATTTTCCATAATCAGATAGAAATAATAAAATGATAAACACATGGGAAAAACAGAGTTAGTATTAGTGAGTGTTTCGGGAAGATTTTAAAATAGAGGGATATCGGATATATTAAATTATGGAAGCTAGAAGAATTAAAATAACAAAAAATACAAAAAGGCTGTATAATAAAAAAACATCCGAGTTCTGTGAGTGAATTTTAAAATGAATTTTTTTTATAATGAGATAGAAATAAGAAAATGATAAACACATGAAAGAAGAAGGGTTAATGTCAGTGGGTGTTTTGAAAACTTAATTATAAGGGGATTTCGGATACATTAAATTATGAAACTACAATAATTAAAAAAAAAAAAATAGAAAATGGCTGTATAATAAGAATTTTGAAAATGAATTTTAAGATGAAATTTTTATAATCAGATAGAAATAATAAAATGATAAACATATGAAAGAAGAAGTGTTAATATTAGTGAGTGGTTTGAAAAAAAAAATAGTGGGGATATTGGGTACATAAAATGTTGATGCTACGCGCATTTAAAATATCTGAGTTCTGTGAGTGAATTTTAAAATGAATTTTTTTTATAATGAGATAGAAATAATAAAATGATAAACACATGAAAGAAGAAGAGTTAATGTCAGTGGGTGTTTTGAAAACTTAATTATAAGGGGATTTCGGATACATTAAATTATGAAACTACAATAATTAAAAAAAAAAAGAAAATGGCTGTATAATAAGAATTTTGAAAATGAATTTTAAGATGAAATTTTTATAATCAGATAGAAATAATAAACTGATAAACATATGAAAGAAGAAGTGTTAATATTAGTGAGTGGTTTGAAAAAAAAATAGTGGGGATATTGGGTACATAAAATGTTGATGCTACGCGCATTTAAAATAATAATAATAATAATAATAATAATAATGAGACAAAAAAGCTATATAATAATAATAATGATAATAAAAAAACTTAATTCATTACGGAAATAAACAATACACAAATTTGTAATTATAATTCGTGTGATGACAGCTTTAATGATTCTTTCAATAACGATTATAAACAATAGAAAGATAGAAAACAAAAACAGATTTAACTCATTATTTTTTTTAAAAAATTTAATATTGCACAGCAATTTTTTTTAACATAAGTTATTTTTTTAACTTTAATAATTGAGTTTTCAACTGTAACATGCTTTATTTTGAATTATTAAAGTAGTTTTTACTAGATTGAGAAAAAAAAAATCGTTTTTCCCAATGTGCTATAATTTAAAGAAAAGAAGTAGAAAAAAAAATGAGTCTTGAAAAATCCTATATATATATATATATATATATATATATATATATATATTAAATAATAATAATTGAATCAGTATAATGCTAAATTCATTTTTTGTGACATAACATGATTAAATTAGTAATGCATCTGAGATAAACTGTCTTTAAAACACCTGGGTAATAAAAAATAAAATAATTTACAAGTACGCAGAATTTTTTGAAAGTGTGAAAGCGTGAGAGCTATTTAATATTCATGTAACTACTTCCATCTTGCTCATTAAGAATAAATTATGCCACAGGGGATCAATATTAATTAGTATCCTCTTTAAAAAATTATATATATATATAATACGAATATATATCAAAGATTATATGTGTATATGTAAAAAAGGAATTGTTTATAAGTGTGCGAAAAAGGACATATTGAATAATAATGTTGAATTTTTACTGTCTGTAACTTTGTGATTGTGTAATTTGACAGAATTACGACAACTTTTATGCAGTGACAGATATTTATTTAAACCAGATTTGTTTAACGAAAGTTGAAATCTTTATGACGACAATAACAACAACAAAATAATCTCCATAAGCAGCTATAAATTGTTGGGATGTTGATATTGCAAATAACGATAATTTTCAAAAGAATTATTTTATACGTGAAATAAGATTAAAAAAAAAATTCAGTTGAAAATAAATGAAAACGCGTCAAAAACTTAATATTTAAGTGTTACAGGGAACGAAAAAAACAACTTTTCCGAGTGTCACAAGATAACTACTGTATATTTTTACGTATAACGCGCACTTTTGAAACAAGAAATTTGATCAAGATTTAAAGATGCGTGTTATTTGCCGGATATAAAAATGAATGATTAAAAAAATATATATGATTTTCAAATCAATGAGTAACACCGATAGCAACAACAACAAAATGCTTTCCCTAAACAGCTATAAATTGTTGGGATGTTGATAATGCAAATAACGATAATCTTCAAACGAATTGTTTTATACGTGGAATAAAATAAAAAAAAAGTTAAGTTAAAAATAAATCAAAAAATAAATAAATAAATAAATATTTTCTTTACTCTTTTACGCGTGTGAAAAACTTAATATTTAAGTGTTACAGGGAACGAAAAAAAAGTTTTCCGAGTATCACAAGATAACTACCGTATATTCTTACGTATAACGCGCACTTTTGAAACAAAAAAATTGATCAAAATTTAAAGATGCACGTTATACGCCGGACATAAAAATGAATGATTAAATATATATATATATATATATATGATTTCTAAATTAATGAGTAAGAAAAGCAGAGCGGTTAGTTCAATGAACCAGAGTCTGATTGCAAAAGCTTTGTGGGAATCAGTATACTAAAGACAAATGTTTCTTAATCTGTGGAAATATAATATAAACACGTACGGAATTATGCAACAGCCTTTTCCGAGTTACCCACGATTATGAAAAGCGTTTAATATATTTAGAAACCTTAAAAACAATATATTTTCCAGATTTAAGGGGTCTTGTACCTTTTAACGCGATGAAAATCGAGAATATCAATCAAAGTTAAAATTATGTATCTTCAAACCCTTTATATGTATAAACATAAAATTTTGACAATTGATTAAACAGATTGTGCTTTTTAAAATAATACTATTAGAAACTGACTAGTCTTTTACTGAATTTGTGCATTCTTGAAATTTAAAAAACTCTTTTTTTTTTCTCCGTGAGTCATTGCGCGCATGATATCTTGAGAATGCAGGCATGGATTGCTATAAAATTTATACAGATTATAAGCACATATGTGTGTTTAGAAGGATCTACTTTTAAGTATTTGCAGTGATAAGATCTTTAGTTATGAATATTTTTAATCATTACAAAATGTAACATTTTGAAATTTTTTACAAAATATTTTTTTTTTCATGGTTAATGAAATAATTTTGACCTAAAAATAGATCATTTTTAAAATACCTGTGTGCTTATTATCTATATCAAATTTTATAACAATCCATACACACGTTCTCAAGATATCATGCGCGCAATGACTTACGGAGTAAAACAAAAAAACAATTTTAATTTCAACAATGCACAATTTCACTAGTTAGTTTCTAATGGTATTAAATTAAAAAATACAATCTGTTTAATCAATAGTGAAAATTTCATGTTTATATATAAAAGGTTTTTGAAGAAACACTAATTCAAACTTGGAATGTTTTTGTTGATTTTTGGCCAGTTTGAAGGATACAAGACCCCTTAAAGAAGCATTTATAAAAACAAAGTTTCTTTTAATGTCACTGATTTTCGAAAACATTCCCGAGTTGTTTTTATAGTGTTTTAATCAGTTTTCTCAAATTAGAAAATCGGTTTTTAGTATGCTATCAATTCTCAAATAAGCATTTTCAGCTGCATAAGTTAATTTATACATGAAAGACTAAAGAAATAATCTTAATTTTAATGTTAATGTTAATACTGTTAATTAATCACGTTTGTCTGTAAAACATATTTGGTGAACATGAAATTATTTACTTGAGAATTGATATATCCAAACAAAAGTATATTTTCATGTTCAGAAAACAGATTAATGCACTACAGAGGTGCCAAGTGTCCACTAATCTTCCATAATATGTGGTTTAATCTAACCCAGTTTAACAACGCTTCACACCAGAAAAATTATTGGATGAATCTTTATTTATTTAATTTCAGGTTTCTACGTGGAATTTATATAATTTTATTTCTTAAAACAATTTCTGGTGCGAGACTTGTTAAACCTGGGTCAAATTAACCCACATATTAAGGAATGTTAATGAGAGCTATCTGACGCTAACCTCTGACCCTATAAAAACTACCCAGAAACGTTTTTGAAAATCAGTAGCAGCCAAAGAAACTTCGTTTTTATTAAAGTTTTTTTTTTAAACCTCGAAAATAATATTGGTTTCTCAGGTTTTCTAAAGATAAAGAACGCTTTTTGGAATTGTGGGTAACTCGGAAGATATTATTGTATATTTTCGTTTGTAGTTACATTACATTTTCCTGTATAAAGAAACACTTGTCTTGTTTACAGTTTAAAGAAATAGTCTTACCAGTATCGTATGAATATCGCTTTGAATTTGCTCAGATTCTTATGTTCGGATTAGTTACTACAGTTTTTAATGTTCTTTATAATATTTCATTGCTATATATCTCATGTTGGTTATTTTCCAAAAATGACGGTGCACGTAATACGACGAATGTACGTAAAAATAGAAATATATAGGCTCTAATCGTAGGTGCGCTTTACGCGGCGGAGCGTGTTATACGTTACCTGAAAACATGTTACTTTGTTTGTTCAGGAAGTTGTTATTGAAGGGGACGGTGAACGTTAAAATTGATTTTTTTTATTTTTTATCATAGATATATAAAATTTTGTGCATATATGCATTTCACCATAAGTATATAGAATACTTTAAAAAAATATAATTTTAATATAATTTTAAGGTATTTTAAGAAAATTAAAATTTATAAACCAAATTTTAAAATGCTCCTTGCGTCTTAATTTTTAAGATATTTCCTCGATTTGGCATTTGGATCACGTAAAACTATATTGCAAACAAATCTGTGTATCAGTTATTTAATCCCTGAGAGTTTTTTTTTCTGACTTCCCTTCCGATTTTCATCAAAATTTAGCATTTTAATAATTTCCAAATCAAATTTAATTATCTTAACCAAGTCTAATTGTAAAATGCATACACAGTTTCTTTATAAACAGTATCAGGATTCTTCCTTATCAATTTAATGAATTTTGAACAAAAATTAAGACGCATGGAGCATTTCAAAAATCTAAAAAACGTGTGAAATCTGTATTGAGAAAATCATGTATAGAGTTTACTAGAGAACCTAAGAATTGATTGTGTACATAATTCAAACACTTGTAACTTTGAGAAAAAGCATTGCAGCTTCATGCAGTTTTTCACAAATCGTTCAATACAAACTGAAGAATAATAATACCCACAAAAATAAATTTCAATTTTTGGGTCGATTTCTGATCAAATAAAGGCCCCCTTAAATGAAACGCAAATTCATTTAAAGAAAAGGAACATTAATGCTGAAATCTTTATTTTTATTTTTATTTTTTATTATTTTTATTTTTATTTACTTTTTTTCCTATTGTGATTTATTAAAAGTTATATTCGATCTTGTAAAATGTCTTTTCATTACATTAAAATTTATCATTTCTTTTCCTTCCGCCAGGATAAAATATTTTTACTTCATTTCAGATCATTTTAAAGTTTTGTCAAACAATATTTTAATGAATAAACTGCAGATCAAAAATGTACTAATACATTGCTGTATTTACATTAGCTTTGAAGTTATTGGTGGGGAAAATATTAGAAATAAATGTGCAACATGATACTATTTTAAATCACGTGCCAAACGTTTACATACAAAAGTATTGCAGTATATGTTGCTTATACGAAATATTTGTCAATAGAATCAGTCACTTTCACATATTAAGTAACTAAGAACACAAAAAATCTGATTTCCTGTATATTGTCTGCCATTAATTTAATGCGATTTTGATAAGGAAAGTTACTTCATTTAAATGGCACGTACTTATAATACTTATGCGCAAATTCATTTTAAGGAAATAAATATTAATGCTGAATGCCTTTTTTTCCTTAGATTTATTAAAAATTATCTTTGATCTTTCAAAATCTTTTTTCATCATTAAATTCAAATTTATCATTTCTCTTCCTTCAGTCATGATAAAATATTTTTACTTAATTTCAGATCCTTTAAAAACGTCAAACAATATTTTAATGAATAAACTGCAGATCAAAAATGTACTAATACATTGCTGTATTTACATTAGCTCTGAAGTTATTGGTGGGGAAAATATTAGAAATAAATGTGCAACATGATACTATTTTAAATCACGTGCCAAACGTTTACATACAAAAGTATTGCAGTATATGTTGCTTATACGAAATATTTGTCAATAGAATCAGTCACTTTCATATATTAAGTAACTAAGAACACAAAAAATCTGATTTCCTGTATATTGCCTGCCATTAATTTAATGCGATTTTGATAAGGAAAGTTACTTCATTTAAATGGCACGTACTTATAATACTTATGCGCAAATTCATTTTAAGGAAATAAATATTAATGCTGAATGCCTTTTTTTCCTTAGATTTATTAAAAATTATCTTTGATCTTTCAAAGTCTTTTTCCATCATTAAATTCAAATTTATCATTTCTCTTCCTTCAGTCATGATAAAATATTTTTACTTAATTTTAGATCCTTTAAAAACGTCAAACAATATTTTAATGAATAAACTGCAGATCAAAAATGTACTAATACATTGCTGTATTTACATTAGCTCTGAAGTTATTGGTGGGGAAAATATTAGAAATAAATGTGCAACATGATACTATTTTAAATCACGTGCCAAACGTTTACATACAAAAGTATTGCAGTATATGTTGCTTATACGAAATATTTGTCAATGGAATCAGTCACTTTCATATATTAAGTAACTAAGAACACAAAAAATCTGATTTCCTGTATATTGTCTGCCATTAATTTAATGCGATTTTGATAAGGAAAGTTACTTCATTTAAATGGCACGTACTTATAATACTTATGCGCAAATTCATTTTAAGGAAATAAATATTAATGCTGAATGCCTTTTTTTCGTAGATTTATTAAAAATTATCTTTGATCTTTCAAAATCTTTTTTCATCATTAAATTCAAATTTATCATTTCTCTTCCTTAAGTCATGATAAAATATTTTTACTTAATTTCAGATCCTTTAAAAACGTCAAACAATATTTTAATGAATAAACTGCAGATCAAAAATGTACTAATACATTGCTGTATTTACATTAGCTCTGAAGTTACTGGTGTGGAAAATATTAGAAATAAATGTGCAACATGATACTATTGTAAATCACATGACAAACGTTTACATACAAAGGTATTGCAGTATATGTTGCTTATACGAAATACTTGTCGATAGAATCAGTCACTTTCATGTATTAAGTAAATAAGAACAACAAAAACAAAATGTGATTTCCTGTATATCGCAATCTGCCATTAATTTAATGAGATTTTGGATTAGGAAAGTTAATTCATTTAAATGGCACGTACTTATAATACTTATACGTAAACTCATTTAAAGGAAAGAAATATTAATACTGAATGCTTTTTCTCCTTAGGTTTATTAAAAATTATCTTTGATCCTTCAAAATCTTTTTTTATCATTAAATTCAAATTTATCATTTCTCTTCCTTCAGTCATGATAAAATATTTTTACTTAATTTCAGATAATTTTAAAATGTCAAATAATATTTTAATGAAGAAGCTGCAGATCAAAAATGTACTAATACATTGCTGTATTAACATTAGCTCTGAAGTTATTGGTGAGGAAAATATTCGATATAAATGTGCAACATGATACTATTTTAAATCACGAGCCTAACGTTTACATAAAAAGGTATTGCAGTATATGTTGTTTATACCAGATATTTGTCGATAGAATCAGTCACTTTCATGTATCAAGTAACTAAGATGACACACGCAAAAGAAGGATTTCTTGTATATTGTCTGCCATTAATTTAATTAGATTTTCATTAGGAAAGGTAATTTATTTAAATAGCACATGTTTATAATACTTATACGCAAATTCATTTAACAGAAATAAATATTAATGCTGAATGCTTTTTTTTCCTTAGATTCATTAAAAATTATCTTTGATCTTTTGAAAATATTTTTTCATCATTAAATTCAAATTTATCATTTCTCTTCCTTCCGTAATGATAAAATATTTTCACTTAATTTCAGATCATTTAAAAATGTTAAATAATATTTTAGTGAATAAACTGCAGATCAAAATTGTACTAATACATTGCTGTATTTTCATTAGCTCTGGAGTTTATTGATGGGGGAAATATTAGAAATAAATGTGCAACATGATTTTATTTTAAATCACGTGCCAAACGTTTAAGCACAAAGGTATTGCAGTATATGTTGCTTATACGAAATACTTGTCGATAGAATCAGTCTCTTTCCTGTATTAAGTAAATAAGAACAACAAAAAAGGTGATTTCCCAAATATTGCAATCTGAAAATAATTTAATGAGATGTTGATTAGGAAAGTTAACTCTTTTAAATGGCACGTACTTATAAAACTTATACGCAAATTTCAGAAGAAAGAAATAAATATGTTAAAAGAAATAAATATTAATGCTGAATATTTTTATCCTTAGATTCATTAAAAATTATCTTTGATCTTTCAAAATATTTTTTTGATTAAATTCAAATTTATCATAACTTTTCCTTCCGTCAGCATAAAATATTTTTACTTCATTTCAGATCATTTTAAAATGTCAAATAATTTTTTAATGAATAAACTGCAGATCAAAAATGTACTAATACATTGCTGTATTTACATTAGTTCTGAAGTTATTGATGGGAACAATATTCGAAATAAATGTGCAACATGATACTATTTTAAATCACGTGCCAAACGTTTACATTCAAAGGTATTGCAGTATATGTTGCTTATAGGAAATATTTGCTGATAGAATCGATCACTTTCATGTATTAAGTAACTAAGAAAAAAAAAGTGATTTCCCGTATATTGCAATCTGCCATTAATTTTATGAGATTTTGATTAGGAAAGTTAACTCATTTAAATGGCACGTACTTATAATAGTTATGCGCAAATTCATTTAAAAGAAATACATATTACTGCTAAATGCTTTTTTTCCTTAGATTTATTAAAAATTATCTTTGATATTTTAAAATCTTTTTTCTTCATTAAATTCAAATTTATCATTTCTCTTCCTTCAGTCATGACAAAATATTTTTACTTAATTTCAGATCATTTAAAAATGTCAAATGATATTTTAATGAATAACCTGCAGATCCAACATGCGTCCAACATTACTGTATTTACATTAGCTCTGAATTTATTGATGGGGAAATATTAGAAAGAAATGTGCAATATGATACTCTTTTAAATCAAAAATACGATTTTTTAAAAATAATTTTATGATTTAAAATGCCTAACTCGGAAAATAAATTGCTTTTAGAGTTAAATATTAAGTGGATTGCAATTCTTATTTAATAAATGTATAAAATAAATAATTTAATTTATTGAATAAACAAAGAAATAGCAAATTGAGGGTGTCGGGGCAAGAAAGTGGCAAATCACATTTTTGGTGAAATAAATTTAACACTGTAATCTGTTGTTTAATATTGTAAATTATAATATCCTACATATAATCTGTTTCTAATGTCACTTGATGGCAGCATATGTGACAGGTTTCATTTTTGCCCAGACGTTTATGCCCCCCAATGAAAATAACCAATTTACAAAAAACGTAATAGTAATATCATTAAAGTAATGCCTTATTGTTACTCAGAATATCTCAAATCTTACTAAGACGTTGGCGAAAAAACTGTAGGTTATAGATCTTGATTTGAGTATTTGATCAAATTTTCTAATTGAAATATCTCAGAAGTTCAAAAATGTGGCTTGGCACTCCCTTGCCCCGACCCCCTCAATTATATTTCGACATTTGTTGTTGATATGTGATAAAGCTCAAATTTTATATGAAGTTTCTATTACACAATATAGCAGTGTATGATTAATTCTAAATGCTAAGTAAGATTATAATATTCTAGCGACGATGTTTAAATTTGATTATCAACAGCAACAATGAAAATAGCGACTTTAGGTGTTGACTCAGTAATATGTATTGTACCAGAAATACATTTAATTATTAAGATGTTAAAAATATTTATATTATACCCGGAAAATATATTAATGAACTAACAACTTTTTACTTTAATGACAATGCATTGTGAAAATTTTCTTATTCGCAATTATGATATATCAAAATTAGTCGAAATAACACAAAATTAATTTTATGGATATTAATTTAAATACGAGTAATGTAATATATAAACTATTTTGTATTCTTTGCGTAAAGGACTTTTTTCTTTTTTGAAAATAGTTTTAAAAAAAACAGTTTGCTCGTGATTCCGAAAGTTAAAAAATTATTAAATAAAAGAAAGTGCAAAATATTTCCTATTTTTAAAATATGAGTAATATAAACTATTCTACATGCACTACTGCGTTTGTTAAAAAAAAGAATAAAATAAAACATAATAATAATTTGCGAAAATTGCCAAAATGTATTCCTAGTTCAGAATTAAAAAAAATATATATAAATTCATGACTCTGAAACGTGTATTTTTTCGAAGAAAGTTTTCTATAATAATTTAATTAGAATATTCAATTAATATTTAAA
Organism: Maratus michaelseni; assembly: GCA_963931845.1. NCBI lineage: Eukaryota > Metazoa > Arthropoda > Arachnida > Araneae > Salticidae > Maratus > Maratus michaelseni. The sequence goes on from OZ007589.1 coordinate 413,462,133, forward strand.
AAAAATAAGAGTGAACTTTCTTCTTTAGGTGAAAATGTACTTTGAACAATTTTGAAAACAATCCATGTGATTTTAATGTATCAAATTGAAAAAAAAGATATATATATCCAAAATTGTATATTTATTTTTGTTCTAATATAAGTAACATAATCCATATCAACAGAATTTTTTTGTACAAACTACCTGATTTTTATTATATAAAATTTTTGTAATTTCATATAGATCAGCATTAAAAATTTCGGTAATGATTTTAATTATTTAAAATTGTATTTTAATTAACACTTTATATAGTTTTTTGTCAATTTCTATAAGAAGATATTCAGTCTTTCACGTGATTTTTACATTTAAGGTTTGAAATAGTTTAAAAAAAATAAATACTTCTACAAATAATTATAAAAATTAGTATTCACTTAAATTATGTACGATTTTACATTTCATATACACCAGAATTTGTTTCATAAAAGCTTTATTATTAAATTAATACAATTTCAAAAGCTATAGGATATCACAAGTAGCAGTTTTAACTGAAAGTTTCGAAACTTCTCTCACACGGACAGTAACTCCTATTCCTATATCGATACAAAATATTATTAGTGAATCATTTATATATATATATATATATAAAAGCTGGAACAATTTTGAAATTTTAAATAGTTTTTTGAAAATTGGAGTCATTATTTCTTAAAAGTTATTTTAATAAAATTGCACTATAACTTTAGAATTTTTCTTTTTAATAAAATATAAAAAACTCTTTTGTGCATACAATTGTCTATATATGTAAAATTTCTGACATTTGCATATTTATATTTGTTGTTTATACGTTAGTCTATTTCAATTAAAAAATTCAGCCTTTTACATGTTTATTGCATTTAAGATTTGAAATAGTTTTAAAAAAATAAATAATTCTCCAATTAGTTATAAAAATTAGTATTTACTTAAATTATTTACGATGTTTTTTGACTAAGCGACATACTCATATTGGAGTATTTTTTGCTCAGTTTTGAAAATGTCGTTTTTAGAGTGAAGAAATGTAAGATTTTTTGTCAGCCAATTCGATTGTTCCTTTTGTAATTGGATTATTTTTACTCGTTGCTTTAACGTTAATTTCTCCATAACTATTTTTAAAGAATTTCTTGTAAACAATCTGAAAAAAAATTATAATAGCAAAAAGATTACTTCTTTTAAAAATGATCTTGTGAATTTTGGGATATGCTATATCAGGACAAACGTATTTCAAATAAATTTTACATGTAATATTTCTGCAGAAAGTGACTCCTTCTAATACTACTAATAATAACTAATAATAACTACTACTAATAAAAAAGGGCATTCTCATAAATTACTATATTGCTTTCGATAGAATTCTTCAGAGAATTTACATTTAATTACGTGGATTAATTTCCCCCCTTCTTTAAACCACAATGCTATGATCGGAGTATTCTAGCACAGTTAAAAACTCATTCATCGGTTGAGCCTTGTGAGTGATATATATTTCTGAAGTTTCATTTGGCTAATTCACGATTCATTTAGTCTTAGTAGATTTTAAAATTATGAAAAATCGATCAAAATTTTTTTCTTTTAAATTTGTATTATTAACAATGAAAAAAATATATTTATATATATATCCATAAATTTCACAGAAAGTGTATTTTTATAATTCTTTAAAGTAATGAAAATGATATATTGTAATGCATTTTAAATGCATTATTTTGATTTTTTTTTCATTAGTCTGTACGTACATCTTTAAAATGCTCTACCATGTAAAAAGACAAAATGTTCTTAATGTAGAAAAGCGTAATATAACCACAAACGAAAATAATTCATTAACCTCTTCCGAATTACCCATGATTCTGAAAAAGACTTCTTTATCTTTAGAAACCTCAGAAACTAACGTATTTTCAAAATTTAAAGAAGCATTGATAAATACAAAAGTTCTTTCGCTGGCATTGGTTTTCGGAAATGTTTCCGAGTAGTTTTTATAGTGTATTAATCAGTTTTCTTATCCTGGAATACAGGTTTTTCAGATGCTATCAATTCTCAAGTAAACGTGGTTATATTATTCTTTCCTACATGTTCTTAATGTAGGAAAGCATTATATAACCACGAACGAAAATATACATTAACCTCTTTCGAATTACCCACGATTCTGAAAAAGAATTCTTTATCTTTAGAAACCTCAGAAACTAATCTATTTTCAAAATTTAAAAAAGCATTGATAGGTACAAAAGTTCTTTTGCTGCCATAGATTTTCGGAAACGTTTCCGAATAGTTTGTATAGTGTATTAATTAGTTTTTTCATTATGGAATACAGGTTCTTCAGATGCTATCAATTCTCAAGTAAACATTTTCATGTTCAACAATATATTTAACATGAGTGATAAAGTATATGCAAGTAAAATACAAGAGTGCAAGAGTGATAAAGTAACAGCATTTACATTAACAATAAAATTAATGAGGACCCTTGAAGCCAAAGGATACAAGTGACAAACTTTAAATTTGGAGTAAATTCAGTTCAAAGTTTTGAGGCAATAGTATTTGATTAAAATAATTACGAAACTGTTGCTTATTAAATAGTAGTTTTTGAACTCACATTTCAATAACTGTTTAAAGAAGGTGTATTACTTTTTCTTTTAAATTTATGGTTAATCAATATTGATAACAAGGGGTACAAGTTAAGAATGCTTAAGTGGCTGACCTCCAAAACGCAGCACATAATTAAAAAATCCCTTATATATTTTTTTGCGTACAAACAAATATACTTATTTTCAGATCGCCTGTGCACTTAGTTCAATTTTTTCAATTTTGTCACTTATACCCCTTGACTTCTGGGGTCCTCATATATTGTTTGTTATTTTTGCATATAATGCAAGTAAATGTTTAATTGGGAGTTGATAGCATCGAAAAAAAAACGACATTCAGGTTAAAGAAAGCTGATTAATACACTATAAAAAGTACACTGACATGTTTCTGAAAATTTGTGGCAGCAAAAGAAACTTTGTTTCTAAAAATAAATAATGCTTTTTTAAATCTCGAAAATACAGGGTGATTATAATTAAAGTCTCACTTTCAAAATGCTGTAAAAAAGAAACCACTGGTCAGAATGACTTCAAATTTGAACTGAATATACTGGAAGAAGGGGGAAACGGTGTGGCATAATAAAGAAAAAGTTCGAAAGTGTATCGATAGATGGCGCTGTAAGCGGCATAACGAAAGTGGATTCGGCTACAAGTGAAATTTTTCGAAATACGACGACTTTGGCATGCATTTCACAGTAAACCAACCATACTGTTCAATTTGCATGAGTGTTTCGGTTGTTTGACTGAAAAAATGACTTCCAAATCAGGCAACAGTTGTGGTACTGTTAGTTGAATGCCCATCCACCACTGCAAAGTCGTACCACATCGGATGGGGAAAATCGGTTTTTAATTGTCCTTGGATCAAAAACCGCATAAAAAGCCCATAATGATTCGGCTTTTAATTGCGCTTGAGTGTCTTTTAATTTGCATAGTATGCCGCTTACAGCGCCATCTATCGATACACTGTGGAACTTTTTCTTTCTTATGCCATACCGTTTCCCCCTTCTTCCAGTATATTCAGTTCAAATTTGAAGTGATTCTGACCAGTGCTTCCTTTTTTACAGCATTTTGAAAGTGGGACTTTAATTCGGGGGATCATGCATATCGGGGAATCTGCGTTGATTTGGCGCATAGGAAATCATTTTTGGGATTTATCATATATATATACTGCAGGATTTTTTTTTTTTTCGCATTCTTTTAAAACTTTAAATATACTACTTAATCGGTTATATACAGCCTAACACGAATACATGCTATTTCAACTAGAATAATATACATCACTTTTAAGTGTGTGTGTGTGGGGGGGGGGGGGTAAGAGTTGAATATTTAAATATTTTTAAGAGCATTTAAATTTTTTAATGTTGTAATTTAAGGCTGTTCTCCATTCCAAACTGGCTATTTTATGAAAAAATTTGTATTTCATTTTTGTTCTCAAATAAATGCAAGTGCTCTTATTAAGAAACTTTGTAATCAAAAGACGTTTTCTATTTTTCTGGAAATTGCGCAAGATCTTTCAGAAAATACTGTTAAAAGTTGGCTTTTTGAACCGAATTCTTGATGTGGCAGCACGATAAAGGAGAAAAACCGGTCGTCACGTGACACTAATCGCTCATAACTCGATAAGTAATTTATTTATCAAAAACTGGAAACTCATTTCGATTCCAAATCGCTACCACAGTCAGGAGTGCCAATTTTTTGCCTTTGCGTTTAAAAATGAGTCAGAAAATGTGTCAGAAAGTTGCGCGATGTTGAGCAGGTCATTTGATAACCACCTTGACAGTGCGGATGACTTTTTAGAATGCATTGATTTTATGTTCAAAAATGCAATTTTTAAAATTACGTCAAATCTATTGTGACATAAAATAGCAGTATTTAATAAGGTTTTCCTGTAATACTTCTCTGTAATACTTTTCTGTAACACTTACGTAAGGTTTTTCTGTAATATTTTCTGTTAATTAGGTATTTTTTACAGTTTTTCTCCTTTATCGTGCTGCCGCATCAAAAATTCGGTTCAAAACGCCAACTTTGACAGTATTTTCTGAAAGATCTCGTGTCTTACCAGAAAAATGGAAAACGTATTTTGATTACAAAGTTTCTTAATAAGAGCACTTGCTAATCGGATATTAGTTGTTTTTTCTTAAAGTTTATGAAAATATAATGTAACCTCTTCCTAGTTAGAATTGTTTCCGAAAAGCGTTATCTTCAGAAACCTCTGATACCAATAAATTTCCGACATGGAGAGGAACTTTTCTGAAACAAAAGTATCAATTACTGTCGGTAAATTCTGGAAACGTTTCGGAATAGTTCTTGCAGTGTATTAAGTGGCTGCTTCACTTAGGCGAAAACATCCGCTCGCTAATGTTAATCCTATGGAAAGAATAATTTATGATATCTCGTTCGCATTTCAATATTTTTAAAGGAATTTTTTTGGCATTGGATAGCTGAGATCAATCTCTATGCACGATCCTTTGTACTTTTTCGATTTTGATCACATTGTTTTATTACTAAGATACTTTCACTTTCGGAACCGGTTTCGACAGTGTATCTCCAATAAAAACAAATTGCAACAAAAATCGAAAAACTAGAAAGAAGCGTACATAGAGATTAACCTCAGCTATCCAATGCAAAAAAAAAAAAAAAAAAAAAAAAAAAAAAACATTTAAAAATATTGAAATGCGAACGAGATATCGTAAAATATTTCCCCCACAGGATTAACATTAGCGAGCGGGTATTTTCGCCTGAGTGAAGTAGCCTCTTTTTATTTTTTAATTCTGTCAATTCTCAAGCAAACATTTTCATGTTTAACAAACAGGATAAATTAACTGCATTACATTAGCATTAAAAAATAATAGTATTAACATTAACATAAAATTAACATTATTTTGTTACTTTTTCATATATGAATTCTGTTATGCAGCTGAAAATATTTACTTCAGCATCCAAACAACTGATTGTTCGGATAGAAAAAAAACTGATTAATACATTGTAAAAACTACAGACAGTAAAATAAACTTTCTTTGCATACTAATAACTTAGAAATACGTCTTTAAATGTCGGAAATCTATTGGTTTTAGAAGCTTCTAAAGATAAAGGAACGCTTTTCGGAATTCGGAAAAACTGGTAGATATTATATTACATTTTCTTAAACCTTATGAAAGAAAAAAACTGGATTAAGAAATATTTATCTTTTTTCTACAGTGTAGTATATACGTTTTAATTTCTGTTCAAAATTCTAATATGTCTAAGCTACAGTCTTAATACATAATATAAAAAATCTGTGCATCCGAGTTGAAATGCTGGTTTATTAAGTTTATCAAATCAGATAATAAAATATATTAAAATATGAATGTTTAATGAAAATTTAGCTTCCTGCCAATTATGTATTATTATTTTTTTAATAATTATTTGTGCATTAAAAATGGAATAACGGAATTTTTATTAAAGTCCTTTTAGGTAGATTTCGTAAGAAATACTACCTATTACATTCTCACCTAAGTTGGAAATTTTGAAAAATTTTTGCAGATCTACGTCGATCATGACTCCCAGAACCCAAAACCACCCCCAGTTCAAAACTTTATCTATCTATCTATCTATCTATCTATCTATCTATCTATCTATGTCACTTTTTTCTGACCACGATAACTGGAAAAATTCTGCATTAATCTTTTACAAACTGATACATAAAATCAAGGGGCATAAAATCTCGGTCAAGTTCGTTAATGGGCAAAATCGAACCAAGGGGGGGGAGGGTGGGGGGGCTTTTTGTGAAAACAGAAAAAACTCCATAATTTCTTAATTATGATACGTATCGAATCCGTTTAAAGTTATTATTACTTCTAAGAGAAGGGTCGAAAATGTATGTATGACAGATTTTTGATATAATTAAAAATGGCCCCAAGAGGGGGAAAAAGGGGGGGGGGTTTAAGAGAAAAAAAATCATAGCTTCGTCAATTCACAATTCGCGTAAATTTATTATTAATCCTCTTAATATTATCTAAAACTTTTATATTGACAAGTTTTTTATAGGACCAACCGTTATAGCAAAAAAAAAATTAAAAACAAAAAAAATCCCTGCCGGCTCCGCCTGCAAACAAGTTATTTTAAGAAGTAGGCGGTTCAAACTCCCGCATCTTTTCGAAACTGATACATAAAATCAAGGGGCATAAAATCTCGGTCAAGTTCGTTAATGGACAAAATCGAACCAAGGGGGGGCGATGGGGGGGCTTTTTGTGAAAACAGAAAAAAACCCATAATTTCTTACTTATGATACGTATCGAATCCGTTTGAAGTTATTATTACTTCTAGGAGAAGGGCCGAAAATTTATGTATGACAGATTTTTGATATAATTAAAAATTGCCTTAAGGGGGGGGGGAGGGGGGTTTAGAAGAAAAAAATTCATAACTTCGCCAATTCTCAAGATTTCAAATCCGCTTAAATTTATTATTAATCCTCTTAATATTACTTAAAACTTTTATATTTACAAGTTTTTTTATAGGACCAACCGTTATAGCAAGAAAAAAAATTAAAAACAATTAAAAACAAAAAAATCCCTGCCGATTCCGCCTGCAAACAAGTTAGGTTTCGAAGTAGGCGGTTCCAACTTCCGCATCATTGTAAAAAGGTCATTTCTTCCGCAATTCCCGACAAACAGGCGCCCCACGGTCTGCGTCTTAGAAATCTACCTGTGCCTGTACGCCGAGCCGTCAGGGATTTTTAAGGATTAAAACGTAAAAATGGAGAAAATAATTTACAAAATTGTTACTCACGAGACCATTTTCAAAATAAAAAATATTATTAAAAGGTTTAAGTTTTTGATATATTTTCAGTAAATTAATTTGTTTTTAAATATTTATTGAATTTGTTACATATATAGAATACCTCTTTGAAGAATATCTTGTTGAAATAACATAAATAATGATATAATATATAAATTACCGTTTCCTACAATTTAAAAGTATTATGAAAAGTTTAAATTAAAAATCAAATAATATATAACAAGTGTCTTATTGACGGTTTTTATGTACACAACGGAAAAAAATTAATAAATGCTTTGTGATTGTTATTTTAAAAGATATAATTTGCCATGTTGATGCTTCAATAATATCAGCATATGAGACAGATTTTTTCAAATATGTTGCAAGTTTTCTGATATTTATTTTTCAGCCCATTTTTTAACACATTCCAACGTATTTGAAAAATGTTTATGAATTCGATTGGTCTGTATGTTTGCTGTCTGTCTGTCCGTGTTCTAAATCGCATAAATATACTCGGATTGACATGTAATTTATTTATGTTATTTATGTTTACAATGGTATGTTCCTTATTAAAAATGAAGTGTGTAGCATTTATAGTTTCTTTGCAGGGACACTCGAAAAAATTCCGTTACGTTACGGTCTATGGGTAAAAATCGATTGCGGTGTATTTTAATGATGATACCCTATTTCAAACATATTGAAAATAATATATATCGCTGGAGGTGCACTACAAGATGCTTACTATAGAATATGGTGAGCATAGCATTTATTGTTCATTTACAGAGACACACAAAATAGTTCGGTTACAGTATTGTGTATTAACAATAATTGCTTGAAGTGCACTTTCAGTTGTGATACGAATTTTTTTATTTAACAAAATTTTTGCCTATAATTTGGTGTGTATAAATTCTATAGGTTATATACACAGCGGCATAAAAGATTTCTAGTACATTTCCATTTATTGGTGAAATTTTCTGAATGGAAATTTTCAACAGTGCTAATGCGTTTCCTTACTGAAATAAATTTGAGCATATTATGTAGTATATATACGTCGCGTTTTCTGGCGGCTTCAGCTACGGCTGAACTCTGTATTTTTTAAGACCTTAATAAAGGGACCTGGAGAGATACTATGCTCTGCAGACTTGGTTTCCTTGTTTGAGTAGTCCCTCTTAGGCAATCAAATCAAATATATAGATCATATGCAGGGCTGCACAAAATGCTATTTATTGTAATTTCTGCAACTCGATTATCAAAAGTGTTATGAGTTTTCTAAATTACTTAAATATCATCTTTCACCTTATTAAACGATTAAGTTTATTTACAGTATTTTGGAAGTGTTGGAAAGTGTTTAATAATCTATGCTCGGTGCATGATTTTTCTTACTCGTATTATAATTGTGCCGATCTGTTTTACATGATGAGAGTTCGTTTCCATCTTTTGAAGTGGCACGCAAAACATATCTTTAAAATAATAACAGCTAATGTGAAACCCTAAGTAACTGACACTTTAATGATTCTTTCTTGTTCAAATCACTATTACGAAGTTTTAAATCTATTTTGTACCTATTTTTGTTTTTGAAACTATAAAAAAAGATACATTAAAAAATTATTGTTGCCAAGATTTTGAAAAATTATACATTTTATTACTAAAAATTAATTTTTGTTATAAATATGGTCAATATCTCCAGTAACCGACACTTTCCTTTTTTGAAAAACCAATAGCTGAAAAATAAGTTACAACAGTTAAGAGAAATAAGTTATCACTAGATGACAGTACTTTGCAGAATTTTACAACAAAATGCTTATTTAAGTTAGATTTCTGGTGAAGTGTCAGTTACTGGTTAGGTGTCAATAACTGGGGCATAGTAACCCTATATAGTTTAAAGAGAGCAAAGCGTATTACAAATTTTAATTTTGTTCTCGTAGATTATGTAGTGTAAAAAAAAAAAATCGGGTTCAACTAAAACGTAGTAAATTTACATTTAAATTTAGGAATCTTTGATAATCAAAATGTCCTATAATTATTTTATAAGAATGTTTTTTCAAAAAAAAAAAAACTACTCTATCGCTATTAAAACTTTAAATAAAAGTGTGTCGAATTACATGACATGAAAGTGAACTACTTTTGCGAATTCATGCTTTCCTGACCATACTGTTTTTAAAAATTGTCTTTCTTAACCCTTCTTTGCATGAGTTTTTCTTTTACAATTGTGTTTTTTTATACATATATTAAATATTAGACACCAGAAATTTTAAGATAGATTTTTAACTTTGTTCAGCAACATAGCTCACGGGAAATTTACTTCATTAATATTTCTATATAAATATAGTGGTGGCGAAGAAGTTGATTTATTTATTAAAAGTTAAATAAACAGTGATGGAAATTTACATCACTATGCAATTAAGGGTTAATACAATTTAATCTTCAATTAGATTGCAGAATTTTTCCTTCTTTATCCATTGTTAACTTTATTTGTATACTTTTAGTTAAATTTTTAAAATCTGCAGTTTTTTAAAGCATGTGATAAAAATTTGTCCTTTTTTTGTTAATATTTATTTGATTAGGAATATGCTTTATATGCAGAGAATGATTTTACTAATTTTTTTCATTAATGGAATTACCAAAAATTAATTGGTTGAAACCTGTTTAAGAGAACAATTGCGGAAAGATGTAGTATTTTCTATATCTGGTCTGATGTAACAATAATGTCGAATATATATGTTTTAATTTAGATTTTATCTTTATAAAATACTACTTAAAATACTACATAAAGATACAGAGATTATTTTTTATTATTGGAATTACAAATAATTGGTTAAAACCTGTTTAAGAGAACAATTGCGGAACGGCGTAGTTATAGTTAAATTAAAACAGTTTTTTAAAGCATGTGATAAAGTTTTGCCCTTTTTTTGTTAATATGTATCTAATTAAGAATATTTTTTATATGCAGAGAATCATTTTTATTATTTTTTTTATTATTGGAATTACAAATAATTAATTGGTTGAAACTTGTTTAAGAGAACATTTACGGAACGCTGTAGTATTTTCTATATCTGGTCTGATGTAACAATAATGTGGAATATAAATGTTTTAATTTAGATTTTATCTTTATAAAATACTACTTAAAATACTACATAAAGATACAGAGATTTTTTTTCATTTCTAGTAAAATACATCTAATTCTATTAAATAGGTAATTTTTTCATGTAGCATAGATAATAATATCTCATCATTAAAAGCCTAAACTTCTATACAGAAATAAATTCTAGCCTCCTAAAAGAGAATACAATGAATATGAATTCATTTGTTCTGCTCAATTCACTTCATTCGCTTAAATCGGGGTGGTTACCAAGGGTTTTTTAATTACGTTCGGAGAATCACACTCATAACATAAGAATTTAATCTTTAGTCACTGTGCGTGTGGACACATAAGATTAGGAATTATCCTAAAAAAGTACATCAGCCTTCTTATTGATAAATTGTGGCGTTTCACGCACTATTTCTGATGGAAATTTTCAAGATAAAGGTACTTTTTAAACATCAATTGTGATTTTTTTTTTGGACATTGAGAGCGACAATCTCATAAACTTATCATGACTGATCAAAAATGTGTGTAATGATTGATGTCAATGCAAACAGTATTTCTTCCAGTTGTGAATACTATTATTAACTAAATAATTAATTTTATTATCTCTAGTCAAATTATCAATGAAACATTTATTATTTTATTAGGATTTACTACAGAAAATGAAAGCTGACTAAACATTTATCGGCTCTGACGCATATCTTCCAGCGCTATTTATTTGTTCTTACTTCACCAGCTATCAAGTTTTGGGGATCATATAGAATGTTAGAGTTTTCCGAGTTTAAAAATACCTATTTCTGTTTCACAAGGAAACCATGGACATTCATAAAATTCAAATTATTGTATTTCGTTAAGTTTGTTTTGGTCTTACAAAATTGAACATTTTATTTTTATTTATATCTCGTTATACACTGCAAATTCCCAACACGCATTGGGAACACATTTGGAGCACTTTGATTCAAAAAAAGTGTTCCAGTTACCTTAATGTGTATTGAAATGTGTACCAAATATGCTCCGCTATAACAGAAAGTGTCCCGAAAATGTGCCGAAAGTACTTTGCTCAGAACTTTTATTAAATCTAAACTTGGGAACACATTTCAGAACAGATTGGGAGCACATTTGGGCACACATGTGAAATCGTCGCTTTCAAAAACTGCGCTAGAAAGTGTGCTGAACAAAAGAAGTGCTCTCAGAAGTTTTCCAAAAACTGTTCCAAAAAGTGCGCTTCAAAGTGTACTAAAAAAGGTGACAAAATAATTGTTCTAAAAAGTCTTCTGAAAAGTGTATAAATATTTGCAGTGTAGCAGGGCAAATATTTTTCTTAGTATTATTTTATAGGATTTAAATTTCATAACTTTTGAAAAAATAATTATTTAGAAGTAAATGTATTTTAGTATGACGGAGAACAACATTTGAAACAATTTTTAAACTTGCAATATTCATTAAAACTAACAGTTTAAGAATTGGTTGTTAGTCTGCGATAAGAAAGGATACACAGTATAAAAACTTGCTAAGATCTAGGCATACGTTTCCGGATCATGTTGTAATACACAGATGTCAAATCTACTTAAGAAATTTTCCTTGAAATCCATGTCAAAATCAGACCTATGTTTTAAAGGAAATTCATACCATAATAAAATGATCTTGAATCAGTAAAATAACACCCCAAGTTATATTAGATAAAAAATATGGAAATTTTATTTCTATTTTAACATAAAAATATTGCAGAGATAAAGTCCTTTTCAGTGAAATCTTCTAAAATGCATTCGATCTAATCTGCCGTATAATCAATCCTTTGTTTATAAATTTTGACAAATAGATATAACCTTTATCTCCAAAACATAGCATATGGTTAATGTATATTACAGATACTAAATTATATAGGTTCGTGCGGATAGAGACCAATGAATAATTTGCTTTATTTCAACGTGGTTGCGACGTTCACTGATAAATATATGTTATCAGTAAAATGCATGTGAAATATACCTATGATTAGTTAAATTTCTACTTAATTTGATATCATGAAGATGTAAGTAAGAATGCTTAGTTTTAAATCTGTTGTAACTAATTTGAGCGAAGCATTTTTGATAGAATAAGTCTAAAATACAGTTTTACTATGTAAAAAAGATTGTATTTATGTTTTTATAAAATTGTATTGTCAAGCTAAAATAAAAGACAGTTTCAGATAAATAATAATTCATTATTCTCGTTTTCCTGACATTGACATCAGTCAAAATGACATTATGACTAATTACTTTCATAAACGTTTAAAGATGTTTACCACTATTCTCCCCCCCCCCTCCCCTGAAAAGTTACTCTGGTCATTATCAACATTATAAGGTCTTTTAAAAAGTTTTTATTTTCTTGTTATAATTTTTCGTATAAAATATTCTGAAATTATTCAAGAACCTATATACAGCTGTAGCAAAATCTCTGTTAAATCTTTTAAATGAAATGTATTAATTAATTTTTAATGACTTTTAATAATAAAAGTCTCTTTTTACATCAAACATCCATAAAAATATGAGAGTTTAATAGTTTGTTGTTACAGATATTTTAATGCAGTTACTTTTGACACTAATAAATTAAAACAATTTTTTCCAGAACAAACATGCGTAAAAATACGTAGGTATAAATATTTTTCTTTTGTTACAATTGTTTTAAACAACTATTTTATTATTATGTTATAAATATCTTGGAGCACATAAAAGCGATTATGGATGTTTTACGGAAGAAAATGAAGTATAATATTCATACAATACATGCACTTACTGACTTTCTTTTGCAGATGTCAGCAGTTATTTAATGCAACTGCATTTTTGGAAAATGCCCGAAAAAGTAAAATATTATCTAATTGTGTGTAAATCATCATGCCCATTTCATCTAATATATAAGTTCAAATGACGAATCTGAAATGAAAACATTTGAGTCATCCAGCTCCCCGCGTTCCCTGGGATTTGTATATTTCCACCCTCCAGGTTGAAATATCCCTTATTTAGCTTTTACGGCCCGTTACTCCTACTCAATTACCATTTACGAATGACACATGAGCAATAGTATGAACCGGAAATGTCTATGAGGTTTTGTAGAAAGAGATTTACAATATTTTGTACTGATTATCTACAATATCATAAACGAAAAAAAGCATGTTACTTTGAAAATAAAACTGACTAATTACGAGATAAAATTTCTTCCATTTAAGCGTTCTAACAGCCTTTTCCATTCACGAAATTTTTTAATTCAAAGGCTAATTTAACAAAAAATTTATATTAATGTGAATTTTTTCCACTGTTTAACAGAAATAAATATGTAAGGTAATCAAACATAGTATGGACCGGACATGTCTATGAGGTTTTTTATAAAGAGCTTTACATTATTTTGTACTGGTTATCTACAATATCATAAACGATAAAAAGCGCGATATTTTGAAAATAAAACTGACTAATTATGAGATAAAATTTCTTCCATTTAAGCGCTCTAACAGCCTTTTCCAGTCACGTATTTTTTTAATTTAAAGGCTAATCTAACAAAAAAATTTATATTAATGTGAATTTTTTCTACGGTTTAAGAGAAATAAATACATAAGTTAATCAAACAGGAATCCACATACTAATTTTCATATCTATTATTTTATGAATAGTTAAACATATAGTAAAAATCTTGGCAGACACTTAAAGGGTTAAATCTATACATTTCTATCTCGACTGCGAAATACTTTTTAATCAGATTTTATGAATCATTACTAAAATCAATTACAATTTAGGATTTAGGTATTCACGAAGAAATACAAAACTGAAATATTTCTGGGGTTATGCATTCCCCTTCCTGAAGTTGGAATTTATTTTTTAAGGATTTTTTTTAAATCACCATGCCTAATAAAATGCGCCTTATTTTGAAATTAGAATTGCGTAATTATGCTTCGTTTGTTACTTAAGACAGTTTCAAATGATCTGCTGAACAAAACTTTCCGATACAATTTCTGACTCATTTTTAAACGCAAAAGCCTACAATTGGCAGGCCTGACTATTGACTCGATTTGCACTCGAAATGATTTTTCCATTTTTTGATAAATATATTACTTATCGAGTTATAAAAGAATCGTGTCAAGTGACAACACTTTTCTCTCCATTCTGGCGCTGAAGCATAGGAAATTTGGATCAAAACCCCAACTTTGACAGTGTTTCCGAAAAAATCTTCTGCTTTTACCAAAAAATGGAAAACGTGCTTCAATTTCAAAGTTTCTGAATAACAATACCTGGTCATTTCATGCCTTTCCAAGCAGAAATGAATTAAAAAATTTATCACTTATTTCTAAAAGTGAAATTTGTTTATAATAACTTTTTATTTTATTCGATAACGATTTGTAAATAACAAATGAGTTTTCAAACCAATCTAATTTGTTTGTTAATTTGTTGGATTTTTATTTTAAGTTTTACAACTTTAAAACTAAAGTGTAGAAATGTAAACAACAATGTAAAGTGTAAATTTACATTGTTGTGAACAGTAAAGACCTATTCCTTATTTTGGAAGTGAAACCGTTTTTATAATGATTTTGTATTACGATCGATTACGATTTCAAATGGTACACAAACAGTAATATGAGATGAAAAGGTTTGCAAGAATTTGAATTCATAGTTCTGTTTTTTTTTTAATGTAAATTACCTACTTCAACATTATCATAAAAAATAAAAAACATATTTCGAAAATAAAACTGTCTTATTATGTTATAAAATTAACTGTATTACCTTAAATACAAGGCGAAAACATTTTTCTGCAAAAATATTTCAGTGTAATGAATATTTTTAATTCACCAATAAAAATTTAACAAATTAATATATCATAATGAATAAAGGAAACTATTTTCTCTAACAGAGCAAAAAATGCCAGGATCAGGACTCGAACCTGGGTACTTTGCTTGCCGTGCCAACGCTCTTCCTACTGAGTTATCTCAACTATATCCTGGCTGGCATATTTCACTCTTATTTGTTGGACAAGGCTGCGAACTGCAGCGCTAATTTCATTCATCGAAGTTATAACTATAGCGTTTTAAATGATGAATATGAAATTACACGGAAGCTTTTGTATACCATGTAATTATATCATAATGAACAAAGGAAAGTATCTAAGAACAAAGGCACGGCAAGCCAAAGTACCCAGGCTTGAGTAATGATCGCGGCATTTTTCATTCTGTTGGAATAAAACTCAACTATGATACTCCAAGTATTGTATATAATTTACCTAGCTGAAAATACTTTCCTTTGTTCATTATGATCCAATTACATGATATACAGGAGTTTCCGTGTTATTTCAGATTCATCATGTAAAATGCAGTAGTTATAGCTCGGAAAAATGAAATTAGCGCTGCAGTTCGCAGCCTTGTCCAACAAATAAGAGTAAAATAAGCCAGCCAGGATATCGTTGGGATAGCTCAGTAGGAAGAGCGTTGGCATGGCAAGCCCGGTTCGAGTCCTGGTCCCGGCATTTTTCGCTCTGTTGGAATAAAACTCAACTATGATACTCCAAGTATTGGATATTAATATTTATTTGAGGGAAAATATTTTTAAAATATTGAGAAGCGAAAAAAAAAAAAGAGTTTGATTTCAGAAAATACTTTTCCGAGAATGTTATATTATTACAGCTTCAATAAATTCCAATCCTCATTGATTTGAAATTAAACGAATGAAAAGATTTGATATCAGTAAATTTTAAGTATCTATTCGGATCAAAACACTGTAGTAACCTGAATTAAACAGCCGCTAATAAACTAATTATATATATAAAAAAAATGTAACAATAAAAAGTTAATTTTTCGTGTTTCGCGAAATGGGATACGTGTTCAAAATGCATAATTAATCGATAGCAGTAACGTCGTGGGGATGAAGAAAGGAAATTACCTTAATAGAAATAAATGGAATAAACCCACTTTACCTACAATGTTATAAAAAAGTTCAATTTTGGAGGTAAATCTGGCTAATTATGTAATCAACTATACAAAATAAATATATCGTATATTTCGGCGTATAACGGCCACCGAAATTTTTAGACTTCATTTTTCTATTTTTACGTACAGTCGCTGTATAACATGTATAATGCTGCAAAGAAAGCTTCGTCAGATACTTAAGACAAAATAAAATAAAGATTATTGTAAAATATAATAACTGAAAGTTTTCATGTGAATTAATAGCGATTTTTTTTTCAAATTAATAGCATGTTTATTAAAATAGAAATATTTGCTCTGTTGATCGTATGTCATGTCAATAGAATTTTTTTCCACTTACGGTTTCGTCGGATTTACACGTGTATCCTCTCCGTGTGTATTCTCTTTGTAGCATCGAAAAGTGTATAAAGTTACGCATAGAACTGAACCAAATTCCATGTATATTTTTTTAGGTATGCCCAGCAGGTTCCAGTTGAATTTGGGAATATTCCGCCGGAAGGTGGCGCTGTGACAGCGAATATTGAAGTATTAACATGTATGATAAAAGAAAGTTTTGAAATTGGCACATAAGACTAGTTTACCTTTAATTATTTTTTTCATTTTTAAAACAAGTATATAACACGAACCAGCAAATTTCGTTCAGTTTTCTTGTATAAAAAGTGTGAGTTATACGTCGGAATATACGGTATTTATTCGTACTCACAATGTCATATTCTTTATTCGAGTTTTATGTCTAGCTGCATGACAGACAGACGTGTTGCATTTACATTATTCCACGAGAGCTTCCTATCTCTTTTCAAAGAAGAAAAAAAAATCCACTATTATCGTCCATTTAGAAAAAACTTATAACATGATTTTTATTAAATACTAAATTTCTGGTAATAAATTATTTTTACAATCAAAGTTAAACAGAAATGGCGAAAATTGCATTTTGCAGATTATGTGATTTTTTATACGAACTTTTATTTGTCAAAATTATATTGGTTTTTTTAAGATTTGATTTCTAATTTCAGAATTTTTGAAAAAAAAAATGACGTCCCATTGACAAACTTATAAAAAAATATTTAGCTTTTTGAATTAAAATAAATGCTTTATAAGAAAAAAAATTAATGCATTTTTATCCGCTAAACCATTTTACTTTTAGCGCCTTTGTCAAGCGTTTTAACTGCCGCCATCTTTTAAAAATAATTAATTTTAAATAGTATATATATATTTTTAATTCATTTCTTGTGAATATAGGGTAATAATTGTCCACTTAAATGCAAGGAGTTTAAATCTTCCTCCTTGGTTGAATGTAAAGCTGGAAAAAATCTGTAATGTAATGATTTCTAAATCTCAATATGTCGACAGGGGATTTTTATTTCGGTAGAATAAATTCATTTATGAAGCTTGAATATGTGAAAATGTGTTTTTATTGCTTAGAATTTCCTTGGAAAAATTAATTTAATAAATTCTTTTCATCATCTATTTAAATTATTTTAATGAGAGAATGATGTAAAAAAATAATTCCTATCGTTTCTCATTTTCTTTCTTTTATCGACAAAAATGGAGTAATTTAGTTGCCATCATTACAGAAATGTTATTAAAAATTACAATATATATATATATATATATATATATATATATATATATATATATATATAAAGCAAAAAAAGATGAAAAAGCAAAAATTGGAAAAGCAAAATTGGAAATATATGTATATCGTAAAGTAATTCAAAATTTTTAATTCTGAGATCTTATATTACATTCTCGGATCCATGCGCACAGCTGATCTTAATTTCACCGCCCCACGTTCGATATTCTAGGAAGAGTAGTTGTGAGATACAAACAGACAGGTACATTTGAATATAATAGACTACGGAGATCAATTATGGTTTAGGTATGGTGCATGAGTATGGACTGGGAATACGTAAGTGTTTTGTATTCATAGATTTTTTTTTTTTTTTTTTTTTTTTTTTTTAAGGTCTTACTTTTAAATTGTAACTCGCTAATAATGACTCATTATTTTCTGTAACCAATTTTGATTTACGATTAAATGACAAATATGAATAATAAAATGTGAACCTAAAATATCTCTACGATTTCTTTCTAAGTTTTACATTACTACTACTAATAATAATAAGAAAAAGGTTTTGGTACTCTACAACATTATGAAATCTGAAAAAGTAACATGCAAAAGTATTATAAACAACTAATTTTGAAAGTTAAACTGG
The DNA here is from genome assembly GCA_963931845.1 of Maratus michaelseni. Taxonomy (NCBI): domain Eukaryota; kingdom Metazoa; phylum Arthropoda; class Arachnida; order Araneae; family Salticidae; genus Maratus; species Maratus michaelseni. Next base: position 413,480,700 of record OZ007589.1, read on the forward strand.
TTCGTTATAACTTGTTACTTTAATTGATTACGATTAAAAATGGTTTATGAGCACTAATATGAGCAATAGAATTTATATTTTGTGCTCATTCTTTTAAAAAAGTAAAGGAGACTGGTAGATAGGCACTGATTTTTGGCCACCCGAAAGGGTATATTTTATCCTAGGATGTTTAAATTGTTTAAATATAATTTAGGATGTACCAGGTATCCCATAAATTTGTTAACATTTCAAAAATTCATAAAATATGAAGGAATTGGTTTATTTGAATGCGGTTTTCGACAACATTATTATCATGTAGAGGGATTTTTTTCCTTTTTGTAAAGAAATAAAAAATCAGTGAAAACTTTTGTCAATAGAGGGCACATCGACATTAAAATCACACAATTTCGTGGAAAATTACGTTTATTTACCTACAAAAATTTACAAGCTCATAGTTGTAAATGTTCTACGTGTTCACCACCACAAGGAAATGAGCGAGTAAAACATCGTTAACTCAGGCCTGTGCCTATATTCTGATGGATGCAGGACATTTCGTGACGTATGGAGACCTTTAACTTCGCTAAGGAAGACTGACTACTGAGGTACACTTGAAACTTACGTAACCCCGTAGTCAAAAATCAATCCTGTTCCTCTATTGCGCCCTCAACAAGCGCTCTCTCTACAAGCGCCCTCTATTGACAAAATATTTCACTATTTTTTTTCTTTCCCTCCCCCCCCCCCCCCCTTGTATGAGAATAAGTTTGTCGAAAACTGCATTCAAATAAACCGGCTCTTTCACTTTTTGTGAAATGTTAAAAAAAATTATTGGATACCCTGAATATTTACTGCCTCTATGATTGATTTTTGCTTGAAGATTGTTTAAACATATTATACGAGATACGAAACATAAATTAACTTTGCAAATTTTAATGAATTTAATTATATGAGTTTGATTTTCTTTCAGTATGAAACACACCCATAAAATCGCCGTATATATATATTTTTTAATATGTTAAAAAGTGTGTGGTAAAGTAAAGCATACGTAAAAGCTACAATGATGTTATGTGCGCAAAATATCGAAAATAATCAAAATGATATAATTAAAATTCATTAAAGTTTGGATAAATCTATTGGAATTGTAAATTTCCAACTGTGCAATAACTGTCCGGACCAGGATTCGAAGCAGGTATCTCTTGACTGAAGCTTCCAATACTCTGCCAACTGGACTATCCGGGACGAATCTGGAGGACCTAATTCACCCAGTTAACCTTATTAATCACAGCATCTGGTCTGATATCTGAATTATGCTCAAGAGAATAAATCGCAGGTAATGGAACTCCAATAAACGCTGGATACGAAATTACACTAGATTAATTTTAACACAATTATTCTGATTGGTAAATAAATCTTATGAGTTGTAATTTTTTCAACTAGGCGAAAAATGTCCGGGCCAGGATTCGAACCAGGGATCTCTTGGCTGAAGCTGCCTATGCTCTGCCAACTGAGAAATCCCGTTCGAATATGGCTGAACTTATTCACCCAGCTAACCTTATTGATCATAGTTTCTGGTCTGGTATCTGAATCAGTTCAACAGAATAAATCGCAGGTAATGGAACTCCAATAAACGCTGCATACGTAAATACACTAGATTAATTTTAACACAAATATTGCAATTGGTAAATAAATCTTATGAGCTGTAATTTTTCCAACTGGGCGAAAAATGTCCGCGCCAGGATTCGAACCAGGGATCTCTTGGCTGAAGCTGCCAATGGCTCTGCCAACTGAATTCTCCCGGACGAATCTAGGGGACCAGATACCCAGTTGGAAAATTTCTACTCATACGATTTATTTACCAGTTAGAATAATTGTGTTAAAATTGATTTAGAGTAAATAAACCTATGTTTCTGATATTGAGTAACATGTTTAAAAAATCCTCAAGCAAAAATCATAAAAGACAGCAAATATACATCTTTAATTATATTTAAACAATCAAAACATATTGAAAACAAGAACGAAAAATCATGTGTCCACCATAGATTATGAAACACTTATAACAATTCAGAATACTGTAACAAAACTTCACTGTTTATTAAGGTGAAAGACGATGTCTAAATAAACAAAGTCAAGGTAAAACCGAGCGGGGAGGCCTACCTTTCGGCTTAAGCTCAACTATCCCCGCCCAGCAGGTTTGTTTACCTAATTATACTGAGCATTAGTCTAAATAAACAATATGGAAAACGCATAACGCGTTTGAAAACCCAATTTCCGCAAATTTTCCGTTATTAAATGTATTTACCAATAGTCGGAAAAATATTCGACTTTTTTGCAGCCCTGTATATGATCTATAAATTTGTATGTATACTACATAGTATGCTAAAAGTTAGTTCAGTTAAACGCATAGCACGGTTGAAAATTTCCCTTCAGAAATTTCCATCAATAAACGGAAATGTACTTGCGATCTTTTATGCAGCCCTGTATAGGATCTATAGGATTTATACACACCAAGTGTGTACAAAAAAAAGAAGGTTAAACTTTAAAACGCGTACCACAACTGAAAACGCACTTCCAGCAATTATTGTTTTGTTGCCAAATTATTTTGTGTGTCCCTGTAAATGAACGATAAGTTCTGTGCAGACCTTATTCTTTGCAGCACAGATCAGTGACATATATATAAATTTTAATTTGTTTAAAATAGTGTAATAGATTCCCCCCATAGATTCAACTATGTCGGAAAATGTTAAAAACAAACAAACAAACAAAAATACCCTATCGTGAGGTTCATTTCTTGAGGGTCAACGCTTCTTAAAAATAATAAATACTTATCTACCCACCACCTATCTTGAATTATCATGAATCTTGAATTATCATTAAAATACAGCGCATACGATTTTTCCCCATAGACAGTAATATTTCGGAATTCAGTAATTATTGTTCTGTAGTCAAATTGTTTTGTGTGTCCCTGTAAAGGAACGATAAATTCTGTGCACACATTATTGTTTGCAGTACAGATCAGTGACATATATAGGAATTTAAAATGTTCAAAATAGTGTAATATCATTAAAATACACCGCATACGAGTTTTCCCCATAGAGCGTAATGTATCGGAATTCTTTTGAGTGTGTCTGTAAACGATTCGTAAATGCTATACACGCTTTATTTTCAATACCGGACGTGCCAAAGTAAAGTATCAATTTCATGGCAATCTGACTATATTTACCTGAGTTACAGCACGGACAGACGGCAGACAGACGGACAAACCGAATTCATAAACATTTTTCAATTATGTTGAAAAGTCCTAAAAAGAAACAAACAAACAAAAATACCCTATCGTGAGGTTCATTTCTTGAGGGTCAACGCTTCTCAAAAATAAATGCTTATCTACCCACCACCTATCTTAAATTATAGGAAAACATAAATCGTGTAATCGGAAACGGACAAACCGAATTTATAAACACATTTCAACTATGTCGGAAAGTGTTAAAAACAAACAAACAAACAAAAATACCCTATCGTGAGGTTCATTTCTTGAGGGTCAACGCTTCTCAAAAATAATAAATACTTATCTACCCACCACCTATCTTGAATTATCATGAATCGTGAAATCGGAATTCGAAAGTGAAACTGTTTTCTTATATCATAATTAGTCATTAATTATCGCATCCCAAAAACGTTTTGGGCAAAAATACTGCATTGAAAGGAACACTTTTATTCATCAAATAAAAATAGAATGAATATATACATTTATTTCATAATGAGTGAATGAAAAGTTTTTAACTTTACTGAAAAGCGGAATTAAAAAATTGTTTCCCTTCAGGATAAAATTTTCCGGGAAAGTTAATGTTATTGAAGCTTGTATGAATTTCACTTTCTTTTGATTTAAATTAAATGAATGGATAGATTTAATATCAGTGAATTTTCGGTATCTGTGTGAATAAAAACAGTGTAATAATTATGAATTGGACTTGCTTTAATTATGAAAAGAATTAAATTTAAAAATGAAATTTTTCATATTTAATATGAATAACTTTTAAAATGCATAGTTATTTATTAAGTGCATCTTATTGTAATAGAGAAATGAAAACTGCTGAAAAGGCATAAATGGAGTAAGTTAAATTATTAACGCTTTGGATAAAAGTGAAAGAAATCGCACATATTTGACTTTTTAAGGAATTGTAAACTTCTCCATTTAAAGAAATTTCTCAGAAAACGTAAGTAATATTTCAATAAAATTTTGAAACCGTATTTCAAAGAAAACTGTTGCTTTTATGGATTTGATTTTTATTTGTTCGAGAAAAGAATATAAAAAAAATATATAAAAGTTTACTTTTCAATAGGAAGAAATGAAACTTCAGATTCATCAATTATATGTTTTTTTTTTCTCTTTTCAATATAGTGCCATATAAATATGGTAATGGAACTAAATATGTGTTTTATCAGCTAGTTTGTCTTAGCTGTTTTTTCTCATGTTTGGCATACAAGGGAATTTTAATCTATTGCTTGACAGAGATTCGTTAATAATGATGGGATAAAATATCCCTCTATATTAAAAAAAGTAAAGATTTGTAAAGGGACCAATGTAAATCTGCATAGATCTTTCCGGCTTTTTTTTCTTCTTACGGAGTAAAGAAGAACTGGAGATGAAATGTTTATGTTTGGCGTGACGCCAAAAATGCAACCCTAAAGTCGGCCCATACAACTGGCGGCTTGCTTTGAAAACCTCTCTCCGTCCAATGAATCCAGTCCTTGTTCCACGTGCAGTCTCTCTCCGTCCAATGAAGTGGCTTGTTTGGGCCAAAAGATTTGAGCGATAACCGGCTTCATATTACAAGCCGTATTTACGGTTCACTGCCTCTCTATTCTTTCTTCTTTCTCTTTACTCTGTGTTTTCTTGTAGAAAATAGGGATTGCTGTGCGCAAAGCGATTACGCGGCAGCGCGCAGTGGGGCGTTTTGAGGATCTAGGTGGACAAAATTATTGCGTTGAAGAATAATTAGGTTTTGCTGGGTTTTCGAATGTATCAGTAATAAAATAATCAAACAGTGATAAATATTTGGCATATTTAATTATTATTATTATTATTATTATTATTATTATTATTTATATTATTATTATTTATTTATATTATGATATTGTATTGTCATTGAAACTACACATGTATTCAAAGTTTCAGCTCAATCGAATAATTAAAAGTGGTTAAAATTGACTTGCAAGATTTGAGTTAAACACTCAGACACACACTTCAAGTTAATATAACTTAATGATTCGCAAACTTTCGCAGGAACTTTTTTAAGTTTTCAATACTTTAAGAATGGCACTTTGATTTTAAAAAATGCTTATTGCTTAATAATGCTTAACTATATTAAAAGTCAAGCTGAAGTTTGAAAACAAGATGGTGCTTATTTTCAAACAACAATAGGTTAAATCGTGTGACAAACATGTGACATATATCCAGTAAACTGCTGCTTTCGAATAAAACAGAAAAGTCACGACTTGCTTTCGAACTTACAGAAAAATAATGCAAGTGTTGAAAGTCTCTCAAATCAACTGCCTTCTTTACGGTCGTAGTTAATCGACACATCGGGTTTTTTCGGCAAAACTCGTACGGATCTCGACGAAAGAGACATTCAGCTACCAGTATGCGCGGTCTTGTTAAGTTCCGAGACAATCGGAAAAATGAATTTTGTTCACCTAGATCATCAAAACTCCCCACTGTGCAGCGTAGCGAGCAGGGGGGCGGAGCCCCCCTATTGTTAAAGAAATAAAAATAAAATAAAATCCAAATCGCAGAAAGTTTAGAGAGCAAAAATAAAATTTCATAGTATAGAGATAAAAATATTTTAATGTGCTTACTATATTTTGATAATATTTCAAACATTAAAAAAAAAAAAAAAAAAAGTTACATAAAAACTATTCAAAAATCTAAAAGAGCTATTTTCGTACGCATTTCTGAATTCATTGTTCGGAAACGCATGAAATCGGCAGGTGTTCTTATTCAGAAACTATGTAATTGAAAGACGTTTTCCATATTTTTTGGTAAAGGTAGAAGATCTTTCAGAAAATAGTGTCAAAGTCGGTGTATTGAACTGAATTCCCGACACGGCAGCACGAGAAGGGGGAAAACGTGCCATCACGTGACACGAATCGCTTATAACTCGATAAGTAATTTATTTATTAAGAAACGGAAAACTCATTTCGATTTCACAACGCTTCAATAGCCATATCTGCCATAGCTCTTGTGTTTAAAAATGAGTCAGAAAATGTGTCAGAAAATTTCACGTTTTTGAGCAGGCCATTTGAGAACCACCTTAAGGCATATTAACACCAAATATTTACTATTTTTCTGTGTGACACATGAACAGCAATAACAGTGAGAATGATTTTTCGATTTTGCAACCGTAGTCCCATGCGGTAAAAAAGAAAAGAAAATACAGATGTTTCGGAAAATATTACGAAATTGACGATGTACGAATGAGATTATATAATATCTTCTTTGTTATCTACGAATCCGAAAAGCTGAATAAAAAAATGTACTCTCAATGTTATTTGTTTGAAAAGTGTATCTCAGTTTACTGATATTTTATGGATTTTAGTGTAATTTTCAAGAATGGATATTTTTAAATCTGCGTGCGACTCAATTACAAAAGATTAACTGATTTGCTCTTCAAGCAATGTAAGTAATTCAGCATTTGTTGGTTTACGTATAATAATCCATAACTAAATTTCCAAATTAAATTAAAACGTAAAAAAAATAAAGAAAGAAAATATGGAAGCCTCGCATAATATTAGAAGGAGTGTTTAAAATATATTATTTTCATAGTTTTAAATGTTTTAATATCACTTATTAATTTCACCAAAATCAATATCACCAAAGAAAACATTTTATTTATATTTTTTTAATTATTCTAAAAAAACTGAAAACTGGTAAGTTGCCAGATTTCATTAAATAGCTTGCCGATAATTTTAACAGCAAAAATAAAATAAAATAATGGAAACATGGAATTAGTAAAAATGACATTAAGGGGTATCTTAATATTTACTTTTAAGAATGGTCTAAATTGCGTAACCTAACCATTACAGTAACATTTAAAAAACTTATTTCGTGTGGCTTAAACGTAATTGTGCATAAGCCTTTACTTTATGGATAATATTAAATGCTAATTTCAGAAAAGCAAGATTTTTTACTGATAATAAAACATCATTTTAAAATTGAAACTTAAATTTTCATAAATGAAAAATTAAATATGTAATGATTAGATGAAAGTCCTGCCAATTTTATATGTACTTTTAGTCGTGAAGTTTTTGTTGAAAAACGAAAGAAATGACTCTCTAGTTAATATAAACAAAAAAAAAATTGCTACTACTGCTTCTAAATCAATAAAACACTTAACAATATAACTATGAGATACAGCTGTAGTATACAACCGAAGTAGGAATAAAATATAGCAGACGATTATTTAGACTCAGTTTGAAATCAAATGAAAACCTTTAATAGCGAGGCTAACGAAAAAGACAGGCTACCGTGGTGCATTCCACTTATCTTTTTTTACAGACCGCTAGAGTGACGTGTTGCTCTTTTCGTACACCTGCATTGGTGCATTCGAGCATCACGTGACTCCAGCAGTCTGTAAAAAAAGATACGCGTAAAGTACCGCGGTAGCCTTTCTTTTTCGTTAGCGTCGTTTAATAGAATATGACGTCATACATAGTTGTTGTTTTTTTAACCTTTTTACTAAATTGTTTTTTGAAATTGAAACATCTGTATTAAATCATTTTAATGCATTTAAAGTTTTCGTTTTCTATTCATGTAGAAACAAAATGCGCGTTTTCTTCTTAGAATCACTTCACCTTCGGAAATTAAAAAATATAGCGAGTGATTCTGAATTTTTTTTTGGCTTATAAAACAAAATAAACGTGGTATAATTTGTTTTAAATTTTGTGCCGTTTTTTAGAGTGTGGCAACAGAAAAAAATTATTGCTTTAGAAATTTAGAAAAAAAAAAAGATTTTTGTAATGATAAACTATGGGAGATGTTTGAAAAAAAGATAAAGAATGGTCTGAAAAAATTTTTCATTTGACAGTGTTTTTACTCGTGTTCTAAAACGTATGTACATCAAGTTTCGTTCCAATCGGACAAAAACTGCAGCTTTGTATAAGAAACATACATACATACATACATACCAAGAACGGCTTTTATATATATAGATAATAGTAATAATATTAAAACCTACCTTGAAAGTAAAGTTGTTTAACGCTACAAGATTAAATATGTTATAAATAAACTAGTTGGATGTGCCAATCCCAAAACTTTCTTCTAACTCACACAGGTTTCACCTACACAAAAAAGGAATCAGCACCAATTTATATCAAGGTCTAACTGAATCTAAAGTTTTATTAAATTCCGTGCATTAGTTCTTGAGAAATGACTGTCACTAAAATCGTGCAAGTCTTGAAAAATGAATCACAGCAGCGCCACCTGTTGAGATTTAAACCAAAACTTAATCAGCAACAACTTATGTCAACGTCTAACTGAATCTGAAGTTTGATGAGAATCCGTGCATTAGTTCTGTAGATATAGTTATCGTGAAAATCATGTCAAAAGTAGCATAGTAGCGCCACCTGCTGAGCTTTTACACCAAAACATAATCGGCATTTATTTATGTCAAGGTCTAACAGAATGTAAAGTTTGATGAAATTCTGTGCATTATTTCTTGCGATATAGCTATCGTGAAAATGTAGCATAGCAGCGCCACCTGTGAGCATAGCTACATCGAAACGTAATCAGCATCTACTTATATCGGGGACTAACTGAATGTACAGTTTTGTTAAATTTCGTGCCTTGGTTCTTGAGTTAGAGCGGTCATAAAATTTTTGTCACATAAAGACAGACAGGCAGACAGTCATGACTGTCTGCCTGTCTGTCTTTATGTGACAAAAATGCATAAATTATGTGACAAAATTATGACAAAATTACATGACAAAATTATATGACAAAATTATGTGACAAAAATGCGACTCTGTGCACAGAGTCGCAGACAGACATTTTCTAAAAACAGTCCAGTCGTGTTCAGGACCTTCTAAACACATACTAAATCCGTTGAAAACCAGATGTCAAAAAATTTCCTAAATACAATACTTTCTTCTTCGGAGAAAGTAATAAAAGATGAAAGTATTTCAGCAAAAATATTTCAGAGTACGGAATATTTCTTATTCACCAAATAAAAAAGAATGAAAATGCCCCTACATCTGATAATAAGTGAATTAAAAAATTTAACTTATTGAAAAAAAGAAAAAGAAATGTTTAGTTTCAGAATACATTTTTCAGTGATTGTTAATGTTTTTAAAGCTTCTATGAATTTCAAATTTCACTCATTAGAAATTGAATGAATGTATATCTTTCATATCAGTGAATTTTCAGCAAAACACTGTAATAATTTGAATTAAACTATACTAATTACAAAAATAATTAAGAGTAAAAATTCCATTTTTAATGTTTAATTTGAATGCGTGTTCAAAGTACATAATTAATCAATAAGTGCATAATAATAATGATAAGGAAAGTAAATCGATTATATGTGTATAAATAGAGAAAGTCCAGATTACCTATACAAAGTTATAAACGATAAAGCAGTTAAATGTTAAAAGTAAAAGTTACTAATTATGAGATATTTTCAGAATAAACATATGTTCAGCTTCACCTTGACGTATTAGTTATTCAGCTTTTATGATTCATTATTTCCATCAATTACAATTCAAGTATGGTTCATGAATGAAAATATGAAGAGGAAAAATCTGTATAGTTTTTCCGGTAATGAATAATAATCTAAATCATAGCATAAATGGATAGTAATCAATAGTAATTTGTATGGTTTCGCAATCATACGAGGGAAAGTCATTAAGTAAGTCACAAAAGATAATTAAATAATAACTTATAATGATATTCTCTTCAAAACTATTTTTATTTCTCATCATATCCTCCGCCAATATTTATGCACTTATATCACCGTTTTATCAGTGCCCCAAAACCAGCTGCATAACATTCTTTGGGTTGCTGTCTCAGCCACATTAGGACTTCAAGTTGAACACAGGAGACAATTCAAAAGTTTGGTTGGCAACTTCTTCAACATCCACTATACAGCTTCGACCTAGCCCCAAGCGATTTTCCTCTGTTTAGTCCACTAAAAAATCATCTTGGAAGCAAGATGATGTTCACAGATGCTGAAAAGGTTCAACTTGAAGTCCTAATGGGGCTGAGACAGCAACCCAAAGAATGCTATGCAGTTGGTGTTGGGGCACTGATAAAACGGTGATATAAGTGCATAAATATTGGTGGAGAATATGTTGAGAAATAAAAATAGTTTTGAAGTGAATATCATTGTAAGTTATTATTTAATTATCTTTTGTGACTTACTTAATGACTTACCCTCGTAGTTTTAAATATATTTTGTAGGGTAAATATAAATACATAATAGATAAATAATACATAACATGTACATACATAATACATAAATATACAAAACATATACATATATAATACTAGCTGTTACCCGTGACTTCGTTCACGTATCATTAAAAGAAGAATAAATGCATTAATTAGGCAAAATATTTCATTCCCGATAATTAGAAACGTAAATAATTAACTAACTCTTTATCACATTCCATAGGAGACAATACAGTAATTCTATGTTATAGACGCCTTGACATAACTAAGTTTGAAAAAGGTGAAGTTTTGTGACAAATAATCACGAAAAAGAAACTGCAACCAATGAAAAAAGGCGGGCCAAATAAAATCGTGGAAATCGGCGAATTGTGTAAAAACATATGTCAAGTTTACCTGGTAAACCATTTTACATTTAACGCCTTTGTGAAACTTTTTAATAGCCACCCTTCAAAGATAATGGAAATAGTATATTATTTTTCATTAAATTCAATTCTTGTGAATAGGGAGCAATAATTGTAGACCTAAATGCAAGGAGCTTAAATTTGCCTTCTTGATTTAATCTATAACTGAAAAAAAAATCTTTATTTCTAAATGAAAATATGTTGATAGACGATTTATGTTCTCCAGAAAAAATTGATTCATGAAGTTTGAATATGTGAAAATACATTTTTTATTTTTCAAAAATGTTACTGTAATCAAGATTTTTTTTTCTTTCACCATCTATTCAAATTAAAAATAAATTCTTTTTTTTCAGTTTTAATGCGAAAAAATATATTAATCCGTTTTATTTCTTCTTTTTTATCCCCAAAAATGGAATAATTTAGTTGCCATTTTTAAAGAAACTTCGTTAAAATTTATAATAATAATAATAATAATAATAATAATGATAATAATAATAATAACAATAATAATAATAATAATAATAATAATAATAATAATAATAATAATAATAATAATAATATCTCGGAATTTAAATCATTTTTAGGGCTTTCGTTCATCTCACGAAACCCTATTACTCCCAACTCCGTTGTCTGTCCGTCACAAAGCCATTCTCAAAATCTATGTAACTTACAGAGTTGAAACTTTGTGTATAAATCTGAATCCCAGCTATGAAGAGTTCAAAATATTAAAATTTGAAAACTTCGCATTATTTTAATAAATAGAGATAAAAAAAATCTAACAGCCTTTTCCTATTAAATTTAAACATTTTTCGTTATAGCAGATGCCAAAAATTAAAAATCCACGATGGAATTATTTCTACAATAATTATTTTTCTATCAGACGATTTCCACGTGAAAAATGAAAATGAAATAAAAAGTTTCACCAATTGAAAAAAAGATTAATATGAAATAAAATTTATTCACGTCATAGTGGTAATAAAACGGAAAGATTTCTCAATAATGCAAAAAGTATGAGTATGTGTATGTACACAAAGCAGATTAATATCACGTCATTAGAGAATTAAAAAGAAAATATGACGTCATATCGGAAGTTTAACGAATTTTTCAAATGTTTCAGAATAATACAAAGCGGGTATCAATATGAGTAATAGAGAATAGTAAACATATTATATAAATGCTGGACTAATATACCATGAAACATTACTACATTAAAGACGTGAGTACAAAACATCACAAATTTACTGAATGGTGTATACAAAACGTTTGTATACACCATTCAGTAAATTTGTGATGTTTTATACTCACGTCTTTAATGTAGTAAATATATGAGTTTGAAGAACGTATTGAATCATGATAAAATCCCGATTACGGAAATATTCGCATATTTTAACATTTTGAAGGTGTACGATATGTTTAATTTTGAAATTTTTTTTTAAATATCGCATTTAGTCCACATGACAGATATTATTATGACAGAATATAATAGCGGGCTTCGTCCGCTATCGGACTGGTTTAGATATTCGAAAAAAACGAGAAAAATAGACCGGTAAATTTTTACTTTATAAAAAACATTTTTTTTTGTTCCTAAATGAAATTTATTTGGATTTATTAAAGAAAGGAAGTGTTTTGAAAGGAATATTAAACGAAACCCTTTGAGCGATCTTCGATCACACTTACCCACTTGTTTTTAAATTCTGAGAGTTTATGACATCCTCGGATCAATGATAACCGGTGTTAAGTAAATCGCGTTGCGTTCGACAATCTGAAAGGAGTCGTTGCGAAATACCAACAGGCGGTCAGATTTTAATATAATAGATTCGTATTTATTTTTCTTTTCCTAATAATCATGGTGTGGTTTTTGGCAAAAAACTCTCATCTGTATGTAACTGATATTCAAGCTTAATACTCGGTATAGATAAAATAAATGTTTAAATTTTTCGTTTTAAATATGGCGTGAAACTCATCTACTTTCTAAACTTACCGATCATTGTAGTATTAATTTAAGGAATTGATTCACGCTCCTTCTAAAACACATTTGAAAATTCCCGCTTTATTTCAAATATGACGTCATTTTTTCCTCAGAGAAATCTCTTTTTAATTGCATAATTGTTGTTAATTTTCTTTTTCTGGCAGTCAGGAAAAGGCGGCAGTCAGGGCGTAAATTTTAGCGGAGAACTCACATTTGTATGTAACTGATATTCAAGCTAATTATTAATCAGTATCGATAAAAAATATTTCAGTTTTTCATCTTAAATATTACGTCCATTATCTATCTACTTTCATTGTACATTGTTAGTCATGCTCCCTGTATTATTACGAATATTTGAAAATACATGTTTTATTTATGACGTGATATTTGTCCAAGCCAAGGAGGATCCTTTTCATAGTTCCATGGTACAAGCGAAATCTATTTTTAGTAATATAATTATTGTTCATTTTTCCTTCTAATTATAACGCAGTTTTTGACAGGAAAATATCTTTTTAATGTAACCGATATTCATACTTCATGTATAATAACAAATACTCCATATTTTTTATTTAAATATCACGGAAATTCATCTTCTTTTGAATTCTTTTTAATTTTCAGTTTTCACGTGAAAATCGTTCAATTGAAAATTAATTGTTTAGGAAAAATTATTTTTCCGTGTTTTTATTTTTTGGCAACGATCAAAGCCCTAGCAACGATAAAATAAAATGGTTAAATTTTATGGGAAAATGTCCATTTATTCTCTATGAAAATAATGAAAATTTTAATTATTAAAGAAAATATTTGAATAAAATAAATAAAATCTAGCCTATGTTCATTTATGGGTTATAATCAACCTATATGCAAAGATACAGGATCATTAAATTCTCCATTATGACGCTTCAGCCAAACATTTGCACACAATCGGATTTATAATATTATTAGGATATAAGTATTCATAACATATACATATATAATACATAATAATTACATATTAGTTAAACAGTAAATATGATTCTTATTTTTCAATCAGAACTGATTAATTATGACTATTTTTTTTTTTGCGAATGAATTACATATTAGGATTAAATGAAGACACGTAAACTTCTGTATGATTTTACATTCTAATTTATTTTATTCGATTATGATTACGAATAACAAATGAGCAAATGTTGCACAAACATAAACAGCTAAAGTATGTACCGTTTTGTATCCAAAATACTGCGTTCATTATTTTCAAAATATAATTTATGAAGATTAACATTAGTATTACAAATAGAAGGTAAAACAGCCTACCTGTATTATAATTAGTACTTATTAGTACAAAAACTTTTTTCCGAAAAATACTTCAATCTAAGAAAAATACTTTTAATTCATCAAATAAAAATATAAAGACGATATGCATTTATTTGATAATGAGCAAATGAAAAGATTTTAATTTACTGAAAGGCAAAAAAATTATATGATTTTAGAACGACTTTTCCGTGAAAGTTAATGTTATTGAAGCTTGTATGAATTAAAAACTCTATTGATTTAAAACTAAATGAATGAATAGATTTTATTTTGTGAATTTTCAGTTGCCTGTATGCATAAAAACGCTGTAATAACTTGAATTAAACTTTCTGTAACGTACTAAATAGAAAAGAAATATAGAAATTAAAATTTTCATGTTTTATGTGAATACATGTTCAAAATGCATAAATAATTATTAAGTACAACATAATGGAAATAAAGAAAGGAAAATGGCTGAATAAGCGCAAATGGAAAAAAAATAAATTATGCACGCTTTAGTAAAAGAAAAAGAAATTTTACGTATTTGATATTTTAAAGAAATAAAAATGTAAACTTTTCTAATTAAAAAAAAAAAAAAATTCTTAGAAACATAAGGAATATTTTAGTAGAATTCGAAACTGTATTTTATAGAAAACTTATATTCTAGATGATTATGAATAGTTTTTTTTTTGTTCTAAAAAAGAAAATCGAATAATTCAAAGCCTTTTATTTTTGAATGTGACGATAATAAACCATTAAGTGCATCAGATTTTTTGTAAAATATTAATAGAAATAAAATTATGTATTCCTATTTGTAGTATATTTTATATTGTTTGTTCTCATTTTGAATATTTAACACCTTTAGAAGTTTTTTTTATTCATTAAAACAACAACAACAGCAAATTAAAAAAAAAAAAATCTTATGCAATTCCCAGATCAATAAGTCATTCGTATTTGAGCAAATGTGATTTGGCGCAAAAGTGTTGTTTAAAAATCTTTAGTGGTATTTACATCATTTAAAAAGACATTGTAGCCATAATGACAACGCTAGTAAATGCAGCCAATTACATGAGATTACTGTAAGAAAAAAGAAAAAAAGTTGTACTTTGCTCTAAGCAATAAATTGCCTATTGTGGCAACCCCTCATCAGCTACTTTTCAGTACTTTAGCAAACAAATGTGTATTGTCGAGATAGATTAAAAAAATATATGCTTGAGAATTCTTTAAAAAACCATTAAAAGTAACAAAATTTAGCAACAGTTTTCAAAGAAAGGATGAGGATCCATAAGTCGTGTTTTTGGCCCATGAAATAAGACTAAAATTCGATTTTGTTATACTGACTTAATTATTTCAATTTTTAATATTAGAAGTTTTATCCTGTACGATTTCAACAATATTTTTTGCATTTTGTTCGGATTTATATAACTTATACACAAGCTCAAAGTTCGTATTATTCGTGGTTTTTGATGAAAAATACGCAATTTCTCCTAACATTACCTCAATTATTAATATGAGCGCAGTCTTGCAACACTTTCTTCTTTACATATATTATAAAATACGGCAAAATGTACAATATATGTAAAAATAAAAGTGTTGCAAAGCTGCACTCATAGTAAAATATTAAAAATAGAGAGTTAAGTAGCTGCATTCCTTCACGTCACTAAGATACTCTAGGATGCAGCAACGTGTTTAAATGTGCTAAAATGAACGCAATTATTGCTAATAACTGCATTCCTTTACATTAGCAATAGTTAGTTCATTCAAGTCAGTATAACAAAATCGAAGTTTAGTCTTATTTCATGGGCTAAAAACACGGCTTATGGACCCTGGTCCTTTCCTGCGAAAGAACATTTTTTTTTTCACTATTCGATGTAAAAATTTAAATTATGCGAAGTTTAGAAATTGTGTAAGAGCAATAAGGGCATACGGCATATCGCCTTCCGTTTTCATCATCGTATTGCATTTCTAAATTTAGCAAAATAGCAACTGAATGTTGACAGTCCTCCAAAAGCGAACTACTTTTTTTTTTTTTTTTTTTTTTTTTTTTTGCCTGGCCACGGGGCAAAATTTTGCCTGATCGCCGCAAGGCGGAAATATACTTGATTAGCCTATAGGCCATCGTGGTTGCAGTGTTCATTATTCCCTTCGTTTATTTTCTTGGACTGGTTGCTAATTAATGTTTTACTGGGTCAATTCGGCACTGCGCAGCGCAGCGATGTCATGATGGGTGTATGTGAGATACTGGATGTTTTTGAGCCAAATATGTAGTGCAGACTTAGCTGAAGAGGTAATTTAGAAGAGGGGGAGGTGGATTAATTATTTAATTAAAAGAAATAAAAGGAAGGAAGAATTTCACAAAAGAAAGGAAGACGTTTGGAAACGTTCATAGAAAAATCCGAAGTGAAATTAAAAAATAAAGAATTTGTCGAAATAAAAAATTAAATTTCGTCTTATAAGAACTTTGAACGTTGTTTTATTAACAAGAACGAATTAATAAGAATATTAATTATATTAAAAATAAGATATATAATAAGAACGTTGTTTATAGTGTGACAAATAAATCATATAAAAGGAGACGAAACGTAGAATTTCCGGCGTCGTATTTGGAGCTTTTATAACAAAGAAAACTACAAAAATACTGAAACTGGTTAAGAAAGAATATTCAAAATTCATGGAAAATTCAAGTTTTTGGTAAACATTTTAAGTACATTTTCGGTAATTTGAGTCATAATAAACCATAATCACCGAGCTAATTCTTAATTAAAAAAAATTATGTAAAATTTTCTTTAACCATTTCAAAATGAAATTATCAACACAATTTTATTTTCATCAATTCCTCTAATTATGCTTTTTAAGGAATGTTTATATTTTGCTAATATAATATTGCAGAAAATGACATAAAATGAGAAAAAAAAATATAGCTATATTACTTTAACTCCAGTTTCAAAATTAAAGTGGTAAATTAAGTGCGAATTTAAAACACATTTGCAAAAACATTTGCTTATTTGTTGATTTTGATTTAATTATATAAATTACCGTTAAATGTTGCGTTAATGTTTTTTTTTTTTTTACTTTACTTTACGAAATTTAAAATATTGTTCCAAAAATTTTATCAAAAGTAATCTTTCTGAACATTTTAAAGAAAAAATAAATATTTTAAACTTTCTCACTGGGAATTTGATAAAATATGAAGAATTACCTCCCAAGGTAGATTTTTTTTTCTTGAAACTTGTTTTATTAAAAAATATTTTTGATGTATTAGTATCTAAAAAATTTTACCCTGAAATATAGATATGAGAGCTTGTAAAAGTCAAACGACACATGATTATAAAAGTTTTAACTATTATAAGTGTTGAAGACAGATAATACATATGTTTAAAAAGAATACCTCTTAGGTGAATAAAAAAGAAATTATAAAATAATAGAAAACTATTTTTTCCATAATTCCATGACTATTTTTTCCAGTGTAATATTATTTTTTACAAATTAATAATTTTTAATAGTCTAACTATTTTACAGTTTAATATCTTTCTTATTAGAACTACTTGTCATTATATTGTGATACATGAATTTAATTTCAAATTCCGAAGTATTTTATTCTCGATGTTTACATTTTTGTTTGAAAATTAATATTATTATATATTCTGAGTTTTCCATTTTGTTTTACAGCTTCATTATTTCAATTTTTATTATTGTTTGAGATAGGTTTTTAATTCTAAATTTTAAAATGTATCCACAAATAATACTCTTCTTTATCCAAAGTGTAAATTTTATCGAAACTTTTGTTTTTTAACCTTATTTTCTTGAAATGGGGATTAAAGTGGGTTATTGCCGAAGGCAAGTAGTTGTCAAACAACTGCTATTTATTCTAATATAAACTCACTTCACACACGTACGATAAATTTGAATATTTCAAAGACTTTCTCATTGAAAAAGTTTTGTCAAAACGAAATTGCCCTTTTAATCAACGAAACAAAATTTCATTAACTTTTGCGCAATGTTTTTAATTTTAATTTTTTTACTTGCTTAATGTTCGCATAATAATAATGCTATGATGAAAGTTTAATAATAATGTTCCGCATAATAATAATGTTATGATGAAAGTTTAATAATAATGTTTCCGTATAATAATATATTTAATAATAATAACGTTACTAATAAGTTAATAATTATAATAAATATATTTTTGATGTAATTTCATGTATTTTTCATGTAATTTCGTTAAATTTGAATATTTCTGCAAACCTTCTCAGTGAAAAAATTTATTCAAGACAAAATTACGTGCATAATAATAATAATAATAATAATAATAATAATAATAATAATAATAATAATAATAATAATAATAATAATAATGACAAGATTTTTTTTAAATTTTACACATAGGGATAATTTCTTATTTTACTTGCTAAATTCTAACTGTAAAATATTTTGTTAGTTTCTGCTAAATGCTAATGATAAATTTAAATATTTCAATAATATTTCAATAGAGTCATCGAAGAAAAATGAGTCAAGGCAAAATTACACTTTTAACTAGGAAAACAGATGCTTTTCTGCTTTAATTGTCATACTTACTAATGTTTGCTTAATACTAATTATTGCTTAATTTTAATGAACACATTTTTCATATGGACGTAAAATTTTAACAAACTTTTTCAGTGAAAGAATTTAGAAATGTAAAAATGACACTTTCGATTAACAGAACAAGATTTTTTTTTAAATGTGTTTTGGGATTTTTTAAAATCAAATTTTAATTGCTTAATACTAATTTTAAACGCATTTTCTGTATACGCAATAAATTTCAATATTTAAGTAGACTTTTCATTAAAAAAAAAAAAATTCCTGACGGCTCGGCCTACAGGCACAGGTAGATCTCGAAGACGCAGACCGTGGGGAGCCTGTTTGTTGGGAATTGCGGAAGATTTTGCCTTTTTGCCATGATGCGGTAGTCGGAACCGCCCACTTGGAAACCTAACTTGTTTGCAGGCGGAGTCGGCAGAGATGTTTTTTTGTTTTTAATTTTTTTTTTTTTTTTATATAGGGGTTGGTCCTATAAAAAACTTGTTAATATAAAAGTTTTAGATAATATTAAGAGGATTTATAATACATTTAAGCGGATTTGATATATTTTGAATTGACGAAGTTATGAATCTTTTCTTCTAAAACCCCCCTCCCCCCCCCTGGGGTCAATTTTTAATGATATCAAAAATCTGTCATACATAAATTTTCGGCCCTTTTTCTAGAAGTAATAAGAAATTTAAACGGATTCGATAATTATCATAAGAAATTATGGGTTTGTTTCTGTTTTCACAAAAAGCCCCCCCCCCCCCCCTTGGTTCGATTTTGCCCATTAACGTACTTGACCGATATTTTATGCCCCTTGATTTTATGTATCAGTTTGGAAGAGATTTGTGCAGAATTATTGCAGTTATCGTGGTATATATATATATATATATATATATGTATATATAAAGTTTTAAACTGGGGGTGGTTTTGGGTTCTGGGAGTCATGATCGGCGTAGATCTGCAAAATTTTTTCAAAAATTCCAACTTAGGTGAGAATGTAATAGGTAGTATTTCTTACGAAATCTACCTAAAATTAACCAAGACAAAAGTATATTTATTAACTCACAAAACAGACTTTTTTTTTTTTCCGTGTTGGGATGTTTTCATATTTTACTTAATGCTTATGGAAAATAATATTTCAAATACTTAATATTTTAAGCAATTTTTTTTAACATGATAAAAAAAAATAGATAAAAAATATTTAATTTTTGAATTAATTAAATAGTACATTTATCGGATAAACAAAATATGATTCAATGGACTTTTTAAAATTTTCAAAATAATTCTTAAATCAATTGTTCAAACCTCTTAAAATAATAATTTTGAATAAGCTTCGAAATAATCCTTTAAAGAGTTTTTGCGGAAGATTGCCGGAATAAATAATTATGTCGATAAATCTAACATATTTGAGAATTATTTTTTGAAAAGAAATGTAATTTTTTATCATTAAATGCAACATTGCAAGAAATAATTTTTCCTTGCGATTTGCTTACTTATCTTGATTTAAAATATTTAATAGGGCATTAGGAAAAAAAGCATTTATAATAAAAACTAGTTTTACATCATTTTATAAATTCTAATTTATAGCTTTTATTGGTTTGTTCATGTTTTTCAAATTATTGAAAACACCATTTAACTGCTCAAAATATCATTTCAGTATTATAAATTATGTTCAAATAAATTTTATTTTTGAAGATAAATTCAATAATCGTTTTGAAATGTTTTACTTCAAAAAAATGCAATTTCATTGAAAAATGTATTTTTTTGCCATATTTTTTTTGAAGTAGAAGAATTTAATCGAAACGATATACGTTGAGTAAATCTGCTGCACTTAAAAATATTGATATCTATCATTTTAAAAGGTTTTAATGATGAAAAATATCAAATTACTGAATATCATAAGCTTTAGTACATGATAAGGGTTCCAATTTAAGAAAAAAATATCTATTTTTATTAATTCAACAAAATAGATCAATAGTCATCAGGATAAGTTTTATATTTATTGCTTTAATAATTAAAACTGGCGAATAAGTTATTGCAACGGAATTTTTCATTTGATTAATTCGGAGCCAAAAGGACGATGCCAAAAGATGATGGTGTATATATACCATTAGTGTATACAGGGCGTTCATAAAATTTTTGAACTAAATAAGAGGGGCAGTAATAATCATCAAAACAAAACATTTTTCTATAGAAAATCAGCGTCTCAATCAACTTCTTTCGACAACAGTGCAAAGTGTTTCACTTCAACACTGCAAAAATTGCAGGAAAGTATCCGGTCATTCGATCGTTCTTATAGAAAACGGTCGTAATTTAACAGTAATTTAACTTAATTTAACAGTATTCTGACCATAATATGGGCAATATTACGGTCAGAATAGGGCTGAATTACGGTTATGTAACCATTTTCTATAAAAAAAAGGTAGAATGAGCGGATACTTTGCTGCAAGTTTTTCAAACAAGTGAAATCAAACTCGGATGTGGGCAATTATTTGCTAAAACAAATACTGTTGAGCGAAAATTTTTATAAATTTATTGGAATTACATAAAGTTGAATGTTTTTTTTACAAGTTTTCTTTCCCGCAAGGACAATTAGTGCATACCGAAAAATATAAATAAACACTTGCAACAATTAAAAAATATATAAAAATATTATTTAGAAATTTTTAAATACTTGGTAAAGGAATTACAAGAAATGGATTTCATGTAACTCCGTTAACGAGCATTTACAAATTTCCAAATAATATCCTTATACATTTTTTTAATTTACTGTAAGTGTTTATTTTGATTTTTCAGCATGTACTAATTGTGTTTGCAGAAAACGAAACTAGAAAAAACAATTAACTTTATGTAATTCCAATAAAATTTTACAAATTTGCTCTGAATCGTAATTCCGTTACCAAATATTTGCCTATTTTCATTCATAACGTTGACAATAATGAGTACATACGTATTTTAGCGAAACTTTTAACAGATTAACTTTGCTTTGTATGAAATTTGGTGACATCAGGGGAAGTGTTGGAAATGCACTGCAATTCGACCAGTGACACCAGTGCTGTCAACTAATTTCTGAATTATGGTCTGTTTAACTTAGTGCCGTTTTCACGCTACAGGAGGCTATTTACAGTATTTTGTTCTGATGTCATTACATTTCAAAGAAAACAAAGTGGCAAATATCTTTACACTATCTTCTTCCTGGTAAAATTTCCAATGAAAATTTTGGTTTTACATAGCATGTGAAACCTTGTGTTGTTTTGACTAAATAAGTCAATTGTGATCCTGGTTTTCTGTACAAAAATTGTTTATTTTGATGGAAAATATCCCCCACCCCTCTTATTTTGGTAACCGTTTACGAATATCCAGTATACAGGGTGTCCGTGATCAAGAAAAAAGAGAGGTTATGTTACACAGTTAGATGAAAATTATTTGCTATGGAGTAAAACGGTAATTATTTACCATGGACGGTAATTATTTTCCGTTGGTCATAATCGACTTAACCATTAAAAAATACATTCTCTTTCATTACCAATCGAATCGAGATTTTCGTGACTTTTATAGTTTCGGTGTTATAACGAAATTTTCAATAAACTGATTTTATTTTGCGTGAAATGTGATTCTTCTTAAGAATTTCAAAGTAATCCTGTCATTGACATATTATGAACTGCCAGCTACATTAGCTCGGTATTCTTTAAATTTGATGGTGGCCGCTTCGAGCAATTCCAGTGAAGTAGTCGAAATTCACTCAAAACCAAAGTATATATATTGAAAAATTTGGTAAACAATTTTCTTAATCGTTATAGTTATAGGCGAAAATGAAAGTTCAGCTTCAATTGAGACACCCTGCAATACTGACTGAAAAAAAAAATATATGACCCAGGTACTATGGCAAATTAATTTTTATTTTATGGTGTGCTCCTCTTATTTGTTCGAAAAAGTCGCTGGAACACTTTATATTTCACTCTAGGGCGCAAACTGTTTAACGGATTTTAACGAGTGAGATATTGTTGAATTTGACTGAATATTGGAAGCGGTTTTATGTTACAACTTATCTCATAATTTCATGTACCTCATATTATGCTTTAAAATGTTGGAATTTCTTATGATATGATTCCCATAAAACAATCTAACACGTAATGTAGTGGAACTCGATTGTGTATAAATTGATCTTGGAAACGCCTCAACTAAGCAGCCAGGTGTATGAGTATGCAAATAGATAACTACTCAATGGATAAAGAGAGTGAAAAAATGCCTTGAATGCCATGCCTTCACAAAATTATTTTAAAGGCAAAGTGATTTGAGTTCTTACTGCTTGCCTATAGACGGTTGAAAAAAAAATCCACCAGCTACATTTTCGAATGAATGGGATCTGCAAACCCAAACTTTGCACTGGTTGAGCGAAAAAATACGTCACTTCACGCAATCATAGTATTTTTTTCAGTTTTATGAATAAAAATGTATATTTATGACGTAATTTTTCAACTATTGAAAATATTTCGTCTTTCTGAATCTAAAGTTCTTTGTATTGGTGTGATTAACAACGTGATACAATGAAGTATTCGATTTTATTGTAATATGATTATTACTTATTAAATTTTCTCTTTGCATGTATTTATTTTAATATTTGCAAGAAACAACATCATTTGGGAAATAATTCATGAACTAAACACCTATATTGAATTTTTGCGTTTTAAAAAATAAATTGTGACCTTTCAGCATGAATATTAGATACATTCCTCCAACCATAGATCTGAAATAAATAACAAGAGTAAAAAAATAAATTATGAGTGTAAAACTAAACTTTCTATTGAATGTAATAGCTTTCAGCAGCATTCAGCTGTAACCGAGAATTAGATTCGCAGTAGAGCATTTATGATCAGCCGTGCATATCGAATAATATATAATACATCGTAGTGAACCGTATCCAAATCACATTCACCCAATGCACGATTCACTCATTTGACTGTAAAAACTGTTCTAAAAACTTTATTTGCAGTTGCTTAGTCGGCTAAACATGCTAGCATAAATATAGTACCTACCTTTATGAAAATTGAATATAATTTAGCCTAAAACCTTTAACATTAATTTGCTTTTGCTTACCCATCATACGTAGTATAGGTCTTGTAACCGTTTTGAAAATCGAAATTTTTTTTTGACGGATTTACACGTTTCAGACGCTGAAAATTCCGAAAAACATACTTTTAGAAAAAAAATTTTGCCGTCCGTCTCTGTGTGTGTGTAAACGGTTTATCTCCCGAACAAATTGAGATAGAGACTTGAAATTTGGTATGTACTTAGTATGTAATAATAGAAAGAAGCTTATTGAATTTCAGTAACCGCGATTATCCGGAACTATTTTTTTCGGACTCTCGAAATACTCGTTCTGATAAAAGGTATATAAAAATTTTCGAAATTGTTTATTTTAATGTGTAAATATAAAAGACAATAAAAAACATAAATTTTGCATAAAGAATGAAGTCGATCGGATAATGAGTTGCCGAGATATTTGTAATCCTATTTTCAACACTCTTTGATTTTTCATGACCCTATATTTCATCCAAATTTCAATTCAAAGATATATTTTAATTGGAAATGAGACGTTTAGTCCATCGCAATAAACCGTTAGTTAATATGATTAACATTTTTTGAATTATAAGGATGTTTTTTTACGCAATTCAGTAATAGAAATTTAAAGTTTATGACTTCATCAATCCACGATTTTATTCAAATTGCAATGCATTTTATAAGTAGTTTACACATGTTTTATTTTCATATTTTATATTATGCATATCCATGGTGGTTAAGTATTACAGTGGCCCTCAACGACTAGTTTTCAAGTACAATGTTACGGATAAAACTATGCAATCTGTATTTATACCATAGATGTTGAAGGACTGCTTTGGAGCATAATAAAGTAATAGAATCAGAAAATGTATGTGTTTACGTGTTTCGTATGAATGTTTCAAGCGGATTTAAAGAAAATCACTTTAATTTAGATAATAACAGCATAAGAATTTTTTTTCTATCTTACAATCTAATTTTCCCTGAGAATGAAGACCCGCAGGAATAAAAACCGATTTTAATGTGACCTACCAGTTTGATAGAGTAATATGCCCAATTCATATCGAAGTTTAAAAAACCCCTTTAAAATTGTATTTAAAGAGGATATTTTGTACAACAGTGATATTTTAGATATTTTTAAATAGTTTATGAAGTTTGGTATCGGTTAAAGAAAGAAAAAATTAAGTTGGCCTAAAAAAATCCAATTAAAGTCTATTTATTTTAATTATTTCATTTTCTTATGATTACATTTTAGTGAAAATAAAGGATAATTAAAAAAAATTGTTTCGTAATAAAAAAATATATTTTTTTTTCTCAGAAAATCAATACTTTTCAATAAGCAAGTAACAGCATAACAGCATATCGAAACTTACATATTTTTAACCGTAGAATTCTGCATGTATTTTTACATGTTATAATTACGGCTCTGCAAGGGTTGCTCCAAATAAAAATAGATTTTTTTTAAGTATTCAAAATTGTTATTTTAAAATAATTAAAAAGAAATTTGTGAGTTTTCTTCCATTGGAAATAGCATTTTTCCCTAGTTTTCGTTTCTAGTTTGGCTCGAAGCCGCGGATACACGTATACATCAAATCATAATTTGATCAAATATTATTAACAGAATTAAAAACAAAAAAAATGCTTAGTTTTGGAGAAAAAAAAAAATAAGTTCAGATGTGGTTTTTGTTCCATTTGAATTTTTTTTTTTTTTTTGGTTCGATTCTAGGTCGAAACCCTGGATACAAGTATACACCAAATTGTACCCCTGGTCTAAATACAATTTATAAACAGAAGTTTTAATATTAAAAAAAAGGTTTTTACAGTTTAGTCCTGAAGCTGAAAAATAATTTAGGTTCAGACGCGGTTTTTGTTTCATATGAAATAATTCATTTCCTGGTTTCCAGTTCTATTCTGGCTGGAAGCTCTAAGATACAAATATATACCAAATCATTCAAAATCTAAATAAATTTTATAACCAGAAAGTTTAAAAATAAATTGTTTTACGATTTAGTTTTGAGGCAGAAAAACAATTTAGGTTCAGATGTGGTTTTGTTCTATTTGAAATGTTTTTTTTCTGAATTTTGGTTCCATTCTGGCTTTAGATACAGTATATAAAATCAAATTCAGAGTCTAAATAAATTTTATAAGCAGAATTTTTAAAATAAAAATGTTTTTATGGTTTAGTTCTGAAGCAGAAAATAATTTATGTTCAGACGCGGTTTTTGCTCCGTATGGAAAAAATTATTTCCTAGTTTTTGGTTCTATTCTGGCTTGAAGCTCTGGATATAAGTACAAACCAAATAATATTCAAGGTATAAATAAAATTTATAAACAGGATGTTTAAAAATAAATTGTTCGACGATTTCATTTTGGAGCAGAAAAATAATTTATGTTCAGATGTGGTTTTTGTTCCATCTGAAATGTTTTTTTTTTTCTGGTTTTCGGTTTGATTTTGGCTCGAGGCCTTAGATACAAGTCTATACCAAAACATAGAGTAGGTCTAAATAGGTTAAATATATAAATGTCAAAATTCCATGATAAAACAAAATCTTTTATTTCATCAAAAATGTTTACTATTGTTATTTTTTTTTAAACAGAGATGTAAAATTGTTATTACAAAAAAAATCTAAGCCAGAAAACGCTGAAAAAAATTACTTTACTTTTAGTACCTATGGTTATTATATCCTAACGCTCTGTAAATTAAGACCAACCTATCTCGCTAAATTTAAAATATTAAATGTAAAAAAAAACTGTTTACACTTTCTTCAATAGTTCATAATATATATAATTTGCATTTTTTTAAATTAAAAGTATTAGCCAATTTAAAACGCAATCACAAGAATCTGTTTTGAATCTTTTACCTGTGTCGGTGTTATTCCAACCACAGAAGTAATATTTACTTTATATTTATTGAGGTTCATTTGAGGATCATTTATATCAGCACCTATACCCGCTTCCTTATAGCTAAGGAAGCGGGTATAGGTGCTGATATAAATGATCCTCAATTTCTAAGCAACGTGATACGGACAATTTAGTTTGATTTAGGAAATAATATAAAGTAAATATAAAGTAAATATTACTTCTGTGGTTGGAATAACACCGACACCATTTATATCAGCACCTATACCCGCTTCCTTATAGCTAAGGAAGCGGGTATAGGTGCTAATATAAATGATCCTCAAATTCTATGCAACGTTGTACGGACTATTTAGTTTGATTTAGGAAATAATATAAAATGAATATAAAGTAAATATTACTTCAAGGTTGAAATAACACCGGCACAGGTAAAAGATTAAAAAATTCTTGTAATTACGTTTTAATTTGGTTAATACTATTAATAAAAATAATGCAAATTGTATATATTTTCGAAAGATTGTCTTTTACAAAGTACAACTAATCTACTACTGAAATTATGCCCACATTAATTTAAATATTGATAACGGCTGTCTTTATACGTCGATTGAAATAAATGTAAATTATACATTGATTTATTTCATTAATTTTTACAAATGTTAATCATGTTTTAAAATAAAGGTTTATTATAATTATTTGAATACACAAAGGAGATGTTAATTGTGATGAATTATCTATAGCACGACAGTAAAGATATTTAATCATAATTTCAGCTATTAGATTATATAAGGAAATATTTGAGTAAATTTTAATTATGTAACAAGAGAATGAGGGCATTCGAACCATCATACTCACTCATATTGATTTATTCTTTCATCAATCATCTTTTTTATCACTACTAAAGTTAAAAAATACCCACCAGCTTTTGTAACGTTTTACGGCTAATTTATTTCAGGAAATGGTAATTAACTAATAGAAGAATTAAGCATTTGAATTACCATATTGAATCATGCTGATTTATTTGTTCATTAATCATTTTTTACGACTCTTCGAGTACTAAAAGTATCAATTTTGTAGCGTTTTACTTATAAATTATTGAAAATATGATATTTTCAGTTTACCTTTTATAAACGATTTTTTCCCTAAGTAAGAAAAAAAACTATACAGGGTTATTCTAAATGATGAACCCATTTTCAAAAAATTGTATTTATTAAAGTACAAATCCAAAATGAACAATCTTTATACCAATGAAAAGAGGAAGTTTCAAAGTTTTTTTAAGACATTATAAATGTTCAATGTGTCCACCGTTTGCTGCACGGCAAATATCTACGCGATATCCAAACTCGTCCCACACACGTGAAAGCGTATCTGCTGTTACTGAGTGCACGGCAGCAGTGATAAGGTTCCGCAGATCGTTGAGAGTTGTTGGCAGCGGCGTGACGTACACAACTTCCTTAACATAACTCCAGAAGAAGTAGTCACATGGTGTGAGATCAGGAGATCTCGGTGGCCAGAAGTGTAGAGCCTGGTTTTCATTTCCCCTGCGACGTTAACGGTGGAAACATTGAACATTTATAATGTCTTAAAAAAAACTTTGCAACTTTCTCTTTTCATTGGTATAAAGATTGTTCATTTTGGATTTGTACTTTAATAAATACAATTTTTTGAAAATGGGTCCATCATTTAGAATAACCCTGTATTAGAAGTAATCTAACATGTTTAATAAAAATTGTGTTATTCCAACGATATTATACAGGGTGATTCGAAATTCATGGTACAAACTTTAAGGGTTGGCACAGGACACTGTAACAAACAATTTTTGTATAGGAAAGCAGGATCGGAAATCCATTTACATAGTCAAAAATACAGGGCGTCTCACTTCAATCCGATGTCGCGTTTTTTTCATAACTTTAACAGTAATGAAGATATTTTAACGAAATCCTTACAATATGCTTATGATTCATACAAAGATGAGTCTGTTGCGAATTTCGTTAAAATATCTTCACTACTATTAAAGTTATGAACGAACACGCCACTTCAGATTGGCGTGACACGCCCCGTAATTATTGACTAAATAAATAAATTTTTAACACTGGTTTCCTATACAATAAATGTTTTTTGCAGTGTTCTGTACCAACCTACTGTAAAAATAATTTATTGTATAGGAAACCAGGGCCAAAAATCCGTTTATTTAGTCAAAATTACAGGGTGTCTCACTTTAATCCACAATAATGTCGCGTTTAACAAGACAAACGTTCAAGTTTTTATGAAAATATCCAAATATTTTCACTGCAAATTGTTAGACTAATTTTGGGAGCTGTCTCAAAAGTAAAATCCGTTACTAACAAGTTCGACTTAGACAATATTTTTCTAACACTTTTTAATAGAAAATATCATAAGAGCTAGAAAAACTCTTAAGACGGTTCAAATATTCTATAATATAATTGATGTAGATGTTATATTTTGTAATATATTCTGTGAAACTAATCATTTTTAGGGTTCCGTAGTTAAAAAGTAAAAGAGGAACTACTATAAGATCACTCCTATGTCTGTCTGTCAGTTTGTCAGGGCACTTTTTCTCGTAAACTATGGGACGTGGAAAATTCAAACTTGGAAAAGTTATAAAGCCTTTTCACCCACATATTTTCAAATTATTAGGCACTCACAAATATGTTTAGGGAAAATTTAGGGGGATAATTAAGTTACTTGAAGAAAAAAAAGCTTTCTTTTTGTATATCGTGTGAAAGTTCTCGTAATACCAAACTCAAAAATATATTTGTTTTAATTTTAAGTATTATATTTTCACAGACATCGTCGAAAATGCACTGCAAAAATATGTCCAACCCCCTCCATCTATTTTCGAATCTACTGAAACTAAAATATGGAAAAATTAGGGGTAGTAGAAGTATACATAATTCTTGCAGGACAACTATAGCGATTGTCCTAGGTAACATAGTTTTTGAGATAAACGTATATTTCCGTTACACACAAACTATACTTTTCGGGTGGTCAGCGGGTGAGTTGACGAGTGTTCCAGGTATCTATCGATGCAGAATCATCCAAGTATATTTTATAATGATTTTCTAAAAAAAAAATGTCGGTAATTAGTCGAGATATTAATTAAGTTACTTGAAAAATAAATTTTCTTTTTATGTATCGTTTAGGATATTGTTTGAAAGAACTCGTAACGTCGAACTCAAAAAAACATTCGTTTTAATTTTAGGTATTATATTTTCAGAGTGATCGTCGAAAATAGTGGAAAAATATGCCCCCCCTCTCTCCTATTTATGAATCTACTAAAACTAAATTATGAAAAAATAGGGGTTAGGAGGTGTTTATTAATTAACAAATAGTAATTAATAAATTCAATGTACGGAACCTTTTGAGCGCGAGCTATACTCGCAATTGACGAATTTATTTCAATAACTATATGATTTCCCAAATTGTAATGTTGATAGTGTTTTTAAAAACGTCTTGTCAGAACGTGTTGAAACATACGCGCATTAGAAGCCTTTAGAAATTAAACTCTTTTAATAAATTTATAGGTTACAAGTCATATTTTTTCATATTAATTTCATATTTTATTTTATACGTAAAAATGTAAAAAATGCTTGGAAATAAAATTGAGATATTTGATACTATCTATATTATAAAGGACAAACGTGTCCGTGCGTAACGCTGACGTCATTTTGCGAATGGCAACACTGGACGATGAAATTTTGGTTTTGCGATTTTTGCTACTTCAATTTTTTTAATTTCTATACAGGGCACATTTTCAATTTTTACACCGTTATATAGGGGAAAAAAGTCTACTTTCAAATGCAATTTGTTTGAAAACTGCATCGCAATTTACTCATTTAATATAACATTTAAATTGAATTTCAAGCATTATTATTTTTCTAAAAATCTATCTCTATCGCTTGCAGACGATTACAAAATATTAAATCTTTTTGCTCTTTAACCAATATAAAAAGTTCAGCATTTGTTTCCAGATAATTTACAATAACGAAATTAAGACTTCATTAAGCGATAAATAAATAGTATAAATAAAACACAAATTTAACAGACATGTAATTGAAATAAACGCTTAAAACCGCTGAAAATATTTAAAAAAAAAAAAAAAGAAAAGAAAAGAAAAGAAAAAAAATCTGTAGATAACGAAATTTTTAACGATTTCTTCGGCTATTAACTTCTGGCAGGAGGCCAATACGAAATTACTGCATTTAGTAATATAAAAAAATATTTTAATATACATTTGACATATTTCATACAAAAATGTTCTTTGATGTTGTTAGGGAGGAATAAAAAAAATATATATATTAAATGTAAGAAATCTATTAGAGTTTTCAATTAAAAACACAAATGGTTTTCACATATATTCTCTATCCCGGGAACCCGGGGTTGGATGCCCTAGTTCTAATAGAGACAGTAACGTGAAGAAATATCGGTTACAGAAAATATAAATGAGGACATGAGTTTCAAAACCCGCCTTATCCAAAGTATAAAAAATCGTGTTTTATCTATCAATCTATTCTATTGGTAAATCTTCACTGAAAAAACACTACAATTCAGCAGAAAAACTAGTTTTAACATGTATTTCTAGCGTTCTAAAATCTTGATTTACAATGAAATCCAATGGAAGCAGTCATAGGTTTTTCGCGATTTACACGAATTTGATTTTTTGGATAAGGAGAGTTTTGAAATTCACGTCCTCGAATGAAAATATTAAACATTAATTTAACATTAAGAGTACAATATTTTACATCTGCATAATTTCTAAACTTCTACTCGTAATAACATCAGATTTGTTAACTGAAATTAATATTTATCTAGAATATAAGTATGAAGTTAATCTTTTGTATTGGTATTACAAAAATTATGATATGTTAATATTTCAATATGGAGGCGGCACCTAAGCTTATTTATTTGATATAAATTTAAAGAGGGTACAATTTTCAATAAATTGTCTCTTGTAGTTTTTGCTCTGCATCAATTTAGCAATTAAATCTAATAGAGTGTTATTTCTTCCTACTTCTCTCCGCCTCTCTTTCTCCCCTTATTTCTTGCCCTCTCCTCCTCTCTTTATCTCTCTCCCTCTTTTTTCCCCTCCCTTTCTATCTTTTATTTTGTTCCGGCTGACTGCCTATTCTAAATAGTTAAAACTCCAGGATTCCTGGGAATCTCCAGTATTGAATTCAGAATTATTTTTTTAAAAACAATTTTGAAAGATCTTCAGATTTTATAATTGACCACCATTCTCCCTTCACATATTTTTTTCTCCTTGTAAATGAAAGTAGCGTTATTCCTAGATACATCAACGTTCAACTTACATCTTTGCTAGTATACACGCGTATTTTACAAATATTTTAGATAAAACCAAAGTAATTGATTAGCGTTTCATTTATTTTAGTTAATTTTTTATTATATTCAAATTTTAATTGCTTAATAGGCATATAGCCAACATAGTGAAAAAGTACCCAAGCCGGGACCTAACCCGGGTCATCAGATTAGCGCACTGACGTTCTACCAACTGAACCACTTGGGAACGATACTCAGCCTGGAACTTTTTCACCATAACATGTTGACAAGACTACAAACGCAGCACAAGATGAAATATTTTCCGTGAGCCGCCAACCCTGGGGCAAACACGAAATCAAAGAAGATCCAGCACCGACAATTGAATAAATTCATATTTTTAATGCTTGGAAATTTTTCCTGAGAAAATTTCCAACTATTAAAAATATGAATCTACTCCAGTATTGAATTCAGAATTATTATTTTTTAAATAATTTTGAAAGATCTTCAGATTTTATAATTGACCACCATTCTCTTTTCACATATTTTTTGTCCCCTTGTAAATGAAAGTAGCGTTATTCCTAGATACATCAACGTTCAAATTACATTTTTGCTAGTATACACGCGTATTTTACAAATATTTTGGATAAAACCAAAGTAATTGAATAGCTTTTTATTTATTTATTTTTTTTTTTATTATTTCTCCACTTATGTTTTCCTTTGTAAATTTTATGTACCATTATTCAATCGCATTATTATGGGAACGTTCCTCTACATTTTTTATGTATAACTTTAATAATAATAATAATAATAATAATAATAATAATAATAATAAACACAGAAACTTAGTCAGTCTGTGAGATTCCTATTAACAATTGAAGATCATTAATAAAATATTGTAATTCATTTTTTTTAGTTGTGAAATTACTTTAGCGCTACACATTTTGTAATTTTCTTTTCACATATTTTATAAATTCATTCTTAAGTTAAGTTTTGATTACCATTTGCTTTCTTCAAGTAGCTTTTGTTTCTATAAATAACATGAATATTATTATTATTTTAATTATTATATCAACTTATATCAACATTTCACTCAATTGTTAAAAAAAGAAGCGTTTATTGGGGCAAAATATTTTTTTGAATACAAATTCATTAAAATTCTAAAACTGCATTAACTTAGTCAAAGTAGATTTCACAAGTGTGCAAATTTAGCACACATTTTAAACGAACTCAGCGATCACTACTAAAATCCTATTATTCACCATTTCTCTGTGCACATGTCAGTTCAAGTACTTCAACAACTAAGATGAATCTTTCTCGAATGGACATTTGGCTTCATCCATTGTATAGTATGTCACTGTTCTCCGACGAAACATTCGTAGTGAACAATACTAATTTAAAATTTAACTCGCATTCATAATCCTTAAGGGGAATAGCTTCCTTAATTTAAGATAAAAGCGTTCCTCATTTGAAATAGAAATTAATATTACCTGGATATTTTCGTAAAATCTGTTAGTTGCTTTTGTCTGAAGCATATTTAATAAAATAAGATACTTATAATCAGTGATATATGTTTAGTAGTCCATTGATTAAAAATTAAAACTTTTTCATCTTCTGTTGAAAATGTTACATTGTTTTAATTACTGAGCTATTTGTAGCGTAAGTTTTATTGAATAAATTATTCAAATATCGCATAGTGGATTAAATTATCCAAGACTTCTCAATGTGTCACCTACACACCGTTCTCTGTATGAACAGATAACCTACGCACATTTTTGCATAAATGTCTTTAGAATGGATTTAAAAAATATCTAACCAGCAATCTGGATACATTAGAAGAATACCAACGATAATTCAGTATTTGCGGACAGATCTGAGAAGCATCGAGCAGAGATCGAATATTCGTTTCTCAGTACATTTTAGCGATAAAAATTGGTGTTTAATTTTCATTTTATTTTTGATTATTACAAGGTTTGCCAATACGCTTAGTGTATGCGTTCATAAACAAAAGATTCTTACATAAATCGGGAAACATTTTATATCCCCTTAATGTCCATCGTTTATAGGGCGATTCCACCGTTACAGGTGTGACTTTTAGAGAGTGTTTTTTTGCAAAGTGAGATAAAATTTGGAAGTGAAATTATTTAGATAACGTTTTACTTTTTTATTGCTATTACAGGACACATACAGAATCATTTTTGTAGTGACACCTTTAGTCTAAAGTAATAACATATTTTTTTATAAAAATAGTAAAGTCGTTGTTACGTGCGTGACTCAGAAAAATCACACACGTAACAACGACTTTACTATTTTTATAAAAAAAAAAATTATTACTTTAGACTAAAGATGTCACTACAAAAATGATTCTGTATGTGTCCTGTAAAAGCAATAAAAAAAGTAAAACATTATCTAAATAATTTCACTTCCAAATTTGTCTCAATTTACAAAAAAAAAAAAAAAAAAAAAAAAAAAAAAAACACTCTCTAACAGTCACACACGTTACGGTGGAATCGCCCTATAATACAATTTTGACAAAAACTGTACAGTTCATGAAAATTGCTTGCAAAGTCCTCTTTCGGTACCGTATGGAGAATGTTCCTTTCATGGTATCACCAAAACTCATAACCTTGCAGCAGAACTGGCTCTTCAAATTTCTACTAGAGAAATTTAACAACGTCACGTGTCGTAGATTAAACGAGGGAGAAACTCGATGGCTGCTGCTGTAGCAATACGGTGAGATCTGTTCAAATCACGCGAAATCTACGCTATATTATGACACTATACAACCATAACCCCTTATTTAACGTGACTTTGCAAAACAAAAGTGAAAACCATATTCCAAGAGCTGATGTGATCTTGAAGCCTTAACCGTCCTCCGACGTATATTAAACTCCACCCATATCCCGCTGGTCGGTTTTTTAAATTTATTGAATTTAGCTTTTTAATTTTCTGGTGACCTCTTAGATGATCGAACGGGTCGTTACCGTTCCAGTCAAGAGTTGAAAATGGTGTAGGGACCTCCTGTGGCAGACTTTTCCGCAAAGTAGCGGCGGTCTCACACTTTGTGAAACTTAACGAAAGTCAGAATAGGTTTCAAATTCACTCCCAAATGTTAGCAACGCAATTTGTTCCATTCAAAACTCATTCGACTACTGAATTACCCTTATCATGATTAAGTAGACATATTGTCACAATACTACTAATAGTGCGTTTGAAGAAATCATCAATTTTAACATCAGAGTAATGTGTGTTTTTAGCTGCGAAATAATCGTTGTGGCACTTAATCTTTTAACTGATTTGCCCGTACGCTGTACATGCAAGGACAGCTTGCTTCCTCCGTTAGTCAAAACTTTTGGATGCCATTATTTTTAATAATAATCTGAGCTTTATTTAATAACAAAAGTGCTTCGATTAAATAAGGCAAAGATTACTATTGGGAAATAGTGGTATTTTGCCATTATTTTTATACCTAGTTAGTTAACTATGTTTTAAGGAGGCTCGGTACCAAAAAAATGATTTATTTATAATTTTTTTGTACATCTTTTTGATTATTATTTTTTTTAAACTGACGGCCATTTTGAAACAAGATGGCGGATGAAGCTGGCCAACGAACTCAGTCGAGACCTTGGTAAGTCCTATACATATACTCAGTTACATCCAAATCGGTTCATAAATAAGAGAGTTACAGCATGACAAATGACAGATTTATACATTTATATATATATATAACCATTAATGAAACATTACCATAACACCAACTTAAACTATGAAATTATGATTTAGTATGTAATAATTATATATATATATATCAACATTTGAACTGAATTGATATATATATATATATATATATATATATATATATCAACATTTGAACTGAATTGATATATATATATATATATATATATATCAACATTTGAACTGAATTGATATATATATATATATATATATATATCAACATTTGAACTGAATTGATATATATATATATATATATATCAACATTTGAACTGAATTGATATATATATATATATATATATATATATATATCAACATTTGAACAGAGGATGATTTCGGGGTCTGGGGGTCATGATCGGTGAAAATATACCAAAATTTTCCGGAATTGCTTTCCTCCGAAAGACGACAATATGTAGCTTTTTGTATTGAAAGCTACCTAAAAACTATAAATTAAAAAAAGTTACTTCCGTTAACTGTTAGATCGTGATACAAGGATTCCGAAACATTTTTTGTTTTAGCTTTATCTTAAAAAATGTCAGTTTGAAATTCATTTTTTCGTTTTCTTAAATTTTGAAACTATCTGATTTTTGTTATGCTGTAATTCTCATGCTGAAATTCACATTCAAATTCAGTATTAACGAAAACCGGAATTGGATTTTCTATAATAGAGTTCGAAGCAATTTAGCTTCGAGTGTTTGAGTAAGATGAGTTGAATTTTTAAAAACATGGACTATGAAAGCTACCTTTTCCTGCCGATACAGGCCGGAAGGACTTTTTTCCAACAAAAAGGTCAACGATATAAAAAAATCGATACTTATTTATCTCTTGTAGAATCTAAAGATACATTTAAAAATTTTCAGACAATTTGTTCTGTTATTGTGGAAGCCTTAGCATTTTCATAACGTAGAGAACATGAATAAATACGAACTGAGAAAAATTAGTTTAAACATTTCATTTTCACAAAAAGTCCTTCCGGCCTGTACCGGGAGGAAAAGATAGCTTTCATAGTCCATGTTTTTAAAAATTGAACTCATTTTATTCAAACACCAGAAACTAAAATGTTTGGAATCCATTTATAGAAGATTCAATCCCGGTTTTCGTTAATACTGAATTTGAATGCGAATTTCAGCATGAGAGTTACAGCATAACAAAAATCAGATTGTTTCAAAATCCCAATCCACCCTAGAAATTCAAACTGCCGTATCTCAGCCATTTTTTAAGATAAAGCCTAAACAAAAAATGTTCCAGAATTCTTGCATCGCATTTCAACACTTAATGGAAACAATTTTTACAATTTATAATTTTTTTGTACACCTTTTTGGTTTTTTAAAAATTTAAAAATATTTAACTGGCCGCAATTTTGAAACAAGATGGTGGATGAAGCTGGCATATATACACTATATTGCCAAAGGTGACCGGTCACTTGCAATTTTAGACGTTTTGTTAACTATCTAGAAAAATACATGAGGAATTAACCTAACACTGCAGGTGTGTAAACAATATAGCATAGGTTATATACTTCCTTGAAGATGTTTTCACGAAACCCCATAGAGGACTGTCAACAAATTAAAAAAGAACGAATATCTTTTTTATAACCCTGTAAAAACTAATGTCGCAAAGGCGTTCAAACTCGAGATTATTAATAAGTGGCTTATTGTAATATCATGTGTTCATTTTTATGAAGATAGCATGTATACTCGTAGAGAAATTAAGGTTTTTATAAAAACAGTCCCAAATTTCGCCTAGTTTTTTGCTTATAATTTGCAGAGTTCTTAATATAAAAAGAAGTTCTTTTCAGAAAATATGACAAACAACATTGTACATAATACTCTGAAATCAGAATTTAAAAATAATAAAAATTGGATGAAAAATGAGCAGGTTTACTAAAAAATGTTTCACTGCGCATGCGCCAATGCAATCAAAATATAATATGCATAATGTATTAGCTAAGTATATAGAGCAACTTTTGTGAAAGTCTCAAAATCATAGCTTGACATTTCTGAAAATTATCGTCGATAGAATAAGCTCGAAATCCGTTGTTCCCAAAAGGAAGCAAAATTATGAGGGGTTGTATCCAAATATAGCAGTACGTGCAATATTGTGTACGCTATCTTGGCACTAATCAACAGATATTTGATACAACCCCTCATCATTTTGCTTCTTTTTGGGAACAACGGTTTTCGAGCTTATTCTATCGACGATAATTTTATCGACGATAATAATTTTCAGAATTTTCATGCTATGATTTTGAGACATTCACAAAAATTGCTCTATATACTTCGCTAATACATTATGCATATTATATATTGATTGCTTTCGCGCATGCGCAGTGAAACATTGTTTAGTAAAGTTGCTCATTTTTCATCCAATTTTTATTATTTTTTAATTCTGATTGCAGAGTATTATGTACAATGTTATTTGTCATATTTTCTGAAAAGAAATTTTTTTTTATATTAAGAACTCTGCAAATTATAAGCAAAAAACTAGGCGAAATTTGGGACTGTTTTTATAAAAACCATAATTTCTCTACGAGTATGAATGCTATCCTCATAAAAATGAACACAGTATATTACAATAAGTCACTTATTAATAATCTCGAGTTTGAACGCCGTTGCTACATTAGTTTTTACAGGGTTATCCAAAAGATATTCGTTCTTATTCAATTTGTTGACAGTCCCCTATGGGGTTTCGTGGAAAAATCTTCGCGGAAATATATAACCTATACTATACTGTTTACACACCTGCAGCTTCAGGTTAATTCCTCATGTATTTTTCTAGATAGTTAACAAAACGTCTAAAATCGCAAGTGACCGGTCACCTTTGTCAATATAGTGTGTATATATATATATATATATATATATATATATATATATATGTGTATGTATAATATCAACATTTGAACGGAGGGTGGTTTTGAGATCTGGGGTTATGATCGGTGAAAATATACCAAATTTTTTTGGAATTGCTCTTCTCTGAACGGCTGCAATAGGTAGCTTTTTGTAATGAAAGAGATGGTTTTTGAAATGCTACCTAAAAGATATATTAAAGAGATATACGTCAAATTAACCACATCTCCTTTCTATATATCAGATTGTGAAGAAATTTGTGCCCAATGTTCTAGAGATGTTTATTTAAGTTTATACATATTCATTAAGTTCATTTTAGGAGAAAAATCTGAAATTCGACATTTTTGTCATTTTTTTTGTCAAAATGAGTGATACCTAGTCCCTTTAAGAAACGAAAAAGTTGAAGGATTAAGGAATGAACAGATTTTAAGTGAATATTTTATTTTTAAAACATCGCTTTGATATTTAAACAAGTTGGAAATTGTACGTCAAATGTGACAAATGAGGTGCGTTCGTACAGTGAAATAAATTATATCGTCTGTTATTAGGATATGATTAATTTCCGTAATAAAATAAGTGCATTTTAAGTTGGCAAAATAGCTTTGAAAATTTCAGAACTTGAAATCCATATTTAGATTCTTTTAGGTAGATTTCGTAAGAAATACTACCTATTACATTCTCACCTAAGTTGGAAATTTTGAAAAATTTTTGCAGATCTACGCCGATCATGACTCCCAGAACCCAAAACCACCCCCAGTTCAAAACTTTATCTATCTATCTATCTATCTATCTATCTATCTATCTATCTATGTCACTTTTTTCTGACCACGATAACTGGAAAAATTCTACACAAATCTCTTCCAAACTGATACATAAAATCAAGGGTCATAAAATCTCGGTCAAGTTCGTTAATGGGCAAAATCGAACCAAGGGGGGAAATGGGGGGGGGCTTTTTGTGAAAACAGAAAAACCCTCATAATTTCTTTATTTTTATTCGTATCGAATCCGTTTAAAGTTATTATTACTTCTAGGAAAAGGGCCGAAAATTTATGTATGACAGATTTTTGATATAATTAAAAATGGCCCCAAGGGGGGAAAAAAGGGGGGTTTTAGAAAAAAAAATCATAGCTTCGTCAATTCACAAGATATCAAATCCGCATAAATTTATTATTAATCCTCTTAGTATTATCTAAAACGTTTATACTGACAAGTTTTTTATAGGACCAACCGTTATAGCAAAAAAAAAAAAAAAAAAAAATTAAAAACAAAACAAATCCCTGCCGGCTCCGCCTACAAACAAGTTATTTTTCGAAGTAGGCGGTTCCAACTCCCGCATCTTTTCGAAACTGATACATAAAATCAAGGGGCATAAAATCTCGGTCAAGTTTGTTAATGGGCAAAATCGAACCAAGGGGGGGGGGGGGACTTTTTGTGAAAACAGAAAAAAACCCATAATTTCTTAATTATGATACGTATCGAATCCGTTTGAAGTTATTATTACTTTTAGGAACTGGGCCGAAAATTTATGTGTGACAGATTTTTGATATAATTAAAAATTGCCTTAAGGGGGGAGGGAGGGAGGTTTTTGAAGAAAAAAATTCATAACTTCGTCAATTCCCAAGATTTCAAATCGCTTAAATTTATTATAAATCCTCTTAATATTATCTAAAACTTTTATATTGGCATGTTTTTTATAGGACCAACTCTTATAGCAAAAAAAAAAAATCCTTGCTGGCTCCGCCTGCAAACAAGTTTGGTTTCGAAGTAGGCGGTTCCAATAGCAACATCATCGCAAAAAGGTCATTTTTTCCGCAATTCTCGACAAACAGGCACCATACGGTCTGCGTCTTCGAAATCTACCTGTGCCTGTAGGCCGAGCCGTCAGGGATTTTTTTTCAATTACTATCTATTTCTCCGTAAAGATTTATCCAAAAAACTGCCGGTAGATTATAGGATTGCTATAATTAAACAACTTTAGTATACAAATTCAGTTTTTAAATTCAGTAATACGGAAATAATATGGCTCCATCTTAAATATGAGGTAATCACCTTGGAACCTAGAATCATTACATATCATGGGATATAATTAAATTAATTACGTATGATAGGATGTAACAGAATGAAGAAAACTTTTATTAATATCTTTTTAAGTTTTGATTCGACTTTCATGAAATTTGAAATGACTCTACAAAATTTTGCAACGCTTATATATATTAAATTTCAAACTATTCGGTTGGGTAGTTTTTGCGCTGTTATATGCGGCCAGACGGACGGACCAGACGACGACTATAGCTGCTACGTATTTGTATAATTACGAACGTACCTAAAAATAAACATTGTTGCAGTAAGTATTTTAACAAAGTAAACATTGTTGCAGTAAGTATTTTAACAAAGTAAACATTGTTGCAGTAAGTATTTTAACAAAGTAAACATTGTTGCAGTAAGTATTGTAACCTAATAAAAAGCGTAATGTAATCAATTTAAGTTAAGAAATGAATTTAAATGAAGAGGGTATTTAAGCAAACGCATTAAGCATATAATTTAAACGAACTCAACGATCTTCACTAAATTATCATATCCCAATCATATTGATTATTTCTTTATACCCATAACAACTCAATTAAGATGACTGTTTCTCGGCGGAGCATTTAACTTCATTCATTGCTTGAAAAGAGATTTAAATATTATCTCCAGCTAGTAATCTGGATACCTAAAAAAATAATCCAACTAAAACTTAAATATTCCTGATCGACCCAATCAGTCACTTGCAAATATGACAAGATGTTGTCATTTTTAACCTTTTCCAACATAGTTGAAAAGTGTTTATGAATTCGGATTGTCTGTCTGTCTGTGCTCTAACTCGGGTAAATATACTCGTATTGTCACACAATTGATATATGTTATTTATGTTCACTATGTCATGTTCGGTATTGAAAATGAAGTGTGGCACGCTTATAGTTACTTTACAGGTGCACTCAAAATAATTCTGTTACATTACGGTATATGGGGGAAAATCATTTGTAGATTATTTTATGATGTTGTACTATTTTAAACATATTGAAATTTAATGCACTACAAGTTGCTTACTATAGATTATGGTGTGCATAGCACTTATAGTTTCTTTACAGGGACACTAAAATAATTCCGTTACATTAAGGTCTATGGATAAAAATCATTTGCGATTTATTTTTATAATGTTTCACTATTTCAGACATATTGAAATTGATATATATGACTGAGTTGCATTACACGAAACTTACTATATAATACTGTGTGCATAGCATTCGTCGTTTATTTACAGGGACACACAAAATAACTCGGTTAAAGTACTGTTTGTTAACAGCAATTGCTGAAAAAGCGTTTTCAGTTGCGGTAGGCGTTTCTAAATTTAACTATTATTTTGTCTATTTCTTTATGTGTATAAATTCTATAGATCACATACAGGACAGCGCAAAACAACTCTAGCACATTTCCGTTTATTGATGGAAATTCCAGAAGGGGAATTTTAAAGCTCTAGCATATATGCAAACCTATTTATCATATATTGAAATTATATTGCACAAAATAATTCGGCTATTTTCCGAATATTGTTGGTAATTGGGTTTTTAAATATGTTATTCTTTTTTCCAATTAGTTTAGTTAGACATCATCTTTTACCTTATTAAACCTGGTAAAGAGTTGTAAAAGTATATTGTAAGTATTGGAAAGTGTTACATAATCTATGCTTGATGTATAATTTTACGTTCTTGTTAAACATAAATTTAATAACTATCTAAATAAGACAAGAATAAGGGGATTGTATTATTGTGTAAATTAAGAACACATTTTATGCAAATTCAACGGTGAAAATCATATTATTCACAATTTTCCTATGTTTATGTTAGTTCAAAGAAATTATAAATTAAGGTTTATCATAATAAATAATAAAATAATCTTGCATTGTATGTCTATGTCTGAAAGTATCAGAAAGCAGCATTTAGGAATGGTGAAATAATAATTGACATTTTTCTAACAAGAAAAAGTAAAAATGTTGTAATGACTGCTGTTGTTCTATGTCATTATTTCAACATTAAACTTTTATTGGTGTGAATATATATACTTAAACACAATTTTAAACATATATACTTTTAATACTTTCAAATAGGACATGAATTTAGCACAAGTATGTTTCGTAAACCCGTAAATTTTAGCACACATTTTAAGCGAATTCAACGATCACTACTAAAATCCTATTATTCACCATTTCCCTATGCACATGCCAGCCCAAGTACTTCAACAACTAAGATGAATCTTTCTCGAATGGACATTGGGCTTCATCTATTCTATAAAATGTCAGTAGCCTCCGACGGAACATTCGCAGTGAACAATACTAATTTAAAATTTAAGTCGCATTCATAATCCTTAAGGGGGGAGAGTTTCCTTAATTTCAGATAAAAGCATTCTGTGTTTAAAATAGAGATTATTAATACCTGCAGATTTTCATTAAATCTGTTAGTAACTTTTGTCTAAAGGAATTAGTAGAGTGAGATATTTGTTACCAGGAGTACATATTTTGTGTTTTATTAATTATAAATTAAATTTTTCC
Source organism: Maratus michaelseni (assembly GCA_963931845.1). NCBI lineage: Eukaryota > Metazoa > Arthropoda > Arachnida > Araneae > Salticidae > Maratus > Maratus michaelseni. Next base: position 413,523,691 of record OZ007589.1, read on the forward strand.
TCTCTATAATAAAACAGTCTTGTTGTTTCAATAAATCAGCGAATTTTAACTTATATTTTATTGAGTGAGATGCGGTGCATTAGATGCTTTCAGAGATAGGAAAATGCACTGAATTCTTGTTCATGTGCAAAATAAAATAAAAATAATAAATTTTTACACGCCATCATTCATATTTAACTTTAGAATTTAAAAGTTTTCAAATACATTTCTTTTTAAAGTAAAAAGCGTTGCTTTATTTGTTTAAATATATAATTAGAAATACTACGTGAAAACTTAAATATATATATATATATATATATATATATATATATATATTGTAAAGAATCCATGATGTTTTGAGTTTTGAAATGGGGTAGCGTGGAACCGTTTCACAATGGATCACCTTCATTAAATATTTCAGAACAAATTTTATTAAAATGCGTTCTTGATATTTCTAGAGGTAAAAATTATTTACAACAATTTTTTTTTAGCTGAGTTCGCTCGACTTGTAATTTATAGCAAATCACCGAATAGTCCAGTCTTTTACAGTAGCTTTAAAATCTTAAAGTCTTAACTAGTGCTACTTTTCACTCTCCCCGAAGGGTCAAATCCAAGGCTGTTGCGTTGACTTCAGAGAGATCGCACTCTCTCATTCAAAAATCTGTCAGCAAACCTTTCCTTCCCTACTAAGATGGGAATCCGTCCTGAGATGAGTGTTTTCCACCAACACTCGTTCTCCTGCCGAAACTCTAACTAATTTCCCCTCGATTCTCTTCTCCGGTCCGCTTGCTCGAACAAAAGATTCTCCGATCACCAATCAAAAAAGTTTTAGTTTACGTCATTGGATAAAGCCTTTTTTAGGGAGGTCTTACTGAACTTTTAAATGTTCTCGCAGGAAATTTTCCCACGATCTGAGTCTATATACATCAGTGACCTAATTTCTTATATACTGTTTACCATTGCTTGAACATCTAGCTTTAGAGACTTTTTTTTTTTTTTTGAAAGATACTTTTTTACTACACATGCCAAAATAACAATAAAACTAAAAATAATCAAATATGTACAAAAGATTGGATTTTACTCAAAAACTTACTACTGAATTTCTTTACTTGTGTTTGCCGAACAATACGTTTTACACAACCGTTCAATTTCTTTAACAAGAGTGTCACAAAGGCGTGAATTTCCACTGTCCCTACTCTCTTTCAACAGAATTTCGAAGGATTTTAGAAAACTCTTTGTGAATCCGCTCACTTCCTCCAGATTAACTTTCGAATGATAACCCTTCCTGTCAACACTCACTTCCATATTTTCGCGTTTATTTTTCGAATTACCCTGCCGGTCAAAAACCAACTCATCAACTTTCCTTGACCTATTCAAAAGGGTTTCTTTTTTTCCAATACACTGAGAACGGTGGTTCTTCATTTCGGGGTGAAATGACAAAAGGATTTCTTCCTGCCCTTGGGGATCTGTTAAAGGGTTTATCTCATTCCCCGGGTTCTCAAAACTGGAATTAGCTTGTGATTTTTGCTTTCGCTTTATCTTTTCATTTATTAAAGTCTGCGTCTTATTTCCTAAGATATAGTGTTTAATTTTAGAGTGTCTAGGCAGGATTGCCGCTTTCGTATTTACATATCCGAGACCTTTTATTTCCATTTTTATACGTGCCACTCTAAATCGTTTTGGATATTTATCAAATGTCTGTTTAAGCCAAACATATTCATTGCCTACTTTGCTTTTATTTACCAAATTCCATGTGCAAACACAATACGAGCTACCTGAATCTCTAAGTACACACGCCTTCTTCCCATTTATTTTGTTTTCACTCAAAAAAGGTCGGAACAAGCTTTTGTCTTCGCTTATTTCGCCTAAGTGATTTATGCTCTCGAAAGATTTTACTTCAGTAATATCCCTTTGTCTTTTCGGACAACGGGCCATTAGGTGAAATTCGCTTCCACACGTATGGCAGCGCCTCTTTCGTTCAAAGACACGTTCCCTGTCTTTAATTTCTTTGTCTCGCCAATTTATTTTTTTGTCGGAATTTTTTTCTTCTCCAGAATTTTTCTCGAGTTTCGTTTCTTCAGATTTCCTATCATAAAAAGATCTCGCATTCTCTTTTTTATCTGAAATCCCTTTTACTGCCTCATATTCGTCCAAACATTTAGCTAAAATTAAAGGGTCTTTGTAATTTGCCCACGAATCAATGAAATGCTCTTTCATTTCACTAGAAGCACGGAGCTTGATTTGGTCCGTAATCAATAAATTTTTCAGACTACTGAAATCCGTAACACCTAAACCATTCAACCAACCCTCTAAATAACTGTTGATCTCAAAGATAATATCCTTCCACGGAGCATCTGGATTGCGTGGATGTTTCATTAATTTTTGACGATACGATTCGGGACTCATACGGAATCGTTCTAGCAAAAACTTTTTGACGTATTCAAAGTCATCCGTCTGATCTTGCGGTTCCCTTAAAATTAACTCTGCAATTTCGACCGGCACTAAAGCTAATAAATGCGTCACTAAGTCACCTGTCTCTATTTCCGCTTTGGTCGCCTGTCGTTCAAACAAATTTAAAAACAAAGTTATATCCGAGCGTTCCGGATCAAATCGATGCATGATTGTTCGGAGCAGCAATTTGGGTGGGCGTTCCGACTCGCCACTGGTCGTTGAACTGCGTCTATTTGCATCTTGCGTCAATCTAAGTTGTTCCAACGTAAATTCGAGTTCTTTTTGTTTTTCCTCTCTTTCTCTTTCTTCTTTCTCCCTCTCATATTCCCTTTGTTTTTCCTCATATTCCCTTTGTTTTTCAGCTTTTTCCCTTTCTTTATCCTCTTTGTCCCTTTCTTTATCCGCGGCTATCTTGTCTTCGCGATCTTTTATGATATACGCAGCTTGCGTAAATGCAAAATCTCTATCGTAATCATCGGCAGCTTCGATTTTTTGGATAATTACCGGTATCCTGTCATTTTTCCCTATTTCCACTCCCAATTCTTCCGCTAAATTCTGCAAATCAATTTTCCTGCACTGTTTCAGATCAGTTACTTCTTGCATTTTAAAAATTTAAGCAAATACAATATAAAGATGAAAATAATAATTTCGCTCGCTAACTTATGCAATAGGGATTCTAACACTTTATGGAAAATTTTCTGCTACTACCCACATAATACTAACAATTTTAAATACAATTCAAATTGAGGAATAATAAAAATAGTATACATATAAAAATAAATTTTCAATATTGTAAAATTTTCAATACACTGACACGTTTTTGTGTCGATCATACAAATTTTTAAAAAATTTAGAAATTTGAAATTCTGTGTTCATAATTCAACCAGTGCTTGATATTTCTGACACCGCAGGTAACAAAATGACCACTTTTTGCAACTGCTAAAAAATTTTCCTAACATCACATATTCAAAATATTTGATTATCAACAACATCTATTGTTTCACTAATAATATAAAAAAGTACACCTTTGAAATCTTTCAATCATGAATAACTAGACAATCGACTTATTTGAAAAATCAAAATTTTTATATCTTTTTTTTTCGAGAAAAAAAAATATATATATACACATTTAGCCTGACAATCCTTATATTATTTTACTGCCAAAAGAAAATTCACACTATCAAATTTTATGCTGATAACAAATATACATATATTTTTCCAAATATGTTAAAAGTTATTAGATTTAAAAATTTATCATAATTTATCATATATCAATATTCAAATAAAAAATTTCTCAGAAATGAATTTTCCTCACCAAAGAATATGTAAACAAAATGAGAGCCACTCAAAAATGAATTGAGCTTACCTTTTCTACAGTCTTTGTCTGCATCATCTGTCGCCGGTTTCGGGTCTGGCCTAGACGTCGTCGATTTCACAGGTTATCTCGGTTTGTCGGCTCCTGATGTTCCCTAGAAAGGGCTTGCTTCGGACTTATTCTCTGTAAACACGGGCTTGCTTCCAGGACGGAACTGCGGTCTGTCGTGACACTGCAAGGGCTTGCTTCGGGCTTGTTCTCTGTAAACACGGGCTTGCTTCCAGGACGGAACTGCGGTCTGTCGTGACACTGCAAGGGCTCGCTTCGGGCTTGTTCTCTGTAAACACGGGCTTGCTTCCAGGACGGAACTGCGGTCTGTCGTGACACTGCAAGGGCTTGCTTCGGTCTCTGCTTTCCTCTCCTGAACTGGCGTCAGATCTTGCGCGCTTAGATGCGGGCGGGCGTCACTGCTACTGTCTGGGCTCTCTTCACTAATGCTAATAAATTTTTGTCGAAATATCCCACTCGCTTGCCACCAGCTGTAAAGAATCCATGATGTTTTGAGTTTTGAAATGGGGTAGCGTGGAACCGTTTCACAATGGATCACCTTCATTAAATATTTCAGAACAAATTTTATTAAAATGCGTTCTTGATATTTCTAGAGGTAAAAATTATTTACAACAATTTTTTTTTAGCTGAGTTCGCTCGACTTGTAATTTATAGCAAATCACCGAATAGTCCAGTCTTTTACAGTAGCTTTAAAATCTTAAAGTCTTAACTAGTGCTACTTTTCACTCTCCCCGAAGGGTCAAATCCAAGGCTGTTGCGTTGACTTCAGAGAGATCGCACTCTCTCATTCAAAAATCTGTCAGCAAACCTTTCCTTCCCTACTAAGATGGGAATCCGTCCTGAGATGCGTGTTTTCCACCAACACTCGTTCTCCTGCCGAAACTCTAACTAATTTCCCCTCGATTCTCTTCTCCGGTCCGCTTGCTCGAACAAAAGATTCTCCGATCACCAATCAAAAAAGTTTTAGTTTACGTCATTGGATAAAGCCTTTTTTAGGGAGGTCTTACTGAACTTTTAAATGTTCTCGCAGGAAATTTTCCCACGATCTGAGACCCCACATATAGACGGTCAGATCAGAGAAATATTTGCTGTCTAGCAATTTCAGTTTCACAAGATTGATCGAAGCTCATCTTTTCCTATTGTAGTAAACGACATTCTTGTCACACCACAGCTAAGCGTGAGAAAAGTTTTCCAACTCTTGGGAACTTCTATCTTTGATTACTCTGCCTAATTAGCAGACTGTGAGAGATTTAATGAAATCGTTACAACACCCCCACCATCAAAACATTTTCCGGGTTAAAACACGGAAAATCTGCAAAAAAAAGAGTTAGCTCAACACATTTGAGTGGCTCAAATAACATTACAATTTAACCTCACTATATACATCAGTGACCTAATTTCTTATATACTGTTTACCATTGCTTGAACATCTAGCTTTAGAGACTTTTTTTTTTTTTTTTGAAAGATACTTTTTTACTACACATGCCAAAATAACAATAAAACTAAAAATAATCAAATATGTACAAAAGATTGGATTTTACTCAAAAACTTACTACTGAATTTCTTTACTTGTGTTTGCCGAACAATACGTTTTACACAACCGTTCAATTTCTTTAACAAGAGTGTCACAAAGGCGTGAATTTCCACTGTCCCTACTCTCTTTCAACAGAATTTCGAAGGATTTTAGAAAACTCTTTGTGAATCCGCTCACTTCCTCCAGATTAACTTTCGAATGATAACCCTTCCTGTCAACACTCACTTCCATATTTTCGCGTTTATTTTTCGAATTACCCTGCCGGTCAAAAACCAACTCATCAACTTTCCTTGACCTATTCAAAAGGGTTTCTTTTTTTCCAATACACTGAGAACGGTGGTTCTTCATTTCGGGGTGAAATGACAAAAGGATTTCTTCCTGCCCTTGGGGATCTGTTAAAGGGTTTATCTCATTCCCCGGGTTCTCAAAACTGGAATTAGTTTGTGATTTTTGCTTTCGCTTTATCTTTTCATTTATTAAAGTCTGCGTCTTATTTCCTAAGATATAGTGTTTAATTTTAGAGTGTCTAGGCAGGATTGCCGCTTTCGTATTTACATATCCGAGACCTTTTATTTCCATTTTTATACGTGCCACTCTAAATCGTTTTGGATATTTATCAAATGTCTGTTTAAGCCAAACATATTCATTGCCTACTTTGCTTTTATTTACCAAATTCCATGGGCAAACACAATACGAGCTACCTGAATCTCTAAGTACACACGCCTTCTTCCCATTTATTTTGTTTTCACTCAAAAAAGGTCGGAACAAGCTTTTGTCTTCGCTTATATCGCCTAAGTGATTTATGCTCTCGAAAGATTTTACTTCAGTAATATCCCTTTGTCTTTTCGGACAACGGGCCATTAGGTGAAATTCGCTTCCACACGTATGGCAGCGCCTCTTTCGTTCAAAGACACGTTCCCTGTCTTTAATTTCTTTGTCTCGCCAATTTATTTTTTTGTCGGAATTTTTTTCTTCTCCAGAATTTTCCTCGAGTTTCGTTTCTTCAGATTTCCTATCATAAAAAGATCTCGCATTCTCTTTTTTATCTGAAATCCCTTTTACTGCCTCATATTCGTCCAAACATTTAGCTAAAATTAAAGGGTCTTTGTAATTTGCCCACGAATCAATGAAATGCTCTTTCATTTCACTAGAAGCACGGAGCTTGATTTGGTCCGTAATCAATAAATTTTTCAGACTACTGAAATCCGTAACACCTAAACCATTCAACCAACCCTCTAAATAACTGTTGATCTCAAAGATAATATCCTTCCACGGAGCATCTGGATTGCGTGGATGTTTCATTAATTTTTGACGATACGATTCGGGACTCATACGGAATCGTTCTAGCAAAAACTTTTTGACGTATTCAAAGTCATCCGTCTGATCTTGCGGTTCCCTTAAAATTAACTCTGCAATTTCGACCGGCACTAAAGCTAATAAATGCGTCACTAAGTCACCTGTCTCTATTTCCGCTTTGGTCGCCTGTCGTTCAAACAAATTTAAAAACAAAGTTATATCCGAGCGTTCCGGATCAAATCGATGCATGATTGTTCGGAGCAGCAATTTGGGTGGGCGTTCCGACTCGCCACTGGTCGTTGAACTGCGTCTATTTGCATCTTGCGTCAATCTAAGTTGTTCCAACGTAAATTCGAGTTCTTTTTGTTTTTCCTCTCTTTCTCTTTCTTCTTTCTCCCTCTCATATTCCCTTTGTTTTTCCTCATATTCCCTTTGTTTTTCAGCTTTTTCCCTTTCTTTATCCTCTTTTTCCCTTTCTTTATCCGCGGCTATCTTGTCTTCGCGATCTTTTATGATATACGCAGCTTGCGTAAATGCAAAATCTCTATCGTAATCATCGGCAGCTTCGATTTTTTGGATAATTACCGGTATCTTGTCATTTTTCCCTATTTCTACTCCCAATTCTTCCGCTAAATTCTGCAAATCAATTTTCCTGCACTGTTTCAGATCAGTTACTTCTTGCATTTTAAAAATTTAAGCAAATACAATATAAAGATGAAAATAATATTTTCGCTCGCTAACTTATGCAATAGGGATTCTAACACTTTATGGAAAATTTTCTGCTACTACCCACATAATACTAACAATTTTAAATACAATTCAAATTGAGGAATAATAAAAATAGTATACATATAAAAATAAATTTTCAATATTGTAAAATTTTCAATACACTGACACGTTTTTGTGTCGATCATACAAATTTAAAAAAAATTTAGAAATTTGAAATTCTGTGTTCATAATTCAACCAGTACTTGATATTTCTGACACCGCACGTAACAAAATGACCACTTTTTGCAACTGCTAAAAAATTTTCCTAACATCACATATTCAAAATATTTGATTATCAACAACATCTATTGTTTCACTAATAATATAAAAAAGTACACCTTTGAAATCTTTCAATCATGAATAACTAGACAATCGACTTATTTGAAAAATCAAAATTTTTATCTCTTTTTTTTTCGAGAAAAAAAAATTATATATATACACATTTAGCCTGACAATCCTTATATTATTTTACTGCCAAAAGAAAATTCACACTATCAAATTTTATGCTGATAACAAATATACATATATTTTTCCAAATATGTTAAAAGTTATTAGATTTAAAAATTTATCATAATTTATCATATATCAATATTCAAATAAAAAATTTCTCAGAAATGAATTTTCCTCACCAAAGAATATGTAAACAAAATGAGAGCCACTCAAAAATGAATTGAGCTTACCTTTTCTACAGTCTTTGTCTGCATCATCTGTCGCCGGTTTCGGGTCTGGCCTAGACGTCGTCGATTTCACAGGTTATCTCGGTTTGTCGGCTCCTGATGTTTCCTAGAAAGGGCTTGCTTCGGACTTATTCTCTGTAAACACGGGCTTGCTTCCAGGACGGAACTGCGGTCTGTCGTGACACTGCAAGGGCTTGCTTCGGGCTTGTTCTCTGTAAACACGGGCTTGCTTCCAGGACGGAACTGCGGTCTGTCGTGACACTGCAAGGGCTCGCTTCGGGCTTGTTCTCTGTAAACACGGGCTTGCTTCCAGGACCGAACTACGGTCTGTCGTGACACTGCAAGGGCTTGCTTCGGTGTCTGCTTTCCTCTCCTGAACTGGCGTCAGATCTTGCGCGCTTAGATGCGGGCGGGCGTCACTGCTACTGTCTGGGCTCTCTTCACTAATACTAATAAATTTTTGTCGAAATATCCCACTCGCTTGCCACCAGCTGTAAAGAATCCTAATTAGCAGACTGTGAGAGATTTAATGAAATCGTTACAATATATATATATATATATATATATATATATATATATATATGTGTGTGTGTGTGTGTGTGTGTGTGTGTGTGTGTGTGTGTGTGTGTGTGTGTGTATTGAAAAGGATTAGGTTTTTGAATATTTCGTTTAGTCACATATAGCTTTGAAAAATTTGTTTAAACATATAATCAGAAATACTACGTTAAAACTTAAATAAATAAATATATATATTGAAAGGGTTAGGTTTAAAATATTTTATTTCGTTTACTCATGTATCACTTTGAAACATTTTAGTTAAAAACAATCTATTGTAATTCAATGTAAATACAATAGCACTTAACACATTTCTATGTTTTCTTTATTTTTTTTGTCTTATTTTTAAACTATCGCCAGATTATTGCAAGTTTTCATGACAGTTTCTTTTTGTGATAAAGCCATTATTTATTGCCTTTAGAAGATGGATTCATTTTTCAGAAAGCCATAGTATTTAAGATATACACAATTCTTTCAGGATTATTAATAATATTTTTTATTAATATTTGAAATTATCTATATAATATTTAATATTTTTTCTTCATATTATCAATTTTTACACTCAGACATTACCTAAAAAAACATGGTTAAAAGTTCTATAAAACAGTCCTTTATTATTAAAAATATTAAAAAGTTTCACATAAAAATGTCACAATGGTGACTGATTTTTATGAAACTTTTTTCCATTTTTAATAATGAAGGACTGTTTTTATGGAACTTTTAACCATGTTTTTTTAGGTAATTTCTGAGTGTAAAAATTGGTAATATGAAGAATAAATATTAAATATACAGACATTAATAATTGAATACCTGTTTTAATATATAATATTTTGCTGCATAATAAAACTTTCCTCAAACTTTTTGAATGATCGCTTAGCTACGATGATAGTCAGTAATAAATTAGGGCTGTATTTTGATTCTAAAACCAAAATAATACTTTTAAATCCTTAACTTCTGCAGAAAATGTATAAGCATTGAATATCAGACAATTTTTTGCTAGAAAATTGCACGAGTAATTAGCATAAAAGCTTCAGCTTTAAATTACCCAAAGATGAATTTTATGTCTTATATGATTTGTAGTATTTTTGAATAGTTGGAGTGGAAAGTGAAAAGCATATATTAGAAGATTTATATAAATCTCTTACATTTATTTTTTGTTTAATGTATTAAAGAAAAATGATTGAATATTTATCCTTCTTAAAATTTATTGTAAAATCTGCAGAACTTAAACTAAAAATGAGAAATCGATTTTAATGCAAAATGAGATGTGTAAATGTCCCCTTTGGAATTACACTAATATGTTCATAAGAGCTCTGCGTAGCCCGAGTTATAATGCAATATAATGCAGTATGTTTATTTATTCAATTTTTTGACAATATTTTTCACAGTAAAGATCCATATATGTAATGCGAGAACATTCCTTTATTTATCCTATAAGTTTCTTTCATATGTACCATTTTCAGGTTGATTTCTTTAGAACTCGACCTCTTTCAATAACTTTGCTTATTTATCTGTCTATCTATCTATAAAACAATCTATCTGTAATGCAAAAAGTTTCATCAAGATCACATTCGAAAAACTGAACCAATGCGAACCTAATTGGGAAAGCGCATTATCTATCCAGTATCTTGGACGGTTTCGTCAATCAAATATGTAGCTCTTGTAGTTCGTTTACAGAAACACACAAAGCCAAAACATTTAAAATTTAGCTTCAAGATAGCGTCCGAAATATTGAACCAATTTAAACCTGATTGAGACATTGTATTGATCTTGAAAGTATCGTTTATTTATCTATCTATTTATCTATCTATCTGTCTATCTATAACTCAAAAATTGTCCTCACGATCGCGTCCGAAAAACTGAACCAATGCGAACCAAATTGGGAAAGTGCATTATCTAGCCAGTATCTTGGATGGTTTCGTTAATCAAGTATTTAGCTCTTGTAGTTCATTTACAGAAACACACAAAGCCAAAACATTTACATTTAGCTTCAAGATAGCTTCCGGAATACTGAACCAATTTAAACCTGATTGAGACAGTGTATTGATCTTAAAAGTATCGTTTATTTATCTGTCTATCTATCTATCTATCTATCTATCTATAATTCAAAAATTGTCATCACGATCATGTTCAAAAAACTGAACCAATGCGAACCAAATTGGGAAAGTGCATTATCTAGCCAGTATTGTGGATGGTTTCGTTAATCAAGTATGTAGCGCTTGTAGTTCGTTTACAGAAACACACAAAGCAAAAACATTCAAAATTTACCTTCAAGATAGCGTTCGAAATACTGAACCAATTTAAACCTGATTGAGACATTGTATTGATCTTTATCGTTTATCTATCTATCTATCTATCTATCTATCTATCTGTCTGTCTATCTATAATTCAAAAATCATCATCACGATCGCATCCGAAAAACTGAACCAATGCGAACCTAATTGGGAAAGTGCATTATCTAGCCAGTAACTTGGATGGTTTTGTTAATCAAGTATGTAGCTCTTGTAGTTCGTTTACAGAAACACACAAAGCCAAAACATTCAAAATTTAGTTTCAAGATAGCGTTCGAAATACTGAACCAATTGTATTGATCTTGAAAGTATCGTTTATTTATCTGTCTATCTATCTGTGTATCTATAATGAAACTAAGCTTAAACGAATATAATAAGCGCATTTACATGTATTTTTTGTAAATTGTAGTGCACTGTAAAAAAAAAAATGTTTCTTACTCTAGGAAAACATAATATAATCACTAACAAAAATGTACAATAACCTCTTGAGAGTTACTCACGTTTTTGTAAAACGCTATTTATCTTTAGAAGCCTCTGAAACCAATATATTTTCGCTATTTAAAGAAGCATATATAAAAACAAATTTTCTTTTGCTCATTTTTGGAAACGTTTCCGAGTGTTTTTTATATTGTATTAATTAGTTTTCTCAACCCACAATATAGATGATATTCTCAAGTATACACTTTCGCGTTCAGCAAACATTACAGACAAACATGATACATTAACGGCATATACACATTTAAAGATAAAATAGCATTTTTTCAGATTCAACATTCTTTTTTCCACACAAAAAGGGTCTCATTGCGCATGCTTCAGCTTTATTTTGAAGGTTTCTCCCCTCAGAAATGGGAAACCTTTTTAACTCTTACCTGTTTAGCCTAGGGGCATTGAAAACGTTTGATTGAAAATAGATGGAGGCGTAATATGGCCATTGCGTTGAAAGCCAAAGATTTTTTAAAGAACTCATGTTTTCACGACTAAATATGCATATTTCTTTCGCACAATTTTAAAGAGAGCTTGGAAACAGTTATATTTATAACCGATTGAAATTTCAGAGAGTTCGGAAGATGAGAACTACTTTGCTATTGCTATGTTAAAGGAGCCGACGCGAAAACTAACAAACAAACAAAAAGGCGGGAAGAAAACATTTTTTTTTTACACCTAGATAAGAATATTTTTTCACGAAATTTTTACACGGGCTGTGAAACCGTTTTATTTATAACCAATAAAGATTTCAATGAGTTCGGAGAAAAAGAACTTTTTATTTTAAAACTATAAAACGACCTTACGTGAAAAAACAAGAAAATGAGCGCTTTTATCACTAAATATTAATATTTTTTCGCGAATTTTAAATTTTAACATATAATTTCATACAAAATCCCGGGTTATAAAGATATAAAATAATAAAAACTTGATTTTTAAAAAAAATTTTATCACGGGGCGGGGCAACGAAGGGCGGGTGAGCTAGTTTATAGTAACATTAAAATTAATATCATTATGTTACTTTTCGTGTATAAATTCAATTGTGGCAGCTTTGGTTTTATAAACCTAGCTTTAAATCTTGGAAAGATATTGGTTTCTAAGGTTTCTAAATATAAAGAAAGCTTTTCGGAATCATGGGTAACTCAGAAAAGCTTATTGCATATTTTCGTAAGGGATTGTATTATATTTTCGTAGAGTAAGAAGCATTTGTCTCTTTTTACATAGTGTAGGTTTGAAAGTTTTTAATCATGCAATAATATTAACTGCATGAAATTTAATAATCATAATTTATTAACAAACTAGCTGTTTAACCCGTTACACGCAGGGGAGTTCATAAATTTAATTCTAAAACCAAAATTAAAAATAAAAATGACAAGAAACTACTTTAAAATATCTAAATAAGAAATAAGAATTCACTGATAAAGTGTTGAGTTGTTCAACTATTCGATTTAGAAAAATATTTTTTTTTCAATGAAATTTGATTTATTATGTTGCTATGGCAACAGCAATAAAACGATATCCTTGGAATAACGGAATAAATAGAAAAAAAAGTGTTGTTGATGTTTGTGATAAAATGTCTTCTTTATTTTTTTTAAAAGGTAATAATTAAGCAGAATGAAATAATCTCTAATTATTTTCATGCGAGGTTAAATAATTATCGTAATATACGCCACAGTTTCTTAGTTTTGCAGCATGGCGTTACGTATTATGTATATCTCACATTGCAGTAAACATTTAGAACTGGTTAGAACTCGCGCGATTATACGGATTAAACATAAAAAAGGCAAACATTTGTCAAAAACATAAAATAAAATAATCTATTTAAAATTTTTGAATTTTTTGCCCCAATAGTTCAGGGGACCCCTAGCGGCAACCCGTGTGCCAAATGTCGTAGCTCTGCGCCCTGTGGTTTCCGAGTTTTTGAGGTCACATAGATAGACACGCGCACGGATTTTAATAGAGTAGACTAGCTGTTTAACACGTTCTACGCACGGGAGTTCATGAATTTAATTCTAAAACCAAAATTAAAAGTAAAAATCAGCGCAACCAAACTAATGTTTATCAATATAAAAATGTGTTATATCTATTAAAAATCAGTATTTACACAACCAAAAATCCGTAGTAAAAAGTAGTAGTGTGTAAAATATTCACATCAAATAGATATAATAATAATCGAATATGAAACGAAACTTAGCATAGAAACGCAATGACAACAATTTTAAAATATCTAAATAAGAAATGAGAATTCCCCTGTTAAAGTGTTGAGTTGTTTGATAACTATTCAATGTAGAAATATATTTTTCTACTACTGTGCATTTTTTTAATGAAATTTAATTTATTATGTTGCTATGGGAGCAGACGATAAAACGATATCCTTGGAATAAGGGAATAAATAGAATAAAAAGTTTTGCTGATGTTTGTGATAAAATGTTTTTTTTTATTTTTAAAAAAAGATGATAACTAAGCGCAATTAAATAATTACCCGCGAGGAGGTGCGAAGTCAAGTGCTCAACAACAAATCACTAACTTTGACTGTTGATATACATCAACTGAATACGGCTTGGAATACGGGCTCTGTACTTTTATTAGGAACATAAATTTAATTTTTACGAAAGCTGTTATTCTAAAATAGCGGTATTATTTATATAAAACAGCGATTAAACGTTACGGGTGAAGCTAAAAATGTTAAATTTGTTAAATGTAATTAGTTCTGCTGAAATCAGAGCAGTAGATATGGATTTATTAACAAGGAGGGTCAATTAATGAAAAAGCCGCTGCCAGGTGGCGTGCGATCAAGTAAAATAAATGTGATATTTAATAAAAAGTCTTTTAACCCCACCCCTCCCCATCTTCGCAAATTTAACAAATAATCTGTTAAATAAAGTTCTCTGTATTAATATTCTCTGTCATACTAATATATGTCATATAAAAACCCCTTAAACCCAGCAAATTATCATTCATTAAGTCGATAAAATCCTTTAAAATTAAGTTTTCATAGAAACGCAATGACAACAATTTTAAAATATCTAAATAAGAAATAAGAATTCCCCTGTTAAAGTGTTGAGTTGTTTGATAACTATTCAATGTAGAAATATATTTTTCTACTACTGTGCATTTTTTTAATGAAATTTAATTTATTATGTTGCTATGGAAGCAGACGATAAAACGATATCCTTGGAATAAGGGAAAAAATAGAATAAAAAGTTTTGCTGATGTTTGTGATAAAATGTTTTTTTTTTTTATTTTTAAAAAAAGATGATAACTAAGCGCAATTAAATAATTACCGCGAGGAGGCGCGAAGTCAAGTGCTCAACAACAAATCACTAACTTTGACTGTTGATATACATCAACTGAATACGGCTTGGAATACGGGCTCTGTACTTTTATTAGGAACATAAATTTAATTTTTACGAAAGCTGTTATTCTAAAATAGCGGTATTATTTATATAAAACAGCGATTAAACGTTACGGGTGAAGCTAAAAATGTTAAATTTGTTAAATGTAATTAGTTCTGCTGAAATCAGAGCAGTAGATATGGATTTATTAACAAGGAGGGTCAATTAATGAAAAAGCCGCTGCCAGGTGGCGTGCGGTCAAGTAAAATAAATGTGATATTTAATAAAAAGTCTTTTAACCCCACCCCTCCCCATCTCCGCAAATTTAACAAATAATCTGTTAAATAAAGTTCTCTGTATTAATATTCTCTATCATACTAATATATGTCATATAAAAAAAACCTTAAACCCAGCAAATTATCATTCATTAAGTCGATAAGATCCTTTAAAATTAAGTTTTCAGCATTTAGCAGCGGTTAAAGATTAAGTTGATTGTCTATATGTCATATAATCTCTTATTCATCGATTTTAAACACTCGACTGGCAATTGCAATGATCCCTACCTTAATGACTTCTCCGGAGATTTTATACAACCATCCAACCGAAGATAAAAAAGGCGTATTTTTGATGAGATCTCTTTGTGTATGGATTTTAATTAATATTTAATCTATCAAAAAAGTATTTAAAATTTTCGAATTTTTTTCCCCAATCATTCATGGGTCCCCTACCAGCAACCCGTGTGCCAAATTTCGTAGCCCTGCGCCCTGTTGTTTCCGAGTTTTTGAGGTTACATAGATACGCGCACGGATTTTAATGGTATAAATAATTTATTAACTAATGCGAATAATTAATGTTAATATTCGCTCTTATCTTCTGTATATTGACACTATATCTAATTTTGTCAAATAACACCTTTTAAAAGATTTCGATTTATGGATATTTTATTTTTCATTTTTGGATTAAAACAATCACAAATGATTTTTAAAACATTAAAGACTTTTATACTTATTAGCTTAAAAACTGCAATTAAAATAAACATAAATCAAAACTTTAAAAGATGTTATTTGACGCCAATAAAAATAGTGTTAATTGAGTACATCATTGCGTAACATATTAAATATGACAAAATGCGGGGTAATTTTTCTTTTTTTCCCATAAGGATAAATTTATTCTTTGATCATATTGTTAATTAAGCATAAAATAAAGTTTTTTAATAAATTATTTTATCTCAGTAATTCATAATCTTTAAAATTATTAATTTCGTTATATTTAAATTTCAAATATTTAAATAAAAACTTCAATTTGTTCTGCGAACTGTACTGCAAATTCCCAGCACACATTGGGAGCACATTTTGAACACTTTGATTCAAGAAAAGTGTTTCAGTTACCTTAATGTGTACTGAATGTGTTCCGAATATGCTCCGCTACCTGTTCTGAAAGTGTACCGAAAGTGTTCTGCTCAGTATATGTGTTAAATCTAAACTTTGGAACACATTTGGGAACGAATTGAGAGCACATTTGGGCACAGTTGGGAAAACATCGCTTTCAAAAAGTGCTCTAGAAAGTGTGGGGAAAAAAAGAAGTATCTCAGAAGTATCTCAGAAGTATCTCAGAAGCTCTCAGAAGTATTCTAAAAACTGTTCCAAAAAGTGCGCTTCAAAGTGTTCGAAAAAAGGTGACAAAATAAGTGTTCTAAAGTGTTTTAAAAAGTGTATAAAGATTTGCTGGGTGGGTAAATTGTTTCAATCATACATATGGGAAAGATTAAACTGTTATTTTTATATTCGAACAAAGTAATAAAAAATCGAGATCGATATATTTAATGGTCATTAACCGTTTGTATTACGGTATTGCATATCTGCAACATACATAAAAGTCACTTATACAGTGTTACTTATACATTGGTCTTTAAAAGACGAATTATTTAGTATTACTATCTTTCAACACAGCAGTTAATATAAAATGTTCATATAATTCTCAACAGACGGCAATACTAAGCTAATTTTTCATACAAAATTGTATTTATCATTTGAGCAGTTTCATATCGTTATTGCTAAAATGAATTTCATGAATTTTATAAAATAAGTATAATGGTTTAAAAAAAAAAAAAAACATGCTTTCTTAATTTTTATTTGTCTTATGGCACTTTATAGAGAATAGCAGGCTATGCTCATGGAAGGAGATTATGGAAGATTAATGGATTTAAATCAGAATTTCGACAATTAGCCAGCTATCGCCAAGTTGGTTTCATATTTGGCAAGTGATTTTTGTCGCCAAATTCGACGATATTGCCACTAAGTTGGCCAAAAGTTTGCGCTATTGTGGTAACCCTGTCATCAGTACTATTTCATATAAATGCTGACGTCGTAATGATGTGGGCAACAATGTGATTAAAATGGGTGAATGTTACAACAATGAAGCTATAATTAATATTAAAGAATCGCAACGTTATTTCTATGAAGAAAATACAAGTTTTTGGTCAACGTTGTCCCTCCTTAAGAATCGAGTTATAAAAAATCAATGTCCAATTCGTGTATTGCCCTCAGGAATACATATATATTCCAAATTTCAAAGCTCTATGTCAACAGGAAGTGTGTGAAAAATGAGTGACAAGAGTTGACTGCAAAATACATACATAATTGTAAAGTAAAAGAAAGTATGTAATAATTTAAATGCTGAAGATGTTCAAAAATAGATTTTTTACAAAGGTAAGTTCGTATACTTTATAATTTCGTATTAAAAAATTAACAATATTTATGAAAAATATGCGATTTTCTTATTGTTGCAGATATGAAAAAAAACACTTTTTACTCAATAATTTTTTAATTTTATGTTCTAATTTATTTTAAATTAATTTTTACAGGCTTCAAATGACGTTTTTCAACATATGAGTAAACAATTTTGAAATCGGAATTGTTGAGTTACAAAAGGTAACATCCTGTGTTTTCCATGTACGTATTTAAACACATTTATTGCTGAAGAATGTTAGGCTAATCATATTTATTTTCGACATTTGAACGCATATTGATGAATTAGACGTCAGACAATGTATCGGATATCAACTTGTTTTCTCCGTTAAAGATTAAGTTTTAAATAAAGAGCAATAACTTGTAATTTCTTGATTTATTCTTGTAATTGTCATCCATATTCACATTCTGATTGGTAAAAATATTATTATATGCAAACAATATCAGCAATTATTTTCTCTGTAATGCGTAATTAACACGTTTCTTTCCATAATCAGGAAGTGCACTCTAACACTTCACCGCCTGGGCTACGACCGTGCAGTGATTCGTTGATCTCCAAAGCTTAGGACCCATATGCATAGCTGCCAACTTGTACGTTCATCAAATACCGCTAAAATTTAATAATTATTTTTATCTTATTTGTAAATTTTGGTAATTATATAAAGCAAAATTCACTATTAAATTTTAGTTGCAAGAAAAAACATAAAAGTTGGCAACTATGCCATATACACGAATGGCGCACCTTTGTTATTGTAAAACGCAAAGACATTTTATTGCATTTAGGAGGAGTTTAAAAAGGATTAAACAAAAGAAATTGCGAGATAAAGACCCCCTATATTAGTGATAGAGGTAGACTATACTTTTTCTTTCTATAAGTGAAATTAGGCCATAGAAATGGTTAGGTTAGGAAAACCACATGACAGAATTCCGAAAATATTCTATTGTAAATAATTGTAGGTTCTGAGCTTAAAAGTGTTCTATATCCCATAATTGTTTTTACACTCTAAAACGACATTTTCGAAACTGAGCAAAAAATACTCAAATCTGAGTATGCCGTGTTGTCAAAATGGCTCCGAATCAAAATTACTCAAGTTTGAATCATGTATATACTCATTTCTGAAAACATGCACTCAAGAATAAAACATCATGTGCTCATATTTGAGTATTTCCATGTTTCAAAAATGAGTATGAACTGATTCTAATCATTTTTGAGTATGTAAATGTTTCAAAAATGAGCATGAACTGACCTCTGTGTGTTCAGTTTTGAGTAGGTCCATGTTTCAATATTCTGAGTACTTCTGGTATTTCAGAATTGAAAGCATTGGGGTCGTCCTATTTGAAACAAAAATTTTCATAACAAAATGAAAACATCGATTTACTCAGATTTTAAAGTGTCATTTTTCTCAGTGTAGGAATAATTTGAGGCACTCTGAATAAGCGAGTGCGCAACAGATGCCTCTAATAAAATATTTTGCATTTAATAAAGATAGATAAAAATTATTTAAAACACTTTTTTCATAAGCCATCCTTTACTTTTTACTAATCTAATCTGAAATAAAAAACTGGGCATGAAAAATAAAAAGAAAAAAATGGGAGGAAGAAACATGAAAAGAAGCTTAAATGCATATATTAAGTTCATTTTTCACATATATTTTGGTAGACTGTAGCAGGTTTGAAAGTTTTTAATCGTGCATTTAATAACTAATTTATTACCTAATGCGAATAATTAAAGTTAATATTATCTCTTAACTTCCGCACATTAATTGAGGGAAATATCCCATAACATGTTAATTATGATAAATTGCGGAGTAAATTTTCTTTTATTTTTCTAATAAGATTATTCTTTCATCGTATTATTAATAATTCATAAAATAAAGCATTTTAATAAATCTCAGTAATTCATACTCGTTAAAATTAGAAATTTGGTTATATTTAAATTTTGTATTGAAATACAAACTCCAATTTGCTCTACGAAGTGAATCATTTGTTTCAGTCATACACGTGGAAAAGATTAAATTCTAATTATTATATTTATTTTAACAAAGTAATAAGTAAACAAACGAAATAACAATTTTTAATGATCATTAAATTCTGTGTTTTTCATAAATGTATTTATTACTGAAGAATATTATGATAATCATTTCTATTTCCGTCATTTGAATGAATTTTGATGAATCAGATATAAGAGTAATATATCAGATATCAATATTTATCGCAAAGTTTTATTCGTTATCTTTATAGATTAATTTAAAAAACAATAAAATTATCTTCTTCATAATAAAATATTTTATTAATATATTAAAAGGAATCACATTTCTGTATCCAATTGCTTAATTGGTATTTTTTCATCAGCTTACTAATAATAGAGTTTTCAACATTTTTTGATTTTTCAATACTTCAACTACAGTCTATTTTTTTTAAACTATTAAAAACAGTTTTGCAAATTTAAATTATATTTATCTTGACTACTTCACTTGAAGAACGCTGTATATTGCAATCGTTATGAAACAACCTCTTCTGAAATATGTTGTGTTTCATATCTCTAAAATGTCGTGATTAATTTTCATAGTTATTGAAAGTTCTCATTCATAATAGATAATTGAATTGTACTGCTTTTCCAAAATTATTGGAGAGAAATATCGATATTAGGAAAAATAAAAAATATTGGTGGAAAAGTATTTTTATTTTGATAGCAGTTTTGAAGAAAAATTAGTAAAATCTGCTATTATTTTTTTTAAGTATATTCAATTTGAAATATAATTGTGCACTGATAAAAAATTTCGCATTTCAGTGGTAATGTAAAGAAATATTATTTTTTGAAGAAAATCATGTATTCGAAAGGAACCTCAAAAATCTATGTTAATATTTCAATATTGTTTTAATCACAATGAACCTTTTTTATGATTTATAAGTTTCCGATATTGTGAACGCTTCACTAAGAACTACAAATTCAGAAAATAATACGGTATTATTTTTTTCTTATTATTTATCTTTGTTTAATTTTGAATGGAAATAGATTATTTTTTCTTTGAAACAGTGGTTTTAATGTCATTCTTTAATTTCAATGTTATATTTCGGATAATTATTGGAAATGGTTTGATAATTAACTGATATTCTACATGTAGATATTTAGAAAATGTATTTATCTGCTGGACTGGAAAATAAGATTAGACAATTTACTTATTCAAACAAAATTGTGTAAAATAAATAAATAAATTCAAATTTTAGTTGTTTTATCATTTTCAAGTATCTAAAATACGGCTATCGAGAGTATTTTAGCGGTCTGTCTTATCAATTTGAATATTAGGAAATACAAGTTTTCCGCGCCATTGAAAAATATTTTCGAAACACCTTATGGCAAACTTTTTCATTAAATAAAAATTGACCAAAAGCAGGAAAAAGCTACTCGGTACACAGTTTTTTTTCTACATCAACACAAATGTCAGAAAAACGTATTTTCTTGTAAAAATCTGAAATTTTGCGAGGCAGACAATGCCAGTTTATATTAAAATATCCTGATGGCATATAGGTATGCTTTCTCATGCATCCTATGGTATTGTAGTAAACAATGTGTGACTAGCGTCATTCGTGTTTTTTGGAGATTATCTGGTGAATCATTTTTATACTGTTTAGGTGTCAACCTGAGCAAGTAACAGTGGCCAAATTACGTAACCACGTAACTGCTTCTCATAGCGAATTAGTTTTATAAACTACTGCTATTAGAAGTAAATGAGTTAAGTGTATAGAATTTTTGGTGATCAAATTTGTACCTGCAATTAACAGTTTTACTTGCAAATATAAATATATGTCTCTCTCTCTCTCTCTCTCTCTATATATATATATATATATATAATTTATTTTCTATTATTTATTTTCTATTATCCTTTTCTTCTAAGCAGTGTTTGCGCAAGATAATGATGGCTGGCTGATTGTCATGTACTTATAATCTTATTCCATCTACAGTAAAATTTGTCATTTTTTGTGAGTCTTGCATATTATTTTATGATCTAATTTCTATTTAAGTTGAATAATTGTTTATTTATCTAATTTCTGTTTAAGTTGCATATTTATTTATTTATTTTATTATTTGAACCTCATGTAGGTTATTAATTTTCTTGTTTCATATATAAGTTATTAGGGGCTTAATATTGTCGCTTTTGGGCATAATTCTGATAATATTTGATAAAATAACAAATGTTTACTATGAATATTCTTATAAAGCCTTTCTGAAGATTCTATAAGATATTCATAGTTTTCCAATTTTTGTTTTTCTAAGTTTTGCTTTTTCATCCTGTTAAGTATAATTCCTTCAGTGTCCATTCTATTGCTTTTTATAATGTCTTATCCTTCGTTTTTCTAACGTGTTTTCATTTTTAAATATATATATAATGTATAAATCGAGAAGAAACGGATAATTCTGCAATTCCGCAGTGTCTGAATACAACTCCTCTTGGTCATGTAACTCAACGTTTAGGCATTTTTTGGTTAGAAATTTTAAGTCACATATGTGTTGCCTGTGAGATTTTAGTAAATTATTGATGTGACCTTCAAGCATTAAAGGTTGAAGAGCTTAATGCAAAGAATTTTTATTCATTTACCTTATTGCTGTACAATCTTTTGCTTGAAAGTCGTTTGCCAAAAGTTCCAAAAGGTAATTTTAGTCTTATTTAATCCCAAACTTTTTGTCATTAAATAAGGCAAATTATTTTATTCTAAAATAGAAGTAGCTTGGTGACCTTCAAGCATTAAATGTTGAAGAGCCCTAATGCAAACAGTTTTTATTTATTTATCTTCTTGATGCACAACCTTTTTGATTCAAAGTCGTTTGCCAAAAGTTCCGAAAGGTAATTTTCGTCTTATTTAATCCCAAACTTTTTGTCATTAAATGAGGCAAATTATTTTATTCTAAAATAGAAGTAGCTTGGTGACCTTCAAGCATTAAATGTTGAAGAGCCCTAATGCAAACAGTTTTTATTTATTTATCTTCTTGATGCACAACCTTTTTGATTCAAAGTCGTTTGCCAAAAGTTCCGAAAGGTAATTTTCGTCTTATTTAATCCAAAAGTTTTTGTAGTTAAATAAGGCAAATTATTTTATTCTAAAATAGAGGTAGCTTGGTGGCTCGTGGACCACAAGTTGGGCACAGCTAATTTATTTTCCATCTGAAGGCAATGTGCCTTGACTGTATGGCAACATAAGTGAATTATGGTACGCATCCTATATACCAAATCCAACTGCTCAAAGATTATTTGATGTAAATA
The DNA here is from genome assembly GCA_963931845.1 of Maratus michaelseni. NCBI lineage: Eukaryota > Metazoa > Arthropoda > Arachnida > Araneae > Salticidae > Maratus > Maratus michaelseni. Next base: position 413,546,452 of record OZ007589.1, read on the forward strand.
TTTGGAAATTAAACACGCTTTCTAACGACTATTTTTTGCAATAATGCTGTCGATCCGGCATAAATGCCATTTTCTGCAATAGGCAGATCGAAAATCTTGCGTTGCTTTAGAAGTTTAAAATCCCACTCAGTGAAAAAACCGATAAAGAATAATAAATTATAAATAAAAAAATGTCTTAAAAACAAACTTTTATTATGATCTACTAAAAAAGAAAAAAATAGTTGAAGGACAATTGATTCAAAATACCCTTTTTAAAAATATAAATTAAATTGAGAGTGCATTTTTTATAAATTTTTTTTAATATAAAATGGATATAGAATTTTAAATTCAGCTTCCTGGCAAAAAAAAAAAAAAAAAAAAAAATCGATCAACATCCTCCTGAGTATCGAACGTATATCCATTCATACCCTACGCAGAACAGAAAGATGACGCATTTACCAACCATGCCACGGTTAAATCGAAGAACACCTACTTATTTCTGAAGCAACCAATAACATTTACGTGATCACATACTTGATGACGTTTACGTACTTTTATTGGACAAATGAGTTTGCCCGCTGAGTGATGGCGGAGACAAATTTCAAATATTGTTTTCTTACAGAATAATGTATTGTTTACCGTCAATACATCACACTATCAAAAATTAGGTCAGTTGTAATACAGGAGGTGTGTTAATATTGGATTACAAGAGATGAGCCGAATGGACGGACAAGCCAAGTTAAGTAAAAGCTTGTAATGAAAGGTTCGAAGGCCTACTAATTTTGTTTTACTTACCCATCATACGTAGTATAGGGTAAACCTTGTAATCGTTTCGAAAATCGAAAAAAAAATTTTTTTTGACGGATTCACACGTTTCAGACACTGGAGATTCCGAAAAACATATTTTTAGAAAAAAAATTGCCGTCCGTTTGTCTGTGTGTGTGTCTGTAAACGCTCTATCTCCCGAAAAAATTGAGATAGAGACTTGAAATTTGGTGTGTACTTAGTATGCAATAATGTGAAGAAGCTTATTGAATTTTAGTAACCTTGATTATCCGAAACTATTTTTTTCGGACTCTTGAAATATTCGTTCTGATAAAAGGTATATAAACATTTTCGAATTTGTTTATTTTAAAAGAGAATATAAAAGCCAACAAAAAAAAACATAACTTTTGCATAAAGAATGAAGTTGATTGGATAATGAGTTGCCGAGATATGTGTAATCACATATTCCACACTCTTTTATTTTTCATGACCCTGCATTTCATTCAAATTTCAATTCAAAGATATATTTTAATTGGAAATTATACGCTTAATCCGACGCAGTAAACCGTTAGTTAATATGGTTATCAATTTTGGAGTTATAAGAATGTTTCTTTTACGCAATTCAGTAATAGAGCATTTAAAGTTTATGACGTTTTTCAAGCCACGATTTTATTCGAATTGCAATGCATATTATAAATAGTTTACACATGTTTTATTTCCATATTTTATATTATGCATATCCATGATGGGTAAGTATTACGGTAGCCCCTAACGACTAGTCTCATGTATGGTTACTCATTAGTCGGCAAAATGAAGAAAATACAATTGAACTTTATGTGTTCACTTGTGAATTAATTACTTTGCAAAAGAAATAGAATACTCAAAAAAAAAAAAAAAAACTTTTTTTTTAAATCTCAGAAAATTAGAATTTTTTTACTAGCGTTATATACATATATATATATATATTGTTAAATAAGATGTGTCAGTTTAGGAAAGAATTAATGATGATAATTACAACCTGCATAAATTAAAACGATCAACATGACATGCACACATGAGTTGAAATAATTAGACAATTTTCTGCTCTATTATAGTAATGTAATCATGAAATAAATTATTGACTTGAAAAACTATTTATCTTTAGTGAACACAATAATTTGAAAAAATGAATTATATAAAATAAACAAAGATAAAAATTATAGTTTGCATAGATTATAAAAACATATCTGACGTGAATACATAAACAGAATTCATTCGACAATTATTTTTTTCTTTTTGTAACCTCTGAGATTTCTTTCTCCTTTTATTTCCTCCATTATACAAATCATGGAAATAACATTCTACCCCATGTAATAAAAGTTTCTATTAAAATGTAAATTTTCATCGCGTATTCTAAATAATACACAATTCAAATGATAATACGTTACAATCAGAAGGTAGGACCTTTGAAACAGTTTTCAAATACATTGATTTTAATGTTGATTTACAGATAGGTATGTGGGAAAAATTCAAATGGTAAACTTTCAAAAAAGTAAAAGGCAAAATATGATGATCCTCGCAAAATATGGTCTATGAATGAAATGTCTTCTTTCGTACATATTATGGATGCCGTTACACTATAAAGTGTGCATTTAAAGCTAAATTAGGGTTTTGTATTATTTTATAAAATAAAAAGAAAGAAACAGTATTTTTTATATTTTAAAACAAGTTCGAAAGTGTACGTCAGGCCTAATAAATGAGGTGCATTCCGTACTGTAACTAGTTTTATAAATATTTAGATTTTATCTTGGTGCAATAGCTGTTGCACTCTTATGCAAAAAAGCATGAATACAAAATTTATTTTACGTGGAGATTTTCATATTATAGATATTCATTTTAGTTTATCAAATTAAGTTTCAATACACTTTCACAAACAATTAATACAATTCTATTACAATAAAATTATACTATGCGCAAATATCCATTACAAAATAATGTAAAAAAAAAACATCGTTCTTATTTCCGTGAAATGAAATATATCGTCAGTTATCTCATCATCATATAATATGATTAATTTCCGTAATACAATAAGTACGTTTTAAGTTGGCAAAATTTTATCTTTTGTTGACATTTACTGAAAATTCCAATGGGAAACTTAAGCATAGCTTCGAAAATTTCAGAACTTGAAATCCATGTTTAGACCCTTTTTCCATTTAATATCTATTTCTCCGAAAACATCTATCCAAGAAACTATCAATAGATTAAATGATTGCTATAATTAAACAATTTTAGTATACAAATTCGGTTTTTAAATTCAGTAATACGGAAATAATAGGACTCTAGCTTAAATATTACGTAATCACCATGGCAACCTAGAATAATTACCTAACACGGGATATCAGTGAATTAGTTATGTATGATACTATTTAATAGAATGATCAAAACTTTTATTAATATCTTTTAAAGTTTTGATTTGATTTTTATAAAATTTAAAATGACTTGATGAAATTCTGCAACGATTATATATATTAAATTTCAAACCACTCGTTTGGGGAATTTTTGTGCTGTTATATGCGGACAGTCGGACAGACGGACGAACCAGATGACGAGTCTAAGTGCTACGTATTTATCTAACTACGAACGCACCTAAAAAGATCTCTTTATGATATATTTATCGTCAATTGTCAGTTTATTATTTCGTATTATTGAGGAAGTATTAGCTACTTTAAATTTTATGAAATTAGTTCAAAATGCATTTCTATTATAAATGAACTAAACATGCTTACTTCACAAATTTATATCCAACATAATAAAATGCACTCTCATAATTGGATCATATTGTGACTGGTAAAAGTCGTAGGTATTATTATGCTAATTGACAAAAAATAAAATTAGATAACTATGGGATATAACACATAATTTTTATTCAATCATTTATTCATAATTAAAATATAGATAAAAATGCTTAAGTGATACAAATAGAACACCAAAAAGGCTTATAAAAATATTTTAATATAAAGATCAACATGTAGTTCAACGCTCAAACGGCGCCATTATCAAGATCGACAAAGATAAACAAACTGTTCTCGCAAATTTTTGAAAATAAACACGAAAAACATAAATCACGAGATCATATATGTAAAAAAGCAGGGGGTTAAAATCAACAGTCCCCGATTAAGGCGCAGTCTTTCATATTTAAAATGCGAAAATACCTTTTTTATCAAATCAATTATACATTTTCAATCCAGCATCGATGAAATACTACATAATCATATAATAAGATCACTAATTATAATTAAAATATAAATAAAAATTCTTAAAGTGATACAAACAGAGCACAAAAAGGCTTATAAAAACCTTTTAATTTTAATTAAAAAGTTTTTATAAGCCTAATAAGATCACTAATTTTAATTAAAATATAGATAAAAATGCTTAAGTGATACAGAGTACAAGAAGGCTTATAAAAACCTTTTAATTTTAATAAAAAAGTTTTTATAAGCCTAATAAGATCACTAATTATAATTAAAATATAGATAAAAATGCTTAAGTGATACAAACAGAGCACGAAAAGGCTTATAAAAACCTTTTAATTTCAATAAAAACGTTTTTATAAGCCTAATAAGATCACTAATTATAATTAAAATATAGATAAAAATGCCTAAGTGATACAAACAGAGCACAAAAAAGCTTATAAAAACCTTTTAATTTTAATTTAAAAAAATTATAAGCCTTTTTGTGCTCTGTTTGTATCACTTAAGCATTTTTATCTATATTTTAATTATAATTACTGATCTTATTATATGATTATGTAACATTTATTCATATTTTAAACTTTATAAAAGAATATGTAATAAACCTTTAGCAAATTTCTACTTTCTCTGTAAAACAAATTTCTACAAATGCATGGTTGCTTTGATTCGATATTAAAAAGGAAACTCAAACGCAATTTGTTTATTTTAATGTAACAGATGATATCCGTAAATATATGTTTATTTTCTCTATACACTGCTTTTCCTTGTAATATATCATAATCCTTTCCCTTATTTACAAATACAACTAAAAATTATCTTTTTCTTTCAACAGATGTTTTATACAATATATTTTCCTAGTGATAATCTTTTTTTCCAACTGTGCTACGATTTTTGTTTAAAAAAATAACTCTTGGAATTTCACATAAAATGGTTCACAGCCGATGTTTGAGCGTGAGTTAAATGAGGTAACATATGTTTCAGTTTAATTTTTGAAATTCTTCCAATCGTTGCGCACATCAGATGAATAAATATATATACTAATTTAATTTTGCTTCGAAAAAGAATATCAACTTTGAAATAAAGGTTTGTTGATATATCTCATGACGCGCTGAGGCGAAAAATTAGAAAATTTACCAATGAAAATATGGTATTAAAATATATTAGAAAAGTACTTTCATATACTTTCAGACATCTATAATTACACAAATCAATAAAAATGCAAAAAAATAAAAAAACATTTATGGTAAAATAAAAATTTTATAAAAAATGAAAAGTTCTATTTTTCAGTTTTGTAAATTCACTTAATAAGCATCAATGAAAGTCAGTATAATTTATTGATCAGAAAAGTAGAAAAGTTTGATTTGATTGCCTAAGAGGGATTGCTCAGATAAGGAAACCAAGTCTGTAGAGCATACTATCCCTCCCGGTCTTTTTATTAAGGTCTTAAAAAAGACTGTCTTAAAAAATACATACAAAATAATACAAATTATACAAATTTTTTACACATGATTTGTATGAAAAATACAAATCCGCCGCAGCTGAAGCCGCCATAAAACATGACAAAGTTCGGAAATTACTATATATAATTATTACAATAAAATATAAATACAAGTATGAAAGGAAATCGGTAGTTCAGGTAGAAAAGTTTTATATTAACTGTTATAACTTGAATCTGAGCCGGTGAGAGGTTTGGGCGCAAAAGGTGGAAAACGGGCATTAAGGGCCGGACTGATACACATTTTTCCTTTGCAAATTGATGACACACTCTGCTTGAGTATTTTGTGTGTTTATCTGAATATCATTTCGCAGTCAGCTGACTGTGAAAAATTGGTCCTCAGAAACGATGTTTAATTTTTTCTTCACAAAATGTTAACCGTTAATTGTGCAGTTGCAGTGGAAAAAAAAACTTCTCAGAGCTTTCATTTTGTAGATTAAAAAAGTACTATTTTTCCGTTGGGTATATGCATGTACAGCTTCCACCTGTCATGTACCGCGTTCCATACTTTATATCAGCGCAGTTCCAAATCAGGTTAGTTTTTTAATCGCAACTGTTAGCAAAATTTAAGAATAGGTTAAAAGAAAATTATCTATATCAACTTTTTTTCTTTTTTCACAAGATTTTGTACGACATTTATTATGATATGCTAATATAGATTAAATTTAGCAAAACGTTTATTTAATAAGTTATATAAAATTAATATAGAACCTCATTTTTTTCCAAACACGCAACATTCCAACGTGAAAGAGTGAGAAACATCCAGTGAATCGGTAACGATAGGCACAGGAGCACCGAAATTATAAAACTGCAGTAGTCCGAGATAAAAATCTTTACCCATATTACGTTTTGGAAGAGGTATGGTTTGCTGTAATTGAACCGTCATGTAGACGACTTCCTTTTCCTGTTTCGGCAACGCTTGGTTGAACATCTACATTAAAATGTTCTGAGGTAGTTAGCAACATGGGTTTTGTGAACATCGCCTAGCTAACAATCGCTGCAGGTGTCACTTTGCGCATCATCAAAAAATAAATGTCATTTAGAATAAAATATAGGAAGTTAAAGCAGACTGTGGAACTTTGAACTGTGTAGATTTATTATTTGCACTAACTTCATTTAATAAACGTTATACATCGTCTTCAGTGAGAAAAATCAAGACAAGTACTTCTTGTGCATGTTTTTAGGGTACTTACGTATTATCCGGGTCAGGAGGTAGATCGCCAAAAATGGTAGCCAATTGCTATTCTTGTTTATCGTTGCCAATCGTGTTCGAAAGAGTAATTTAACATTATTAAATACATAGCGTTTATAAAATGGTAAATAATATAAAATAAATGAGTAATTTAAAAATAATAAACGAACAGTAATAAATAAATAACAAAAACCATAAACAATAATTTAAAAAAAACTGTAATTTATAAAAAAAAAACTATAAACTATAAACTATAATAAATAAATAAACTATATAATTGTAAAAAAAAATATGGGTTACTGTAATGAGTATAATTGACGCCATGCTTGGCGCAGTTGCATCTGACCTGGCCCGGATAATACGTAAGTACTGTTTTTTGTTCGTCAATAATGTGATTCTAGAGAAGGGAAATTTCCTATGTGGTATTTAATGTTGTCCACAATATCTGAAGCAATCGTATAAGGCTGAGTCACGTGTTTATCTCGGCAGTCAGGGGCAGGAACACTGTTGCCAATCTTTGTGTATGTACTTTGGATCGGATTAATCTCCCCTCTACCGATGTTGAAAATAACTGGCAAAGAAGTTTGGCACACGCGGAGAGTTTCACACTCATTTTTCACCCTATAGAGGAAAGGTGAAGATTTCTGTTTGTTAGCATCTTTCCTTTGTTTATGTAGATGAACCTTTCAGATCCGGGAGGGACATCTATGCTCTACAGACTTGGCCTCCTCGTCTGAGCAGTCCCTCTTAGGCTGTGAAACTTTCACATAAAATTCTACAAAAACACCGTTTTGCGATTCACGTTCAATTTTAGAAATATTCAATATATCATAATATTATTTATATATAAAAACGATTTAGATGGAAAATATACTTTTATATGAAATATAATGCATACAAATAGACTTATGTAAAAATGACTTGCATATAAAACAGTCAAATTCATATGTGTAATGCCATATTAAAATTAAAAAAATTAAAACTGAAATCAATTTTATTAATTATATTATATTGATATTTTTATATAGATAATTAAGGATGGCAATACAAACTGCACTAGTACAGAGTAAAAAAAAAAAAAAAAAAAAAAAAAAAAAACGGATGTGGAAGTGATGTAATTCCACGGAGAAGTAGCACCATTTTAGCTTTGAGCGATATCTTTCCCCAGATTATATGATATCAAGAAACAGAATGTGTTACTGAATGCTAAATTCGTCAAGTAAAATTTTTATTTATTTTAGATTTTTGTAACTGCCATTTCTCAATCGAGAACGGAGCTTATTATTCAGAATTGTTCTACACATAAGACAGTTCTAACTCCAACAGATAGAAGAATAATGCACGTTTACACAATTAATTTAGTGTTATTTTTTTTCACCAATGTATTTAGATCCAGAAATATTCAGATTGCGTTTATGTGAGTGATACACAAATTTAAAATTCAAACCTATAATAATCAGTTACAAGCGATATTAAGTTACTTTTATAATCCTAACAAAATGTATGTCTATTATTAGTTTTACCAATTAAGACATCGTTGCGGTTTAGTGTATCTAATTTATAATTATAATTTAATTTATTATTATGTTTAGGAAATCAAGGAAAGCTTCTGTGTACTTACGTATTATCCGGGCCAGGTCAGATAGAACTACGCCAAGCAGGGTGCCAATTATATTAATTACAGTAAACCATATTTTTTTTTTACAACTATATGGTTTATTTATTATTGTTTATAGTTTATTTTTTTATTATAATTTAAAGTTTATTTTTTATTATAGTTTATAGTTCTTCGTTATTTATTTATTATTGTTCCTTTATTATATTATATTTATTTATATGTTTAATTTATTTATTTATTTTTTATTTTATATTATTTGTAATTTTTAACAATATTATGTGTTTAATAATGTTAAATTACTGTTTTGAACGTGATTGGCAACGATAAACAACATTGGCTATTGACAACCATTTTTGACTATCTTTCTCCTGGTTCAGATAATGCGTAAGTACCAGCTTCTGTTTAAAGATAATACTAAAAAAAAAAAAAAAAAAAAAAAACAAACAATGGAAACATCTGTCCCGATTACAGCAAACGCCATGAACCACAATCGATGATTTATAATGTTAGTGTCAATAATTTAAATTTAAATAGATGCTGTATAAATTTAAAGCAGACAAATTAATTAATTTTATTATATTTAGACACTAGTTAGCTATCGTCCACAAACCTCTCATAATTAAATATAAACTTAATTTTGTTTAGTTTTATTAGCACTTATAAAGCAAACTTTTTTGTATAAAAATGTTCAAGCATTGTTGAATAATTACAGATAAATATGGTTGTTGAAGCAAAACACCCCAAAAATACTACAGAATATAATAGGAAATGAACTAATAAAAAACAAACGCCTTTTAAAAGTTTTTAAAAAGAACTAAGCGAATGAAACAGGTCTACACACAACTGGATAGATGTTTTTAAAATAATAGAATATAAACAGTATTTTAAGATGAACACAAAAATACGTAATAATAATAAAGTAAATTCCTACTTAGGTTAAAATAATTTTTTTTTTCCAGCGATCTACAGGCTTCGCCACTGACGGTATTTATTCCTAAATTTATATCCTGCTAAATATCTGACATAAGAGAAACTTATTTTCGAGTACGGGAGAATTTCCTTCCGTCCCAGGCGAGGTTCGAACCTGGGACCTTGTGGTTACGAGTTCAGAGCTTAACCGACTGCGCTATCAAGACTATTAAATGGTATTAATGTCTGAAATAAGTCGGCTGCGTGTTGATATTTTTTCTCCCATATAAAACTAAAATTAATTAATTAAATTTAATTAATGAATTAATATTTGAAAAAACTGTATTAACATCAAGTGTAATCCACTACAAGTTTAAAAAAATGTATTTGAACTTGAGTGGATGAATAAAAAGTATTTTATTAACGATTGAAAATTTGAACAAGATATATAAATATACATAGGGAGAGTGTGAACTAATAGTAGGAATTGAATAATATCACGTTTAAGGTCAGTTTGCAAAACAATAACAATACAAAATGTTTTTATTGCGTTTGGAGTAGTATAACGCCATTAATATGTATTTCAAGCAATTCGCGACCATCGATGATAACATATCTGAATTCTTTTCTGGTATTTTAGACCAGAAAAGACATCTTATTCTTCTAAAAAGACTTCTTATTCTATTATTTTAGACAGATGAGTATATATAAAGAGAAGCCCAAGCCACAGACATAACATTTTAAACAATTGTTTCAAAATATATCATGTTTTATTAAAATTGTTATCGACAGATGACATTACTGTCACACTATCTCGTGCTTTTATTAAGCATTTTTTTTAAATATCAATAGTAATCAACTGTCAATATTAAAGAATGAAATTCGTTACTGTATGCAAAAGTAGCCTCTGAATTATACAATCAATCCGTCTTTCTTTCAAACAAAATTATTATTTTTTTGACACATTGTTTTTTAAAAAACGTTACAAAAAGAAACTGATGTGATTCTTTATATTTTTCAACTGTAAATATTGTTAAGAACGCCAATAAATTTAACTGAAAATGGAGGTGTTATTTTTGTACAATAGAAAATGCGTTCCGTCGTTATGTTCATACTGTCTCCGAAAAAGTTGAAAACTTTAATCCGTTTCAATTTTTCTGTATTAAGAGTTTTTATTTTTATAGATTTTATTTTTTAGTCTTCAAATAATGAGAAATATTTTTCTAAATGTTTAAATTTTACTCAAAAGACAGAAAAAAAACTATAGTTACAATTTTTATTAAATTGTTAATTTATTCTAAAAAAATTATATTATAATTTTATGATTGTTCTCCCTATTTTACAACGTTCTCTAGCTTTTTGTTTTTAATATATAAAGAAATTAATATTTACCAACAGTGTTTAATTTGCGTCGGAGCTCACGGGAGCTGAGCTCCGGTACTTCTTTATTTTTAGTGAATATTTAAATATTGGTTAGAATTCAACGTAGTTCATAAATGCTGCGCTCCGGAGCCCAGCGAAACTGAAAAAAACTAATTTACTTCTGAAAAAAAACAAAGTCTAAATTATATGTCCTTTTCCCAATTATCTCCAATCATTTACGTTATTTCTTTCCAAAGTGCTTAGATATGTGTCGTAGCGTGTCGCACACGCAGGAGCATAATTCAATATAGCGCTCGCAAGTGTAGAATCAATTTCTTTTCGCCCCAATGGTTTCTACACGACGACGAAGAATTCCAGAATTAACAGCAAAATTATCTGCCGATTATACTCTTGATAGTGTTATATTTACATACTGCTTGTTGTTCGTGTTTATAAAATATTTTTACTCATCAACTTTTAGGAAGATTTCATAACAAATACTGCCTATTACATTCTCCCCTAAGTTGGAATTTCTGAAAAAAATTTGCAGATCTACTACGATCATGACTCCCAGAACCCAAAACCACCCTCAGTTCAAAACTTTATTTATCTATCTATCTATCTATCTATCTATATCACTTTTTTATGGACACGAAAACTTCAATAATTCTACACAAATCTCTTCCAAACTGATACATAAAATCAAGGGCATAAAACCTCGGTAAAGTTCGTTAATGGGCTTAATCGAACCAAGGGGAGGGGGAAATAGGGGCTTTTTGTGAAAACAGAAAAAGTCCCATAACTTATTAATTATGATACGTGTCGAATAAGTTTAAAGTTATTATTACTTCTAGGAAAAGGGCTGAAAATTTATGCATGACAGATTTTTTATATAATTAAAAATGGCCTCAAGGGGAGGGGGGAATTGGGGTTTAAGAAGAAAAAAATTCATAACTTCGTCATTTCACGATATCAAATCCGCTTAAATTTATTATAAATCCTCTTAATATTATCTACAACTTTTATTTTGACAAGTTTTTTATAAGACCAACCCTTACAGCAAAAAAAATAAAAATAAAAATAAAAATAAAAAAAAATCCTTGCCGGCTCCGCCTACACTCTAAAAAAAATCCGTGAAAATACAGGAGAATTTCCGTAAAATTTTACGGAGAAGTTTAATCTTTCCAAAACCAGTACAGTTTCCGTAAATGACATTAGTTCCGTTAAAGAGTTTTCAAAGCCGTAAATATGCAGAAAGTCTTCCGTAACTTTAATGGATTTTTTCCGTATTTCTTTCAAAACAGTTCAATGTCCGTATTTCTTCCAAAACAGTGCAATTTCCGTAAATGACGTTTAAAGGTTGAATACAGAAATCGCCTTCTTTGAAATGCGAAGTAAGATTGTTGTATTTACTAGAGTTCTTCTAGGATACAGGCCCAGCTCGACCGGCTGGCCCATTCTAACCGAGGTTCATGTCAATTTATTGTGAAAATAATAGTAATATTTATATTTTTTAATGAAATATTTAGAATTTTATTTTATTTTTATAAATTACAGAAAAAAATATATACTTTTTAAAATGTACTTTTTTTTTTCCTTGATAGTACTTCAAAATTAAGATTTTTTTCCTCACTAATTTAAAAAAAAATTATTTTAACTTTTTTAACGTGAGGCACTATTGTGTTATTTAAAAGTTTCATAACATAATATCTTTGCAAAGTATAGCTATGCAAATTGGTATTAAACTAAACTGATTTGGCTTACAAATTTATGAATTACGTTAAAATTTATTATTTTATAAATTATAATTTTACAAAGTTTATAATTTTTTCCTTAAATTTATAAAATTAGTTAATATTTTTTCTTTAATTAAAAAAAATTAAGTTTTTAAATTTATAACGTTTTTAATTTATTTCGTTAGCTTATATTTTTATAAATTAAACTAATTTAATTTAAATTAAATCAATAAGTCCAGATTTAAACCTACCTATCCCAAGATCATTAATTTCAAATTTGTCTCTAAAAATCTTTATATATATATATATATATATATATATATATATATATATATATATATATATATATATATATATATATATATATATTTAAAACTATTCAGTTTAACAGAACCGTACGCAAAAGCTCTCAGCATATATGGAATAGAATAATTTAATTTATTATAAAAATGTAATGTTTTAAAATAAGACATTAAAAAAAAATATTTTAATAGCATGTAATAAACACGTCTGATTAAGATAATTGTTGTTTTTATTGGAATTGATCAGGCAAATAATTAAAAAAAAGTATATGTTCGAAAAAAGAAAATATTGGTACTGTTGCAAAAAGAAGCACTCATTATTCATAATACAATGTTTTACGTATATAATACATAATAAATTAAAATTTATCTGTTATAAGGCACCAAATAATACAGCAAAATATTGAAAATTATGAAAAGAAAATATTAAAAACATTGGAACGGAAAAAACCCATCTATAGATGAAACCTCAAGTTTTTGCATCATAAAATAACCAACAACATTTGAGAAGGAGGCGTACCCACTCATGGGGCGTTGGTCTAAGTCGTTAGGTTAGTATACGGTGATTACGGGTTCGATTCCGCTCATGGCAAGGGTTGGTAAAATACTGTAAACTCACACAAGAATGAAAAAAATGAGCAGAAATGTATGTATCCCTTATAAGGTTGTCATCGCGAAGTAATTTTTAATTTTTTTTGGTCCTATAAATTTTATTTTAACGACATAAAAATTTCTAAAAAATACGGAAGATATCTGTTATAAAAAGGAAATTTAAAAACGGAAATTTAAAAACAGAAATTTCAGAAATCATGGAAAATTTCCTGGAATTTACGGAATTTTTTTTCCATTAAAATACGGATATAGTACTGGCGTCTCGATTGCCAGTAAAATTTCCGGGGTTTTTTCAGGAATTTTTTTTACAGTGTACAGACAAAGGTAGAATTCGAAGTGGATGGTCCCAACTGCCACATCATGGCAAAAAGGTAATTTCTTCTGCAATTCTCAATATACAGGCACCACACGGTCTGCATCTTCGAAATCTACCTGTGTCTGTAGGCCGAGCCGTCAGGGATTTTTTAGCTTCACACGGGCTTAATTTGCACCGAAGCTCACAGGAGCGCAGCTGCAGTACTTCTTTATTTTTAGTGAATATTTAAATATTAGTCGGAACCCACCGGAGCTTATAAATACTGGGCGCCGAAGCCCACCGCAACAGCAATGTGTAGTGATTTGCTACTTGATACAAATAAATCCTTGGCGAGTAGGATTTCTGAAAATTCCTCACTCCTGAATCCTGATATTAATGTTTTTGCTCTGTTCTTTCATTAGATCTTATTATATAGAAATGCATATAGATACAGACAAAATATTGAAAACTTTCTTTTGCTCAAGACAAAATTCTTTTATATTTTACAAATAATGAATGAAATAAAAACATGCGTGTGGGAGGGACGGTGGGTGGGGATACACTACGGTTATTATTACTCCAGAATATTAGAGCTCCGGTACTTTTTTTTGTTAGAAATTAAGTCCTGTTTACCAGTATTGTAACGTAGAGATTTCGGCGTATATAAAAACAACTTAGTGACAAATATCTCAGTTAAATTACGCGTACGACATTTTCTTGTTTACACAGTTTTTTTATCAATCTAATGTAAATATTTTAAATTAATTCTTTATTTGCACTATACTATCGTCTATATCTTCAGAACATCTAAAGAAATTAATTGATTATCCTGTTCTAAAAATAAGATGTTACTTTAAAGAATTTCATTTATTTCGAAAATTCATTTATTGAATTCCTTATGTAAAAGTTGACAGATTTCTTTTTCCTATAAAAGAAAATCAATATATGCTAAAACTTTCAATGAATTTATTTTTTATACTTTTTCCAGTGCATTTTATTTGTTGGTGGAACTACCGGCACATTTGATTTTTATAGAGACATTAATTTGTTACTTTTAGATTTTGAGAGGACTTTCGATTCAATTTCAAAAATAATATTTTATATTAAACTTTTTCGCGTGTTCCAAAATATCTCTCAAATGTTTTTATTTATTATTTTTTATTTATTATTTCTTCTTTTGCGAATGGTATGTGAAGTTCAGAAAAAGCTTTGAAGTATCATGTTTTTGTGCATATGTAATTATGAGAGGGAAAGTAATTATGTTTCTGTGATGTTGAATTCATACCAGAATTTTTGAAACATTTTACTTGAAATAATTTTTTTTTTTTTTTTTTTTTAAATGCAACTTTACAATCATTTATTTTCTCTCTCTCTCTCTCTCTCCACTAAAAAGTAAATTTTGTTAAAAAAATCTGGTAGAAATCTTATTTAAAATTAAGTGGTATAAAAACTATCCCACCGTCCATCAAAGAGTTAAAAATTCTGTTTTGAAATTGCCCTAAAATAACTTTCCTTATTTGGAGGTATCTCTAACTAACATGCTACATGGAATAAAATCAAATTTAATATACAGACATTTCAATACAAGGGGTGGTGAATTCCTAAACGAAGAAAATACTAAAAGTCTCCGATAGCGAGATTTTGGCGCTGACCCACCGAAAACGGGTGAATAATTATAATGAAAACAGGCAAAAAAATTATGCAGCATTTCATTAATGCTTCATTAGTAAAAGATTCATTATATCATACAATAATGAATGAATATATGAAAGTCACTCGAAATAAGATTTTATTCATTAGCATTATGGTCTCCTGAACCTCGTGCGACATTTTCAATGTATTGAACTTACTTACATGCAACATACATACGTTGCATGACATCTTCTACTGCTGCGCGTAAAGTATCGGTTTGGATATTTATACCTCCTGTCTTATATTCTTGTTCAGCACATGCAAATTGGGAATGCCACCGTCATACCCGACCGATTTAAGGTATCCCCATAATAAAAATTCACATTAATTGATGTACGGAAAACACTGCGGCCATCCCATCTTCAAAATATTAACCGATAGCTCTATCATTATTGAAATGCTGGCTTAAAACGCTTTGTATTGAATGATGAATATGTGGCTCTTCTCCATCTTGCATGAGTCTGAAAATTGTTTTTGTTCAGGAATGTTTGTTTATTTTCAGGTATGTTTGTTTGAATGGATATATATTTGTATTCAGGAATAACAAACATTTTCAACATTTGCAGTTATTTATCACGGATAACTATGTAGTTAACAGGATCTGTAGATGTAATACGCCCCAAAACTATGCTATTGACCAATGACAGGGCAAAAACAACTTTCTCGTGTAATGACGCGTCTGTTGCTATTACGTAACGTATCGATCAGAGGCAGATATTTGCATATGCAAACATTTGTAAGCTGTTTTGATGTTCATTGACTGTGCAATTTCCAAGTTTTACTTCGCAATTCATCATGTAAAATTGTAATGTATTTTTCAGAGAGCATGCTTTTGTAAATTTGTAAATAAAACGAAGGATAAGAGCCATATTTTATTTGCTTATGATGTATTTCGCGTCGCGTCATTTTTACTCTAGCGGTAAACATTTACATTTTAATTTATGTTTAACCCTTCACCAACTTTGTTTAAACATATATAAACACTTAAACATATCTCTGCGACTTTTTATGATAAAATAATGAAATTTTGTACATGACCTTATTAGTGCATGGGGCACATTTTACTCATAGGGGAAATTTTTTGTACGGATGCTGTATAAAAATTTTAATTTTGTATTTTTTCAATTTTAATCTCCTGAACATTTTAATCAATTTCCTAAAATTGTATACTTTTTTTACGTAATATTGTAATTTATAATATATGTCTATGATGAATATTTAAAGAATAAAAGCTGAGGTCAATGTTTTTGGGACACCTTATATATATATATATATATATATATATATATAATATTTTCTATAATTTTTCTGGTATTTCAATTGGATGTTTTCAGTATTTCGCCTTGAAATATTTTACTTTTATTCTTCGAAATTTATAGATAAATCTCTAACATATTTTCTTTTATAATACTATGACTATTTAAGAAAAAGTATATAAACTATACATTTTCCCGGGATGTTTTGACCAAAGGAACTCAAACATGATGCAAAAGTGCATGTTACTATTGGAAAAATCAAAGATTGTGTAATATGGAGATGAAAGATTAAAACCCCTTCGGACAAAATAAAACTCATAAGATTATAAAGAACTTCATACGAATGAAAATTAAAACGGAGCTATTTGTTTATTTTTTTTTTCATTAATAAAATTCGAGTTATTGCTATCATTCGGATTTTTACGGCGGGGATGGGGGGGAGGGGTACTACACAATTAAAAAAAGTCCGATAGAAAGTCATAACACTAGTTTTATAATTGTAGACAAAAGATGTTTTCTGTTACTTTACTTGCTTATAAATTTGCATATACCTGTTAAATTTGGCTGTCTTCAAAAACAGTTTATATATTTAATTTTGTACTTGAAAATTTTTAAGTGGATATTTTCTATTTTATAAAATAACATGGAAAATAAAACTATTGAAATATCCGAATTATTCTAGTGACTATCGATCAGAGGGTACTACACAATTAAAAAAAGTCCGATAGAAAGTCATAACACTAGTTTTATAATTGTAGACAAAAGATGTTTTCTGTTACTTTACTTGCTTATAAATTTGCATATACCTGTTAAATTTGGCTGTCTTCAAAAACAGTTTATATATTTAATTTTGTACTTGAAAATTTTTAAGTGGATATTTTCTATTTTATAAAATAACATGGAAAATAAAACTATTGAAATATCCGAATTATTCTAGTGACTATGCCTGAATAGCATATATTCCTGAATAGTATATATTCCTATTAACCATTTATTGTTTCGATTTCAAACAGCTTACATTTCTCTGATCTCAAATTCAAAATTAAAAGAAAAAATCCCCTTTTTCAGTCCTTTGTTTCTTTACATTTAAATAAAAAGTTAAAAAATAAAAAAATAAATAAATAAATTCCCGCGGCTCTACAATCTCATGAAAAATAATTGGCTATGATGCTTACATGCATATGACAAACAAGCACGCCACAGAGGCCGTTAATATTAAAGAATTTTAACATAGGAGACTGATTGTCGATTGCTCCGCTTAAGGCATTTCTTTCCGAAGCAAATTCTTTTAAAATTTAAGATACCATGCTGAAAAAAAACACAATATATTACTAAAATTCATAAAGATACAACTAAATGTAAATATATTGCTTGAAGGTGCGTAAAAACATACATAAAATATTTAAAAGCACATTAAAGTCCTTTAAAAAATTCAAAATTAAATATAAAGAGAGCAAGATTAGCACAAATTGAACCTATAAAAGTAGATTTCAATGGATCCAAAATTATATTCCGCACAAATAATCACCTGGAAGCTATCATAAGAGAGTCTCTAGAAATAATATCTGAAAAAGAAATAGTCTATAACGATGTATTATCATATGATATCCACGCAGTCTGGAATGAATTAATAAATCATTGATTACCTTTCCCATCCCACCTTATTTTCCAAACCCTTGAAGTAAAATAGTTTATTCCGGGCAAGCAAGAAAACGCGAAGAGACAACAACTCAACTCAACAATTAGTTTTTCACTGATGATGACCGAGTATTTTGGTTGAAAATGTTTTGAATTTTTAAAAGGATGTGTTAAACATTAATGTGCTTTTAAATGTTTTATGTATGTTTTTACGCACCTTCAAGCAATATATTTACATTTAGTTGTATCTTTATGAATTTTAGTTATTAAACAATGTGAATTTGCACTGAAATTTTAACTTTTCATTGAACAATGTATTACATCTGCCCATTTAAGTAAATAATCAGCTTTATAAATTATTTTCATTTTTTACATTTTCATAATATTTGTTTTGCAATATAATAATTACTATTACAAAAATTAGAGAAATAACGCTTTAGACAGTATACAAAAATTTAAATTAAGCTTTACAATGAAGAAAGCAAAAAAAAATTAAAACTTTAAGTAAAATATTACACCACATTCAAATAAAAAACAACAAACAACATAAAAAAGAATAAAAAATCCAAAATTGATACATTATTCTTTAAGTAACATTACTTTTTCCGTACTCAGAGGAAAAACTATAATCTTTTAAATGCATTAAAAATTAAAAAACCCCATAACTTTTTAATGAAAAAAAGGCATTACAAATAATAATATCTTCTTTATAAATTTAAATAACTTTTTCTGTAAATAGTAATATTTCAAGCCTGTATATAAGACCCGAATTTAACATGTTTATAATAAAATACTTTGTTGTCTAGTTATGAAAAATCTTAAATTTACTAAAAATTGTTTCAAAAATATTTATTTTATGCAACATATTAAATTCCACATTTTTTTCTTCATTTTAAACAGAACTGAGTGTTAAAAGGAACATTTGGTGAATAAACTTTTAATTTATTTTTCGTAGATCGAGAATAAAGTCTGTTAAAAAACATAGATGTAATTTTTAATATCTTAAAAAGAAAAAAAAAACTCCTACAATGCTCTTAAAAAGGTTTGACTAAAAAACAAAACAAAACAAAACCATTTATAATGGTAAAAAAAGGTAAATATTCAGGTTACTAAGCCGTATTAAATAATTGGATACTTGTTAAATATAATACACTACACACCATTATCATATGCTATATTTAGATCATATTATATTACAATTAGGAATGGAAAACATTTCAATTCATATTAAAATTTATTTTCCTAAATCTCTTTCAATTAGAACCTAAAAAATAGTTTTTAATTAAAAAGCGAAAAATCCATTTTTGAAAATTGGTTTCAGAATTTAAGAACTGTTGTGGAAAATACCATATTTTGATATACGGAGGATACCATTTTGGATTCATCAACATATACCACAAACTACGCTAGTCTTATTACTAAAATAAATTGGGTAACTCATGGTAACTCATGGTAATGGTAACTCATATATTTAAATATATTTAATAGTTTACAGGTATAATCGAATATACTAAATATTGACATTCCACATCAATTTTGATTTTTCCGAAATTCGTTTTTATTATTTAATTTTTTTTTCACGTTGATAAAACAATTAAACAATATGTCACTTTTAGAAATAAGATTTTTTTTAGTGAAGCCTATTACATTTGATCGCCTCATAGCCACACATTTGGCGTTTTCGAATTTTAATGTATGTTACAAATTA
Source organism: Maratus michaelseni (assembly GCA_963931845.1). Lineage (NCBI taxonomy): Eukaryota > Metazoa > Arthropoda > Arachnida > Araneae > Salticidae > Maratus > Maratus michaelseni. Next base: position 413,566,241 of record OZ007589.1, read on the forward strand.
AATGATACCTTATTTGTAAACATTTATTTAGTAATTTATGATTGATGATATAACGTATAAAATCTGTTTACATGCATGTATACAACGTACATAAAATTATTAATTTCCTTTTGGGCTTAGATTAGTCCAGTAATAACAATGTGACTTTATTTAACATTTATAATTTTGTTAATATTTATAATATTGTTTGTTTAATGTTATAGAGAAGCCTATTGCATTTGATCGTCTCATAGACACACATTGGAATTTTTCGAATTTATAATGTATGTTACAAATCAAACGATACCTTATTTGTAAACATTTATTTGGTAATTTATGATTTATAGTATAACGTATAAAATCTGTCTGCATGCATGTATACAACCTACGTAAAACTATTCGTTTTCTTTTGGGCTTAATTTAGTCGAGTAATAACAATGAAACATTATTTAATATTTATACGAAATCAATTTCGATAATCTTGTATGTTAAAGCAATTATGTATGATATTTCGTTACTAGACTATTTTCTTTGAAGTCTAAAAGCCTCCGAATGTAAATTACTTCTAATGAATAAAAATTCGAAGTCGTCCTGAAGAATTTAGAAAATTTAATATTTTAAATCTCAAAACTTAAGTTCAAATCCTGCATAATCAATTGTTATTTCCAACTTTTCGTGTCACTATTGCTTCCTTGCATTTATTCCCTTGTCTTGAAGTTCATTAATTTAATATTATTAATCGGAAGTCTATTCGGGATTATCAATGCTAACTATAAAACTAGTAGTGGGGGAACATACTGAATCTTTAATAGGGCCATAATACTTACCCATCATGGATATGCATAACATAAAATATGAAAATAAAACATGTGTAAAATATTTATAAAATGCATTGCAATTCGAATAAAATCGTGGTTTGATGATGTCATAAACTTTATATGCTCTATTACTGAATTGCGTAAAAGAAACATCCCTATAACTCCAAAATTGATAATCATATTAACTAACGGTTTACTGCGTCGGATTAAGCGTTTTATTTGCCAGTTAAAATATATATTTGAATTGAAATTTGAATGAAATACAGGGTCATGAAAAATCGAAGAGTGTAGAAAATAGGATTCCAAATATCTCGGCAACTCATTATCCGATCGACTTCATTCTTTATGCAAAATTTATGTTTTTTTATTCTCTTTTATATTCACTCCTTACAATAAACAATTTCGAAAAAATTTATATACCTTTTATCAGAACGAATATTTCAAGAGTCCGAAAACAATAGTCCCGGATAATACAGGTTACTGATATTCAAAAAGCTTCTTTCCATTATTACATACTAAGTACATACCAAATTTCAAGTCTCTATCTTAATTTGTTCGGGAAATAGAGCGTTTACAGAAACACATACAGACACACAAACAGACAATCTTTCGGCAATTTCTTTTCAAAATTCCGAATTTTTTTTTTTTCAAAATCTTGTCGGCAATTTCTTTTTTCTAAAAACATATTTTATGGAATCTCCAGTGTCTGAAACGTGTAAACCCGTGAATTTTTTTCTTTCGATTTTCAAAGCGATTACAAGACTTACCCGATACTACGTATGATGGGTAAGTAATAACGTATCGAATTTCGAACACAAATGTAGAAATGAGCAATCATATCCTGAGAGTAGAGAGAACACAAAGAATTTCACTCGATACCTTATGATAAAGGAATCGACATGAATGGCTTTCTTTTACAATTATATGATAATGTAAGAGTGGAATAAGGATTTAAGGTCTTATGGACAAATTTAATTGAGTTTGTCAATTTTATGAAGACCTCGTATTGCACAAATTTTTAAAAAACTGTTATGGAAAGAGTTTTTATACAGCGATAACTAACCGTTTGCCCATCAACTTTCCACAAATAGAACATCAACTTTTTGATACTCTAATTGTTTAAGAATTTGTTTAATCTGTTTGGAATTTGAAATGTATCTTTTGAAAGACATGTTCGAAGATATTGTAAAGTAGTTATTGTTTAATAATTGTTTGTGGTTCCAAACTTTGTCTTTATTGAAATTCAATAAGAAACATACATGTAGTAGGCTGTGTCTTTTGCTGTGTCTTTGCCTTAGAATTGAAATGTGTGTGCTGTGATGATAATTATTGCATTGTGTACTGTTTTTAATGCATTTCCATACATAAATGAATGGATTATCTTATGTTGTTTTTGTTTAAGCTCTTTTGAATACCAATGTTCCCTATGTAGAAAGTTGGCAGTTTAATGTATAATTATTATTATTATTTTACGATTTGGAATATTTTTAAGCTGTTTGTATCCAATTAATTACAAAGAAATGCCTGTTAAAAGGTGTCTTTTAGTTCTAAATGCCTTAGCTTTAATTTTTAATGATTCAGATACTGAAGATGAACCTGAAATTGATATTTTACTACCAAACTATAGAATAAAAGCATATAACAATGAAGAAATTGATGAAACGCAAATGGATATCAGAGATCCAGATGATGTATGTGGTGAATTAGATGTCACATTGGTATCTGTGTCTACACTTTTAATTTAAACATAACAGCCCAATATTTTGCACAAAATCTTAGAATTACCAACATAAAAATTTCAAATGAATCTGACAAGTAGTTCATGGTGTGGCGGGTGAAAGGTTAAAACCATCAAATCAAGCTGTAATGTTGAAATTGCTTGATGTAAAAATAATATTAAGCAAAATCTCTTGAGAATTAAGATATATAAAAACAAAAACATGTTTTGTAAGAAGTTATTTTAAAATCCTCCTCAACAGGAACGCATATGTCCATGCATCCAAAAGTAAAAGACACAGAACCTTTTGTAGCATGTTAATTAACAAATTAAACGAAATCTCATCTCAATAATTAGATTTATTGTTTAAGTATTTTAATGGGAATTATTTGGTCGTCAAAAAGTCGTCATTTGTTTGGATTTTTTTTTCTAATTTAATAACCTGCTATTGCCCCTTTAAAACAAATCAAACAATAATTCGCTCATAAAAATTAGTCCGATTACTTAAGGTCTATACTGCAAAATTCATTTACACTTATACATACAGAGTATGCATGAAAATAAATTCAATTTCCTTTAGGTGATTTGTAATCCTGTAATAACATTGAAACATTATGGAATATTTATTCGAAATCCGTTTCCAAAATCTTGTATGTTTAAGTAATTAATTATGATATATTGTTACTTGATTATTCTCTTTGAAGCCTGAAAGCCTACAAATTCAAATTATGTCTAATCAATGAAAAACGTCTAAGTACACGAAATACTTATGAAATTTAATATTTTAAATGTCAAAACTTTAAGTTCAAATCCTTTACATGTATAATCCAATGTGATTTTCAACCTTTCGTATCACTATTGCCTCTTCGCATTTATTCCCTTGTCTTGAAGTTTATTAATTTAATGTTATTAATCGGAAGTCTATTCAGGATTATTATTGTTAGTTTTGAAATACCGTATCGAAATTATGCATCTACAGAAATGAGCATGACTATAGCTTGATAGTAGAGATAAGCATTGTCGTCAAAGAACTTTAATTGATATCTTACGATAAGGGAATAGGCTGAAACAGTCTTCTACAATCATATGATATTGCAAAAGTGAAATCATAATTTATTGTCTTATGAAGAAATTTATTTCGGTTTTATCATATGGAGACTTCGTATTGCACAAATGTTTAAAAAACTTTAATGAAAAAAGTTTTTTACAGCCATAATTAAAATCATCAAATCAGCTGTAATTTCGAAATTGCTTGAGGTAAAAATAATATTATATATATATATATATATATATATATATATAACATGTTTTGTAAAAAAAAAAAAAAAAAAAAAAAAAAAAATCAACAGGAACACAAATGTCCATGCACCAAAAAGAAAAAGACATAGAAGGTTTTGAAACATACTAATTAACAAATTAGACAAAATCTCATTTGAATAATAAGGTTCGTTGTCTAGGCATTGTAGTAGGAATTATTTTGTCGTCATAAAGTCGTCATTTGTTTGGATATTTTTTCTAATTTAATAACGTGTTATTGCCCTTTAGAACAAATCAAACAATAATTCGCTTTTAAAAATTAGTTAGATAACTTAAGATCTATAATGCAAAATATATTTATGCTTATGCATACACAGTATGCATGAAAACAAATTCAATTTCCTTTAGGTGATTTGTAATCCTGTAATAACATTGAAATACTATAAAATATTTATTCGAAATCCGTTTCCATAATCTTGTATGTTTAAGTAATTAATTATGATATATTGTTACTTGATTATTCTCCTTGAAGCCTGAAAGCCTCCAAATTCAAATTACGTCTAATCAATGAAACGTCGAAGTACACGAAATACTTGGGAAATTTAATATTTTAAATGTCAAAACTTTAAGTTCAAATCCTTTACATGCATAATCCAATGTGATTTTCAACCTTTCGTATCACTATTGCCTCTTCGCATTTATTCCCTTGTCTTGAAGTTTATTAATTTAATGTTATTAATCGGAAGTCTGTTCAGGATTATTATTGTTAGTTTTGAAATACCGTATCAAAATTATGCATATGCAGAAATGAGCGTAACTAGAGCTCGATAGTAGCTATAAGCATTGTCGTCAAAGAACTTTAATTCATATCTTACGATAAGGGAATAGGCTGGAACAGTCTTCTACAATTATATGATATTGCAAGAGTGGTATAATAATTTATTGTCTTATGCAGAAATTTAATTCAGTTTTATCATAATTGAAACTTCGTATTGCACAATTTTTTAAATACTGTATATATATATATATATACATATATATATAACATGTTTTATATTAACATACATATATAAAACAAAAAAAATATTTCAAAACATTACTCAACAAGAACGCAAATGTCCATGCATCAAAAAGGAAAAGACATAGAAGTATTTGAAACATATCAATTAAAAACAAATTAGACGACATCTCATTTGAATAATTAGATTCATTTTTTAAGCATTTTAGTAGGACTTAATTGGTCGTCAAAAAGTCGTCATTTTTTTCGATTTTTTTTCTAATTTAGTAATCTGTTATTGCCCTTTAAAACAAATCAAACAATAATTCGCTTTTAAAAATTAGTTCGATAAGTTAAGATCTATAATGCAAAATTTATTTACACTGATGCATACACAGTATGCATGAAAATAAATTCAATTTCCTTTAGGTGATTTGTAATCCTGTAATAACATTGAAACATTATAAAATATTTATTCGAAATCCGTTTCCAAAATCTTGTATGTTTAAGTAATTAATTATAGTATATTGTTACTTGATTATTCTCCTTGAAGCCTGAAAGCCTCCAAATGCAAATTATGTCTAATAAATGAAACATTGAAGTACATGAAATACTTAGGAAATTTAATATTTTAAATGTCAAAACTTTAAGTTCAAATCCTTTACATGCATAATCCAATGTGATTTTCAACCTTTCGTATCACTATTGCCTCTTCGCATTTATTCCCTTGTCTTGACGTTTATTAATTTTATGTTATTAATCGGATGTCTATTCAGGATTATTATTGTTAGTTTTGAAATACCGTATCGAAATGATGCATATGGAGAAATGAGCATGACTATAGCTTGATAGTGCAGATAAGCATTGTCGTCAAAGAACTTTAATTGATATCTTACGATAAGGGAATAGGCTGAAACAGTCTTCTACAATCATATGCTATTCCAAGAGTGGAATCATAATTTATTGTCTTATGAAGAAATTTATTTCAGTTTTATCATATGGAGACTTCGTATGCACAAATATTAAAAAAACTTTAATGAAAAAAGTTTTATATAGCCATAATTAAAATCATCAAATCAGCTGTAATTTTGAAATTGCTTGAGATAAAACTAATATTATATATATAACATGTTTTGTAAAAAAAAAAAAAAAAAACTAAAAACTTTCAAAACGCTGCTCAACAGGAACGCAAATGTCCATGCACCAAAAAAAAAAAAAAAAAAAACAAGAACGAAAAATCATGTGTCAAGCATAGATTATGTAACACTTTCCAACGCTTCCAAAATGATTTTACAAATCATTACCGTTTAATAAGCTGAAAGAAAACATCTAAGTAAACAATTTGGAAAACGCATAACATATTTAAAAACGTAATTTCAGGAATTTCCAACATATACAATATTCGGAAAAATATCCGAATACTTTTATTCAGCCCTGTATATGATCTATAGATTTGTATATATACTACATAGGATGCTAAATTTTAGTTTAGTTTTGAAACGCGCAGCACAGTTTAAAATTCTCCTTCTGGAATTTCTGTCAATAAACGGAAATGTGTTCGCGAACTTTTGTGCTGCCCTGTATATGATCTACAGAATTTATACACACCAAGTAATAGACAAAAAGTGAGTTAAATTTAAAATCGCGTTCAGCAACTTAAAACGCACTTCTATGAATTATTGTTAACAGACAGTAGAGAATTCTTTTGTGTGTCCCTGTAAATGAACGATGAGTGCTATACATACAATATTCTGTAGTAAGCCTTTTGTAATTCACCTTAGTGATATATATAAATTTCAATGCGTTTAAAATAGTGAAACATTATTTAATTAAACCGCAAACGATTTTTCTCCATAGACGTAACGTAACGTAATTATTTTGACTGTCCCTGTAAAGTAACTATAACAAATCAGCTGTAATTTTGAAATTGCTTGAGGTAAAACTAATATTATATATATAACATGTTTTGTAAAAAAAAAAAAAAAACTAAAAACTTTCAAAACGCTGCTCAACAGGAACGCAAATGTCCATGCACCAAAAGAAAAAAAAAAAAAAAACAAGAACGAAAAATCATGTGTCAAGCATAGATTATGTAACACTTTCCAACGCTTCCAAAATGATTTTACAAATCATTACCGTTTAATAAGCTGAAAGAAAACATCTAAGTAAACAATTTGGAAAACGCATAACATATTTAAAAACGTAATTTCAGGAATTTCCAACATATACAATATTCGGAAAAATATCCGAATACTTTTATTCAGCCCTGTATATGATCTATAGATTTGTATATATACTACATAGAATGCTAAATTTTAGTTTAGTTTTGAAACGCGCAGCACAGTTTAAAATTCTCCTTCTGGAATTTCTGTCAATAAACGGAAATGTGTTCGCGAACTTTTGTGCTGCCCTGTATATGATCTACAGAATTTATACACACCAAGTAATAGACAAAAAGTGAGTTAAATTTAAAATCGCGTTCAGCAACTTAAAACGCACTTCTATGAATTATTGTTAACAGACAGTAGAGAATTCTTTTGTGTGTCCCTGTAAATGAACGATGAGTGCTATACATACAATATTCTGTAGTAAGCCTTTTGTAATTCACCTTAGTGATATATATAAATTTCAATGCGTTTAAAATAGTGAAACATTATTTAATTAAACCGCAAACGATTTTTCTCCATAGACGTAACGTAACGTAATTATTTTGACTGTCCCTGTAAAGTAACTATAACAAATCAGCTGTAATTTTGAAATTGTTTGAGGTAAAACTAATATTATATATATAACATGTTTTGTAAAAAAAAAAAAAAAAACTAAAAACTTTCAAAACGCTGCTCAACAGGAACGCAAATGTCCATGCACCAAAAGAAAAAAAAAAAAAAACAAGAACGAAAAATCATGTGTCAAGCATAGATTATGTAACACTTTCCAACGCTTCCAAAATGATTTTACAAATCATTACCGTTTAATAAGCTGAAAGAAAACATCTAAGTAAACAATTTGGAAAACGCATAACATATTTAAAAACGTAATTTCAGGAATTTCCAACATATACAATATTCGGAAAAATATCCGAATACTTTTATTCAGCCCTGTATATGATCTATAGATTTGTATATATACTACATAGGATGCTAAATTTTAGTTTAGTTTTGAAACGCGCAGCACAGTTTAAAATTCTCCTTCTGGAATTTCTGTCAATAAACGGAAATGTGTTCGCGAACTTTTGTGCTGCCCTGTATATGATCTACAGAATTTATACACACCAAGTAATAGACAAAAAGTGAGTTAAATTTAAAATCGCGTTCAGCAACTTAAAACGCACTTCTATGAATTATTGTTAACAGACAGTAGAGAATTCTTTTGTGTGTCCCTGTAAATGAACGATGAGTGCTATACATACAATATTCTGTAGTAAGCCTTTTGTAATTCACCTTAGTGATATATATAAATTTCAATGCGTTTAAAATAGTGAAACATTATTTAATTAAACCGCAAACGATTTTTCTCCATAGACGTAACGTAACGTAATTATTTTGACTGTCCCTGTAAAGTAACTATAACAAATCAGCTGTAATTTTGAAATTGCTTGAGGTAAAACTAATATTATATATATAACATGTTTTGTAAAAAAAAAAAAAAAACTAAAAACTTTCAAAACGCTGCTCAACAGGAACGCAAATGTCCATGCACCAAAAGAAAAAAAAAAAAAAAAACAAGAACGAAAAATCATGTGTCAAGCATAGATTATGTAACACTTTCCAACGCTTCCAAAATGATTTTACAAATCATTACCGTTTAATAAGCTGAAAGAAAACATCTAAGTAAACAATTTGGAAAACGCATAACATATTTAAAAACGTAATTTCAGGAATTTCCAACATATACAATATTCGGAAAAATATCCGAATACTTTTATTCAGCCCTGTATATGATCTATAGATTTGTATATATACTACATAGGATGCTAAATTTTAGTTTAGTTTTGAAACGCGCAGCACAGTTTAAAATTCTCCTTCTGGAATTTCTGTCAATAAACGGAAATGTGTTCGCGAACTTTTGTGCTGCCCTGTATATGATCTACAGAATTTATACACACCAAGTAATAGACAAAAAGTGAGTTAAATTTAAAATCGCGTTCAGCAACTTAAAACGCACTTCTATGAATTATTGTTAACAGACAGTAGAGAATTCTTTTGTGTGTCCCTGTAAATGAACGATGAGTGCTATACATACAATATTCTGTAGTAAGCCTTTTGTAATTCACCTTAGTGATATATATAAATTTCAATGCGTTTAAAATAGTGAAACATTATTTAATTAAACCGCAAACGATTTTTCTCCATAGACGTAACGTAACGTAATTATTTTGACTGTCCCTGTAAAGTAACTATAACAAATCAGCTGTAATTTTGAAATTGCTTGAGGTAAAACTAATATTATATATATAACATGTTTTGTAAAAAAAAAAAAAAAAACTAAAAACTTTCAAAACGCTGCTCAACAGGAACGCAAATGTCCATGCACCAAAAGAAAAAAAAAAAAAAACAAGAACGAAAAATCATGTGTCAAGCATAGATTATGTAACACTTTCCAACGCTTCCAAAATGATTTTACAAATCATTACCGTTTAATAAGCTGAAAGAAAACATCTAAGTAAACAATTTGGAAAACGCATAACATATTTAAAAACGTAATTTCAGGAATTTCCAACATATACAATATTCGGAAAAATATCCGAATACTTTTATTCAGCCCTGTATATGATCTATAGATTTGTATATATACTACATAGGATGCTAAATTTTAGTTTAGTTTTGAAACGCGCAGCACAGTTTAAAATTCTCCTTCTGGAATTTCTGTCAATAAACGGAAATGTGTTCGCGAACTTTTGTGCTGCCCTGTATATGATCTACAGAATTTATACACACCAAGTAATAGACAAAAAGTGAGTTAAATTTAAAATCGCGTTCAGCAACTTAAAACGCACTTCTATGAATTATTGTTAACAGACAGTAGAGAATTCTTTTGTGTGTCCCTGTAAATGAACGATGAGTGCTATACATACAATATTCTGTAGTAAGCCTTTTGTAATTCACCTTAGTGATATATATAAATTTCAATGCGTTTAAAATAGTGAAACATTATTTAATTAAACCGCAAACGATTTTTCTCCATAGACGTAACGTAACGTAATTATTTTGACTGTCCCTGTAAAGTAACTATAACAAATCAGCTGTAATTTTGAAATTGCTTGAGGTAAAACTAATATTATATATATAACATGTTTTGTAAAAAAAAAAAAAAAAACTAAAAACTTTCAAAACGCTGCTCAACAGGAACGCAAATGTCCATGCACCAAAAGAAAAAAAAAAAAAAACAAGAACGAAAAATCATGTGTCAAGCATAGATTATGTAACACTTTCCAACGCTTCCAAAATGATTTTACAAATCATTACCGTTTAATAAGCTGAAAGAAAACATCTAAGTAAACAATTTGGAAAACGCATAACATATTTAAAAACGTAATTTCAGGAATTTCCAACATATACAATATTCGGAAAAATATCCGAATACTTTTATTCAGCCCTGTATATGATCTATAGATTTGTATATATACTACATAGGATGCTAAATTTTAGTTTAGTTTTGAAACGCGCAGCACAGTTTAAAATTCTCCTTCTGGAATTTCTGTCAATAAACGGAAATGTGTTCGCGAACTTTTGTGCTGCCCTGTATATGATCTACAGAATTTATACACACCAAGTAATAGACAAAAAGTGAGTTAAATTTAAAATCGCGTTCAGCAACTTAAAACGCACTTCTATGAATTATTGTTAACAGACAGTAGAGAATTCTTTTGTGTGTCCCTGTAAATGAACGATGAGTGCTATACATACAATATTCTGTAGTAAGCCTTTTGTAATTCACCTTAGTGATATATATAAATTTCAATGCGTTTAAAATAGTGAAACATTATTTAATTAAACCGCAAACGATTTTTCTCCATAGACGTAACGTAACGTAATTATTTTGACTGTCCCTGTAAAGTAACTATAACAAATCAGCTGTAATTTTGAAATTGCTTGAGGTAAAACTAATATTATATATATAACATGTTTTGTAAAAAAAAAAAAAAAAACTAAAAACTTTCAAAACGCTGCTCAACAGGAACGCAAATGTCCATGCACCAAAAGAAAAAAAAAAAAAAACAAGAACGAAAAATCATGTGTCAAGCATAGATTATGTAACACTTTCCAACGCTTCCAAAATGATTTTACAAATCATTACCGTTTAATAAGCTGAAAGAAAACATCTAAGTAAACAATTTGGAAAACGCATAACATATTTAAAAACGTAATTTCAGGAATTTCCAACATATACAATATTCGGAAAAATATCCGAATACTTTTATTCAGCCCTGTATATGATCTATAGATTTGTATATATACTACATAGGATGCTAAATTTTAGTTTAGTTTTGAAACGCGCAGCACAGTTTAAAATTCTCCTTCTGGAATTTCTGTCAATAAACGGAAATGTGTTCGCGAACTTTTGTGCTGCCCTGTATATGATCTACAGAATTTATACACACCAAGTAATAGACAAAAAGTGAGTTAAATTTAAAATCGCGTTCAGCAACTTAAAACGCACTTCTATGAATTATTGTTAACAGACAGTAGAGAATTCTTTTGTGTGTCCCTGTAAATGAACGATGAGTGCTATACATACAATATTCTGTAGTAAGCCTTTTGTAATTCACCTTAGTGATATATATAAATTTCAATGCGTTTAAAATAGTGAAACATTATTTAATTAAACCGCAAACGATTTTTCTCCATAGACGTAACGTAACGTAATTATTTTGACTGTCCCTGTAAAGTAACTATAACAAATCAGCTGTAATTTTGAAATTGCTTGAGGTAAAACTAATATTATATATATAACATGTTTTGTAAAAAAAAAAAAAAAACTAAAAACTTTCAAAACGCTGCTCAACAGGAACGCAAATGTCCATGCACCAAAAGAAAAAAAAAAAAAAAACAAGAACGAAAAATCATGTGTCAAGCATAGATTATGTAACACTTTCCAACGCTTCCAAAATGATTTTACAAATCATTACCGTTTAATAAGCTGAAAGAAAACATCTAAGTAAACAATTTGGAAAACGCATAACATATTTAAAAACGTAATTTCAGGAATTTCCAACATATACAATATTCGGAAAAATATCCGAATACTTTTATTCAGCCCTGTATATGATCCATAGATTTGTATATATACTACATAGGATGCTAAATTTTAGTTTAGTTTTGAAACGCGCAGCACAGTTTAAAATTCTCCTTCTGGAATTTCTGTCAATAAACGGAAATGTGTTCGCGAACTTTTGTGCTGCCCTGTATATGATCTACAGAATTTATACACACCAAGTAATAGACAAAAAGTGAGTTAAATTTAAAATCGCGTTCAGCAACTTAAAACGCACTTCTATGAATTATTGTTAACAGACAGTAGAGAATTCTTTTGTGTGTCCCTGTAAATGAACGATGAGTGCTATACATACAATATTCTGTAGTAAGCCTTTTGTAATTCACCTTAGTGATATATATAAATTTCAATGCGTTTAAAATAGTGAAACATTATTTAATTAAACCGCAAACGATTTTTCTCCATAGACGTAACGTAACGTAATTATTTTGACTGTCCCTGTAAAGTAACTATAACAAATCAGCTGTAATTTTGAAATTGCTTGAGGTAAAACTAATATTATATATATAACATGTTTTGTAAAAAAAAAAAAAAAACTAAAAACTTTCAAAACGCTGCTCAACAGGAACGCAAATGTCCATGCACCAAAAGAAAAAAAAAAAAAAAACAAGAACGAAAAATCATGTGTCAAGCATAGATTATGTAACACTTTCCAACGCTTCCAAAATGATTTTACAAATCATTACCGTTTAATAAGCTGAAAGAAAACATCTAAGTAAACAATTTGGAAAACGCATAACATATTTAAAAACGTAATTTCAGGAATTTCCAACATATACAATATTCGGAAAAATATCCGAATACTTTTATTCAGCCCTGTATATGATCTATAGATTTGTATATATACTACATAGGATGCTAAATTTTAGTTTAGTTTTGAAACGCGCAGCACAGTTTAAAATTCTCCTTCTGGAATTTCTGTCAATAAACGGAAATGTGTTCGCGAACTTTTGTGCTGCCCTGTATATGATCTACAGAATTTATACACACCAAGTAATAGACAAAAAGTGAGTTAAATTTAAAATCGCGTTCAGCAACTTAAAACGCACTTCTATGAATTATTGTTAACAGACAGTAGAGAATTCTTTTGTGTGTCCCTGTAAATGAACGATGAGTGCTATACATACAATATTCTGTAGTAAGCCTTTTGTAATTCACCTTAGTGATATATATAAATTTCAATGCGTTTAAAATAGTGAAACATTATTTAATTAAACCGCAAACGATTTTTCTCCATAGACGTAACGTAACGTAATTATTTTGACTGTCCCTGTAAAGTAACTATAACAAATCAGCTGTAATTTTGAAATTGCTTGAGGTAAAACTAATATTATATATATAACATGTTTTGTAAAAAAAAAAAAAAACTAAAAACTTTCAAAACGCTGCTCAACAGGAACGCAAATGTCCATGCACCAAAAGAAAAAAAAAAAAAAACAAGAACGAAAAATCATGTGTCAAGCATAGATTATGTAACACTTTCCAACGCTTCCAAAATGATTTTACAAATCATTACCGTTTAATAAGCTGAAAGAAAACATCTAAGTAAACAATTTGGAAAACGCATAACATATTTAAAAACGTAATTTCAGGAATTTCCAACATATACAATATTCGGAAAAATATCCGAATACTTTTATTCAGCCCTGTATATGATCTATAGATTTGTATATATACTACATAGGATGCTAAATTTTAGTTTAGTTTTGAAACGCGCAGCACAGTTTAAAATTCTCCTTCTGGAATTTCTGTCAATAAACGGAAATGTGTTCGCGAACTTTTGTGCTGCCCTGTATATGATCTACAGAATTTATACACACCAAGTAATAGACAAAAAGTGAGTTAAATTTAAAATCGCGTTCAGCAACTTAAAACGCACTTCTATGAATTATTGTTAACAGACAGTAGAGAATTCTTTTGTGTGTCCCTGTAAATGAACGATGAGTGCTATACATACAATATTCTGTAGTAAGCCTTTTGTAATTCACCTTAGTGATATATATAAATTTCAATGCGTTTAAAATAGTGAAACATTATTTAATTAAACCGCAAACGATTTTTCTCCATAGACGTAACGTAACGTAATTATTTTGACTGTCCCTGTAAAGTAACTATAAGTGCTATGCACACCCTATTCCATATTAAGCTTCTTGTAATGCACCTTAGTGATATATATCAATTACAATGTGTTTGAAATTGTGTAACATCATTAAAATAAACCGCAAATGATTATCCCCATAGACCGTAATGTAACGGAATTCTTTTGAGTGTCCCTGTAGAAAAACTATATGTGCTACACACTTCAGTTGAAATAGGAAACATGCAACAGATAACGACAATAACATATAAAAATTGCAAGGCAATCCGAGCATATTTACGGGAGTTAGAGCACGGCCAGACGGCAGACGGCCATACGGCAGACAAATCGAAGTCATAAACACTTTTCAACTAGGTTGGAAAGTGTTAAAAAGACATAGAAGGTTTTGAAACATATTAGTTAACAAATTAGACAAAATCTCATTTGAATAATAGGACTCGTTGTCTAGGCATTTTAGTGGGAATAATTTGATCGTCAAAAAGTCATCATTTTTGGGGTACCTTTTCTAATTTAATAACCTGTTATTGCCCTTTAAAACAAATCAAACAATAATTAGCTCTTAAAAATTAGTTCGATAACTTAAGATCTATAATGCAAAATATATTTGCACTTCTGAATTCACAGTATGCATGAAAACAAATTCAATTTCCTTTAGATGATTTGTAATCCTGTAATAACATTGAAACATTATAGATTATTTATTCGAAATCCGTTTCCAAAATCTTGTATGTTTAAGTAACTAATTATGATATATTGTTACTTGATTATTCTCCTTGAAGCCTGAAAGCCATCAAATGCAAATTACGTCTAATCAATGAAAAACGTCGAAGTACACGAAATACTTATGAAATTTAATATTTTAAATGTCAAAACTTTAAGTTCAAATCCTTTACATGCGTAATCCAATGTGATTTTCAACCTTTCGCATCACTATTGCCTTTTCGCATCTATTCCCTTGTTTTGAAGTTTATTAATTTAATATTATTAATCGGATGTCTTTTCAGGATTATTATTGTTAGTTTTGAAATACCGTATCGAAATTATGCATATGCAGAAATCAGCATGACTATAACTTATTAGTAGATATAAACATTGTCGTCAAAGAACTTTAATTCATATCTTACGGTAAGGGAATAGGTTGGAAGTCTTCTACAATTATATGATACTGCTGGAATTATGATTTATTGTCTTATGAAGAAATTTAATTCAGTTTTATCATATGGAGACTTCGTATTGCACAAATGTTTAAAAATCTGTTATGGAAAGTAATTTATACAGCGATAATTAAAACCATCAAATCAGCTGTAATTTTGAAATTGCTTGAGATAAAAATAATATTAAGCAAAATCTCTTGAGAATTAAATATAATTATAAATATATATATCTATTTTGTATCAAAATATTTCTAAACATTGCTCAACAGGCACGAAAATGTACATGCACCAAAAAGAAAAGACATAGAAGCTTTTGAAACATATTAATTAACAACAAATTAGACGAAATCTCATTTGAATAATAATATCCATTGTCTAGCTTTTTAGTGGGACTTATATGGTCGTCAAAAAGTCGTCATTTTTTAGATATTTTTTTTCTAATTTAATACATGTTATTGCCCTTTAAAACAAATCACACAATAATTCGCTCTTAAAAATTAGTTCGATAACTTAAGATCTATAATGCAAAATACATTTGCACTTCTGCATACACAGTATAAGCATGAAAATAAATTTAATTTCCTTTAGGTGATTTGTAATCCCATAATAATATTGAAACATTATAAAATATTTATTCGAAATCCGTTTCCATAATCTTGTATGTTTAAGTAATTAATTATGATATATTGTTACTTGATTATTCTCCTTGAAGCCTGAAAGCCTCCAAATTCAAATTACGTCTAATCAATGAAACGTCGAAGTACACGAAATACTTAGTAAATTTAATATTTTAAATGTCAAAACTTTAAGTTTAAATCCTTTACATGCATAATCCAATGTGATTTTCAACCTTTCGTATCACTATTGCCTCTTCGCATTTATTCCCTTGTCTTGACGTTTATTAATTTAATGTTATTAATCGGAAGTCTATTCATTATTATTATTGTTAGTTTTGAAATACCGTATCCAAATTATGTGTATGGAGAAATGAGCATGACTATAGCTTGATAGTACAGATAAGCGTTTTCGTCAAAGAACTTTAATTCACATCTTACGATAAGGGAATAGGCTGAAACAGTCTTCTACAATTATATGATATTTCAAGAGCGGTATAATAATTTATTGTCTTATGCAGATATTTAATTCAGTTTTGTTACATTGAGATTTCTCGTATTGCACAAATGTTTAAAAAACTTTAATGGAGTGAGTTTTATGCAGCGATTATTGAAACCACTAAATCAGCTGTAATTTAATCACATAATAAGATCACTAATTATAATTAGAATACAGATAAAATGCTTAAGTGATACAAAGAGAAACACAAAAGTCTTATAAAAACCTTTGAATGATCGACATATGTTTCAGCGCTCATACGGCTCCTTTTTCAAGATATATAACGATAAACAAAAATATTATCGCAATTTTTTGAAAATAAACTTGAAAAAATAAATCAAGAGATCATATATGTAAAAAACAGGTGCTTGAAATAGTCAACTGTAATCGTGAAAATTAATATTTCCTTTTTGTTTTTTAAAACTGAAAAGTACCTCGTGCCAAATTTTAGGTAATTCAAATGAGGCGGATTCATTGCAAATGTTCACATTACGCATATAGATTTCTATTGATTCACGGATAATAGATGGGAAATACAGCCTTGATGGATAAATTATTTTAATATTTTTAAAATCAATTTTTAAAGTCTCTGTTCTTTAAGGTTTTTATAAGCCTTTTGTGTTTCTCTTTTTATCACTTAAGCATTATATCTATATTTTAATCAGCTGTAATGTTTAAATTGCTTGAAGTAAAAATTATTGTACACGTAATCTCTTGAAACTTAAGAAATACTAGATAGTACCCATCAACATTTGACGATAAACGACTTGGCAATTCCAAAGAAAAAAAAATCTATTTTTTAATTAGTTTTTTTTAATTAATTAAGTATTGAAAATTGTTATATTGTACTGCTTTTAAGCGATTGCTACAGACTTAAGTCGATAGATAGTGCTATCAGTCCCAGTACTTCAATTTATATAGTAAAAAAAAATTACGATTGTACACTGTTAAAAATTTGCAGCAAACTGTCCAGTCATTTGACTGTTTTTATAGAAAATGGTTACATAACCGCAATTTAAGTTTATTCTGACCATAATATAGGCAATAATATGGTCAAAATAAAGTTCAATTACGGTTTTGTAACCGTTTTTTATAAAAACGGTCAAATGGCTGGACGGTTTGCTGCAAATTTTTAACAGTGTAATTTAAAACTTATTGTCCTTGCTTTTTAGCAGGAGTTTGAATGAAAATATTAAGTGAATGAGTACCGCATTTATTTTTACTTACGACGGCCTTCCTTTTTTTAATAATTATACTTAGTATTTTAAAAAATGATTTTCATTACGCGACATTTAAAATATTTCATTTATTTCATTATTATCAGTTTAACTCTAAAACTCTGAAAACGAAATTTGCTGTTTGTAGTTAACTGTTTACAATATATTTTTTTAAGTATTTGATTTTTATTTCTAGTTATCGTACATTATTTAATTATAAAACCACATATATCGTGTTGATTTCTTTTATAGTTCTTACATAAATAATTTTCACTGTTTCTGCTGTCTCTTTGTTTGTTTGTCTTTTTTTTTAACGGAAAATAATTTCCTACTATTTTTAACATACATACACACACACACACACACACACACACACACACACACACACACATACACACACACACACACATACACACACACATACACACACACATATATATGTATATATATATAATTACCTTCTGTATTTGTTTTTTCATTTTTTTTTCTTCAAAGAGAGCATTTAGAAATATTGGGTATATATTTTCTATCACATTCTTATTATTATGGTTAATTTATAATGTGTCGATTATCTTCTTTTTTAATATATATATACGATATCTCATTTGAGAAAATAACATTCATCGTTTAGGATCTTTGGTGGAACTTATTCCATTCGGATGTCTCAAAAACGTCGTTCGTTTGCATTTTCCAAAATTTATTACCCCTATTAAAACAAATAAAAAAATAATTCGCTTTTAAAAAGTTAGTCCGATAATTTAAGATCTATAATTTAAAATATATTTACATATATGACAAACAGTATACATAAAACTAAATTTAAATTATTTTCGGTTTGTTGTAATCCAGTAACAACAATGAAACATTATTAAATATTTATACGAAATCCGCTTCCTTAATCTTGTATGTTAAAGTAATTAATTATGATATCTTGTTACTAGACTATTTTCCTTCAAGTCTGAATGTCTCTGAATGCAAATTACTTCTGATCAATAAAACGTCGAAGTAACCGAAATAATTAGGAAAATAATACTCTAAATCTCAAAACTTTAAGTTCAAATCCTTTAAATGCATTATACATTGGGATTTTCGACCAATTGTATCCTTCTTGCGTCCTCACATTTATTTCCACGTCTTCAAGTTTATTAATTTAATATTATTAATCGGAAGTCTATTCAGGATTATTATTGTTAACTTTGAAATATCGTATCGTAGTTCGAATTCAAATGCAGAAATGAGCAAAACTAGATAGAGAGTAGAGAGAAACATTCTCATTAAAGAATTTTAGTTGATACCTTACGATTTGAAAATCGGCAGGAATGGTCTGTTTCTATAATTATATACGGCTATGTAAGAATAGAATCAACATTGGAAGTCTTGTGAACAGAGTTAATTGAATTTATGGATTTATATTACGATTTCGCTTTGCGCAAATGTTTTAAAAGCTGTTATTATGGAAAGAATTTTATATATCTATTGTCAAACCCATCAAATTTGCTACGGTGTTGAAATTGATAGAGGTAAAAATAACTGTAGAGTACACTGTTAAAAATTTGCAGCAAACTGTCCAGTCATTTGAACGTTTTTATAGAAAACGGTTACATAAAAGTATTTTAAGTTTATTCTGACCATAATATAGGCAATAATATGGTAAAAAAAAAAAGAGTTAAATTACGGTTTTGTAACAGTTTTTTTTATATAAAAACGGTCAAATGGCTGGACAGTTTGCTGCAAATTTTTAACAGTGTCAGTGGTAAGCGTAATCCTTTTAGATCTTCGAAAAACATAAAAACATCACATTTCGAAAACAAAAAATAGTTTATAACGCTTTTTGTCATTTAATGCATATGTGCAATCTCCAAAAAACAAAAGACTTATTTTATAGTATGTTATTTACACTTTCAATCAAATTTAGCTATGCATCAATTGGGAAAATATTTATTCACTGCGATCTACGGCGGGGTCTATCTTGTCTTGTCTATCTTTAACTTATCTTGTCTAAAATAGGCTCTCTTCGATTTTTTAAAAAATATATTACAGTTTTATTGTGTGTTTAAAACAAACAAACGATATATTATTTTTGAATTTTTTTTTTATAGTTTTACAAATGTGATTACGCATGCAAAATATGTTAACATGTAAGCTTAGACAGTACACTAAAAAACTAAAATAAAGTAGTTTTGCGCTCGATGTAGACGAGTAATGACAATGAAATATTATTGAAAATTTATGTATAAAATCAGATTCCCTAATATTGTATGTAAAGCAATTATTCGTAGTAATTGTTTGATAATTATTCTAGACTATACTCTTTGAAGATCTGTTAGAGATCTGTACTTATGATCTGAATCTGTACTTATGATCAATTAAACATGGAAGTGCACTAAATACTTAGGAAATTTAATATTTTTAATCTCAAAAGATTTCAAATTTTTTCCATGCATAATCCATTGTGATTTTAAACAATTTGTATCATTATTGTCTCCATGTATTTATCCCCATGTCTTGAATTTTATTAATTTAACATTATTAATCGGAAGTCTATTCAGGATTATTATTATTAACTTTGAAATACTGTATCTAAGTTAAAACACAAATGTAGAAATGAGCAAGCAAATCATTGCAGTGGTAAACATTTTCATCGAAGATACCCAATGATAAGGAAATCGACAGGAATGGCTTGCTTCTATAATTATACGGCTATGTAAGAATAGAATCAAGATCTAACGCCGGCTGAAGAGATTTAATTATATTTATGAATTTATATTAATATTTCACTTTGCGCAAATGTTTTAAAACTGTTTTAGTGGAAAGAGTGTTAGACATCGATCATTAACCCCCTGACCGCCGAGCAAAAGTGCAAATTTGTAATGTTATTTTCTCTGTAATATATATATTTTTTAAATGCTGAAAAAGGATGAATTTTCCAACTTGATATAAAAAATTTAATTGCGTGTATGAGTATAACCCTTTATCAATCATTACTCAATATTTTAAAACTGCATTATATTTGTAGAAATAGATTAATTTAAACATTGCTATTATTGCAGTGAATCGTACAGCATAGTGAAAGGATATAACAGTTCACGGCAGTGAGAAGGTTTTAAAACCACCAAATGCTGAAACTGCTAGAAGTATAATATAGAAGATAATATAAGAATAATATGAGAATAATATAAGAATAATATGAGAATAATATAAGAAATATATATAAGAAATATAATATAAGAAAATAAATATAAAGGTTTTATATATTTTTAGACAATAGATATATAATTTTTTATCAAAAAATTATACTTTCTTTATTATAGTATACAAATTTGTATCACATTTATACACCGTTTTCATATGAATCAATATATTCTCATTAAAAACAAACTCAAATTATCTTCGATTACTTCTTTATAGATTTTCTTTAGATTCCTCTCAAAATTTTTCAATCGCCTCGTTAGCTTGCTTAGAAATAACGCAAATAAGTTAAGGAGCTATTCGCCATATTCTCTGTGAGCCCTGCATAAGGTTAAATCACTGTTTTAGATTTTTAATTTATTGTGACTCCTACACCTAAATCACTGCAATATAAAATTGCATCGAGATTTTAAATAGTAAGGTCTATATGCTTTACATTATCTTAGTTTAAGAATCAATATTTTCTCATTAAAAGCAAACTCAAATTATCTTCGAATATTTCTTTATAGATTTTCTTTAGTTTCCTCTGACAATTATTCAGTCGCCTCGTTGGCTTGTTTAGAATTAACGCAAATAAGTTAAGGAGCTATTCGCCGTATTCTCTGTGAGCCCTGTATAAGGTTGAATCACTGTTTTAGATTTTTAATATATTGTGACTCCTAAATCACTGCAATATAAAAGTGCATCGAGATTTTAAATAGTAAGGTCTATATGCTGTACATTATGTTAGTTTAAGAATCAATATATTCTCATTAAAAGCAAACTCAAATTATCTTCGAATAATTCTTTATAGATTTTCTTTAGTTTCCTCTCACATTTTTTCAGTCGCCTCGTTGGCTTGCTTAGAATGAACGCAAATAAGTTAAGGAGCTACTCGCCATGTGCTCTGTAAGTGAGGCCTACATAACACTAGAACAGCGGTATGGGTCATTTTGACCCCTGAGCACTTTTGTCCGTTGATTACTTTTGTTTGGTTGGAAGAAATGTTTTTACTTTTCTTAAATAGATAACAAGTACTTAAAAAAAAATCAGCATTCTAGATTTGTTATGTTTTTGAAATATTGGACAATATATATATGAAATATTGGAGAAAAAATATTAATTAAATTTTTATTTTATTTTATTTAGCATTAGTTTTAAATTGTGAAACCAATCAATTTTTATATCAAATTAATGAGTTATTTGAGTAGTTGTAGTATGATATAATTGATCGGCCTGTAGGTGTTACATCTACAGTACTTTAAAAATTCAATAAATTATCAAGTAATACTAAATATAAATTAAATATAAACCATGAAATACACGTAAATTACATATTTTTTCCGATGTATGGCATTTAAAATTGTTTTATCGTTGTTATTTAAGTAGTTTCATCGAGGGGTCAAAATGAACCCTTTTCGCCGTTTTAGTAGGTAAGATTTTTCCATCGTTCTATTGATAAGGTTGAATCACTGTTTTAGATTTTTACTTTATTGTGACTCCCACACCTAATCACTGCAATATAAAAGTGCATCGAGATTTTAAATAGGTAAGGTCTATATGCTGTACCTTTCATTAGTTTAAGAGTAGTGTAAATAAAAATTTAAGACTGGTGTAATCTAATAATCATCTAATATAATCTAATATCATCAAAACATTTCTTTTGGTAAAAAATACCACTGTCGTCTAATGTTTTGAGTATACTTCATTTTGAACAAAAATATTCTTATTAGTTTTACATCATCTTAGTTTAAAATGTTGTCGCATCAATATTTTGTGAAGTTCCTAAATGAGAACATGAATTGAAATTCATAAAGATACAACTAAATGTAAATATATTGCTTAAAGGTGCGTAAAAACATACATAAAAACATTTAAAAGCACATTAAAGTCCTTTTAAAAAATTAAAACGTTTTCAACCGAACTTACTCGGTCATCATCAGTGAAAATCTAATAGTTAAGTTGAGTTGTTATCTCTTCGCGTTTTCTAGCTTGCCCAGAACAAACTATTTTACTTCAAGGGTGTGGAATATAAAGTGGGATGGGAATGGTCATTCAACATTTCAAAAACAAGTACAGGTTAATCAATCATGTATTAATTCATTCCAGACTGTCTGGATATCATATGATAATAGATTGTTATAGACTATTTCTTTTTTAGATATTATTTCCGGAGACTTTAAAAAGACTTTAATGTGCTTTTAAATGTTTTTATGTATGTTTTTACGCACCTTCAAGCAATATATTTACATTAGCTGTATCTTTGTGAATTTTAAGTATTAAACAAGGTGAATATGCACTGAAATTCGAACTTTTTATTGAGAACATGAATGTTTAATGAATTCTTCTCTGCTTCTGAAAAAGGGAAAAACTTAATAAATTATCATTAAATACTTTTACTAAATTTACTTTTATCATCACCGGTACTGTTACCGGTACATAATAGCCTGATGCCATATCACTGATTCGATGTTGGGCCACATCTATCGACATTTTTAATAATTGAAGGGACTAATAATAATAATAATAATAATAATAATAATAATAATAATAATAATAATAATAAAAATCTCAACATTTTATTTGCATTTATTTACTACTTACTGATTTATTTTGTCCGCTTCTCTTTTCATATTTATTTATTTATTTGTTTATTTTATTGTAACAATTGAAACAGAAAAATTATTTCGACGGTATTTTTACTGTTAAAAAGAAATTAAATTAAAAGGAAATTTTAATAAGGTTAGGAAATAAAAAATATCGCATTGAATTTCGTAATAGTGATATTGCGTAGTAACTGAATATTTTATCTTATCAACTAAACAATAAAAACTCGAAATTATAAAAAAAAAAAGAAAAAAAAAGGCCTGCGGAATGGATTAATATAATATAGTGCATTAAAAAAAACTTAAAACCACCTATGCTATGGAATCTCATTTTATGCTATGGAATAACTCATATATATATATATATATATATATAACTTTTATCTTTACACAATTCATTGAATGTAGCGTGCATAAATCGTATTTTATTACTTGAATATGTAAATTTTAAAAGAATAAAACTTATGTAAATGATTCTAAAAAAAAGTGAGTGGGTTAAGCAAAACATTCATTATGCCATTAGGGAAATTTTAAATTAAATTTTGTTTGTTTTCTACTCACTGTTTATTTTAATCATGCGCACGGGTAGCTCCTTAGTATATTTTAATTCTAATACAACAGGGTTAAATATTTATCAAGTTGAAAATAAGTTAACAAAGACAATGAACGTACATTATAAATCAAACAACTTTTAATTATTCTTTTCTCCTAAAATTTTGCAAGACCCTTATTTTTAAAAAATTAGTTCATAAAGAAATTATGGTGTTAAAAAATAATTTTTTTAAACCAATTGTCAGATATATTTTATAAAAACAACAAAAGAAAAATATACTTTCTCTATAATCTTAATAAATTTATTTTTATTAATCTTCAAGAATATTGTATAACTATCTCTGTTGTCTGAATCCTTCAATTCATGGTGTAGATGACCAGATACAAACCAGTTTCTTTACGATGTTTCAAATTAGATTTACATTGTACAATAAATGTATCCATTATTGTACGTTCATATTTCGACATTTAAATCCAGAGAATGGATTGAAATTTCAAAAAAGGCTACATGATCTACTTTTAGAATAACTGCAGCAATAATAAGCTTGGTACGTTCAATTAAATAAAAATTAATAGGATATTTAAGGGTTAATAATCAACAATAAAAAAAAGGCATTGTGAAAATCAACGAATCAGGTTTGGACTTGTTATAAAAAATTGTATTATGCATACCATATATAGTTGTTTTGAGTGTATTTAAGTGATATAAGTAATGTATAAACATTTTTCCAAAAACTTAAATAAATTTTCTTCTAATAAGAGAAGAAGAAAATCGCTGTAATTCAAATAAATCATATTTACTTCTTCAATCATAATTTCAAAACTTTCATACACAACCAGAGTTTGAAAGAGATTTCATGCATACTGTTTACACTCATTCGTGTTTACATATTCTTGTATCTCACGAAATTTGAGGAAATTTTATAAAATTATATATGCGCAATTCAATTGGAAGCAGAAAGCAATTATTAACCTTTGAGTTAAATAATACAAAGCGCAAATATTTACACTTCCGCTCTTATTTTTCTGCGTTTCTTTAATTGGTATTGACTAAGACTTGACACAAAATACTAATACTCTTTAATATACTCTGTAAACACGAAACAACTCTTGTTATTTAATAAGTATATGGTAATGCTATTAAATTTTCGTTAATTTTAATGCTGTCTTATGCATATTCCATAATTCTTTTCCCATTTTCATTCATCGTGAAGGAATTATTTTAAATTTGTGTAATTTAGATTTAAATTATTATTTGTTGTTATAATGGAATTTTTTAGGGACTTCATAACACATGACGATGTAGAAATAAATATATGTGTGGACAAAAAAAAATAACCTCTATCCATTTTGTCGCTAAATAAATGAAGAGAAAAATGAAAAGATCCAGTCCATTTAAACTTTAGTTTTCTTCAAATGTATGTTAAAATAATAAACATAGAAAGTAGTATTTATATAGAAATTGTAACAATCTGTGAAATTTTCAATACTAACACCAACTTTTGACACCATATTTAGATTCTTCTGTGAATTTTGCGTTTGAAAGTTTGTTGCAATTTCTATATAATGATGAACATTTAAGCTATTTAAAAAAAAATACATTTCAAGAAGACATGTAATCCAATGGTGTGGCTATTTTCTTTTTCCTCTGCGTATATTAGAAGATAAGTTAGATAATGGGTTCCAGTTAGTTTTTGACCAGATACTGTATATTTCATAAATTCATTAACATTTCAAAAATTCATAAATACTTCAAGGAATCGATATATTTGTTAACGATTTGCAGGCATTTCTTCGTAACGAAAGGTGTTTTTTTCTTTTAGTATTACATAAATAGTTTAAATATTTGGGTAGAGGGTAAATAATAGAGGGCGCTGCATGATTCAAAACCAGATTATTATATGATAAACAATGATTAATTAGTTCAACTGAGATAAATCTTTACAAGAAATTTACATCATAAAATGCTACATATATCCTACAACGCAAGGTGACGGGTTGATCTAATTTTCTCGGAAGAGTTAGAGCATGTTTAAATGAAGCCTGCTGTATATCTCTGAATCGATGCAGGAGATTCCGTGACGAATAGCATTCTTCAACGCTTTAATTACACGAATAGCGTAATGTTTTGTGGGGGTAGACGCTTTTAGCATGTGGTGTAGTAAAATGCTTGTTAAGTTTAACTTGTATATAAATAATCAGTTTATCATATAATTATCTAACTTTAATTCGTTCTCCCTCTAATGTCAAATATTTCAAACACTTTTTTCCGTACTAAAAAAATCCTAATTTGCTATAATGTTTCCTATTTATGAACTTTTCCATTTATATGAATTTTTAAAAGGAGGGTGGCGGGGAAAACCTTTACATCTTTTACTTTTCGTAGCACCCTTCAACAATAATGGTTTCTCCCGGACTGGAGGTAGAATGACATCATAGAGGGAATGACATCATTATCCCTGAAGACGACCGGGTTTCGGTTGAAAACGTTTGGAATATGTGCTTTTAGTGTTTTTAACATCTTGACAACAATCAACAGACCTTCGCACCTTTAAGTAACGAGTACATATGTAATTTGTACATATTATTGTGATATAAATTATTTATTCAAGGCGAATTGTGCACTGAACTGAAGTTTATAACTTTTTTCTTTTGACTATAGTACTCGTCTAATGTTCCGTGGTCCCTGGTTCGATCTTTGCCATCGCTGCTCGCAACCCCTACAAGCTGTTAAAACGCGAAAAAGAGAGCCTTTCATTTTTAAATTGTAAGATTATTTAGAGCCTTGTTATACTTTGAGATAGTTCGGCTTCATCTATCGATGATTTTTGGTGCTGAAATAAGAAAAATAAATAAATTCCTGACTTCACATATTAAGCTCCTGTAAGAATATCTCCAATAGCTATCTCTTTTTGTTTGCTATTTAATTTTAAAGTCATTGTCCAATTCAGGACAATGATACAGGGCATCCATTCCTGATAAATAATTATAAATATGGAATTTGCTAAAATTGCAAAGTTAATTTCTGTCAAACTGTAGAGAAATGTTTAAAAAAATGCAAAGTTTTGCAAGCAAATCTTCCCCGCATTCTCAACTTATAAAAAAATATTTTTAATGAAATTTCATTAAAAACCGTTCTTTTATTTTTTCCTTGTTTAAGGAACGAAATGAAATATATTATTATAATTTATAAAAAAGTATGTCGTTTTGAATTTTGGGGGACGTCAAAATTGGTCGATGCCTGTATTTTAAATTTTAATGATTACATAGAAATACATTTTTTGATTTTGATAAATCCTTTAGAAACTATTTTTGACAACGTGAAAAAATTTCCAAAGGAAACTTCAATTAAAATTAATTTGTTTTAATCTATTGGGACTTCAGAAAATGAGCAAAACGATCTACACTCTCTCTCTTTTTTCTAAAATTCCGCATATTATACGCCTAATTTATACTTTTTTCATCGCTTTCAACGCTGTATTAACATAATAAAAAGCACTAATCTCAAAATGAAATGCATTTCGATTTTAATTAACAATAAGTAAGTAAATTAGCTTAATTTTTTAAATATTTAATGAATGTGCGGATTTTTTTTGTACCAAATAAATTCGTAAACACGTCTCTAGAGACATGTAGTGTCTCTAGTGATGTCATTATGGTTATAAAATATAGTTATAAATAAAACGGCTAGAGGCAGTGAAACTGTAGAAAATATGTTATATATTACAAAATACTTTAATGATAGATAGTTGTCCGTTATAATTTTCATTTTCACACAGTTTTATAACTTAAGTGTGAGGTAGGGAATAATAATTATTAGTTAATGTTCTATAATAATAGTCACTTGTTTAAAAATATTTTTCTGAAAGAATCTGAAAAAGAATTATTACGAAATGAAAAAAGTTGTTTTTTCTTACATTTTCCACAGATTAATTATAAACTTTTGAATTATGTATTATTGGAAAGTTTAAGCTAATTGCAATGAAACTTCTTATAGAATAAGTCTTAGAAATAGCAGTTCAATAATGAATACTTTAAAGTGAAATGCGTAGATGTGAAATATGTATATTTTAATGAAAATTAGCAAGTAAATAAGCAAGAGTTTTTAGCATCTAATTGTTATTTTAAAATCATTTTAAATCAAGTAAAAGATTATGCATAAAATTGAGCTGTATCATTGATTAGTATCTAATAAGGACCATTATTGTTTGTAGAAGTTATAATTAAAAGTGTGATAATAGTTAGTGAAACTTTAAAAATTACTCGTGAATTTTTAAATACAATAAGAGTTGGAAAATGTATTTTAAAATTTTATTTTTTAATATAGTTATATTTTATAATAAAGTGTAAATAGTAATGTTTCTCGTTAAATCTTCAATAATAACATACATTCATTTTTAAAGATATTTTTGAAAAGATCCCAAAGAAAAATTTCTTAGGAAATGAAAAATAAAAAGCCTTTTCTTTTTCACGTTTTCAGCGACTGATTATATTTTTAGCAGTATGAATTATTCAAAAGCTTTGTTCATTGCTATGCAAAGTTTCATTCAATAAATTCTGAAAAAGGACACTAAAAATTATAAGATATTACTGTAAGTAGAATTTTTTTCCCAAAGAAGACTAAGTTAATCCATGTTGACATCGAATTACATCTGTGATAAATAAATGGTTACACGTACAATATATTAGTGTAAAATTATACTGAAGGTGATTATTATAATATTTTTATAAAATAAAAATACACTTTATTTTATTCAATTTAATATAAACACTGCTCCCTTAAATTTTTTAAAAGTACATGATGCCATAAATTACTGCTCTTAAAATGGCAGAATTTTTCTTAAGGAAAAATGAATTAAAAATCTACTTTAACACGTGCTAAATTTTTATTAAAATGTACACATTAAGAGAAACCAAAGGAATAATTTTTACATGGATGGAAAATGATTGCGATCTATCTTGAGAAAATTTTATAGAGATACGATGTTTATATTAAAATGCACCATTGTAAAGAATACTACTGTACTACAATAAAGTTACATTACATTGGAAAACGTTTAAGCAAGTTTTAATTTAAAAATTGTTACCTGAATAGTTTTAAAACACACATAATATATGCATTAGTGTAAAATTATACTGAAGTTAATAATATAGTTTATATTAATAAAGATTACCGCTATTAAAATTTTAGACTTCGTTTTCGGAGAGTGACAAACATAATCTACATTAAGACCCGCTAAAGTTTTATTAAAATATAGATATACAGAGAAACTTAAGCAGTATTTTTTACAAGGATGGAAAACGGTTGCGGTGCATTTTGACAAATTTTGCCAAAGTGCTTGCATTAGAATCATTTAAAACCACACCAGTGTGGGAGAATAAAGTTTCATTGCACAGAAAATTATCTAAACAAGTTCGGAGAAAGTCAAGCAAAAATCCACTTTAGGATGTGCTAGAGTTTCATTACAATGTCAATATTAAGAGAAACTTAACGAATATTTTTTACACGGATGGAAAGTGATTGCGATGTATTTGATAAAATTTGTTGAAGTTATAGAGTTTATATTTAATAAGCAGCATTGAGTGAGCAACACCAATGACAGTACAAATTATCTAAACAAGTTCGGAGAGAGTCAAGCAAAAATCCCCTTTAGGATGTGCTAAAGTTTCATTACAATGTCAGTATTAAGAGAAATTTAAGAAATAATTTTTACACGGATGTAAAATGATTGCGATCTTTTTGATAACGTTTGATGAAGTTATAGAGTTTATATTTAATAAGCAGCATTGAGTGAGCAACACCAATGACAGTACAATAAAGTTTCATTGCACAGGAAATTATCGTAACAAGTTCGGAGAGAGTCAAGCAAAAATCCCCTTTAGGATGTGCTAAAGTTTCATCACAAAGTCAATATTAAGAGAAATTTAAGAAATAATTTTTACACGGATGTAAAATGATTGCGATCTATTTGATAACGTTTGCTGAAGTTATAGAGTTTATATTTAATAAGCAGCATTGTGTGAGCAACACCAATGGCAGTACAATAAAGTTTCATTGCACAGGAAATTATCTAAACAAGTTCGGTGAAAATCAAGCAAAAATCTATTTTAGGATGTGCTAAAGTTTCATTACAATGTCAATATTAAGAGAAACATAAGGAATAATTTTTACAGGGATGGAAAATTATTGCGATCTATTTGATAAAGTTTGCGGAAGTTATAGAGTTTATATTTAATAAGCAGCATTGTGTGAGCAACACCAATGGCAATACAATAAAGTTTCATTGCACAGGAAATTATCTACACAAGTTCGGTGAAAATCAAGCAAAAATCTATTTTAGGATGTGCTAAAGTTTTATTACAATGTCAATATTAAGAGAAACATAAGGAATAATTTTTACAGGGATGGAAAATTATTGCGATCTATTTGATAAAGTTTGCTGAAGTTATAGAGTTTATATTTAATAAGCAACATTGTCTGAGCAACACAAATGGTAGTACAATAAAGTTTCATTACATAGACAAATGTCTGAGCAAGTTTTAATCTAAACATTGTTCTCCAAATAGTTTTAAAAAACGCATGATATGTGGAATAAGTTACCGAGATTGAAATTGCGAATTTAATTTCGAAAAGAGACAAACAAAAATCTCCTGCGTGTGCTAAATTTTCCTTGAAATGTAGATAAGAACAGAAATGTAAGAAGTAATAAATGATTGCGATGTATTTTGTAGTTCTGTATAGTTACTACGTTTATATCAGTACTCTTTGAGAACAACACTAATGTAGTACAGTAAAATTGCGTTACATAGAAAAACGCCTTTGTAATCAGAAAAATATTTTTGCTAAATTGTTCTAAAAAGTGCATGATATATGCAATAAATTACGTCTATTAAAATTGTAGATATTATATTCGGAGAGAAACAAACAAAAATCTACTTTAAGACCAGATAACGTTTCATTAAAATGTAGATGTAATAAGTAGGAATAGAAAGTGATTACGATCTATTTTGACAAGTTCTAAAGTTTTCTAAAGTTCATGACGTTTATATTCAATAAGTAGCAATGTTCAGAAAAACAATGTAGTGCTATAAATATTCATTACATGAGAAAGCGTTTAACAAAATATATGTAAGCAATTTAAAAAAGAATAATCAACAGATGATAATAAATTTAGATTTTCAAATCTAATTACTGAAAAAATATTATTAAATAAAAGTATTAATATTAAATTTTGGAAATATATTTTAATTTGGAAATATTAGTATTTAAACTGTTAATTGTTAAAAACATTAAATAATTCATAAAATCAGGATGTTTTTATTTTCCAGATCAAACTATTTTTCTGAAAAATAAAACATTGAACATTGCAGAAGATTACAGATAATACACGTATATGTTATCAAAATATTGTTAAATATTACATAATTTAATAGATATTAATAATTGTTTTGTTTAGTATTTATACTTTCAATGTATTTGTAAAATTGAAACATTTATATTTTAATAGGAAACATATTTTCTGTTTTATTATAATAAACACATACAGCAGTAAATTTTCTCGGGAATGCATTAACATAATTCAATAAAACTTCTATTTTTTGTTCAATCAAAAGTTATTCCGTTGCCTTAACTGATTCAGAAAGAAAAAAAAATGAAACACACGGGGAAAAAATGCATTTAGTGTTGGGGAAATTTATTTTGCTTATTTGAGCATTTTACTTAACGAACTGCCGAAATCACGCACGGAATGTACGCTCAAATATAATGTGTGAAAAATGTAGAAATAGTTGCTAGAAAATCAATAAAGTAATCAATTTCTAAAGGCTTTCGAAAAAAAAATGGTTGGGAAGAATTGTGAGATTGTATAGAGGTTTACAGAATAGAAAGTCGGGTTTTCCCGTCTCAGGCTCTCAGGTCTTTGGGTCTCATCATTTTTCTGTACAATGGTAATAAATACCACACTGTTAAAAATTGGCAGCAAACTGTCCGGTCATTCGTTTGTTTTTGCGGAAAACGGTTACATAACCGTTATTTAACGCTATACTGTCCATATCATTGCCCATATATTAGGATCAGAATAGAATTAAATTACGGTTATGTAACCATTGTCTATAAAAACAACCGAATGACTGGAAAGTTTGCTGCAAATTTTTAACAGTGCAGAAAAATGTTCTAAATGTGAAAAAAACATTAAAACGTTAACCTTTAGGATTTTCACTCATGTTTTGAATGGCTTATATATTTTATAAGCTTTATTTTGATAAATATTACAATGTAATATAAAATGGAATTTATAACTGATAACGCTGTTACAATTTTTTAGCATCAGCAAGTCTCAATTATAAAACTATTCTTCGTTATTGTGAGACTTCAACACTGCATTACAAGCTATACCACAATCCCTTATTCAATTCTATTTTACATTAAATTTTTTATATATTCGAAATAAAATAAGAAACTGGTTGGTTTTACAACAGGTTTCCAAATTAGTTATTTGTAAAATAAGGCTGAAATCAAACATAAAAGCAGAAATATTAGACGGATAAAGATAGCAAAATTCTTATTTTTAATAAGCACGTCTTTTCCATATAGTAGTAATTTTTGTTTACCATGCATTTAAATATATTTTTTCTGTAATATATAAATAAAATTTCATTTTCTTAAATTGTACAAAATAACAATGAAAAAAAAATACATCTTAACAGGTCGAATTTTATTTAATTCGTGTATTAGGGGGTTAACAACTTATTTTAGTTGAAATATGCTATTAAAAGTTGCAGTAACTTCTAAAAACGTTATTAAACTTGATTTGAATTTGTTTATTCAGTCCTTTTCAATAAATTTTCGAGCTAGTAAAACTGCATATTTCCCAGATCGGATAACTACAGGATTTTACCATGGTATTTACCAGGAATGAAAAATACTCTGCCAACTTTGACATAATACCTTTTAAATATTTCAATTGAAAATAAATATAACCCAATCAATTCTGTAAAACTAATTCCATAATTATTCATATTCGTGTAAATAGTAATCTATTAAATGGAGAATACGATACGACCTGGGAGTTTACCTTTGATTTAAATCTAAAGAAAAAGAAAATCTTCCACAATATCGCAGAAAGCTCAGTGTTTTTTTTTTTTTTTTTTTTTTTTTTTTTAATAGAAAATTTAGAAATTGTCTAGTAAAATGCTACTTATAAGAAAAGAAAATGTAATTATCAATAATTTTTATTGTAGAAAACTAGCGCTGTATTTAGAAAGCTCGGTTGTTTTCTTCCGAAAATCAGTATTTAACTTTTCATGCGAGATAACTTTTTAGAACATTGCACTGTTGAAGAAAATTTATTACATCTGATATTTTATTAAATAATTTTAATTAAATAATAGTATTTTGTTTAATAATTTATTTATTAAATATAATATTTTATTAAATAATACTTAAAAATTGCTGACAAAAGATGAGAAATGGTCCTTTTCTGAAACAATAATAAAAAAATCGAGTTTACTACTTATTTTATGTTTTAAAATGTTGATTTAAATTTGCATTTATTTGTTTTAATTTTTAGTTTTTAGTTTTTTTTTTAAAAGATAATTTAACTCGTTGTTACCCACACTTTTGTTCAGCACCTCCGCGCTCCACATTAGTACGATTTGGGATTCAGTAACTTCAACTGCGCATAATTTTGTTGGCAATACAGTGATAATGAAATATAATACATGGATGAGGAATCGAAATGTGATATTCATGTTTATCAGAAATTTCACTGTATTAATGAAAAATGCTAAATAATGAAAACATGTTACAAAACGCCAACATTTAAAATTTTTGCTGGTGCGAATTCGCACTAGTGAAGAGTTCACGGGTTAAACTGGTTTAATTTAATTTACATTAAAAATTTCTTCTTAAAATGAGTAAATTTTGGTCGTTACTTTGATGGATTTTGTATAACAAGTTTGTATAACAGCGTTATTCTTTGCTTAAAAGCCAACTCTCATGTAAGCCATCAGACGATATGTATAATTTAGATTTACTTTTATTTAATATATTGATTAATTTTATTAATAAATTTTCACATTGATGAGTTTAATATGAAAACATAATCACTTCGTCAATGCCTGTAAAATAATTAGAAAACATAATGGTAAAACGAATGAAAAATTGATTGCAAATTATTATTTTTTTTTCTTAAAAAATAGTGTGTATTGCGTGTATTTCTATTGTAAATATATACCAAATTTAATTTAGCATTTGAAAAAGGAATACTTACAAAACCTTTATAATAAAAGCTAAAGGAAAAAGCGAAAAAGAACTCTGAAAGGTCGAACTGTGTATAAAAGTTTCTTTTTGTATCAAGAGGCGTTTTGTTACACCGATTCGCAAAATAATTTTTATTAAAAAAATTTATGAATTATTAGAAGTCTGCAGATAAATATACAAGTCATAAAAATGGAAAATTATTCCAATTCTTAAGCGAGAAACATTAAACAACTGTGTGCTACTCTTAGCACATTTTCCTATGCATTTACATAAAAAAGTTCACATATTGTTTTTTCAAAATATTTCTTTGTTATGTATAACTTGTTGCAACCATTTCAGTGTGAGCATCTGTAAATAATGCAATGTCAACATATAAACATATGTATAACAAACAAAAAGGTATCATTATTTACTAAATATATAGACATTAACATTTACATCTAATATCTATTTTAACCCTAACTTGCTTATACATTGCCAAAAGACCTCGTTGATATAATTTATAGTCATTTAATTCATCGAAGACTTAATACTACTCATTATATTTTTATTTCTCTATGACCATATGAAATCAAGATATATCACCTATGACAATAAATACTTTATTTTAATTTTTCTGGTGTTTTTTTTCTAATAAAAAAAATCTGATATTACTGGTGACATTTTTTCACCAACTTGTAAATTAGATTAACGTCACAATGTCTCTTGGTCATTCATAAATCTTGCAATTCTTATAGGCGTGTCACAGATGAAAAGAAAGATAACCTCGCATAAATCACCCCAGTCCTGTAATCAAGTCGGTAAATGAATCTTGTCCTGAAAAAAAATCAATCATTTATTATATTCTTTAACAGACAATAATTGTCATCAATAAAGCAATTTTTTAAAACTTATAATTCAACGTAAAAATAGTTCATTATTTATCCGAAAGAATGTACTATATATAGTATATATAGCTTTATATAGAGTATGAATTATTGGGAAAAAATTGACGTGTGAATTAAAATAATTGTTTCATCCTAATCAGTTAAAAATGAGAGAACGAGAATTGTGTATTGTAAGTTTGTAAATATATTTTTCAAATTGTAACAGATATTACTGTAACAGATGTTATAGAAATATATGTTTTTGGCTGTGAACCACTATTTTCTTTAGGTGGTTAAAAAATAGAGGTTCATAGCTATGTATTCTAATAAATTATTTTACTTAAATTCATAAAATGTGTTTCGTGATCTTAATGTTTTGTATGAATTCATCAACAGTCGAGTAATCAATAAATCATAAATACACTACGGTGATTTTTCTGTATAAAAGGGTTTCGGAGATATTATATACCTAAACAATAAATAAATAACCGGCCTATCATGCATGGATTATGAAACACTTTACACACGAAATTTTCAAAACTGAGCAAAAAATACTCAAATCTGAGTATGTCGCATAGTCAAAATGGCTCCGAATCAAAATTACTCAAGTTTGAAGCACGTATATACTCATTTCTGAAAACATGCACACACTCAAGAATAAAACATCATGTGCTCATATTTGAGTATGTCCATGTTTCAAAAATGAGAATGAACTGATCCTAATCATTTTTGAATTATTTTAAAAACCATAAAAAAAATCACTAAACTAAAATAAAGTTTTCATGCAAATTGCATTTGAAATAAATTTTTTTCGCAGTTCGACGCTGTAAAAATTGGAATTTTGCGATGTTTAGATGTTAAAAAAATATTACAGTAAAAACGAAATTTGTCAATCAGGGCCCTGTCAGCATTACTCACGAACACGTTTTTCTTTATAATATAGATATACAATTGTTGTATATTTCCAGTTATGTGAATAATGACGGTCTTCATTGTTCGCCACCAAATAAGAAACACCCCTTCTTACTGAAAGGTTGGTTAGGCCTGCTCTATAATTTTTTATACTCACTACATAGCATACTAAAATTTAATTCATCGAGGAAAGCATAAATCAATTGAAGTTGGAGCGCAAAGATTCAAATAAACAAAAATCTTAAACCCTTTCAACTATGTTGTAAATTGTTAAAAATTATGACATATGAAAAAAGCACCATTATCAAAATATGTACACGTGA
The DNA here is from genome assembly GCA_963931845.1 of Maratus michaelseni. Lineage (NCBI taxonomy): Eukaryota > Metazoa > Arthropoda > Arachnida > Araneae > Salticidae > Maratus > Maratus michaelseni. Next base: position 413,602,554 of record OZ007589.1, read on the forward strand.
TTTTTTCAGTTTTATCTAATGCATTTGACGCATAATTTGAGATTTTTCTTACTTATTCATCGCTGATCAATCTTGTTTATATTATTTATGGTCATTTAATTCTTGATTTAAGATTATGCGTCATATTTTAATTTTTCTACGAACATGGAAAATCAAGAAATATCATCTATCTTCATAAACGTATTATTCATATTATTATGCATTCATTTCTACTGCTTATTTTCTATTTAAAAAAAAGTTTTTAGATATTTCCGGTGACACTTTTTTCACCAATTTGAAAATTAGATCAATGTAAGAATGACACGTTGTCATTTATAAACCTATAAACTCATTTAGGCTTGTCATAGATGAAAAGAAAGTTAACCTTGCATAAAGTGATCATGTAATCAAATAAATGAATATTACGTCACGAAAAAAATTATCGTCATTTTTAATCTTTAACAGACTATAACTGATTTGAATATACTTCAAAACAGGTGATTGTTCTAAATTCATAATTTAATGTCGAATTAATCCATTATTTAAGAGAGGATATGTAATATTCAAGTAGAAAATGAATTTGACTTGTGAATGAAAATTAAGGAATATCTTTTTCGCCAGTTGTTTACTTTAAACTGTCACAGATATCACTTGATCTATCTTTTCTTTGAACATTGATTGATTGCTCTTAATTTAGTGAGTCTCGTTAATTGTAGCTGGAATTCAGTTTCATTTTAAAATCGTAAAATATATATTATTATCTTAATTTAAATTCTTAAAATGTGTATTATGATTAGTGCTCCCTATTAAACGTTTATACGAGTATACGTATAATACCTATTATACGGGGTACTCATTTTGGATACGTATGATACGGCCAAGACGGTTATACGTATTATACGAAACAGTATATATGGTACAACGTATATACTTACCCCAGTGGTTAAACGTATAAACGTTTAAACGGTTTTCATTCATTGCGTAAAAAAAAGATGATTTTTCTCCTACTGGTCTGCAGATCAGAGACATCGAGAAACACCCTCTACAGTCCTGCATTCACAATGGCATATAACAACCATAATGACAAATTTAAGAAATAAAAACAATTTAAATTGCTCTAGCAAACTTATATAACATTTTATTACTTAATTCAATAACAATTAGAAGTAACATAACTTAATTGAAATATTTCTAGGGAAAAATAACAAGAACCTATGTATGAAACATATTATGGAGATTTCAACGGTAATGCAACGATTTCCAGCTTTTTCTCCGTTCAGTAACGTCAGACTGATGACGTCACTTCGCATTAAAAGTAAATACGTATATTTGAAATATACGTATACTTGAATTATACGTTTAACAGTTTGCGCTTATACATATACGAATACGTTTAAACGTATAATTTTATGTATATGTATTTCAAATATACGTATTATACGTATATACGTAAATCGGTTAAACGTATAACTGAAATACGTATCGCATCGGGAGCACTAATTATAATCTTAATTTTTCTGGTTAAATTCGTATCAATAAGATAAGAAAATTAAATCCTAATTGCGCAATAGTATATATTCTACATACAATGGTTTCGTGTTATTTCATATTTCAACAATCATCAACTTATAAAATATGTACCAGTATCTGAATGTAGACAATGATTTCTTTTTTGCATATAATTCATATATGATAAATTTCCTTGACATTATTTATGATTCTTTAACACATTAGTGACTTGTAGATATTTATCTTAATTTATTTCTCTGGCAACATCTAGAATAAGAAAATATTTTTTTATAATACACATTTCATTTATATTACTGTAATAACAAAAATTCTACAATATAATATACCATGTTCAATTCAGTAGAAACAGCTGTATGTATTAAAACATTTTATTTAAAAAATGTAGAATTAACTAAATATAGATCATAATTTCTAATAGTATTAAAGTTCAGATCCCGATATACTTTCTTATTCATCATTTATTTTAAATAGACCATTTTTTACTTATTGATGAATTATTACTACTCATAATAGTTAAAATTTCCTATAAGCTTTTACAATCACAACATGCTACTTTAACGATAAATTATCCATTTAGTTCTGCCCATTATTTCATTTTCTTATGTAATCTTTTTAAAGCATATTTCAAGAGTTTTCTACTTTATACATGGTCGATAAATTTCGTTTCTGTTATTTATGATCTTTAAATTCAAAGAAGACTTAATACTTTTTATCATACTTTTTTTTTTTCTCTATAAGCATGTAAAATCAAGAAAAATAATTAATGACGATACACTGAGAAAAATAACACTCTCAAATCTTTTTTAATCTATGTTTTCATTTTGTTATGAAACTTTTTGTTTCAAATAGGACGATCCAATGCTTTCAATTCTGAAATACCAGAAATACTCAGAGTATTGAAACATGGGCATACTCAAAACTGAGCACATAGAGGTCAGTTCATACTCATTTTTGAAACATGGACATACTCAAAAACGATTAGAATCAGTTCAATACTCATTTTTGAAACATGGATATATTCAAAAATGAGCAGATGGAAGTCAGTTCATACTTATTTGTGAAACATGGACATACTCAAAAATGAGCACATGATGTTTTATTACTTACCCATATTATGTAGTATAGGATAAAGCTTGTAATCGTTTTGAAAATCGAAAAATTTTTTTTGACGGATTTACACGTTTAAGATACTGGAGATTCCGAAAAACATATTTTTAGAAAAAAAAAATTGCCGTCCGTCTGTCTGTGGGTGTTTCTTTGTGTGTGTCTGTGTGTGTGTCTGTAAACGCTCTATCTCCCGAAAAAATTGAAATAGAGACTTCAAATTTGGTATGGACTTAGTATGTAATAATGGAAAGAAGCTTATTGAATTTCAGTTACCTCGATTATCCGGAACTATTTTTTTCGGATTCTTCAAATATTCGTTCTGATAAAAGGTATATAAAAATTTTCGAAATTGTTTATTTTAAGGAGTGAATATAAAAGACAATAAAAAACATAAATTTTGCATAAAGAATTGATGTCGATCGGATAATGAGTTGCCGAGATATTTGTTATCCTATTTTCCACACTCTTCGATTTTTCATGACCCTGTATTTCAATCCAATTTCAATTCAAAGATATATTTCAATTAGAAATGAGATCCTTAATCCGTTAGTTAATATGATTATCAATTTTGGAATTATAAAGATGTTTCTTTTACGCAATTCAGTAATAGATCATTTAAAGTTTAAGATGTCATTAAGCCAGGATTTTATTCGAATTGCAATGCATTTTATAAATACTTTACACATGTTTTATTTTCATATTTTATATAATTCATATCCATGATGGGTAAGAATTACGATGGCCCCCAACGACTAGTTTTTGAGAGCGTGCATGGTTTCGGAAATGAGTATATACATGTTTCAAACTTGAGTAATTTTGATTCGGGGCCATTTTGACTATGCGACATACTCAGATTTGAGTATTTTTTGCTCAGTTTTGAAACTATCGTTTTTAGAGTGTAAATACTTAATTTAATATATTAATTTCTTTTCTTCTGTTTCTTTTCTGTTTTGATAAAATTGTTACAGATATTGCCGCTCACATTTTGCCTACAATTATTGAATTAGATTAAGTCAAGGATGTCTTTTCAATATTAGCAAAACTTGAAAATATTATAGGCGTGTCACAAAAGCAAAGTCCGGTCAAGGTAAAATGAGATCAAGGATTGGTGTTCAGTCAGAGGGCCCATTACTATAATCTATCGAAATATGAAGACCTTTTGATGGCTTTAAATGCATATATGAATATATAAATGCATATATGAATATATAAATACATATTTAGAGAAATATATCTTCTGTTTTTTATATTATCCTGCTCTAAAAGTACAAAAACTGATGAAAAATTTCAGCTTAAAAAATGTATGCCAATTTTGAGGGCCCCCACAATCAGGGGGCCCAGAGCCACGACTCTGTTTGCCCATGTTTTAATCAAGTTGTGTACAAAAGAAAAGAAAAATAACTTCCCTTCAGTCTTGTAATCACTGCGGTATAGGAATTTAATGCCTGGTAAAAATGTTTTGACATTTATAAACTTAAACAGTCAATAACGGTCAACAATGTACTTAAAAACAATTTTTAAAGTTTATAATTTAACTAAAATGTAGTGGCAATATTTAACAATGTAGATGTAGATTCTTGCAGACTATAAATTGATATCAAAATTATTTTATGACTAACTATAAATGAACAAATTATAATAAAAATCGTTAACAAACAATAACTTTCATCAATGAAATTGAAGTAAAGCAATATTTTAAATTCATAATTTAACATAAAAGAGATCTTTATTTAAAAGATTTCCCTAAGAAGATGAAAAAATGAGAAAAAATTGACTTCCTAATTAAAATTTACAAACAGTAGTTTTATCATTATCTACTATTTAAAATGAATGACTGGAATGGTATAATACAGTTTTTATTATACAGTGTGATTTCAAATTCATGGTACAAACTTTAAGCGTTGATGCAGGACACTGTAAGAAACAATTTGTCTATAGGAAAACTGGGCGGAAATCCATTTATATAGTCAAAAATACAGAGAGTCTCACTCCAATCCGAAATTGCTTTTTACAGTAATGAACTTTAACAGTAGTTGATGATATTTTAAAAAAATCCTTACAAGATGCTTACGATTCATACAAAGATGAGTCTGTTGCGAATTTTGTTAAAATATCTTCACTACTGTTAAAGTTATGAACGAAAACGCCACTTCGGATTGGCGTGAGACGCCCTGTAATTTTGATTAAATAAATGAGTTTTTGACTTTGGTCTCCTATACAATAAACGTTCTTTACAGTGTCCTGTACCAACCTACTGTAAAAATCATTTATTGTATAGGAAACCAGTGTCAAAGTCCATTTATTTAGTCAGAAGTGCAGGGCGTTTCAATTCAATCCGATGTCGTGTTTTCGGTCATAACTTTAACAGCAGTGAAGATATTTTAACAAAATTTGCAACAGATTCCTCTTTGTATGAATTGTAAGCCTATTGTAAGGATTTCGTTAAAGTATCGTCACTACTATTAAAGTTATGAACAAAAACGCGACTTCGGATTGGAGTGAGACGCCTTGTATTTTTTACTATTTAAATGGATTTTCGACTCTGCTTTCCTATACAAAAATGGTTCGTTAGTGTCCCGTACCAACTTTACGTTTATTTTATGTTGTCACTGCTACTGCTAAAATAATTTTTTCACGCATTAAAGGTTTTTTACTGTGAAAGTTATTTTAAATCTTGCGTTGTGATTTGAAATTTTTGAAATTTTGTCATTGTCACAATAATTCTGGGAGTTCGATTGTTTTTTTCACCTCATGGTCGAGTCCACGGCATAAAATATCTGCATCCCAAATTTCATCGTATTTCCTTGAACAGTACGGTCTGTACGGATTCATAAACCGTCAATGTTTTTTTCTGACCACTCTGTATATATAATGATTTTGTGCTGCGCTTAATAATAATAATAAAAAAAAACAGTGTGTAAAAATACCGTTATCCAAATATGTAGACGATGATTTCTTTTTCTTCATTTAATCAATTTAAAGCGTAAATCAAGATTTTTCTTTATTACCCATCGCCGATAACTTTCGCTGATATTATTTATAATTATTTAATTCGTTGATGACGTAACATTATTCATTATATTTTTATTTCTCTATGAACATATAAAGAAAAGAAACATCTTCTATGATGATAAATTTATCATTAATATATTTATTATTTTCGTCAGTTCATTTTCTGTTTTGATCAAAATGTTTTCAGATTTTACCGGTGATTCTTTTTCACCAATTTAAAAATTAGATTAACACCAAAAGTCAGTTGATCATCCATAAATTTTACAATTCTTTTAGGCGTGTCTCAAATGAAAAGAAAGATAACCTCGCATAAATCACCACAGTCCTGTAATCAAGTCGGTAAATGAATCTAATGTCTCGAAAAATTCTTTCGGTCATTTATAATATTTAACAGACAGTAACTGTTATGCATATAATACTTTAAATTCACAATTTAACATGAAAGTAGCTCATTAATTTAACAGAAAGAAATGTCGATTGATGTACTTAGAGAATTGTTGCAAAAACATTTGACTTGTGACTGAAATAAATATAATAGCCTTAAAAAAAAAAAAACAGAAAAAAACATGCTTTTTAGACACTTTATAGAAAATAGTAAGCTATGCCAATGGAAAAAGATTATATCTTCCGTTTTTGATATTATCCTGCACTAAAAGTACAAATTACTGATTACAAACAGTACAGTATAAAAAAAACTGATTAAAAAAATTCACAATTGAATCCATTTCAGTTTCCATTTTCAGAAAAAAATTCAGTTAAAAAAAATACATGCCAAATTTGAGGGTCGCCAAAATCAGCGGAATCTCAAAGAAAAATTACTTCATTTCAGGGCTGTAATCATGTTGGTAAAGAAATTTAATATCTGGTAAAAAAATGTTTTCTTATTTATAAATTTAAACCTTCCATAACTGTTATTAATGTAAATAAAAAAAACAATTTTTAAAGTTCATAAATTAACTGAAATGTAGTGCATTATTTAACAAAGTAGATGCAGATGCCTGCAGACTATGGATTGATATGAATTTCTTTAATGAATGAATATAAACGACCAAATTATAATATAAGTCGTTTACAAACAATAACTTTTACCAATGTAATTGAAGTAAAACAATATTTTTAATTCATAATTTAACATAAAACAGATCTTTATTTATCAGTATATAGATTTATGTAGAGGACGTGTAAACACTTTTTTATCATCAGCCATGCAGTGAAAGAATTTTTTTTTAACGGTTCAATAGTGTCAGAGTGTATTTCCTACAAACAAGCAGTTGTTTCTTTTTTTACAGTTTAATATACAATTTGAATCACCGTAAAAAATTAAAAGATCATTAAATAATACGTTGGAAAACATTGGTTTAATATATTTAACCGTCATTTTTGTATAGTGAAAGGCTAAATATGATGTACTCCCTTACCTAGTTGGTAATCACATCTCTTTATAACTGTCATGTTAATTCATTAGACTGGTTACTGGTACTTGCTTTTGTCTTATTGCTCAAAAGTGGTATGTAACTCTGGCATGACAAACAATTGATTTTGCTTCTATTTTCATTTTTTAAAGTTTAAATTAATAAAACACACTGTTCGTGCGCATATGCGTCTTAAAAAGTTATCCCTATGCCAAAACACTGACAATTTCTGAGAAATCCAAATTAAAATAATACTATGGGACATTCTCGCCCTATTCCACCTATTTGAAATTCAATTTTTTCTAAAAACGTTTCTTTGGGAGAATGATACCCTAAAAAGAACAAGAGTGTAAAAAAAAAAAAAAAATAGCCCACTAGTTTCAGAGTAAGCATGTTTATAGAGTGTTTTCGGATTTCATTCTTTTAAATTTCAAATATTTTAACAAACGTTCTCATCGGGCCTTTACATTTTAAAAGTAACCACCATATCAAAATTCTCGTTTTTATCATCAACAGAATAAAGAAATCTGAATTTTAGAACGATTTTAAATCTTGCTCCACCTTGAAGGTAGTTGCAAAATGATAAAATATAGTCTATTCAGATACAGTCATCATTATTCTCCTGAGAGAAGATTTGGAGTGGTCTGGGTCATGGGTCTGGGTCAAGCTATGTTTATCTTAAAAACGGCTAAGACGATTCGAACTAAATTTTATATCCTACGGTTTTGGGGCACGATAAAATTATTGGACTAGGTCACATGCTCGAGAAAATCCGATTAGTGAGTAATTTTTGGGTCACTGTGGATCCAGCTAATTTTATCTAAAAAACGGCTCAGACTATTTTGACTAAATTTTATATCTTACGGGTTTCGGACACGAGAAGACAATTGGGCTTGGTCACGTATTCGATGAAATTTGATTAGTGGGTCATTTTGGTCATGGGTCATGATATTTTAACTCAAAGCTAATTTTGACCGAGCATAGTTCGGTCTTCCCTGCTCGTGAATCTAATGTCTGAAAAAAATCCAGTCTGTGGTTTATAATTTTCAAGAGACAATAACTGGGATGAATATATGAGGGTGAGTCAAATATAAGCCGGACTTGGGTTCTCTCATCCGTTGAGCAATGGATTATAATAAAGTTTTTTAACGAAGCTTTTAACGAGTGTTAAGAAAGTTTTAAACGTTAAACCATCAGAAATCTTGACACGGTTGCTAGCGCAGTTTGGCAACGCTACACTGTCTTGGACCCAGGCCTTTGATTGGCGAGTAAGGAGTGATGATGGGTACCTCGTGAAGGCCAAAACACGTTTCTCAGACGTAAAAGTTCTCTCGACCTTTATTAAAAAAAAAAAACTGTTACACAGGGGTTCGGACAGCATCTGTTCAAGTTCGCATATATTCTCGGACACATGCTATGTGTAAAGGTTAATGGAAGGGAATATTACACATTGATTTTCTTCATGATCAACGTACATTGATTTTCTCCATGATCAACGTAACATTGATTTTCTCCATGATCAACGTACATTGAATGCCGCATACTATTGCCAGCTGTTACAAAGAGTGAAAGCCGTGTAAAAATGATCGCTGAAGCAAAAGACTGGGTATACCCATTAAGGATGTCAGACTCCTCCATAACAATGCCAAGCCTCACACAGCTGTTTTGATGAGGAATAAACTAGATGAAACGCATTAGAAAACCTTTGAACACCTTCCCTACAGTCCAGATTTGTCCTCTTGTGATTATTTTTGTTTGTGTTTATTAAAAAAAATTCTTACAAAACGCTTTTATTATCTAAATCTAGACAATGATTTCGCTTTTCTATTTAATCACAATGTTCTTTCGTTATTATTATTACATGTTTCTATATATATTTATTTCAAACCGTCACATATATCAATTGTTGGATATATTTAAAAAATTGTATGAGCTTCTGAAACTTTTAATGACTGAAATTCTTATTGATTGTTCCCAACGTAATATTCGGGTTAAATTCTTTATTTATTTAGTGCAATAATAAGCAATATTTCATGTAAAAGAATTTCATTCTATGTTATATTAAAATTAAAGCTTCATAAAACGCATTCATTGTCTAAATCTAGTTAATAATTTCACTTTTGTATATAATCACAAATACTTTTATTTCTGATTCATCATAAAAAGTTCACCATAATCTTAATTTGCTGATTAAATTACTCGTCAAGATAGTAAGTTTTAATTACCTTACAGTATTTATTTTATATCGTATCATGCCATGCAATGTTTAAAGAAACGATATAACCTATAAAAATCAATTCTCTAAATCTTTAAAACGCAGACAATGATTTCTGTTTTGTGTCTAATTCCTATTATTTTCAAAGCGTAACTAAAGAATTTTCATTCGAATTCATCTGTGATAAATCTCGCTGATATTATTTATGATCATTTAATACTTTTATGACTTACTCCTATTAATCAAATTTTTATTTCCCCGTGCGCTTTTAGAATGAAGAAGTATTTTATTTTTAACGATAAATATTTCAATCACGGTAACGCAGGAATGAAGTTCCCGCTGCCAAATTTCAAGATTCATATTATTATAAATTATTTGCCAATTATAAATAGTTTTTCAGCACTTTTATTGCATCTATATAAAATGTTTACTATATATTTATTTGCGAAATTACAATATGTAGAATGTAAATGAATATTTTTATTTAAAAACTAAAAACACTAAGCATTTCAATATCTAAAAAACGTATTAATATCTAAATATAAACCTTCATATATATTTGTTGCATATTTATATATATATATATTTTCATTTTTTTCATGACTGATATATGTCGTTGATATGATTTACAATCTTTAAACACATCTATGATTTATTGTTGGATATCATATTAATAAATTCTTCCGAGCTTCTAAAATCAAGAAATGCTAATTTTAACAATAAATACATACCTTTTTCATACTCTTAATTAAATATTTTTAGATATTACTTGTGATTCCTTATCTCCCTCTCCCCTCTCCCGCAATTTGTAAATTAGATTAACAGTGAATATCGAAAATAGGCGTGTGTCACAGATGAAAAAACACAGGAATGAAGTTTCCGCTGTCAAATTTCAAGATTCATATTATTACATATTATCTCCCAATTATGAAATATTTTTTCAGAACTTTTATTGCATCTACATGATATATTTACTATATATTTATTTGCGAAATTATAATATGTAGAACACAAATGAATATTTTTATTTAAAAACTAAAATCACTAATCATTTCAATATCTAAAAAACGTATTAATATCTAAATATAAACCTTCATATATATTTGTTGCATATTTATATATATATATATATATATATATTCATTCTTTTCATGACTGATATATGTCGTTGATATGACTTACAATCTTTAAACACATCTATGATTTATTGTTGGATATCATATTAATAAATTCTTCCGAGCTTCTAAAATCAAGAAATGCTAATTTTAACAATAAATACATACCTTTTTCATACTCTTAATTACATATTTTTAGATATTACTTGTGATTCCTTATCTCCCTCTCCCCTCTCCCGCAATTTGTAAATTAGATTAACAGTGAATATCGAAAATAGGCGTGTGTCACAGATGAAAAAACACAGGAATGAAGTTTCCGCTGTCAAATTTCAAGATTCATATTATTACATATTATCTCCCAATTATGAAATATTTTTTCAGAACTTTTATTGCATCTACATGATATATTTACTATATATTTATTTGCGAAATTATAATATGTAGAACACAAATGAATATTTTTATTTAAAAACTAAAATCACTAATCATTTCAATATCTAAAAAACGTATTAATATCTAAATATAAACCTTCATATATATTTGTTGCATATTTATATATATATATATATATATATATTCATTCTTTTCATGACTGATATATGTCGTTGATATGACTTACAATCTTTAAACACATCTATGATTTATTGTTGGATATCATATTAATAAATTCTTCCGAGCTTCTAAAATCAAGAAATGCTAATTTTAACAATAAATACATACCTTTTTCATACTCTTAATTAAATATTTTTAGATATTACTTGTGATTCCTTATCTCCCTCTCCCCTCTCCCGCAATTTGTAAATTAGATTAACAGTGAATATCGAAAATAGGCGTGTGTCACAGATGAAAAAACACAGGAATGAAGTTTCCGCTGTCAAATTTCAAGATTCATATTATTACATATTATCTCCCAATTATGAAATATTTTTTCAGAACTTTTATTGCATCTACATGATATATTTACTATATATTTATTTGCGAAATTATAATATGTAGAACACAAATGAATATTTTTATTTAAAAACTAAAATCACTAATCATTTCAATATCTAAAAAACGTATTAATATCTAAATATAAACCTTCATATATATTTGTTGCATATTTATATATATATATATATATATATATTCATTCTTTTCATGACTGATATATGTCGTTGATATGACTTACAATCTTTAAACACATCTATGATTTATTGTTGGATATCATATTAATAATTTCTTCCGAGCTTCTAACATCAAGATATGCTAATTTTAACAATAAATACATAACTTTTTCATACTCTTAATTAAATATTTTTAGATATTACTTGTGATTCCTTATCTCCCTCTCCCCTCTTCCGCAATTTGTAAATTAGATTAACAGTGAATATCGAAAATAGGCGTGTCACAGATGAAAAAACGCAGGAATGAAGTTCCCGCTGTCAAATTTCAAGATTCATATTATTACATATTATCTCCCAATTATGAAATATTTTTTCAGAACTTTTATTGCATCTACATGATATATTTACTATATATTTATTTGCGAAATTATAATATGTAGAACATAAATGAATATTTTTATTTAAAAACTAAAAACACTAATCATTTCAATATCTAAAAAAACGTATTAATATCTAAATATAAACCTTCATATCTATTTGTTGCATATTTATATTTTTTTCATTCTGTTTATGACTAATATATGTCGTTGATATGATTTACAATCTTTTAACGCATCTATGATTTATTGTTGTATATTATATTAATAATTTCTTGTGAGCTTCTAAAATCAAGAAATGCTATTTTTAACAATAAAGACATACCTTTTTCATACTCTTTTTTTTTATATTAATTAAATATCTTTAGATATTACTTGTGATTCCTTATCTCTCTCTTCCCTCTCCCACAATTTGTAAATTAGATTAACAGTGAATATCGAATATAGGCGTGCCACAGATGAAAATAAAGGTAAACTCACATAAATCATCCATATCAAATCATTGAGTAAGTGCGATGTCAGGAACAATTTGTTCAATCACTTTCTTACACAGACCATAATTGTTATGAATATACGTGAAAAAAACTGAATTTTCAGTACCACAATTTAACAGAAAAGTATTTATTAGTTAACTGAAGAGGTGTAGATTTTTATGGAAAGAATAGTTGAGAAAAATTTTGTTGTGCAAAACTATAATATTTGCAAATAAATATAAACCAATAAATGTATCTTTCCATTAGTTTAACTTCTAATATGTAGAGGAAAGATTAAAAGTACTTCATGTTTTCATTTATTGTGTAATATATATATATATATATATATCATCATCATCATCATCATCATCAACCGTTTTCAATCCACTGCTGGATGTAGGTCTCCCCCAGATTTTTCCATTGTTGCCTGTCTAGTGCTTTAGTCATCCAATTAACACCGGCCACTTTTCTGATTTCGTCACTCCATCTTACTTGAGGTCGTCTTCTTGGTCGTTTTACATCTCTGGGATACCACTGTAGGGTGTTTGTGCTCCATCTATTGTCTTGTCTTCTTGCAATGTGCCCAGCCCATTTCCATTTTAGCCATTTAATTCTCTCGATAATGTCAAAAACTTTCGTCTGACTTCTTATCCACGTTATTCTCTTTCGGTCTCTTCTGGTTATGCCTAGCATACATCTTTCCATACTTCGCTGTGTTGTTTGTAATCTTTGTACCATCCGTTTTGTTAGTGTCCAAGTTTCTGCTCCATAAGTTAGTGCAGGCAAAACACATTGGTTAAACACCTTTCTTTTCAAACAAAGAGGCATGTTACTTTTCAGAATAATATTGTTCTTCCCAAAAGCACTCCATCCATTTCTTATTCTTCTATTGATTTCATTCATGATACTGTTGTCTGAAGATATTTCTTGTCCAAGGTACACATAACTTTCAACATCTTTAATCTCAGTGTTGTTGTAGACGATTTTCTTTTTTGATGCAAATGAATTGAACATCACCTTAGTCTTTTCCAAATTTATTTTTAATCCCACATTAATGCTAGCTTCTGCCAAATCTTTTAGCATATTTTGCAATTCTTCAGGGCTATTACTGAAAATTAAAATGTCATCAGCAAACCGGAGATGGCTTAAATATTCCCCATTTATTCTAATCCCTTTGTTTTCCCAATCCAGCTTCTTGAAAATACTCTCTAAGACAGCAGTAAAAAGCTTAGGCGAAATGGTGTCTCCTTGTCTTACTCCTCTTTCAAGCTTGATCTTCGCTTTTCCTTTGTCCAAACGGATGGTGGCTGTTGCTTTCTTGTAGATCTTCTTTATGATATTGATATAAGGTTTGTCTATACCAATGTTCTCCAGAGAAGTAATTACTGCAGATGTGTAGACCGAATCAAATGCTTTTGCATAATCAATAAAGGCAAGACAGAGAGGTAAATTATATTCTTTATGTTTTCCTATAACTTCCCTTACTGTTTGAATATGATCCATTGTGCTAAATCCACTTCGAAATCCTGCTTGTTCTCTAGGTTGAGCTGAGTCCAGAGCTGATTCAAGTCTTGTCGTTAAAACTTTGGTGAAAATTTTATAAATCACTGACAGTAAGCTGATTGGACGGTAGTTTTTAATGTTTTCCTTTTCTCCTTTCTTATAAAGTAACACCATCACAGCATTATTCCAATCTTCTGGTACATCTGATTTCTCGAGACATTTGGAAAACAGTAAGGCTAGCATTTTTGCAAATTCTTCTCCTGCTTCTTTGATAAGATCAATTGTAATTCCATCTTCGCCAGGGCATTTACCTTTTTTCATGCCTCTAATGGCTTGTACAACTTCATCTGTCATCACTGGGATTATCTCTTCAGTTTCTGTTATGTTTACTAGTGGATCACGTAGGTTGATTTCCCTTTGATCTTCACATTTATATAGATCGTTATAGAATTTTTCGACAATGTGTACTATTTCATTATTGATTTTGGTGATTGTTCCATCTGCTGTCTTCAGTGCAAAAATACCTTTTCTTCCAACACACAGTTTGCGCTTAGCTGATTTTAAACTTTTGTTATCTTCTAGAACTTTTTTGACAATATCACAGTTAAATTTTCTGATATCTTCTGTAACACATTTTCTTACCGTTTTACATAATTCTGCATATTCAACTATTGATTTAGGATAGTTTTTCTTCATTTTAAATTCTCTGCGTTTCTTCATCAGTCTTCTTGTTTCTTCTGTTATTTTCTTTGTTTGCTTTACTTGTGCTTCACCAGCTATCGTCCTTGCAATTTCTTGTAGAGTATTTGTTATTTTCTTGTTCACTACTGTAACATCTTGTTCTTCTTCTAAGATTGATTGAAGTACTTGAAAACGATTTTTAAGTTCTAAATTAAATTCTTCTTTATGTTTCTGGAGATTTATAATATCGACTGATTTCTTTGAGCATTGCAAAAGCTTCATTCTTTCCACTTTAGTATTTAAAATCAGTTTGCATCTAACTAACCTGTGATCGCTTCCTGTATTGAAGTTATTGAGAACGCTGCAATCCTGAATAAGATGCTTTTTGTTTGTCAAGATGTAGTCGATTTCACTTGTTGAGCCATTTGCACTACGCCATGTCCATTTTCTTTGTGGCTTTTTCTTGAAAAATGAATTCATGATATACATCTGTTCACATTCTGCAAATTCAATCAATCTGTTTCCTCTTTCATTACGCACCCCATATCCATGAATTCCTACTGAGAACTCACCTTTCTTTTTTTTCCCCAATTCTAGCATTCCAGTCTCCCATTATTAATTTTATGTAGCATTTTCCTTTTTGATGCATTGAAGCTACTTCTTCATAGAAATCCTCAATTTCTTCATCAGTATAGTTAATTGTTGGTGCATAAACTTGGGTAATTTGCAGTTTGTATCTTTTTGACACTTGTATAACTAACCTTGCAACTCTATCTGATGCACTATCATATTCTACGATGTGATTCTTCCACCTTTTATGAATCAGAAATCCTACACCACTTGTTTTTCCATCTTCTGTACCTCTGTAGTACAATACATGTCCACTGGCAAGATCAATCTTCTCTTCACCTTTTCTTCTTATTTCGCATAATCCTAGGATGTCCCAGTTGATTCTTTCTAATTCTTCTTCAAGTTCCTGTAAACGACTTTCAGAAGATAAGGATCGTCCATTATACGTAGCCAAGGTCATCAACTTATGGCAGCCAAACCGAGCCCGGTGATTCTTAGCACCCTCTGTCTTCATGTCTTTCTGATCGCTGCCGTAATCAGGAACATGCAGACTGCCGGGAATTGAGGGCCGTGATTTGTTTTGTGAATTCATGGTAAAATAAGGGGGGAGGTGGCCAAATTCCTCCACGCTGGCCAAGCGGGTTGGAGGAAGCCCATCCGCGTTCGTTCCCCATGCACTAGGCAAGGGTACTAACAGGCTGCACCGATGGAAGGTGCGGATTGGACATCAAGTCCCTGCTCCCAGTCGATTCCTTTAAGTCCTCCTCTGAGGCATTTAAAGGGTCTTCTCCTAGTTAACAAGCAGAGTCTATTAAACAGCCCATATATATATAGATATATATATATATATTTTTTTTTTAGATTTTAGATTATTTTGTTTGTCACCGATCATTTTGATTTCTTTGTATGTCTTCAAAATACGGACTTTTAATGTTGTAAGACCCGTTATTCTTTACTGCTGAATTTCTAGTCATTAACTTGCTTTAAAGTGAGATAAAAATTATTAAAATTTTATGAAATAAGTTAAATACTGTCTACTATTTGCAGTCTGCAGCATATTGTCTATTGTAAATGCAGTGCGCCACAATTTTAATTTTATCTAAAATAACTCATAGTACGTAAGATATAAATAAGAGCATTTAAAAACACGGTATTACCTAAATGCAGCTCACGATTTCGCCTTCTTTTATAATCGCTAAAAAATGTAATTCGACAGTTCTTCTTTTTATTCATTGCAAATAAATTACGTTCATAGCAGCGCTTTACAAATTTGTAAAAATCTGGTAGCCAGGTATAAATTCTAGTCGCCAGAAAAAAAAACAATTACCCCCCTCTCCCCGCTTTTCATTTTCAAAAAGCACAAATGTTTTTTATGAATTAAGTAAGAAAAAATAATAACAAACATAGTTTAGAATTATTAGTTACATAGTTTA
Organism: Maratus michaelseni; assembly: GCA_963931845.1. Lineage (NCBI taxonomy): Eukaryota > Metazoa > Arthropoda > Arachnida > Araneae > Salticidae > Maratus > Maratus michaelseni. Next base: position 413,619,067 of record OZ007589.1, read on the forward strand.
GAATTATTAGTTACATAGTTTAGAATTGTAAAATAATATAATAAAACTAAGTTTTCTAAGGTAACTTTTTAAAATTATATATCTCTGAAAAAACAAAAAGGAAATATTGTAAACTCTGAATAACCGACAAGTTTTTGGAAGATTGCCGAAGCCTTTAAATCTCTGAATAGTTTTGAGGGCTACATAATCTATATCTGATGAGAGAGCATCAATAAAATAGTGAAACCGGAAAACAATTTTTTGCCTGTTTTGCCTATCGAATTCAGTCAAATAATTCCAATTTTATTATTTGAAAATTTGCATTTAATGAACTCACTTAGTTTTGCCAAATTAAAAATAAAAGTTTTTTTTTGTTTGTTTGTGTGTGTGAATATAATTTCAAGTTTATTTCTTAATATTTTGTAACTTTGTAGCATCTATAAATAGCCATCTTACAAGAAATTTTATTAAACATTGTGACGTTCGCAGTAATATACATTGCTAAAAATAAAATGAAACAAAATAAAATAATGTTCCCGCGGTGGGATTACATAATCCGAATCAGCAGCCGTCTGAGGTTTATTTTTATCCAGATAATAATCCAAACAATGTAATTATAAAATATTCTTGAGTAATAAACTAGTACCAGACACATGTCCCCAAGACAGAGTGACGCCGAACGTGGGTAGTGCAAACAGGTGCTAGGCGCCAAACATTTTAAGCGGGAAAAAAATATTTAAAATATACATATTATTTTTATTAAAATGAATTATTCTTGAAATGTTAATTAAGTTTTATAGATTTACTTCGAATGAATTACTTATGATCACTTATATGTTATTATTCTTTAAAACAAATGTGATAGGTTAATCAGTTTTAATTCTGAACACAACAATCTGATTTGAAACCTACAGAAAAAGCATAAGCCTATTTTATTATTGCATCCACTTTTTAGATGTCACATAGGTTGGATTGACAATATTTCTTATTGAAACTTCACTCCTCTCTCCCCGCATTATTATCACGTGACATGGTAAGCCGACTGAAACGGAAAAGAATGGCGTTTAATGTGCATGAAATGGAAAATGCATTTTGAACTTTGCTTTTCCATTAAAAGTATGATAGAAGAGGGAGATTACTGCGCTTGCTGTCCACACGAGTAGGGGTGTTGGAGAGACACAATGTCGTTTGTGCTCATTTTTGTAAAGAAAAAAAAAATACAAATTAGTCAGATTTAAAAACTTAGTTGCCATGTAAAAAAAGTTGCGACTGCATTTGTCAAGCCCTGGTTCATAGTATTTATTATATTTTATTACTGTGAGTTTCTTTAGGATTATAAAGCATTATATTTGACGAAAAGTCTTCATTTAAATTTATTAACCCTTTCTGGTAAGATATTTTGATAGGTAGGAGGGAGATCTTTTTCCATACGAATTCAATTTTTGCAACTGAGCGAAAAATAATTATAGACATTAAAAGACCGTTTTTAAATAATTAGATACAGCTTCTAAAAAAGAGAAAAACCAAATTTTACAGAAATTTCACGGACAAATTGGAAATTACTGAATTCGTTGTTGTGGAAATTAGCTTTAACCAATTTGCATCAGTTTTATAACAATTTCAGTTACTTATTTTCCTGAAGCGCATGTCAGGCTCGTCAAATTACCTTAAAAGTTTAATAAAATTCCCGGTTGAAAACTTCAAAGAAAGATCTTTAAAATATTATGAATTAATTAAACTTTGTTGTACATAGAATATATATTTAAATATGTCTTAGCATAAACAATCTTTGTATAACATATTTCAATATTTTATTGAATGTTAGCTACTCTTAATACAACAATGCGCATGAAACATAGCAAAACGTACATTTACAAAACTAAATACTATAATTTTTAATACTTTCAAAGCGAAATTCCAGATTTTTCTTCCTAATTTATTGATGGTAATTCTTGTTGATGTTATTTATGATCATTTAACACATTGCTGACTTAGCGCTATTCATCATACTTTTATTTCTTTATGAGCTTGTAGAATCAAGAAATATTTCCTTCGACGATAAATAGTCATTGATTTTTTTTGTTCCTTTTTTCTATCTTCAGCTACTTTCTGTTTTCAGCTATTACAGGTGATAGTTTTTTCACCAATTTGTAAATTAGTTTGAAGTCAGAGTGTCACCTGAAGTTTAATAAATCTTTTGAATCCCTTCTAGGCGTGTCATAAATGAAATGAAATATAACTTTTAGTAAATCATTCCAGTCTTTTCAATGAAAACGGTAAATGAATTCTATGTCTGAAACAAATCGTTAGATCATTAATTATCTTTAGCAGATAATAACTGTTATGAATATACTTTAAAGAATCAATTTTTAATGATGCATAATTTAACAGAGAAGAAGCTCATTACTTAACAGAAGGAATGTACATTCATGCAGAGAGTGGATTTTTTCAAAAAAAAAGCTGATTTGTGAATTAAAATAAACGGATAATTGTATTTTCCTGTTAGTTTGATTTCTTCTAAAAAGAGAAGAGCAGAAAATGGAAGATTATATGTATTCTTTATGTTTATTTAAACTTGTCATGAACGTTAATAATTTATATTATATCTGATTTTTTTTTAAATTAACCTAAGCTCGGCTTTTAGTTTCGCTGATATTCTAGTATATATATATATTAAATTTCTAAAAAAATTTCATGACCTAATTTGTTAGTTAAATATTTTTTTATGTTTTTTTGTTTGTTACGTTCATATTGGCCAAATGGTTGGCGTGTCGAGCTTGTAACCGGAGAGCTTCAGTTCGATTTTCAGCCACTGAAACACTTTCGTTAGCTTGCCCTAAACATGTAGGCATACAGTCCCCTGGTATAGGAATTGTTCTTGCTAAGTGGTTTCTAGATGAGATATAACGACGGAACCAGGTGATTTTCGCCAGTTAGGAGGGAAAAAAAGGAGGTACCGGAGCAGTTACGCCTTAAACCTGAGAGGTTGACCTTTCCGTCAAGTCGACTTTGTGTGTACTGTTAAATAAGTCACAAAATTGTTTTGCATACAATTATTTCACTGTGCGTAACTGGTTGTTTTTTATTCCGAAACGTTTTTTAAGCCATTTTAAATTTGTTATTACAATATACTATGATACCGGGTGTTCAAAAATGGACTGACCGATTTTAAAATTCAATAATTTCCAAACGGTGACAGATATTTAAAAAATTCTCGCAGGAGAGAGTAATGTATGATATCAGGAGTTTTTTTACTGCGATTCCTGATTTTAGTTCGAATTACCAGTAATAGATGGCGCTGCGAGCAATAGGCCTGCAATCGAGGCAAAAACTAAAATCACCCAGAATTGATGCGAAGGAAGGCGGTTAAATACATGGAGTGGGTCTCATTCTGTAAAACAATCTTGTTCTTAAGGCCCGATTCTGAATAAGGTTTTATTGGTGAATGAGACCCACTTCATGTATTTAATCTCCTTTCTTCGCATCAACTGCAGCGCTAATTGTAGCCTTTTCCAACAAATAAGAGTGAAATATGCTAGCCAGGATATCGTTGGGATAGCTCAGTAGGACGAGCGTTGGCACGGCAAGCCAAAGTACCAAGATTCGAGTCCTGGTACCGGCATCTTTCGCTCTGTTGGAATAAATCTCAACTATGATACTCTAACTACTGGACATAATTTAGCTAGTTGAAAATACTTTCCTCTGTCCATTATGGCACTAAGTTTTAACGATTTTGTGTATTTTCCGCGATTTAGTTTCTAGCATTCTCCGGGATGACCGCTGGACCTCGCTCCTGTCTAAAGCTAGCCCTACACATTTATTTCCAATATGTAACAATAGCACAATATGTAACAATATGTAACAATAGTCCAATATGTAACAAAAGTCAAATATTTTGTCGTGTCGCTGCGATTACCAATTAAATACTGACTTAAGCATAATAATCTTACTTTATACATTTTGTAGAAACTAATTTTTTTGTTACTTTAATTTTGAGTGAAATTATATTAATTCTTTCTCTAATTTATTCCATATATACTGCAGGCTAATAATTATAAGATAACACAATTGTTAAAGAAATTTCGAATCAAAACTACATGAGGTACTTTTGTTTACAGATTTCATTTAAAAAAGAAAAGCGTTACTCAAAGAGTTTTTATCATCACTTTCGCATTTAATAACTGATTCATCAAATACTTTATTTTTCATTTTTATGTTAGTAATTTTTTTCAAAGAATCTTTTTAAGGAATCAGCAGGTAGTTATATTAATTAGTTTATAGATTAATTTTGTGTATTTTGTGAACATTTTGTGTATTTTCCGCGATTTATTTTCTAGCATCCCTGGGATGGTCGCTGGACCTCGCTCCCGTCTAAAGCTAGACCAGCTCATTTATTTCCAATATGTAACAATAGCACACAGTAAAATATTTTGGTGTGTCGTTGCGATTAACAATTAAACACTGATTTAAGCCTAATCATCTTATTTTATACATTCTGCAGAAACTTTTTTTTTTTTTTTTACTTTAGTTTTGAGTGAAATTATTTTAATCCTTCCTGTTTTCTCTTATATATTACATATATACTACAAGCTTAAAAGGAAGTTTTTGAAACTAAAATTAAGAGGTAATTTTAAATAAAAATAAATCCAATTAGAAAATTACTGTTTGTCATTTGAATTGTGCAAGGCATTTGCACTGCAGTCATTGAGATTATTTGCTGATACGTTCTATCATTAATTGTTAATTAACTGTAAATTTTTATAAAACAGCGTTTCTTAATAAAATGTGAGCTCACTATGTCAACAGCCTGTTCGAAAAGCTTTCGTATGATACCTTACTCATCGTTGTGCGTTTTGTGTGTATATAGAAGAAGATATGTTGACCTCAGAAATAATATAAATGATTTTTCAATTATTTCAATACTGTAGTTCACTGTATTAAACTAAATTAAAATAATTATTTTTAAAATTATCAACAAGTTGCAATAAATTGTTAAGTGAGGCGATAATGTTGAAACTTTACACAAAAAAGATGAATTATTATAAAATAATATGCAAATTAGGATATTTTATTGATTTGCTGAATGGTGAAATGCTAGGTATGTCACTTTAAAACTTTTTTTTCAGCTGAAAAAAATCTGAAAATCAGATCATTTCTTTAAAGAATAGCAAACTTATACATTCTGAAAAATTTACTAAAATTTATTTCAAAAGTTTGAAGATTTTGAACTTATGTCAAAAACACACTTGAATAAGAATGATTAAGTTGTTTTTAGCTATATTTTAACAAATCATTACCGGCAAGAAATAATAAGTTTCGAAATAATTGGATCTTTTACTTATGTTTTCTATAAAATACATTTAAAACAGCCAAAGATTGTTATTTCTTTTTAAATTTTTTTTTTATTCTAGACCAAAGGAAAAGGAAACTTCAAAATTAATTTAAATTTGTATCTATTCTTTTATGTTTTCTATAAGAAATTCACTTTTACCAACGCAGCTGTAAAAATTTTATTTAGTTTCACTATTTATTTCGATAAAATATTGTATCAAAACTACATGAGGTATTTTTGTTAACAAATTTTATTTAAAAAAGAAAAGCGTTACTCAAAGAGTTGTTATCATCACTTTTTTCGCATTTAATAACTGATTCATTAGATGTTTTATTTTTCATTTTTATGTTAGTAATTTTTTTCAAAGAACCTTTTTAATGAATCAGCAGGCAGTTATATTAATTAGTTTATTGATTAATTTTTCTTTAAATCAGTTTAAGATTTTCAGTTTCATCGAACAATATTTTATCGAAATAAATAGTGAAACTAAATAAAATTTTTACAGCTGCGTTGGTAAAAGTGAATTTCTTATAGAAAACATAAAAGAATAGATACAAATTTAAATTAATTTTGAAGTTTCCTTTTCCTTTGGTCTAGAATAAAAAAAAAAAATTTAAAAAGAAATAACAATCTTTGGCTGTTTTAAATGTATTTTATAGAAAACATAAGTAAAAGATCCAATTATTTCGAAACTTATTATTTCTTGCCGGTAATGATTTGTTAAAATATAGCTAAAAACAACTTAATCATTCTTATTCAAGTGTGTTTTTGACATAAGTTCAAAATCTTCAAACTTTTGAAATAAATTTTAGTAAATTTTTCAGAATGTATAAGTTTGCTATTCTTTAAAGAAATGATCTGATTTTCAGATTTTTTTCAGCTGAAAAAAAAGTTTTAAAGTGACATACCTAGCATTTCACCATTCAGCAAATCAATAAAATATCCTAATTTGCATATTATTTTATAATAATTCATCTTTTTTGTGTAAAGTTTCAACATTATCGCCTCACTTAACAATTTATTGCAACTTGTTGATAATTTTAAAAATAATTATTTTAATTTAGTTTAATACAGTGAACTACAGTATTGAAATAATTGAAAAATCATTTATATTATTTCTGAGGTCAACATATCTTCTTCTATATACACACAAAACGCACAACGATGAGTAAGGTATCATACGAAAGCTTTTCGAACAGGCTGTTGACATAGTGAGCTCACATTTTATTAAAAAACGCTGTTTTATAAAAATTTACAGTTAATTAACAATTAATGATAGAACGTATCAGCAAATAATCTCAATGACTGCAGTGCAAATGCCTTGCACAATTCAAATGACAAACAGTAATTTTCTAATTGGATTTATTTTTATTTAAAATTACCTCTTAATTTTAGTTTCAAAAACTTCCTTTTACAAAATTTTTTATTGGATGCATTTTGTAAACATTCTATATGGCATTATAGATAGTGTTTTAGGTTTTTTTTTTTTTTTTGAAAGATTCATATTTAAATATTCACATTATAAAAAAAATATTCGTAAAATAATTTATGAATATTTTCCGTTTATTGGATCTTTATTAGATAATTATTTTAAAGTATACCACAGCAACTATTTCAATTACTCTATTTTTCTTTTAAATTATTTTTTATTCTACATTTGAACTCATTACTTTTAACTCGTATATATTTTATATTTACTTAAAACTGTCAAATCTGACTGTTTCTTTTACCTGTTTCTTTCATGCTCTAACTTTTAATAAAATTTTCTGATTATTATGAAATTTTAATTTGTTTACGATACAAATCACGGTATTTTTCGCATGAAAATCGTCAATGCATCATATTGTTTACATAAGAACACACTAAGTTTTCTAATGTATTTTTATCCATGATGTTACGCATGCTAAAGTGTCAACAATTTCATTTTATTGATTTTTTCCAAGACAGAGGTTCTTTGAAGTGGAAAAAATATTAATAATCCCATTTTCTTTAACTTATATGTTTTATTAATGATAACTGGCATTCTTTTTCCTTTTTCTTAGTGTAATATTCTTTGATCAATAGTGGCTAAAGAGATTTTTATCAGAAGTATGTGACATAATGCATGAAAGAAAAGTGAGGTATGACAAAATTAATTCAAAACACGAGCGATTTTCTCCCTTAAAAATTTACCGACGTAATCATTGGTTAATACCGAAATACCTTCAGACCCACCAGTGGCTGAGAGGTTCTGCTCTCGAAACTAGTAGACGGGAGGTGCTGGGTTCGATCCCAATCGCGCCCCGTCGGGCTAATTGTTCGGAGGTTTCGTGGTTATCTTCGAGCCGTGGATTTATCCATGCGTAAATACGGGTTAGGTTCCCTTAGAAAGACCCCCACGAAGGGCACTCCCCCCGGGCCTATATCCCAAGTATAGATAATTGGCCGTCAATAATCGATCCAACCCAACCCGAAAAACCTTCAAAAGAAAACTGATTCTTTCATTCGAATTTTTTTTCTTACTTATGTGATTTCAGTATTTATCATACACATTATAAAACTGTAGACGACTGTATAAGCTCTATGATAGTTACTGAGGAAGGGGGGGATGATAATATCTCTGTTTTAGTTGAACGTCTTCAAACAATTTCCATGCGCTTATGGCACTTACCCTTTAAAATGCCAAAAAATCTATTTTTGTTTTATTAGCTTATAATTAAATATGATTTGTTAGGAACATTTCAAAATAAACCCCATGCAAAAATTCCCTTTAGAAGAGGAGTTATGTCTAAAACAATCTGAGCTCTTTTTATATGATCAATGGGTAGTTTGATTTTTAAAGTCAATTTTCTCAAAACGGCGATTTTGGTCATTGCGCGCACGATTTCTGAAAAATGATTTGTTAGAATGTCATGAAATTTTGACTGAAAGTATTAACCATACAGATGTACAAAATGACCTATTATTATGTTTCTCAAGTAACAAGTTTGGAATTCATGATTACTTTTGTATTAAAAAAACTCGATATTTCAAATTTCACTAATATATATATATATATATATATATATATATATATATGGCAGGATCTACACATTTTATTTTTTTAAATTGTAGATCATTATGAGAACACATTATATTTGTACTCATTAAAAAATTTTGTCTGGGTTCAGTCATTCAAATGTGAAAAGTCGTGCGCGCAATGCATGCAAGAATAATTATTTCGTGAAAAGTGTACTATATTTTTAAACAAATTAAAAAGATTTATATGCGTGTAAATATTTTTCGTGAATTTTAATTGATACAATAAACTTTTATTGGTATGTGTTTTAAATTTTATAATGCAAAGACTATTAGCTACGGATTTACTGTAATTCTTATAGAAGTACTTTTTAATGTATTTTGTGAGTTCAAAGGGTACCTGACTCCATAAAATTAATATATGTGTAAGACAATATTGAAGCAACTAACCACGAGTATGGGGAAGTTGTCGTGTTCATTTATGCATATAGAAGAGTTATCGTGGGAAGTAAGTTCAGGGGGTGATTATTGAGAAGATGTCAAAGTTGGCGAATCCTTTGAAAAGACCTAAAGGATTTACTTTTACGGAGTGAAACAATTTGTTAAAACAAGAAGGTATAGTGGCACTTGGTTGTTTTGGCAATCCGCAGAGTGCGTTTCCTGTGTACTGAAGTACTAAACTGGAGTGTAGTTTTCCCTTATATTTTGTATGGTGAAGCAAGGAAGACGAAAATCACATCACTAGAGTTAATGTTCTTTAATTGGAGAAAGATGTCACACTTCACAATCTTCCATAATAGTAATATTTTGATCAATCAAAGTTTCAGATTTTTTTAAATGAATCTGATGAATATTGGTGAGGTGACATTTTAAATTTAAAGTCAGGGGTGAAGAACACAAACATAATCCAAAGAATAATCCAGAAATGCTGTTGAACGGGTCCGATCAAGTTCATGTAATCCAAAGAGTTTTAAGAACATCAAGGTGATTTTTCGTTATAAAACCAAAGGGTGGCCAAAGGGGCCAAGACATTTTTAGATGTTTATGAGATGAAGATCAGAGGGCAAGTGTTCTATCCGATATGAAAGTGGGCGCAAGGAAAAACACGCCAAGCGAGATACATTTCAAGCCAAGAGAATCGCATTTTTTTGCGTGGGAAATGTAACCGTTACTTATATACATATCAACTTCATAATTGACGTCATTGGAAGGGAAAAATCTTTTGGCGAAGATTGCACTTTGGCTAAAAGAGAGATTAAGAATTTTACCGTTAATTATTGTTTTGGGAATAGGGCTTTCGAGGAATGCAGCAAAGGCGCCGTTTAAATGCTACAGACATCTGGAACAATATACGAGACAAAGCTGACCATGAAAAGGAAAACATTTTATGCCTTGTATAATTTCATTTCTTTTGATATGTGGGAGACCGAATAAGTACGTTAATGATAATTAAAAAACAATATGTATGATTTTGACTAAAAGCATTTCGTTGAAAGAGAGAGATAAAAGGATGCGCGTTTTTAACAGCCGAGAATGTATACGAATTACGATAATGCATAAAGGGGAAAGTATATTTAAAAAAAAAACTTAAAATATAGATTTCTTTAATTTTTGAAAAGAATATATATGGTATCTTTACCATATATATATCACCCCTTCACAAGATTTTGAAAAATTTAGAATGTCACCCTGTAAATATAATACAAAATATCAAAGCAGAAAAATAATAATAAAAATAAAATAAGTATGCATACAATAATGTAAATAATATGTAGTACTACAATAATATCTTCATATTAGTATGATAAATGGCCATACATTTTTCAAATTGCAGCAAAATATACTTTTAAAGTCTTTGAAAAGTCTTTTATCCATATTAGAACTAATGTTAGCTGCAAACATATTTTTTTTTGTTTGTTTTCTTGCAAGTTTATTCATTTTACAATATGATGGTGCACCTATATAAATAAACTCTTAATTGTTCATTTTTTTTTTTTTAACACAGTCTTTAAAAAGAGTTCAAGAATGAAAAATTACAGCTGCATTTTTCTTTGAAGGTTTTCTCACGTGATTTTATTTATCAACAAACATGAGCATGCTAAATGAGTCTTTAGTGCACAAAATTTTTTGTATTTGCTTAAAAAGTTCACAAGTTTGCACTATATTATTAAAAATCTTAAATGAAATGTAAATACAAAAATTTCAAAATAAAGAAACACAATTACAATTATACAATGATAATATAGAGATTATAAAGATTATAAAGATACATATATAAAATATTAAACGTAAAAAAAGTTTTCGTGTAAAGACACAGGAGAGATAATAATGATGCAAGACATGGGCATCGAAAAAAATATCTCCCCTTAAACTTGTTGTAATAACAAGGAAGAGACCGCAGTTTAGGACGTTGGTCATATTCGGGACAGGGCGTATTTAGGGAGAGGGGTTTATTTTTGGTAAACCCCCCTTGCTCCGCACATATTTGGAAACTCCGCCTATGATTGGAGCGACTCGGGTTCATCTACGGGTTTGAAAAAATAGTAAAATTGGGTATACCAATTTTAACAAAGTTTTTGCTCTCATACACAATGGAATAAAGACCCCCACATGGGTAATAATTTTGAACGGGGCTTATTCCGCAAGGGCGAATAAAAACTAAAAAAAAATGCAAAATAAATCAAAGTTTTTTTTGTTCAAAAACCTAAAAATCCTTCCATAGACACGTTCTAGAGTGAAGAGAGCATAAAGTCACATTCGGGATAAATATATATTGTTTCGAAAATTAAATTCTCAAAATAATTCATTTATTTTAAGTTATTTAAAAATTCAAAGATTAAATTAAAAGGAAAATGAGTATTAAATTCAAATGAGATAATTAATTTGATTTTTTTTTTTTTTTTTTTTTTTTTTACAAAATGCTAAGTATACTTACAAATGCAGAGAGTGTTAATAGAATTATCAAATGTTTAAATTTATAACAATACCTATTATTCTTAATTTATATTATCTATATATTTTATTTATTTATTTATTTATCCATTTATTTATTTATTTTTATTTTTATTTTATTTTTTTAACAGGATTTTAAATTATACGAACTTGCTAAACAAGAATATGGGTGGAAAAAAAATCTTTTGCCAAATAAACAAGTTCTGCAGTACTGCTACATAACACATAAACAATGGACCAGCCATATCACAATAAAAACAAATAATACAATACTACATAACATGCATGCATAAATACACCTGTTACCATGGATAAGGAGCATTTATGAATCTGGCAACAGAAAATTTTATATTCATATTAATATTTTATCACCTTTCGAGGACGTAAATTATAGGAATGAGCACTTTGTTCAATATTGTTATTACTAGGAGTATTGTTATGAACATTATGATAATTTAAGTCAAATAAATGGTTATTTCTAGGAGGGGCAAGTAAAAGTCTGTCAATATGAACTCTGAAAATTGAATTGTTAATATGAGAATTCAGTTGTTGAATTGAAAAAGAAACAGGTGAGTGTTTCTTTACAACTACATAAGGTCCTGTATACCTTGGCTTAAATTTATCTGATGATTTTAGGTATACAATGTCTTTCTCAGTAATTGGCCTGAGTTTTGCCTTTTTTTATGATATTCGTTTCTTTTAATTTGAGATGCTTTTATGTTGTCATAAGCTTTGTTGTAAATACCATTTAAATCATGAAGGAGATTGTAAAAGTCTACATTTTGGTCTAGAAAGGGTTGATTAGCATTTAAATCATATGTATCAAATATTAGAGATAATTCGCGTCCAAAATGTAAAAGATTCGGAGAGAAAGAAGTAGAAGAATGTTTAGAACCATTATAGAGATTTTTATGAATAGCAATGGCATTTTCAAAGGAATGTCCTTCTTCTTGCAACTTAATTTTAATGGGCGAAGGTAAACAAGATATTAATCTAACGTATTTTATTTTATTTAATGCGTCTTTGTCAAAAATTTCGGGGTATACCTTTGCTACAAGCACATTAAGTCTATGAGCAAAATTTTTTACTGTCTCCTGTGGTAACATAGTTAAACAATTCAAATCGTTTAAAGTTGCAGCCGAAGAATTCTGTGAAAAGAATTTTTGAATGCGATCGCGAATAAATTCAAAGTCTTGTGCGTTATATAGTACAGGGTCTTCAAGATAATATTTTTTGGCGGGACCTTTCAGTTTAGTTTTAAGATAATCAACTGTTTGTTCATTAGTTATTTCCTTAATTTTCTGATTAGTTAAAATTTGGTTAAAGAAATGGTTAAGTAATTCGGGGTCGACGTAAAAATCATCAACAACGTACTCAAAATTCTTAGAATTAGCCATGATGATATCACCTTAAAAGTTTAACTTTTTTTTTTTTTTTTTTTTTTTTTTTTTTTTTTTTTTTTTTTTTTTTTTTTTTAGACACAGGTAACATAAAATAAGCAAAATAAAAAAAGCAACAATTTTAAACAAACCACACTTGATAATTTATTTAAAAATCATTAAATATTAAATATTTAATCTTAGAAGTATTAAAGAAAAATTAACTATAAATCATAAATAGTGGTTTCAACTACAAAAATAAATATAATATACCAAAATATAACACGGAGAAAAATATACTTTTCCGTCATGAAAAATTTTAGCTATAAAATGCAATGTTTATAAATATCAAAATTTGAAAGTCTATGAATGTTAAAAAGCCATTCTGTCTTACCTGAACACAATTATACCTTTTAAAACCTTATTATTATATTTTTAAACATCTACAGCAAAAAAATTTTTTATTAACTAAATAAAATTCAATGAGTGCTAATCGTTTAAACATATATTGCTCATATTATATATCTAGATCCTCTTAAAAATATAAAAACATTACTTGATACTATACGGAAATAATATTTTATCAATGTAAAAGTTCTAGCAAAATTGAAAATTTCCTTTTTTTTTTATCAACCTTTTACAAAATAAAGACTTACCTCTATAAAAAATATCCATAGCGCTTTTTTTTTTTTTTTTGCAAAACATATTAATAGAAAAAGAAAGCACAAAATACTGTATTTAAATTCCTATTCCGGATCGTATTCGCTAAACTTTAAATCACTGAATGAATTAAAAACGAAAACAAAATTTTTCTTTGTGGTTATTCATTGAGAAAGATATTTCTTTCGTAACGTGAATTTTTATCTTGTAGCTGTATAAATTTGGATTGTCTGAAAACAAAGTTCACAAGAGTTCGCTAAATTGTGGTACTCAGCTAAATACTAAAGGTCAGAATGCAGCGTTGAATTAGATGCAGATAATATTCATTTCTTGTGTTTTAATTGTTGCACGGCGATGAAAATCAATTTTTGGATGACTGAGAATAGTATAAATAAAATAACACAATCAGAAGTTCACAAAGTTCAAGACAAAATAGCATATTCACTTTAGGTGCGGGCGAAGGTTTTATGAATGAAACATCACTCATTGAAGAAAACCACATGTTGAAAATCACTGCTTCCATCAGGGATTGATTATCATTTTTCACAGAACACTTATGCAGCATAAAACACTAAGATGAAATAATTCGATGGTGCTCCGACGCTGAATAATTTGCGACGAATAATTAAATTAATTTACTTCGATGAAAATCACATCGCATATCTCACACAAAAAGGATTACCGTAATTTCCGGCGTATAAGCCGCAGCTCAAAGAGTCGTTTTTCGACCCAGAAATATTATTTTATAAAATGTAACTTAAAAGATCACCGTAAATATTTAACTACAATTATTGAATAAAATTTCTGGGTCGAAAAACGACTCTTTGAGCTGCGGCTTATACGCCTGAAATTACGGTAAGTTTGAAGTTAGCAACTTTCGATGATAGGTAAAAACCACAGTCACAGGCAGGCTCCAACAAAGCATTCTGAGAATGAAAAATATATGTAATCAGAAAAGTTGCAAATAAATAGGAAATTTTTTTTTTTCGTTTCGTGGCCCCAATGACACACCCTTTAGAAATTGTCATGCGAAAAAGATCACATCCAGTTTAAAAGTCAGGCACCATTATTTATATGGGGAAGTTGTCGTGTTCATTTATGCATATAGAAGAGTTATCGTGGGAAGTAAGTTCAGGGGGTGATTATTGAGAAGATGTCAAAGTTGGCGAATCCTTTGAAAAGACCTAAAGGATTTACTTTTACGGAGTGAAACAATTTGTTAAAACAAGAAGGTATAGTGGCACTTGGTTGTTTTGGCAATCCGCAGAGTGCGTTTCCTGGGTACTGAAGTACTAAACTGGAGTGTAGTTTTCCCTTATATTTTGTATGGTGAAGCAAGGAAGACGAAAATCACATCACTAGAGTTAATGTTCTTTAATTGGAGAAAGATGTCACACTTCACAATCTTCCATAATAGTAATATTTTGATCAATCAAAGTTTCAGATTTTTTTAAATGAATCTGATGAATATTGGTGAGGTGACATTTTAAATTTAAAGTCAGGGGTGAAGAACACAAACATAATCCAAAGAATAATCCAGAAATGCTGTTGAACGGGTCCGATCAAGTTCACGTAATCCAAAGAGTTTTAAGAACATCAAGGTGATTTTTCGTTATAAAACCAAAGGGTGGCCAAAGGGGCCAAGACATTTTTAGATGTTTATGAGATGAAGATCAGAGGGCAAGTGTTCTATCCGATATGAAAGTGGGCGCAAGGAAAAACACGCCAAGCGAGATACATTTCAAGCCAAGAGAATCGCATTCTTTTGCGTGGGAAATGTAACCGTTACTTATATACATATCAACTTCATAATTGACGTCATTGGAAGGGAAAAATCTTTTGGCGAAGATTGCACTTTGGCTAAAAGAGAGATTAAGAATTTTACCGTTAATTATTGTTTTGGGAATAGGGCTTTCGAGGAATGCAGAAAAGGCGCCGTTTAAATGCTACAGACATCTGGAACAATATACGAGACAAAGCTGACCATGAAAAGGAAAACATTTTATGCCTTGTATAATTTCATTTCTTTTGATATGTGGGAGACCGAATAAGTACGTTAATGATAATTAAAAAACAATATGTATGATTTTGACTAAAAGCATTTCGTTGAAAGAGAGAGATAAAAGGATGCGCGTTTTTAACAGCCGGGAATGTATACGAATTACGATAATGCATAAAGGGGAAAGTATATTTAAAAAAAACTTAAAATATAGATTTCTTTAATTTTTGAAAAGAATATATATGGTATCTTTACCATAACGAGTAACACACAATATGAATTCTCTGTTTAGAAGCAGTACCTGCTTCTAATATCCCATTCGTGGTTATGTTAGCAGTTTTCACAGAATCATACTCCGCTGAGTGCCAGAGATCAAGGACAGCAAGGACTATGATGAAAAAGAGAAAAACAAAGGATCATGGACGCAAATGATGAGAGAGGTTGGGGGGTGCATGCTATAACCCTTAAACCATACAATATCCTGCACATGTCCGACTTGATAATAAAGAAAAAAAGATTAAAATTTGATAAAATTTATAAATTTACATGTAATTTCAAAATCTTGGACACGCTCTCAAAATGGTAAAGTTCTGTGAGTCCCATTCCCTCACCATTGCGCAGAAGCAGCAGTATGCTGTTGTAGTAATAATAGGCGTTGTTATTTTTCTCACTAAATTGTGCCTCTACAACAGTTCATTATGTTTATACTATAAATTTAGAGTGAACTCTTTTCAGTAAAGAATTATAAAGGTGGAGAGAATCATGAACGATATCATGTGGAGAATCCAATTCACATCTAATGATGTGCTAAACGCAGTTTTTCGACAGTGCCACTCGTATCATAAGAAAGTTTGTCTTGTTGCACAAACATGTAACAAATCATTTAATATAACTATTTTTTGAATGGCCTTAATAAATTTGAACATTTTGGTACTAATTTTACACTTTATTAAGAAAATATTTAAACCACGAAAACAATTTTTTGTAAAAACCAATTCCGATTTTCACTATTTCTTTTCGGATTTTGGCATAAAAATTTATTTAAAGAAAAATTATTCTGCCCTATATTTTTTTTATTTTTTATATTTAACAATTCATTATGTTTATAGTAAAAATTTAGACTGAACTATTTTCAGTAAAGAACTCTTTTCAGTAAAGAATCATGAAAGATATCCTGTGGAGAAACAAATTCACATGTAACAGGGTTCCTACATTTTCAGGAAGTTACCAGTATTTTCTTATAGAGAAACGTGACTTGTGAAATCGCACGATTGCATAAGGTGAATTTTTCTCTAAATAATACTGGTAGTTATATGACCTAAAGTCAGGGAAATTTCCTGGCCTGTAGGAACTCTGTCTAATGATGAGCTAAAAGCAGTTTTTCGACAGTGCCACTCGTATCCTAAGAAAGTTTGTCTGTTGCACAAATATGTATAGCAAAATATTTAATATAACTATTTATTGAATGGCCTTAATAATTTTGAACATTTTGGTACTAATTTTATACTTTATTGAGAAAAGAATTAGACAACGAAAACAATTCTTTGTAAAAACAAATTCCGAATTTCACTCTAATTTCTTTTCGAATTTTGGCGTAAAAATATATTTAAAGAAAAATTATTCCGCCCTATATTTTTTAAATTTATTATGTTTAACAATTTATAATGTTTATACTAAAAATTTAGAACCATTTTCAGTAAAGAATCATGAAAGATGTTTTCACTCAATTTCTTTTCGAATTTCGGCCTAAAAATATATTTAAAGAAAAATTATTCAACCCCATATATTTTAAATATTAAAAACGTTATACTATAAATTATTGCATTCAACTAATTATTAATTATTCTCAGAAAATTCAGAAATGCCTTCATGTATGGATCCCTATAATTTAAAAGTTAGGAGGTCAATTGTGTTACCTTACTGATCGATAATTATTGCTTCATGAAAGATAATAATCAGGATTTTAATGTGAAACAAAATAGTTAGTTTTGTATGATAATTTAATTACGTGACAAAAGCCTTAACAATCGCTTTTTATCATCGAGAAAATCCGGAAGTTTCCGTGAAAAGCGGAACAGGAAGCGCGAGTGATTTTAACCTCCTATTTTTATGTTTGTGAGGAAACTGTATTGAAAGTGTTCGCTGCCGCGTAAATTTCTGAATTATTCAACGACAGCAGTTGTCACTGGGCGCTTGTTCAATAAATTTCATCTTAGAATACAATGAGTTATCCCGAGTTCTTCATGTATGCATTTATTCTCGAAAAATCACTGCAAATAGATATATTTTTAAATCATTCTCAGAAATTTTTAAGAACCGATTTTCAAATCGATTTTTCGGACATTGATTTATGATTAAGAGAACGCTAGTGAGTGGAGGAAGTTTTCGCAACGCTAACTGAATTTGTTTTAAATTGACTATAATGGTGAAGTAGATTTTGTCAGTCATTGTTTCAGTAAAATTATTAATTTTGTTTCACATACACTGTTAAAAATTTCAGTTCAATGTTAAACAATTTAATGGTGTAAAGTAATTAAATGAACCACAATATCGTTCTTTTTAACTTCTAAAAAATCTTCTTTCAAGGTCCGACGTCCAAACTGTTTTCAACATTCCTAAATAAATGAAGCTATTTAACAGACAATGAGCACAAATAGCTCTATCTACAGCAAAATGCTGCTTTAGAGTGCTGGGATATTCGCTTGTTTGTGTAATGATTATAATGCTCAGAACAGATCATGAAGGGTCACGTTTGATGTCCAACTCAGGCTTTGGTAGTTGTTTGGAAACGCCGGATTTCACTTTAAACAGAGTACATGGTTTGATTACCGCATGTTTGAATAAAAACATCGTAGTCACTTTATTATTTAGTATGTTACAAGTTTATTTTACCCGACATTTTACAAGTCTTGGTTCAGCATTTTACCTCTTGGTTCAATCTTTTACTACTCAATGGTTAAAAAAAGCACTTTTATTGTTCAACATAAAAAAAAAATATCGTTCAGATTTTAATAATTTCTTCGTTTATATAAAGTAACAAATCATGATAAAAAATGTCACCTTCTAATGGTTGCAGCTACTATAACACCAAAATTTGGTTCATTCTACGACGAAATTTTTTACAGTATATGGCAATTGAGCTTGTGTTTTGTTTTAAACTAGTCTAACTATACTTTAGTTTCGAGGCATTCTCACTAAAATCCTGAATGAATGTAATTGGCAGATTGAGGTTATTTATTTTTGTGAACGTTAAGTTTCATACAAATAAAGATCAATTGCTAGTACGCTTTTCCCCCCGGGAAGGACATAGAGTGAAGCAGTGTATATGTTTTCCTAAAAAAAAAAAAAAGTAAGATATAAAAAAACAATCTTGTTTCTTGAAAACGCAAAGGAAATGGTATTTTTGAGAATCGATAAATAATGCTGAATTTTGAGAATTTATCATAATTACTTAAAGGATTGACTATAATGTTGAAGCAGATTTTGTCAGTCATTGTTTCAGTAAGATTGTTAACTTTGTTTCAAATACACTGTTAAAAATTTCAGTTCAAAATTGAACAATTTAATGGTGTAAACTAATTACATGAACCACAATATCGTTCTTTTTAACTTCTAAATAATCTTCTTTAACTATATAACTAAAATAATTAGAGTCAGTTCAAACTCATTTTTGAAACATGGACATACTCAAACATGAGCACATAGAAGTCAGTTCATACTCATTTTTGAAACATGGACATACTCAAATATGAGCCCGTGATGGTTTATTCTTGAGTGTGTGCATGTTTTCAGAAATGAGTATATACTATCAGAAATGAGTGTTTCAAACTTGAGTCATTTTGATTCGCAGCCATTTTGACTATACGACATACTCAGATTTGAGTATTTTTTACTCAGTTTTCAAAATGTCGTTTTTAGAATGCGGCAACCTTTCTAAATTCTCTTTCGGCCCTTCGAATGTATCACTTTGCTACACTGTTCTTCTAAACGAAATTTCAGTTTAAAATATGCTTTAAAATTAATAGTGTTTCATGATTTGAGTATTTTTTGCACAGTTTTGAAAGTGTCGTTTTTGGAGTGTACGACAAAAATTTTTAACATTATATGGCAAATGAGCTTGTGTTTTGTTTTAAGCTAGTCTAACTACACTTTAGTTCGAGTCATTCTCACCAAAAATATAAATGAATGTAATCGGCCGATTGAGGTTATTTATTTTTGTGAAAGATAAGTTTCATACAAATCAAGATCAATTCTCAGTACTCATTTTTTCACCGGGATTGACTGGAAGTGAAGCAGGGTATATGTTAAAAAAAATAAGATAAAAAAAAATTGTTTCTTGAATACTCAAAGGAAATGGTATTTTTAAGACTCGGTAAATAAGGCTGAAATTTGAGAATTTATCATAATTACTTAAAGGATTCGGAGAAAATGTCAGTGACACTTGTTCATGGACGAAGTATGTGCCATTTCATAATCGAAATTCATTAGTGAAAAAGCGTTCTTTGTGCACTAGATCTTTGTAAACCTAGTGATATTTAGGGACTGCTGTCTATAATTCTGTAATAGGGAGCCATAATGCATTTCTTTCACGTATTTGTCACGCGCTCGGGTTTCAAATTTTCAAAATATTTTAGAGAAAAAAAAGGAAAAAGCACTTTTACTAGATTACGGTTTTTAATGCCTCACGTGCCCTGAAAATAGAGATGACAGGTGTTGCTTTGTTGTATCGACCAGACACCGTCATTGACACCACTACAGAAGATCACAGGTTATCCACTCTTTCCTTAGGCTCCATTTTTATGTAGATAAATTAAATTATTTTCAAAACTAATTACTAGATAGCTGTAAACAATTATTAGATAAATATTACATTGAATGAAACTGGTCGTTGGTGGCTACCGTAATACTTATCCATCATGGCTATGCATAATATAAAGTATGAAAATAAAACATGTGTAAACTACTTATAAAATGCATTGCAATTCGAATAAAATCGTTGCTTGATGACGCAATAAACTTTAAATGCTCTGTTACTGAATCGCGTAAAAGAAATATTCTTATAACTCCAAAAATGATAATCATATTAACTAACAGTTTACTGCGTCGGATTAAGCGTATCATTTCCAATTAAAATATATCTTTGAATTGAAATTTGAATGAAATGCACAGACATGAAAAATCAAAGAGTGTGGGAAATAGGATTACAAATATCTCGGTAACTCATTATCCGATCAACTTATTTCTTTATGCAAAATTTATGTTTTTTTATTGTCTTTTATATTCACTCACTAAAATAAACAATTTCAAAAATGTTTATATACCTTTTATCAGACGAATATTTCGAGAGTCCAAAAAATATTTCCGGATAATCGAGGTTACTGAAATTCAACAGGCTTCTTCTCATTATTACATACTAAGTACATACCAAATTTCAAATCTCTATCTCAATTTGTTCGGGCGATAGAGCGTTTACACACGCACACACAGACAGACGGACGGCAATTTTTTTTTTCTAAAAATATGTTTTTCGGAATCTCCAGTGTCTGAAACGTGTAAATCCGTCAAAAATTTTTTTTTTCGATTTTTAAAACGATTGCAAGACTTACCCTATACTACGTATGATGGGTAAGTAAAAAGTAAAACATAATGTTTCTAGTAATGTGACATTCTAGTTAAACGTGACAGCAAAAGTAATTTACATGACATTTCATGTAACGAGATCTTAATAATCGCTTCTCTCGCGTGTAAATATGTACAGTTATTTAATCTTTCTTTTGGCAAAATAATCTTTTTTTAAAACCCTTAACATCTAAATGCAGAGCAAGATAGAAAATAAATTGTATGTTTAAACAAGATACTCAGCAAACACTATTTTTATTTTTTAAACACAGATGAAAAAAAAAAAGAATAAAATACATCAAAGGAAATTTTCAAAAAGAGGCTATGGTAACTTAATAAAAAATTTCAAAAACTATTTTTATCATTTGTTCATAAAAAAATTAAATATTTCTAATGTCAAACAAACAAAAACAACAGCAAAAACGAATACAAACATATATATGTAATAATAAAAATTTTTCGCCCTATTTCTTTAGTTAAATTATTCCAAATTCTTCAATTCTTTTTTCCCTCTCTTTTTAAAATATTTCTTAAATCTATTTTGTATTTTATTCCATAACTTAATCAAAATATTCTGTTATTTATCATTCTAAAAATCTTAATCTGTTAAAAGCTACACGTATTTATTAAAACCTTATTCTCTTAAATTGCAACACTGCCTCTAAACGCACCTGCCTAATTTCTTCTTTTGAGACATTTAATTTTTATTCTTTGGAACTTTTATAATACCATTTTTATTTCTATTTAATTCATTCGGGATCCCATGATTCCAAGCGGTTTTCGCGCCGAAAGGCCTTTTTACCTTTTTAATTTGCCGCTTCTGTTAAAGAGTTTTAATCATACGTCAGAGACACGTCTTCGTGACCTCATTTTTTCATCCATTAGTGAGAAAGCTCCGCCTTCTTTATCCCCCTAGCGCCCTCCGAACATGGATGCGAGTGGACCAGCTTCTTCGCGCGTTTTTTACCTTTGGGCCAAATTTTGAAGTATTTATACGGTTACACTGGCTTCGGAGACAGAATTTACACGAATTAGTGGTTGTCATCTAATTGCCGTCACTGGGGAGTCTACACTAATGCATCGGTAGTATGTTCTTCAAGCTCTGCTAATTCTTCAAGATCTTCAAATGTGTTCAGTTTTTAATGAAGCGAAAGTTGGTGGAGTTGCTTTCATCTCTGTGATCACAATAAAGCCACTGCTCATCTATTAAGTTATTAAGTCTTATTTTTAATGTTTTTGGGAAATTTCTTCTGGATTTCACTGCCTCTGCTCAACTTTTACGACTGCTCATACACTACGATTTCCGATGTGATATACTTCGAGATTTGTCTTCATGGTGAGCGACTCGAAGTGATGCCCTGTCCGGGTGTCATGACTACATTTCAACGATCTCGACTGCGGCTACCTCGATATGATTATCAGGTAATTTTAGTGGTTTCGGACTGAGATGTTCGATTGTCTGGTGGAAAGAACGTTCAAGTCGACAGCAATAGCGATCGTCTATAATGTGCCAATTTTCGACAGGAATGTATCATATATATATATATATATATATATATATATATATATATATATATATATATATTAATGAAGTTTCTCCAAACAATACAAAAAAACTGTTTGTCAAATGCAAACATAAAAATAAAATACAAATATGAATATAAATATAAATATAAATATAAATATAAATATAAATATAAATAAAATCTTTTTGTACTGTTTTTCCTTTAAAATATCTTACACAGTTAAAAATTTGCCTCAAACTGTCCAGTCATTTGACCGTTTTTATAGAAAATGGTTATATAACCTTAATTTAACTAGATTCTGGCCATAATATAGAAAATAATATGGTCAGAATAGAGTTAAATTACGGTTGTGTAACCCTTTTCTGTAAAAATGATCAAATTACTGGACAGTTTGTGTTTTTTAACAGTGTAGTCATAGATTCTTTTAAAATCATGATATTTCTAATACGTTTGATTGAGTTTGATGCAATTATAATATTTGCAAATACCCTTTTAGTACGTCTATTTTAATTATGAACACCCTGTATATTTTGATATTCTGCTCATTACATTTCGGATGTTTACCGTAAAATATAATGACGAGTTTAAAATGCGTTCTTAGAGATCCCTCAAAATATTGCTTAAAATCATTAATTTCCCTTAATGGGAAATCTAGTGAAAGCTTTCGAAATCATCGAACACTTATAAATGTAAAATAACTTCTAAGCTTAATTGATTGTACATAAAGCGGTTCATGCATCTGACCTAATGACATATAATCTCGGTCTTTAAAATGCTTCATGAATAATGATTCAGCTTCATTTACATTAAACATCGGCATTAGTCAATAAAAGATTAGGTATACTTTGAAAATAAATTTATGTCCTGAATTAATAACATACGTTTTCCAAGTGATTTAATAAAGCGATGTGGTTAAACATTCCCATAAAATTCGTTAACAGTTATTAGTAAATTTCGTTAAATTTTTAAACAAATGTGACATAAATGTAAACTTTCATACATAAGTTGATTTATTTGTTTATGTAAATTGAGACAACATGCAAAAATATTGAGATCTATTTAGGCTTAATTTATTCCGTATATATTATTTCTCAAAATTTGTTTCCAATAGCAATGAATATTCTCTCTTGTGTCTTTATAGGTAATGAATTTCTGTGTCAACACCGCGACCGATGTAAACAAGTATTAGTGAAAGCTCTTTGTGATATCTACTTGCTAATGTTTAATACTTGCTAAAGCTTAATGGTTTACTTTGAATAATGTATCCCGTTATGTTCTAGTAGGTATGCGTAGGCAATTTTAGGAATATGCAGGTAATAAAATTGAACTTTAAAAAGCAGCTAAATACTAACAGGAATATAGGACTTTATTCTGAAAAGCCGAATTTGAAATATTTCTGCCTCATATAGAATTTTCCGATTTGCATATATTTTCAGACTGACGCTGATGTATTGATAGAAGACTTTAATAAACAAATATTGGTTCAAAATGGAATTGGAATTACTTATTATTTTTAGGGTTCCGTACATAAAAAAGTAAAACCGGAACCATTATAAGATCCCTCCTGTGTCTGTCTGTCCTTCTGTCAGAGCACCTTTTCTCGTAAACTGTGGGACGTACAAAGTTCTAACTTGGCAAAGTTATAAAGCCTTTTTACCCACATATTTTCAGATTATCAGCCATTCACAAATATGTTTATGAAAAATTTAGGGGAGAACGGGTAATTAAGTTACTTGAGAAATAAAAGTTTTCTTTTTGTATATCGTGTGGGGTATCGTGTGAAAGATCTCGTAATACCGAACTCGAAAATATATTTGTTTTTATTGTACGTATTATATTTTCAGAGATATCGTCGAAAGTGCGCTACAAAAATATTTCCCCCACCCTCTATTTCCGAATCTACTGAAACTAAAAATATGAAAAAATTAGTATAGTAGTTGAAGTTTATTTAAACCTTGCAGGAAAAACTATAGATGTTTACCTAGGTAATATAGTTTTTCAGGAAAACGAATTTTTCCGTTACACACAAACTTTACTTTTCGGGCGGTCAGAGGGAAAGTTGACAGGTGTTCGAGGTATCTATCGACGCAGAATCATCCAAGGATAGTTGATAATGATTTTCTACAAAAATTGTCGGTAGTTAGCTGAGATATTAATTAAGTTACTGGAAAAAATATTTTTATATATCGTGTAGGGTATCGTTCGAAAGATGTAGTAACATCGAATTCAAAAATATATTTTTTTAATTTTAGGTATTATAGTTTCAGAGATATCGTCGAAACTACTGGGAAAATATGCCCCCACCTCCCTACTAATTCTGAACTACTGAACTACTGAAACTACTGAAACTAAAAGCATGAAAAAAGTAGGTGTTAGTAGGAGTTTATTAATTAATAAATAGTAATTAATAAATTCAATGTACGGAACCCTTTGAGTGCGAGTTATACACGCACTTAATCGATTTTTTTTATTTTTTATGAACAGTATGTGAACTTACTTTTGAGCATCGAATTTTTTGTAGTTAAAAAAAATCATAACAATCATTATTAATTCAAAACTTAATTAAATTTTGATTTTAAAATAAGAGTAATTCATTAATTTACATTATCAAATTTTGTAATTGCATGATTTATTTTGATAAAAAAAATGGAAACATCATTAGACAGGTTTAAGTCTTTTTTCAATATTTTTGATGACATCATAAAATATTAATTTGCAATTGATTAAAAATGAATAAAGTATTGTAATGTATAGAAACAAATCTCAAACAATAATTTGAATTAAAAGAATTAAATGTTTGATTTATGCATGCATAAAATACATTATACGAAAATTGTTTAACTCAAATACTAAAACATTCTTAGTAAAATGTGGTTTTGGTAGACACTGCATAATTTCACCATATAGAAATTAACATTACCAAAATTTGAGTTTTATATTTTGATGTGACGTTTAAATGCAAATAATTTTCAATTTATGTAAACTTTTCATACCCATCTTTAACGACATTATAACTTTTAATCATAAGGGAATTTTTATTATTCAGATAATGTTTTATGTATTTCAATAGATATAAATAATTTTAATAAAAATCTTTATTTGGTATATACTATAGGAATATAAACTTTCGAAATATATTTAGTAATCTTCCATTCTATTAAAATAGTTATACATGCTATTATGGCTCAGATATGTTAATTATATTTTTTATAATTTGGCAGTATAGTCTTGTAGAACTTAGCATTTTTATAAATCATCTGAATTCAAGGGATAATAACATTAAATTCACTGTGGAAATTTAACATAATAAAAACATTCCATTCCTTGATGTAATATTAACTAGAACAAATCAATCTATCTACAGATCTATTTTCTGAAAACGCATGGAAAACCAATCGCATATTCTCCATTTACGTATAAAATTTCATCCTAAAGATTTGTCATAAGACGTTCCTTTTTAGTGTGTATGGAAAATAATTTGGATAATGAACTAGATAATTTTCGTAGAATTGATTTCAATAAATGTTTTAAGGTACAGCATATTAATAAATTAACCCTACACATTGCCGATAATAAAACGCCTAAAAACAAATTTCAGTCGCAAAAATACAAATTTTTTAACCTACAAAATTACTCTCTTTTGAAAAGTTAAAATACTGCCTTAAACGTTTCAATATATGTTTAATAGCTAAACTCCTTCCGAAATTAAAGGATATAATTTACACTAAAATTGACCGAATTCATTTTGAAAAATTCACAAGAGTATATGAAGTACCATTTATTAAAGTCGACGGATCAAAGAATTACTATATTAACATGACTGGCAGAAAATTTAGTTCTAGAAAAAAG
Source organism: Maratus michaelseni (assembly GCA_963931845.1). NCBI lineage: Eukaryota > Metazoa > Arthropoda > Arachnida > Araneae > Salticidae > Maratus > Maratus michaelseni. The sequence continues at coordinate 413,645,359 of OZ007589.1, forward strand.
GATTATCTAGCTGATATAAATTTATAATAGAAAAACCACAGCTCTTGCAAGATTATATCAAGAAGAAACCATCCAAATATATTTCAATAAAAGTAGGATATATTTTCCCTCCAATATATACTATTAATCAATTATAAGAGAAACCATAGAGGTTGTAACACGTAAAAATTCAATATGTAACGATGCAGAATCATTTAACTTACCAAAAGTATGGATTGCGTTACTCTATAATTATTAATATGGAAATAAACATACACGTAAAAATAAAAATAAAAATAAGATACGTGCGTAATCTGAGAGAATGCGCGAAAAATTGAATGATGACGTTTGATATCATAGGGGATCGTGCAAGTATAGACTATTCTTATTTGTTTTGACAATAGCTTCGGTGGTGGCGAAACTTATGAACAGTTTAATAGACAGTTTAATATTCACTGTTTTTACAGTTTTTATTTAATAAATTGTAGCAATTAATTAAGTACACGCCATTATGAATTATAATAAAAATTTGTTATTGAATTCCTAATTTACTAATACTAAATTTATAACATATTTTTAAGATAATGGGATAAAGTTAAAGTAAAATGATGTATCTGATGGATATATTTAATTGATTTGAATGACAAAATTCCTCTTGGGCCTTCAAGAAAACATACGTTGACACGAATATTGATCTCGGGAGCCGATACCTAATTGTATCTGAAACTGATGTCGCGCCAGATTTTTCGAGAAGGATTCTTATTTCACGTTTTTAAATTTATCTTTCCTGATGGTTTTTGAAAATTTCTATTATAGGATAAGTGCTTCTATGTTCAATCATCCCCCAAAAGCTAGCCACAGTGAGATAAAACTCTTTCTTAAATAGAGTTGAATTTTCGTACAAAATGAAATATTGTAATTTTTCAATGTGTTGCTACCTTTAATAAATTATTAGCCGTTAGCGAAAATTCACAGATAGTTTTTATATAGCTAGTATAATCACCCACTCAATTTGGGTTTTTGCAAAGCTGTCTGCAGGACGTAGAAAAATTCGTCACTACACTAAAACTAATTTTAATTCCTTTTATTTATTTTTTCCATAATTCAAAGTTATATTCTTAACTCATATGCGCATTTTAAAGGGCAGGGATCACACGCGTACCAGAAAAAACAGAAACTGGATTACAATAGACTCAAACTGGATTAAACATGATTGTTCACAACACTACATTAGGAAATGTCCAATATGCCCTGTGTATTTCTATAAAATTTGTTTTTTTACTTTTTAAATAGCTGTATTTAACCTAAACGAAAATCCCCTTTCTTTCAAAAGAAAAACATTTAACTCTAATGGATTAATCTAATTATTAGGTTCTGGATGTTCATAACCTAAAAATTCCAAAAGCATGACCAAATACAGTAATAAAATAAATCATTCAAATTCGAAACAATGTCCTTAAAATAAACAAGTTGGAAATTGTACGTTAAACGTGACATAGGAGGTGCGTTCGTTTTATAATTAGCTTCACAATGTACAAAAATCATCCTCATTATTTCAGTGAAATGAATTATATCGTCTGCTGTGAGCGAAATTAATATGCCTTTCCTTTTTTAGCTCATAGGCTATCAAAACCTGAGAGCTTATGTGCCCGCCGGTTCTGTATGTACGTACGTACGTATGTATGTATGTATGTATGTATGTATGTACGTAACCCGATAACTCTTGATAGAACTAATCGTTTTACTTTAAATTTTATTTATAGGTTCCTTGTGATAAGGCGCTTCCCTGATTAGTTTTGGAGGTTCATTGGTTAAGCATAAAGGGGGGAAACGGGGGGCTAACCCCCCATAATTTAGATAAATGGGTTTTCCATGCAGAATTATCCCATTTTCTTCAAATTTTGTATATATATTCATTTTTTTTTATAATGCGCTTCTGTCAATAGTTTTGGGGGGTCATTGGTTATGTAAAAATTGGGTATGGAAAAATATACTTTTCCGTCATGAAAAATTTTAGCTATAAAATGCAATGTTTATAAATATCAAAATTTGAAAGTCTATGAATGTTAAAAAGCCATTCTGTCTTACCTGAACACAATTATACCTTTTAAAACCTTATTATTATATTTTTAAACATCTACAGCAAAAAAATTTTTTATTAACTAAATAAAATTCAATGAGTGCTAATCGTTTAAACATATATTGCTCATATTATATATCTAGATCCTCTTAAAAATATAAAAACATTACTTGATACTATACGGAAATAATATTTTATCAATGTAAAAGTTCTAGCAAAATTGAAAATTTCCTTTTTTTTTTATCAACCTTTTACAAAATAAAGACTTACCTCTATAAAAAATATCCATAGCGCTTTTTTTTTTTTTTTGCAAAACATATTAATAGAAAAAGAAAGCACAAAATACTGTATTTAAATTCCTATTCCGGATCGTATTCGCTAAACTTTAAATCACTGAATGAATTAAAAACGAAAACAAAATTTTTCTTTGTGGTTATTCATTGAGAAAGATATTTCTTTCGTAACGTGAATTTTTATCTTGTAGCTGTATAAATTTGGATTGTCTGAAAACAAAGTTCACAAGAGTTCGCTAAATTGTGGTACTCAGCTAAATACTAAAGGTCAGAATGCAGCGTTGAATTAGATGCAGATAATATTCATTTCTTGTGTTTTAATTGTTGCACGGCGATGAAAATCAATTTTTGGATGACTGAGAATAGTATAAATAAAATAACACAATCAGAAGTTCACAAAGTTCAAGACAAAATAGCATATTCACTTTAGGTGCGGGCGAAGGTTTTATGAATGAAACATCACTCATTGAAGAAAACCACATGTTGAAAATCACTGCTTCCATCAGGGATTGATTATCATTTTTCACAGAACACTTATGCAGCATAAAACACTAAGATGAAATAATTCGATGGTGCTCCGACGCTGAATAATTTGCGACGAATAATTAAATTAATTTACTTCGATGAAAATCACATCGCATATCTCACACAAAAAGGATTACCGTAATTTCCGGCGTATAAGCCGCAGCTCAAAGAGTCGTTTTTCGACCCAGAAATATTATTTTATAAAATGTAACTTAAAAGATCACCGTAAATATTTAACTACAATTATTGAATAAAATTTCTGGGTCGAAAAACGACTCTTTGAGCTGCGGCTTATACGCCTGAAATTACGGTAAGTTTGAAGTTAGCAACTTTCGATGATAGGTAAAAACCACAGTCACAGGCAGGCTCCAACAAAGCATTCTGAGAATGAAAAATATATGTAATCAGAAAAGTTGCAAATAAATAGGAAATTTTTTTTTTTCGTTTCGTGGCCCCAATGACACACCCTTTAGAAATTGTCATGCGAAAAAGATCACATCCAGTTTAAAAGTCAGGCACCATTATTTATATGGGGAAGTTGTCGTGTTCATTTATGCATATAGAAGAGTTATCGTGGGAAGTAAGTTCAGGGGGTGATTATTGAGAAGATGTCAAAGTTGGCGAATCCTTTGAAAAGACCTAAAGGATTTACTTTTACGGAGTGAAACAATTTGTTAAAACAAGAAGGTATAGTGGCACTTGGTTGTTTTGGCAATCCGCAGAGTGCGTTTCCTGGGTACTGAAGTACTAAACTGGAGTGTAGTTTTCCCTTATATTTTGTATGGTGAAGCAAGGAAGACGAAAATCACATCACTAGAGTTAATGTTCTTTAATTGGAGAAAGATGTCACACTTCACAATCTTCCATAATAGTAATATTTTGATCAATCAAAGTTTCAGATTTTTTTAAATGAATCTGATGAATATTGGTGAGGTGACATTTTAAATTTAAAGTCAGGGGTGAAGAACACAAACATAATCCAAAGAATAATCCAGAAATGCTGTTGAACGGGTCCGATCAAGTTCACGTAATCCAAAGAGTTTTAAGAACATCAAGGTGATTTTTCGTTATAAAACCAAAGGGTGGCCAAAGGGGCCAAGACATTTTTAGATGTTTATGAGATGAAGATCAGAGGGCAAGTGTTCTATCCGATATGAAAGTGGGCGCAAGGAAAAACACGCCAAGCGAGATACATTTCAAGCCAAGAGAATCGCATTCTTTTGCGTGGGAAATGTAACCGTTACTTATATACATATCAACTTCATAATTGACGTCATTGGAAGGGAAAAATCTTTTGGCGAAGATTGCACTTTGGCTAAAAGAGAGATTAAGAATTTTACCGTTAATTATTGTTTTGGGAATAGGGCTTTCGAGGAATGCAGCAAAGGCGCCGTTTAAATGCTACAGACATCTGGAACAATATACGAGACAAAGCTGACCATGAAAAGGAAAACATTTTATGCCTTGTATAATTTCATTTCTTTTGATATGTGGGAGACCGAATAAGTACGTTAATGATAATTAAAAAACAATATGTATGATTTTGACTAAAAGCATTTCGTTGAAAGAGAGAGATAAAAGGATGCGCGTTTTTAACAGCCGGGAATGTATACGAATTACGATAATGCATAAAGGGGAAAGTATATTTAAAAAAAACTTAAAATATAGATTTCTTTAATTTTTGAAAAGAATATATATGGTATCTTTACCATAACGAGTAACACACAATATGAATTCTCTGTTTAGAAGCAGTACCTGCTTCTAATATCCCATTCGTGGTTATGTTAGCAGTTTTCACAGAATCATACTCCGCTGAGTGCCAGAGATCAAGGACAGCAAGGACTATGATGAAAAAGAGAAAAACAAAGGATCATGGACGCAAATGATGAGAGAGGTTGGGGGGTGCATGCTATAACCCTTAAACCATACAATATCCTGCACATGTCCGACTTGATAATAAAGAAAAAAAGATTAAAATTTGATAAAATTTATAAATTTACATGTAATTTCAAAATCTTGGACACGCTCTCAAAATGGTAAAGTTCTGTGAGTCCCATTCCCTCACCATTGCGCAGAAGCAGCAGTATGCTGTTGTAGTAATAATAGGCGTTGTTATTTTTCTCACTAAATTGTGCCTCTACAACAGTTCATTATGTTTATACTATAAATTTAGAGTGAACTCTTTTCAGTAAAGAATTATAAAGGTGGAGAGAATCATGAACGATATCATGTGGAGAATCCAATTCACATCTAATGATGTGCTAAACGCAGTTTTTCGACAGTGCCACTCGTATCATAAGAAAGTTTGTCTTGTTGCACAAACATGTAACAAATCATTTAATATAACTATTTTTTGAATGGCCTTAATAAATTTGAACATTTTGGTACTAATTTTACACTTTATTAAGAAAATATTTAAACCACGAAAACAATTTTTTGTAAAAACCAATTCCGATTTTCACTATTTCTTTTCGGATTTTGGCATAAAAATTTATTTAAAGAAAAATTATTCTGCCCTATATTTTTTTTATTTTTTATATTTAACAATTCATTATGTTTATAGTAAAAATTTAGACTGAACTATTTTCAGTAAAGAACTCTTTTCAGTAAAGAATCATGAAAGATATCCTGTGGAGAAACAAATTCACATGTAACAGGGTTCCTACATTTTCAGGAAGTTACCAGTATTTTCTTATAGAGAAACGTGACTTGTGAAATCGCACGATTGCATAAGGTGAATTTTTCTCTAAATAATACTGGTAGTTATATGACCTAAAGTCAGGGAAATTTCCTGGCCTGTAGGAACTCTGTCTAATGATGAGCTAAAAGCAGTTTTTCGACAGTGCCACTCGTATCCTAAGAAAGTTTGTCTGTTGCACAAATATGTATAGCAAAATATTTAATATAACTATTTATTGAATGGCCTTAATAATTTTGAACATTTTGGTACTAATTTTATACTTTATTGAGAAAAGAATTAGACAACGAAAACAATTCTTTGTAAAAACAAATTCCGAATTTCACTCTAATTTCTTTTCGAATTTTGGCGTAAAAATATATTTAAAGAAAAATTATTCCGCCCTATATTTTTTAAATTTATTATGTTTAACAATTTATAATGTTTATACTAAAAATTTAGAACCATTTTCAGTAAAGAATCATGAAAGATGTTTTCACTCAATTTCTTTTCGAATTTCGGCCTAAAAATATATTTAAAGAAAAATTATTCAACCCCATATATTTTAAATATTAAAAACGTTATACTATAAATTATTGCATTCAACTAATTATTAATTATTCTCAGAAAATTCAGAAATGCCTTCATGTATGGATCCCTATAATTTAAAAGTTAGGAGGTCAATTGTGTTACCTTACTGATCGATAATTATTGCTTCATGAAAGATAATAATCAGGATTTTAATGTGAAACAAAATAGTTAGTTTTGTATGATAATTTAATTACGTGACAAAAGCCTTAACAATCGCTTTTTATCATCGAGAAAATCCGGAAGTTTCCGTGAAAAGCGGAACAGGAAGCGCGAGTGATTTTAACCTCCTATTTTTATGTTTGTGAGGAAACTGTATTGAAAGTGTTCGCTGCCGCGTAAATTTCTGAATTATTCAACGACAGCAGTTGTCACTGGGCGCTTGTTCAATAAATTTCATCTTAGAATACAATGAGTTATCCCGAGTTCTTCATGTATGCATTTATTCTCGAAAAATCACTGCAAATAGATATATTTTTAAATCATTCTCAGAAATTTTTAAGAACCGATTTTCAAATCGATTTTTCGGACATTGATTTATGATTAAGAGAACGCTAGTGAGTGGAGGAAGTTTTCGCAACGCTAACTGAATTTGTTTTAAATTGACTATAATGGTGAAGTAGATTTTGTCAGTCATTGTTTCAGTAAAATTATTAATTTTGTTTCACATACACTGTTAAAAATTTCAGTTCAATGTTAAACAATTTAATGGTGTAAAGTAATTAAATGAACCACAATATCGTTCTTTTTAACTTCTAAAAAATCTTCTTTCAAGGTCCGACGTCCAAACTGTTTTCAACATTCCTAAATAAATGAAGCTATTTAACAGACAATGAGCACAAATAGCTCTATCTACAGCAAAATGCTGCTTTAGAGTGCTGGGATATTCGCTTGTTTGTGTAATGATTATAATGCTCAGAACAGATCATGAAGGGTCACGTTTGATGTCCAACTCAGGCTTTGGTAGTTGTTTGGAAACGCCGGATTTCACTTTAAACAGAGTACATGGTTTGATTACCGCATGTTTGAATAAAAACATCGTAGTCACTTTATTATTTAGTATGTTACAAGTTTATTTTACCCGACATTTTACAAGTCTTGGTTCAGCATTTTACCTCTTGGTTCAATCTTTTACTACTCAATGGTTAAAAAAAGCACTTTTATTGTTCAACATAAAAAAAAAATATCGTTCAGATTTTAATAATTTCTTCGTTTATATAAAGTAACAAATCATGATAAAAAATGTCACCTTCTAATGGTTGCAGCTACTATAACACCAAAATTTGGTTCATTCTACGACGAAATTTTTTACAGTATATGGCAATTGAGCTTGTGTTTTGTTTTAAACTAGTCTAACTATACTTTAGTTTCGAGGCATTCTCACTAAAATCCTGAATGAATGTAATTGGCAGATTGAGGTTATTTATTTTTGTGAACGTTAAGTTTCATACAAATAAAGATCAATTGCTAGTACGCTTTTCCCCCCGGGAAGGACATAGAGTGAAGCAGTGTATATGTTTTCCTAAAAAAAAAAAAAAGTAAGATATAAAAAAACAATCTTGTTTCTTGAAAACGCAAAGGAAATGGTATTTTTGAGAATCGATAAATAATGCTGAATTTTGAGAATTTATCATAATTACTTAAAGGATTGACTATAATGTTGAAGCAGATTTTGTCAGTCATTGTTTCAGTAAGATTGTTAACTTTGTTTCAAATACACTGTTAAAAATTTCAGTTCAAAATTGAACAATTTAATGGTGTAAACTAATTACATGAACCACAATATCGTTCTTTTTAACTTCTAAATAATCTTCTTTAACTATATAACTAAAATAATTAGAGTCAGTTCAAACTCATTTTTGAAACATGGACATACTCAAACATGAGCACATAGAAGTCAGTTCATACTCATTTTTGAAACATGGACATACTCAAATATGAGCCCGTGATGGTTTATTCTTGAGTGTGTGCATGTTTTCAGAAATGAGTATATACTATCAGAAATGAGTGTTTCAAACTTGAGTCATTTTGATTCGCAGCCATTTTGACTATACGACATACTCAGATTTGAGTATTTTTTACTCAGTTTTCAAAATGTCGTTTTTAGAATGCGGCAACCTTTCTAAATTCTCTTTCGGCCCTTCGAATGTATCACTTTGCTACACTGTTCTTCTAAACGAAATTTCAGTTTAAAATATGCTTTAAAATTAATAGTGTTTCATGATTTGAGTATTTTTTGCACAGTTTTGAAAGTGTCGTTTTTGGAGTGTACGACAAAAATTTTTAACATTATATGGCAAATGAGCTTGTGTTTTGTTTTAAGCTAGTCTAACTACACTTTAGTTCGAGTCATTCTCACCAAAAATATAAATGAATGTAATCGGCCGATTGAGGTTATTTATTTTTGTGAAAGATAAGTTTCATACAAATCAAGATCAATTCTCAGTACTCATTTTTTCACCGGGATTGACTGGAAGTGAAGCAGGGTATATGTTAAAAAAAATAAGATAAAAAAAAATTGTTTCTTGAATACTCAAAGGAAATGGTATTTTTAAGACTCGGTAAATAAGGCTGAAATTTGAGAATTTATCATAATTACTTAAAGGATTCGGAGAAAATGTCAGTGACACTTGTTCATGGACGAAGTATGTGCCATTTCATAATCGAAATTCATTAGTGAAAAAGCGTTCTTTGTGCACTAGATCTTTGTAAACCTAGTGATATTTAGGGACTGCTGTCTATAATTCTGTAATAGGGAGCCATAATGCATTTCTTTCACGTATTTGTCACGCGCTCGGGTTTCAAATTTTCAAAATATTTTAGAGAAAAAAAAGGAAAAAGCACTTTTACTAGATTACGGTTTTTAATGCCTCACGTGCCCTGAAAATAGAGATGACAGGTGTTGCTTTGTTGTATCGACCAGACACCGTCATTGACACCACTACAGAAGATCACAGGTTATCCACTCTTTCCTTAGGCTCCATTTTTATGTAGATAAATTAAATTATTTTCAAAACTAATTACTAGATAGCTGTAAACAATTATTAGATAAATATTACATTGAATGAAACTGGTCGTTGGTGGCTACCGTAATACTTATCCATCATGGCTATGCATAATATAAAGTATGAAAATAAAACATGTGTAAACTACTTATAAAATGCATTGCAATTCGAATAAAATCGTTGCTTGATGACGCAATAAACTTTAAATGCTCTGTTACTGAATCGCGTAAAAGAAATATTCTTATAACTCCAAAAATGATAATCATATTAACTAACAGTTTACTGCGTCGGATTAAGCGTATCATTTCCAATTAAAATATATCTTTGAATTGAAATTTGAATGAAATACACAGACATGAAAAATCAAAGAGTGTGGGAAATAGGATTACAAATATCTCGGTAACTCATTATCCGATCAACTTATTTCTTTATGCAAAATTTATGTTTTTTTATTGTCTTTTATATTCACTCACTAAAATAAACAATTTCAAAAATGTTTATATACCTTTTATCAGACGAATATTTCGAGAGTCCAAAAAATATTTCCGGATAATCGAGGTTACTGAAATTCAACAGGCTTCTTCTCATTATTACATACTAAGTACATACCAAATTTCAAATCTCTATCTCAATTTGTTCGGGCGATAGAGCGTTTACACACGCACACACAGACAGACGGACGGCAATTTTTTTTTTCTAAAAATATGTTTTTCGGAATCTCCAGTGTCTGAAACGTGTAAATCCGTCAAAAATTTTTTTTTTCGATTTTTAAAACGATTGCAAGACTTACCCTATACTACGTATGATGGGTAAGTAAAAAGTAAAACATAATGTTTCTAGTAATGTGACATTCTAGTTAAACGTGACAGCAAAAGTAATTTACATGACATTTCATGTAACGAGATCTTAATAATCGCTTCTCTCGCGTGTAAATATGTACAGTTATTTAATCTTTCTTTTGGCAAAATAATCTTTTTTTAAAACCCTTAACATCTAAATGCAGAGCAAGATAGAAAATAAATTGTATGTTTAAACAAGATACTCAGCAAACACTATTTTTATTTTTTAAACACAGATGAAAAAAAAAAAGAATAAAATACATCAAAGGAAATTTTCAAAAAGAGGCTATGGTAACTTAATAAAAAATTTCAAAAACTATTTTTATCATTTGTTCATAAAAAAATTAAATATTTCTAATGTCAAACAAACAAAAACAACAGCAAAAACGAATACAAACATATATATGTAATAATAAAAATTTTTCGCCCTATTTCTTTAGTTAAATTATTCCAAATTCTTCAATTCTTTTTTCCCTCTCTTTTTAAAATATTTCTTAAATCTATTTTGTATTTTATTCCATAACTTAATCAAAATATTCTGTTATTTATCATTCTAAAAATCTTAATCTGTTAAAAGCTACACGTATTTATTAAAACCTTATTCTCTTAAATTGCAACACTGCCTCTAAACGCACCTGCCTAATTTCTTCTTTTGAGACATTTAATTTTTATTCTTTGGAACTTTTATAATACCATTTTTATTTCTATTTAATTCATTCGGGATCCCATGATTCCAAGCGGTTTTCGCGCCGAAAGGCCTTTTTACCTTTTTAATTTGCCGCTTCTGTTAAAGAGTTTTAATCATACGTCAGAGACACGTCTTCGTGACCTCATTTTTTCATCCATTAGTGAGAAAGCTCCGCCTTCTTTATCCCCCTAGCGCCCTCCGAACATGGATGCGAGTGGACCAGCTTCTTCGCGCGTTTTTTACCTTTGGGCCAAATTTTGAAGTATTTATACGGTTACACTGGCTTCGGAGACAGAATTTACACGAATTAGTGGTTGTCATCTAATTGCCGTCACTGGGGAGTCTACACTAATGCATCGGTAGTATGTTCTTCAAGCTCTGCTAATTCTTCAAGATCTTCAAATGTGTTCAGTTTTTAATGAAGCGAAAGTTGGTGGAGTTGCTTTCATCTCTGTGATCACAATAAAGCCACTGCTCATCTATTAAGTTATTAAGTCTTATTTTTAATGTTTTTGGGAAATTTCTTCTGGATTTCACTGCCTCTGCTCAACTTTTACGACTGCTCATACACTACGATTTCCGATGTGATATACTTCGAGATTTGTCTTCATGGTGAGCGACTCGAAGTGATGCCCTGTCCGGGTGTCATGACTACATTTCAACGATCTCGACTGCGGCTACCTCGATATGATTATCAGGTAATTTTAGTGGTTTCGGACTGAGATGTTCGATTGTCTGGTGGAAAGAACGTTCAAGTCGACAGCAATAGCGATCGTCTATAATGTGCCAATTTTCGACAGGAATGTATCATATATATATATATATATATATATATATATTAATGAAGTTTCTCCAAACAATACAAAAAAACTGTTTGTCAAATGCAAACATAAAAATAAAATACAAATATGAATATAAATATAAATATAAATATAAATATAAATATAAATATAAATAAAATCTTTTTGTACTGTTTTTCCTTTAAAATATCTTACACAGTTAAAAATTTGCCTCAAACTGTCCAGTCATTTGACCGTTTTTATAGAAAATGGTTATATAACCTTAATTTAACTAGATTCTGGCCATAATATAGAAAATAATATGGTCAGAATAGAGTTAAATTACGGTTGTGTAACCCTTTTCTGTAAAAATGATCAAATTACTGGACAGTTTGTGTTTTTTAACAGTGTAGTCATAGATTCTTTTAAAATCATGATATTTCTAATACGTTTGATTGAGTTTGATGCAATTATAATATTTGCAAATACCCTTTTAGTACGTCTATTTTAATTATGAACACCCTGTATATTTTGATATTCTGCTCATTACATTTCGGATGTTTACCGTAAAATATAATGACGAGTTTAAAATGCGTTCTTAGAGATCCCTCAAAATATTGCTTAAAATCATTAATTTCCCTTAATGGGAAATCTAGTGAAAGCTTTCGAAATCATCGAACACTTATAAATGTAAAATAACTTCTAAGCTTAATTGATTGTACATAAAGCGGTTCATGCATCTGACCTAATGACATATAATCTCGGTCTTTAAAATGCTTCATGAATAATGATTCAGCTTCATTTACATTAAACATCGGCATTAGTCAATAAAAGATTAGGTATACTTTGAAAATAAATTTATGTCCTGAATTAATAACATACCTTTTCCAAGTGATTTAATAAAGCGATGTGGTTAAACATTCCCATAAAATTCGTTAACAGTTATTAGTAAATTTCGTTAAATTTTTAAACAAATGTGACATAAATGTAAACTTTCATACATAAGTTGATTTATTTGTTTATGTAAATTGAGACAACATGCAAAAATATTGAGATCTATTTAGGCTTAATTTATTCCGTATATATTATTTCTCAAAATTTGTTTCCAATAGCAATGAATATTCTCTCTTGTGTCTTTATAGGTAATGAATTTCTGTGTCAACACCGCGACCGATGTAAACAAGTATTAGTGAAAGCTCTTTGTGATATCTACTTGCTAATGTTTAATACTTGCTAAAGCTTAATGGTTTACTTTGAATAATGTATCCCGTTATGTTCTAGTAGGTATGCGTAGGCAATTTTAGGAATATGCAGGTAATAAAATTGAACTTTAAAAAGCAGCTAAATACTAACAGGAATATAGGACTTTATTCTGAAAAGCCGAATTTGAAATATTTCTGCCTCATATAGAATTTTCCGATTTGCATATATTTTCAGACTGACGCTGATGTATTGATAGAAGACTTTAATAAACAAATATTGGTTCAAAATGGAATTGGAATTACTTATTATTTTTAGGGTTCCGTACATAAAAAAGTAAAACCGGAACCATTATAAGATCCCTCCTGTGTCTGTCTGTCCTTCTGTCAGAGCACCTTTTCTCGTAAACTGTGGGACGTACAAAGTTCTAACTTGGCAAAGTTATAAAGCCTTTTTACCCACATATTTTCAGATTATCAGCCATTCACAAATATGTTTATGAAAAATTTAGGGGAGAACGGGTAATTAAGTTACTTGAGAAATAAAAGTTTTCTTTTTGTATATCGTGTGGGGTATCGTGTGAAAGATCTCGTAATACCGAACTCGAAAATATATTTGTTTTTATTGTACGTATTATATTTTCAGAGATATCGTCGAAAGTGCGCTACAAAAATATTTCCCCCACCCTCTATTTCCGAATCTACTGAAACTAAAAATATGAAAAAATTAGTATAGTAGTTGAAGTTTATTTAAACCTTGCAGGAAAAACTATAGATGTTTACCTAGGTAATATAGTTTTTCAGGAAAACGAATTTTTCCGTTACACACAAACTTTACTTTTCGGGCGGTCAGAGGGAAAGTTGACAGGTGTTCGAGGTATCTATCGACGCAGAATCATCCAAGGATAGTTGATAATGATTTTCTACAAAAATTGTCGGTAGTTAGCTGAGATATTAATTAAGTTACTGGAAAAAATATTTTTATATATCGTGTAGGGTATCGTTCGAAAGATGTAGTAACATCGAATTCAAAAATATATTTTTTTAATTTTAGGTATTATAGTTTCAGAGATATCGTCGAAACTACTGGGAAAATATGCCCCCACCTCCCTACTAATTCTGAACTACTGAACTACTGAAACTACTGAAACTAAAAGCATGAAAAAAGTAGGTGTTAGTAGGAGTTTATTAATTAATAAATAGTAATTAATAAATTCAATGTACGGAACCCTTTGAGTGCGAGTTATACACGCACTTAATCGATTTTTTTTATTTTTTATGAACAGTATGTGAACTTACTTTTGAGCATCGAATTTTTTGTAGTTAAAAAAAATCATAACAATCATTATTAATTCAAAACTTAATTAAATTTTGATTTTAAAATAAGAGTAATTCATTAATTTACATTATCAAATTTTGTAATTGCATGATTTATTTTGATAAAAAAAATGGAAACATCATTAGACAGGTTTAAGTCTTTTTTCAATATTTTTGATGACATCATAAAATATTAATTTGCAATTGATTAAAAATGAATAAAGTATTGTAATGTATAGAAACAAATCTCAAACAATAATTTGAATTAAAAGAATTAAATGTTTGATTTATGCATGCATAAAATACATTATACGAAAATTGTTTAACTCAAATACTAAAACATTCTTAGTAAAATGTGGTTTTGGTAGACACTGCATAATTTCACCATATAGAAATTAACATTACCAAAATTTGAGTTTTATATTTTGATGTGACGTTTAAATGCAAATAATTTTCAATTTATGTAAACTTTTCATACCCATCTTTAACGACATTATAACTTTTAATCATAAGGGAATTTTTATTATTCAGATAATGTTTTATGTATTTCAATAGATATAAATAATTTTAATAAAAATCTTTATTTGGTATATACTATAGGAATATAAACTTTCGAAATATATTTAGTAATCTTCCATTCTATTAAAATAGTTATACATGCTATTATGGCTCAGATATGTTAATTATATTTTTTATAATTTGGCAGTATAGTCTTGTAGAACTTAGCATTTTTATAAATCATCTGAATTCAAGGGATAATAACATTAAATTCACTGTGGAAATTTAACATAATAAAAACATTCCATTCCTTGATGTAATATTAACTAGAACAAATCAATCTATCTACAGATCTATTTTCTGAAAACGCATGGAAAACCAATCGCATATTCTCCATTTACGTATAAAATTTCATCCTAAAGATTTGTCATAAGACGTTCCTTTTTAGTGTGTATGGAAAATAATTTGGATAATGAACTAGATAATTTTCGTAGAATTGATTTCAATAAATGTTTTAAGGTACAGCATATTAATAAATTAACCCTACACATTGCCGATAATAAAACGCCTAAAAACAAATTTCAGTCGCAAAAATACAAATTTTTTAACCTACAAAATTACTCTCTTTTGAAAAGTTAAAATACTGCCTTAAACGTTTCAATATATGTTTAATAGCTAAACTCCTTCCGAAATTAAAGGATATAATTTACACTAAAATTGACCGAATTCATTTTGAAAAATTCACAAGAGTATATGAAGTACCATTTATTAAAGTCGACGGATCAAAGAATTACTATATTAACATGACTGGCAGAAAATTTAGTTCTAGAAAAAAGGATTATCTAGCTGATATAAATTTATAATAGAAAAACCACAGCTCTTGCAAGATTATATCAAGAAGAAACCATCCAAATATATTTCAATAAAAGTAGGATATATTTTCCCTCCAATATATACTATTAATCAATTATAAGAGAAACCATAGAGGTTGTAACACGTAAAAATTCAATATGTAACGATGCAGAATCATTTAACTTACCAAAAGTATGGATTGCGTTACTCTATAATTATTAATATGGAAATAAACATACACGTAAAAATAAAAATAAAAATAAGATACGTGCGTAATCTGAGAGAATGCGCGAAAAATTGAATGATGACGTTTGATATCATAGGGGATCGTGCAAGTATAGACTATTCTTATTTGTTTTGACAATAGCTTCGGTGGTGGCGAAACTTATGAACAGTTTAATAGACAGTTTAATATTCACTGTTTTTACAGTTTTTATTTAATAAATTGTAGCAATTAATTAAGTACACGCCATTATGAATTATAATAAAAATTTGTTATTGAATTCCTAATTTACTAATACTAAATTTATAACATATTTTTAAGATAATGGGATAAAGTTAAAGTAAAATGATGTATCTGATGGATATATTTAATTGATTTGAATGACAAAATTCCTCTTGGGCCTTCAAGAAAACATACGTTGACACGAATATTGATCTCGGGAGCCGATACCTAATTGTATCTGAAACTGATGTCGCGCCAGATTTTTCGAGAAGGATTCTTATTTCACGTTTTTAAATTTATCTTTCCTGATGGTTTTTGAAAATTTCTATTATAGGATAAGTGCTTCTATGTTCAATCATCCCCCAAAAGCTAGCCACAGTGAGATAAAACTCTTTCTTAAATAGAGTTGAATTTTCGTACAAAATGAAATATTGTAATTTTTCAATGTGTTGCTACCTTTAATAAATTATTAGCCGTTAGCGAAAATTCACAGATAGTTTTTATATAGCTAGTATAATCACCCACTCAATTTGGGTTTTTGCAAAGCTGTCTGCAGGACGTAGAAAAATTCGTCACTACACTAAAACTAATTTTAATTCCTTTTATTTATTTTTTCCATAATTCAAAGTTATATTCTTAACTCATATGCGCATTTTAAAGGGCAGGGATCACACGCGTACCAGAAAAAACAGAAACTGGATTACAATAGACTCAAACTGGATTAAACATGATTGTTCACAACACTACATTAGGAAATGTCCAATATGCCCTGTGTATTTCTATAAAATTTGTTTTTTTACTTTTTAAATAGCTGTATTTAACCTAAACGAAAATCCCCTTTCTTTCAAAAGAAAAACATTTAACTCTAATGGATTAATCTAATTATTAGGTTCTGGATGTTCATAACCTAAAAATTCCAAAAGCATGACCAAATACAGTAATAAAATAAATCATTCAAATTCGAAACAATGTCCTTAAAATAAACAAGTTGGAAATTGTACGTTAAACGTGACATAGGAGGTGCGTTCGTTTTATAATTAGCTTCACAATGTACAAAAATCATCCTCATTATTTCAGTGAAATGAATTATATCGTCTGCTGTGAGCGAAATTAATATGCCTTTCCTTTTTTAGCTCATAGGCTATCAAAACCTGAGAGCTTATGTGCCCGCCGGTTCTGTATGTACGTACGTACGTATGTATGTATGTATGTATGTATGTATGTACGTAACCCGATAACTCTTGATAGAACTAATCGTTTTACTTTAAATTTTATTTATAGGTTCCTTGTGATAAGGCGCTTCCCTGATTAGTTTTGGAGGTTCATTGGTTAAGCATAAAGGGGGGAAACGGGGGGCTAACCCCCCATAATTTAGATAAATGGGTTTTCCATGCAGAATTATCCCATTTTCTTCAAATTTTGTATATATATTCATTTTTTTTTATAATGCGCTTCTGTCAATAGTTTTGGGGGGTCATTGGTTATGTATAAAGGGGGAAAGGGGGGATAACCCCCCCTAATTTAGATAAATGAGTTTTTCATGCAGAATTATCCGATTTTCTTCAAATTTTGTATGTAGGTTCATTGTGATAATGCGCTTCTCTGAATAGTTTTGGGGGTTCATTGGTTAAGTATAAAGGGGGGAAAGGGGAGACTAATCCCCCCTTAATTTAGATAAATGGGTTTTTCATGCGGAATTATCCCATTTTCTTCAAATTTTGATATATATATTCATTTTTTTTTATAATGCGCTTCTGTCAATAGTTTTGGGGGGTCATTGGTTAAGTATAAAGGGGGAAAGGGGGGATACCCCCCCTAATTTAGATAAATGAGTTTTTCATGCAGAATTATCCGATTTTCTTCAAATTTTGTATATATATTCATTGTAATTAGAGACTTCCCTGATTAGTTTAAGGGGTTCATTAGTTAACTATGAGGGGGTAACGGGGGGATGACCCCCCCTTAATATATTGTTGATTTCTTTATTTTTCGCGGGACATATTACAAATTCTTTGAAATAAGAGTATAATAGACAATTAGTGTGAATAGCCTGTGAGCTCAATGCCCTCAGTTTAACTGGGCAGTTTTCTTTTTTTTATTACGTATGCCACGTTTACAAATGCGATTTTTTTTTTCTACACCAGACAGCATTGTAAAATTGACCATGGAGATCTTGCTTTGCGAATGATTACGTCCATGGTTTACTATTTTTATGACTCATAATGTTAGAATCTCCTGCGTTTATTTACTCTAATGGATTGAGATATTCGGCTGTTAACGTAATTTCTACTGAAGTTATCTCAGAATCTATACGTTTTTTAATGTAACGTATCTCTCAAACAAAGAATTTTTTTCAGCGATCTTTCTAAAAATGTAACTTTTAAGCAATTTTATTCGAAAACATATTTTTGAATAAAGATGGCCACCTGGTATATGAAAAAGAAGTGGTTTGCCCGTATTTGTTTTCCTCAGTCACATGACTTGCTCTTTTATTATATAGATTACGTACGATAGGATTTAATATAATAAAGAAAACTTTTATTAATATCTTTTTAAGTTTTGATTCGATTTTCATAAAATTTCAAATGATTCGACAAATTTCTGCAACAATTATATATATTAAATTCCAAACCATTCGGTTGGGTAGTTTTTGCGCTGTTATATGCGGACAGACGGACAGACAAACAGGTGGACAGACAGACAGACGGACAGACAAACAGACGGACAGACAGGCAGACGGACGGACCAGACGACGACTATAAGTGCTACGTATTTATATAATTACGAACGCGCCTAAAAAGTGTCTTTTTAAATATTTTACAGCGTTGAAATATTCCATTATAATTATAGAACAAGTATTTGAAAAGCTTACAACAAAAATAAAACGTCATAAAGTGATCTAATGGTAAAAGATATTTGCTATTTACAGACTTGGCACCATGATTCGGGATTTTGTATTGCATGAAAAAATAATATGTAGAAAATCACGACAAAAAAGGGCACTGAAGCAATCAAAACAACGAGAGATTATAATTTAGATATGCCAGACTTTTTTCTGTGTGATTCTCAACTCAAGTGCTCATCGTGTCCAACACCACATTCCAGTGCTGAATACATTCGCTGTAATTATGCCTGATATAGCATGAAACAGCACATCGGCAAAAAAGGGCTGCTATTTACTGCCATATGGTGATTTTTAGCGTTGGTAAAGATTGCAGATTTCTTCTATAAACACGTAATTTTAGGTGATCCTAATTTTGTGTTGTGCAACCTACAGGATATTTCACGAAGGACCCGTAACTTTGAACGTAAATAACTATGAAACGATGATAGATAGAAGCATGAAACCAGTGGTATGTTTACAAAAAAAAACCCGTAAGAATCTGATACAGAACCCTTAAAGTTTTAGTTTAAAATAACGCCGATAGAGGGCGCTGCACGAAGCATTACAGATCCCAATAAAGAGAGATCAAATGCCAAGAACGATTACTCGTTGAAGATTTCGAAGATGAAACATGACCACTATTAGCGTATAGTGAAAGAATGCGGCTACTGTTTGTGGGGCACACTGTTTACCGCAACAATCTTTTATCACTCGACGAGCTGGAGGAGTCTATTTGTCCAGCTTGTGTATGAATTTCTGGAGATACACTACACAGAGTCACTGAAAATTTTATTTTTTGTTTGCGACATGTGTGTTGTGTGAGGTGCCCATTTTGAATCGTTTTTGATGTGATACAGACTACATATGGTAAAGCCGATTGCAGCAGCACCATATGTTGGTTCAATTTGTTACTAAAATTTTGAAGTTTCTGTATCATACTTTTTCGTTTTTTTTAATAAATATACCACTGGTTTCATGTTTCTATATATCATCGTTTCCGAGATATTTATTTTCAAAGTTAGGGGTCCTGCGTGAAACACGCTGTATATTCAATCTGCACATCCATCACGTTACCTGCAACAGCTTCTTCTACTGTTGAGATTTTGAACTAGTTATTTCTTTCATGCGATACAAAATCCTACATCGCGGTGAATGGTAATCTGCAAACCTCAGGTGTCTCCAAATCATAGATCATTTTTTTTTTAAATCTTGTTTTAATTTTATACCGGACTTTTGAAATATCCGGAACTTACAAATTTTAATCCAAATGCGGCGTTTATCCTAGTATGCCCTAATAACAACTTTAAATGGAATCAACACTTTATGGTGAAAGTTCCTTTTATCTATTGTCCTCATTATTGTAGGAGTATTCAATAATGAGGGCAATAGATAAAAGGAACTTTTACCATAAACTGTTGTTTCTATTTAAAGTTGTTATTAGGGCATACTAGGATAAACGCCACATTTGGATTAAAATTTTAAAGTTCCGGATATTTCAGAAGTCCGTTACAAAAAAAAAAAAAAAAAAAGGATTAAAAAAAACAATAAAAAATAAATAAAAATGATCTATGGTTTGGAGAGATCTGAGGTTTGCAGGTAGACATTGGACGGGGCAAGTTGAGCTTTTTTTACGAAATTCAAGCGAAATTTTTTTTGACGGATTTACACACTTCAGACACTAGAGATTGCGATAAACATATTTTTAGAAAAAAATTTTTGCCGTCCGTCTGTCTGTATGTGTGTCTCTGTGTGTGTGTCTGTAAACGCTCTATCTCCCGAACAAATTGAGATAGAGACTTGAAATTTGGTATGTAATAATGGAAAGAAGCTTATTGAATTTCAGTAACCTCGATTATCCGGAACTAATTTTTTCGGACTCTCGAAATATTCGCTCTGATAAAATGTATATAAAAATTTCTGAAATTGTTTATTTTAAGGAAAGATTATAAAAAAACAATAAAAAAACAAAAATTTTGCATAAAGAATGAAGTTGATCGGATAGTAAGTTTCCGAGATATTTGTAATAATATTTTCAACACTCTTCGCTTTTTCATGACCCTTTATTTCATCCAATCTTCAATTCAAAGATATATTGTAATTGGAAATGAGACGCATAAACCGACGCAATAAACCGTTAGTTAATAGGATTAAATTTTTGGAGTTATAAGGATGTTTCTCTTACGCAATTCAGTAATGGGACATTTAAAGTTTATGACGTCATCAAGCCACGATTTTATTCGAATTGCAATGCATTTTATAAATAGCTTACAAATGTTTTATTTTCATACTTTATATTATGCATAAATATGATGGGTAAGTATTAATATGGCCCCCAACGACTAGTTTTACTTCACATTCATAGCAGAATCACGAACTTATGTGTTATTGCGGCCATTGTACAATAGTTCCTGTTCATGTCTGAAATTATTTTTCATAAATATCCTCACGAACTAAAGTTTGGATCGTCCTTCTGCACCTGCAAACAAACTTTATGATAATGCTATCGTTATTCGAGCACTAGTAATTTATTCCGAATTAAAACATTCAGCTTTCTGTTATCGTAATTCATTTATAACCTACAGTATTAGCTTTATATAATCATTTTGACAGTTATAATCTGAATTGCAGAATATATAGTGATAATAGTTAATGATTTATTCAAACTAATTTCTATTAATATGTAAATATGTGTAGTATGTCAATTATATCAACATTTTTGTTTCATGCTTCATAAATATATTTCTGATGCAGTGATTTTTAGAAAAGCATCTATACATTTCAAAAATTAAAAAAAAAATAAATTCTTTAGTTCATTTATTGAGTTTAATTATAACTAGAACAATGACAAAATCAGTGTAGTAAATGCATTAAAATTACATTGAAATGTTGAAATATTTATTGAGAAGTGTATGTTATATGTGGTTTTGTAGAAATGCAAAAGTATTAAAACATTAGTTTTTCTTCTGTAATACAGTTACTGGTTAAAAATATGAAAAAAATATATTTATTATTTTAAAAAATTAAGTTTTAAGAGATGCTATAATTATTTTTTTTCTTTGTACCATTAAAATAAGTCTTCCGAGAAAAATTCGGAGAAAATTGTTAAGAGCCTACGCTAATAAAGTGAAGACACTCGTAAAGTAATGTTAACACATTGTTAAATTTTCTCGTTTGTATTTAACTTTTTTTGTGCTTGGGGGGGGGGGCATAAGATATTTTACGTCGATGTTTAACCGAGTATCTTCGTACTTGTTTATATATATATTTTTTCTGAGAACACTTTCAGTTCAGAAATTGAAAATGTCCTCAGAAATAATAATAATAATAATAATAATAATAATAATAATAATGATGATGAGGATGATGATAACAAAACGTCAACCAAAATTGAAAACATACGAAGATGCCCGATTAGAAATTAATCTGAGATGTCTTATTAAAAATCATTTAAAAATATTGAAAATTAAACGAATAATGTGAAAAAAATGCTGCCTTTGGTTTAACATTACCTTGCACGTATCTTCCTCTTACCAGTGTCTTCTTTTAAGACAGTGGATCAGCATTTTAGATCAATCCTTTAATGGGAAGGTGGATTTTGAAAACGTATCAAAATTTTAAAATATGAATTAAATTATAAAACCAACAAAAATCAGTTTTGATTTTAATTTTCCCTTGATAATTTATGTTTATATTCACCTTAAATGAACCCGAGTCTGATTTCAATCGAAACATGTTTTACGCAGTTTAAAAATCTCACCTCTAATCAGAGGTTAAAATGTCCCATGCGAACTAATTTTCCTCGAATCACTTTGGTATTTTACAAGCACGTTAATGGTTTTAGTTTTTAAATAAATGGGCATCCGTTTAAAAAAGACAGATTAATTGAGGGGGACGGGGAAAGAAAGTGTCAAGCCACATTTTTGGTGAAATAAATCTTAACTCTGTAATATGTTGCTTAATATTGTAAATTAAAATATCCTACATACAATTTGTTTCTAATGTCACTTGTTTTTCAGCATATGTCCCAGGTTTCGTTTTTGCCCCAGATGTTTATGCTCCCAATGAAGATAGCTAACTTACAAAAAACGTAATAGTAATATCATTAAAGTAACGCCATATTATTACTCAGAATATCTCAAATGTTACTAAGACATTGGCGAAAAAAACTTTAGGTTATATATCTTGATTTGAGTATTTGATCAAATTTTTCAATTGAAATATCTCAGAAGTTCAAAAATGAGACTTGACAATCTCTTGCCCCGACCCTCCTCAATTAGCCAAGTTTGCGTCATCAAAGGCAATATTTAGGGCAAAAATCGAATAAACTTTCCCAGCATGACTAAAAAAATGCTGTAATTTTAGTAATAATTGATGTGTATCAAAACTAAACAATACACAGATTTGATTATTTTTAGACATTGCGCCTATATGAAAGTGATCATTGATTTTCAATCATTTAGAAATCCCATGGAGCATTTTTAAATATGGATTTAGTATGTATTATTTTCTTTAAAAAAATTTTTTTTACTACATAAAATTTATATATTTGATTTCAAAACATGCTGTATACACGTATAAAATCTCTGATTAGTGTCATTTGTAATTTATAGAGCTTTTAAATAAAAGGTGGAAATTCTTAATTTGAACGTCCACGATTCCCTTAAACAATTTTTTATTTTATTTTAGACAGAATTATAAGTGAAAAAAAAAGTAGACACTTTTTAATGTTAAAAGTATTGTTTCAAAACGTTTAGCATAAATTTCAATAAAATGCTGTCGTAGAACCTCGTTCGTACATTTATGTTCTTTTAATCTTTAATTAAATAAATATAATTTTTGTAACTAAACCAAATTTATGTTTTGTTTTCTGTTCCGCCCTTCAATTCTGACTTTCTGTTCCATTCTGTCTGGCTCTTTACCTTTGATTTATTTACTTTAATTAGCTAATTAATTGAAGGATCAAGAAAAAAATAATGATAGTTTTTGTGTAATTCGAGATGAGCGTGTCACATTTCTTAACTTGAAAAACGTACTATTGTTCGGCACCCTTGGTTCGAATAAAAAATGAAGGCAATCCTTTGAAAAACGAAGTGTAAGATAGATATAAAAAGGTAAAAAT
Source organism: Maratus michaelseni (assembly GCA_963931845.1). Lineage (NCBI taxonomy): Eukaryota > Metazoa > Arthropoda > Arachnida > Araneae > Salticidae > Maratus > Maratus michaelseni. Next base: position 413,669,126 of record OZ007589.1, read on the forward strand.
GACAAAATTCGGTATTGGTAAAAGAAAGCACAATGAATACCTACCATCGAACTATCTGTGACTATCTCTGTTTTCTGTATGATCCTTCAATTATTATTTTAAAAATAATTTATCATTATTTTTTTGCTTTTGTTTCTGTCATTTTGTTCCATTTGGTCCTTCTCCTTTTTACCACTTTGATTGTTTTTCTATCAGCTGCCCCCGTATGTTCATTTCTTCCCCTTCTATTTTCTTTCTATCTTACTCCTGTCCTCAAAACGATAGTAGGTCATTTTTGAGCCTGATGATGAAAGACTAATTTTTTTCGAAATGTGTTGCGTATTTCTAATTTTTTATGATGTTTTTAAAACATTCTTTCCTTCATATTGAATTTTATGCGAGTGTATATAACTTTTCTTCGAAAATAACCTTTTTAGGAAAATTCTAGGTTAAATTTCAAATCTAAAATATTTTAAAACTTATTCAATTATTAATTGTGCTCTGAAATCTTTGTTTATAATGAAAATTTATTTATCTGTAATGTACATTAATGATTAAAAGACTTTAATATGCTAACGTATACATTAAAATCTTTTTTAACCTTTATAAAATATTCATGTTTATTATTTATTTTTAAAATTAGTTCTTTTATATGTATGGCATTATAAATATAATTCAGATATATTATATGACATTTTATTTCAAAGATGATTTGCAAATTGAATAGAAACAATCTTATTAACAACAGAATAACTTATTTCACTTTGACAAAATAGCTTCTGCAGACAGTCTACCTAGAACTGTATCATTAAATAACTGACCATCGAATTCGACACAGCAGTAAGTGTGATAAATTCTCCATGAGATTCGGATAATACATATTAATACAGTATTCGTTTTGCTACTGTCGTAGAGTAAATTATTAATAATATATTAATGAATAACTTATTAATTATTCAATTGGGTTGCATATACTTTTCTCTTCATCTAGATTATGTAAGATGGCTCTTTGAAATTATGATTAATATATAAATTATAACTCAATTGAAGTCTGAACAAGTTGTTAAATGATGTTGTTCAAAGAGAGAAATGAAAATAACAAAAATAGGTACATACCCGAATATTAACATAGAAATTATTTAGATAAATAAATTTTTTGAAGTGACTGTCGTAAAGTGTAGATATATTTCTAAAATCCAATTTATACTATACTAGCTGACCCATCCGGTGCTTCCCGCACCCGGTATAATAACCTTAAATAAAACTCAAGTTTGTATGATTTTATATTTTCGGAAAGTCTTTCAAATGAATCTGGTTTCGGGGCCCCCAGCCCCACTGCTTTCGTAATCGTAGAGCGTTTCAAATAAAGTTAGTTTCCGGGGCCCCAATGCCTTCGGCAGCATGTTGTATGTTCACAACTAACCTGTTTCCGAAAGAACATGTGACCTGGGTCTCCGCTTCTTAAGGCAGCGTATACCAGGAGTGCTCCGTAAGCGCCGGACAAAATCGAAAACCAAGTTGAAAATGCCAAACCAAGTAGTAATTGGGCCCATAGAACCAGGGATACGAATGCGCCGCCTGCCGCTTTAAGGTGAAACTAAAATCTGTAAGACAATCGAAAACCATCTTGAATGAGTAAAACCTCGTTGTAATCGGGTCCATATAATCCGAGATAAGAATGTGTGTCCTGGCGGTGTAAGGTGGGACTAAAGTCTGTAAAACAATCGCAAGCTAAGTTAAATGAAGCAATTCCCATTGAAATTGAGCCCATAGAACCCCGAGAACAGAATGCGCCGTTAATGGTCGAAAATGATGGTAACAGAAGATAAACTGTCATAACACAGAAAGTAGCTGAATCGTAAGCTAAGTTGAATGAACCAATTACCGTTGAAATCGGGCCATAAAAAAAGAGGAAAGAATGCCACGTTAATATTCTAAAATGTTTGTAACTGAAGTCTAAGATAAAATATCATAATGCTAAAAGTAGATGAATCGTAATCTAAGTTAAATAAACCAATTCCAGTTCAAATCGGGCCCATAGCACCCAAGAAAAGAATGCGCCCCCAGGCGGTGGAAAGTGCCCCCCCCCCCCCTGTAAATTTAACAAATTATCTTGAACATTAACACGATATTTAATTTACGGATAACGTTTTATGGCCCCGCTGCGCTTTTAAACCTAGTTCTGTGATTATAAATAAATCACTAATTATATAAAATGTAGAAAATAACAATGTTTGTAGTATCATATATGTCACATTGGTAACATAAATGTTTGACTAAACTTATTTCTTTTATTAGCCTATTATTAGATTTTTCACAGAATTTTAAATTAACGGCACTGAGTGTACACACTGAATTAACACAGTGAATTAACACACAAAAAATAGCTATTGTATATAAGTTTTTTAATTCTTAGAAAGCGATTAGCAAAATTATTGGAATATTCATGTGCATTTTACTTTTAAAAAGTATAGGACTAAATAAGTAAAAATTGCAACTATAATTTACCAACATATAGTCGATGAACTAGGTCTTCAGACTGAAACTTTATTAAAAGACACTCGAACACAGATATCAAGTTACGCATGTAACAAATATTTATCAATATATTATTTTAATAATTTCTAATGATACACTTACAGGTTTGTCTATCTTGTAGATGGATGAAATGCGCATAATTTAAAAGCTAGTCTTTAAGCTATTGTTCTCTAGTTAAAATACATTCGTGAAATAATAATTTATAGGTATTTCATATTGTTTTTATTCCTTATTCCTTTTATTGAACTTGATGACGCTTAAAATCTTTTCGGTTTTATGTACTTAAATGCTATTTCTAATTCTTCTCTCTAATACTTTTAATTCTCCTTTTTTTACATAATACGGAAATATTTTATATTTAAACTTTGCAACAACAAGCATGATGAATTTGCAATGTTTAAGATTTTTGAAGATTGTCAGCTATCTACAATTTCAAAGCTATGAAACATAATTGTAAAATTGGGTCATTCGAAAAGTAAGTTCCATAACTAATGTTACAAGAGTATGATTCAGATTACATGATACAAAGATATACATTTATTAACTGTTGAAACATTTATTACACAATTCTTCTACATAGTCACCCAGCACACTGAGGCATTTCTCGTAATTAGAAACGAACGTTTGTATGTCAGCATCAAAGAAGGTGCCACCTGTAAGTTCAGTAATGATGTTACGCCTTCTTTCACTTCATCATCGTCATCAAAATGTTGAGCACTTAATATTTTTTTCAAATGCAAGGGAAGGTTAAAATCACTATGCTATCACTAGATGAACCAGTTTATCATTTACAACAGATGACCAGCTGCTTGTCGCTTCATCGAGCAGTTTGTTCTGCCTGAATTGAACTATGAAACCCATCTTGAGCCGCTCATAGCTGTATCAGTATATGTCTCAGATTTGTGTATGGATTTATATTGGTCGCATTTTTCATGCATTCAAAAAGGGAATTGCAGAACGAATTTCATAATTGGCGGGAACTTCTATAGCTTTAAACATTATTAAGCATGTGTAAGCGTTTCACCATACGAGCTGTGCTGTTATGTGTCCCTCTGTAGTCAGTGAGCTCTACAGTAGGGCAGAATACTGCTATCCTTCAAAAGCGGAAATTATGATGTTCCAGCAGGTACGATGACTTTTGGGGGCTCAAACTTTGTTCGGGGCCTCCATGAGTATACCGTGTAGTAAAATGAAATAATTATTATGCATATAACTCTTGTATGACTTTTAAATATAATCGTTAAAATTTATAATCATTAGAGTTTATATTCATTAACTTTTAAATAAACTTTTAAATGTAATCGATAAACATTTTTTGAATGCCATAAACAAAATTAAACTTTGTTGTAGAGCATACAAAAATATTTATTTAACAAATTGCAAGGAAAATGTTTGAGGAAAAATTTAAAGTAACAGAACACTAGGCGTATAATAGCACAGGTAAGCATTGACATATTGCATGCATAATAACAATGAAACAATTTTCGGTACCACACTTGAAGCCTTTTCTAAAACATACAAAACATAGGACATTTTTAAAACAAAATTAATTCTCTGACAAGCCGAAATTTCGATGAAAAAACATAGTTTTCATGATATCGTGTTCACATATTGCGAACATCATATCATGTGCGAACATCACATGCGAACATCATCGAACATCATAACGATCATATATTATCACATGACGACGCATCATAAAACTGGGGAAAATCATTAAACTCTACTGTTTTTTAAAATTTTAACTACAGAATTGGGGACTCTCAAATCAGGCCCTTAATCATTTGCCCATATCTTAATCTATCCCTGTGTTGCGGAACTTATTTTCCAAGTAACCCTCGTAATGTATTTTACCATGCAAAATATGGCATATTGTGCCTATTACTATATAAATAGTTTGGTTGATTCTTACATATATTTTTCTAATTTTATGAATATTTTAGAAATTTATTGAAATACTCAATGAATTCTATGTAACTGTTTTTTACTACTTCATTTGGAACAATTTACTGATTTACATTTGGGAATGTGTAATGTTAGCCAATAGAGCTAGAAATCCTTTTGAAAAAAAATTCTTATAAAAAATAATTAAAAAGTTAAAATGTTGTAAATGTAATAAAAAACTAATTTTTCATCAAATATTTATTATGCCAGCGAGGAAGACCGAGCTATGCTCGGTTAAAAATAGCTTTGCGTTCAACTCGATATAACAATATATTCTCACTGTATTATTGACAGAAAACATTTTATTTTATAACAGTATTATTTACAGAAACAATCAATATTAAAACTATGCATATATTTCTAAATTGTACATTACGTAGATATTTACATTGAAATAGCATCCTTCCAAACTACATTTTTAGTTAGTCGCGCTCTAGAAAATTCAACAGATTCTGAAAGCCAATTTTTTCGCTAAATATTGCCAAGATTGGCATCATTTTTCATTTGCAGCTAAGCATGTGTTGAGAAAGTTCTTTGTATCCTGATTTGTTGAATTTTGTTTTCGAAAGCGTTCTATGGACTCTGATTGGTTGAATCATGTATCTTGGCTCCTATTGTGAATTTCTAGAAAATTTCTTCAGATTCTGAAAGCTAATTTTTTCGCCAAATGTCGCCAAAGTACCGATTATTTCATTTGGCAATAATATTTCATTTGGCTCCAAGCATGTGTTTTAGCATTGATAATCTTAAAGTTCGATTTTACCGCCAAATCTCTCCAATGCCGCCAACATTTCACTAAATACCACCAAATTTAGCGAAGTGTAATAAACTTTGCGACTTTGTTTACTGCCAACTAGTCAACAAATTAATAATTGTTTCAACCTTTATTCCTATTGAAATGCATTGACCCGTAGTAACACCAAAATGACTGATTAATCGAATATTTCCGATTCTATTGAGAATTTCTAGAAAATTCCGTGATATTATAAAAACCCCTTTTCCGCCAAATGTCGCCAAATTTGGCGATTTTCTTTCATTAGGCGCCAAACATGTGTTTTGGCATTGGTAAAGTCAATTTGCCCGCCAAATCTCGCCAATGTCACCAACATTCAATCAAATGTCGCCAAATTTGGCGAAATGTTGACAACTTTGCGACTTCGTTTAATGCCAACTGTTCCACAACTTAATAATTGTTTCAACCTTCATTCCCATTGAAATTCATTGACCCGCAGTGACCCCAAAATGACCCACTAATCAAATTTTCTCGAACATTTGACCTAGCCTAATAGTCTTCTGGTATCCTAAAATAGTAGGATACAGAATTTCGTCAAAATCGCTAGAGCCGTTTTTAAGATAAAATTTGCATAACCACACACACACACACAGACATACAGACACACAAGATTTACTCGCATTATAATACATGGTATGTAACCTTTTTTTTTAATTCAATTAAAACAAATTAAAAACCATTGAATGTGAAATTTTTATAAATTATTTCCTTTTTAGTAATTATGAATTTAAAAAATATATTTGGAGGTCTTGACCAAATACTAAGTATTAAATTGTTTATTTTGTAAGTAATTATTACTTTGATTTTGATTTTTAAATCTTCGATTTTCTATTATTTGATAGACATAAACTGGTAATATTCTGATGCACATCTTTCACTGTCTCTTAATCACATATCAAAAATTCTTACAGATTGAAATTTAACATAAAGATCTCACATAAAATAATAACTTTTTATTGTATTAATAAATATTTTTTACATTATTGAAGCATTGATACAAAATAAAATTGTCATTGTATTTCCCTTGAGAAAGAAATTGATTTTTTGTCCTTTTACAGCGGTGATTCAATATGTTACACATCGGCAAAATCTGCTTTGTATCTGTGAAACCAAATATCTTGTGCGCTATAAATACCACATTTACCAGAGCAAAGATGCATTTGATGATGAATATTTTGTAAATAGTGAAAGAAATATTACGTTGAATTATTCATCAGAGTTCCAATTTCTATTGCATCGTCATTTTTAAAGATGATTTGTGCGTTCGCGCATAGTTTATAAATAATTTGCCTTCAGCGGACGATTATTTGATGTCTGGAAAAAAGTAGGATGGATATCATATTTTGCTTTTGATGTGAATCTGATGCAAAAATGCATAGCATTTGAAACAAATTTTGATATAGTGGTATACCATAAAAATTTAAGATTTAAATTTACAGAATATATCTGATGTTGATTTTATGCAGAGAAGTAATTGTGCGTTTTTCACTTTAAAAACTTTATCAAAAAGCTTCTACTTATAACTTGTAAATTACAGGACAAATTTCATTATAATACTCTATTTGACTTTTGTTAAACGCTGATAAAACAATTTAGTTCTTTTTTTTTAATGCAAGTCCTTATTTTTTTTTAAATATCAATGCAAAAGGTAACAAGATGATATGTCAACATCTTTTTAAAACTAAATTTTTACAGAAATGACTTTTAAAGTAATGCGGTATTTATGAATATTTGAGGTTCATATTTCTAAAATAGTTGTCATTGAGTGACAATTTTTTGTTTTAAACTAAAGATGTTTTTAGCATTGACTAAAGATTTTTAGTGAGTATTTTTAAAGAAGAGATAGAGGTATTGCTGGAGTCTAAAGTATCTTTCAAAGAAGAATCACCTTCATTTATCAGATATAAACACTTCTTATTAGAACATTTAACAAGTCAAAATTACTCCCTTTTTGTTTATATTTATTATTCCAGCATATAAAACAGAGAATGAATGAAAAGTATCTTGTAAAATCACAACGTGACGCGACTGTTTTTTTTTTTTTTTTCGTTTGAGGTCCTTATTTTTTTTTTTTAATATCAATGCAAAAGGTAACAAGATGATTTGTCAACATTTTTTTAGAACTAAATTTTTACTGAAATTACTTTTATAGTAATGCGGAATTTATGAATATTTGAGTTTCATATTTCTAAAATAATCATCATTTACTGACAATTTTTTTTTGTTATAAACTAAAGATGCTTTTAGCATTGACTAAACATTTTAAGTGAGTATTTTTAAAGAAGAGATAAATGTATTGCTGGAGTCTAAAGTATATTTCCAGAAGAATCACCTACATTTATCAGATATAAACACTTCTTATTAGAACATTTAACAATTAAAAATTCCTCCCTTTCTGTTTCTACTTATTAATCCAGTATATAAAACAGAGAATGACTGAAAAGTATCTTATAAAATCACAACGTAACGGGACTATCTTTTTCTTCGATTGTGGTCCTTATTTTTTTTAAGATATCAATCCAAAATGTAACAAGATGATTTGTCAACACTTTTTTTTAAACTAAATTTTTACTGAATTGACCTATGGTAATGTGGAATTTATGAATATTTGAGGTTCATATTTCTAAAATAGTTGTCATTCAGTGAAAATTTTTTGTTTTAAACTAAAGATGCTTTTAGCATTGACTGAAGATTTTAAGTGAGTATTTTTAAAGAAGAGATAGAGGTATTGCTTGAGGTTAAAGTATCTTTCAAAGAAGAATCATCTACATTTATCAGATATAACACTTCTTATTAAAAGCTTTAACAATTCAAAATTCATTCCTTTCTGTTTCTACTTTTTTCTCCAGCATACACTGAGAAAAATGACATTTTCAAATATGAGTAAATCAATGTTTTCATTTTGTTATGAAACTTTTTGTTTCAAACAGGACGACCCCAATGCTTTCAATTCTGAAATACCAGAAGTACTCAGAATATTGAAACATGGACATACTCAAAACTGAGAGCATAGAGGTCAGTTCATACTTATTTTTGAAACATGGACATACTCAAAAATGATTAGAATCAGTTCAAACTGCTTTTCCAAACATGGAAATACACAAAAATAAGCACATGATGTTTTATTATCGAGTGTGTGCATATTTGCAGAAATGAGTACATACATGTTTCAAACTTGAGTAATTTTGATTCGGAGCCATTTTGACTGTGCGACATACTCCGATTTGAGTATTTTTGCTCAGTTTTGAAAATGTCGTTTTTTGAGTGTATAAAACAGAGAATGACTGAAAAGTATCTTGTAAAATCATAACGCAACGCGGTTATTTTTTTTCTTCGATTCTACTTTATGAGTAAGTAAAACGTAAAATGCCAGTGTCACCGCGTGCATAAACCAAATACATATACATAAATGAGACGTTTAAAGGCAGAGTTGTATAGGTCACTATTAATAAGTTCATGGATGATATCTAGATATATCATTCTATACAGAGGACTATCGGTATAAGTGATAGTTCTACAAAATGTGCCCCTAAATGACACTCGAAAATATACTGAAAACACCGTTTTCACAGTATATGAAATCATTGTAGCGCGCCCAGAAATTTTTTGTTTTTAAACATTTAAGAAATACAAGGCTTACATAACTCTTTCTTTAACTCATTGAAAGACAGTAGGATACATTTTATCTTAATACATTTTATTCAAGATTTGAACCAGAATTTTAAAATAAAATTTTACTCTCATAACTTTGGTGAAAAAAATCTGTAAAATTGCATTTTCATATTTTCAAATATTTTTTTCGAAAATTCTGGTGGGAATTCAACGTTTTAGAGACACAATTACGTGCCCCTGAAAGGGTTAAACGCCTTATATATCGGGATGTAGGTTGGATATTTCTTGAGATTTCTAGACTTCTAATGAGAGAGAATTACATATTGTTACGATTAATGTTCAGTACACAGAAATTATGCTAACTATTATTAAGGTGAATTTTATTATTCATGTCTGCAATTTCTAGCATCGAATATTATCATATCTACACCAATTTTTAGAATGGTTGTACACACTACATTTAAAAATCCCGTAGACGAAGAATTGAACCTTTTATTATGGAAAAAGTGATTATTTCTTTATCATAATACCCTAGAGATTAAAACAGTTTTTGATTCTATGTTGACAGGCATAAAAATATTATTTTAAAAGCCTCTGAACTGTCGTTTAATTTGAAAATAATGGCCACAAAAATGCATTAGATTATAGATTAAAAAAGACAGAATAAAATATAAAAAAATAATATAATTGAATGACCCGATACTTCAATATTTTAAAGGTCAAATTCAAAATTTTTTAGATTGCGATTTCAAAAAAACCTATCTAACTAAAGTGTAATAAATCATTATAACTGAATCAATATTTTATTTAATGACATACTGTAACGAAAATATTTTTATCTCTATTTAAATGAATCACATTTCCGGTTGAATTCAGATAACAAATGAGATTTACACGAATGCAACTAATTTGATATCTGGAATCTAGACTCAACTATATTTTTTATAACTTATTTTCTTATGCTTTTTGATAGAGATTTTTGAAAAACCTTTTCAAAGATAATTTCAAAATATTTTCCAATACGTTAGTTGCATCAAAATGACATTATATGTTTTAAGACAGCTCTATAATTAAGGACAGAAGAGTGGAGGAAAACATGATGAAAATTTTTAAATTACGTAGGATGTTTTCTTAAAAAAAAAAAAAAACTTATAATCTTATCGATTTATTGAGTTTTCTGTCTTTAGACTGGGATGTTTAAGTGACACATTATGAATTCGAAACCAATTTTGATAAAAGTACTCTTATCATTGCTATCGTATTTACACTAAAAAAATAGTATTATACTTATCGACTTTTTCACAAATTAAAAATTGAAATAAACATTAACTGGTTAATATCATTTGAATTAATAATAAATGTAACAATTGTTATTTCGCTTCGATAGCTTTAGTAATAATTTTTCATGAAAATTTAAATTTCTCTGTAAATAAAAAAAAGCTTCATCTTATATGTTTATTGACTTTTAGATGGTTTTCAGTTCTCCTATAAATAAGCAATACATTAAAAATACTTGTTTAAATATCGCTGCAATGCAAAGGATGTACTCTAGTACATTGTTAATATCTAATTAAGATATTTTTAGAGGAACATTATTTATTCGTGTATGTCTGAATTCGATTACTCTAAGGATAATAAGACATAAAATTTTTGATTCACGTGCGTTATATATACATACAACTTTTAAAAAGTTTAGTGAAGTATGTGAGCCTTAAATTCATAAAAAATATACCATAAAAGAAATTAAATTATTAGAATATAATATAAAATATTAAAAATTATTAACAAAACTTATAAACAAAATATAAATAATATTTTTAAAAAAAGGCTTTTATTGATGATTACATCTTGGAATGAGATATATGTAATGTAATACACAAGGTCCGTCTCAAAAGTTTAAGGACAAGCATAAAATGTCGATTTTTAAAGAATAATAGAAAGTTAGAATAAATAGCATTTTTTAATTTGCGGATTTCGCATTTTATTTAAATAAATGATATCAAAAGTATAAAAAAAAACATTACAGAATTGTAAAAAATATAATAAAAAAAAAAAATGTTTAAAAAAAATGTCTCAAAAGTTTATGCACAATGTCAAAAACAACCAGATTTATAATTTTTACAGAACTTTTACCTACAAATTATTTTTCTGTGATTTCGGATTAGTTCAAATAAACATGCGCCCATCGAAATTATTAGTTTTTGTATGGTTTCTGGTGGCAAAGAGTACCATGCTATCTAAATAGACTCTTGGAATTCTTCAAAAGAGTCATACTGTTTTCCATTGCTGTAAAAATGACGGGTTAAAATGCTCCAGATGTTCTCGAATGGGTTTTTGTCCGCATTTAAAGCTGGCCAGTCAAGAATTTTAACATTTTTCTGTGAAAGCTACAGTTTTGTAGAATGTTATATGTGGACTGAGGCATTCTGTTGTTGAAAGATCCATTGGGACACCCCCCACTCCCCCCCCCCAAAAAAAAAAATGTACTGAATGGAAACAAATGTTGGATCGGCGTCTCTGGATAATTTTGGGGATTTTGTCTTCCTTTTGGAACGGCCAGAGAGGCCTGGCTGTTAAGAGCCTACACTAGAAACTCTCAAGCTAATGTTAAGTCTATGGGAAGGTTCTTGCGCGATTTCTCGATCGAATTTTAATATTTTTAAACGAATTTTTTTGCAAAGGATAGCTGAGGTCGATCTCTAACGTTGTTAGTTTTTACTTTTTTGATTTTGGATACAGTCTTTTTTATAAGCGGACATTTTAAATTTTGGAACCGGTTCTGAAAGTACCCTTATATAAAAAAAACTAGAACCAAAATCGAAAAAGTAAAAACTAACAACGTTAGAGATCGACCTCAGCTATTCTATGCAAAAAATCATTAAAAAATATTAAAATGCGAGCGAAAAATCGCGCAAGAACCTTCCCATAGACTTAACATTAGCTTGGGCGTTTTTTCGCATGACTGATGTAGGCTCTTAAAACCTGACGGCCCCTAAACCATAACAGACTTTCCGCCTTGCTGCCTGTTGCCCTTGGTCCTTTCGTAGATCATGCCAATACGCGTTCCACCCAACAGGGTCATCTAAGCTTCATTTTTTCCACTTCACCGAATAAAACAGTAAGCCACTTGTCCCGTAGGACATATGCTTTTTAGCCCAATTCATTCTTGCCTGTTTGTGGTGTAGTTTGAGCCACGGCTTGCGGGTTATCTTCTTTCGTATGATGAAATCACATTCTTTAATACGTCTATTAGCAGTGTCTTTGGACACCTGTACATCGAAATTATTTATGGAGAAATTTTGTTTAGATACGAATCTCCGTATTCTCCTATCCGTCTGAAAAGTCGTCATACATGCACTGTAAAAAAAATGCGTCGATCTACTAAAAAAAATTTAGTTTTTCTCACTGATCTTTGGAAATTACTAAAAATTTTTTTGTATTCTTACTCAGCTACAAGAAAATCTGTAAGAATTACTAGAAAACAGCTAGCAACAATACTAGAAAACAGCTAGCAATGATTCCGGTTTATAGTACCGGTTACTAAAAAAAATCTGTGGAATACAAATATACTAAAACATTTTTAGTAACCTCAGGATTTTTATTTACAGTGTGGTCGTCCACATCTTGTTTTCCGGTTGAAATTATCATTTCTAGAGAGTACTTGATATATACCTTGCTTTGATCGATTTAAAATTTTTAGCAATTTCAGAAACAGTTTTTTTGGGGGGATTTCAATATAAAAACTTTTAAAATCTCCCTTTTTGTGAATTCTTTATTCTTCGACATTTTTAAAATTAGTGGAAATGAGGTCGCCACTTTTATACTTTTATAAATCTAGAATGAAAAGTCATAAAACTTCATTACACCCGTCCAATTCCGTGTTTGTAAAAAAAATTGTATAAAAGCAGTGTTTCTTCAAGAAAAAAGTAAATTAAATAAAAATTAATGTAATTTTTTTAAAAATCAACAAAAATTGCTTATTTTATTTTATTTTGATTCAATGTCGAGTGCTTAAACTTTTGGGGCGGACTATAGTATATTTTGTTAGATGTATTTTTAGGTCTTTTGTGAATGGAGCCTTACCAATTGAAATTTAAAGGGGAAAAATTCACATAAAAAAAAGCACAGTTAAATGATTTTTTCCAGTTATTATATATAACCTTAATAGGCAACACTGAAACATCTTACACAACTGGGAAAATAAGAAAACAAAATTAAATATGAACAGATACCTGTTTGAAAAATATCCAAAAAAAGAAGAAGAAAAAATATAATGTATATTACAAAAAAGAAAAAAAAATCAAATTAGAAAAAGCGAATTAATGAGATATTTGTGGGATTGTAGCAGAATCATCGGGCCCAAATTACTATAATGTCCCCAAAAATGTACGATTTCATCCTTGTACAAGCTTGTATAAGATAAAATAATATAAGATTTTGGAAATCGCATATAAGTAGACCCTAAAATAAAAGAAAATACGAAATAAAAACATGAAAGTGAGGAAGATTTCCTCATAAAAAACTACGAAAACAGGCATGACTTGACAACTCTTCACATGTTACCAAAAATATTTAGTAATTGAGTAGATGAATTATAAGAGAAATGAATGACTCACAAATATTCAAGCTAAATGATTCAAACCATGACGTCAATGAAGCTTAAGTATTTTGATAAAACCAGAAATTAAGGAACAGTACTGTCCTCTATCATCTCTCTCTCTCTCCGTCTCTCTCTTTCTATATATATATATATATATGAATAGTAGAAATTTTCGTAGACAATATATCCTAATAGATATTTATTTGTATATTTTATTAAAAAGACAAATTTACCAATTTTCTACAAGATAAAGTTTGGATTTTTAAACATTACGTTGCATCATTTCATTACACAAACATTACATTACATTACATTACATTACATACATTGCATTACATTACATGTGAGAAATAAACAAAATATTAAGAAGCATATAACAGCTCAATTAAAAAATACATGAATAATTTACTATCAATAATGCTTTTCTTTGTGTTAATATTACACTATTATTAGAATTATATGACATATAATGGATAAAATAAAAACTGTTTGTACTATGGCTTTATTATCAGAACTTGACGTTAATAATTCAAATTACAATATTCTAGATTTTAAAGTGTTTGTGAATATCATCAACAATACTGTTTTTCAAAAAACAAGTTTCTATGTTCATGCGTGCAAGATAATGTGATTAGTTATAAATTCTTCGAATACTTTTTCGCTTGTAATCTCATTATGTGATCGTCAGTTTTAGCTTTTGAAATTCTGTCTAATGTGTTTCAATGCGATAGTTTAAAAGGCTTAGACATTTATTTCTTTTTATTTTGTGTTTTTTTTATATACAGATACATGTGCAGTATGGATAAAAATTGGATCTTTTTTACCCTAATTTGAATGGATAGACCTTGATATAATACATTTCTGAAAAATTTCTTTCAAAAGTTCTAAATATTTAAATCTTTAATAATAACTTTTTAATGAATTAGAGTTCTGTAAAAGTTCTCATATACAATTTTGTATACATAAAATAAAATTTTATAGATGAAAATTTCATTTATATATTTTTTCTTAGTGAAATTGATAGTAAATCTTTCATTTAAAAAATGATACTAAGCATAAACACCCTAAGCAATATTATACCCTTTTCTACAATTTAAAAAAAATAATATTCGCTAAAAATTATTTTTATTTTTATTTTAAAATGAATAATTAGAAATTTAACTATTAAGGTAACATTAACTTATTTGAAAATAGGTATTTTTTAACCGTACGCTTTATCCATATGCCTCTATTTATAGATTACAAGAGAATCATACAAATAACCCAGAATTAAAAAAAAGTATGGATACTTTGGAACGGGCAAAGCTAGAATTGGGAAAAAAGTATCTACCTATAGCAGTTGTGTTTTTTAGCCAGTTCTCGAGTTCATTTTCTGCGGGTCCGCGAGTGGGGCACATAATTAAAATATGTATATAGATATTTTGTAAAATGTATTTTTTAAAGCGCTCGGAAATGTTTTTAAATACAATAAAAACTGAATGCAATAGACAGAGCATACTTTTGAAACTAACTGCAGACTATATTTGGAATTTAGCAGGATATTGTGTAAAAAAAAATATTTAAAGTATTTTTAATTGAACTGAAATGCCATCCAATCTATTGAAAATAAGCAAAAATAAACCCAGGTCATATAAATATCTTGATAATCTTCTGCGAGTCTCGTTGAAGAACAGGTTATGCAAGTTTAATTTTATTGTATTTATTGTGTACTCATATTAACCACTTACCACTGTAGGATACGACCGGGTATTGTGTGCAAAATTGGCTTCACGGGTGGCTTTTTTTTTTTTTAATTTGCGGACGTTTTTTGTAAAAAATAATATCTCCTAAACTATACAAAATATTGTGATACAAAATACAGTTACAAGTTCAGAAAAAAATTGTAAAATTTACTAGTTAAGAGCCTACGTTAATCACTCTCTACGACTACTTTCAATTTCGAATCCAGTTCCGAAATTGACAATTGTCATTATTGGGGATACAATAAAACATTTCAAAATTTTCGCCTTCATTTTTGTTTTTTCCCCAATTTTTTTATATCAGCCTTTTTGCTTTCTACCCCAGGTTACCTCAGGCGCCCTAAATTAAAAGTTTCTTCCGGAATATTATAGAATGAGGACCCTAATTTAATTATTGAGTCATTTTCTAGTTTACAAACATAGGGCGAAAACTGACAAATAAAGACAAAATGGTTTATAAAAATCTTTTGTACATGTACTATTTCTAGAGACTGATAGATAATACACATGCCAGTTTAAAGAGTGAAGGATAGCAAAAATGTTATTTGTTAGAGTACCGTCGGTAGCATAATTAATTTTCTATCTTTGTTAATTATTATATCAGTCTTCTATATTTTAATATACATTTTCATCTCTTGATAATGGTAAAAAAGTTTGGTTCAGCTTACCCGAAATTTTCCTTTTTGCGAAGATAATAATCCACAGTAATCCAAATATTTATTCCTTTGAATATTCAACGTGTCACTGTATTTGAATAAGAAATAATAGTGGGAGTAATGCATTTGCGTGAAGTAAGTAAGTATCCATTTTTCGTTTGAATATAATATTATTATTGAAAATTCTTGGCTTTATATACACATTTAAATCGCGATTGGAGGCTGCATAGAAGTGCTCCAATTTTACATTAAATTTGGGATATTTACAAGGGCGTCTTAACTGTTGGGCTACATTTTAGATTCTGAGAGAGAATTGTTATTAAGTTCTCGCGCGGGGCATCAGCTGTAGGTTGAAGTAGGGAGGTCTGTAGAATTTCTCAGCTGATTAGTTTCGACAGTCTCTGGTTTTATTAACTATGGTTTGCAGCTGCGTTTATCACTTGAAGTACTTACAGTTAATTGGGGTCTGGTTTTTAACATGTTCTAAGTGTTCTTTCGATCGTTCACAACACGTGGAGATTATTAACGGCATAAAAAGGTTTCTCCGTCATATTTAATATGCATGTTACAAGAATTAATACATGTAGGTACAAGCAAAAAGCACGACCAAAAGAAAAATTCTCTTTTTAATTTTTTGTAGAAATTAACGTAATTAAAAGTATGTGCCGTCCAAATGTAAATTCTTGCAAAAATATGAATTCTAATATCATGTAATTTTACGATATATATATAATTTCTTGTAAATTTTACGTAATAGTAAATTTAGGGAACGTAAGACCGACGTTCTTTTTATATATATAATATCCTATTATTATAGACCACGACCAAAGGAAAAATTCTCATTTTGATTTTTTGTAGAGATTATCGTAATTAAAAGTACGTATCGTCCAAATGTAAATTCTTGAAAAATATTAATTCTAATATATCATAAGATTTTACGATATACGTATAATTTCTTGTAAATTTGACTCATCAGTAAATTTAGGGAACGTAAAACCGACGTTCTTTTCATATATATAATATCCTATTATTATAGACCACGACCAAAGGAAAAATTTTCATTTTAATTTTTTGTAGAAATTAACGTAATTAAAAGTACGTGCCGCCCAGATGTAAATTCTTGCAAAAATATGAATTCTAATATCATGTGATTTTACGATATAAGTATAATTTCTTGTAAATTTTACGCAATAGTAAATTAAGGGAACGTAAAACCGACGTTCTTTTTATATATATAAAATATCCTATTATTATTTTTTAAAAGCTGAAATTTAAAACTTTTTAGTAATTATCAATTGATATTCACACAAAGTGGCGAAAAAAAAATATTTCAAAGCTCTTCCATATAACTGACTAGATTCAACGGAGGACGAACAAAAATGTTAAAAAACGACATTGCTCGAAGTAATAAAGATAGTTTTAATTCTTCAAATATATTATTTTCCACCGAACGTATCTTAAATTAACGTTAATAAAATACAAATTTTTAATTTTTTTTTTAAAACTTAACTGACTTTCTCGCGTCTTTATTATGTTTAAAAATTTTATTATATGATATGAATTACTAAGCTTTAAAGAGAATTTGAAAAGGAAATTTTTATATCTTTCCAAAATACATGTAATAGAGAAAAATGAAATTTTGAAGAATCCTTGATGTTTTTTCAACTTCTTTTTATTCAAGAGAAAATATCTGAATGGTTTCCTTTCATCTATACACTTATTAAAAGATTACTATTCAACATTTAGTTGAAAGAAGCGTAATTTCCATTAATTAATGATTTTTTGCTCATTTTGTTAACTAATTCAGTCAGTTTTTCGCAGAAAGTTATAATTAATATAATTAGCTATTGAACTGCGTACATATACTGCGTATATTTATATTTAGTTAGTTAATTTTTTATACTGAAAAAATATTTGGTACGATATTTAAATGTTTACAATATTTAATGATGCATTGTGTAACGAATCATATTAAAATCACTAAAATATACAATTTAGTATCTGAAGTTCTTTTTGCGTAAAAAAATGTCTTACTGAACTTTTTTATGCCGCTGTTATATTCAGTTTTGCTAATTTAGTGGATTTTTTTATTGAAATATCTACCACTATTCCCGAATAGTAATAATGACCTAATTTAATGACAGGTTAAATAAGACAACAATAACTATTCAGAAGTAGTGGTGTATTTCCTTGATTAAAAAAATCCGCACTAGATACATCGCTGTCATATTGAAGTTTCTCAAAAGTAAAATTGTTTATCAATATGACAAAATGATCGAGAATTTCTTAATTTCAGCTGGAAAATATTATTTGCAAGAAACAAACTTCAGTATAGAAATGCACTACAAAGGTCTGTTATAAATATTTTAATTTGCATGCCAGTTTTTGTTTAAGAAAAACATTTTTATAAGCAAATTCACTTACAAGAATGACACGAATTTTGATTGGTTTAACTATTAATATTATCCAAGTGCTCTTAACTATTAGAAACACACATCTAAGAATTATATTAACACATTACGAGATGGAACCCGTCAAATTTTGACGGAATATAAAATGTAACAATAAATTGTTCAAGTGAACTTACAACAAACATACAAAATTATCTACTATAAAAAATCAACTTTCATTGGTTAGTGTAACTTTAAAAACAATTATTATTTTGAACTACAGTTACCTTAAAATTATTTCCATTAGTTTTAACTTTGAAATATTAAATCTTTCATATGTAAGTAAACAGAAAAATGTAATAAAGATAAGTAACTATGTTAAAGTAATCAATTAAGGCTCTAATCTTTATAATTACAGAAAGAAAAATGAGCGAAAACTACGTCACTATGACACAATCATAATATATATATATATATATATATATATATATATATATATATATATATATATTGCAGTTTTACCTATGAAAGCTAAACATAACGTTATTTTTATCGGTGCAAAATTTACATAAGTACTTTTCGTATTCTGGCCAACTTCTCATATTAAGTGTAATTTTAAAGATAATTTAATGTTCAATAGTTTCATACTAAATTAACCTAAATAATATTTTCCAATGTTAATATTAATTTCCAAAATTGACATCATTTTTGCTGGCGAGAACTTTGCAATAGAACTCGTATTCTATTTCATGGACATCTTCATCTGATGTTTTAATCTTAGAACGAGGCAAGTAAAACGTCGAGAAGTTTATGTCATTTAAACGCATTCGTAGTAAAATATTTACTTTAATAAAATAACATTGTCATTTTCTTTTAAATATGGCGTTATTTTAACTCGCATCATACATTTCTGAGTTTAGAGTCACATATTCCGATTCAGCGCGATAAAGAATTATTGAAAAACTTTTTGACTCAATTGTATTAAATTATAACAGCTTCATGAATGAAAATACGTTTTTTCTTTTAAACATGACGTCATTTTCTATTCAAATTGAAAAAAATAATATAATGAGATGATGGCGCTGATAAAGATACAATAATCCCCATTATCCCCCTTTTCTTTGCAATATTGGAAGTAACGCGATTGCCATCAGTGTGAAGAAATTTCATTGAAAGCTTTTAAAATTAAATATAAACTATGAAAATAAAAATAATGAAACAAAAATAGATAGTACTGGTTCATTTACAAATGAACAGTTTTCAATTAAACAAATTATATTTAAATTTGGTTAAATAAACAGCTCAGGGCAGGTGAAAACAAATCGGCTTATAATTTAAATGTATAGATTCCCGATTCTTTAAAGTTTAATTTTCTTCTCTCATATCATTTTGATCTTGGGTAAGAGGAAGGAATTTTTATCTAAATAATTCTTATCTTATAGGTATTAGAGTCCTGCATCGGGTCGCGTAGTTCAATTTTACCGGAATCCAACCCGACCTGCGGTTCGGGCTGGCGCTAATTTTTATTTTTATTGCAGGTCGGAATGACTCTAAATATTTCCGGTTCGGTTAGGTTTCGGATTGAGTTTCTATTCTTTCGGATCGGGCAAGGGCTGACCCGATTATTCAAAGAAAGATCTGAATATTTTCAAACTGAAAAAAATATCTATACATGAATAATAAAGAATGCATATATGTTCATTTTTCACATATTTATGATATGATTATACGATATATCCGTATATGATTTTTCCGGAACGCAACCCGACCTGCGGTTCGGGCCGGCGTTAATTTTTTCCTTGCAGGTCTGGATGACTTTAAACATTTCGGGTTCGGATCCGATAGGTTTCGGAATGAGTTTCGATTCTTTCGGATCGGGTAACGGCTGACCCGATTATTCAAAGAATGACCTGAATATTTTCCAGTTGAAAAAAATCTTTATATTGGAATATTAATGAATGCATATATGTTCATTTTTAATGTATTTATGATATGATCATATGATATATCGGTATATGACTTTTTCCGGAAACAAACCAGACCTGCGGTTCGGGGCGGAGCTAATTTTTTCATTGAAGGTCTGGATGACTTTAAACATTTCGGGTTTTGATCAGTTAGGTTTCGGATTGAGTTTCGATTCTTTCGGATCAGGTAACGGCTGACCCGATTATTTAAAGAAAGATTTGAATATTTTTCAGTTAAAAAAAATCTTTATATTGGAATATTAATGAATGCATATATGTTCATTTTTAATGTGTTTATGTTTTTTTCTGTCATTTTGTCATTTCAAAAAATGTAAAATTGATATTAGAGACATTATTGTAGGCTGTTTTTCCACAATTGTATTAAAATATGGATTTTCTTCCACTTCGAGTTCGTGTTTAAATATTTCAGTTTCGGGTTGAAGTGTGTTGAGTTTGGGCATGGTTTCGGGTGACCGAAATGTTTTGTCGGGTTTGGGCTGACTTTAAGCAGAATTTTCGGGTTCAGATCGGGAACGCCCGATTCGCGCAAGACTGAAGTAGGTATCTCTCCACTACGGATTTAAACTTTGTACACTAGATGCCACTAGCGTACACGGCGATTTTTGGCGGCATCGAGCCATTTACAGATATTAGTCTATATCTGTATATAAATAGAAAAAATAATTTAATAAGTAGATAATAAAAATGAGATACATAAATATATCTCATACCATACGTACATAATAAGAGAAAATTTTAAAATAAATTTTAATTCTTTATAAAAAATAAATTGTTTTAAAAAATAATAAAAAACAATTATTGATTAAAATTAATTCTTTATTTTAAAGCAAACTAACTAACGAATTTAAACCGTGTACACTAGATGCCATTAGCGTACACGGCGATATTTTGCGGCATCGAGCCATTTACAGATATTAGATTATATTTGCATATAAATAGAAAAAAACAATTTAATAAGTAGATAATAAAAAATGAGATACATAAATATATCTCATACCATACATACATAATAAGAGAAAATTTCAACATAAATTTTAATTCTCTATAAAAAAATAAATTGTTTTAAAAAATAATAAAAAACAATTATTGATTAAAAATAATTATTTATTTTAAAACAAACTAACCCACTACGAATCCCCTACGGATTTAAACCGTGTACACTAGATACCATTAGCGTACACGGCCATATTTGGCGGCATCGAAGAATTTACAGTTATTAAACTATATCTGTATATAAATAGAAAAACTAATTTAATAAGTAGATAATAAATAATGAGCCACATAAATATATCTCATACCATACATACATAATGAGAGAAAAATGTAACATAAATTTTAACTCTCTATAAAAAATAAATTGTTTTAAAAAAGAAGAAAAAAATTATTGATTATAAATAATTCTTTATTTTAAAACAAACTAACCCACTTCAAATCCACTACGGATTTAAACCGTGTACACTAGATGCCATTAGCTTACATGGCGATATTTAGGGGCATCGAACTATTTACAGATACTAGACTATATTTGCATATAAACAGAAAAAATAATTTAATAAGTAGATAATAAATAATGAGATACATAAATATATCTCATACCATACATACATACTGAGAGAAAATTTTAGCATAAATTTTAATTCTCCTTAAAAATGAATTGTCTTATAAAAGAAAGAAAACAATTATTGATTAAAAATAATTATTTATTTTAAAACAAACTAATCCACTACGGATTTAAACCGTGTACACTAAATGCCATTAGCGTACACGGCAATATTTGGCGGCATCGAAGCATTTACAGATATAAGACTATATCTGCATATAAATAGAAAAAATAATTTAATAAGTAGATAATAAATAATGAGATACATAAATATATCTCATACCATACATACATACTGAAAGAAAATTTTAGCATAAATTTTAATTCTCTTTAAAAAAATAAATTGTCTTAAAAAAGAATAAAAAGGACAATTATTGATTAAAAATAATTCTTTATTTTAAAACAAACTAACCCACTATTAGGTTCAAAAATTACACACGAAACAAGAATGATTATATTAGAACATAATTTATGATTATGAATTTTTCTACTTCTTAATGGAATAAGTAAAATATAAACATAAGCACTGTTATAGATAATGTTATGACTTCAAAATAATAAAACTTTGTTGTCAATACAGCAGAAATGTTTGAACACTTCTTGTTTTTGAAACTCATGGGAATTTTTCATCATTAAATTAATGGACTCATTCACTGAGATGTTTTCAAATTGTGGTTAGAAGAGGAAATTCATTCCAGAGGTTTTGGGACATGAAACTTGCGGATAGTAAATTATTATTTCCGGAATTATTGAAGTGTGTTTGTTTATTCTATTAATACTAAGAAAAAATTGTAAACTTTAAAACTTCACCACTGTTTATTTTAAAAGCCTAATGGCAACTTTGGAATATTCTCCGAAACATGACATTATTTAACATTATATTTTAATTAAACTTTCAAAGACTAATCCTACAATTTTTTTTTCGTTGATGTTTATTTACTTCTATATTTTAGCTAGCAGTACTACCATTGTATTATCTTAAAATGATAAGCACACGAAAATATTAAATATATATTTTTTATATATATTAGAGCATAAACACTACGTCTGATTACAATATTTTGCAAAAACAGAACACACTTTTTATCAGACAATTAAATACACTAAATAAACATGGAGTGAAAAATTGACCTAGGCCAGGACTCGAAACTGGGACCTTCAGCGTACCGTGCTGATGCTTTGCCACTAAGCCACCCCGATCGACATCTTAGCCCGGCAATTTCCCACATTTATTCATGTTGGAAAAAGTCATCTGCTAGAAGTTTTGCAGATTCAGATGACAATAATACGATGAATAACTATTCATCGGTCCATAATTAATTATATATGTTAAAGCATAAACACTACGTCTGGTTACTTTGTTTTACAATGTAAGAACACGCATTTTTTACTAACTTACCTGCCACTAAGTAGTAGCTCTGCCACTACTTAGTGGTAGAGCATCAGCACGGGTTGGGTTGGGTTGATTATTGACGGCCAATTATCTACACTTGGGATATAGGCCCGGGGGGAGTGCCTTTCGCGGGGGTCTTTCTAAGGGAACCTAACCCGTATTTACGCAGGATAAATCCACGGCTCGAAGAAAACTACGAAAACTCCGAACGATTAGGTCGACGGGCGCGATTGGGATCGAACCCTGCACCTCCCGTCTACCAGCTTCGAGAGCAGAACCTCTCAGCCACTGGTGGGGCAGCATCAGCACGGTACGCTGAATGTCCCGGGTTCGAGTTATGGCCCAAGTTAATTTTTCACTCCATGTTGGTTTAGTGTATTTAATTGTCTAATAAAATGTGTGTTCTTATATTGTAATATATTTCTTAATTCATGTAATCAATTTTTTCCTTCAACAGTCATCAGTATTTTGCTGAACACAATGCTATTTTTGACAAGTTTTTCCCTTGTTTCAGTTATGCGCTGGATTGGTAAGATAAATAAACTCTTTATTTTTTTTATTAGTATTATTTAAAATATTGCGCTTAAACTTTTCTTTGTGGGTACAAAGCTAAACTTTTTTGCTGGGCTGGACCAATTTTCGGTGCTGCAGTAGCTAAGATAAAATAGTGGAATATCGTCGCAACATTTGGATATATGGCTTGACCGTAGCTCCAAATGTTAAAACGAGATTTCATCATTTTATATTTTCTGTTACTCAGCACCAGAAGTCGGTTCAACCAAGCATAACATATGAGTTGCAATTTTTCAACTAGACGAAAAATGTCCGGGCCAGGATTCAAAACTGGCATCTCTTGACTGACGCTGCCATTGCTCTACCCAGTGTGCCATCCTGGTCGAATCTGGAGGACCTAATTCATCTAGTTAACCTTCTTGATCATGGTATCTGGTCTGATATCTGAATCAGCTCTACAGAATAAATCGCAGGTAATTTGGAACTCCATTAAACGTTGGATACGTGATTACAGTAGATTAATTTTAACACAATTATTTAAATTGGTAAAGAAATCATATGAGTGAATGATGATTTCTTTACCAATTGATATTCATATGATTTCTTTACCAATTGATATTCATATGATTTCTTTACCTATTTGAATAATTTTACCAATTTGAATAATTTTACCAATTTAAATAATTTACCAATTTGAAAAATAAAAAAGAATACATATAAAATATAATTTAATTCAATATAACACAACGTAAATTTTAGGTTACACGTGGCATACCACTGCTTCGATCAATCGCTGGTGTCTTTTCCGTCTAAACATTTGAATTAGAATTTTGTTTTTTAATCATAAATATAGAATACGCCGAGGTGTCAGATATATCACAATTTATCTTTTTTCTATTTATTTATTTTTTTTTTACAATCATTGTTAAGCATGATTTAATGCGGTATTTTATTTTTGTGGCAACAGTGATTTGAGAAAACCTTTCATTGCAGTTATGAAAACAATGCTGCTTTATTTTTTAATTAAGTGCAGTTTTTAATCAAAAGGCAAGTTTTAACTAAATGTGAGTGTACTATGTCTGTCAGAAGTAGATTCAAAAACTTTTCGAATGACACCTCATTCATTGTTGTGCATCTTGTATATGCATAGAAAAAGGGATGTTGACAACAGAAATAATATATACAACTGGACACGTGCGAAGATTTCGAACTGCAGTCTAGTATTTTTTTTAGCAATATCTAATATTTTTTAGATTCAGGTTTAAACTTCTAAAATAAAATTAAGGACTAAAAATATCTCCAAACAACATTAGTCAAGCCATAATATCATCTCATTTATTCAACCAAAGTAACAGTAAAAACTGATCGAAGATAGCAAACGCAAACCAATCGTATTCTAACATCATTAGAGGGTAACATCATCTGTTTAAAAAAAAAAAAATGGGTTAAAGAAGAATTGAATGAAGAGAAGATTTGAGCATAGAGAAGAATTGAGCCTTTGAATTTAAATATTACATTTTATTATAAATACAAAATAAACCCGTGCAACAACTATGCCCCACTTTATCTTTATTGATTTTTTTTCTTTTTTTATAATCATTGTTGCGGTATTTTATTTATGTGGCAACAATAATTTGAGGGAAACCTTTCACTTCATTTATGAAACCAATGCCGATTTAATTTTTAATTAATTGCAATTTTGAATCGAAATACATGTTTTAACGAAATGTGAGTGTACTACGTCAGAACCCGCTTCAAAATCCTTTTGAATGAAACCTCTTTTATCGTTCTGCGTTTTTTATTTGCTTAGAACAAGGGATATTGACAACAGAAATAATATGTATGATGATGATCAATTTAAAAAAGCACAAAAATATTTACTTTGTCTTCATCATAATGTATATATTGATTTAATGTACGCGCTTTAGAGTTCCATAATAAACAGATAAGTTTACTTTTCATCCGGGAAAATCTGTTGATCATAAATTTTCCTATACCATTGATATTACGGCTTGGCGTAATAATATTTCCTTTATGAAGCTGCATTTTAGTAGCCTCTGGGTGTCTTGCCAGAAAATTTAGTTTCGATGATCCAAACTACGCACAACATTATTCCTTTGTGGTGTTTAATTTTCTGATTATGTTATTTGTTGCCTCGCTTATATTCATCCAAAAACAGGACTATCCTAACCAGTAAAACATATTTACGCATAATTAAATACAATGAGAAGCAACTATGTAAAAAGATAGCTAAGATAGCAAAGATAGCAAACGAAAAAAAAAATCAATTGTATTCTAACTGCATTAGACATCATCTGCTTCGGAAAAAATATAACATTGGATAAAGAAAAATAAATTCAGCTATTGAATTTAAATATTGCATTTTATTTAAAAAAAAAAAAAAAAAAAAAAAAAAAAAAACGTGCAACAACTATGTCCCACTATATCTTTATTGGACACTTTTTTTTCTTTTTTTATAATCATTGTTGCGGTATTTTATTTTTGAGGCAACACTAATTTGAGGAAAACCTTTCATTTCATTAATGAAATCAATGCTGATTTAATATTCAATAAATTGCATCTTTTAATCAAAATATATGTTTTAACGAAATGCGAGTGTACTATGCCATAAGCCGTTTCAAAATCCTTTCATATGGTATCTATCTCATTTACCGTTTTGCTTTTGTTATTTGCTTAGAAAAAGGGATGTTGACATTAGAAATAAATATATAGGATGATGGTCAACTCAAAGCAGCAAAAAATATTTCTTTAATCTTCATCGTAATGTATAAATTGATTTAATATACTTGCTTTAGAGTTCCATAATAAACAAATAAGTCTACTTTTCATCCGGGAAAATCTGTTGATCATAAATTTCCCTATACCATTGATATTACGGCTTGGCGTAATAACATATCCCTTATGAAGCTGCATTTTAGTAGCCTCTGGGTGTCTTGCCAGAAAATTTAGTTTCGATGATCCAAACTACGCACAACATTATTCCTTTGTGGTGTTTAATTTTCTGATTATGTTATTTGTTGCCTCTCTTATATTCATCCAAAAACAGAAATATCCTAACCAGTAAAATATTTTTATGCAGTATTAAATGTAATGTGAAGCGACTATGTTCATTATTGTTACATATTTTTGTTATTAAATGTTTAGTTATAAATACAAATATAAAGACGCTGTATTTAGTTGGATGTTTGAAATTACTGATACACAGTAAAGTTCATAAAAAAATATTTAACTTTGTACACAACAGAAGTACAACTTTCATTTACTTATCATGTTTTTAAAAATGTTATAAGTTGTGAAATATTTAAATGTGAAATATTTTTACGTTGATCATTTATTTTAATTTAAATGTGTTTTGAATTAACGTAATATTTTTTCTTTACTAGTTTATTTCCTTTCATATATTTTATATTTATTAATCTCCTATTTTAGTAATCTTTGTTTCTCCCTGCGATGATTATATCTAACTGTTTTGGATTCATATTTACCAGTTACGTCCTATTACGTCCCTCTCTCTTTGTTTTTTAAAAAGAAATTTCAGTTTAAAATGTTTCAAAAAGTTCCGCAAAAAGCAAAAATATTTTTAAAATTCCTGAGGGCTCGGCATACAGGCACAGTGAGATTTCGAAGACGCAGACCGTAAGGAGCCTGCTCATTAGGAATTGCGGAAGAAATGACCTTTTTGCCATGATGCTACAGTTGGGACAGCCCACTTCGAAAGCTTAACTTGTTTGCATGCGGAGCCGACAGGGATTTTATTATTATTTTTTTTTTTTTGCTCTAAAGGTTGTTCCTATAAAAAACTTGTCAGTATAAATGTTTTAGATAATGCTAAGAGGATTTATAATAAATTTAAGCGGATTTGATATCTTGTGAAATGACGAAGTTATGAATTTTTTTCTACTGAAACTCCCCTTTCGCGCCCCCCCCCCCTTGGGATCATTTTTCATTACATCAAAAATCTGTCATACATGTCATACATAAATTTTCGGCTCTTTTCCTAGAAGTAATAATAACTTTAAACGGATTTGATACGTATCATAATTAAGAAGTTATGGCTTTTTTTCTGTTTCCACAAAAGCCCCCCCCATCCCCCCACTTGGTTCGATTTTGCCCATTAACGAACCTGACGGAGATTTCATGACCCTTGATTTTATGTATCAGTTTGGAAGAGATTTGTGCAGAATTATTGCAGTTATCGTGTCCATAAAAAATGACACAGATAGATAGATAGATAGATAAAGTTTTGAACTGGGGGTGGTTTTGGGTTCTGGGAGTCATAATCGGCGTAGATCTGCAATTTTTTTTTCAAAAATTCCAACTTAGGGGAGAATGTAATAGGTAGTATATCTTACGAAATCTACCTAAAATTACGGTATAGGGTATATCTCAAAAATAGATCAACAGTAATTTTGTACTATTGTTTATATCTTTTGTCGTTTTTTAAATAAGCAACTTTCCACTTTTAATAATACAAATACCTTTACTTCTACTACTACTGCTAACAATAATAATAACATTAAAAATTTATTAAAATTAATGTAGTTATTACAAAATTACTAAAAATCTTGCATGAGTAATAGTGATAAATTTGGAGGTAGAACAACGGTAATCTTAAACACGTAATGATACTGAATAAACACATAATAATAGTAAATGCGAAGAGATGTACTATTAATAAGATAATAGTCTCGGAAGTGTTAAACCTTGAAAGGAGCAAACTATTATTAACGGAATATATTGATGTCGATGTTCGAAGAGGTGAATTTACTGAGAGATAACTAAGGAATATGCTTTATAAAAGTTTATTACAGGCAAAGAAGTTAATAGAATAAATTCCTAGAAAACAAATAAGCCCACGAGTTCCTTGAATTCTTGTAATGAACAAGATATAAGAAATAAGATAATAAGCTATTATGGCGTTTGAAAGAGAATTTTAAATATAAAACAGGAATATATTTTATAAATACAACAAAAATAGTTATAATTTTATTACTTTTAGCGTGAGAGTATCAGAATAAACAATGAGTACAGACTGTAAAATACTGTAGACGTATAATGAAGAGAAAGAAATTCAACTAGGTAAATCATATTCACACTGCAAACTGAAATGTCTGAAATTCAGACACATAAGTGTCTGAAACGGATGGTTAAAAAAAGAGACACAGCAAAGTATCTTAATTTTTAAGACACATTAAAGTGTCTTAATTTTTAAGACACTTGAAATGTCTTAAATATCGTCATTTTTATTATCTGGGCAAACAGCAAGGAAAAAAGTGAAGTGCTGCCATCTACGCAATCATTTTTATCTTCGATTACGGTAGGATAATCTCAGATTTCCTCTCTTCTCATGCCGGGTTTTGAACCGGACATAATGGTTGAAATTTCAAAGCTTTACCAATTGAGTCACCACGACATGTGAGAGAGTACTTTTAAATGAAAATAATGGAATGAGTCAGATACGTGTTGATATTTTCATAGGATTGATTCATTTGTTGCTGAGAAAATTGGAAATTTTGAGCGGTTTTTTGGAAAGATTTGGCCATTTTGAGATGGTGATATTTATTATATATGAACTTTATAGAACTTTATTATATATGTGGCGTGAGGACATATGAATTATGCATATTTTACATGCAAATCCACCATGGAAATGAATTTTCTGAGTTCTGTTTTTTGTAGTATATATGTGTTAAAAACTTATCTCAAACGGATGGTTCAAGAGGCAGTCTTAAATTCAGGCGGTCCGTCGGCGACATCTAACCCCCCCCCCCCCGAAAAAAAAAGGTTTTGAGATTTAAATGTAATTAAAAAGGTAGGCGGGGGCTAACTATTTTCTGCTAAAGATCTTCACCCTTTACCAAAAAATGGAAAACGGTATTCGATTACATAGTTTATGAATAATAAAACCTACCGTTTTCATGTTTTTCCGAACAGAAATGAATTAAAAAATTTGTCAGAAAGTAGCTTCCCTGGATTTGAGAACAAACAGCTTTAATAATAATTACTTGTTCATTGCTTTTTTTCTCTTTGAAATGGCGCCATCTGTTAACAATTTTTGCAATTAAACTTTTTAAAATTAGTTCAATGATTTAAGGCTCTTCTCATATACAAAGGAGACATATTCTTCTGACATATTTTAATGAATTTTTGTTCGGAAACACATGAAATTGGCAGGTGTTCTTATTCGGAAACTGTGTCATCGAAATGAATTTTCCATTTTTTAATAAAGGCAATAGATCTTTCAGAAAATACTATCAAAGTCGGCGTTTTGAACCGATCCCGACACACTTGAGCGAGAAAGGGCAAAACCGTGTCTTCACGTGACACGAATCACTTGTCAGTGACTCGATTTGCAGTGCATTACAAGAGTTGAGAACAAATCATTAGTTTTGTATCAGCGGAAAAAAAAACGTTGTGGGAATACAAATTGATCTTTTTTCCTTATTTCGTATTGTTTTTTAATGCGTTAAAATGATCAATTATGTGAATATAGGCTTTAAATAAAGATTTTGTCGTCACACTTTTAAATAATTTAGTAAATTTTTGTATTTCTTTTAAGTTTATATGCTTAAAAATTATCTTGCACGATGCGGCATGTCAGAATATTCTTAGTTTAGCTTATTTAAACTTTAAAATCTGCATTTTAGAAAATCGATCTAGGCTGTGGACCGCAGGCATAGCTGTACCAAAATCTTTTCCCACCATGCATTTTATTCTGCCGCCGCTCATGTCTCTTTGTATTTCATAATGTATATCTTAAAATTTTCAAATATTTAGATCGGGGGGGGGGGGGCGTTCTTCATGCACCCCCGTGAGTGTAAGTAATTTTTGGATATTTTTGTGAAAATAATTCTTTAATTAAGGTACAAAAATAACTTATTTTCAAGATTTATAAACAGTCTTGTACTATTTTGAAATGCATCTTATTTTCTAATCAAGTTACCCATTTTATAAAGTAATACTAGTTAGTGTAAATGGAAACTAATTTTAACTCCTTTCATCAATTAGTAAACATTCTTTGATGGTGATGGTTCTGGCATGTATATAGTGATACAATGACATCACGGTCATCCATGTAGAACACAATTGCGTCAAATTTATACACTTAATCGTCTTAATTTCTAAATGTCTTATTTTTAGACATATCATCAGTATTCAGACATTTTCCCCATCTCGTTTACATCATGTTCATAGTAAGACACTTGTGTGTCTTAAATTCAGACATCTATGATGTCTGAAATTTAACATTCAGACACTTAAGTGTCTGAATTACTTTTTCAGACACACATGTGTCTGAATTTCAGACGCCTCTATTTGCAGTGCAATGGTTGGGTATATTATAATTGAGGTTTATTCCAACAGAGGCAAAAATGTCCGCTCTGTTGGAATAAACCTCAACTATGATATGACCAATATGATAATGATATGATATGAGTGATATGATATGAACCATTGAATATGATTTACTTAGATGTAAAAAACTTTTCTTTTTTATTATGACATAATTACATGTTATACAGGAGTTTCCATGTTATTTCACATATTTGTCATGTAAATGCTATAGTTATAGCTCGTATGAATGAAATTAGCGCTGCAGTTCGCATCCATGTCCAAACAATAAGAATGAATTATGCTATCTAGGATATTGTTCGGGTAGCTCATAGTAGGAACAGCGTTGGCACGGCAAGTCAATTTACTCAGGTTCGAGTCCTGGAACGGAGATTTTTTGTTCTGTTTGAATAAACCACAACTATGAAACTCCAGCCATTGAATATGAATACTGTTGGAGCTTTTGCGGATATAGAAGAAATCTTATACGAAAGTTCGCCGCCAGGTCTTACTTGCTCCTGATTGAGAAAAATCTTTTTTTTTTTTTACATTCAGAAATCTTTACAAGAAGAACTATTCTCTAAACTATAGAAACTAATAAGTTTTCGAAATTAAAAAGTATGTCATTTCGGAAATTTACAAAAGCGAAAAGGATTTTTATGTGTTGTGATATCGTGGTCGCACACATATAATTAAACATTTGAACATTTGTAAATTTGATTATAATTAAACATTTGTAATTAAACATCATATCATATTAAACGAAAAAGTCTTAATTCAAAACAACAATAAAAAAATGTGATAGTAAAGTTTTAGATGATATTACAAGACATTTTTTTACATCTCAGGAACCCCCCAAAACAAGGTCCGACTCTCCAGAACTCTAAACACCAGCCTGTCCTCACTGGCGAAAAACTTCCTCTCTTCCTCACTGCACAATCATTGACTTGATTGACACACCCTTCCTTATCACAGGGTTCTTCGAAATCATTTTCTCTAGTCGTGCTATTTATATGAATACCTTCCGGAAACACTTTAAATCCCTTCAGATAATCTTCTTATAGAAAGAGTTCATACACATTTAGCAAGGCTATACAAAGCATGAAAGGTATCTCATTTTTACTTGAAATGGTTAAATATCTTCTCCCTAAGATAATCCTCTTACAATAGGTGCCAATCAAGACCTATCACTCCACTTTACTCTGGTATTATTTTAATCCTATCAGAATGAATTATGCTGATAGCCCCCATGCCATCACTGTGTAGAAACGTTTCGAAAAATTTTGGAAATCTATTTTTTTTCTCTAAATGATTTTAGAGGATAATAGAAGTGTTTCGAGAATTTTGGGTAACCACGAAGTCAAATTAATTTTTTTAAATGTTATAGTACATCCGGACTATTTTCAACATATTTTACAGTATATGAAATAGGTAAATGATTCTTTAATAACTTTTTAAAAATACTTTTACGATTTTTAAGAATAGTGGTTTGAACATCTCAAAAAAGAACGTATGAAATTTTATTAACTCTCATGACTACTTACACTTCATTTAAGATTACAGGGTGAACCAAAAGTTCGTTAAAACTTTAAAAATTCATAAAAAAGGAAGAAATTATGATAAGGAAGTGCGGTTTGCAAGAAAGGGCTCACAAAGTAGTTGAATTTTTTTAGAAACAAAAAAAAATTAGTTAAAAATGTCACTGGTAGAGGGCGCTGACGACCCGAAACACAATGAACAGGACAACAGTACGCTCCATCTATTTATTCTTGCAATAATAATTGTTCAACATGACCTCCAGACCACATTCTTCGTCTTCAGTCCTTTCGCCGTGCGAAATTTTCGCAACGCAACAGTTGCTGACTCTCCGTTCAAATAGAACAACTTCACCAACAACGCTCGATAGGGCAATGATAACATTCTGAAAGCGAATGAGAAATCCTCGTGTATCCCGGCCTTTTATTGCAGGATTAATTTGCATAATTCTGCTGAATCTCTCGTATGTTAGCGCCATCTACAGGTGACTTTTTTAACAATTTTTTTTTTTGTTGCTAAAAAAAAAATCCGACTACCTTGTCAGCCTTTTTTTTGTAAAGTTTCAACGAACTTTTGGTTCACCCGATATATTAGAATACAAAAAGGTTGTTAGATTTTAAGGTTTACTGACGGTCTGTTTCTTAAATTGAATATAACCTTAAGCTAGGAAATTTTTAGGAACTATTTTTTAAATTATTTATAATTACTTACATTAGTAAAAATCATAAATTGATTTAATAATTAGCAGTATCTCATAAAAATAGATAATGAAATTGATAATTAAAAAGAGCGAAATAAAAATAAACAAGAGGCTGTGGATCGAAAGAGCTGTAT
The DNA here is from genome assembly GCA_963931845.1 of Maratus michaelseni. Classification (NCBI taxonomy): domain Eukaryota; kingdom Metazoa; phylum Arthropoda; class Arachnida; order Araneae; family Salticidae; genus Maratus; species Maratus michaelseni. The sequence goes on from OZ007589.1 coordinate 413,702,588, forward strand.
TGAGTCCCACATACAAGGACAACTGCACAACTGAACTGAACATGAAACATAGCATATATTTATAAACTTAGCTGTGATTCTGCCAGCAAATTAACAAACCTGGCAGAAAACTAGATAAATTAAAGAACCAATGAAATTCAAACAGGAATATTACGATTACGATATTCTAACAGAAATTAAACCAAAAATTGATATTAATAAATGCTACATTGACTACAGCAATAATTTAATTTAAAATGTATGAGGACATTTACTCTAATACTAAAATGTCCACAAAATATCTTTGTTTTGAAAGAATTTTTCAAACTGTAAAAAATCTGCTCATCAAAGGAAATAAAAAGAAAATACAATAAAGCATGAAAATACAAAACAAGATAGATTGTAATGCGTTTCTTTCATTTATTTTCTTCTTTCAACAAAATCCTTATAGGATTAACTAAAATCCTACGATCAATTTTTTCAGCATAATGTTCCTCGGATAACTTTCTTTCGGAAAACAATGGCTCAGACTTAAATTCTTCAAAACTTTTTGAAGAATAAAATACCTTCTTGAAAACGTTACACCGGAACCTCAAAATATAAAATCAGAACGAGCGTCAAGGTTTCTCGCCAAAAGAAACTTTGGAAACTTTTTACCATAACGGATATAATAGAATTTAAGAATATAGGAAGGTGGTAAGGGGAAAGGTAGAATGATGGTAAATAGATTTTAAATTAGATTTTATGTTGCCTGGCAAGTTTAGAAACAATGTTTGCCCTAAATTGTGAGAGATTTTGGGATAAAATTAGGTTACCTTGAAAGTTTAGATTAAAAATTATGTTCTTAAGTATTTTGTATTCTAATGAATTGCAACATTTCATTTATTTTTTAAGGCTGGACTTATATTAGTAATTGCTTTTATAAAAACAAATGCATGCGAAGTTTTGAGTAGAAAAAAATGACTTTGATTATATGCAATAAATGTATTTACGTAATAACATAATGAAATCTGTTGAATATTATAATCAGGAGAAATAACGATGAAATAATGAAGGCAACAATGAAAAAGTCAAAATATGATATAACTTTGTAAAATTAGTTATTTATTTACACATTTTTCGATTTAACAAGGATGAAAATATTGACGATAATTTACATATATAACTCTTGAAGAATTATTTTGAAGCGAGGTACAGTTATTTTAACCCTTCAGTTTACGATGCTCGTCCCAGTACACACGTGTCTTTAAGCCGTGAAGCCTCTCTTAAGTCCTTAAAAAATCACCCCAGATAAAGTTTAGGGCCCTTTTGTGGAACTCATGAAGCTGTTAGTATCTAAGTAAAACTTGCTGCTATAATCAGATGCTTTTTTATAACTTTCCAAACTTCGTGCGTATTTGACTCACGACACTTCGACGTTGGCTAAAGTTTATGTTTACCATGATTTGAAAAAGGTGAATACTGACATTTTTTCACTTTTTACAGTGATATATTTTATTTGTAAAATAGTTTTAAAAGCCTTGTGTATAAAAAGTATCAAGGAATTATAGCTAAACAGTCCACTACAAGGTTTTTTAAGAGTGCGCTACTACAACAAAACAATAGTAATAAAAAACATATTAAACTTGGGTATAACAGTTTTATTTAGGAACTAAATAACTGAAATCAATTTAAATAAAAAGAAAAATCATGTCTCAGGTGAAGATTATGCAACACTTTCTAACACTAACAAAATATTATTAAGAATTTTCCTATTTTTCCTACAATGTAATGAGATATCTAAATAAACAATTTGAAAAACTCACACCTCAGTAAAAATACATTTTCAAAAATTACTGTCTATATCCCGTAAAGCTTGCAAATACTTTCTTGCAGTCACGTTTACACTGAAAAAAAAAATCTGCCACTGGCATCTAGAAAATAAATTGTGGTTCTAGAAAAAATAGTTCCATTTTATCCTTATAAATTCTAGTTCTCTTTGCTAGAGAGTTCTAGTCTGACATATCTAAATTAGCAATTAAAAAAAACACATACCCCAGTAAAAATACATTTTCAAAAAGTACCGTCCATATTCCGTAAAGCGTGCACATACTTTCGTGCAGTCATGTGTACACTGAAAAAAAAATTCCTCCACTGGCATCTAGAAAATAAATTGTGGCTCTAGAAAAAATAGTTTCATGTCATCCTTATAAATTCTAGTTCTCTTTGTTAAAGAGTTCTAGTCTCCCCTATAAAAATTCAACAGCATTTTCCTATATTATCGTAGTCAAAAATATTTTAAAATCTCTGCAAATAAATGTGAAGATACAAGAGCTTAGTTTTAGTAACTATAATTCTAGTTTATGAATTTCGTACAGAAATCAAGTGATAATTTCTTGCAATTCAAAAGATTCATAATATAATGTATCGTTTTATAACCTCGAAAACTATAGACTAGAAATTCTCGATCATTTCGTCTATTCAGTTTATTTGTTTGCCTTATTTGCATAACTTGGAAATCTATATTTCTAGCTTAGGGATTTACAAAATAACTACTTATTCGTTCTAGATGAAGGCAGTATACGTTTTCTTTTAGTATACGATCCATAGAATTTATACACACGACGTAATAGCTTAAAAAGGCATAAATTAATTTAATAAAAAGAAAACTGCCCAGTTAAACTGAGGGCATTGAGCTCACATGCTATTCACGCTAATTGTATATTATACTCTTATTTCAAATAATTTGAAATACGCCCCTCGAAAAATAAAATAAATAGACAATATATTAAGGGGGGGTCATCCACCCATTCCCCCTTTATAATTAATCAATGAAGCCCCAAAAGTAATCAAGGAAGCGCCTTATTACAATGAACGTATATACAAGATTTGAAGCAAATCGGATAATTCTGCATAAAGAACCCATTTATCTACATTAAGGGGGGGGGGATAATATTTTACATTAATTGTATTACGTTTAACTCTCTTATATTAAGCTTTTTTATGCCTGAGTTACGATATGAAAGTTGAGACTTTGGAATACATGCACAGTTACTGCCTTTGACAGCAAGCAATGCTGTAATGTTTTAAACATATTAGTCAGAAACCAGAAAGTAGGCAACTGAGACTGAGAGTCAGAGAAAGCGATTAGTTGAGCCTAAGAGAAAGCAAAATTGACATGTATATCAAGTAACTCGGGATGTATTATAAATGTTTAATAAATAAAATTTTTCATTATTATTCCATAGTTTTTTTGCAGAATTACTGAGTTATTTTGTAAAGATGATTTTTGATGAAAATAATATTTATTTATTTATTTTTTCACCAGAACCACACATGTGTTTTCTGTGAAATTTATATAATAAAAAAAATCAGTTAAAAAAAATATTGGAAATTACTACAGTGGTGGACATAATTATAAGACACCTACCTAATTTGACATACAGTGAAAGAAAAGATTCAGAGATTAAAAACGCTTTATCAAATACGACAAAAACATAAATTTATTCTGTTATCACACGTAATTGTTTTACAGAAATGATATTTTTATACAGCTTAATAAACAAAACTTAAAAATACCATGGACAAAATTATAAGACACCCTAACATTTTAATTAAAACACCTGCTTTTTTTCGAAATATGCAAATTTTCTGCACGCTGTTATGACGTCAGCAGTTAACTAAAGCAGACGATAACCGACTTCACGCATTTACAAACATGCCACGAGGTACAGAATAAAAAGAAAGTGAAATTCGCGAAATTTGGAGATTAAATGGAACTGGTGCTTCAGTTAATAATATTTCAAAAGTTATTAAACGCTCTAGATGTACAATTTCAAATGTTTTGAAGGAGGAAGTAATGGATCGGTGATTAAAAGATCTGGACGTATCCCTTGCTTGTCCTCGAGAGACAGACGCCATGTGCTTTCGCTCGCTACACAGAATAAGATGACCACTACAGGCGTTAAAAGTGTTTTGAAACTGAATTGTTCAAACAGAACCATTTGCAGGGTGTTGCATAATGCTTCCTATGTGAAATTTTAAAAATTGAAGAAAAAACCACCGCTTCTAAGGCGGCACAAAATGGACCTTTTATACTTCAGTAAACAAACTATGGCCTGGACCTCTAAATGGTACTCTGTGTTATTTTCTGATGAAGAAAGTTTAACCTGGATGATCCTAACGAGTTTCACTATTATTGGTATGATTTACGGAAGTCTCCTGATGTACAAATGAGCCGCCAAATGGGTGGAGGCTCAGTAATGGTTTGGGCTGGTTTTTAGGCTCAAGGGAAAACTGATATCGTTTTTGTGCATTCAAGAATGAATTCCGAAAACTATAAGAATCTTCTTAAAGATCAACTAGCCATATACGGTGAACTTCTTTGTGGCGAAAACTACACTTTCCAGTACGATAACGCGTCGATTAGTACATCGCGCGTAACAAAAAAGTGCTTTTAAAGCAAAGTATCAACGTTCTTCTTTGGCCTTCTCGTCGCCAGATTTAGATCCCATCGAAAACTTGCGGGAGATCTCAGCTCGTGAGGTTTACCGAAATGGGAGGCAGTTTACATGTTTCGAAGACCTAAAGAATGCTATAAAATGTGCTGGGGCATTTTGTACCTCGTGGCATGTTTGTAAATGCGTGAAGTTGGTTATCGTCTGCTTTAGTTAACTGCTGACGTCATAACAGCGTGCAGAAAATTTGCATATTTCAAAAAAAAAGCAGGTGTTTTAATTAAAATGTTAAGGTGTCTAATAATTTTGTCCATGGTATTTTTAATTTTTTTATTAAACTGTATAAAAATATCATTTCTGTAAAACAATTACGTGTGATAACTGAATAAATTTATGTTTTTGTCGTATTTGATAAAGCATTTTTAAGCTCTGAATCTTTTCTTTCACTGTATGTCAAATTAGGTAGGTGTCTTATAATTATGTCCACCACTGTACAACAAATAATATGAAATTTGTAATATGAATGAAATTGTTTCTCATACATTAAGCTGCCTAAATGTATTATAAATGTTGAATAAATAAAATTTTTCAATATTATGCCATAGTTTCTTTGCAGAATTACTGAGTTACTTTATAAAGATGATTTGTGATGGGAATAATATTTATTTATCTATTTTTTCCCCAGAACTACACATGTTGTGTTTTCTGTGAAATTTATATAATAAAAAAATCAGTTTTTATAAAAATATCGGAAATTACTACAATAAATAATATGAAATTTTCAATATGAATGAAATTGTTTCTCGTATATTCAACTGTCTTATGAATATAATATTTTACATTTATTGCATTACGTTTAACTCTCTTAAGTTAAGCATTCTTATGCCTGAGTTACGATATGAAAGTTGAGACTTTGGAATACATGCACATGCACAGTTATTCCCTTTGACAGCTAGCAATGCTGTAATGTTTTAAACATATTACTCAGAAAGCAGAAAGTAGGCAACTGAGAGTCCGAGAGGGCGATTAGTTGAGCCTAAGAGAAAGCAAAACTGAGATGCATATCAAGTAACTGGGGACGGATTATAAATGGAAAAGAGATGAAAAGGCGATAAGGCTTCGCGGGAAACAGAATAATATATTTTATGCTACTATTCGGGCATTTTGCTAATAGAGAGATTGAAATCAAAGTTAATTACACAGCTACCAGAGCTCATAAAATAAATGAAGAACTCTTTGAGTTTAAAAGGAAATTGTCTTTGACTTCAGTTTTAAAAAAGGCATTAGAAGAGATAAGTTTACGGTTGTGGATTGTATGTATTATTTATTATTATTATTGATATTTTTATGCTTCTATACTAATGCGATTATTTTTTTTTAGTGTTATTAGGAAGATGTTTTTGTTTTTCATGGCAATTAAAGATTTTTTTTTTTTTTTTAAGGGGTCTCAGGACTCTTAAAATTGAAAAAAATGGGAAAAAAAGACCATTTTTAGCATTTAATATCTTCAAATGTATATGATTTAAAAACACAATTTTTATTGGGATGAAAAGATATAAGCGTGAACTTTCATTTCACATATTTAAAAAGTTACAAGATGCAGAATTAATATTTATAGGGGGCTTCAAACTGTCAGACATTTGTCGAACAGAAAATTGACATGACAGCTTACGCGCACGATTACAAAATAATTTGTGCATCTAGAATAAAAATTTTGAAGTCTAATTATACTTCATATCGTAATAATTACACTGAACCTCAATAAATTTGTATTTAAAGCATTTTTATATTTTTAATGCAAAGTTGTATTGAGCTAATACAATTTTTAAAAATTTTCAACATTATAACCACTTAAAAAAATATTTTTTTAATAATAAAAATGAAATTTTAGGTTCAATATATGTAGACTAACATGACGCATATTTTTGGAAAATTTTGTGAAAAAATATTGATAAGTTTTTGAGATATCATGCGCGTTGTGCCCAAAAACATCATTTTTAGAAAAATGATGTTTTGCTTCAGCTTTGACTATGCTTCAGCTTTGAGCGGGTATAATTCGAAAAGCCATAACGTCTGTTCCAATGGGAATTTCAAGAAAATATTTACGCTAAAATGTTCAGGAAAAATAGGAGTTCAATATATAAAAAAATTAAAAATTCGAAAATTTTGAAGGATTAAGAGTCCCGAGACCCCAACAAATTACATGTTGCTATTTTTTAGAAATTGAACTGCATTTTTCAAATTGAGGTCTTCTTCGTGAAATAAGTGGAAATAAGTGGAATAATTATTAAAAACATAATGAGGAATTCTTTGTTTAGAAGTAAATATTGTCTTTGATCTTAGCCTTTGAAAAGGATATATAAAGAAATAAGTTACTGCTGAAGATTTGTGAGCTATTACTAATGTTGTTGTTTATGCTTCATTAATGTGCAATGAGAAAATTTTTGAGTATTAGTAATAGAAAGTTGTGTTATTTATGTTATTATGTGTTGTTTATGTTTTTAAAGACAATTAATATATATATATATATATATATATATATATATATATATATATAACACATTTATTTAACAAGCCTATTTTATTTTAATATTTTTTAACATGCAGGGGAGATGGGGGATGAATGGAACATTTTCACAAAAATATTTATTTTAAATATTTTATATAAGTTATTATCAATATTATATATCACATGTCAACTTTAAGTGTTTGACTACATCTTATGCACAATATTTGTTCAAGATTATTATTATACAGATATATAAATTAAATTTAAAAAACGTTCTTCTATGTCCCAATCATCTCCACAGCAGGGATGAATGGGACACAAACATTTTCCTCCCCGTATTCAATGTTAAGGACTAAAAGCTGAACAAAAATGCCGCCTTGGCAAAAGCTGAGATATTATAAATTGTAATATGATCTCCAGGATTATTTGTTAGTCAATGATCTTGGACTCATCTCAGCTTTGCCTTAAAAGGCCCATAAACGGTGGACTGAAGATGATGGCTACAAAGAGGATGAAATTTTAAAAGAATAATTACCATAAAGTATTAATTTATCAACCTATATAATATTATTTAGTTAATAAAAAAATTTCAGTATCCTCTAGGGACGAATGAAGCAGTCCCATTCATCTCCATTTGAAATGTCCCAATCATCCTCATGATGCATATATTCAATTGTCAGCTATTTTGTCTCAGAAATTATTTTGTCACAATGGTTAATATGCATTCATTTTAATCACCAATATTGAGCCTTGAAATAAAAAACTACAACATACCTTAATTGTTTATATTGCATAAGATATTTAAGTAACTTCAAATGTAAAAAAAAATTACTTTTAAGCAGAGTTTTCAGGAAATGTAAATTTGAAGAAAACTGAAAACAGCCATATGATCTTGCTTTTGGTTCTGAAGCACACTGTGGTAGTGAAATCTATGAGGATAGGAAGCAACTAAAAAAAAATGTTTATTGCCTGAAATATTGAGAGCGTCTCATCCATCCCTTGTCCCATTCAACCCCCATCTCCCCTATATTTTATTTTAATTGAACTGCATTTTTTTAAATTGAAATCTTTTAAGGAGCATTTGGAATTAAAAATCATAATGAAGAATACTTTGAGTCGAGAAGCAAATTCCATTTGATTTAAGTCTTAAAAAAAAACTACTAATGTGCTACTACTAGTGTGCTACTAATGTGCTACTAATGCTACTAATACAAATGCGAGCCGAAAAATACAGCGTGTCCAAGAAAGGTAATTATCATTCTAAACATTAATAACAAAAATATTAACAGGTGAAATGGAATGCAGTTTTCTGCAAAAGAATGAAGAAATCTAAGAGGTTTTTTTTTTTTTAATCAAACCCCTGTTTCTGATGGATCCGTTTTAAAGGAAAGGATACAATTAGCAATCTTCACTGTTAAACCGCAAATGTTAAAAAACACTTGAAAGGAAATCGAGTACAGGCTCGACATGCTTCGTGCTAGTAACAGAGCTCACGTACACACACAGAACAAAATTGCTGTAAAATTATGGGCAGAGGCCGGCAGCAGAGATTCCAGTCATACCCCGTAAAAAAAAAAAAAAAAAAAAAAAAAAAAAAAATCTATGCCCATCATTTTGTACAGCCCAGAATTTTACGAGGCAAAGTAATACAGCATTATAATACACAGGATATAATGCACTTTAAAACACAACACTTTACTTACTGTTCCGTAGCACGTTAGATAATCATCACATAATCTCTTTTTTGGCGGGTTAAAATTTTCGAAACACGAGTAAAATGAAGGACAGTGTATGGAGTCGTACCGTATTTTTGCTAACATATGGGCTAGAACTGTAACAATATGTGGACTGCTCTTAATTTTCTAAGTATCTAAGGAATAAGGCCGCTTATATAGTGGATCAGACCGTTTTTCATCAAATAAGGCTGTTGCCCGTGAAAATTGAAGGGCAAACGCTCATAAATTTACAGTTTTTTTAGAGTGTAGCTACAGGGAAGGTACTGTTAAAAAAACACTTAGATTTCTTCATTCTTTTGCAGCAAACTGCATTTCATTTCACCTGTTAGTATTTTGGTTATTACTGTTTATAATAATAAAGATATTTCTCGGACATGCTGTAAGTTTTTCTTGTGAGATACGCTGTCCTGTACCATTACACAATACAAAGAACTAGATACGAAAGAAAGACTTTTTTAATGTTTGTTTTTAAATGGATGGTAAAAACACCAAATGAGTGGCATTCGTTTTTTTTGGAAATTTTTCCATTCATAAGAGAAATTGTGATCATATACAGTGAAAATATCATGTAGGGGAAGATCGGGTAGCCCCGGACACTTGGATAAGTTGCAAATAAAAAACAAATGAATGAAATTTCTGTCTTTATTTTATGCTTAAAATAAAATTACGAAGAATGATTTAATGATTTTATTTGATGATTTTAATTAAACATTGCTAATAATACAAGTTGTAAATTTCCAACTGGACGAAAAATGTCCGGGCCAGGATTCGAACCTGGGATCGCTTGGCTGAAGCCGCCACGCTCCACCACTGAGCTATTCCGGTCGAATCTGGAGCGTGGCGGCTTCAGCCAAGCGATCCCAGGTTCGAATCCTGGCCCGGACATTTTTCGTCCAGTTGGAAATTTACAACTTGTATGATTACTTTACCAATTTGAAATAATTGTGTTAAAAAATAATACATTGCTAATAATATCGAATTATTTCACGAAATATACTGAAAATAGTTTGGCCTCCTAAGAAACGGCGGGTAGCCCCGGACATATTAATCAATGGTGTCTCAACCACTTTTTGGCCTTACAAACATCACAATTATAATAAAAATCCGATGCATCTATATAAACACAATCTTCATGGGCCCAGTCTTTGCATTCCTGTCACTGAATCCAGTCTTCTTCAAATGTTTCTCGGCAAATATGATGCATGCTGTTTCGTTTTGTGGAAAATTTATTGACGAAAATAAAACATTCACTCACGACTAACTTACTCGGCGCCCACGTTGCAATTAAACTGTATTTGTTTGACTCTAGAGGGCATTCATTTACAATAACTCTTTATTTAATCAACACTTTGAATTTCTTAAAATTGAAATGTTCGTGGTTACCCGCCGTCCGCGGATACCCGACTTTCCCCTATGTGTAGAAAGTATGAAAATGTTGTAATTTCTCTTTATGTGGGAGAAAGAATGTGTTGGATTGGAAAAGCGACCATTTCAACATTCGTTTTCAGAAATATATAAGGATGTAAATACTAAAAATATATTCAGAAATTTATTTATTTTATAATTCATATATTTCATTCAAATTTACTAAAAAAAAAAAAAAAAAAAAAAAAAATCCGACTGAGTTTGCATATTTGGAGTCTACTCCAAGGGTAATCACTAAGTACCATTAAGCTTTTAAATATATGGCGTACTCGTGTCTAAGTATATGTATATGTCTACTTTAAAATATTGCTGTCCATAATTATAACTACATTAAAATTTTATTAATATATTTAAAAATGCTTTCCCATTTATTCGATAACCGCTGTGAAGTTAAACCATGATATCAGTTCTGAAGTATTGGCTACACCTACACTCTAAAAGCGATATTTTCCAAACTTAGCAAAAAATACTTAAATGTCGTAGAGTCAAAATGACTCCGAATCAAAATTACTCAAGTTTGAAACATGTATATACTCATTTCTGAAAACATGCACCCACTCAAGAATAAAACATCATGTGCTCATATTTGAGTATGTCCATGTTTCAAAAATGAGTATGAACTGATTTCTATGTGCTTATTTTTGAGTATTTCCATGTTTCAAAAATGAGTTTGAACTGATTCTAATTATTTTTTAATATGTATATGTTTTAAAAATGAGTATGAACTGACCTCTATGTGCTCAGTTTTGAGTATGTCCATGTTTCAATATTCTGAGTATTTCTGGTATTTCAGAACTGAAAGCATTGGGTCGTCCTATTTGAAACTAAAAGTTTCATAACAAAAGGAAAACATCGATTTACTCAGATTTGAAAGTGTCATTTTTCTCAGTGTAGGTTTCTTAGCCTTAAAAAAATAATAGTAATGGATTCGATACAATCCTTAAATTTAAAATAAATTTTTATTTCAATTCATTTGGGTGAAATTTGTAAGGAAAAAGTAAAATATCTGCGCAAAATTGTCCAAAAAAAAAAAAAAAAAAAAAAAAAAAAATTAAACTCTGAAATGAACAAAGATACATAATATTTGAAGCATATATTTTAAACTAAAAACTGAACTATTATTTTTTTAGGTACAAATTAATTTGAAAGATAGCTGATAAATGTCTTAGTAATACCTGGTTTATTTAAGTATTTAAGTTTAAATTTATTAATTTTTAAAAAAACAGAAAAAAAACGAAAAAAAAAAAAAAACAGTCCTTTAAACGTACCTGAATACAAACTTTTTCATCATATAATATGAGTCTCATATTTTTGATAATTGTATTAAGTTGGATAACTATGTAACTATTAAAAAGTTTTGATAATTATATAAGTATTTAAAAATATATATTGCATTGTACATTTTTAAACCAATATTTTCTTTAATAATTTTTTTTATTTTAGGCATTCTGACAGAACGAATTTATAAATATGTTACAAAAACTGATTTTCATGCAACAGACATAAATTAAATACAAACATTTTATTAACAACTAGCAGACCCGTCTAGCGTTGCCCGGGCCCGAACCGATTCGAGTCCGCCAAAAAACAATAAGCCCAGACCTGGATAAGGCCCCAGACTATTGGAATAAAAAAGAGAATAAAGAATGAGACTTGAATGGATAAAATAAACAATGAGAGTAAAAAATACCAGTCTGGTCTCGGCACGGCCCGAGTCTGCCGAGAAAAGTTAAACCCGGGCCCGAACACAATCTAATGGAAAAATCGACCCGAGACAGGCTCACGGGCGGCAACAACAAAATTCCTTTTAAAATTCCTTAAGTTATTTATTGGAAAAAAAAAATGTACAGAATGAAAATCATTTCTATCTCACTTTTTCACCCCCAAGCCTATGGCGTTGTTTCGAGTCCAAGTGTCTTCTGGCCGTTTCTGAAGGAAATAAGCATAATAACTTTGCATCGTTTTTTTTAGCAGATAACCCATAGTTCTCCTCCCGTGTAAAGATGCATGGCAAGAATAATAAATAAACAGATGATTTCCATGGAATGTTTTTATTCTGAGATAAAGAGAGTTGAAAGTTTGAGGTGGCCCCCCTCGGCACTCAGAACGCAGTTCACATCATGAAAGTTTAGATCTTCTCCGTACCCGAGATAAAAAGGATCTGCTCTAATTTTTACAATACATTCCCCGATGCTTTGTTTTCCACACCAAATATACATGTGTATCGCACATTTTTCGCCAGAAAGAATTTCGGACAGTTAGGCATCTGGCATATTAATTTACAGGGGGGAATGAATCAAAGGAGTGCCATGCCTGGCTACTTATTGCTATTTTCGTAATTTTTGAGCAGCAAATTAATGAATGTTATGAGAAAGAAGTCAGACGTGGCTTTCTGTATATGAATTATTTGATGAGCATATAGAATTTTGGCAGTTGGGAATTAATTAAAGACAGCATTTACATGGAAACCAGGAAGTTAATATTCTGCTTGGTCCAAAGCGTAAATGTAAAAACGTTTTGAATTTATCATTAAGTTTTCCAGACAGAAAGCAAAGTTTGAAAGGATAATGAAAATATCTAACGTATATATTGAATAATTTTGCAGCTGCATTTTTGCAGAAAAGGCAGATCATTTTTGCTGTTAGAAGCCAGACATAAAAATGATAGAAAAGAAACGCTAATGTATTTGATGAAATATAATTGCTTTTCATCTTTAAAATAGAAAGGGTTTAAATAAAAATTTAATTAATCTTTAGGAAACATAAGGGAACTATAAATTTTAAATAATACTGAAAATATGTATATGAACTTCATCATAAAGCCACACTCACCATGAAGTAAAGAGGAACTGGAGGTAAAATATTTACGTTTCGCTTGACGCCAAAAATGCAACCCCAAAGTCGACCCAAATGACTGGCGTCTTGCTTTGAAAACTTCTCCCCGTCCAATGATTCCAGTCCTTGTTCCGCGGCAGCCTCTCTCCGTCCAATGAAATCTATTGTTTGGGCCTAATGATTTGAGCGATAACCGGCTTCGTAATGCAAGCCATTTTTACAGTTTACTTCCTCTCTATTCTTTCTTTTTACTCTGTGCACACACACACAAAAGTCTGTCGTATAACAAAATAAAGTCACCTATCTCTCTGGATGGTCCATTTCTGTTGTCATAACAACAGGCTTTTTGGCGATAAAACTTCATTTGACCTTCAAAAAAATATTTAAATTTTTTTCAGTGTCAATTTAGAATTTTTCCATCGTATACATTCAAATTGTTATTTTTTCTTTTGCTGTTTTAAACCATTCCCAAGTGTTTTTTTTCATATGGGGATATAAAATGTAACATTGAATGGCTAAAGTATCAAGTAGATATCAGATTATAAAAGTCCTCATTTTCCTCGAAATAGGAACTTTAAAAATATCTCGCAAAATTAAAAAAATACTGTACGAATTCTAAAAAAATTTTATTGAATGGAGAATAAAATTTTGGATAAAATATTAAATTTGGATTGCTTTTATGAGTGATCAATGTCGCCGGAAAACATGGAAAATAGAGTAAATACGCGAAATGTTCCATTTAATAACAACAATTCTAATTAAAAAATCAAAAATATGTGGGCAATTTAAATTGTTATTTTTTCTTTTGATGTTTTAAGCCATTCCCAAGGGTTTTTTTCATATGGGGATATAAAATGTAACATTGAATGGCTAAAATATCAAGTAGATATCAGATTATAAAAATCAAAGTCCCCATTTTCCGCGAAATGGGGACTTTAAAAAAATCACAGAAAATTAAAAAGATGTTGCACGAATTCTAAATAAACTTTATTGAACGGAGAATAAAATATTGAATTTGGATTGTTTTTATGAGTGGATCAATATCGCCGGAGAACATGGAAAATGGAGTAAATACGCGTAATGTTTTGTATAATAACGACAATTCTAATTAAAAAAAATCAAAAATATGAAAGCCAAGTGTATTCGGACCTGTTTTCGTATATCCGGAACTAAATTTGCAGACTTCTACGTTCGACAGATTTCCCCAGCCATCGCCCACAAACATCTTCTATTTATTAAGGTAAATAATAAAAATAATTTTGTTATGAATTTGATGGCATATATTGTTTCAACATGAGAAAGATATTTGTGTTCCTATATAGAATTCCCATAAGAAAAAATGGGAAGAAGTTTTAGAAGCACCTGATTATTTAATTTAGTTCTGGTATTACTTGATGAAATCTGGTATTCTGGTATAATTCTTATTGGTGAAAAACCCTTTTTCATTTATTAAGTAAATATATATAAATTTTAAACCATAACGATTTTACGTTTTACAAAATATTTAAGACAAAATCTCTAAATGCAAACCACAATAAAACGACACCATTTAAACGTTTAATTTCAGAATTTATTTTATGTCTATGCAAAAATACAATTTCAATTTCTATTTGCAAAATTTTAGAATTTTACAAAAATGTTTTGAAGCTTTTTAAAAGTTTCAAACGAACACAGATTTTTTTTTTCATGTTTTCCATCGCTTCATAAAAGTGATGCTTCTAAACCTTTCTCTAGAGTAAATCCGCACTTTCAACTAGCCTCCCACGGGACTTCAAAAAACTTTTATGTACGATACTTTAAAGGCGTTTAAAACTTTATATAGAAAATGAGATCAGGCTACCTGTTTACTCAGAATAATAATAAAAAAAAACCTCTTCCTGAAATATTTTTTTCCTTTTGTGAGACTTGGTGTAGGAGAGAAAGAGAAAATATGTGCCGATTCAAAAATAAAATTATTTTTTAAAATTATGTCGTGTGAAACGCAAACTTAGTGAAATAGAATAAAATGAATCTGAGAAAAGATTATGAAATATTTTTTTCAAGGAAATTAATATTCTATAAAAGAGTACAGTTTTTGTTTTTGTTCTAATGCTAAAGAAATAATATTTCGTATTATGTTTGTAAAAAGAGTGCTTTTAATAAGTATAAGTAAAATGTCCTTGGTGAAATATAAAAAAATTAATTAAGAACATGTAGTTTTATTTAGAAGATTATATATTTCTTTCGATTTGTGAGAAAAAAAAAATGTATTAAAGTAGTTCCAACTTAAACAGAGAAGAGAATGTTCTCATGTTCAACATATTTAAAAGTCATTTAAACCTTTCGATCTGGCGTATTAAAACCAATTTAATTTTCGTAATTTTTTTTATATAGACATTTTAGTAGCAATTCTGTTATTTTATATTTCTTTCTTTAGATATATAAACTGTTAGAATCATGTATACGCACTCCAAACGTCATTTTCAAAACTGAGCAACAAATACTCAAATCTGAGTATGTCACATAGTCAGAATGGCTCCGAATCGAAATTATCCAAGCTTGAAACGTGTATATACTCATTTCTGAAAACATGCACACATTTCAGCTCATTTTTGAGTATATCCATGTTTCAAAAATGAGTATGAACTGACTCTATGTGCATGGATGTAAGTATGTCCATGTTTCAATATTCTGAGTATTTCTGGTATTTCAGAATTGAAAGTATTGGGTCGTCCTATTTGAAACAAAAAGTTTCATAACAAAATGAACACATCGATTTACTCATATTTGAAAATGTCATTTTTCTCAGTGTATGATGGAGAAGAAAGTAGAAACAGAAAGGGAGGAATTTCGAATTGTTAAATGTTCTAATAAGAAGTTTTTATATCTAATAAATGTAGGTGATTCTTCTTTGAAAGATACTTTAGACTCCAACAATTCCTCTATTTGTTATGTAAAATATTCACTTAAAATCTTTAGTCAATACTAAAAGCATCTTAAATTTAAAATAAAAAATTGTCAGTAAATGATAGCTATTTTAGAAATATCAACCTCAAATATTTATAAATTCCGCATTATCAGTAAGTTATTTGAGTAAAAATTTAGTTTTAAAAAAATGTTGACAAATCATATTGTTACATTTTGCATTGATATTTTTAAAAAATAAGCACCACAATCGAAGAAAAAAAAATAGCCCCGTTACGTTGTGATTTTACAAGATACTTTTCAGTCATTCCTGTTTTATATACTGGATTAAAAGCATAACAGAAAGGAGTAATTTTGAATTGTTGAATGTTCTAATAAGAAGTGTTTCTATTTGATAAATGCAGGTTATTCTTCATTGAAAGATACTTTAGGCTCCAGCATTCCCTCTATCTCTTCTTTAAAAATACTCACTGAAAATATTTTGTCAAAGCTAAAAGCATCTTTAGCTTAAAACAAAAAATTGTCAGCAAATTATAATTATTTTAGAAATATGAACCTCAAATATTCATAATTTCCGCATTACTATAAAAGTCATCTCAGTTAAAATTTAGTTTAAATAAAAATTTTGACAAATCATCTTGTTACACTTTGCATTGATATTTTAAAAAAAATAAGGACCACAATCGCAGAAAAAAAAATAGTCCCGTTACGTTGTGATTTTACAAGATATTTTTCAGTCATGCTCTGTTTTATATTAGGTCGTCAAAAAATTTCGTAACAAAATGAAACCATTGATTTACTCAGATTTGAAAGTGACATTTTGCTCATTGCACGTTTTTTCAAATTCCATTATTTGTCTCTGTAAATGTATTTTGAATTACCAGAACAACTTTCAATAGAAAATATGTTTTATATTAAAAAAAATCACCATATTAAATTTTTACTTAATTTAGACTGCAGAATATAGGAAAAAGCCAGTTGTATAAGCTGAAACACAAGTTCATATATTTGTTTTCAAACAGCAACAAAATTTCATTGGGTTAAAATAAATTTAAATTTACTAAAGTACACTTCAAATACAAAGCATCTGTAGAAGATAATGCGTTTCAATTTTCTTTTTAGATTTCATAAAAATTCATTCACATTTACTGTTCCTGTTTTCAACGAAGAAATTTTGTAGATCTGTTTGAATTACATGTTCATATTTCATCACGATTAAAGCCCATTTCCGGATTTCGAGTGTAAATCACAGATTTAGATACACCGATATATGAGCTAAAATGATAAACTTTACTTTAGTATGTCATAAATTGTTTTAAAAATATTGTTAGATTATAAATGTTACGTATATGGTTCAGCATATCCCATATCTAGTCCGTATAGTCCACTGCTACACTGTAAAAAAAAATTGCAGTAAAATTACGGGCCGAGGCCGGCAGCAGAGATTCCAGTCATACCCCGTAAAAAAAAAAAAATCCATGCCCATCATTTTGTGCAGCCCGTAATTTTACGGGGCAAAGTAATATAGCATTATAATGCACAGAATATAATGCACTTTAAAACACAATAACACTTTGCTTACTGTTCCGTAGCACGTAGCACGTTAGATAATCATCACAGAATCGCTGTTTTGGCGGGTTAAAATTTTCGAAACACGTGTAAAATGAAGGGTTACACCCTAGCGGAGGATAATGTATGGGGTCGTACCGTATTTTTGCTAACATATGGGCTAGAACTGTAAGAATATGTGGATTGCTCTTAATTTTCTAAGTATCTAAGGAATAAGGCCGCTTATTTAGTGGATCAGACCGTTTTTCATCAAATAAGGCTGTTGCCCGTGAAAATTGAAGTGCAAACGCTCATAAATTTACAGTTTTTTCTGAGAGTGTAGTAGGACGAACAGAGAGTAACGGAACAAATAGATTTTCACACAAAATAAAGGAGTTCAATGTTCCGGATATTGCCAATAGATAGTAATACTAACATTACACAAGCACATGTGTTAAAAGTTTTTTTTTTCAATTAGTTAGTTGTAAAGTAAGAAATAAAATTTTCCTCATTCACACAGTTTTTTTGTTTTGTTTTGCTTTTTTTTTTTTTTTTTTTTTTTTGTAATAGTTAATAAATATTTGTTTTGAAAAAGTGTTAATTCTGTTTTTAACAAAATTATATGTTATTATGAAGCTTTTAATCAGTGTTAGTAATTTGCAATCTTGGTTTGGTTTATTGTTAGTAAGCAATATTTAATTTTAAATAACACTAAAGGCAGTTGTAAACTATATGGGATTAATAAGGCAAGTCAGATTGGGGGACAACCAAAATGATTAAATGTAAAAGTTGCTATGCTATTTCATCTGAAATTTATGTTAAATTATACATTTTGTGTACAAAAATCTTAATGAATCTTAAGAATATTCTTTTATATCTGTAAAAATTAATATCATTTTATCCAAATTAACTTTCCAAAAAAGCATGATAAGGTAATAAAGTTAACAATTAATTTTTCTTTAGTAAGTTTTATAAAATTAGGAATAAAACTTAATTTTTAAAGTATGATTTTGTTAATGGAATTTATAATAGAGCTGTGATACATATCTTCAATTCACATATTTAGAAAAATATTACGTTTAATTACATTTGTATTCCATTAGAATTCGCAGTTGGAGTCTAATGGGGTAAAATTTCATTTAAGAAATTAAGTGTTTTTTCTCTTTCAATAATTGAGATATGACTAACATTTTTATCTATAAATAGACAACTATTTTGAAAGAAACATAATGGCCTGACCCCCCACCCCACCAAACAAAAAAAAGGAATTTTATACATTATATTTTCTAGTATGAAACGTAAAACATGTTTAATTCGCTTCAAGTCTCTCTTATGTTAGATATAATGCGAAAACAATGAAATTTCATAAGATAAATGTACAGTTTTCATCAAATAAATATTTTCTTTACAAGAAATTATCTTTGCACCAAATTCATCTATTCACAAGATAAAACGAAAGCAAATGATAACCTGGCATAATGATTAATGCAATAGAAAAATTAAATTATGCAAAATAAGTTAAACTAATGTTTTTTAATTAATACAAATGTATTGAATACTAAATCTTCTATGCTTACTTATAAAAACGCAATTCTGCTTTGCATACTCTTGTTCTGAAATAAATTTACATAAAATGAGAAGAATATTTACTCCACCATTCCCCCCGCCGGGCAAAAAAGCAAATAAACAAATGACACACATAAGAAAATTTTTAAACAGAAACATTTCCGGGTTATTTCTTGTCAGTACAAAAGTCAACAAGTTGTCACTGTTCTGTCAAGTGATATTTCTAACGAAACGGACTTTTTAATTAGAGAGCTAGCTGATTTACATTCCGTTGTTTTTCATTTAATTAATCAAATATTTCAAGATTTTTATGGTAGCTTAGCTATAATTTAAATTTACGACGTCCATTCATAAATTTTTAGTATGACAGGTTTAATGGTAATTTAGTCCTCTGAAGCATTTCAGAAGTGGAGCAATTGTTCCTTAATTTAATTTGTCTTCATCGATAAGAGAGAATCGATTCTTCAGATGAAGAATCGTCTGAGTTTTAATTAATACGCCAGGATGGAAATGACTTTCGCCTTTGGATGATAGGGAATTTTTTCCCCCTTCTCGTGGGAACTGATGAAAAATGAAATTTCATTAAGGATTGAATTTTATAATTAAAGTAAATTCTTGACGCATTTTTATAAAAGTAACTGTTAAAATATTAGAAAGTTAATTTTGAAATATTTAATTAAATAAGTTTTGATACAAAGATAATGTGCATTTTTTATTATTGAAATTTTATACGTATTTAATCATGCTGGAAAATATGGAGCAAAAAATATATTTGAAATGTGGAGAATTTAAAAAATATATATTAGGTAGGTAAAAGAAATAATATATCCGTCGCATCATATCTAGACGTATTTCAAATTTCGAAAGCTATTTTCAAATCAAAAAGATTTTTTTTTAAAGACAAAGTTTTTATTTAAATGTACATTCGTTGTTAATTCACATTCCTTTATAGATAAAAATCTAAATTATAAGAACATATTTCGTTCTTTTAGTGCATGTTATAAAATGTATGTAAATTTGTTTATTTAAAATATATATATATATATATATATATATATATATATATATATATATATATATATATAATATATATATATACACAGGGTGTTACAAAATTCGACTATCAAATTAATAGGGGGGATAGAAGGCATCAAGTGGATGAAAACTTAGCATAGAACATGGGGTCTCAAACCACATTTGGTGGGAGAAAATCGCAAAAATACTTATGAAGGATGTGACGTCGAGTGGAACAAAAAGGGCCAATAATAAATATAAAAAAAAACATTTATTTGACGTAATGACTGATTACAATACATTACAGTTCAACGTCAGAAACGCGTTGACGAGACAGTTTTATAGGAACATGTTCTAACGCTTACGGCAATCCTTCGTCCGTCGGTGTCGGCTGTCCAATGACCTTAGTCTCCGCAACTTCTAACAATTTCTATCAAAATGTGTCGTCGTCTCCTTTCTGACGTTGAATTTTTGGCATTGCAATCATGCTTGACGTCATATAAATGTTTTTTCTACTTATTATTGGCCCTTTTTGTTCCACTCGACTTTACATCCTTCATAAATATTTTTGCGATTTTCTTCCACTAAACATGGTTTGCTACTTTATGTTCTATAGTAAGTTTTCATCCACTTGATGCCTTCTATCATCTCTCTTAATTTGTCGGTTGAATTTTTGAACTCCCTGTATACATTAACTGTTGTTCTTTTTTTAGACTATTTACTATTTTTTTCATAATATGATGATCTATAGAATGTTTCGAGAGATGTTGGTTTTTGAAGTAAAAACTATACTATGTAACTATTTAAAATAATAGAATTTATAAAAATGATAGAATTCAAAATTTCTTCACTTAGAGAGTCTGATTTTCAATAGCCCTTCTGCTTAAAAATCAAACTTCGTTTAACAGGCTATTTTTAAAATATTTTCCATATAAAGATATGGGAAATATATTTTGCTAACTTGAATTTTTAAAGTAAAAGTTAATTACGATTTGTGGAGAAATACGAGTATTTCATTTATTTTTATAAAACTCGCTGCATATTTCCTATATAGACTGATGTTCAGAAATTAAGGGGCAGTGACCGATTTCAAACGTTTTGTTGAATATCTACTGAAATTCGTGAGGAAATGCCCGAAATGCCCTTGCACTTTGAGGATATAAAGAACATGTTTGACTTCATGTTTTTCAGTGCAGATATAGTCCTGAGGAGACTTGGGGGGGGGGGGTAATAATAAATTTAATAATAAAGTAACATTTGTGTTTCCTCAAGAAACAGAAAATGCTGAAAATGATCCGTCACTTTAGCAAATGACTATGTAGGTCTTGTTCAACGTTTTTGTGCATTCGTGTAAGAATAGCACACATATTCTTGAAGATCCTGACGTTTCTGTGAAAAATTCCAATGTTTTCTTTTTTCTTTTATACAGCATGCAGAATTTTCAACCAAATTTAACACCGCTTGACAATAATTTGACAAAAAATTTTAGAAATAGTATACTACAATTAAAATATTAATATATTGAAAATTTGAGGAGATATGGGTATTTGTATGAAATCAATTTTAACTGCGCTTGCGTGAACTACAACAAAGATTTCGTGTCATGATTTGATAGTCAGTACTATAGAGCAACTCATATAAAAATACCAGTCAAATATCGTGAAAACTCAAAAAGATACAGGCAATACAGTGAGCTAATTGATAAATTGAGGCGGAAATTCATTATAATCATATGGGAATTCCTCCCCAATTTATCAATTTGCAGTTTGGACACCCTAATATTAAATTCATTTTTAATCAAAGCAAAATAGAAATGAATGCGGGTCGTTTTTAAACATAATTTAAAATTGCTTGACTAAATGAGTTGTAATTCTGGATCGGCATATTTGAAGCTGATGTAAATCAATTTCTGTTTAAAAAATTCATATGTTATCATTCACATTTTTTTTGAAAATTAATTTAATTTGAAAATTAATTTAATTTAAAAATTAATTTAATTTGAAAATTAATTTATTTTAAAAATTAATTTAATTTGAAAATTAATTTAATCTTAAAAACAATTTTCGAAAAAAAAAATATAGTTTGTAACCTATAACTGTTTTAAAAGGAATCGATTTTTAGATTCGTGGTTGTCAATTTTCCATCGATTGTAACTCCAGGAGGTTTCTCGAATAAATATTATAGATTAAAATCCTACGATTAAAATACCAAATAAAATAAATTAAGGCAGACTTAAGCACAGTTAAAAAATAAAATTTTATAAAAAATATACTTAAAAACAATTAAAAATACAATTTGTAAATGTTTCGCTAAGCGACACACGAGGCATCATCAGTACAAAAAATCCATTGCATAGCAAACGACATAATAAATCAAAAACAGTTAAAGTTAGTTATTTTAAAAACAGACAATATTCACTAGGGACAGAACGAATATTGTATGTTTTTAAAATAACTAACTTTAACTGTTCTTGATTTGTTCAGTTGTTTGCTATGCAATGGATTTTTTGTACTGATGATGCCTCGCGTGTCGCTTGCCAAAACGTTTACAAATTGTATTTTTAATTGTTTTTAAGTATATTTTTTATAAAATTTTATTTTTTAACTGTGCTCAAGACTGCCTTAATTTATTTTATTTGGTGTTTTAATGGTTTTTAAATTCAGACGTTAAATGTATATATACTGCAAAATCCTACGAGCCTGTTAGACTTGGTTTTAGGAACTGATGCACTTAGAATATCAATGTAAACACGTCTCTAGATTCTTTTTCATTAGGTTTAAATGCACTGCAACATGCACTAAAATGTAATCAGTAATATACGAAAACATAATTAAATCTCAAACACCGGTTATTTAAATATATTGTGGTTTATTCATTTTACTTTGAGTAACATGTAAAAAGTTATCCAAAACACTTTTCCGGTTTGCAAAAAGTGCGAAAATGAATCTATTTGGTATTTAGATAGGGAATGTGCGAAACGGTCAGTGGTTTTCAGTGAACACGCAGGGCAATTGAGAGTGTTTATTCCTAGGTGAAATTTGAATTATTCAGTAAGCAGAGTTCCGTTGGGTTGACGTGTATGTAATGTATTCATTGAGTTTATAATGCATTGACTCCTCATTTTAAAATGCGATAATAATATACAGCCTTTTTTTATTTTGTTGTTTTAGGAAAAACAAAACCCCAATTTTAGTGATAAGGAGAAATAGAAACCTATAAGCACATACACTGAGAAAAATGACACTTTCAAAGAGTAAATCGATGTTTTCATTTTGTTATGAAACTTTTTGTTTCAAATAGGACGACCCAATGCTTTGATATAAATGTAAATGCTGGACGATTACAACATGAAACATTACAACATTAAAGAAGTGAGTATAAAACATCACAAATTTTACTGAATGGTGTATACAATTTTTTAATTTTATACATACATTACTATTAAAAATATTACCTATATATACTCTTGTTAATTTTTTAATTTGTGGACGGCAATAATAATGTGGCAACGGACGGATTGTTTTTCGCATTTGAAACTTTAAAAGCAATAATAATAATAAAAAAAAATCCTGAAGATGACCATAGAAGTGGTCGAAACGTCAATATTTTTAATATTAATGTATGTATAAAATTTTAAAATTGTATACACCATTCAGTAAAATTTGTGATGTTTTATACTCACTTCTTTAATGTTCCAATGCTTTCAATTCTGAAATACCACAAATACTCAGAATATTGAAACATGGACATACTCAAAACTGAGCACAAAGAGGTCAGTTCATTACTCATTTTTGGAACATGGAAATACTAAAAAAAGATTAGAATCAGCCCAAAGTCATTTTTGAAACATGGAAATATTCAAAAATAAGCACATAGAAGTCAGTTCATACTCATTTTTAAAACATGGAGATACTCAAATATGAGCGCGTGATGTTTTATTCTTGAGTGTGGAATTTCAGAAATGAGTATATACATGTTTCAAACTTCAGTAATTTTGATTCGGAGTCATTTTGACTATCGACATACTCAGATTTGAGAATTATTTGCTCAGTTTTGAAAATGTAGTTTTTAGAGTGTTCGCGGATTTGTCATTTTTTACTGAATGGAATGTGGAATTACAGATCGATATCATCTATATTTAATCAATAAATGTATGGATGTCTATTCTTATGTGGGTATATGCATATAAATATAGATATATGTAATTAACTACCTGTCACCGTTACGTTAATAATTGTATGAATGTACAGTTTTGAAAAAATAAGAAAATACACTCTATTAATTCTGCCGCAAATAATCGTATATGAAACATATAATACCAATCGACAAAGTAATAATACTAGGAATAAATCATGCACCAGGGGTCGTTTGCATATAAAACAAAGTTCCACACTGAAAAAAAATGACGTACTCAAAAATGAGTAAATCGATGTACTCATATCGAAATGAGTATGTTTGGATAAAAAATGAACCTATTATTTCTCAATTTTGAAAGATCACACGTTATCAAACTCAAATGAAACGGTAATTTTGAACTTTGTAATAATTTATTTCAGTCATGGCGGTATAAAAGATGTTCATTAGTAAGAAAACAATGCAATATAACCTGGAAATAAGAGAATAAAATTACATTTTTATTCCTAGAAAGGAACTATATTTAACGCCCCTCCTTTATAATGCGTAAGATTACACTGCGTTGTTGTTATGAGAATTTATATATTCATACGCAGTCAGTCGGTTCGGTGTGTGCGCTCAATAATATGGATATTTGTGTAAAGAAAATTAGATTCAATATTTCACCGACAACGTTGAAAATAATTTGAATTGAACGTCCGATTCATATAAGATTATTTGCGGTAAAATTAATAGAGGATATTTTATTTTTATTATTATTTTTTTTTTTTCAAAAATGTACAGTCAAACATTTATTTACATAACATGACAGATAGTTAATTAATTGAATTGTTTTTTTCTGCTAAAAATTCAATACATTTTTTTTCTTTTTTAATGTAATCAGCTGTATTTCCTGTACATATTAAATTAATGTAAATATTAAATTATGCACAGTATTTTAAAATAATTTAAAGGTGCTTGAATACAATGCTCTTGTAAAAAAAATACTTGATTTGGGTATCTTGATAATAATTTTTCTATTTTTCCTAAATAAATTATCAATTAACGGTTTCTTGTTAATACTTTTGAGCGGGAAATAAATTTCAGTACATTTTTACTTTAATCTGCAATAAACTAGGGGGCGGGTTGTTTTGGAAGACTTTTTTTAAATGTCTTTGTGCACATGTTGTTACCTAAATGTTAGTTTCGCACGTATTACTAATTAGCCATCTTGTAAACCATCTTCTTTTACTTCATATTTTTATGACCAAGAGCATTGTTTTAAAGAACTTTTAAACTATTTTACAATACTGTGCAAATTTAATTTTTACATTAATTTAATTTTTGCAGAAAGTACTGCTGATTAGATAAAATAATAAAAAAAAAACGCATTAAATATTTAACAGAGAGCACACAGAGTTCATATTTCAATACATCCATGGGACAAAAATGAGTAAATCACAGTTCATATTTGAATACATCCATGAGATCAAAAATGACTACATAACGGTTCCTATTTGAACACATCCATGGAATCAAAAATGCGTACATATGTTTCTCAATTTTGAAACATTTGGATCGGAGTTATTTTGTATATGTGACGTATTTAAAATTGAGTAATATTTACTCAATTTTGAGAACACATTTCTTTCAGTGCACCAGTTTCCTAAAGGTTCTTTCCTCAAATCTGATAGGCCGGAGGTGCTGGACTCGAATCCATGTCGCGCTCATCGGCCTAATTTTTCAGAGTTTTCCGTGGCTTTCTCATAACAGTCTTAGGTTGCGTAAATCTGGGTTGCGTTTTCTTTAAAACTTTCTTGGATTGCGTAAATTCGGGTTTAGTTTCCTTAGAGAGGCTTATGTCTTTCACGTCTGCCTGTATTCGTCGCGCAAATAGTCGGCCGTAATAAAAACACCAAACACCGTACATATAAAACAATGCACTAACATTCTGTTTTCAATTAGTAAATTTCACTTTTGACAATTTTGAGTTACTTGGATCAAATCAGTACAGAAAAGCAAATAAAGTATATAGATTACACATTTTGTCTTAATCTTCATGGAGTTAGAAGGAATTAAAATTTGAGGATATTAATGTTAAATCTATCTGATATCTTTAAATTTTATCTTCTTAAAGAATCATTCGATTGAAATGTTTCTTTTTTAATGAAATAACAATGAGTAGACATAAACATAATCTAGGCATTTTTTGATTCATCAATACAATTCCAATTATGCAAATTATTATATACTTCATATTTAAAAAATTATGAATTATGACCTACATGAAATTTTTCATAAGAAGACTCAGCTTCGTCAAAAATATGGCTGAGTAAATTTACAGCTCATTCATATAATTAATTTAGGAGGTATAGAGAAATTTTACTAGTCTAAGGGGTCGTCTTCTTATATCATTTGAATCTACAGAACAGAAAATCTTAGATATTTACAAGAAGATTTGTACAAATTTTGTATTATGTATTGTTTATTTTAGCTTTAGATAATATTTGCAATTATTTCAGTTAATAACACTGGAGAATGAAATTAAACCTTCTTTCTGCCACACGAAGTTAAATACCTGATCAAAATAGAATTTTCCATGCTGAATTTTAATATGTAAGTAGTTGTTCTCCATCATCCGTAGTTTTTTGTGTCAACTAGATTTATTGTATAAGAAATGGGGATATTTTTATGCATACATGATACTCATTTCTGAAAACATGCGCACGCTCGAGAATAAAACATCATGTGGTCCTATTTGAGTATGTCCATGTTTCAAAAATGAGTATGAACTGATTTTAATCCTTTTTTAGTATGTCCATGATTTAAAAATGAGTATGAACTGATTTTAATCCTTTTTTAGTATGTCCATGTTTCAAAAATGAGTATGAACTGATTTTAATCCTTTTTTAGTATGTCCATGTTTTAAAAATGAGTATGAACTGACCTCTATGTGCTCCGTTTTGAGTATGTCCATGCTGTAATATTCTGAGTACTTCTGGTATTTCAGAATTGAAAGCATTGGGTTATCCTATTTGAAACAAAAAGTTTCATAACAAAATGAAAACATCGATTTACTCAGATTTGAAAGTGTCATTTTTCTCAGTGCACTGGCGGTACAAAGAATGCCACGAAAGAAATCCAAATAAGTGTCCAAGAAATTAATTTTGAATGACATATTACAACCCATAACTGTGTATGACTTCATCAGTTAATTCACGATTTATCAGTAGTTTAGTACTTTATTATTTCCTAAAACATTATTTCTACTTTTCAACGAATGCTATGCTAAATGTTCTATTTGGCTAAACAGGTCTTCAAATTTTCTAATAACTCTAACCAGAGATCTTCCTTGGAGACCTACAAGAGTTCCATTTTTGCTTTTTACATCACTTACATGGCTGATGTTTTCTTCCAGCATTAAATCCAGCATTATTTTAATTTCGTCGCTTCATCAAAGAGTAATATTGGCAGAGTAATTAATGGAGAACATACAAAATTTTCTTTTTCCGGCATAAATGATTCACGCTTTGGCAATTCCTTTTCATATAGTTATATTATTTGTTTCTTTTATCCCATTCGCACTAAAAAAATTAATATAACAAAGTTGCAAATACTTTAACAATGCAATAATTTTTAAATCACAACGTATGGCCCAAAAATATCCAACAATATATCAATACGGAATACATGAAAAAAAAAGCAATACATGAAAAAGTTATTGCGCGAAAATTGTGGGTGATAGAAAATTTTTGATTACAAATTTGAATTCAGCCTAAACCATGTCGTATAGAACATAGTGAATATTTCATGTGCAACAAATGGTGTTTAATAGTGAATTGGATGACCTTGAAATTTTTGCATTGTAAGATTTTATTGCATTGTCTTATCTAATATTTCAAATTATTGAAATTTCAGATGTTTCGAACTAAAGTTTCTTGCTTTTAAATATAGAAATTTTGAGCTGTTACATAAAAATAATGCTTTTTGACATTTATAAAAAAATACATATATCAAAATATCACTTACCAACTTATTTTATCAGTTAAAACTGACTGACAATGGATCTCTTCAATTTTCTAATATAAATTTCGAATAGTACGGTATATTAAATCCTTTAATTAGTGAGTTCATTTTAATTCGTCTGGGTTAATCAAAGGAAATTTTTTGAATGAAATATTTTAATAGCTAAGAACTGGGAAGTTTGATCGAAAATGGATAAGATTGCTGATGCATGAACTCCGAGCGTGAATTTTTTATTTACGTGTTTGAAATGTCTTTGTATAAATTTAATCAAATTAATCTTAATAAAGTTAATCAAAACGTAGTCTATTATTTAAAGTGTACATCCGACACTCTTTTTTTAAATTTAAATGTCAGTGCGGTGTGTAAAAGCATTTAACTAACGAGCTTGCTTTTAATCGTTTCAATCAATCCAGGAAAATGGTCAGGATAAAAGAATGCATTAGACAGACTTGGGTATTACGATCGATAAAATAAGAGAGAGAAAGATAATTGTTGATGTATGAAATCTAAATGAGAAATTTTTATTTGCATTTGTGAAAGGCTGATGTATAAATTAAAACAAAATTAAAAAAAATATGTATTTTATACTGTTGACCTTCGGTAGCACGGTATATTTTCTTTAACTATAAATTTTTGATTATATCTTCATATTTTAAATTACAGTGTAAAATATAAGGTAATCATGCACCTTACCTGGAATTCATCATCGCACAAAGGTAATCTACAGGGGTGTTTATAATAGCTATCGAATTGTTTTGAGCGACTTTTGAAGTATCCGTACCCAGTTGTTGTCGGAGCACTGTATAGGAGATAAATAAAATTGTATAAAAATTCGCACAATAATTCGTTGAATAATGGGATATCCATTCTGCTTTGAATAGAATTTTCTATTATTTCTAAGTTACATAGAAGATTAATTGGCTCGTGGAGGCTACATATTTTATAACTATTTTGTCAAATAAAAAATAAAGAAGCATCCTTCAAAAAGAGTATACAGAAAAAACAAGTTGATTTTTTTTAATTTATCGAGGAAAAATTAGAAAACAGGTATGCATTGTAAGCCCATGGGTTTAACATTAGAGAGGGTAATTTGGGATCGTATTGATGAGAAGCCTTAATAACGAACAGTTAAAAGTTTAGGATATCTGACTACAATCCTAATCCAGATTTCGTTCATAATTTAAACATTAACGAAGATATTTTAACAAAGTTTGCAACAGATAGATCTTTCTTTGTGTAAAATGTAACAATGGGAGAAGATATGGAGGAATTAGTCGCTATACTCATCTAAAAAGAACTGAACTGGGTGCTCGAAATTTTCAAATATATCTGATGCTTCATACGACACGACTGTCCAAATTACCTCGTTCTTTGTACAGTTTTGGGGATGTCGTCACATTTTAAACACAACAAAGATAGTCAGTTGAAATTTCGCTAAAAAATATATTTCCTATATTCGAAGTTGTGGTGGATGGTGTGCGGTGGCATACGACGCAATACTTCTGGATTAAAAAAAATCTCCATATATTCTCTGTTTCTCAAGTAAAGCGTATGCTCTTTGTTATTAGCTTGAAGAGGTCCGTTGGGCGCTGGCGAGTATTGAACCAGGGACCTCTTGAACAGTAGGGCGTGGAGCAAAAGTCCAAGCCAGTTATTCTAAGCTAGTAAATCTCTGTACTGTTCAGGAGAGATGGCATCGCTACAAGCATATACTCTCTGTTTTTTAAGGCTACAACAATGATTTTTTAAAGTTATGAAGGAAAATCTTGATTCGAACTGGCAAGTATTGAACCAGGGACCTCTTGAACAGTAGGGGAGGAGCAAAAGTCCAAGCAAGTTATTCTAAGCTAGTAACTCGCTGTACTGTTCAGGTGAGATGGCATCGCTACAAACATATACCCTCTGTTTTTTAAGGCTACAACAATGATTTTTTAAAGTTATGAAGGAAAATCTTTATTCGAACTGGCGAGTATTGAACCAGGTACCTTTTGAACAACAGGCGAGCGACGTAGCGTGGAAAAAAGTCCAAGCCAGTAACTCTAAGCTAGTAACTCGCTGTGCTGTTCAGGTGAGATGGCATTGCTACAAGCGTATTTTCTTTGTTTTTTTAAGGCTACATCAATAAATTTTTTAAAGTTATGAAGGAAAATCTTGATTCGAAATGGTGTGTGATACCCTATATTTTTGAATGAATAGATAATATTTACAAAAATTGTTTGTTATAGAGTTCTCTGCCACCCTTTCAAGTTTCTAAGCTTGGTATTGAAACATTCCGCATATCTTATACATCTATAAAAAATGCATTTTTTATTTATTTTGTATTTGAGAAATTTATATTCTATTTCACTCTTTGAATTACGAGGGGAAGTCATTAAGTAAGTCATAAAAAATAATTAAATAATAACTTACAATGATATTCACTTCAAAACTATTTTTAATTCTCAACATATTCTCCATCAATATTTATGCACTTATATCACCGTTTTATCAGTACCACAACACCAGCTGCATAACATTCTTTGGGTTGCTGTCTCAGCAACATTAGGACTTCAAGTTGATCCTTTTCATCATCTGTTGTGAAAATCATCTTGCAACTTCTTCAATATCCAGCATACAGCTTAGCCCCAAGCGATTTTCATCTGTTTACTCCACTAAAAAACCATCTTGGAAGCGAGATGATGCAAAGGTTCAACTTGAAGTCCTAATGTGGCTGAGACAGCAACCCAAAGAATGTTATGTAGCTGGTGTTGAGGAAATGATAAAACAGTGATATAAGTGCATAAATATTGGTGGAGAATATGTTGAGAAATAAAAATAGTTTTGAAGTGAATATCATTGTAAGTTATTATTTAATTATCTTTTGTGACTTACTTAATGACTTTTCCTCGTATTTTAATTTGCATTGTTGAAAATAATGTAACGTAATTAACTATGTTACCACAATGTACGGCAACGAACTTTTAATACTATTATTGCACAATAAGTTAAAGAAAACTTCTCGGTAGGTTACGCTACATTATTCGCAATAATAAAAGAAAATTAATTTTATAGTGAAGTAAAATACACAACTCTTAAATACACGAAAACAAATCTATAAAGCAAAAGAGTCGGCATATGAGTCAGCAATCTTATTTCTTTTAAGCATTAGATAAAATATTGAGGAAAATCACAATATCTTTTCCTTGAACCTTCCAAAGCAAAGATAAAAGTTAAAGAATCAACATTTATTCACTGAAAGATGATTCAGTGGAGTAAAGTGAAGACATGCCATTCGAATTTAGCTCTCAGTTTGAAATTAAATTTTGACATGATGAATGATCTATAGTAAAAGTTTTGGGCAATTCTGCTTCTAAATAAGGTCTCGAAGAGGAATATAATGCAGAAGTTAAATATGTCAATTTTAAGTAAATGTTCTGGAAAGCTTTATGTGCATTGAAAGGTAAATAAGGGATTTCGCTAATATGATGAGAAATGGTTTATATGAATGAAGGCGTGTCTTAGTTTTCACAAGAATTTCCTATAAATAAGTAAGATCAGTTTAAAGACTTAAGAATTAGGTTATGTAAATACCGAAATAGGAAATTGCAATTTTCAAATTAGATGTTCATTATTATTAGAGAAAGATTTAACAATTAATGTCTTTTAAAATTTTGAAATTTTACTTTTAATACATTGATCGCTACAGATTACGATTTTTTTTTTTTTTTTTTTTTTTTTTTGGAAAACAAAGCGGTCTTCAGTGTTTATCGAGTCTATTGATATTTCTCAATCTCAGCAATATTTGTTAATTTTATATAAAGTGTTAATAATATATTTTATATAAAGTGTTAATTAAATTCAAAAATATCAAATTTTATTTATTAGCTCACAGGCTATCAAAGCCTGAAAGCTAATGTGTCCGCCAGTTCTGTACGTACGTACGTATGCATGTACGTATGTATGTATGTACGTAACGCGATAACTCTTGATAGAAATAACCGTTTTGCTTCAAATTTTGTTTATAGGTTCATTGTGATAAGGTGCTTACCTGATTAGTTTTGGGATTCATTAGATAAGTATAAAGGGGGGAGGGAACGGGCGGTTAACCTCCCCTTAACTTAGATAAATGGATTTTTCATGCAGAAATATCCGATTTTCTTCATATTTTGTATATATGTTCATTGTGATAAGGTGCTTCCCTGATTAGTTTTGAAGGTTCATTGGTTAAGTATAAAAGGGGAAATGGGGTCTAATCGCTCCCCCACTTAATTTAGATAAATGTGTTTTTCATGCAGAATTATCCGAATTTCTTCCAATTTTGTATATAGGTTCATTGTGATA
This sequence comes from Maratus michaelseni, assembly GCA_963931845.1. Taxonomy (NCBI): domain Eukaryota; kingdom Metazoa; phylum Arthropoda; class Arachnida; order Araneae; family Salticidae; genus Maratus; species Maratus michaelseni. The sequence goes on from OZ007589.1 coordinate 413,734,998, forward strand.
AGGAGCTTTCCTGATTAATTTTGGGGGTTCATTGGTTAATTATAAAAGGGATACATTGGGCTAATCACCCCTTAATTTATATAAATGGGTTTTTCATGCAGAATTATCCGAATTTTTTCCAATTTTGTATATAGGTTCATTGTGATAAGGAGCTTTCCTGATTAATTTTGGGAGTTCATTGGTTAATTATAAAAGGGATACATTGGGCTAATCACCCCTTAATTTATATAAATGGGTTTTTCATGCAGAATTATCCGATTTGTTTCAAATTTTGTATTTATGTTCATTGTGGTAAGGCACTTCCCTCTTTACTTTTGGGGGTTCTTTGGTTAATTATAAGAAGGGAAACGGGAGATGATCCTCCCCTTAATATGTTGTCGATTTCCTTATTTTTCGAGGGACTTATTTCAAATTATTTGAAATAAGAGCATAATATACAATTAGTGTGAATAGTCTGTGAGCTTAATGCCCTCAGTTTAACTGGGCAGTTTTCTTTTTCTTTTTATACGTTGAACCCCAAACTGAAATCACTAAACTTGTTTGGGGAGTGAGCACGGGGTTATTTTTTTTTTAAAAATACATGGTAATAAATTATCAATAGTACCATTTCATAGAAATAAATTATCTTCAATAAAAATATTGATGGTATATATTAGTCTGGTTTGGCTCTCCAGAAAATATTTCTTGTACACATATGTGTATACCATGTCAGTCAATGTGTTAAAGTGAATTAAAGTTAATTTCATGCACTAAACTTTTAAAAATTGCTATCTAGTACCGGTAAAAGCTGTCTACTGTAACATTCACTGAATATATAATTTCTAGACGTGCAATAAAAAAAAAAAAAAATTCAAGTAATCATATATCGTTGTAGTTAATGTTACTGCATGTTTAAAAATACATACATAACACTTACTTAAATTTCATCTTTTTTTTGCAGACTTACAATATATTTAACATCGTGATAAAAATGTATCATGTGTAATGTGAAATATTAATACACATGAAAATTTTCAAAAGTCCTGTAAAATTTTATTTTGTTTATAAGAAACTAACGATTAAAAAAAAAAAGCATCAGTCAAGGGCTACGGAAATATACAAGCTTTCATTTAAAAATGAAAGCAAACAAACTGAGTCATTCCTTTCCCAAATATTTAGGATACAGACTAAAAAACATTGTGTCGAGAAAATCGCATTTAAAATTTTGCAACAAGAATCGCTCACTCATGCACTATGCAAGAATAATTGCTATATCTTCTATATTTAAGTTTTGAAAAACGGCTTCGTCGGAACATTTACGGATAATCAGACATCCAGAATAAAGGAATAAATAAAATAAAATAAAATAAAATAAATATACATATAAATACATTTTTTGTAGCCAAAAAAAAAAAAAAAAAAAAAAAAAAAATCCCACAGCACTTAAATTAGTTAATTTATATATTACCTTTATTTTACAGGGTGCGTACTTTTTTACAACATTTTTCGTATAGTATTTTTTGCCTTATTCAATAGCAGAAAAGATATTAAAAATTCTGCAATGAAACGCGGAAATATTTTTAACCTGCAGAAAAAAAATATTAGGCAAAAATTTCTAATTAAAAATACGTGTACACTCCTTAGATATTCTAAGGAGTGTTTTATGTTTAATATTCTTCATCATCCTTTTCTTTTTTTGTGACTACATACTTTGCAAAAATCAACTATTTCATAAGTCCCGTGACATTATTGATGAGCAGTTGAGGTTTGTTCTTGTCAGTTTTAGATGTATCAAATGTATAATTTTTCTCTGAGTTTTGCCAAAAAATATTATAGTAACTATTTAAACAAAAATCATACAAACATGTTAAATATATTAAAATACGAGGGGCAGTCGGAAAATAAGTTTCCCCTGGCGACTGTGGACAGAGGTGTGTATGAAAGATAAAAAATGTAATGAGACATTAAAGATAAAACATAACTGTATTTTTCCACATAAGTAGCAAGTACATTGAGAAATTTGTCATACCGCTTTATAAGCTTCAAAAAGCCATGCAGGAAAAAATCAGGGCTTTGCAAACGGACGAGAAAAAGTGCCATCTGCGCAGGAACTACAGCAGCGCCATTTGCTTGATCGCGGTCGACCTCTGCCCAAAGGTGTATCGGTGTCTTGCACCTTCGCGTTCACCTGCTGTGTCGTCTTTCGTCCATAGCCGTTTAATGCTTCGTCAGTATGCAAAGCCCTGATTTTGGGCTTTTGAAGCTTATAAAGCGGTATGACAAATGTTTCAATGTACTTGTAACTTATGTGGAAAAACAAAGTTATGTTTTATCTTTAATGTCTCATTACATTTTTTGTCTTTCATACACACCTCTGTCCACAGTCGCCAGGGGAAACTTATTTTCCGACTGCCTCTCGTATTTATATATTAATTAATTTTTCAGCAGAGCTAAAATTACGCTGAAATTACTGAAATACAAAGGATGGGAATTACCACTTTACTAAACAGCGTACAACTAATAGAGTGAAAAAATGTCCAGACCGGGGTTCGATCCCGGATCCCTTGGTATAACGCACCAAGTGCTTTACCAATTAAGCAACCCGGACGACATCCGGTCTAGCATTCTCTCACTCTTATATGGCTAGGCTACAACCTTTTTTCACTCTATTGGTTGTACGCTGTTTAGTAAAGATTTTATGGGTTTTCTGTCACTCCTGTATACATACCTATTTAAAAGAAAGAATCCGAATCAAAACTATACCTATAGGTACATTTATAATAAAAAAAAATCCTTATGGCCTGTACCGGGAGGAAAAGGTAGCTTCCCTATATCTTCGTTTTAAAATTTTAGCTAATGTTACTCGGAAACAGCAAGCTAAAATGCAAAGAAACCGTTTACAAAAGATTCGTTACTTCATTTGAATAAGAAATTCCCCCAAATTATTGAGCTACAGCCAAGTTGGCTTCATTTATGAAGACTTATTTTGGTCGCCAAATTTGGCGATATTTCGTCAATTGTCGCCAAGTTTGGGGAGAATTTGGCGTTAACGGATATGAATATATAGTTTTATGCGTATGATTGGGAAAATGATTACAACAATGAAAGAAAATAATTTGCGAGAAATCGCGTTAACTAAATCTCCTAAATTAATCGTTGGTTTTTTGTAATGTTCTGTCTTGTTTAAAAATGTCAGCCACCCTAGAATTTCAAACTGCTCTATCTCAGCCATTTTTTAAGATAGAGGTAAAACAAAAAATGCTCCGGAATCCTTATATAAAGGCCTAACACTTAAGCAAAAATAAATTTGAATTTTTAACTTTTTTGTATATTTATTTTAGTTTTAAAATTTTCAGTGGCCGCCATATAACAAGATGGTGGACCAAGCTGGCCAACGAACTCGGTTTAGACATTGGTGAGCTTAATACACACAATTAGTTTCATCCAAATTCATTTATAAATACGGGTGTTATCGTATGACATAGGTCAGATATATATATATATATATATAAATCAACATTTGAACGGAGGGTAGTTTTGGGGTCTGGGGGTCATGATGAAAATATATCGAAATTTTCCGGAATTGCTTTCCTCCGAACGGCTGCAATAGGTAGCTTTATACTTTTTTGTATTGAAAGCTACCTAAAATACATTACGAATACAGCCAGAATGCATGAAACACTGAGGTAGTAATATTTTTACTGTTTATTTTTTCTGTGTCACATCCTTATCATATCAGTTTAATTCTTATCCTTTGTATTTTTATATTAAAATATTTTTGCAAAAGTATCAGAATAACAACACAAGTACCGATGGAATCAATTCAAAACAAGTAAAGTACTGGTCCTCATCTATGAATGGGGTCCAATACATAAAACAATCTATTAAAAAATCAAATAATAGTGACTAAATTAATATTTCATAATCCTAATATACCTCACAACAATCCACCTTGAAATGTTTTTAGCAAAAAGCTTCTCTAATAATAATGGAAAGCGATTCCTTAAGACAGACAACAATATTTCATACACATTCTTTCTTTTAAATGTCTTTTGTTTTCATAGTATTCCTTTATGGGATTAGACTGCAAAATACGCAAGCTTCATGAAAAATTATTTACACATAGTTTATTATTGTCTTTTAATTTTTTTAAAACATAGCTATGTAAAGAACTTTAAGCAGAATTAATATTTTACAGTACTGATGAAACATCATCATATTAGTCTTAAAAATTATTAAAATAAAATATTTCTTGAAAGTTATGTAAAAATATTATTTTTAGATTTTTTTTATTAAATGTTACCTTTGAAGCAATTCTGCGAAATGTTATTATAATTTAAAATACACACACACATATATGTATTGCGTGTAGTTTATTTTTTTTCTGTAGCACATAGAATGCACAGAATATTTACATAATGATCTTTAGTAAAAATATAAATCTCTTCTAAACCCTATTTTTAAGACCGTCATTAAAAAACAATATATCTTTTAAAGGGCCTTTGAATGTTTGAAAGTGCAATTATCTTTCAATCTTTTTGGAAATCTTAAGCTATAATTTTTATTGTGAATGAACTTACGTATAGAATTTCCAGTGGAAAAAATAAACGGTAAAAATATTACGACATTAGTATTTCATGCATTCTGGCTGTATTCGTAATGTATTTTTTATTATAAATGTAAATATATATGTAGTTTTGATTCGGATTTTTTTTTCTTTTAAATAGGTATATATATATAGGAGTGACAGACAGCCCATATAATCTGTAAAATATCATACCAGAAGAATCAATATTGATACGGAAGTGACGTTTATACTAAAAGCAATGTCAAAATGTAGATTTTTTTAAACAGCAAATATTGTTTGAGTCCAAAAAAGTCAGCAATAAGGGGTGTTATTTTTATCTAAATGACGGCAGTATCAATTTGTAAATGGTCCTTGTGTTTATTAATAAAATAGCCTTTTAAATGGTTACAAGAAGTAGTATAAATAAGCTTTCCTTCATTTAATCATAATTCAGTTTATTTAAAAAACATGGGTACGCAATTTTTATAATTTAGCTGAAGCATAATGAAAAACTTTCTAATTGACCAATTTTGAATAGGGAGGAGGATATATATATGTATATATATATATATATATATATATATATATATATAAAACTTTCTCAAAATTCATGGGAGGACTGTTTCATTGACGGAATCTTATTTCCTTCTTATTTGGAACTTTTTTTTCAATTTACATTGCCTATTTATCTCCAACAGGTATAAAGTTAAAACGCATTTCAATCATATTTGGACTCTCTGTACAGCAATAATATACAGCTATTATTTTTTGTTCAGAGTTAATTATAAGGTAAGCGTATCTAATTATGTATGGAAAGGCATTTTTCGTAATGACTTTTTATAAAGTCAGACATTTTTAACACATGATATTAAAATGTTACATTTAAATCACAATTTTTCAGATGAATTTTTTTTTTTCGCATTGATTAATATATTACTTAATGAATCACTTAAAACACAAATAAGTTTGTATTTTTACCAAGCACTCAGAAATAAATAAATGACATTTAAACCTACAAAAACATCCCCCTGAAAAAAAAATGACTTTTCAAATTGAGCGTTAAATAGTTTAATGATAAAAGATATATAAACAGAAATACCGTAAAATTTTAAAAATAAAATGTAAAAGAAAATAATTTTCCTAGTTTTTCCGCGCATAAAATTTCATTATGCAAAAGTTCTTATTTAATTTAGGTTATGAAGCTCAAATGTGCATTAATTTTTTTCTTCTTTACCACATACGTAGTTAATTAAATAAAATCTTTCGGTGTCCATGAATTTATGAATTCATTTTTATTGAACCTTATTTAACACAAAAAACAAGCATGTTTAGTAAAAATGTTCACAAACTACAGAATGTTCCAATGAATTTTAACTACTGCTATTTTATAAAGACGCAGATAAACTAAAGTATTTTGATTGACAGTTCTATTGTGTATCGTAACATAAACATATTTTGTTGTACCACCGGATTATTAAATGAGGTTCAAATTATTTGAAAACCTTATGGTTTTATGTAAAATCTGGCAAAAAGGTTCCTATTTATAAATTTGTTTAGATGTGTGCGTGACATCCATCAAATAATACACAAATATGTAAAAAAGACTTTTTATTTAAGTGATGTGACGATTTTATATATTTTTTTATAAAATAAAACAAATCTAATTTTAAAATTGTCTTTTATACACCGTAATTTAACTGAAATAATTTTGCCTAGAAACTTTTCAATATACTTTTATTATCAAACGGAAAGTGTAAAAGTAAAATGTCCAATTATGCAGTCTATAAGGAAAAGTGTTTTCTGTTGAGTGCATTGTTCTGTAAATTATATTAGAAATGTGTAATTATAAATAATAAAATAACATAGAATAACGTACGTATTGTAAAATTTTTTTTTCTTTTTTAGAAAATTAGCCTAATTGATTTACATTTAATATTTAGTCTAGAAAATACATTTTCTTCATAACAAAATAATTTTATAGAGGTTAATGAATAGGTTAATAAATTACGTTTATCAACCTATAACATGAAAACGTGATCAGTAGAACCTTTCATCCAAGTATAACCGTGTGATGATTATATATTTTTATATAGCTATCAATTTATTTTTCTCTGAACTTTATATATATTATTCAAACCTTTAGCTTAATCACTCAGCTCCACAATAGAATGGAGGCCTAACCTACTATTCTAATACATTGAATCCAGCGGTTCGCCCATGAATACAATGTCAAAGAATTTCCAAAGAAAAGTTTTGGCAAAACACAGATTTCCTCACATAGAGTAGAATACGGAAATTATTCTCAATTTGGATTATTTTTTTTAAAAATGGCGAGATTTGTTACAATTTTCACTAATACATATTTTTTAATAAAAAAAAAAAAAAAAAACAAAACAAAAAAAAACTACAGATTTTATTTAAATTCATCGCAAAATTTTAATTTGATATTAGTTAGAAATGAAATTGTACGTAAGCTATAAAATAAATAAATAAATAAATAAATAAATAAATAATGAATTGTTAAGTATTGATCATAAAAACATGGCGAAGTTGCTACAATTTTCACTGATATATATTTTTTATTGAAAAAAAAATACAGATTTTATTTAAATTCATCGCAAAATTTTAATTTGATATTAGTCAGAAATTAAATTGTATGTAAGCTAATAAATAAATAAATAAATAAAAATAAAAATAGGACTAAGTTGTTACAATTTTCACTGATACAGAATTTATTTAACTTCATCGAAAATATTTAATTTGATATTAGTTAAAAATGAAATTGGAAGTAAGCTAATAAATAAATAAATAAAATGAATTGTTACGTGTTGATCATAAAAAATATATAAAAGCTGTAGAAATGACCGAAAAGGATAAAATGTATGCAGAAAAAATTGAAAACATGCCTGTAATATTAAGAAATGTGCAGGATTCATTACTCTCGCGCATTGAAAGTGTGATGCGGTTGAAGCAGAAAGTTGATCGGTGAGTTAGCCCTCCATTTTACTATGGAGCTCAGTGAGCTTAGTGTGAGGAAAACCTCCCTAGACACATTTCAACAAAAACTTACTTAATTTAGCCTATTGAGCAATTAATTTGCTAAACAAATGATATTATCGAATCAACATCCCTTTAAGACCTGACCTACACAATTGTGTAGGTGATCCTAAGAAAAAGAAAAACAATTTCCTCTTTCCCTGTGATTTAAAGCCAAGCCGGCACCAATTGTGTGGATCCTCCTTGATGTAACCTGACAACATAAATATTTTTTGCAATCAAATATGATTCTATTAATTAGGGTTAAAAACCAAGTTTTAATTTCTACGAAAACTCTTCAGGTCTTAAAGGGATATAAGAGTGCAGATGCATTTAATTGTGTAATCATAGGGCTTTTTGTTTTCAATTTTACCTAGCAAAATTGTTGTCTTAAAATAGATAAGATTGATAGAAAAAACACCAGGCATTTAAATATAAGAGCAAATTCAATAGCTCTTGCTGTAAACTAAGATGCGTTTGAAAAACGAAAATATTTAATAATTAGCGAATGAAAAAACACTAGAAAGTTTAAGGCATTGGGAATTTAATCGGGTATCACGAAAGCATAGACTAATTATGGATATCAGAATTTCTTTGAAGATATATCAGACACGCAGAATCACTGTAAATCAATATTTACTTTAGAGCTTACGCAAATAACGCGAAATCAGTACAAAGGTAACGTTAAAACAATGACAAGGTTCTTTTCAATTTTCTCATTATGTATTTTAATATTTTAAAATGATTTTTTAAATAGGGTATCTGAGGTTGATGGCTAATCGGGTACTTTCGTACTTTTTCTATTTGAGTTGCATTTTTTAGCTCACAGGCTATAAAAGCCTGACAGCTAATGCTCCAGAAATTTCTGTATGTACGTAAGTATGTATGTGCTTGAGTATGTATGTATGTACGTAACGCGATAATTCTTGATAGAAATAACCAATTTGTTTCAAATTTTGTATATAGGTTCATTCTGATAAGGCGCTTCCCTGATTAGTTTTGGGAATTCATTGGTAAAGTATAAAGGAGGGGGACGGGGGCGCTAATCTCCCCTTAATTTAGATAAATGTGTTTTTCATGCAGAATTATCCGATTTGTTTCAAATTCTGTATGTAGGTTCATTGTGATAAGGCACTTCCCTGATTATTTATGGGAATCATTGGTTAAGTATAAAGAGGGGAACGGGGGTCTAATCCCCCTTAATTTAGATAAATGTGTTTTTCATGCAGACTTATTCAATTTGCTTTGATTTTATGTTTTAGGTTCATTGTGATAAGGCCCTTCCGTGATTAGTTTTGAGTGTTCATTGGTTAAGTATAAAGAGTGGGGGCGGACGAAAGCTAATCACTTCTTAATTTGATGTCGATTTCTATAATTTTCGAGGGGCATTATACTTTGAAATGATAGAATAATATACGATTAGTGTAAATAGCCTGTGAGCTCAATGACATCAGTTTAAGAGGACACTTTCGCTGTCAAAACCGGTTACGGCCTTCAAAAAAAAAAAAAAAAAAAAAAAAAAAAAACTCTAATCAAATTTAAAAAAGTACGAAAAATCCCTGTTAGATATTAACCTCAGATATATTAGGCAAATGAAGCATTTAAAAATATTAATACGCAACAGATAAATTTTCAAAGTGCCATTGTTTTAATATGAGCTTGTGAATGCCTTTGCGCTACTAGCGTTGGCTCTCATGTCCGTATGCTTTAGGATCGCCCTTGAATTACTGACAGCCCACTGTATGTAAAACGTCTTCATACTCATTGTCAGGTTTCCCTGGCAGCTGAAAGACTTAAAAACTATTCTTAAGGGATTATCTTATTGTATATGTATCTGCTGTGTACTGTTAAAGGCTTTCTTAAGAAAAATCTTAATCCGGAGATGAGCGACCTGAATGTGACTGGAAGGAATGTTTATTATCGTGTAAGAAGTGTTTCTTTTGTGATTGTAAAGGTATAGATAAGACAGATATTTCACCCATTATTTAGGAAGACAGACGCATCAAGAGGGGATGAAGTGTTGTCAAGGAACCCTTGGGAACAGGGGACGAGCCCCGTAGAGAGAGGGGGTTCTCTGGTGAGTGACGAGAGTGTGAAGTTAGTTTTAACGTAGGAGCGATGCGGAAAGGTCGAAGAGAGAATGAGCTCTGAGACCGGTGTTTAGTTGGAACGTAGGATTGAAACGTGTTGGTTGTTCAGAGAGGAGTTCTGGGCACATGTATGGAACGAGATCTCTTGAAAGGAAGAGAGAAAGCGGGTGTGAGATTAATAGAAATCTCGGTTCTGAGTGAATTAACGTAGCCTAGCGGTACACAGAAAGTAGTTTTCTGTTTTTTTTAATTTAATGTTGAACCGGATAAGTTACATCCGAGTTTTAAGTGTAATTATTGTAAATAAAGTGTTAGTTTAAGTTTAATTGAAAGAGTTAGGTTCCTGTTTTTAATATACATCACGTAACGTGTCCGATATCAAGCATTCATATCGGTGGTGGCAGCATATCAAAATATATACGTCGGATTATACTTCGAAGTTGTGTGGACGGAGAAGAGGAATCCGACAATGGTGGCTGCGGTGGGATCCGAATCACCGAAGACCAGTGCCAGCTAGCCGTGTTACAGAGAGTGTACGCCGGATCGCTCAGCGGAAGTGTTCGTGCCCTATCATCGTAGACCAGTGCCAGCTAGCCGTGTTAAAGAGAGTTTACGCCGGATCGTCCAGCGAAAAGTGTTCGTGCCCTATCGTCGTAGACCAGTGCCAGCTAGCCGTGTTAAAGAGAGTTTACGCCGGATCGTCCAGCGAAAAGTGTTCGTGCCCTATCGTCGTAGACCAGTGCCATCTAGCCGTGTTAAAGAGGGTTTACGCCGGATCGTCCAGCGAAAGTGTTCGTGCCCTATCGTCGTAGACCAGTGCCAGCTAGCCGTGTTACAGAGTGCTTTGCCGGATCGTCCAGCGGAAGTGTTGGTGCTGTGTGTAGTATTAGTGCTAGTGTGTGTGTGTAGTGATTCAAGTTACAGTGATTTTTGCCCGAGAGTGGAATATTTACACGGGTTAAAAGTGAGCAGAGAATTGCCCCATCGAATAAAGTACGAGGTAAGGTGTTTTAATAATTTTACTCTACTGACATTCTCGAACCTACTGTTTTTTTTAAGAAAACGTTTTTATGTAATTTAACGTGTCTTAATATTTTAATGTTTACTTTTAGTAGATTTCATGAAATGTTTTTCAAAAAAAAAAAAAAATCCGATAAATGATAGCCGTTATGCCGATAAATATTTATTAAGACGCTTATTGAATCGTTAGCTTTGTGCATGAAATAAACACTTAGGAATACGAAATATATTTTTTATTTTACAAAATATCATGCTTTTTTAGAAATTTACACGATAGAAAAAGCGCACAATAAAATCTTAAGATGATTTTCCTCTATATATTAACTTATTAATACATGATAATTTTTTAAATGTAATCATATATACATATTTCATTAATATTTGTTTTTTAAGAAAAAAACTTCATTGCAAATTTTAAATATTTCTTTTCTCTCCAACTGACTTCACAAAAATGCATCTGCAATATGTTTTTTTTTTTTTTTTTTTTTTTTTTTTATGAAACGAGTCTATTTTTTGCTGTGCATATTTTTGTCTTTTACGTTTTCAAATGATTTTAATTTAATTAATTTGTTTTTCTAAAACAAATAACACCATTCTGAAATCACTGACATTAGTTTAATTAAAACGCCAGGTTTTTTTCTTATTTTGGTTTTTTTGATACTCTTAAGAAAACAGAAAAAATATATAAATATATAATTTTAAACATTATTTTTGTCAATGAAAAAAAATGTCGTTTTAAAAATTTAATTATATTTAGCGATTTTATTTATCAAGTTAAAAAAAACATTTTAAATAATGTAATCCAATCACTTGTTAACTTTAAAATAATGTCCAATAATGCTTAAAGTGATAAAAAAAAACGTAACACAGAATATTTACAATACCTTTTTCTTTAATGTAGATAACATATGTTTCATGCACAACTATCGGTGACATCTTCAGATCTTAATAATAAATTCAAAATTCTCGCATATTTGAAAATAGTAAAACATCTACCACGAGATCGCATGTCAAAAGTTAGTAGGTGCTTAGTAGTTAGTAGTTGTTTTGGCCAAATTAAGCACCTACTAACTTTTGACATGCGATCTCGTGGTGGATGTTTTACTATTTTCAAATATGCGAGAATTTTGTATTTATTATTAAGATCTGAAAATGTCACCGATAGTTGTGCATGAAACATATGTTATCTACATTAAAGAAAAAGGTATTTTAAATATTCTGTGTTATGTTTTTTTTATCACTTTAAGCATTATTGGACATTAATTTAAAAAAACATTTTGTTATTTTAAAATTTTGAAGCACATGTCACATCACATAATTTTATGTATATGTAACAGAATTTCTATTCTCACAGGAAACATTCTCAAAATTTCTCGACAGAATTGATACAGAAAAATGTGTGATATTATTAGTAAAATACCCGCATGTTCTAGACAAGATATAGAAAATCTGAACTGAAACAATTTGAAAGAGAATATAATGACATAAGTTCGACGCCGATATTTTGATTTTCAGTATACGGAATAGTAAACTAAAAATTTACTTATAATTTAGGCAGATATCTCGTATGAAATTCTTCAAATTTCAGTCATTAAACCACGTATGTGCATTTATGAAAAAGTAATAAATTTTTAGACCCTTTACTGTAACATCTGAATATTTTTAAAAAGACGACCAAATATTCAACATTTTTAATCATCTTTGTCAATGATTTAGGGTCTTTCAACAGTTAAATAAAATTGGGCTTACAGTAAACTGATATATAGTATACGGTATTTTCTGTCAGATATATTTCAGTTGCTGTTTCATACATTAAAATTTAAACTTGGCAGTCTTTACTTTAGTTACAACGCTTACTACAGTGCACTAAATTTTGAAAAAATGCCAAAGCGAAGCAAAAAGTCATAAATTACACTAAGCTCATCTAGCCTATAAAAGTTGGCTGGTTTTAAAATTATCACTGATTATTTGAAAAATGGAATCAATGTTTAGAGCAGAAATTACCTGAGCTTGGACTAGCGTTATCACTGGCTTTTGAGTAACCTTAGCAATTTGGAAAATCATCAAAGAAAAACTATAGCTACATAAAAATAATTTTAGTAGCAGATTCGTTGTTAAACACTAATTCTAAAATCGTTCTTTAAACTCTTTTTCCTTTTAACTATGTGTTTCAATGTTTTGAAATGTTTTGTTTTTATAGCAGTTATTGATCTAAATTGAATTACTGGTTCTAGAAACTAATAAAACAAACGCATATGACAGATGCTTTATAAAGTCAAGGAAAATAATTCTGTACTGAATTACTTCTGAATATACAATGGTTGGAGTATCATGGTTGAGATTTATTCCAACAGAGCGAAAAATAGCAGGACCAGGACTAGAACCTGTGCACTTGGGCTTGACGTGACAACGCTCAAAATACTGAGCTATCTTAACGATAACTTGGCTGGCATATTCCACTCCTATTTGTTGGACATAGTTCCGAATTGCAGCGCTAATTTCATTCATACGAGCTATAATAACTATAGCATTTTACATGATGAATGTGATATAACACGGAAACTCCTGTATACCATGTAATTAGGTCATAATGAACAGAGGAAAGATTCTTTCATCTAGGTAAATCATATCCAATGGTTGGACTATCATAGTTGAGATTTATTCCAACAGAGCGAAAATGCCGGGTCCAGGACTCGAACCTGGGTACTTTGGCTTGCCGTGTCTACGCTCAAAATACTGAGCTATTCCAACGACGGCATTTTTTTGCTCTGTTGGAATAAATCTCAACTATGATACTCCAACCATACCATATGATTTACCCAGTTGAAAAAAACTATCCTTTCTTCATCACTTCTGATTAGTTTTATGAAACAAACCCAAGTGAACTCGAGATTCGGGATAGCATATTAGTGAATTAAATGAAAACAAATAAATAACAATAATTTAAAAATGTGAATGAATTCTGAAGAACATCAAAACGCAAACTCAGGAAACTCCCGTCACGTCAACAATCGTCCAGTAACATCACTGAGAGTGTCGACTTAAGAAAAAAAAATCAACTATCGCAATTTATAGATATTAATCTTTCTTTTTCTCGCCAAATGAAATATTTTGTCGCGATTTGGCTCAGTGCCGATTGGCAGCGAGGCTGGGACCACCTGCCTGTCTAGTGGTTATGTAGCTGGCTACTGAACAAAGAGTGCCGGTTTCGAATCTCAGCTCAGGTACGACTGTTTGAAATGGGTTGGATTCGACTTAAAACGGGGGTCGCGGTCTGTCTAGCTTTGGAGTGTAAATGGTGACTGTATGTAGGGCCCCAACCTAAACCATGTACCTGAGCTGAAAAGTAAGTTTAGAAATTATATACCATATTCATGATACCATTACACATAATCTTCATTAAAAAGAAAAATATTTGGTTAGCACAGACATTAGGTCACAAATTAAAAGTTTATATAGAAGAGGATGTCGGCGAAACAAGAGTTTTATTTATTTTCATTACTTTTTCCATTTTAGCCAATTTAAAGTATTTAAAAAAAAGTAAATTAGAGAAACCCTAAGACAAAATGCATTGAAAATCACATTGGTTTTGTATTCAATTACTTATTCAGAACATTATTAGTGATTCCTGACAACTAAAGTAAAATAAGTATATAAAACATTCCCTAGCAATAGTTGGCTATATAGCGTTATTTATGGGTTCGGTTATATTGAAAATATTATAACATGAGAAACATTTTCTGTTCTTGCCCCAAAACTTTTTTATTATTTTTTTTTATAATTGATATTTCATTAACACAATTTGATTTTTTTTTTCACAAAAGTGAAAGTTAAGTAAAAAGAAATATTTTTAGAAAACAAAAATTGTAGCCTTATATTCAAATTTAATTCATATAGATGTAGTTTCTTTAGATAAATTATGTTTCGATAAACCGTAGAATTAATAGATTATATTCTTTATATATTTATCCTAAACCACAACTATAAGCACATTTGATTTATCAGATTGTTGATGTAACATACGAGGGAAAAAATATAAATCTCTTCTCTCCTTGTAAACTTTTGCGGTTATTGAGTTAGACTTGGTTTGTGACAGTAATGTTTGAAACGCTGCCTCCATCGTCTTTTCTCTAGGGATATAGCAATACTTCAGTGGCGAAAAGCATGAAAAATACATTTGAAAACACAGAATAAAATATATACACATTGCGTTAACTTTTAAAAGATGTTTTTGAAACTTTCTTTAAGAGAGAAAAGAAGTGAAAAGGGAAACTGGAAAACCATTGAATTGAAGAAAATTGACTTTAAATCGCCTTCGTTTGAATATTTTGAAACATTGTTTTACGCGAGATCTCTATTTGCAAAATTTAAAACTTTTTTTCTAATAGGCAGGTTTTGAATTTATGCATTTTACGCAAAAAAGGAAATACATGAATAACTTTTTTTTCGTAAGATAAAAAGTAAAATGCAAAGATTCAACTGTTTTGTTTTAGAGAAAATTCTGATCGATATTCAACAGCCGAATTCTTTGTATAATATATGGTTTAGAAAACATAGCATGAAACATAATGTTTTAGCTATTTCCATACTGTTGTCTACGAGCTCTTTAAAAATAAACTAATTGATATGCAATCAGAATATGTTACTAAATAAAATGTGCTAAACCTATAATATGAAAAATGACACATTGACACTTTTATCGTAATATGTACTGTCTCTTGAAAGTATAATAAAGTGCATGTTTAAACCTTCCTGTACAGTATTTTTAAAATAATTTGGTTAAAGTTGATAAACGTTTGATTTAAGACATTTTTTTAAAAATTTCTAGAAAAGTATTTTGGAATTGTTCTTTATGTTTGGCCAAAAAAATGAATGCCTCAACTCCCACTGTCCAGTGAAAATTCCATCACAAAATTATTTAGAAAAAAAAATTACAAAAAAAAAACCTAATTCGAAAAATCAACATTTGTGATTACACTGTACAGAAACAAACAAATAAATACTTTTCTTCCTATGTGCAAAATTTGAATGCATTTTTTTAAGAATAGCCGATATATTTATAACGATATAAAAATGTTTTTTTTTTTCATTTTTTTCCCGAATATTTTTTGCTTATAGCTTTTTTTACCAATTTTAACGGAATTTATAGGAAATTTCCCAATTTATGGGAAATTATGCTGAAATTTACAAAGAATACATTAAATATTCGATAAGACATAATCCCATACAATCCGTGACATTTTCCCTATGAATGCAATTTTCCTCCATAGGTAAAATTGCATTCATAGCGAAATATATATAACTGCTCATGCGCAATATAGAACTTTTTCTTTCATAATTTAGAGGACAATATTATGGAGCAACATACATAAATTTTTCAGTTAAATGTCTTGAAGATTCATAAAGATGTCAGCGGTATAAGGAGCTGAATTTTGGTAAGTTTCTAAAATACTTTCTTATAAAATTTGTAGATCATCTCTAAATGCACTCGAGAGAAAATTTGCATTAGAAAGTGCGGTTTGAGGCATGTTCTTTAAGAGGCAAACTGTGAAGAACAATTCGTTTAGTACTTAAGAAATTAGAAAAAATGCCTTAAACCGAAAGTTCATGCACCTTTTCTAAATGACCCAATTAATTTTCACACTACTGTAGGCTTTGATGAAATACTGAAGTAAGAAAATTATGATAGCTAATTTATCACAGTAACTTTGAGGTATCGTTTTGCCAGATAACCTAACAGCGATGAAGGCTGTTGTAAAATAAAAGGCAGATAAAAGTCAGATAAACATGACCATTTGTTAAACATAAATTTTTTAGCGGAGCGGCTCAAAAATTTTGGCAATAATATCGAACCTCAGTGTCCACATTGTTAAAAATTTGCAGCAAACTGTCCAGTCATTTGACCGTTTTTATAAAAAAATGGTTACATAACCATAATATTCTGACCATAATATGGGCAATAATATGGTCAGAATAGTGTTAAATTATGGTTATGTAACCATTTTCTATAAAAACGGTCAAATGACTGGACAGTTTGCTGCAAATCTTTAACAGTGCAGATGCATTGTTTAAAAGAGAAATAATAACTCAAACTTTGTGGAATATGTGAAAGGTGATGCATCGCAGATTGTAGAATGGACATCTCAGAAAGGGCTGGAGAAGTAAAAGTGGACAGAATATTTGCTCTGGAGTACTATGAAATCTTTAAACAGCATCACTCCTGCCACTGTCCCTGTCAGGTTTCTCTCACAGCTGCAAGAGTTGAAAGCTATTCTTAAGGGATTAGCGTATTGTATCTGTATCTATTGTGTACCGTTAGAGGCTTGCTCTAGAAAAATCTTAATATGGAGGGGGGCGAGTTGGACATAATGAAAGAGGTATTTCAATTGCAATGTAGTCTTTGATAGATAAGAAAGATAGTGCGCTCTTTTATTTAGGAAGACAGATCAGTCAAGAGGGAGGAACGGTTGTCAAGCGACCCTTGGAAATAAAACAGCAGCCCCGTAGAGAGAGAGCGGGTGCGCTGGGAATGAACAGAGGTGAAATTAGTTCGAACGTGGTAGTGAAGGTGTAAGGTCGTTGAGAGTTGACGATCTGAGCCACGTGTGTTTAACGGTATCTCTCGAAAGAAAGAGAGAGCGGGTGTGAGATGAATAGAAATCTCAGTGCGGAATGAATTGACGTAGTCTAACGGTACACGAAGAGCGTTTTCTGTAATTGTTTTGATTTAGTGTTAAACCGGATAATTTACATCCGAGTTTAAGTGTAAATATTGTTAATAAATTGTTACTTTAACTTTAATTGAAAGAGTTAGGTTTTTCTTGAATATACATCAAGTATCGTGCCCGATATCACGTATTCATATCGGTGGTGGCAGCATATCAAAAGACCGGAATTATTTCGAAATTGTGTGGACGGAGAAGTGGAATCCGATAGCTTCCTTCCGTATTAAATTTAAAATACGATTGAAAATGGCTTAAAAAAGTATAATAAACATAAAAATATAGTGATAATTTACCTTTGTATATCTATATAGAAATCTTATAAAAGTTTACGTTAAAAGGCATTGTATTTTGAAAAAATTCTGAGTAAGACCCATGGGTAACTTTAAAAATTGGAATAATTCCTTCGCGATAACAGAAAACTCACGAGTATGACTAGATAACTAAGTTTTGTTATAGGCCAGTGTTTAGACAATGAAATTTTCTAAAGCAGGATTCAGTGTTTGAATACATACCACCTCTATTTTAATGTATTTGTACTGATAGTCAGAGATGGTAATTTTAATGCGTTATTCTTTCTATAACATGATTAACCAGAGAGTTCTAGTTTTTAAATATATATTTAGGTTTTTTTTTAAAAATTGGAAAGATTTCACCAAAATACCAAATTTTATCATTAGACACTTTTTGTACTAATGTTCATAAAAGATATATAACAAAAAAGTGCCTATATTTTACTTACGTGATATACCACTTAAGTGAATTAGTGTAATCTATCACAGTTATGAGCTTTCTCTTACAACTTTGCGTTATTAAAATTTATCGTAAGTGCCGATGAATAGTGATAAATATAAGATACTATTGATGGTATAATTCTATCATTTTTTGTTTAAACGATTGAAAGGATTATTATAACATCAAATCATCATAACCATAAGATTTAAAACTTGCTCTGAGAATCTTTCTTAACAAACTTTCTAGAATGTAAGCAAGTTTTCCTATCACCTAATCAAATCATTATTTTCCTAGAAAGAACTTCATGAAAGACAATTATCAAACTATGCTATTTTTACAATAAGAGACGCACCACTTTTGCAGTTAGAGATATTATGCATAAAGTCCATTCTACGCATAAAATGCATCTACAGGAAACATAAACCTATTTTACATATGACGTTTCTTACATAACATAAAGGACACATGGCCTTGAATTTTTACTTCATCCTATCTTTATGATAAATGCTTTTTGATAAAAATGATTTTATCTGAATTTCGATGAATAGTAATACTCATTGAATATTACTGATGATATCAATACTTGTACTTCTATTTAAAGGATTAAAAGGAATAATCTAACATCAGATAATGATCCCAAGGATACTTTTTAAAACTTAATCTGAAAAATCTACGATAACTAACTTTCCAGAAAGAAACGCAAGTTAACTGATCACTCAATCAAATCATGATTTTCGGAATTTACTTCATATCAGACGGAAAAGATAGAAAAGAAGAAATCTGAAATCTGTATCTTCAGTGAATTCAGCAGAAATCTTTAAAGTGCTCTTTTTTTTTTAGCTCAATAAAATTTGGCAGAATAGTTTTGTAAAGATTTTACGAAATTCAAAGGTCGCGATTCTTTCTGTCTTCTGAATCGTTATATGGTTGATAAGTCAGATTTAAAGTCTTCTAAAAATAATGCTTAAACTAAAGAGAATGTGCCTATATATGTTTATTTTTTTTATTTAATTGTTATATTTTACAGAAGAAATTTTGTTTTTCATCTATGTATTGTCTTGTTCTTTAACTTGATGTACTGTTTTTCTACGTGGATTTTTAAATAAATTGATAGTAATGCTGTTTTCTTTCTACACTCTAAAAACGACATTTTCAAAACTGAGCAAAAAATACTCAAATCTGAGTATGTCAAACAGTCAAAATGGCTCCGAATCAAAATTACTTAAGTTCGAAACATGTATATACTCATTTCTGAAAACATGCACGAACTCAAGAATAAAACATCATGTGCTCATATATGAGTATATCCATGTTTCATAAATGAGTAGCAACTGACTTCTATGTGCTCATTTTTTGGTAGGTGCACGTTTCAGAAATGAGTATTTCTGGTATTTCGGAATTGAAAGCATTGGTTCGTCCTATTTGAAACAAAAAGTTTCATAACAAAATGAAAACATCGCTTTACTCAGATTTGAAAGCGTCATTTTTCTCAGAGTATATAACTCCAGGGGGGGGGGGGTATTTTTATGAGCTACATAGACAATCAACCGTCAATTTTAAGTTACATTTGAACTTAAGGAGATTGGTAAAACAAGAATCCATTGCATATGAAGTTATTATTCTCTTATATCTGCCACACTGAAGAGCAGGGGTTTTAAACCGGTGTGACGAAAAAATTTCAATCGAGTTCTATGATAATTTTTCTTTTTTAATGCAAAATTCTAAATTACACACATTTTCAAAGGTGATATTTTTATAAGCTATATGGCCTTTCACCTGTCAACTTTAAGTTGCATTTGAACTTTAAAAGGAGATTGGTAAAAAAAAAATTCAATTGCATGTGAAGTTCGGATCATCTGATTTCTGCCAATCGCTAAAACAGGGGTTTTGAACTGATATGCCGTGAAATTTTTTTAGTCGAGTTGTATCAAGATTTTACGAATTAACCAAAGTATTTTTTATATTAATGCAATATTCTAAATTGCGTATAATTTTAAGTTTGATATTTTTATTAGCCACACGGCCAATCAACTGTCAACATTAAGTTACAATTAAACTTTAAAAAAGAGATTGGTAAAAAAAGGATACATTGCATATAAAGTTCTTATTTTCTGGTTTTCGCCACGCTCAAAAGCAAGGGTTTTCAATCGGTGTGCCATGAAATTTTTGTGGTTGAGTTCTATTAATAGTTTACGAATTCACAAAAGTACTTTTTATTTTAAAGCAACATCCTAAATTACGCTTAATTTTAAGTTTGATTTTTTTATAAGCCAAACTGACAATCAATTTTCAACATTAAGTTCCATTTGAACATTAAAAAGAAATCGGTAAAACTAAAGCCTCCATTGCATATGATGTTTATATTGTCTGATTGCTACCATACTTAAGAATGGCGTTTTCAACTTGGTGTGCTATGAAAAATTTTAATCGAGAAATGAAGTTCTTATTTTCGGGTTTTTGCTATGCTCAAAAGCAAGGGTTTTCAATCGGTGTGCCGTGAAATTTTTGTGGTCGAGTTTTCAATTCAGCGGGTTCAGCGGGGTTTTCAATTGGTGCACCGTGAAAATTTTTAGCCTAGTTCTATCAAGATTTTACCAATTAACAAATGTATTTTTTTATTTTAATGCAATATTCAAAATTGCGCACAATGTTTAAGGGGATATTTTTATCAGACACACGGCCAATCAAATGTTAGCTTTAAATTACACTTGAACTTTAAAATGAGATGGTAAAAAAGGATCCATTGCATATGAAGTTCTTATCTTCTGTTTTTTGCCACGCTCAAGAGCAAGGATTTTCAACCGGTGTGCCACAGAAATTTGTAGTCGAGTTTTATCAATATTTTACGAATTAACAAGAGTAAATTTTATTTAAAGCAACTTTTTAAATTTTACGTATTTTAATTTGTGATACATTTAAGCATAATAAAATTTCATTTCTTGCTGGTTTACTTCAGTATTTGAATACTCTTAAAAAGAATATGTGGAGAGATTTCGAAAGTGTCCTCACATATGCAGACAAAATTAATGCTGTCATATTAACGGTTTTACTCTGAAAAGAAAAGGGTTAAATTTGAAAATAGAGTAGAAATATTTGAACTAGTGAAAAGATGTAAACTGAATACAAATAATATTGAAGAAGTTTTCCAAATTTTAGATTTGTTATACACAAACTTTGAAAAATATTTTAGACGCAACGTCCCTGCATCAGATGAGGAATGCTTTTATGTGCACGTGCAGGCACAGTAATAATCAATATTAATGAAAATACACAATTGCAACTATTTTTATTCAGACTCAATTACAAATAGGATTTGATATGTTGCTCTGCAAACTATTTTTAAAATCTTTTTTGTACTCTTCCGACAGTTTATGTAATTTTGCCCCAGTGTATGAATATGTAATTTATGTGATATGTAGCACCAGCTTTTCTCAGCAGGGGACTTTCGGATCTATTTTTATAAGAATAAAATTCCGTTGTTCTGAAACGAATGTGCATCAGTTTTCGTTCCAAAAAAGTTTTCGGTAATCGAATTTGTAATACCTACTTGTAATAAAAAATAACTACGTGTGTTGCTAGAAGCACTGAAATATACATTTCATGTACCTTAACAGTGCACGAAGCATACAAATCTCTTTCATTTTCATGTTGTGTGATTGTAAAAATGTTATTTTTGAAATTCATTAAAATAAATCGGTCAAGTGCGAGTATAACTCGCGCTCAAAGGCTTCTGTACATTACATTTATTAATTAATAAACTCCTGCTACCCCTTATTTTTTCATAATTTAAGTTTCAATAGATTCGGAAATAGGAGGGTGTACATATTTTTCTTGTATACTATCGACGATATCTCTGAAAATATAACACCGAAAATTAAAACAAATATATTTTTGAGTTCGATGTTACGAGACCTTTTGAACAATACCCTACACGATATATAAAAAGAAAAATTCTCTTCAAGTAACTTATTAATATCGCGGCTAATTAAGGACATTTTTTTCGAAAATCATTATCGAATATCCTTGGATGATTCTGCGTCGATACGTGCCTCGAGTACCCGTAAACTCCCCCGCTGACCGCCCGAATAGTAAAGTTTGTATGTTAGGAAAAAATGCGTTTTTCTCAAAAACTATAATACCTAGGAAAATCGACATAGTTTTCCTGTAAGGTTTAAAGAAACTTGTACTACCCCTAATTTTTTCCTAATTTTAGTTTAAGTAGATTCGGAAATAGAGGGTGGGGGGGTAAATATTTTTGCAGTGCATTTTCGTCAATATCTCTGAAAATATTGTATCTAAAATTAAAAACAATTTATTTTTGAGTTCGGTATTACGAGATCTTTCACACGATACACCACGCAATATACAAAAAGAATTTTTTTTTCAAGTAACTTATAGCTCCCAAAAATTTTCCAAAACATATTTGTGAAAGGATAATAAACCGAAAACATGTGGGTAAAAAGGCCTTATAACTTTCCAAAGATTCAACTTTCCACGTTCCATAGTTTACGAGAAAAATGACTGCTACAGACGGACGGACAGTCACAGGAGTGTTCGTATATTGGTTCCGTTTTTTCTTTTTAAGTACGGAAGCTAATATATCAGAAATATAAAGTATTTCAGTATGGCTATATTGCTCGAACGTTTCTAATAGTACAAACAGTCAATGTACGTCACTATGGCGTCAATGTGCTCTCAAATGTGTAGCATTATAGAGTGATTAAAAGGTCACATTATGACTCTCGGGTAACTCATTTTGTGACTCCATTTTAAAGTCACCTATAAAAGTTAAAATTTCAGTGCAAATTCACCTTGTTTAATAACTAACATTCATTAAGTTACAACTAAATGTAAATATATTGCTTGAAGGTGCGTAAAAACATACATAAAAACATTTAAAAGCACATTAAAGTTCTTTTAAAAAATTCCAAAACGTTTTCAACAGAAACCCGGTCATCATCAGAGGAAAAAACACGTGTGTTTTTTCACCTTCAAGCAATATATTTACATTTAGTTGTATCTTAATGAATGTTAGTTTAAAGTCACCGTGACTAATTTATAATCATTAACAACTCGTTATTAAATGGGACATATCGACGTCACAGTGACTTCAATATACAAGAAGCGGGACCAAATTAACCCCAATAAGAATTCCATTTTGGTCACAGTGCATTAACATTTTGGTCATATTTTGTTCATGATGCTGTTACGGAATGCATCATATCTTATCTTTTAGATATTGCATGATAATTTTCTAATGAAATCAAATGTGCACTTAAATAAATACATAACTTAATTCAAGGTGTCACACATTTTGTTACAGACGTATGCTTGCCTAATTCTCAAGTTTGAGATTCTATCATGCATCATAAACTCAAATCAGGGAAATCAATGTCACAATACGAACTTTATTTTGCTCACAGTGCTCACATTTTGGTCATATTTTGTTCACGATGCTGTTAGGGAATGCATCATATCTTATTCTTTTTCAGATATTGCATTATATTTTTCTAAAGAAATCAAATGCGCACAGTACATAACACATGGGCTGATAAGTTCCCGGTCTAATAAAGAAAACACAACTTTTTAACATAATTTTATAATTTTATAACTTTATAACTTTAATAAATAACATAACTTTAATAATAATAATAATTTAATAATAATAATAATAATAATAATAATAATAATGATAATAATAATTTAATGATAATAATAATAATAATAATAATAATGATAATAATAATTTAATGATAATAATAATAATAATAATAATAATAATAATAATAATAATTTAATAATAATAATAATAAATAATAATAATAATAATAATAATAATAATAATTATTATTATTATTATTATTATTTAATAATAATAATAATAATAATAATAATAATAATTATTATTATAATTTAATAATAATAATAATAATAATAATAATAATAATAATAATAATAATAATAATAATTTAATAATAATAATAATAATAATAATAATAATAATAATAATAATAATAATAATAATAATAATAATAATAATAATAATAATTTAATAATAATAATAATAATTTAATAATAATAATAATAATAATAATAATAATAATAATAATAATAATAATAATAATAATAATAATAATAATAATTTAATAATAATAATAATAATAATAATAATAATTTAATAATTTAATAATAATAATAATAATAATAATAATAATAATAATAATTTAATAATAATAATTTAATAATAATAATTTAATAAATAAATAATGATAATAATTTAATAATAAATAACATAATTTTATAACGTAAAAGCTCCAAACAGTGCTCAGAATCATCGACTCGTTCTTCTTTTTGGTCAAAAGTCAACACGCGCGGCACCCACTTTGACAACAGCTTTTTCATAGACAAATGTTCATTCAAAATAAAACCTACACGTTCCTTGGATATCTTCAGAGTCTGAGCTGTCTCCTGCAACCTCACTTTACGGTTCCCCAAAACGATTTTTTGGATTTTTTTTTATATTTTCCGGAGTAACCGCCTCTTTTGCGTGGTGCATCACTGGTGTCCGTACGACCACGTTTAAAGTCAGCAAACCAGTGAATAATGGTTGATTTACCTGGTGCAGTGTCCGGATAACGCTTATCAAGCCAAGTTTTTTTTTAACGGTGTTTTTTTCCCATTAAATAACAATTCTTGAAATTCTTGTTTATCCCTTTTTTTGTTTATCAAAAAAGTCGTTCAACTAAAACCACTCTAACGTTTTATCTACACGGCGAATAGTCATGACATTTTTCTGCTACCTTTTAAAGGTTAGTATTTACTAAAAAAAGCATCGATTCGGCGATTTCAGCGCCATCTGTGTGCCAGACCGGGAACTTATCAGCCGATGCGTTAACTAAATTCTAGGTGTCACACATTTTGTTCCAGTCGTATGCTTGCATAATTCTCTAATTTAAGATTATATCATGCATCATAAACTCAAATCGGTGAAATCATTATCACATTTTTAATAATCGATTAACTTATCTTAAAAATGAGTTGCTGCAAGAAATAAGGATAGATTACCATTTTCACCCATCATAATGCTTCCAACAGAATAATCATATCAGTCTGTTAGAGGGAAAGTGACTTACAACGCGTGTGTGAGCTATCAATCACCAAATCTGTCGCCTAAGGTATTATAGCAGATAAGTTAATTTTTCATTTTATCTCAAATCCTTTTAACCATTGACTGACACACGGCAAATTTCAAGATAGATTAGCTTTGGAAAGAAAAGAAATTTTTTTTGAAGGAAAATTACCCTGATAAACGATATTTCTTGTGAATGATGGTCTGATATCATGTCGGAAATTACAAAGTAGGAAATGTATTTCTGTTGTAAAAAAATGCAATGATTTAAAAAGCACAAATTGCATAAAATGTAGATAATAGATGACAATGAGATAAAGTTTATACAATTAAAATACTAAGCATTACTGAGAAAAAAAGAAATGTGATGAGTATTATATTTTAAGAAATATTATATACATGAAAATGGTTTCATGTATTTTCCTTTAATTGTTTATTTCTTTCGCAGCTCTGGTTTCTTGATTTTGAATTTATATTTCGTCTTTACTCTTTTTTAAGTATCTGCCTTAGTTTGGATCTCCGGTCATATTTTCTTTAGTGAGAGCATTTTTAATAAAGTTTGAATCGCAAACAAAAACTTTTCACTGAACAATACAGGATTTAAACAATTATTTGTTTTCTTTTTAAAAATATGTAAAATGAAGACCATATATTACAGATAAATTAAGATTCCCGAATACTGCAAGTTTTGCGAGTTTCGCATATATACATGGACTGCTTAAAAAAAATATATATATATATATATATAAATAAATAAATAAATAAAAATATTAAGAAGAAATGCAATGACACAAAAACTGAGATAAATAAATGTAAAAGGGTTTTAACTTAAATTTAGTTCTTATTAAAATCGTCTAAAAAAAGATATTAGATATTACTTCACGCAATACTGTAATGCTCGTGTCTTTTTCAGAATAATAAATTAACATGAAAGAAAATTCTTAAAAATAAAACATTGGTGAATAGTTGTCTTTCTAATATTATATTATGCTTTTAGATTCTTCGTACTAAAAATGAATCAATATAAAAATCAAAGAGGATATATTCTTTAAATATTTTGAATAATTTAAAGGGTAGTGAGATTTTTTTCGGCTTCAAAAGATGTGTTTTTCTTTTCTTTATTATTTTCTATACGTCTGATATTTCATAAATTCTCTATCAAAGTCGTTTTCAATACATATAGAAGATATTGCGAATCTTTACGCTCACTGCAAAATTGAACGGTACTTGTAGCAAAACAACTCTATTTTCTAGAAGAAATGTTTTTTTTTTAAGTTGATACTCAAACTATAGAGGAACTTCGATTATTATGGAACAGTCGCGTAACAAGGTATCTGTTTGGTAAAGTGCTGCCACCACGCGGCAATATTTTAAACTACTTAAGAAGGTTTCCGAATGAACCCCAGAACGCATAGTTCGTCGGTCGGCGTCAGGGTGCATTGTTGGAAAAAAATTGTTTTTATTTTATATTTAAATTAAGCATAATGTACAACGAAATAGTAACAGTTTTTGATGTAATACACTCGTTTTTTAGGTCGCGATTCACTCCAATAAAATAGGATGATTTTTTCTGAAACCGGCGGTGTCGGTTTATATGTAATACCAATATATTATAATACACCATGATTATTGAGTCGCAAATACAGATCCTTTTATATTTGTGATATGTAGAAATTTGAAGTATGAACTGGAGTATATTTGCTACCTAGACACTATATTTTGATCATGCTCTCTATTACATCTAATTTTTGACAAATTTCTTCTTCATTTTTAACCCAGTATTACATATGTCGCGACTATCCCAAAATACCCCTCAAAATACGTTATGGGGAAAGTGGCCTAAAGTGATCCTGATGTCCTAAATGCAAAAAAATCCACATATGTTTTCTTCCAGACAGGTCGCGCTATCTACAGGGTAACACATGAACTAGTTGTGATATGTTAAGAAGAAGCAATGGCGGTATTCAAGCGATAGCAGTATTACACGTCTGAATAGAATTCATTAAAAAAATGGGCCTTATAGCATCTGTTATAAGGTATGCACTATCTTTCAAATTTATATAAATATGCAGTCTTTCATGTAGAGAAATACGACTTGGTTTACTTAATGGAGTATGTTTTTAGATGTGAATTATACTTATGTATTGTCATAATTACTTGTACATCCCTTATTTTGCCTATAAAAACAATTTACAATTATTACTTACCCATCATACGTAGTATAGGGTAAGTCTTGTAATCGTTTTGAAAATCGAAATTTTTTTTTTGACGGATTTACACGTTTCAGACACTGGAGATTCCGAAAAACATATTTTTAGAAAAAAAAATTTGCCGTCCGTCTGTGTGTCTGTGTGTGTGTCTGTGTGTCTGTAAACGCTCTATCTCCCGAAAAAATTGAGATAGAGACTTGCAATTTGGTATGTACTTAGTATGTAATAATGGGAAGAAGCCTATTTCATTTCAATAACCGCGATTAACCGGAACAATTTTTTTTCGGACTCTCGAAATATTCGTTCTGATGAAAGGTATATAAAAATTTTCGAAATTGTTTATTTTAAGAAATGAATATAAAAGACAATAAAAAAACATAAATTTTGAATAAAGCATGAAGTCGATCGGATAATTAGTTGCCCAGATATTTGGAATCCTATTTTCCACACTCTTCGATTTTTCATGACCCTGTATTTCATCCAAATTTCACTTCAATGATATATTTTAATTGGAAATTTGACGCTTAATCAGATGCAATAAACCGCTAGTTAATAGGATTATTATTTTTGGAGTTATAAGAAAAACCTCTTTCAAGCAATTCAGTAATCGAGCCTTTAAAGTTTGTGACGTCATCAAGCCACGATTTTATTTGAATTGCAATGCATTTTATAAGTAGTTTACACATTTTTATTTTAATATTTTACATTATGCATATCCATGATGGGTAAGTATTACGGTGGCCCCCAACGACTAGTTTTTAAATGAAGGAACATTTTGCCCTTTGCCCTTTGGTGAGGGTAAAATGATCCTTTAGACACTTAAAAAATATATATATATATATTTTTTTTTCATTACTCAACTTGGATTTAAAATATTATTAAAATATATTTATAATGCAAAATATGAATACTAGCAAAGAAAATACTAGCAAGTGAAAATACTAAGCAAAGGGCCAAAGTTTTATTTAAACGGTTATGTTATAAATTTTCCCTTAAAGGGATCATTTTTGGCCACCTTACCCTATTATTATTATTATTTGTTTCCAAAGTGATTACATTTTGTAAAATAATTAAATTTTGTAAAATAATTTTTGTCTAGAAAAACTATTCGTAACTAAGTTTGTATTCGGTTTTCGGGTTTTAAACAATATCGGAATGCTGTATTGCCCCAAATGTAAATAGTATTCCATAATACCCGAAATTCCTCTTTCAGTAACGCATCAACCGATTTCCCTTTTTTGACTAATAGCTTATACAGGGTATTCGAAAAGTCTGGTAACTGTCGAATAACTCGAGAAATATAGATCAGATTGAAAAACGGAAAGTATGTGTTCAAGGTTTTTGGAAAATCTAGTTAAGGATATAAAAGTTGCTCCCCTCAACTGTGCCTGCTGGGGAGAAAGGGGGGGGGGCAACTTTGAAATCTTAAATGATAACCCCCTTCTTTATCGCGGATTCGGATTCTACGGGGAGCCGTACTTAACATTTTCTTCGGAAAATCGTAGATGGCGCTGTAATCGAGTAAAATGCAGTGAGAATCGTTTCCATTGAAAAGTCTGGAAATGGTCAAACAACTCGAGAAATGTACATTGGATTAAAAAAACGGAAAAATACGTGTTCAATATTTTTGAAAAATCGATTTAAGAATATCAAAATTGCCATATTTTAAAATATTGAACTCGTATTTTTATGTTTTTCAATCCGATGTATATTTCTCGAGTTATTCGACCGTTTCCAGACTTTTCAATGAAAACGATTGTTACTGCATTTCAGTCGTTTACAGCGACATCTACGAGTTTCCGAAGAAAATGTTAAATACAAAAGTTACGTAGTTTTCCTCGTAGAATCCAAACCTGCAATAAAAATGGTGGGTTATCATTTGAGATTTCAAAGTTGCCCCCTTTCACCCTCAGGGACAGAGTTGGGGGGCAACTTTGATATCCATAAATAGATTTTTACAAAACATTCAACACATATTTTCCTTTTTTTAATCCTGTGTATATTTCTCGAATTATTCCACCTTTTCCAGATTTTTCGGACACCCTGTATATATATCTCTAACACCTGATCAATGCTTTTCTTTTAATTTTCTAATTTGTTCTTTTTTTAAAAACAAAACGAGATCGAAATTTTTGTTGAAAACTGATACATTAAATTTGACAGTCAGCCATTTTCATAATAATGCAAAATAATAATTTAAAAAAAAACCTTCGATTAAGGATTAGACAGTTATATATATACTAACGTGCTTTCTGTTTCATTGGCTTCAGATGAAAATACTCAGGGCAAACCTCTTAAACCAAGGAAAACTACACACCTTGCAACATCGAATAAAATCAAGTCCAAAAGGCGAAATATAATGGAATTAAAAAATTCAATAAAAATAATCAAAATTTGTTTTTTGAAAGATAAAGATGCGTGTATTTTATGGAAAATTTGCGTATTTCTCTACCTCGTTCCTTGACATAAAAAACTTAATGAAATAACATCATTTTTCAATCCTAAAAACTCGAATGATCCCTTAAAAATCTCTAAAAAGTTAACTTTATAAAGACTCCTGTCGCTTTCATTGGATGTGTGTATTGTTTTTATTTATTTAATTTAATATTTTTTTCATAACTTTTACGTTTCTTTATAATACAAATTATTATTTTATGAAAATAACTATATATTTTTAAATTCTAGAAAATGTGTGATTATTATCTATGTATATTTGGAATAGCTTAAAATGATTGTCATTGAATATTTTGTGTCATGGATAAGTCAGTTTGTAATCTTATTGGCTCTGGAATGTTGATTTCAGAGACATTTTTATAGGGGAATGAATCTAAATTTTGCTTTCTTAACAACAACAACAATAATAATGGTAATAATAGTAATAAAACATTTGAAAAAACCCACCTTATTGACAGTACTGTCTGCAAGAATGATAAAATTAATATTTTAAAACTTTAAAATAACACCTCAGTTTAAATTATTTATTCTTCATATACTTATTATTCCTTACATTGTTAACAATTTGCAGCAAACTGTCCAGCCGTGCGACCGTTTCTATAGAAAACAGTTACATAACCGTAATTTAACTCTATTCTGACCATATTAATGCTCATATTATGGTCAGAATACAGTTTAATTACGGTTATGTAAGCATTTTCTATAAGAACGGTCGAATAACTGGACAAATTGCTGCAAATTTTTAGCAGTGTACTTAATGTATTATCTCCCCACTTGTACATACAACTTACAAACTTACATGCATGCATCCAACTTAGTTTCATGCTTCTTACAATAAATATATTTCCATATGCAACTATAATTCATAAATATTTAGATACAATAATTTACAATGCTTAAGCAACACAGATATTTACAATATATACAAAACGCACAATACATGCTATACGTGCATAGCACACACTACACACAATAATGTTTTTTTAAAGCTTTCTGACTGTCCGGCAAAAGGGGAAAATTGAATGTTGTTTTCTCTGTCTTATTCCAAGATTATATATAAAACTGAGTGAGGGGGTGTCAGTGAGGGGGTTTTAACAAAATGAAAGTAATAACGACTACTCTCTCGCCAAAAAGGAATCTTCCATAATTCTGATTCAACTAAGTTTGAATGAAATTACATTTCAATTTAAGAATTTTCCAGTATCGTATTGTCCAATATTATTTTTATAAGAAGTCTTAAAAACTATAATCACCGCGAAAATGATTGATGATCAGTCATAAAAAATTATAATAATAACTAGCTGTTAAACCCGTTCTGCGCACGGGAGTTCATGAATTTAAATAAAAAATCAGTACAACCAAATGTATCTATGTAGTATGTAGAAAAATATTTTTCTACTACTGTGCATTTTTTTTATGAAATTTAATTTATGTTGCTATGGCAGCAGACGATAAAACGATATCTTTGGAATAAGGGAATAAATAGAATAAAAAGTTTTGATGATGTTTGTAATAAAATGTTTTTCTTTCTTTTTTTTTTTTTTAAAAGGAATATTTAAGCACAATTAAATAATCTCTAATAATTTTCATGCGAGGTAAAATAATTTTCGTAATATCCGCTACAGCTTCTTAGTATGGCAGCATGGCGTACGTAATATGCAATATATCTCACATTGCAGTAAACATTTAGAACTGGTTAGAACTCTCGCGATTACGGGTTGAACATAAAAAAGGGCAAAAATTCGTCAAAAACACATATAAAAAAAACTATTTAAAATTTTCGAATTTTTTGCCCCAATCATTCATGAGCCTCCTACCAGCAACCCGTGTGCCAAAATCCGTAGTCCTGCGCCCCGTGGTTTCCAAGTTTTTGAGGTTACATATAGATAGATACGCGCACATATTTTGATAGGGTAGATAATTAATTTACTTAATAGCTCTTAATTTACTTAATAACTCTTCATAGAAATATCCGTTTTCCTTCAAATTTTGTTTATAGGTTCACTGTGTTAAGGCGCTTCCCTGATTAGTTTTCGGGATTGATTGGTTAAGTATAAAGGTGGGGGAACGGGGGGCTAATTCCCCCCCCCCTTAATTTATATAAATGGGTTTTTCATGCAGAATTATTCCGTTTTCCTTCAAATTTTGTTTATAGGTTCACTGTGTTAAGGCGCTTCCCTGATTAGTTTTCGGGATTGATTAGTTAAGTATAAAGGGGGGGGGGTCGGGGGGCTAATCCCCCCCTTAATTTATATAAATGGGTTTTTCATGCAGAATTATTCCGTTTTCCTTCAAATTTTGTTTATAGGTTCATTGGGTTAAGACGCTTCCCTGATTACTTTTCGGGATTGATTGGTTAAGTATAAAGGGGGGAACGAGGGGCTAATCCCTCCTTAATTTATATAAATGGGTTTTTCAAGCAGAATTATTCCGTTTTCCTTCAAATTTTGTTTATAGGTTCACTGAGTTAAGGCGCTTCCCTGATTAGTTTTCGGGATTGATTAGCTAAGTATAAAGGGGGGGGATCGGGAGGCTAATCCCCCCCTTAATTTATATAAATGGGTTTTTCATGCAGAATTATTCCGTTTTCCATCAAATTTTGTTTATAGGTTCAGTGGGTTAAGATGTTTCCCTGGTTACTTTTCGGGATTGATTGGTTAAGTATAAAGGGGGGGAACGGGGGGCTAATCTCTCCTTAATTTATATAAATGGGTTTTTCAAGCAGAATTATTCCGTTTTCCTTCAAATTTTGTTTATAGGTTCACTGTGTTAAGGCGCTTCCCTGATTAGTTTTTCGGGATTGATTGGTTAAGTATAAAGGGGGGAACGGGCGGGGTAATCCCCCCTTAATTTATATAAATGGGTTTTTCATGCAGAATTATCCCATTTCCTTCAAATTTTGGTTAAATGTTCACTGTGTTAAGCCGCTTCCCTAATTAGTTTTCGGGATTGATTGGTTAAGTATAAAGGGGGGGGGACGGGGGATAATCCCCCGTTATTTTATATAAAAGGATTTTTCATGCAGAATTTTTCCGTTTTCCTTCAAATTTGTTTATAGGTTCACTGTGTTAAGGCGCTTCCCTGATTAGTTTTCGGGATTGATTGGTTAAGTATAAAGGAGTGAACGGGGGGCATATCCCCTTATTTTATATAAATGGGTTTTTCATGCAGAATTATTCCGTTTTCCTTCAAATTTTGTTTATAGGTTCACTGTGTTAAGGCGTTTCCTTGATTAGTTTTCGGGATTGATTGGTTAAGTATAAAGGAGTGAACGGGGGGCAAATCCCCTTATTTTATATAAATGGGTTTTTCATGCAGAATTATTCCGTTTTCCTTCAAATTTTGTTTATAGGTTCACTGTGTTAAGGCGCTTCCCTGATTAGTTTTCGGGATTGATTGGTTAAGTATAAAAGGGGGGGAACGGGGGGGATAATCCCCCCCCCTTAATTTATATAAATGGTTCAAGCAGAATAAGTATAAAGGAGCGTTTCCCTGATTAGTTTTCGGGATTGATTGGTTAAGTATAAAGGAGTGAACGGGGGGCATATCCCCTTATTTTATATAAATGGGTTTTTCTTGCAGAATTATTCCGTTTTCCTTCAAATTTTGTTTATAGGTTCACTGTGTTAAGGCGCTTCCCTGATTAGTTTTCGGGATTGATTGGTTAAGTATAAAGGGGGGAACGGGGGATAATCCCCCCCCCCCCTTAATTTATATAAATAGGTTTTTCATGCAGAATTATCCCATTTCCTTGAAATTTTATTTATAGGTTCACTGTGTTAAGGCGCATCCCTGATTAGTTTTCGGGATTGATTGGTTAAGTATAAAGGGGGGAACGGCGGGCTAATACCCCCCTATTTTATATAAATGGGTTTTTCATGCAGAATTATTCTGTTTTCCTTCAAGTTTTGTTTATAGGTTCACTGTGTTAAGGCGCTTCCCTGATTAGTTTTTCGGGATTGATTGGTTAAGTATAAAGGGGAAGGAACGGGGGGATAATCTCCCCTTAATTTATATAAATGGGTTTTTCATGGAGAATTATTCTATTTGCTTCAAAATTTGTTTATAGGTTCATTGGGTTAAGACGCTTCCCTGATTAGTTTTCGGGATTGACTGGTTAAGTATAAAGGGGGGAACGGGGGATAATCCCCCCCCCCTTAATTTATATAAATAGGTTTTTCATGCAGAATTATCCCATTTCCTTGAAATTTTATTTATAGGTTCACTGTGTTAAGGCGCATCCCTGATTAGTTTTCGGGATTGATTGGTTAAGTATAAAGGGGGGAACGGCGGGCTAATACCCCCCTATTTTATATAAATGGGTTTTTCATGCAGAATTATTCTGTTTTCCTTCAAGTTTTGTTTATAGGTTCACTGTGTTAAGGCGCTTCCCTGATTAGTTTTTCGGGATTGATTGGTTAAGTATAAAGGGGAAGGAACGGGGGGATAATCTCCCCTTAATTTATATAAATGGGTTTTTCATGGAGAATTATTCTATTTGCTTCAAAATTTGCTTATAGGTTCATTGGGTTAAGACGCTTCCCTGATTAGTTTTCGGGATTGACTGGTTAAGTATAAAGGGGGGGGGGGACGGAGGGGGCTAATCCCGCCTTAATTTATATAAATGGGTTTTTCATGCAGAATTATCCGATTTTCATCAAATTTTGTATATATATTCATTGTAATTAGAGATTTACCTGATCAGTTTAAGGGGTTCATTAGTTAACTATGGGGGGGGGGGTAACGGGGGGATGACCCCCCCCTTTAATATATTGTTTATTTCTTTATTTTTCGATGGGCTTATTTCAAATTTTTTGAAATAAGAGTATAATATACAATTAGTGTGAATAGCCTGTGAACTCAATGCCCTCAGTTTAACTGGGCAGTTTTATTTTTATTTTTTATACTGAAGGAGCTAGAAATTTGAAATTTGTCATTGTAGTTACTTATAAGTTGTAAATGCTCTCTAAGAACAAAATAAAAAAGAAATTGAAATTTAAAAGGGTGAAATGAGCGAAAAGCGTTCTGAAGTCATTCTAAATTACAATTTGTATGGAATCTCTGGAACCACAGAACCGATTTCAAAAGTGATGGCGGCAAATAGGTGGTGACAATCCCTGCTCCAGCAGCCTCTTTAATAAAAAACTATGCGTTGCTGACGACTGGGTTTTTCGCTAATTGTTGCCCCAGATTAATCTCAGAAAATGAAACATTTGAAGTTACTGAAAAAAATGATAGCTCAAAAAGTGTTTGTCAGAAAATTGTTAGACAAACTGCGTTTGAAAGGTAAAAAATTGTATTTTTCTTGATATAAATTTCAAATCTAATGATTATGCCGTTTTTCAAATATTGAATTTCAAAAATTACCAAATTTTCCAATGGAGTACCATAGCGAAACCTTCATGCGTAAAAAGATAATGATAAGGGCGACACGTGTCCTGACGTGTATATTGGCTATAGCACGAGTCACAAATTATAGTAGCCTTATTATTCTGTTAAAATATAAAAGTTATTTATGAAATGTCAATATTTTGTTTGATTAAAGGTTCGTTAAAAGAAATTGACCAGCGTAGCGGGCGTAGCTTGCTAGTAATTTATAATTTTTTACCTATTTTGTGCAGCTAAATAAATTTATTAATTGCGGATCACGGTGTGCACCACGAGATCTGAGAACAATTGTTTGTTTGATGAAGCGCGCGGTGCACTGTTCGTACGAACTGTTATATGCGTATTAACACCTATATTTACTTAGTTATATGCGTTTAGCAGTTATATTGCAAATTGGCCTAAATCTAATGAAAATAAAAACCCTATAATAAGCTACAGCATCCAAATTCGGAACACTCAATATGTTATATATTTTATTAAATTATTGTTTTTATGTAACGTAAACTTTTAAAAATGTGCAGCAAACTGTCAAGTCATTCGACCGTTTTAAAGAAAACGATTACATAACCGTAATTTAATCCCATTCTGACCATAATATGAGAAATAATATGGTCAGAATAGAGTTTAATTACAATTATGTAATCGTTTTCTATAAAAACGGTCAAATTACTGGACAGTTTGTTGCAAATTTTTAACAGTGTACTACAAACCAAGTACGTCACTATAAGTATCGAGTGTTCATAATTTGGCAGCGCTGTGTACATGTATTTGAAATTCTGATGCGCCTAACTATATAAATCTATTTATCCGGCCCCACATTTATATTACCCATAAGCATTTCATTTAGATACACTGTAAAAAAATTTCGTAAAATTTCAGTAGATACACTGTAAATTAACGGTACTTGTATCGTTTTCACTCTTTACATATTAAGCGTAAAAAAAACGTATATGTGCCGTTTCGATTATAAACGGTATTTATACCGTAAAATAAATATTTTTCAGTAAAAAAATGCTATGTAAACCGTAAAATAATTATTTTTCTGTAAGGACAAATCTGGTAGCCCCGCCTCGGTGTACGGCAACCCCTGAAGTGATGCTCTTGCTCTTGTTGATGCATGCAAGCCTGAGGAGAGGAGGGGGGAGTGCAGTCGGTACATATACTTTAAATATTTTACGGTACGTATACCGTTCAGTTAAATTACTGTATATATACTGGTCACAAAGTTGCCAGTATATGTACCGTAATTTTTGACCAAAATTTTTTACAGTGTATGAATTGCAGTTGAACTATAAAGCCTGAAAGACAACTTTTATTGCGAGGCAAAGATTATTCACTCATTGCATTGAAGCAATATAGTGTGAATAGTATTTGATTCATACGGCTGTCAACGTGTTAAACCATTTTCTTTTATAAAATTGTTTAATAATATGTAAAAAAAAAAAAAAAAAAAAAATTATAAAATAATAAATAAAAAGTTTTTCAAAGGGTACAGAGTCCCTTTAAGCATTTTCGACTACCTTAAAATTAGCGGATAATCAATTTTTGAGATACTATTAATTCATCATCGAAAAAAAAAATTAAGGTACTTTTATGTTAGCCAGTGATCGCCAAATTTTTTTTGAATCTCGCCAACACTTTTCTTTTCGCCAATCTTTTAACATTAGCTAATACAAACTAGCCAGTATTTTAACATTGCAATATAATATCTTTAAAAACTTACTTAAAAATAGCTAAAATATAATCATAATAAAATGCAACTAACAAAATCTCACATAAAATGTTGTAATTCAAATGATGTCAATTGGAACAAGATTTGGCGAGTACTGGCGCCCAGCTAACATAAAACTACCAAAATTAATAGTTTCTTTGACCATCTTACGTTGTGAGACCAGTCAAGTCAGTTATATATATATTTTTATTTACACGATGTATTTTACACAGTAAGAGAAAATTCTAATTAAAAAATTTTTTATAAATACTGAAAAATAATCATGTTTAAAATGGTAATACAGCTAAATTCTTTTTGAAAAAATAGCGAGTAAATAAAATTAGAAAAAACAAGAAATAAAGAAAATTGTAATAAACTAAGCAGAACACTTACTTAAATAAGTACTCTTTTTAAACCAGCGGGGAAAAAGAGACTTCAAACACTTAAAGAAATTTAAAAAGTCTTGCTTTTTTTTAACCATTATTTTGTGTCGTTTTAGAAACAAAAATTACAATAATTTAAGTAATTACGAACAGTAAAGAATTCAAAATAATCTAACTAAAGTAAATATTCCATATATGAAATACATTTGTGTACCTTAGAAAAAAAATTTGTTATTATATTCATATATTCTTTAGAAGAAACTTTAAAAAACGATAAACTTCCTGAATGTAATAAAAAAATTAATTTGTTTTTAAATACCCTTTGTTTCCAATACCTAATATATGTTTTTCATTTTGTACACTTGTATAAATAGATATTAAAAGTATATTGTGGATAAATTTTGATCGTAACTTTTCAGATAAATAAACAATTTTAAAGTCGCTACATGCACTATAAACAAGTAAAAAAACATTTCGGTACTGTTTGATAATTGAAATAACTTTAAGTTAACACAAGATAAGTTTAATAAAAATTGAATGTAAACCAATTGATAAAGTAGAAATATAGGTAAACTAAAAGTTGATTTTTTTCCAAAAGTTATTCTTTGAAATTACATGCAATAGTTCCATCGTTCTGTCTACTTCTCAAAGCAAATGGTGAAATATTTTGAGAAGTTATTTAAGTTATAACATGCCAACCTTCATTTAAGTCTTTTTCGGTAAATTTATTTTAATAAAAAAGTGGAATGTTTATAAAACCCCATTTACATGAATTTCTCATACATACATTAAAGTTGAAAACTGTATCTTTTTTTAATTAGTGTATTAAAACATGACGCCTTGACAGCTGATGGCCAGTAGTGCTTCGAAAAATAAAAGCGTCAAATAGCAGGTACGATATCTCTGAAATGTGGCGTAAAACAATGAAAAAAAAATTAGATTTTTCGGTCCATTTAAAAATATATACAATTTTGGTAAAATGACATCGATTCTAGAAAAACGTATATATTCAGCCAAAAATTTCGTTATTCACAGTGACACATAAAAGCGAAATATCAATAATTCAAAAAAAAAAATCTACATATTTCACGAGAAAGTTATGTGATTAATTAAAAAAAAATGAAGTTTATTGATTGTAAAATGACGAAGCTAGTGTACGCACTGATTTGGAAAATAATATTCTGTGAAATAATCTTGTATTTTTTTCGTTACTGTGAGGCTCTACTTATATAGCTACAAAGTTGCCCTTTCACTTCCGGTACTTATTTCTAACCAATAAAATGTGAATTACATGTGCATAAAGTGTGCTTTGTTTTCGAAATTTTGAACAGGACATTATGGTGGTACACCTTAACTACACAGCTGAAATAACCTGATTATCTGTATACCAAGGAACTTCTTCAAAGTTTCATCTAAAAATCACCATCTGATCAAAATATTTGAATGTATAAGCCTAGAATCGTTAAATTTCTTTTTAACTCTTTAAATCCCAGGCTTTAAAAACTGAATGACCTTAGATTCCCCACAAAATAGCCCAAAATGCTGGCATTTTCGTTCCCCCTTTTTACACGAGTAAGTAGTAGAAATGACCCCACTGCCTTCTACATTTATCCAAATTTCGATAGGTGTTACACCCCTCTGTTTATCATTGCTAGAGTTAGTGAAGAAAAATCTTGTTTTTCTTTCTGTACTGTCCAGAAGTGCCACTACCCCTTCCATCACTGAGAGAGACCACCGCCTTGACAGCACCCATTTAAGGGGAAGGAAAATCCTTTCAGCTATCCTGGGCTATTGTGGGTTTCATAGCATTGGGATGATTTTGGTTATTGTGGGATTCAGTAGGTTAAAGAGTTTTTGATAACGCTATCACTGTAGGAGAAACAAAAGACATATGTGTGTCTACTGATGTGAAAGAAAGGGGCTCTGTTGTTTAAAAAAAAAATTGCATACACAATCGAAATCTATTATTTTCTGAGGTTTCGGATTGGTCCTTCTGTTAGTGATTTATAAAAATGAAGGAAAGACTTTTTAATTGCTCGCAATTATGAAGTTACATTAAATTTTTAGCTATATCAGGGATATTTTCAGCACTTTTTTACACTGCAATTAAAATACGTAGAGTCTACACTGTTAAAAATTTGCAACAATCTGTCCAGTCTTTCGACCGTTTTTATAGAAAACGATTACATAACCGTAAATTAACTCTATTCGTACCTTAAGATTGGCAATAATAAGGTCAAAATAGAGTTAAAATACGGTTATGTAAACGTTTTCTATAAAAACAGTCAAATGACTGGACAGTTTGCTGTAAGTTTTTAGCAGTGTAATGTACAGGGTGATTTTTTTTAAAGTTGTGAAAGTAAAACCCTATAACAAAAGTACCACTGATCCAAATGACCTGAAATTTCACCAGTATGCTCCCAAAGAAATGGGTATTTTTTTGGCGTCGTTAAAGAAACTTAAAATCGCACCGTCAGATGGCGCTGTATATGCAGTAAAGTCGGAAGACGAACTTGTGAACGACACATGCACATTGGCGGTAAAAACGTCAAGTACGCACACCTCGTGTTCATTATTCTACGGATATCCTCGCAATGACTGTACCATTGACGGACCGTGCATTGTTAGTGAAACTGTATTATCAGAATAATAACAGCAGAGCAACTGCTCTTAGGAGATTTAGGACACTTAAGAATTTAAGAAAAGGTCCAATGACAACAGAGGGCCTACGGAAGATGGTTTCTCAAAGTACCGTCCATTGTTTTCCTCCCACTGACGATAATCTTTGTATCTGTTAACTTACAGTGCCATCTATCGGTGTTATTTTAAGTTTTTTTAACCACACCTAAAAAATACCCATTGCTTTGGGAGCATACTAGTGAAATTTCAGATCATTTGGATGAGTGGTTCTTTTGTTATAGGGTTTTAATTTCACAACTTTAAAAAAAATCACCCTGTATGTCATAATATTTGGTAACTTATTGATGATAAACACAGCAACGTTAATTTTTTTGACAATATGGTATAAATGCTTATTATTTATCAAGCGTTACTTCCACGAGTTTTGCAAATACAATAAATAAATAAATCTTTGCAGTAGTATAATTTTGTCAAAACCCTTCATCAGTAGTATAACTTTGTATAAAATCTGAAATAACGCTTTATGTATTCAAATAAAGAAATAAAGTTGAATTGTTTCAGTCATTTCTTTGAAATAATTTCTGTGGTAAAAGCTATTTTATTTCTGAGTTAAATGTTACTTTGAAAAAGTTTCACACAAAAAAAAATCTAACTTGAGAATTAGCATTACAATTAATAAACAGTCATGTTTATTTCTGTTTAGAATCATATTTTTGTTTAACACATTGTATATTTTTTTATAGTTATAATAGTAATACGTTTAGTTTT
Organism: Maratus michaelseni; assembly: GCA_963931845.1. Lineage (NCBI taxonomy): Eukaryota > Metazoa > Arthropoda > Arachnida > Araneae > Salticidae > Maratus > Maratus michaelseni. The sequence goes on from OZ007589.1 coordinate 413,775,830, forward strand.
GAAATCACGCTTTAGAATAACAAGCAAAACAAAATACATTAGTAGCAGCAACGTAAAAAAAAAGACATTTTCTGAATTTACACACCGTCTGAAAACTCTTTGAAAAAAAAAAAAAAATCCTGCACTCAAAGATAAAAGAAAAAATACCCAGCATAAGTTAGAGAGATGCTTGAATAATAAGAAATTCTAACATTTTAAAATAACCCCACAAACAAAGAATAAATAACATAGGAGAAGGCGAAATGAAGATTTAAGGAACAATACGAAGCAACCACTTACTTTAATAAGTGCTACTTTTAAATCAGGTGGGAAAAAAGAGTCCGGGAAACTTTGTGAAATTTAAAAACGCTTTCGAGATTTTTTTCTTATTTTTTTGTGAATTTTTTCCCCTTTGAAAACATAAATTACAATAATTACAGTGAGTGTCTTTGTGTTATAACTTGAAAACAAATAAATAAATGCAAATAAAAGAATGTAAAATTTGTGTTATAAGCATATAAATCCAGGCGAGACACGTTTCAGCTAAAGAAATATTGTAAAAATATTTTCACAGTTATGAAACCGAGCGTATAATTTGTTCAGCATAAATAAAACATTTTATTGTTACAGATATTAATTCATTTATTTTTCATCAATGATAGGATAATGCATTGCTAAATGTGCTTGATAATAAGTGAAAAATATTTGAGAAATAAGCACTTTGTAATAATTGATAACATTTTTCAAAGTTCCACAAAAAATTGATGACATGAATAATAATAATAATAATAATAATAATAACAAGTATTATAAATCATGCATAAATTATTAAACATGCCAACACTGTCCGAATATTCCAACAAATCTTCATTTTTTTATACAATATAAAGCTAATATCTAAATAAAAAAATTTAAAATACATAACAGAGTTATAAACTTAATTTCAGTAATTCCTGCTCAGAGGTAGTAACGTATGCGAATTTTTTTTTAAATCATCCCTTTATATGATTTGTATGCATATCACATGATGAAACTAAAATTTAATTCAATCAAAAAAAATCATATTATAAAACGCATAAAATAAGTAACAAGGTTTTTCAGGCAATTACTATCCATAGACGGCAATGTATCCACATACCTTTGTGCAACACTGTATATAAAATTATATTATAGTCACAGCACATAGTATAGTAAAATTTAGTTCAGTTTATAAGCGCATAATAAATTTGAAAATTTATTTTAAGCAAATCCTGACCGTACAAGCTAATTAATTCGAATTAGTTTAGGTGTCTTATGTATATGTTCTATCGAATTACTTTAAAGCCGCATTTGAGCCAGTTTCGCTCATGTTTGACGAATCATTTATTAACATTTTTGACATTTCTCTGTTTAAAAATAACACAGGATACAATGGCAAAATTTTTAATACTACTGTGTACATTAACAACCTATGCAAATTTTGTGACGTTTGGCCAATGTTTAAAGAAGTTAGTAACGGTTCCCTACCTCTGGTGTTGAACAGAGCAGATTAGATCGATTGATTTCGATTAAATCAGTAATTTTAGGTGTAGGAAGCAGCTACACATGCAAAAATATAATCTTGCAATTATTACAGAAATGTAATATTTAATTATAAAAGTATGTTTTATATGAAACGCTCGTTTATTTGGAACGAACTTTTATGCCACCAATTAAAAAAAAAATTAGGTGTGCAGTGAAAATAAATGCATTATTTATGTTTTAGTGTAAAAATATGCGCTTTACATAATACATATTATATAAAAACGAAAGTTGAGAATGTATGACATTAAAAAATATTGTTTTTGTAATATTTTTTATAACTCTTTTATTTTTTTTACATTTATTATTATTTTCTTCTGTAAACTACGTCTTAAGTGTATTTATCTATTCTCCACCACAATAGTTCAGAAAGAATTGTTGAGTTTATTATACACACAATAGTTCAGTTTATTATATGCACAATAGTTCAGTTTATTATATATATGATAAAATGCATATATATTATTCTTTATTAGACATACAAAATTAAATATTACGATTCAGATGAAAATGATATTTTTAAAACAAAAAACTAGATGCATTATACGGATTGAATATTTTAACTACATTTTACCAATTGACAAAATGAACACATTATTTTAAATTATAATGTGCTACACGGCTGATTTATGATTGAATTCGAAAGTTTAACAAAAGAAACTGCGAATATAAGAAACATATTGCATTTACATATTTCAGCTTTCGGCTGACTCTCAGGCAGCTAGTTTTCTTATCTCCGACGGTCCCAGTTTGAGTTCATAGAAATCATTTTTATAGTTGGAAATTATGCCATAGTTTTCACAGAGTTGTGCAGTTTTATTCAAAAATTTCTAATATTTTTTATACGATTATGTCACGGTGACGACCATCTATATCCTTTTTTTATTCTATATGCATGCAGATAGGTGTCTATATCGTGTAAGTTGAATGTTTAATGAAAGTTTGAATATATAGAGGGTGTTTCCTCATATGGATAGGTAATTTGTTAATGGTTTGCTGAAGCGTTACAGTTTCAGCAGCGAAAATGCCTCAAATGCTGTTCTTCATCACATCAATAGCCATTTACATAAATTTTTTTATTATTTTTATAAAGTTACGGAATTAAAAATTTTATACGATCTTAAGTTCCTATAAGTTATACATAGAATTACTTGCTTTATGCCCTCTAACATGTAAAATAGTAAAAATTCCCTTCCTTTAGGAAAAAATCTTATTAAAATAAGATACTTTGAAATTTAAGAATTTTCATTGCTTTCTGGCAATAAAAAAGCGATTTTTCGTTTTTATTGCCAGAATAAGCTAAAAAAAATTATAAAATCCAAATTATCGGAAGAATGGAATTTGTTTCTGTTTTACGTGTTAAAGTACACTGTTAAAAATCTGCAGCAAACTGTCCAGTCATTTGAACGTTTTTATGAAAAATGGTTTCATTACCGTAATTTAACTCTGCTATGACCGTATTATTGTCCATATTATGGTCGGAACACATTTAAATTACGGTTATGTAACCATGTTCTATAATGGGATTACTGGACAGTTTGCTGCAGATTTTTAACAGTGTACGCAGAAAGTCTTCTAAAAAGAACTTATATATATATTGACGAAAAATGTAAAATAATAATAATAATAATAAAAATCATTCGAATATCCTTTGAAATTATTACAAAATGAGGAACAAAAATTCATTTGCTTGATGTCTTGTCCATTTTCTTTAAACTACATTTTTATGCTTTTTTTACCGTATGCCTTTTACTTCCATAAACATCTTATTATGCACGATGTCTTATCATAGTTAATCCAATCATATTTATTAATTTTGTTATCAACATCCCCTGTAGCGTAAACGGTACTACATTAGATTAAATTTTTATATTAGATAAAATTGAATTTTATATGTATTCAATTTATTTTTCTTTGTCCTAAGCTTTTGCCGAAGAGGATGACGTCATCCTCTAATGCAGTTAAAATATGATTGTTAGTTTTTTTTCTCTCATGTGCATTTTGCTATCTTCGATCAGTGTTTACTGTAGCTTTGATGGAATAAATGGGATGATATTCTGGCTTGCTATTGTTGTTTTCAGATATTTTATCCTTAATTTTTCTTTAGAAGTTTAAACCAGTGTCTAAAATGTATTAGACGGCAGTGCAAAATACGCGCACGGGTCCACTGGTTTAAGAAATAAATGCCGTACAAAATATTGTTAATAACATTTTGTTATTATCTGATACTGTTTTATGTATAATTGTAGAATTTTTCCATATTTTTTTACGAAGCGGATGACGTTATCTTCTAATGCAATTAAAATACGATAGTTAGTTTTTTTATCGCACGTGCATTTTGCTATCTTCGATCAGTTTTTACTGTAACTTTGATGGAATAAATGAGACGATATTCTGGCTTGACTACTGCTGTTTGCATATATTTTATCCTTAATGTTTCTTCAGAAGTTTAAACCAGTGTCTAAAATGTATTAGACGGCAGTGCGAAATCCTCGCAGGGGTCAACTGGTCAAAGTAATAAATCTCTTACAAAATATTGTTAATAACATTTTGTTATTCTCTGATGATGCTTTATATATAATTTTAGAAAGACTGTATCTTAAAGAAATAATCTTTGCAATGCATAACTTTTTTTTTTTTTTTGGGGGGGGGGGGGGGTTAGTATGTTTGTAAATTTCACTTAGAACTGAAATTTTAAGTGTTTTAAATTTCAGACTTTGATACAAATACCACTCATTACCTTGCACATGTATTTCTGAAAATTTTACTTTTAGTACACGAAGGTGGGGGTAAACAAAACCTGCTGAGCTTCCAACTTTATTTATAACAGTAGGTCAGGGGCTCAGAAACGATACCTAAGGCCTGTGCCTTAACAGGGTCTTATGTGTGCCGTGGTCATCAAATATGTGCCGTGGTCTCCTTCAGCAGCAAACAGGCCGGCTCTAAAAGCAATAAAAACTCTAAAAATGTATGTAGTTGTAAATTTGGTCTATATCATATAATACGTGACAAGGAAATGCATATTCTGGACATTTAGATAGTAAACAAAGTATTAAAAAGAAAATATTATTTTAAATAATTTATAAACTACGACATTGCATGGAAATGAATTGGTTTATAAGGAGATAATTAGAAAAGCATTTAGCTCATTACAGGTCATATTTCTAATCTATGGTGAGAAAGCGAATTTTTTCCCATAATGCAAAGACTATAAGGTGACAAATTCGACATTATTTTCCAACTCTGACACAATGTAAAACCACAAAGTGTGCATTCTCTCTATCATTTCAAGACCTCTAACATGCCGCAATGGCACAGTTAGGCACCTTAATTAGATGTTACATATGAGTGTTTACTAAACTATGGTACTCGAGTTTTCCGTTACTGTAACGCGAAATAATCTGTTATTATGAACGAAGTGGAATTAAATGAGAGCTTTCGGGATCACACCGTTCTCAGCACAACAGTTGAATATTTTCATCTGTACCATTTTATTGGTGATAACATAATAGTAAAAGCACAGTTTGAATTTATCGGTGATATAAAAAAAATAATGTGAAAAGAATAATGTGACGCTATTAAGGCTATATAGCAGATTTCAATTACTATATTTTCCAGAAAATTTAACAACAGAATTTTTTATTATAAAGTCATATTTCATCGATGATAGTTTGTCATCGCCACTGAATAGAGATTATTAAGAACGTATTCTAGTATACTGTGATTTTTGAGAACATTAAAAAAAAGGATGAATTAACAGAGTTTTCGTTGCTGAGATGAGTTGAATAGTCATTGATTTCTTTGAAAGCTGTTAAATGTTTGTTAGTGTTTAGCACAACTTATCTAAATAAGAATGTTTTTTAAAACAAAATTTAAACTATGCAACTATTGATTTATACATATAGCTAAGGTCAACCAAGGCTGAACCCAAAATTAGGAAGCTACGTTTGGTTAAGTAGGCCAACGCTTCACATCAGCGATACCAGTCCAATTAATATATGGAAGGTAGTAATATGTGACAGCCAATTCTCCATTTAAGCTCATGTCAATAAGTCAAAAATTGATAAAATACTCCAGTCCAAATATTTTTTATAATATTTTACATATTATTACTGAACAATTAAATAACTTGAGGGCCACAAGCATGCATACTTTTTAAGGCCCTCCTAGAACACTTCATGTACATATCATATATTCTAATAAGAGCAAATCTTGTGTGTGGTTATATATATATATATATATATATGCAAATTTTACCTTAAAAACGGCTCTAACGATTTTAACGAAATTTCGTATCCTACCGTTTTGGGGCACCAGAAAACCATTGGGATAGGTCACATGTTCGAGAAAATTCGATTAGTGGGTCATTTTGGGTCATGGTCTAGCTAATTGTATCTAAAAAACGGTTCAAACGATTTTGACGAAATTTTGTATCCGACCATTTTCGGGGACGAGAAGACTATTGGGCTGGGTCACATGTTCGAGAACTTTCGATTAGTGGGTCATTTTTGGGTCAACGCGGGTCAAATTAATTTTATCTAAAAAACGGCTCTAACGATTTTGATTAAATTTTGTGTCCTACGAGTTTCGAGCACGATAAAATCATTGGGCTAGGTCACATGTCCGAGAAAATTCGATTAGTGGGTCATTTCTGGGTCATTGTGGGTCAAGATCTAAAAATCGGCTCAATTTACACTAAATTTTGCATCCAATGGTTTTTGGGCACGAGAAGGCTGTTGGGCTAGGTCACATGTTCGAGAAAATTCAATTAGTGGGTCATTTTGGGTCATTTTGGGTCATGGTCTAGCTAATTGTATCTAAAAAACGGTTCAAACGATTTTGACGAAATTTGTATCCGAACATTTTCGGGCACGAGAAGACTATTGGGCTGGGTCACATGTTCGAGAACTTTCGATTAGTGGGTCATTTTCGGGTCAAAGCGGGTCAAATTAATTTTATCTAAAAAACGGCTCTAACGATTCCTTCGCAGCTCCTTAACTAACGGGTTGTGAAGAACGACATGTTCAGGTGAAAAAATGCGTAATTTAAAACATCTTAAATATGTATAGAGCAAAAAAACCTGAAGTTCACGTCCCTTGTATATCGGGGTTTCTAGTTACAACGCTACATAATCAACATGATTCTATAAGTGGATAAGCAACAGATATATTTGGGTCGTTGTTTTTAGGCTACCTCTTTTTTCTAGTTTTTCGGATTCATTCTGTTGTTAGTTTTTCGTATGTTTATTATGAGATTTTAAGCATGTTTAGAAAATATAATAGCCACTATAATCCCGTTTCCCTTGTTCGAAAGTACCATCTGTCATCTTATTATTTCCAATCTGGATTTACTGTAGATTGCGTTATAAAAGTAGAATTTAAAAAAGTTATTATATTATTATTATTATTAATATATTATTCATATTTTATAAGATGTTAACCTAAATTTATTTTCAAGCATCAAGCACTTTTGTTTTGATTTTTTGTCGGATTAGTTATCTGTGAATTTTTCTACTTTTCTTCCACTGGATATATTACTAAAATATATACATACGTGTTTGTTATAACTTGTTAAAGAAGTATAATACCATTACATGAAGCAGATGAAAGTCAGTGAAGACCGAGAAAAGAAAATGTTTTACATAAACTTTTCTTAAAGAAAAAAAATACACAAAACTCAAAACCCGTAAAAACTGTAGAATTTCGAAAGGAAGACTTTTTTAATAATGAGGAAGTTTTTCTTTCTTATACTGAAGTGTAAAAAAGAAATAAATATTAAACTTGGAAATCAGAACATGAAGAAACAACAAGAAACCACTTACTTTGATAAGTGCCGCTTTTAAACCGCTTGGGAATAAATGTCCGGAAAACTCCACATAATTAAAAAAAAGTCTCCATCTTCTAGAAATTTTAGCACTCTTTAAAATGATAAAATGTTGAATTTAAATAAAGATCATCGATTTTAAAGTTATTCTTTATCATTCGAAATAATTATTAAATACCATTTCAAATTTTCGCTTGTTTCAGAATTATTTAATCTTATACCGGGTGATTATATAAGTATTTATGTTTGGAGCTGTCTGTAGCTAGAAGGAATAACCGGAATGAAACCAAAATCGGTACACTTTCTATTCGAAAAGGGAGAAATAGAATGGAACAATAAAAAAAAATAATTGCAATATTCGCCGACAGATGGCGCTTTTAAGTGTGAAATGTAATGTGTAATATTGTGTACCGTGGAGGTTTCACAAACCTCAATGACTTTACCGCATATTACAACATGTGCGAAACATCACTCCTAATGCGTTACTTCCCGCAGTTGAGCATGTCGTGCACCTCCTGGATTGTGTCCTCCTGCACAATGGCCATGTGGAACCTGAACATGATTGGCACTACCATGCGAAAGCGTAACCACATTCACTGTAACATTTTCCACTGAATTAGGTGTGCCATCCGGTTTGACGCCTTAATTCTTATGTCTTGATAAATTTGGAAAAACATTCCAAATTGCAACAGCAAAAATTACAACAAACCAACATTTTTTACATACGACACTTACTGGCTCTAATATATATTCCACAATCTCAGATACATTTACAAACTTGCTAAATCACCATTTTCCCACACAAGAAAATCCCGATCCTCCTTTATCTAACTTTGTAAGGGAAACACAAAATTCTCCCACCCCACCACTTTTCTCAACTAAAGAAATAAATTATGCACTATCAGAACAGAATAATCTGAAAGCTCCGTGCTATGACAAAATTGATGCATTTTTAATCAAAAACTTATTCAAAAACTACAAAAGTCTTATTCGCGATCTTTTTAATAAATGTCTATCTTTAAATTATTTCCCAGCAAATTGGAAAATTGCCCAGGTTATCTTCTTTGCAAAAAACAATAAAGACCCAAAGCTCCATTCATCCTATCGTCCAATTTGCCTTCTCCCGATGCTGGGAAAGATAATGGAGAGATTAATTAAACACAGAATAATACATTACATTGAAATTAACAATCACTTCCATGAACAGCAATTTGGCTTCAGAGAGGGACGAAACACTATTCAATTATTACAAGCCGTAAACGATGAAATTCATAAAAAATTACAGTATAACAAATATTGCATCTTGGTATATTTTGATATACAGGGTGCATTTGACAATATAAATTGGACTATCCTCGGCAAAACAATACAAAAACTACCCATTCCACAATACCTGAAAAATATATTACTAACATTTTTAACTAATAGAAAAATTATAATAGACTATCAGATTATTAACACACAAAGAGAAACATACCAAGGTTGTCCGCAGGGTTCATGTCTTGGTCCCCTGCTCTGGCTGCTTATAGCGAATATAATATTAATCACATATTCTGAAAAATTCCATAACTTAAAAGCTTTTTGTGATGATTTTAATATGATCATAGCGGCAAATAGCCGAAGAGAACTTGAAGATAAATCAAATAAAATGATATCGCTGTTTAGTAATATCTGTACAAAACTAAAACTTAAAATATAGACAGACAAAACGGTATATATAATGCTGGGTAAAAACATTTTAAGGAACAGAGAACCTCAAATTAAACTGAATAACATTAAAATTAAACGTGTTGAAACACTTAAATTATTAGGTATCCACTATGAAAGTAATCTAACTTGGCATACACATATATTAAATATCAAAAGTAAAATTTTATCATTAACATCATCCATTAAAAGAGTTTTTTCAACGACATGGGGGTAAGACGAGATTTTCTTCGAGAATGGTACCTTACTGTCCTCGAGAAAATTATCGATTACGGCTCGGAGGTTTGGTACAATAATCTGAGAATAATTGATAAAAGAAACTTACAATCAATACAAAGAATTTGCTTAACATCAATAACAAAATGTTATAAGAATGTATCGACGCACACACTTCAGGTGCTCCGGGGCATTCCACCGTTATTATTTACATTAGAAGCAAAAAATCTTAAATACAAAATTAAAAATAATAAAGACATCTTAATATTTAATAATCAAATATTAGAATGTAACAAAATTGAAGAACAAGTCTATAAATTTCAAACAAATCCTGAAATATATATTAACAATTTAATTTTGACGGATGTAAACATAAACAAACCTAACGTAACACAGATCTATACTGATGGTTCTAAAACAGATAACAACACAGCATATGCTTATGTGGCCTTTAAAGATCAAATTAAAATTAAAGAACAATCTTGCAAAATTCAAAATAACAACACAGTCTTTCAAGCTGAACTTACTGCAGTTATTAACTCGATAAAATGGGCTATCTCAACAAATCAAAAAATAACACAAATTTTTTCAGACAGCAAATCAACAGTATTAGCATTAAACAATATGTTCCCTAAATATAAACAAATATTTGACCTTCATAAATTACTAAAAGAAAATAAAAATAAAATTTTCTATATCACGTGGGTGAAAGGACACGTGGGTATTGTGGGCAACGAACTGGCGGACAAGCTGGCGTACCAGGCCGCACAGTACTGCAACTTGCCAGTAAGCAAGGAAGTTAAACTTCCATGCTTTTTACTTAATAAGCTTATTAAATTGCAATTGCTGGACAGGTGGCAGCACAACTGGGACTCCTCAGGGTGCGGCAGGTTTACACATAGTATTATTCCAAAGGTTCAATGCTCACTTATATGTAAAGATAAAGTCTCACTCTACTTCCTCAGTGGATGTGGAAGTTTTCCTACATTCTTACATAGAATTGGCAAAAGAGATGATGACTTGTGTCAGTGTGGTCAGAGAGGTGACCCACTACATTATTTATTTGACAAATGTAAATTTATGAAGTATAAATTCACATATAATGAAACTAAAACAACTCTTGACAATATTCTAGATATACTATCTGATAAAAAGCAACTATTTCAACTTTACGAAAATTATAATATCTTAAATCAAAAATATTCATTTATTAAATACAAATTCCTCTTATAGTTAAAAAAAAAAAAAAAAAAAAAAAGTAAATAAATAAATAAATAAATAAAAGTTTGTTTTATGTATTGTATCAGTACCAAATTGTAAATACAGTGGCCTCTCACTTATGCGCGATGTTCGGTGGTTGCTTTTTCGTACCACTGTTTTAAACAGTATAGAGGATTTTAGGGGGGGGGGAAGGTAAAGTTTTTATTTTTACATTTGAGTACGGGCGTTACTTTTTTGGGGGGGTTTCTGGTGATGAGGTTTGTTTGCCGTGTGTCGCGTGTGGGTGAGGGGCCACTGTATATAGTGTATTTCAAAATGTTATTGTGTGTAAATATAATTGTTTGAATTTTATATTGTAATTATATATTGTAATCATATTTAAAAATATATTATACCTCTAAAGGTTATTGTATACGTACTAATGCATTCAAAATGTACGACTACAAATAATTGTCATCATAATGTTAATCTCAAAATGCTATATAAATAACTAAAATTAAAGTTTATGTAAAATATCAATTATTGTAATAATTTTAACATTCGCCCAGCCTTGTGGCAAAATTGGGTAACGTTTATACTTTGTAAAAATTGTAGTTTAACTTGTAATTATTGTAGCTAGCGCCGGATAGTAATATTTTTCCCTCCCTAGGCTTAGGGGTTCGTCCTGGCCATTAGCCAAAAGCTGGTCCCTAGGGTGGGCGCTGTCTGTCTGTCTGTTCTAGACATTATTTATTTGTATTACACATTACATTTCACGCTCAGTAGCGCCATCTGTCGGTGATTATTACAATTATTGTTTTTTATTGCTCCATTCTTCTTCCCCCTTCTCGAATAGTAAGTGTACCGATTTTGGTTTCATTCGGGTTATTCCTTCGAGGTACAGACAGCTCCAAATAGAGATACTGATATTATAACCACCCTTTATATGCATCTTCCTGTATACATAATATTTCATTGATTAACTGAGATTGGAAACGAATGCTGGTTGTTACAATTATTAAATATTCTTTAAAAATATAAATAATAAAATATAATTAATACAGCATGATAAGAAGTCCTTGCTCTGAAATAAAAATTGTTATTGGTGGATTTTTTTTTCTGAAACTCTAGTCGTATACTATAACAATTTGTACATAAGTATTCCATCGATATATGGATTGCTCATTTAAACTGCATTTCTATAAAAAGTATTGCATTAAGAATGCAAAGTAAAAAGCGGAAATCTAGATACAAAACACGTTATTAGTTGCATTTATTATTATGTGAAGTGATTTCTGCCTTATGATCAAATTTATTTACCATATAAGCTAATAATTAGTTTCTGGAAAAACCTCTGTAAGCAGGAACATGATGTAGTCTTTTAATTGTAAAAGATTCAGTGAGCACAATCATGTCTCATTCAAATTACTTAATTTACGAAGCCCCACCAGTGGCTAAGAGTTTCTGCTTTCAAAGCTGGTAGACGGGAGGTGCTGGGTTCAAACCCCTGCAGCGCTCGTCGACCTAACCGTTCGGAGTTTTCCGTGGTTTATTTCGAACCATGCCGTAAATACGGGTTAGGATCTCTTAGAAAGACCCCCACGGAGGGCACCCCCCTAGGGTCTATATTCATAAATCAACCAATCAACCAACCAACCTTAATTTACCAAACTCTTGACAAAAAAATTTCGATGTATAGGGTGTTTCAAAGCCTGAAAAAAAAGGATGGTAGAACATTTTACAACAAATGTGTTTTATACAAGAACCAGAACCGTAATCCATTTGTTCAGTGAAAAATAAAGTGATCTCACTCCAACTCTACAACTAGCATAAAGCTGGAAATTTATGATATTTCAGTCAGTAATATAATATATAATGGCATTTATAAAGCATTTCGAAATAGTATGTTGCGTGTATTTCATCGCTATTTGGATACATATGGTGTCTACTTCTCACTTCTCGTGATGTTCAAACGTGTCTCACAAATTAAAGTAAGTCTGTTAGAAATTGTGTTAAAATATCTTTATCAATATTAAAGTTACGAACATAAATTTCATGTTAGGTTTGAAATGATATAACTTCTATTTTGTACTGAATTAATGGATTATATCTGATGTTTCATATACAAAAGTTGTTTGTTTTAGTGTTTTCAACCACCCTTTAAATTTTAGTTATTGAATCACCCAGTAAAAACTACCGCATTTGAAAGCCTAACTTGATTCAGAATCATAAACAATCTATAAAATTTTCTCTGGAAAGCTTCTATAAATAGAAAAATGATGCTGTCTTTTGAATGTGTAATGTTTTACTAAATACATTTTGATTTATTCATTACATTCATCATAACAAATATAGATTCAACAATGTCAGAGTATGCTTGCGATTAGGATAATTATTGACGATAATCTTCATTTTATTTAAAATATTTCGAATAGAAAAACTTTTAAAACTTTATGAAAAGTACTCAGGTAGCTTATTATTTAGAAGAAATTTTCTCGGTTTAGAATCTGTTACTTAGATCCTCTGAATCGAAGTGATCAATGAAAAACGAAAAACGAATGTACGAGGACAGGTAATCGGTGTTATTCCGTAAATAAAAGCATAATTGTGAGTTTGACATTATTTCCGTTGTTTAATTTGCTTTTCTTGCATAGAACTTGAGAAACGAGAGATATTTTATCAATTTAAATCAATTTAAATTTAAAGCAAAGCACGATTATTAATATTAGCACGTATTTATACCGAAATTTATTTCAAATCATTACTTATATTTGTAGAAATATGAAGATTTATCTAATATCAGCTATAAGGCTAATGTATCTGAATGTGATGAGTTAGAAATGAAACAAAGTTCTTGCACCTGGAATCTTAACGCAAGAATAGTATATAAATTTGACACAATCGGACATCCGCATTTCAGAAACGAAAATGAGAAACTTGTTTTTGCCTTTAAAATATTTCTTGTAGCATAATTTCTCCTTGCAGTGCACATCTCTATTTATAAAAAAATTGACAAAACTCACTAAATGCGTGAAATAATCCCGAAATCGAGCTCAGTATATATTTTTTATATCTTTGAATGTGAAATAACTCCAGTGACGTCACAGAATTGAACGTCTGTGTCATCTAGCGGAAGAAAACAACGGTAAATGATGTCCCATTTTAAATCAATTCTGAAATATTAGTCAGATTTTGCTGTCTGATCTATTAACGAAGAAAGAATGCCCCAAATACGGAGAAGCTTTCAGCAGATGTACTAAGGTAAGTTTTATATCTTAGTAATTGCTGCCAGATAATGTGGTATTTTCACATATTAAAATAAAATTATGTTTAAAAGAAGAAATTATGAATAATTAAACTTTGTTGAATTAATATCATCTCATGTACCTCAACTAAGATGGTTCAAATCACAGATCTTAGCTCAGGTTCAGAAAGAAGAAATTGAAGATAGAAACGACATTGGACATCGACAAAAAGTTTCTGGTATAAATAACAGCATTGAAATATAAATCGAAAGTGAAATGCAAAAAGGAAGAGACTAAAACAAGTACAATTAAGAATACCTTTTCACTTTACACCTAATTTACGGCAGAATTGTTTTTTTTTTCTTTCGGGTTGAGTTGAGTTGGGTTGATTATTGACCGCCAATTATCTACACTTGGGATATAGGCCCGGGGGAGTGCCCTTCGTGGGGGTCTTTCTAAAGGAACCTAACCCGTATTTACGCATGGATAAATCCACGGCTCGAAGAAAACCACGAAAACTCCGAACGATTAGGCCGACGGCCGCGATTGGGATCGAACCCAGCAACTCCCGTCTACCAGCTTCGAGAGCAGAACCTCTCAGCCACTTTTTTTTTCTTTCGGCAGCAGTTACTCTAGTTTATCTGATGAAATGTTAATTGAAGAGTAACTAAGTGAAATCGAAAATAAAGAATGGAAAAATGCAATATCTCATGTCCCTACAGCACCAAGAAGAACAAGTGTTGTCTTATTTAGACTTGCTACGGGACACGATTGTCTACCTAATTACTTTTTCAGATTTGGTATTATTGAAAGTCCAAATTGCCCTATTTGTGGAGAGGATGTAATATTGAATGCACAGCATTTACCACTGTGCCACGCACTATCAAGTTACAGTATATCTGGCAGATATTGGGAGTCCAGGGAAGTAATGAGGACCTCAGAACATCAGCCTAATTGATTCTATTCCCTGCTTACAGTTGACGTTTTGTTTTCTATATTGTCTCTATATGTCACTCATGTTTATTGTTATGTTTATTGTTGAATTGTTTTGGTGGCATATAATAGTGTATAGATGTTTGTCAAAGTGCTATTGCTTTGAAAAAAAATTGAAGAGTTTCATGATAATATTAAGGTTAGTAGCTATGTAATCGATGAACATGTGGGTGTAACTTTCCAAGTTACTAATAAGATTGTTAAAGAAGGGGAAGCAAGCACAATGGCAATCAGAAGTCCCAAAAGTTGGAACTGACTAAAAGGGTGTTGGAATTAGTTTTATGAACTTTTTAAAATTAAAGAAGTTATCACTCTACCGCAATCGCCAAGTCAATAAAAAATAAAAAATACAGTGTTATAGAAATCAGCTGTACAGAATCTGCTATGTATAAAAATTTTGTTTGTGAAATAATTGTGTAAAACATTGGATAATGAACGAGAAAATAATGTTGTATTGTTTATTCATTAGATATTTTTGATTAATTGATCAAAATGTTTAAAGTATGAATGTAAAGCCTACCAAAAACTGTAAACTTAATTTTTTATTAAAGAAACGAAATTCATTATTAAGAAATTCTTAAATACACGGCAAATTCCCAGCACATATTGGGAACACATTTGGAACACTTTGGTTAAAAAAAAGTGTTCCAGTTACCTTAACGTGTACTGAATGTGTTCCCTTAATGTGTTCCGAATATGCTCCACTATAAAGAAAGTGTTCTGAAAGTTTACCGAAAGTGTTCTGCTCAGGATATCTGTTAAATTTAAACTTGGCCACACATTTGAGAACGCATTGAGCACTTGGGCACACTTGTGAAATCATTGCTTTCAAAAAGTGCGCTAGAAAGTTTGCTGAACAAAAGAAGTGTTCTTAGAAGTATTCTAAAACTGTTCCAAAAATTGCACTTCAAAGTGTTCTAAAGAAAGTGACAAAATAATTGTTCTACAAAGTGTTCTGAAAAGTGTATAAAGATTTGCTGTGAATTGCCTATAGGGGGTTTAAAGATTGAAGTGCAAAACTTTTTGCATGCATTTTTTAAAAATTATCGCGAAAAGTTATAATAAAAATGGATTTAACCTTAAAATTAAATTTTAATTTAAACAAAGCGCGTTAATTATTAATTTTATTCTTTTATTCCTCTTCACTTTTAAAAAGTGTGAATGTATGCAAACCTGTCTACGTACGTGAAAGAAAAACGTACAGACAAACCTTAACGTAAAATAAAACTTTTTCTAAAAAGAAAAAATCATTAAAATTAAAGAAAAAAATCTTTTCTATCAAAGAGAGAAATATGATGTACTTAGTATGCAGTGAAAATAAAATTTAAATGAAATAAAAAACAAATAGCATTTCTTTTTAATGTGAAGTTTTTCAAATGTCGAGAGCTTTCAAGTGCAAGAATTAATTGGAATAGTGCGTAGGTGGTCTTGCATAATGAATTGGCTAGTTTAATGTTATTTGTTTACATTAATTAGAAATTTCAAGGTAGTGAAGTAAAAAAAAAGTACTACGTAATTTTTCTCGCACTAAAAAAGGAACATCGGAAAGGAGATTTACATAGAATTGAGTTCCTTATTTTATTTTACATATCTATTTTTAAAACGTCCATGTACTTTTCATATGCTTTTTCACAATTTCGAAATTTATTTCAAGTTGTATAAAATAATTAAGCATTGGTATGAAAAAATTATTAATATATATGAAAATATCTTCGAATCATGAAATAATAATATGGATTAATAAAACAAATGTTATAAAAACAATAATGTGATTTAAATATTTATAAGTTATTAGTTGGCGAGATACTTTGAGAATATTAAAAATATTATTTTTTTAAAATAAAAATCATTACTTTTCCACGAATTATTTTTTACCTAAAATTAAAAAATGTATGATCTTAACAATTTTGGTTGTTTGTACATTACAATAAATATAATAATTCCTCTTTTATTGTATTTCTTGATAAATTTATGATTTGTCTCTTTATTTAGGTATTCGAAACTGTCCATTTGTAAGCATTCAATTTTCTAGTTGGTGGTAATTAGAAACTGTCATGAATTAAATATATATATATATATATTGCACATTATCATAAAAAATGCATCACAGAAAATGCAAACTTTTATTTGACAGCTTTCTATTTTTTTATAAGACTTATATTTCAATAATTTTTTTAATTTCCAGGTCAACTAAATTCCCGTTAGTGTCTTAAGTTTATCCATGGGTGCAATTTGTATAGATAAATTGCCATGAACAACAGTTGCTACTTATAAGCTTCTAAAATAGTATTTTCAAAAAGATAAATATCTAACATTATTTTATTGACTCATATCTAAAATACTTCAGAATGTGGAGCTGACTAACTCGGTGATTAGTTTTCCCTTTTTTTCTTAAAAAAAAATTAAAAAAAAATAAATCTAATATAATTATACAGCTACCACATAGAAACACAGTAAAGGAAGCTGGTTTTCACTTAATTTTGAAACAATAACAAAAAAAAAAAAAAAAAAAAAAAAAAACTGTATAAATGAGCAAATTTTGCTTATTTGTTTTTTCTACCACTCCATCTCTTTTTTTTTTTACTAATTTATCATTCAAATTAGGTATAACATTTAGATAACTTTTATTTAATTTCCTTATTCATTTATTTAAAAAGAATTTACTCTATCACGTTTATGGCGAGTTTTCGAGGAATATATTTCGGCTGAACTTATTACTTTAAGTTTAATCTGATAATATGCCGCCAAAAAATGTTTCCTTTTTGATATTAAACAATTCTCATAATCAAGTACAAGGAAATTTGATATTTTTGACCACGATAAGAAAGTAATTTATCTTAATAAATGTTGGTAAATTTGTGTATGTAAAACTGATACAAAACAATTTCATGCTGAAGAAACCTCAAAAACTTCCCTATTATTTTTAGAATCAGGAGAAGAGGGAGAGCGGGGGGGGGGGGGGGGGGGGCAAAAAGAGACACTAAAGAAAAAAAAATCTTCTAAATAAGCGCTACAAGTTTATCAAAAACTTGTATTTTAAGATGAAAAATATATAAAAGTTTAATTTTTACATTTAAATTATTATTGTTACTTAATAATACGTTATCGTGATTTTAATACATATTATTATTGTTTGGTTTTTGAAAACTACTGCCACTTGTAATTAATTTCAAAATTCAATTTTATGTTCTACAAGACGTTGAAAGTTTAGTTTTAATTGATATGTCAGTTTTAGATTAATAAGATATTAACTCACATTCTACTTTGTAAATTATAAAAAGCTTTTTTTTTTTTTTTTTTTTTTTTTTTTAAGTTACATACTTTCAGTTGCTGGAAGCATGTTATTACCCCTTTTCTTCTTATTGCTTTGGTAGTAACAGCCAACAATAGTTTTCTATTGACTCTCTATATCGCTTTGTGTACCTTTTATATTTAATCTTTTGTTTATGTTTAATTTGTTTAAATTCCTATTTTGCAATAGTTGTACATATAAAGCTGCAAATTAACTTTTAGGACAAATGAAGAAATTTTGTTCTGTAATTCAAGAAATATATTTTTTAGCCTTCTGTAACACTGAAATTATTATTATTATTATTATTTTATAATCTGACAACATTTGTTAAAAGACTATTTTTTAAAAGTGTCTTTTTCATAACACCATTCAATTTGACATATTATTTATATGAATGTTACAAGAACAATCTATTAATACCCCACATCTGGTAATAAAGGTTAAAAGATTTAGGCAAAAAAAAAAATGCAGCATCAAAAATATAACTTTAAGATTTTGAAAAAAAGTTTTCACAGCTTCATCAAAATTTTGGAATTTAAAGCCTGTTTTACAAAACATTTTCTGTTTACAAAAAAATATTTTAAAAATTTTTATTCATCTATTTTTTTCTTCTCGGAAAAAGTATTAGTATTAAAATTGTGTTTTAAAATAGTTTAACTTTCTCCAAGTTTAATGTGATCTCACCACATGTAAACATACTAAAATCTGATAGTATAATGTTCTTTTTTTAAAGAAAATAAGTCTAATTACTACAGAGCGCTCGAAAAGTAAAGGTTTTCCTTGTAATTTCGCCCCAATTTTTTCAGTGTCTAAAACATGAGAAAAGATTCATAAACAAATACAGACTGAAAACATTTCGCCGTAGCTCTAGATTTATTTCTCTCAGTAAAATGATAAAAAATTTGGTAAAATACTAAGACTACAAGATATATAAAAACAAAATGAAAATATCTATTTAAACAATGATTTTTCCAGTGGTTGAAAAGAAAAATCTCAGTAATACAATTAAAAGGAAAAAAAAAACATTTACGGAAAAAGAAGTCGTATGCTTAAATTAGTACTCAAACTAATGAAGAAATTTATTTGTGTTTTTAAAAAATATATAATCTTTTTTAATTAATTGTTTTACGTATAGTTTTGTATAGGTTTTCTTAACCCTTAATTGCATAGTGATGTAAATTTCCATCACTTTTTATTTAACTTTTAATAAATAAATCAACTTCTTCGCCACCACTATATTTATATAGAAATATTAATCCAGTAAATTTCCCGTGAACTATGTTGCTGAACAAAGTTAAAAATCTATCTTAAAATTTCTGATGTCTAATATTTAATATATGTATAAAAAAACATAATTGTAAAAGAAAAACTCATGCAAAGAAGGGTTAACCTAACAAATAACATTCTAATATTTTAACATCCGTTACAAGTTATGTACAGTTTTCATTTATTTATTCGTTTGATAAAAAGTTAACTAAAACAAATCTACGAAAATTTATTAACATGTTCATTAGAAATTTAGAAACTCTAATACTTTCTAATTGAGTAATTAGAAATTTAGTAACATGACCGATTTTAATAATAGAAAAGTATAAATTTACGGGGTTAAAATAACTTTTCTTTAAACAAGTGAATGAAATTATATTTAGACATAAACCATACTATTATGAGAGGTAAAACACGTTTAAGATTTTGAAATGATGGTTTAAAAAAATAATTTTCAGAAAATGAAAAATATTCATGTAATTTAATATAAAAAAAACTAATAGATATTCAATTATATAAAAATGTTAATGAATATTCTCTTTATTTTTTTTTTATCGTTACACGCAGTCTTCTTGATATTTTTCTTCCGATGAAGCCAAATAATTGTTGAAATATTCGTCTTTGCTACAGAACACTTTTGTGTTATAGAAATCTCAGTTTTTTGCATTTAATTTAGTATGAAGAAAATAACAGGGTTGTGTTTGTGTTTTAAAATATTTTATCCTTCTCGAAGTTTATTGTAATTTCACCACAAGTAAATAGACACAAAAGGTTCCTTCCTATGTTATTATGTTATTATTTTTAAGAAAATAAGTGAAATTACCCAGAGTGCTAGAAAACTAAAGGCTTTCTTTGTAATTTAAATGTTAATGACTATTCTTGTTTTTTCTTTAAATGTTATCGTTACACGCAATTTTCTTAATATTTTCCTGCCGATGAAACTAAATAATCGTTGAAATATTCGTGTTTGTAGAACTGCTACAGAACAATTTCGTGTTATATAAATCTCAGTTTTTTGCATTTAATTTAGTATGAATGAAATAATAGGGTTGTGTTTGTGTTTTAAAATATTTTATCCTTCTCCAAGCTTATTGTGATTTCACCACAAGTAAATAGACACAGAAGGTTTCTTCCCGTGTTATTATTTTTAAGAAATGTAATTTTATATAAAAAAACTGATAGCTGTTCAATTATATAAAAAGGTCAATGAATATTCTTGTATAAAAAAATGTTGTCGTTACACGCAATCTTCTTAATATTTTCCTTCCGATGAAGCCAAATAAATGTTGAAATATTCGTGTTTGTAGAAGTGCTACATTTTTATGTTATAGAAATCTCAGTTAATTTAGTATGAAGAAAATAATAGGGTTGTGTTTGTGTTTTAAAATATTTTATCCTTCTCGAAGTTTATTGTGATTTCACCACAAGTAAATAGACACAAAAGGTTCCTTCCTATGTTATTATGTTATTCTTTTTACGAAAATAAGTGAAATTGCCCCAGAGTGCTAGAAAACTAAAGGCTTTCTTTGTAATTTTCTCTAGTTTTTTTCAGTTGCTAAACATGAGAAAAGTTGCATAAACAAATACGTTTTATAGGCAAAAACTGTTTTGTCGTAGCTCTAGAATTATTTCCCTTGGTGAAATGACAAAAACTGCGGTGAAATACTAAAACATATAAAAAAAAAAGAAGAAAAGAATGAAAATAGTTATTTAAACAATGATTTTTTTCAGTGGTTTAAAAAGAATCTAAGAAAGTAATCAAATGACAAAGAAGAAAAAAACATGTTTACAAAAAAAAAATAGAGAGACATTTTTATGCTTAAATTAGTACTTAAACTAATGAAATTTTTTATTTTGTTTTAAAAAGAAAAGTGTAATATTTTTTTTTAGTAGCGTTATGTAGTTTTGTGTGGGTTATCTTTTTATAACGTATAGTATTCCAATATTTTAATATGCATTACATGTTATGTCCGATTTTAATTTATTTTATAGTTTAATAAAAAAAAATATATATATTTAAAAAATACTCTTCTGTAATTTATTAACGCGTGCATTAGAAATTTAGAGATACTTTAGTAATTAGAAGTTTGGTTACTTGGGAGATTAGTATAATATGATAATATAAATTGATGGTTTGAAATAAATTTGACTTTTTATGAGTTTATTAAACAAGTGATTAAAATGTTATTGAGACATAAAAATTTTGTTAACTTTCATATTAAGGGGTAACATAAAATTTTAGAAGGGATGATTTTAGGAATCTTTATTTTTTAGAAAATGAAAAACACTCATCTCACTAAACAAAAAGTTACATAATATACATATTTGACATAGGTTGCTTTGAGACCTATAAGCTACAAGGCTGTTGTTTCGAATGATCCATATTTTTATTAACAGAAATACATACAGGACTTTTGACAAATTACATAAATCTTCTTCTTGAGGGCGGGATAGACACAGGGAAGGTGATAGCACTGAAGATACACACACAAGGACATCCATCCTTACTCGGGATTCGAACCTTGGGCCCTCACCGTAGCTGATGCCTCCGCTATCAACCACGCTGCCGGGCGGCTGTTATACATATTCAAGAACACAAAAATCATAATAAATATTTATGTTATAAATAAATGGCATAGTCAAACGCATTCTATTTTTAGAACTTTTTGACTGCAAGTTCCAATCGCTGTGTAGAATTTCCAAAAAGGAGAGAAAAAAAACCTCTATATGGAAGAAATATGAAAACAGAGATGTCACAGTACGATAGAAATATATAGGCAAAATATCAAATTTTAAACAATTGTGAGTCATTAAAAAGTTACTATGTCATTAAAACTTATCTTTCCCTTTGAAAAGGTAACGTGATTGTAATCCAAATTGACGCTCTTCTTCTGCTGTAAATAAATCTCTTCATATAAAATCCCTTCATACTTATAAAATCTCTTCATATTTCTTTAGATACCAAATACAGAAATGTTTATGAACATTTTATTTTAAACCATTGAAAATTACTAAAAAAAAACAAAAAAAAAACAATGCTATATCAATTTGAAAAACTATCTGCATATTCCACGCGTGATAATATTTTACGCATAATAAATAATCGTAAGTACGTAAAAGTGCTATAAATTATTAGTTTTTATATTTTAACCAAAAAAAAATTTTCTACGACAAAAAAAATTCTATTTCTTTTTCTTTTTTACAATTATTAGTAGTACTCTGCGACGTAATTGATTAATGACATGCAAAGATGAGACCAAAATAAATAATATGCATATATCTCGGTACAACATGCTATATTTTTTCTTCCATTTACAAAGAACAATTTTCATAAAATTTCGAAGAAGAATAAAACTAATACTCCAATCAGAATTTCTTATGTAATTGACTCAAAAAAGTATTGACTTTTTATGATAAAATGGGAAATTGATTTAATTTGACAATTTATTGCAAATATATACAAATAACATTGAAGTCGTGGAATGATTGATGATTTTATAAATTATCTCGAATGATTTATATGGGAGAGACGAATGACAGATGTGTATAATTTAACATTTAGTCATACAATTCAATTCAATGAGAACTTTTTTCCAGTTTAATCCTTTGAGGGGCGGTGGTATATATTATATACCACCTAATTTTAATCCTATTCAAACCAGAAACTTTTAATAAAATTTTACTTTTTTAACTTTGACGGGAAAAAGTTGGAAATTGCCTTTCCTTATTTTGAACTAAATTCTTTCGTAAATACCGGTGTGAATTTGACGTTACAGGAACACAATTGATTGCCTCTGAAAGGGTTAAAGACCACTTTCATTAACCCTTTGACTACTAACGCCATGTATGTGCCTACGGAGTACATCAAATGTCACTCGTGAAAAGTTTAATGCGGTCAAATGTTATCTGTAGATTAATTTTAACAAAATTATTCTAATTGGTTAATAAATTATATGAGTTGTAATTTTCCAACTAGAAGATAAAATGTCCTGGCTAGGATTCGAACCAGGGACCTCTTGGCTGATGCTGCCAATGCTCTGACAACTCAGCCTTTCTGGACGAATCTGGATAACCTAATTCACCGAGGTGGTAAACTTATTGATATTATGGCCTGCTCATGGTCACTGATAATATGGCATCTGGTCTGATATCAGAATCAGCTCAACAGAATAAATCGCATGCAATGGAACTCCAGTAAACGTTCGATACGTAATTACACTAAATTAATTTTAACACAATTATTCTAATTAGTAAATAAATCATATAAGTTGTAATTTTCCAATTGTCAGCTATGATCAATAAAGTTATCTGGGCGAATTTGGTTCTCCAGATTTGTCCAGAATATCTCAGTTTCCAGAGCATTGGCAGTTCAGCCAAGAGGTCCCTGGTTCGAATCCTGGCCTAGACATTTTTCGCCCAGTTGGAAATTACAACTCATATGGTTTTTTTTTACCAATTGGCATAATTGTGTTAATATTAATCTAGTGTAATTACATATCCAGCGTTTACGAGAGTTCCATTACCTGCGATTAATTCCGTTGAGCTGATTCAGATATCAGGCCAGATGCTATGATCAATAAGGTTAGCTGGGTGAATTAGGTTCTCCACATTCGTCCAGGATAGCTCAGTTTGCAGAGCATTGGCAGCGTCAGTCAAGAGGTCCCTAGTTTGAATCTTGGCCTGGACAATTTTCGTCCAGTTTCAAAATTACAACTCATAAACTCATATGATTTATTTACCAATTGGAATGATTGTGTTAACATTAATCTAGTGTAATCACGTATCTAGCGTTTACTGGAGTTCCATTACCTGCGATTCATTCCGTTGAGCTGATTCAGATATCAGGTCAGATGCTATTATCAATAAGGTTAGCTGGGTGAATTAGGTTTTCCACATTCGTTCAGGTTAGCTCAGTTTGCAGAGAATTGGCAGCTTCAGCCAAGAGGTTCCTGCTTCGAATCCTGGCCTTAACATTTTCCCCCCAATTTGAAAATTACAACTTATATGATTTATTTACCAAATAGAATAATTTTGTTAATATTAATCTAGTGTAATTACGCGTACAGCGTTTACTGGAGTTCCATTACCTGCAATTCATTCCGTTGAGCTGATTAAGATATCAGGTCAGATTTAATGATCAATAAGGTCAGCTGGGTGAATTAGGTTTTCCACATTCGTCCAGGATATCTCAGTTTACAGAGCATTGACAGCTTCACCCAAGAGGTCCCTGGTTCGAATCCTGGCCTGAACATTTGTCGACCAGTTGGAAAATTACAAATCATATGACTTATTTACCAATTGTAATAATTTTGTTAATATTAATCTAGTGTAATTACGTATCTAGCGTTTACTAGATTTCCATTACCTGTGATTTATTCCGTTGAGCGGATCCAGATTTCAGGCCAGATTTTGATAGTCTAAGAGACAGCTCAGACGAGGAAATCAAGGCCGCAGAGCACAATGTCATTCTCGGATTCCTTTATTAAGGTACATAAAAAATACAATGTTCAAACACTTGCCGTGCCTGGGGCGGACCCACACGCGACACGGACAGTGTGGTTTTGAATGGTATAAAACTAAAAAATATACAAATAAATTCCTCGCTGCCGTAAAACAGATTTCCCACGCGACATTGGGCAGTGAAGTTGGTGGTGGATTTAGTTCAGAACGGCATCAAATGACACTTGTGCCATCACACACATTGGCACTTGTACTGCTGAAGTCTTGGTGATTATTATTCGTGGAACAGGGTGTACTCCAGGCTTCGAGTGTGTTAAATTTCATAGGGAATGAGAAAATATGTGAATATTTTTAATCTTTGATAAAAATTTTGAACGCGTGGGGATGTTGGGAAGCCAACACTTAGGGGGCGTGGATGGGGGAACGATGTGCCACCCGTGCCTGAGAGAGCATTGATGAACTCACGCACTCACCACCCCTGCCTGAGAGAGCAGTGATGAACTCACACACTCACCACCCCAGATGCTATGATCAATAAGGTTAGCTGGGTGATTCGGTTCTTCACATTCGTCCAGGATACACTGTTAAAAATAATCTGAAATTCACGGGTATTCTTTTCCTGAATTTTACAGAAAAAATTCCTTTTCGCGATAAAAGGTTATTTTCCGTTAAAAAGCAGAAAAATTCATCATATTTCCTCAAAACAACAGAATGGACGGAGACGAAAGAGGGCAACGGAGCTATTCCGTTATCTGCTGCATATTTATTTCCAATGTTTAAAAAACTGACATGTTGCTGCACAGAAAAACTAAAAATTCAATAAATTAAAATTTCGAGTTTATTTAAAACAACAACAATAACAACAAAATAGTGCTTCCGAATTAAAAAAAGTAAAATTTTCGCATTCTTTTAAAATTATTTTCAATTTATTTTCTAAAGTTATAAGAAAATATTTGCACTTAAAATATATTCAAAACAAACAAATTAAAAAATATATATAATAGTTAAATTAAGTGACAAAAAAAATCGATTTTACTCAAAAAAGCAACAAACAAAAATAATGCTTTCGAATTAAAAAATAATACTTTTAAATTAAAAAGTAATAATAATAACAATTTTCTCATTCCTTTAAAATTATTCGAAATTTATTTTTTAAAGTAATAAAAAGCACTCGCACTGAAAATATATGCTAAGCGAACACATTTAAAAAATATATAATAGTTGAAAAAAAATATCGATTTTCTCAAAAAAGCAAACATTTTTTATCGATTTTTTTTCAAAATATAATATTCATATTTTACATTTATCAATCAAATTAAGAGTATATATAATTCGTATTTTTATCCTATATTAATATTACAATTTTAAAACATCACCATCATCTCATAACGAAATCTCCCTGCAATTAACTTCAAAATTACCAAGCTTCTAAACCCCAAACTGTTTAAGTTCTAAGCCTTCATTTTGAGAAACCCCATATCATCCTCTTAAACTGCTACTCTAACAATCGCCCACTGGTCGAATGGGCAAGACACTTGATTTGAGGCAATGTCATCCCTGGTTCAAACCCGATGTTCTTGAAGTATATCAGATAATAAATACTCCCGCAATAGTCGACAGATGGCAGCACATATAGAGATGTAATTTTTTTTTAAACCGAGTTTAATTATAACGGATAATTTCCTTTCCTGCCAGTGCAGCCAGGAATATTTCCGTGATTTCTGAGAGCGTTAACGGAAATTTGCCGCTTCTGTAAACGGAGTTTGTCCTTACTTTATCTTTCAAAACTGAAAATCTACTAACGGAACTGAAAATGCCCGGCAACTTTGCTGCCAGTAGTTTTACACCGTGAATTTGAAGATTTATTTTTAACAGTGTAGCTCATTTTACAGATTATTGGCAGTTTCAGCCACGAGGTCCCTGGTTTGAATCCTGGCTAGGATATTTTTCGCCCAGTTGGAAATTTACAACTCATATGGTTTATTTGCCAATTGGAATAATTGTGTTAACATTAATCTAGTGTAATTACGTATACAACGTTTACTGGAGTTCCATTACTTGCGTTTTATTCCGTTGAGCTGATTCAGATATCAAGCCAGATGCTGTGATCAATAAGGTTAGCTTGGTGAATTGGTTTCTGTGCATTCGTCCAGGATAGCTTAGTTTGCAGAGCACTGGCAGCGTAAGAAAATAGGTCATTGGTTCCAATCTTAGCCTGGACATTTTTCGCCCAGCTGAAAAATTATAATGTTAACTGTACCTATGTAAACTATTTACAATTTTATTTTCTATTTCTAGCATTATTGTATGTTCAGATTGCGAACAAACTGTTAATGAAAAAATAGACAATCCAAATCATAAACTCTTTTATCTATTTTTAGATAACGAATTAAGTATAAATAAATAAAACTAGCAATCAGCTTTTTTATTTTTTAGTTTCTTTTGGAACATTCTAGAAACTATAATTTATACAATCATATTTAATGATATTTACATCCTTGAAGTGGAAAGACAATTCGTCTAGAATTTCAGTAGATATTCAACAAACCGTGTAAAACGTGAAAACGTCCGATCACTGCCGCTTAATTTTTGAACAGTAATGTATATGTAAGACTGTTCATAATATCTAGTGTGTTAGAATAATTCAATTCAAACTATTGACTAAATTGAGGGTGTTGAGCCACGTTTTCGAACTTCTGAGATATTTCAATTTGAAAATTTGATCCAATACTCAAATCAAGATATATAACCTAAAGTTTTTCGTCCATGTCTTAGTAACATTTGAGATAGTCCGAGTAACAATATGGCATTACTTTTACGTTCTTTGTAAATTATCTATCTTCATTGGGGACATAAACGTCTGAGGCAAAACCAAAACCTAGGACATATACTGCCATTAAGTGACTTTAGAAACAAATTATATGTAGGATATTATAATTTAAAATATTAAGCAACATATTAAAGTGTTAGATTTATTTAATCAAAAATGTGGCTTGGCACATTCTTGTCCTGAACCCCTCAAATGACTTTGACTAAATACCCTTATATGTACTTGTGGAATGTATCGTCATCACTACAAATTACACGGCATAGCATTAGAACAAAGTAATCAGTAAAAAAAAAAAAATACTTGCATTGATTACTCGAAGTAATTAGTAGATCGGAAACTAATCCGACCCGTTCAGTCGTCCATGAACAGTTAAAAATATTAATAATAGAAAGAGTGTTAGGAAGTTGGTGTTAAAACAAATCCATATACTTCTTCCATGAAGCGAATTTGTTAATTGTTCTTTACAAATAATACTAGTAATAAGGGTAATAACAATAATGATTATTTCTAATGTTTGTCTAAAAAAATTGATAGTTTAAATATTTTGTTTGAAAACACGAAGTGTTTTTTTAATAGCCAAAATAAGAAATGACTTTTGTAAAATAAACATTTATTTAATCCTTTTCATTTACACAAATTCAACATAATCTAAACTAAATAAATTATCAATCATATCGTAATAAATACATAAATACCATTTATTAAAAATATGGAATTTGAAACATGTTTAAAAAACATTTTTTTTACAAGTAAAATGTGAAATGACTTTTAAGATAACTTGTAAAACAAACATTTGTTTATACTTTTTCATTTCCACATATTCAACATATTCTAAAATAAATAAATTATCAATTATATTGAAGTAAAATTGCAAATACTATTTATTTTTAAAATAATCTTTCATTTACAGTTTTATAATTAAAAAAAAAAAAAAAAAAAAAAAAAAAACATTATTTTAAGTTCATTTAATCACATTTTGAGAACTAATGCTTAAAAAAATAATTACCATATCATTCACTCAAATATACTTTGCCATCTCTTGTCAAGTTTAAAAATTTTTAAAATAAGCCCAGATATATAATTTTTCATGCCTTTTTTTTTTTAATAAAAAGCCAATAAACACTGAACAAGTTTTAAAAGAAATTTTTCTTACTAGATATAAATTTAAACAATGAAAAAGTTGTGAAGACACAAATCTCTAACAAAACTACATTCATTAATATATTCATTAGTCTGCTTTGAAGTTTAAGGGAAAAAAAAAGTTAAGGTTTTTCCGCCGAATTAACAATGCTTGCAAAGTAAAAGTTGTTGAATAAATACATTCAAAATTTGCATTAATAGGATAGAAGTATTAAAAAGAGATTTTCTTAAGATAAATAATTTAGAATGACGAAAAATTTGCGAATTTCTTTCTTTCCTAATTTATTTTTTTGAGAGCTGTAACCTGAATAACAAAGTTTTTGTCGCTTAGTTTATTACTGTTTTTTTATTTTTTAGAGTGTCATTAGATTCCAGTAGTATTTTTAAGATGCTTTTAAATTTTTTTTTTTTTTTTTTTTAGTTTTCGAGAGTTTTCCTTAATTAAACGTGCCATAATTTGTAAGATGTAATATACTAAGAACTGTTATTTTGATTTATGATATAAAATATATTGAATCGAGAGAAAACAAAAAAAAATGTGTTAAATAATTTTTTATACGATAATCAAAACTTCTTTGAACATGGTACTTATCGTAGGGGTTTAAATGATTTTTTAAAAATAAGTTATGCTTTTTTATCTGTATTATTTTTCTTCAAGTTATTTTTATATTATTATTTCCAAATATTTAATATTATTAAATTCTCTTAATTATTTTAATTTAGAAATTGTCTTTAAGCAGAAATTTAACCTTAAAGATACTTTTTTAATACATTGATAGCAATTAATACTTATTGATTTTAATTACAAAAATTTAATTAAATGATTATTAAAATGAGTAAATAAGTTAGTAATAAGTAGGTATTTACTGATTATTTTATTAGATTCGATGATTACATACTGCTAATTGAAGGGAGTCTCAGTTTTAAAACAGTGATAGTCACAAATGAGTTATCCATCGGTCTTTACTTTAGTGGAACAGATTTTATCGGTTTTTCCTTTTTATGCTCGTTTTAAACTATGTTTTTCGAAAAACTACTTTCAGTTTTGTCTCGATCCAAGGTTATCAAACGGCAATAAGCTTCTAAATGTAAAAAAAAAAAAAAAAAGAAGCTTCTGAAGGTGGAATGAAAGAAAATAGAAAGCATAAACATACATTTAAAAGCCAAAGATGCAAAATTTATAGATATGTTTAAAAATCAAATGTAAGACCATGTCTTCATCAACGTTCATTTATAAAATTTTCATCTATAAAATGAATTTCAAATCACCTTTGACTAAAACTAAACTGTTATGCGCCTCCCAAACAAATAAGTCATACTGTTAATGACCTACAAATAAGAAAGAAATAGTCAGTCGGTAGAAAGAGCTAAAATCGAAAGAGAGAAAAAAAAGTCTCCTAAGTAAAAAAAAAAAAAACAGCAACTATCTGCATACAATAAAAGTCCATTACAACGACAGTTCAAAATTTGTGGTGAAAATTGCCATTATACTGGATTTACCGTTAGGGGATATCACCTATTCATATCACCTCTGTTTTGCTCCTAGAACAGGTGTCTCACCAGACATTAGAAGCTCTTCGAGATCATGTCATGCAGAAATGATCCGTTATGATAGGGGGATAAGGATTTCTCACGCACTGTCTCACGTACAGCTGACATCACCTTAGTTACGTCGGTATCTGGGAAGTCTTCGGCTCCGTTCTGCTTGGTCCATTCATCCAGCTGTCTCGAAACTTTCAGGAAGGAAGATTGGTGGTGATGAAGCGAACGTTTTGATGTATACCGGCCGATTTCTGGAGTTAGTTTTATTTTGGAGGAACATCCAAAGCACATGGGATCTGTTTATTCCTGGATTTAGGCTTCAAGACAGCGGTTTAGGTGAGATATAGTGCATTTTTCACAAACTGGTTTTAAGGAAAATTTATTAAAGAAGACATCATTGGCACATTCTGCATCGTTTATTAGGGTGTAAAAGGTGACAGTATTGTGATGAAACCAAAACAAACTGGAATCAATAAAAAAAAAATCTTCCGTCTTTTTTTAAAAAATCTTTTTCAGATAAATCCGGAAACCACAAATCCCACACAACAGAAGACACAAGGCATCCCGGGAATCGAACTTGATACCCGTTAACTTGCTCCCAGCGTTATTCTAGTTCACTAAAGCAGCATATTATGAATGAATGCATGTAGTTACTTTATCTGATTGGTTGGTGCATATCTCCATTTTTCTGGTGTAAGTTACGATCTTTTTCGAGGTTAAACCACAAAGACGAGATTTTGGAAGTTAAAAAAGAAAGGCACCGTGGTGTTCATTTAATTAATTTACAGTAATGAATGGTTTAATCTTGAAATAAAAATTGTAACAGCGGGCTTTTTGTTTTCTCCTAAATATATTTGCACTAAAAGTAAATAATTAATTGTAATTTTTTTTAAAATGCTTACTTTTATTAAAATTCACAAAAATGTCAACTTATATTATATAGCACAAATTTGTGCGTCGCTCAATGCTGACGTCATAATGATGCGAGCAACAATGTGGTGAAAATGGGTAAATGTTGCAACAATGGAGCAATTTTTTCAATTAAACAATCGTAACGTTTTTTTTTCTATGGAGAAAATGCAAGTTTTGAGCCGACGCTAACCCCTCTTAGGGATCGCATTTGAAAAAAAAAATAATGTCTAATTCATGTATTGCCCTCCGTAATACATATATATTCGAAATTTAAAAACTCTTCGTCAACAGTAAGTGGGTGAAAAATGGGTATCAAGATTTGATTGCCACATATATACAGAGATGTAAGTTAAAAGAAAGTATGTAAAAAAAAAAATAATTTTTTCAACACATTAGTTTTTTGTATTTTTTCTAAGCTGAAGTTTCAGTCCTTGGGGAGTCCTTAATACATTAAAAAAAAATTGATATAATTATAACATAATCTTGTTAGAAGGAGAAGGAAAAACTTCTGAAAGTGTTCAAGTACATTTAATGAGAAAAAAAGTGATAATTATTTTACTTATAAGTGATAAAATCAAGGTATCATAATAATCTAAAAGATGTATGTGCAGGTTTTTATTTTTATTTTTTAAAGTATCATTTGTCCATCTGATACTCAAGGGAAAAAAAGAGTAAGAAGTAAAATTTCTTCCTAAATACATTCTAATGAAAAATGAAAAGAAAAAAGAAATAAAATTTGTTCTCTTAAAAAAAAAGCAAGAAATAATCAACTAATTTTTTTTGTCATGTATCTAATACTTATTATTTGCTTAAGCATCATCTGATGCCAAAAAAGCATATAAATCAATTGATAAAAATGCAAAAAATGGGTGGTTGAAAAAAAAATGAAACTTGAGCTTTTGGAGGACGAAAATTATTTATATGAAATTATTAATCGGAGGATTTTGTTACTAAACTTATAAACTCAAAATAAAAAAAATAAAAAAATATGAAAGTTGGGTTTGAAAAATAAGTTGGCGCTAAGATGTTTTTACGAATATTTTTTGTATTATTAAGTATATTTTGAGAACAATTATTTTTATTTCATGAAATGTCTTATTTATCTTATAGCGGAAAAAAAATGTTTAATTCTCGTAGTAATTAATATGTGTATAAAGTTTCTGGAATTGGAGAGTATTTTTGTTAAGTTTTACTGTCACATTTTTATTAAAAGAGAAGTTTAAGTTTCAGAAGTTAATCAGCAAACATTTTTAATAATACATAAAATAATATATTTTAGTTAAACTTGTTGGTTAATCAATTAATTGATTAAACTTTTTTTTTTTTATGAAGATAGTTGCGTATATACATTTATTTTAAATCATATGCAGAGGGTGGATGAAAACTAATTATTATTAAATTTTTCTTTTGTTTTACTTTTGGAAGAGACATCATGTCTAGTAAAAGACATACAGGATGACTTTTTACTAACATAGAACTTTAAACTGAAATAACTTCTCAGAGCCTCACTAGATGGTGGGACAAATGCGTGCAGTGAGACAGGGCTTAAAAGGAATTTGTTTTGTGTCAGTTCCACGCAGTTTTGAAAATGTCACCCAAAGCGTCATATTCAGCTGAAGATAGTAATTTTATTGTTAAAAATTGGTATTAATGTGGGGAAAATGCAAAACTATTTCTACAAAAATGGTCTTCAACATTCAGAAACCGACCTGAGCCCTGAGTTATCGCCTATCAGTAAACAAATCGTTATCCTCGTACATTGCATTGGCCACCTTATTCACCAGATATGAATCCATGCGATTTCTGTTTTAGAGGTCATATGAAAGATTTGTTTTACAAGAAAATGACGGCAGATCTCATTAGCTTCAAAAGTTCCATAACTGACTCATATTATAGTATTAACAAAAACGGAAAACTATGCGTCAAACATAGATTATGAAATACTTTCCAACACATCTAGACAACTGTAACGAAACTGCACCGTTAAATGAGGTGAAAGACGATATGTAGTAAACAGTTTAGGAAACAACTAACACTTTTAAAAATACAGTTTTAGCATTTAACCTCCATAGTCAAAAAAGTACTCAAATTATTTTGTTCAGCCCTGTATATGATCTATAGACTTTAATATATACTACATAGCATGATAAAAATTAGTTCAGCTAGAAAATTCACTTTTAGAAATTTTCGTCAATGGAAGGAAATGCTCTCGAAATCTTTTGTACAGCCCTGCATATTATATAAAGATTTTTGTGCACACCACATATTAAACTAAAATTTAATTCAGGTAATAACGCATAAGGTAACTTAAAACTTACTTCGAGCAATTACCAACCATTAACTACAATGCATCTTGTACTATGTGTAGCCCTGTATACAAATTTATTTATATTCCACAAACTTATATCAGTCTACTAAATACAGTTCGGCAGGAAAATGCGTAACACAGTTAAAAATACCCTTAAGAAATGTACTCTCATAGTTAGTAATACTTACAAATTCCTTTGTGTAGCCCTGTTTATGATCAACGGAATTTATAGACATCACGTACTATGCAAACATTTAGTCAAACCTAAAAATCCAAACCAAAGTTGAAAACGCACTTATCACACATAGACTTTAATTATCGAACAAAGACTGTAACCGAATTCTTTTTTTGTGTGTCCGTGTAAATGAACGAAAAAAGCAATGCACACCATACTATTCGGTGAGCAATTTTTAGTGCATCTCAGTAATACATATAAATTTCATTATGTTTTAAATAGTGAAACATCATTAAATTACATTGCAAACGATTTTTCCCCGTAGAACATTGTGTGACAGAATTATTTTTTGTGACCCTGTAAATGAATAATAAATGTTTTGTACACAATATTTTAGAAAAAGCATGTTTTAGTGCGCTACATAATTGTATATCGATTTCATCACGTTTCGAATGGCGTAACATCATCAAAATGCACTAGAAACGATTTTTTCTCATTGACCATAATGTAACTGAATACTTTTGACTGCCCTGTACATAAACTATAAATGCTACACACTTCCTTTTCAACAGAGCTCATGCTATAGTAAGTGCCAATCACATACGAAAATACCAGGTCAATTAGAGTATATTTACGATAGTTAGAGCACGGACAGATGGCCAGACGGCGGACAAACCGAAGTCATAAACACTTTTCAACGATGTTGTAAAGTGTTAAAAAGGAATAGTATAGTAAAAATATTATAGCATAAATGAAATATCTTCTCCTAGAATGGGCGGCGCGAGGCGCAATCGAAGCTCCCTTCCTTCAGTTACTTAGCAGAACGGTAGTACACCCGATTAATGAAAATTACACCAGAGAATTTTAAAAGCTAAAGCCAATAAGTTTAAGACATCGACTAGCGGATCCGATCGGACCAGGGCGTTTAATACGTCGAATGATAGCGGTAGCTTCGAGATCATTAGTGCATGAAAGATGATTACAGTTCTTTAAATTTAACTAAACAGAGCTACTAACATTCATCTTATTTTACTTCAGGAAAACGTTCTCACATATTTTCTGACAAGATTACGTGTAATTTTAAATATCCTGAATAGTAATGTTATGTAAAACCTTAATAATAATAAAGGAAAGAAAGCTTCAGCTTGACGGAATTGATCAACCTTCATGGGTTCTGTAAAGTTACTAAAATATCACTTCTATAATAGAAAAGAAAAAAAAATGTAAATCAGAGACGAATTAAATAATTTTATAGTGAATACATAAAAAAAATCATTTATAAATTAGTGTAACATTTTAAATCTTTATCGGTTTATCAATTGTCTATTATTTATGTGGTTTAATGGTTATTATTTACAAAAGTTTTATATATATATATATATATATATATATAGAGAGAGAGAGAGAGAGAGAGAGATAGTGTAAAATTCGCACGTATGCAATTAAAATGCACATTCTCATATTAAACAAGCCCCAAATTAAAAAAGTTCTCCTCTCAAAGCCAGTAGACGGGGGTTCGAACCCTATCACGCCGTCTGCCTAATTGTTCGCAGTTTTCCGTGGTTTTCTTTGAACCTTTCATAACTTTTCGTATATATGGGTTACGTTTTCGTAGAAAGACACCGACGGAGGGCACATGCACCTAGTATATCTTGCTTAGATAATCTACCTTATTAAAAAACACCCATCTTATCTAAACTTTAAATTGGGTCGCTTATATTAATAAAGTCTACATAAGGGTGATACAGAACTGATGAGTAAAACTATAAGTGGTAGCAGTTGATAGTATACGAACATAATTTGAATAGTAAAACAGGATCACAATCAGTCCATTCAGTCAAAAAATTCATCAATCATTCATCATTCATTCAATTATTTTTCAGTCAAAAAATACAGATTGTCTTACTACAAACCAAACCTATATTTTTGTTCATATCATTCACATTAATGAATATCTTTTATGGAAATTTTCAATTGAATAATTATGATTTGTGTGAAAAATGATGTGACCTCGTCAATAAATCTGGAGATGCATTGTATTTCTCTCAGTGACACCTATATCGTGTCATATGCAAGACTTATTATGGAGCTTCTAACCCAGTGCTAATTGGGCTCGAGTGATATTCATTTCTAGCATTTATCATGATGTCATTACAGAAAAAAAGGAAGTTAAGTAAAATTATCGTTATAAAATCTTCACTACTTTTATACTAATGAATTAAAAGTGGGTTCGGCTTTGAGTGCATACTCTAAAAATGACATTTTCAAAACTGAGCAAAAAATACTCAAATCTGAGTATGTCGCACAGTCAAAATGGCTCCGAATCAAAATTACTCAAGTTTGAAACGTATATATATATACTCATTGCTGAAAACATGCACACACTGAAGAATAAAACATCATGTGCTCATACTTTTAGTATGTCCATGTTTCAAACAACAGTAAACAACAGCTAGAAAAAAAGCACTAGTGCTGCCATCTCTGGTTCTATTTACGATTATGGGAGGTTAAACTAAATTTACGATTTTACTCAGAGCCAGCATCGAACCAGAGTTCTACTAGTTACAAGTCCATCGCTTTATCCACTTCGCCATCCAGATCACATGAGCGGGTTACTTAAACGCAAGTCATCGAATGATTCGGACGCATGTTGATATTTTTATAGGATTCCTTAATTTGTTGCTAAGGAAATTGGAAATTTTTATCGGGATTTCAGATAGATTTGGTCAATTTGAGATGGTGGTTAAGATTGTACAACTTGATTATTTATGTGGGGAAAATGAGATATGAATTAAACAAATTTTCAATTCGATTGTTATCACTATATTTTTTAAATGAAAAAGCGCTCCCTGGATATTGAAGTTTAACTGACTAAATTTTCTTTTTGACACATTTTAACCCATTAACGCCACAATAATTTTTCTCTTGAAAAATGGAAATATTGCATTTCATTCAAATGAGTATGGACTGACTTTTATGTGTTCACTTTTGAGAACATAGAAGCTCATGTTTAAACATTTTCGAGCACTGCCATGTTTCAAAAATGAGTTTGAACTGATTTTAATCATTTTTAAGTATGTCCATGTTTCAAAAATGAGTATGAACTGACCTCTATATGGACAGTTTTGAGTATGTCCATGTTTAAATATTCTGAGTATTTCTGGTATTTCAGAATTGAAATCATAGGGTCGTCCTATTTGAAACAAAAAGTTTCATAACAAAATGAAAACATCGATTTACTCAGATTTGAAAGTGTCATTTTTCTCAATGAAGTACTCTGAATAAACAGTTTGATTGAATAAATAGTTTGATTGAATAAATAGTTTGCAACTCCGATTCCGCACATAACAAAGGTTTGTCATAGACTACTCTACCATGTCTTCGAATTTTACCCATGAATTGTAATTTACTCTATTTAAGAAAATTTTAAAGTATATTGGATTTATGGAAAGGAGTAAAATATTTTGAATTTCGGAACAGAAATTCTTCTTAAGTTTTTCAATACTTTGACGTAAATTATTTCTGACACAACACATTATTTTCTTTTAAATTCCAACTTTTCAAAATAGTTCTCTTAAAATATCCACGAATTTATTGTGTATTATTTTCCAATAATTCCTTTATTCCTGAAGATATTTGTCGATATTATTATTTTCTGCGATAACTCTCTTAATAAAAGTAAATGGATTTTAAAAGAACAGATTGAAGATAAAAAATGACCTCATATAGTTAATCTACGTATAATTTCTAGAATCATGTTAAGTTCAAAATTTATCATCTCACTAAAATATTTTATCACTAAGCAGAGACATCCACTTTTATATAATTTCTTTGAACGGCTGATACTAACGATTTTGTCTTTAAAATTTAAGATCCGATTTTTCACGTCATTTAATTTCTTTATTGATTTTATTTCTTTTTCATCTATTATATAGAGAAAGAAGGTAATTAACTATTTTTTTTTTTGCTTTGTATATTACTTTGAATACTATTTTGTGCGTTCCAAAATATGGTTACATTAGATGGCATACGGGAATAAAATTATATCTCTAAAATTGGAGGATAGATG
Source organism: Maratus michaelseni (assembly GCA_963931845.1). Classification (NCBI taxonomy): domain Eukaryota; kingdom Metazoa; phylum Arthropoda; class Arachnida; order Araneae; family Salticidae; genus Maratus; species Maratus michaelseni. The sequence continues at coordinate 413,813,547 of OZ007589.1, forward strand.
TAAAGAACATTAATTTTGAAAATCTTTACGGTTACCTACGAGAAATGTTGAATCGACATAATCGATATTTCTTATAATTATTTTTATAACAAAAAATTTGTTACTTTAGCTCTTCTCAATTTAAAAATTTTATATAGGTTATAGTATGAATGGAAGTCCAGTAGCTTAGTGGTGAGCGCGTCGCGCTACAATGCTACAGGTTCCGAGTTCAACTTCGGGCTGGACAAGGTTCACCCAACCTTTCATCACTTCGGGTTCGATAAAATGAGTAACAAGCTTATTTGGGAACTAAAGACTAGGGGTCTTACATTAGGTTGAACACCTGACAGGACATATGCTGTAGAGCAGCGTTTCTTATACTTTGTGATTTCGCGTACCCCTTTGATGTAGTATGCATTTTTACGGACCCTCCCCCCCCCCCCCCAAAAAAAGACAATATTTTGCTTTATACAATATAAGAAATTATTTCAATGTATACAATTTATTTATTTTCCATTACAAAATTTGCTATAATCTCACGTTTTGTTTGCAGAATTGTCAGAAAACCAGCTACACTGTTAAAATTTTGCACTGAACTGTCCAGTCATTTAACCGTTTTTTTACATAAAAGGGTTAAATAACCGTTATTTATCTTTATTCGACCATATTATTATCTCATATATATGCAGGGTGATTTTTTTTAAATTTGTGAAAGTAAAACACTATAACAAAAGAACCACTGATCCAAATGACCTAAAATTTCACCAGTATGCTCCCAAAGCAATGGCTGTTTTTTAGGCATGGTTAAAAAAACTTAAAATCGCACCGACAGATGACGCTATAAGGTAGCAGAAACAAAGAATATCGTCTGTGGGAGGAAAACAATGGACGGTACTTTGAGAAACCATCTTCCGTAGACCCTCTGTCGTCGTTGGACCTTTTCTTAAATTCTTAAGTGTCCTAAATCTCCTAAGAGCAGTTGCTGCGCTGTCATTATTCTGATAATACAGTTTCACTAACAACGCAAGGTCCGTCAATGGCGCAATCATTGCGAGGATTTCCGTAGAATAATGAACACGAGATGTGCGTACTTCGCGTTTTTACGCCAATGTGCGTGTGCCGGGCGCAAGTTCGTCTCCCGACTTTACTGCATGTACAGCGCCATCTGACGGTGCGATTTTAAGTTTTTTTTAACCACGCCCACGCCTAAAACATACCCATTGCTTTGAGAGCATACTGGTGAAATTTTAGGTCATTTGGATCAGTGTTTCTTTTGTTATAGGGTTTTACTTTCACAACTTAAAATCAGTCACAACTTAAAATCACCCTGTATATATATATATATAAATAATTTATTTGAGAATAATCTTTACATTAAGTTTTACATCATTAAAGAAACATGTTAAATTTTTATCATTGATTTAAAAATTTTTGACATTTTAAAACAGTAATAAAAAATATATTAGTTTCTTATCTTTACTATAAATACATTTATAAAACTTAATCGTTAAATGTAGTCTTTAAATTTTAACTTTGAGATTTTTAATGAAAATATTCACATTGATTGAATAAAGCAACTTGAAAGCGTCAGCGATTATATTAGCGCTTTCTTTTATTAATTTTCTTCGCCAAGAAAAATTAATTCATTAGTTTTCTGACTTGATAAAACACATCAGCGTTTTCTCATAGAAAGTTTAGAAGGAAATTGTGAAATTGATTTATTGTATGCATATATGAGGTGGGGGGTTAGAATGACAGTGGAGTAAGTCAAAAATTTGAAAAATTTAGATAACCCTATTTTTACTGAACGTAGATTAATTTCTGTTCTGTGTGACAGTCAAATAAGTCATAGTTTACTTAGGGAGTAGCTAGAGTGCAAAACAAGTTGGACCACTTAATGCAACAAGTTTCACAAAACCTTTGATTTCTCAAATTACTGAATATTGACTTACTACACTGTCATTTTAACCCCCTCATATAAGGAAAATACATTACAAAAACTAAACGCAATAAAATGAAAATGCAAAAATGCAAACTATGAATATCTTATGGTTTTGTCAGTGGAGCTTCATAAGAACGAGCAGGGAAGACCGGGCTATGCTCGGTCAAAATTAGCTTTGAGTTCAAATATCATGGCCCATGACCAAAATGACCCACTAATCAATTTTCTTGAACATGTGACCAAGCCCAATTGTTTTCTCATGCCCGCAACCCGTAGGATATAAAATTTAGTCAAATTAGTCTGAGCCGTTTTTTAGATAAAATTAGCTTCACCCACAGTGACCCAAAAATGACCCACTAATCAAATTTACTCGAGCATGTGACCTAGCCCAATGATTTTCTCGTGTCCAAAAACCGTAGGATACAAAATTTAGTTCAAATCGTCTGAGCCATTTTTAAGATAAAATAGCTTGACTCATAATGACCCATGACCAAAATGACCCACTAATCGAAATTTCTCGAACATGTGACCTAGCATAATAGTCTTCTCGTTCTCTAAAACTGTAGGATACTAAATTTAGTTCAAATCCTCTGAGCCTTTTAAAGATAAAAATAGCTTAACCCATAATAATCCATGACCAAAATGACCCACTAATCGAATTTTCTCGAAAATGTGACCTAGCCCAACAGTCTTCTCGTGCCCGAAAACCATAGGTTGCAAAATTTAGTCTAAATAGTCTGAGCCGTTTTTTAGAAAAAAATAGCTTGACCTACGTTGATACAAAAATGACCCACTAATCGAAAGTTCTCGAATATGTGACCCAGCCCAATAGTCTTCTCGTGCCCGAAAATGGTAGGATACAAAATTTAGTCAAAATCGTTTAAACCGTTTTTTAGATACAATTAGCTTGATCCTGACCACTGGTGACCCACTAAACGAATTTTGTCGAATATGTGACACAGCCCAATAGTCTTCTCGTGCCCGAAAATGGTAGATACAAAATTTAGTCAAAATCGTTTGAACCGTTTTAGATACAATTAGCTTAATCCTGAACACTGGTGACCCACTAAACGAATTTTCTGGAATATGTGACCTAGCCGAATGGTTTTCGTGTGCCCTAAAACGGTAGGATACGAAATTTCGTCAAAATCATTAGAGCCGTTTTTAAGATAAAATTTACATATAACCACACACACATACACATGATTTGCTCGTATTTGAATATATCATAATTCAAAGTAACGATATGTTATTTTTTCAAATATTGTCAACATTAAACCTAAAAATGACAATATTAAACTCCTTGTAACATATCAAAAAATTCCAAGAAATATGAAAATAATACGAAATCCAAAAAATAAATTATGACCCGTCTGTAATAGCTAAAAAACTGAAAAATAGCAGACACATCTCACCAGTAAATAAAAAGTGTTATATTTATATATATATATATATACATGTCTATAAAATGAAATCACATGTGAAAAACAAAGTATGAGATATTATAAAAATCAATGGAATGAATACTGCAAGAATTAAACTAAATGAAATCAAAAATCAAAAATCAAATACTATGAATTTCTTATGGAATCTTCAGAGGAGCTTCATAAGAATAATTTATAGTAAATATATGTTATTTCACCAAATATTGTCCGCATTATGCACAAAATCGACAATATTAAACTCGTTATAACATATGTAAGAAACGAAATAAAATAAAATAAACGACAAGAAATCAAATAACAAAATAAATAAATAAATAAACCATTAGTCAAAAGCAATAGAAATGAGATCATAAAGCAATGGAAAAAAAAAGTAAAGATGATTGAATAGGATTAGAAGTGCTTTGCAATAACTGCTACACTTCACTTCACCAACAAGCACAAAACGGCTTAAAACGCTTATTCATTGCATTAAAATACTTGATGAAAGAAAAAAAAAATGCTTGTTACTGCCATCTATCCCTAATAAATAAAAGGTATAGCTGAAACTATAGACTGTAGTGAAAGGAGAAATCTGGTGCTGCCATCTATTAGGAAAAGCTGGAACTACAAACAGCTTTGGCATAAAATATATTTTAAACAATGTAGTAATTAATGTAATTAAATAAATAAATATATATATCCTATTAATATTTTTAAAATAATGTGTTTAGTATTGGGAATTACATTACTGAAATAATAAATTTTAAAACAAAACTACATCAAAAGATTTGAAAAAATTAAAAAGATATTTCACACACTGAAATTCTGCAATTTGTTTTAAATATTCAAAAAATTACAGGGGATAGCAAATTAAAACATAAAATAAAATAAAATAAAAAATATATACATGTGATAAAAAAAGCTGTATGAAAAACGGGATATGAAGTATTAAAAAAAAATGAGAAAAATTGTCACACAACACGCTAATTTCCAACTCTATGAAGTAATTTTATGAAAGAACAATTAAGCAAAGAAAGTGTACGCAAGATGATGGTACAGAGTGTGTTTAATACAAACAAACGATTAATAGAAAAGCGCTGTACTCTATTAGGAAAACTGACTCATGAGAGAAAGCTTAATAAATGGTAAGAATGATAATTAAGACTAAGGGAAAGTAATTTAAAAAGCGGATGTAATTGCACTAGTCTTTCATTTAATCTTTTATATATCTTACTAAACATGCAACAGCTATTTTGTTTTATTATGCTATTACTAAACTGAAAACGTTGTATAATGTTGTATACAGCATGTATGCACGTGTATACAGACTTTTCTTTTTTGTTTGAAAATATATTAAAAAGTTATAATTATTTTTATTCTATTATTTACGGTTATGCAGTAAGATAGAAACAAGTTGGAAATTGTACGTTAAACGTGACAAATGAGGTGCGGTCGTTCCGTGCTATAACTAGTTTTACAATGTAACAAAAATCATCGTTATTATTTCAGTGAAATTAATTATATCGTCTGCTATGAGCGATATTAGGATGCATTCTTTTCTTATTACGTATGCCATGATTACAGATGCGATTTTTTTTTCGACACCAGACAGCGCTGTAAAATTCACCATGGTGATCTTGCTTTGCGAATGATTATCTCCATGGTTCAACATTTCTATGGCTCACGATGAATGAATCTTTTGTTTATTTACTTTAATGGATTGAGATATTCGGAGGTTAACCTAATTTTCACTGAAGTTGTCTCAGAATCTATACATTTTTAACGTAATTCATCTCTCAAGCAAACATTTTTTTAATGATCTTTCTAAAAATGCAACTTTTATGAAAGTTTGTTCGAAAAAATAATTTTAAATAAAAATGGCCGCTTGGCATATGGAAAAAGATGTGGTTAGCCCGTATTGGTTGTCCTCAGTCACATGATTTGCGCTTTTCCTATATAGATTACGTATGATAAGATTTAATAGAATAAAGAAAACTTTTATTAATATCTGTTTAAGTTTTAATTCGATTTTCATAAAATTTGAAATGACTCGACAAAATTCTGCAATGATTATATATATTAAATTTCAAACCATTGGGTTGGGTAGTTTTTGCGCTGTTATATGCGGACGGACGGACGGACCAGACGATGACTATAGGTGCTACTTATTTATATAATTACGAACGCGCCTAAAAATGAACTGAAATAAACAAATTATTTTATTTTTAGACATTTCAAGTTATATTAATTTACATCGACTAATAATTTCAACTCAGCATTTTTCATTTAAAAGAATGGTTTAAACATAAGTGATTTATATTGTTTGCATATATTATATTTTAAAAAAACTATTTTTTAAGAGTAAATAAATAAAAATGTTTATTTAGATTTCAGGAAGCAAACATTTATAACTATACACCTAGAAATATTTTTAAAACATTCAAGTAGGAAAGAACAAAATTTTCTAGCACTTAACAAAAAAAGAGCAAAAAAGAAAAAAAGAACGCTTGTGGAATTTATTGCTTTTCAATCTTTGCGTTAATTTTGTTAAACGATTCTGTTACGTGATTGATGCGCATCACTTAACTTTTCATGCATCTTTTAGCTTAGAGTAGTTTATGGAATGCATTTTTTTCTTTTCGTAGTTGGCGATTAGTTTCGATTTTTTTTTTAAATGTCCAACATTTTTACAAAACATTTTTTTTTCATCTTTATCTGTAAATATATTGACAGTATTATCTAATGCTTCTCTACATGCATTTGAACCCGAGATTTAATATTCTTTAATCCCGAGTATAGCGTGCACATTACGTATAAGGGTACTCATAATACTTGATTATTCCTATCAGTAATTTTTAATAGAAAAATTTAGCCTTTTTAATTATAGCATTTCGGCAACTAAATCGGGCAACATTTTCTGTCCAGGATTACCGGTGATAAAATATTAAAAATTCTGTAAATGATTCCCATCGCCAAAGGGGTTAATATAATTATAACAATGAGAAAAATGACACATTTACATCTGAGTAAATCGATGATTCCATTTTGTTATGAAACTTTGGTTTCAAATATTACGACCCAATGATTACAATTCTGAAATACCAGAAATACTCAGAATATTAAAACATGGACATACTCAAAACTGAGCACATAAAGGTCAGTTCATACTCCTTTTTGAAACATGGGCATACTCAAAAATGATTAGAATCAGTTCAAAATCATTTTTGAAACATGGACATACTCAAAAAAGAGCACATAGAAGTCAGTTTATACTCATTTTTGAAACATGGACACACTCAAATAAGAGCACATGATGTTTTATTCTTGAGTGTGTGTATGTTTTCAGAAATGAGTATATATATGTTTCAAATTTGAGTAATTTTGATTCGGAGCCATTTTGACTATGCGACATACTCAGATTTGAGTATTTTTTGCTCAGTTTTGAAAATGTCGTTTTTAGAGTGAATATTTTTCACATGTTTAGGAGAATTTATCATTAAAATTACAAATTAAACATAGTTTCTTGATGCATTAAAAAAAATATTAGGAATGTAATATGTTTTTTGAAAAATAAAGCCAGATATGTGTTAAAAAAAACTAGATTATTTGCCAATAAATAAGATTCTTGTGAAATACACTGCGTTGCTTAGCAATAAATCTGGAAATTTTATGAACTCTAGTTTCAGGGATGTAAATAATCCATTAAAATAATCCAAGGTATGTAAATAATCCATAACAGGTTGGAATATCCATTTGAACCTGTAATGGATATTTTAGAAATGCATTAAAATGTAAGGTCATTAAAAATATCTAATAAAAGTTCACGTTTGATAGTTTAACTTTTAAATTAAGAAGTCACACCAAATAACCGCAAAGACTAACTCCATATTATAATCTTGCAAAAATAAATTATAAACAACTTTGTTTTAAAATAGTATTTCGCGGCAAACCATTTAAACAAACTCTTCTTATATATATGACAAAAATAAATGTTAGACTTTGTAAATCAAAACATATTAGATCTTATATCTATAACTAAGCAAAATAAATTAAAATTGAAAATCTGCAGAGAATTAAGTTAAACTTGGTTTTTATTTAAATTAATTTTTGTTATATTTTCTTTCGATATTTTAATTATGGAGTTTTGCAAAGAGAATTTAAATGCCTTAGTAACATTTGTAAAAAATTGTAATATATAATTCTACCAGTGGACCCGTGCAAGGATTTTTCACTGCAGTCTGACTAATAATTTTTAGCAATATCTAATAATTTTTAAATGCAATTTTAAAGTTCTAAAGAAAAACTCAGGATAAAAATATCTGCAAAGAACATGAATCAAAAAAGAATATCGTCTCATTTTTTCCATCGAAGTTACAGTAAAAACTGACTGAAGATAGCAAAAGGCATGTGCGAGTTAAAAAATAACAATCGTATTTTAATTGCATTAGAAGGTGACGTCATCGGCTTCTTGAAAAACATGAAACAAATAAAAATATATTGAATGCATTTTAAATAGAATTTAATCTAATATAACAAAGCATAAATTTTTTTCTAAACGTGAAATACTACTGCTTCCATCGATCGATGGCGTCTTTTTCTTCTAAACATTTGAATTTGAATTTTGCTTTTTAGCTTTAAATATAAAATAAACCCATGCGGAGAAACCATACTATATCTTTTTTGTACTTTTTTTTTAGAATTATAGTTGAACACCATATAATGCGGCATTTAATTTTTGTGGCAACACTAACTTGAGGAAAATTTTTCATTTCATTTATGAAAACAATGCTGATTGAATTTTTAATTAACAGCAATTTTTAATAGTAAAACATGTTTTAACGAAATGTGAGTGTACTATGTCAGAAGCTGTGTCAAAAACCTTTCGAATGATATCCCATTCGTTGTTGTGCGTTTCGTAAATTCATAGAAAAAGGGATGTTGACAACTGAAATAACATATATGTTTACGTTTTATATAGAATTTAATAGGACAAAGAAAACTAATTATATTACAGAACTATAATTCGTGTCATAGTTATACAGAAATATTATAGTATATGTTTACATTTTAAATAGCATTTAACAGGACAACGAAATGTAATGATATTACAGAAATATAATTATTGTTATAGTTATACAGAAATAATATATATTTTTACATTTTAAATAAAATTTAACAGGATAAAGGAAAGTAATTATATTTACAAAATATTTTTTAAATGTAATTTATTTTAACAAATAGTCTATGATGTTTAACAGTGTTTAGTTTATAGCACAAAACAAAAAAAGTTTGAAAGTATTGAAATTTAAGAAACAAAAACCCTTCTAAACTTTATGACAAGACTGTTTTTATGAGGGAAAAGCAATAGAATTACGTAATAAAACTAATTTGGTCAAGATAACACAAAGTTGCTTAATGTATTCGTATTGTGTATATGAACGTACATTGATTTCTCATTTATTCTAGTTTGTGGCATTTTTCAAACATGTTAAAGCATAATTTTTTTAGTAATTATAGTAAAGATAAAGGCACTGTCTTCTCAAAATGCAATAAGAAATTATAGGGAAAAAAATCTTCTAAAATTTATTAATTTTTAAAGATACGAAGCATTCTCTCCAACTTTAAAAGACTATTTATGTAAGAATACAATAGAAGCAGTAACAGCACATCATGCATTAGTCAAATTTTCTATACAAAACAGATAATTTGTTTGCACGTGCATTAATTTCTCATTTATAATACAATATATGCTTTAAGTTCGTATAGTAATGGACAATTTCTCAGTATTTAGTATATAGGAAATCGAAGATTCCACAAACAATATTGAATATGATAAGACCAAGACATAAATATTTTTTACAACTCTGGTTTATCATAAACGAAACATTCAGAAAAAGTCATCTAATATTTATCTTCAAAATTCTGCATGCATGAGGATGCAAGCTATCATGATTCATTTAAGAAGCATATTAGAAGAAAAGAAGATAAGATAAGAAGATAAGAAGCATTATCTCCAACTTTAAAAGACTATTTATGTAAGAATACAATAGAAGCAGTAACAACACATCATGCATTAGTCAAAAGTTCTATACAAAGCAGATAATTTGTTTTCACGTGCATTAATTTATAATATATAAAGCAATATATGTTTGAAGTTAGTATAGTAATGGACAATTTCTCAGTATACAGGAAATCGAAGATTCCACAAAACAATATTGAATATAATAAGACCAAGACATAAATATTTTTCACAATTCTGGTTTATCATAAACGAAATATTCAGGAAAAGTCATCTAATATTTACCTTCAAAATTCTGCATGTATGAGTATGCAAGATATCATGATTTAAGAAGCATATAAGAAGATAAGAAGATAAGATAAGAAGATAAGAAGCATTCTCTCCAACTTTAAAAGACTATTTATGTAAGAATACAATAGAAATAGTAACAACACATCATGCATTAGTTAAAATTTCTATACAAAGCAGATAATTTGTTTTCACGTGCATTAATTTCTCATTTATAAAACAATATATGTTTTAAGTTCGTATGGTAATGGGCAATTTCTCAGTATTTAGTATATAAGAATTTGAAAAATCCACAAAACAATATTGAATGTAATAAGACCAAGACATAAATATTTTTCACAATTCTTGTTTATCATAAACGAAATATTCAGGAAAAGCCATCTAATATTTACCTTCAAAATTCTGCATGCATGAGTATGCAAGCTATCATGATTCATTTAAGAAGCGTATAAGAAGATAAAAATATAAGATAAGAAGATAAAAAGCATTCTCTCCAACTTTAAAAGACTATTTACGTAAGAATACAACAGAAGCAGTAACAGCACATCATACATTAGTCAAAATTTCTATACAAAATAGATAATTTGTTTTCACGTGCATTAATTTATCATTTATAAAGCAATATATGTTTGAAGTTAGTATAGTAATGGACAATTTCTCAGTATATAGGAAACTGAACATTCCACAAAATAATATTGAATATAATAAGACCAAGAAATAAATAATTTTTACAATTTTGGTTTATCATAAACGAAATATTCAGGAAAAGACATCTAATATTTACCTTCAAAATTCTCCATGCATGAGGATGCAAGCTATCATGATTCATTTAAGAAGCATATAAGAAGATAAGAAGATAAGAAGATAAGATAAGAAGATAACATCAGAAGAGAAGAAGCATTCTCTCCAACTTTAAAAGACTATTTGTGGAAGAATACAGTCGAAGTAGTAAAAACACATAATGCATCAGTCAAAATTTCTATACAAAGCAGATAATTTGTTTTCACGTGCATTAATTTCTCATTTATAAAACAATATATGTTTTAAGTTCGTATGGTAATGGGCAATTTCTCAGTATTTAGTATATAAGAATTTGAAAATTCCACAAAACAATATTGAATGTAATAAGACCAAGACATAAATATTTTTCACAATTCTTGTTTATCATAAACGAAATATTCAGGAAAAGTCATCTAATATTTACCTTCAAAATTCTACATGCATGAGGATGCAAGCTATCATGATTCATTTAAAGAACTCGGAACTTTTCATCTAACTCAAAGCAGATAATTTGTTTTCATGTGCATTAATTTCTCATTTATAAAACAATATATGTTTTAAGTTCGTATAGTAAAACAATATAGCAACCGATAGCATGCATGAAGATGCATGCTATCATGCTTCATAATTTCATCATTAATTTCTCATTTATAAAACAATATATATTTTAAGTTCGTATGGTAATGGACAATGTCTCAGTCTCTAGTATATAAGAAATTGAAAATTCCACAAAACAATATTGAATATAATAAGACCAAGACATAAATATTTTTCACAATTCTTGTTTATCATAAACGAAATATTCAGGAAAAGTCATCTAATATTTACCTTCAAAATTCTGCATGCATGAGGATGCAAGCTATCATGATTCATTTAAAGAACTCGGAACTTTTCATCTAACTCATTTATCAAATCTAAATTTAATTTCAAACGATGATTACTTTGAGTCGATGGTGGAGTTCAAAAACCCAGTTTTATTTGAAAACTTATTCGGGAAATCGATAAAGAAAGAAAGCATTTTTTTTTCTCGGAGTATTTCTGATAAAAAATGCATTTTGTAATATTTGTCAGACAACAAAAGGCAAAGTTTTCTTCAGAATGATTATTGAAAACTTTAATGCAAACTACATTATTCAATAGTATACCAAGTATAATTTTATTTATATAAGTGAATGTTTGTGAGTATATTTAGGTATGAATGAACCATATACAATCTTAAAATAGGAAATTTGTTCTTCAGTGCACGTCTTTCCCACACACACTCATTCACACACACACACACGCAAATGTTATCTTGGAATGCTCTATTCTAAACAGAACAATATTTTACAAAAATATATAATTACATATCACAAATATTTCTTTTACATGTCTGTTTTTTCATATCAGTATATTTTTCATATCAGTTTTTTCATATCAATATTTTCTTCAGAATGATTATTGAAAACTTTAATGCAAACTATATTATTCAATACTACCAAGTATGATTTTATTTATATAAGCGAATGTTTGTGAGCATATTTAGGTAGGAATGAAGCATATGTAATCTTAAAATACGAAATTTATTTTTCTGAATACGTCTTTCACACACACACACACACACAAATGTTGTCTTGGAATGATTATTTCTAAACAGGAAAATATTTTACAAAAATATATAATTGCATATCACAGCTATTTCTTTTACATCTCTGTCTTTTCATATCAGCATATTTTTCATATCAGTTTTTTTATATCAACGTTTTCTTCAGAATGATTATTGAAAACTTTAATGCAAACTACATTATTCAATAATAGCAAGTATGATTTTTTTTATATATATATAAGTTGTGAGCATATTTAGGTATGAATGAAGCATATATAATCTTAAAATAGGAAATTTGTTCTTCTGTGTACGTATTTCCTACACACACACACACAAATGTTGACTTAGAATGCTCTATTCTAAACAATAGAATACTTTACAAAAATATATAATTACATATCACAAATATTTCTTTTACATATCTGATTTTTCATACCAGCATATTTTTCATATCAGTTTTTTCATATGAACGTTTTCTTCAGAATGATTATTGAAAACTTTAATGCAAACAAGATTATTCAATACTATACCAAGTATGAGTTTGTTTATATAAGTGAATGTTTGTAAGCATATTTAGGTATGAATGAAGCATATATAATTTTAAAATACGAAATTTGTTCTTCTGTGTACGTTTCGTTTTTACCACACACACATACAAATGTTGGCTTGGAATGCTCCATTCTAAACAGGAAAATACTTTACAAAAATATATAATTACGTATAAGAAATATTTCTTTTACATGTCTATTTTTTCATATCAGCATAGATAAAATCGTCTAATACTCGAAATTTCACATTCAAGAGGATTCATGCTATCACGATTTCGTTAAAGAATCGCAACTTTAATTTAACTCATTTATCAAATCTAAATTTAATGTGAAACGAAGATTACTTTGAGTCCATCGTCAAGTTCTAAATCCAAGTTTTATTTTGAAAATATAGCATGAAATCGATAAAAGAAGAAATATATTTTTTTTCAAATATTTTCGATAATAACTATTTAATATATGAGAAAACTACATTATTCAATACTGACAAGAGAGGTGTTTTTAAATATAAGTGCATATTTATGCAGGTGACTAGGAATATATGAGGGAATCACATGTAATCTTTAACATCTGTATTTTAAATTTTGCTCTTCTTGAACACAGTTCTTTCAAAAAATGAACTGCAAAAGGTTGTCATGGAAGGTACTATTGTTTTGGATATACATGGGCCTATTAGTTATTGTACCTACATGTCATCAAATTTCATAAACAATCATCTAGTTTTGAAATATTTATTGAGTTTGTGTGCTCATAAGAGCTGCTTTGCGCCTGGTGCATATAACTTTCATACATTTTTACACCTTATTAAAGTAATAAATTTCATCAAATTTTATAAACAATCAACTAGTTTTGAAATATTTTTTGAGTTTGTGTGCTCATGAGAGCTGCTTTACGCCTGGTGCACATAACTGACATACATTTTTACACCTTATTAAAGTAATATATTTCATCAAATTTCATAAACAATCATCTAGTTTTGAAATATTTATTGAGTTTGTGTGCTCATAAGAGCTGCTTTGCGCCTGGTGTACACATTTTTCATACATTTTTACACCTTATTAAAGTAATACATTCCATCAAATTTCATAAACAATCATCTAGTTTTGAAATATATATATATATATATATATATATATATATATATATATATATATATATATGTGTGTGTGTGTGTGTGTGTGTGTGTGTGTGTGTGTGTGTGTAATCATTGATTTAGCTAATAATTTAAAATATATATATATTTAAAAGCCAATAAATGATAAAATAGAAATAAGTGCGTAATGTATGAAGTTAATTTTTCAAATTATAAATGGATGGCCGACTTTATGTTATATTTTATACATTTTTTTGCTTAAATTATTTATTTATATGCATATTTTAACATTCTAGAATGTCTATAGAAGTTTGACTAATATGATTAAGGGTGCTTGTCAGTAAACTTACCGATTCCCCTCTTTAATGTTATTTTTATGGGCGTAGGATGCATTCGTATTTTTAAAATATCTCCTCCGAAAATTAATATTTTTAACTTCTGTTTCCTGTGTACTGTTCTTAAAGAATGTCTCTTTTATTCTTAGTTATCAAAATATTTCTAAACTATGCGCTTAATTTATATTTTTATGTGTTAAAATCTTAGCTAAACTAAATACGATTTTAACATTTCATATAAAATTAAGTATATATTTTAGAAAAAAAAATTGACAACTAAGAAAAAAAAAGAGACATTCTTTAAGAACAATAAAAAGAAAACAGAAGTTAAAAATATTAATTTTCCGAGGAGATATTTTAAAAATACGAATGCATCCTACGCCCATAGGAATAACATTAGCGAGGGGAATCGGGAAGTTTACTGACGAGCACCCTTCAGAAGTGCATTTATGCGAATATGGAATAGCTTCATAAATAAAACACTATTATAGTGGGCACTGATCTAGAGTTTATTCAGCAAGCAATATATTTCTTATACATGATATTAAAAGTATGATATATTATAATATTCGTGATAAATGAATTTCTGTGCTTTCGGTTTTTGCCATTAAAGTAATTTCGTGTATTTCCAGAAACATTTAAACTGTTCAAGAACACAATAAATAGTAGCCATACTGTATTCAAGAGTATGAATATTTATGAAAATAAGACAATATGAAAAATCTATCCAATGCAAAGAACTTTAAAATTACTTAGTAGAATTCTGAAGATTTTGTTTTAGAAAACAATAGATTTTAAATATAAAGAAAGTCATACCAATAACATAGTAAAACGAAACACTGACGAATGTCCTTTTAACGACCAAGGAATTTTTTATGTGAGTAAAAAGGCGTAGAAAATGTCGTCAAATAAATTAGGAAAATATTTGTAACCAGCAAAATAAATTGCATTACTCGATCTTTCATATGGTTTCTAAGACTTCGGAAAATGTTTATGGCTAAACTGGGAAAATCTTTAACGAGTGGCAAGTTTTTAAACTAAAATATCAGACAAATCTTTTTATGCTTCCCGAAATATATATTTTTAAAATCATATTTTAAATATATACATTAAGCAGAAGAAATAATGCACGGTGGGTTAAAAAAAGAATAAAAGAACTTTAATGTAAAATTTAGTAGTACTTGAATCATATTATATATTTGTTGATATAAGAAACAGTCCAATGTGTACGTATTGACTACATCGGCAATTTATTTTATTTTAAAGACGCTTGATAAAAAAAAAAAAAAATCATGTATTTGAAATCATAAAAATTATCAAAAGATAATGGAAGTCGTGAATTAATGTAGGGAGTGAAAATAGTTTTTATTGTTTTTAGTACTTTGAATTATGTATATTAGAAAGGCCTTTTCTCATACAAATGTTTTTTACAAGCTTAAATGATTCTCAAAAGAAATGAATTAATATTCTCCTCTCTTACGAAGCATTCACACAGCGTTTCCTTTTAAGCTTGTTGTTATAGAATAATTGAGTTTTTAAAGGTCTTTCATTTTTTTTTACACAAAGTTTTCTGGAGATAGAAAAAAATTCAAAATCTATTGCATTAATTGTTTTTCAATAAGTTTAGAATAATCAGATTGATCAGATAAAAGGACTATTTTTGTAACTCAAAACTTTGAATTTGTTAATAGATACAGAGTGTATCTGAGTTGGTGGTCAGAACTGTAAGGGGTGATAATTCATGTCAAGACAAGAAAATTATGTATTGGAAATCAGGGTAATCCACTTATTAAATAAAAAATAAAAAATAAAAACGATGTCTCGCATCAAGCCAAATCCGCATTTTTGCTCACAACTAGAACAATAATGCAAATATTTTAGCAAAATCTTCAACAAAATAATTTTGTCTTATGTGGAATGTCATGACATCAAGGGAATTGTTGGAATTTCACTGTAATTCGATCAGTGATATCATATGCATTGTCAGCTACCTTCCGAGTTTGAAGCGTCTAGGCTCAGTGTTATTTGGACATGAAGGATTGGCGTTTCTAGCACTCTTTGTGTTTTCATCACGTTTCATAAAAAGCAAAGTAACTGTGTTGAAGTTGTAGCTAAAATATTTTAGTTACTGTTACAGTCATGAATAAAAATATGGATTTGGCTTGGTGCTAGACACACCCTTTAATTTTGATTTAATAAGTGGATTGCGATATCGGTTTCCTATACAAAATTTATCTAGCTGTGTTATTTGGACATGGAAGATTGCTGTTTCTAGCACTTCTTTGTGTTTTCATCAGGTTTCATAGAAAGCAAAGTAGCTATGTTGAAGCTGTAGCTAAAATATTTTCGTTATTGTAACGGTTATAAACAACAATGTATTTTTGACTTGGTGTGATACAACCCTTTTTTAATTTAATAATTGGATTGTGATAGCGGTTTCCTATACAAAATTTGTCTAGTTCAGTGTTATTTGGACATGGAGGATTGCCGTTTCTAGCACTCTTTGTGTTTTCACCACGTTTCATAGAAAGCAAATTAACTATGTTGACGTTGTAGCAAAAAATTTTCGTTATTGTGACAGTCATGAACAAAAATGTGGATTTGGCTTGGTGTTAGACACCCCCTGTAATTTTGATTTAATAAGTGGATTGCGATATCAGTTTCCTATACAAAATTGCCTAGCTCAGTGTTATGTGGACATGAAGGATTGCCGTTTCTAGCACTCTTTGTGTTTGCATCACGTTTCATAGGAAGCAAAGTAACTATGTTGAAGTTCTGGATAAAAGATTTTCGTTATTGTTAGAGTCATGAACAAAAATGTGGATTTGGCGTAGTGTTAGAAACACCCTTTAATTTTGATTTAATAAGTGGATTGCGATATCGGTTTCCTATACAAAATTTGTCTAGCTCAGTGTTATTTGGACATGGATGATTGCCGTTTCTAGCACTCTTTGTGTTTTCATCACGTTTCATAAAAAGCAAAGTAACTATGTTGAAGTTGTAGCTAAAATATTTTCGTTATTGTTACAGTCATGAACAAAAATATGGATTTGGTTTGGTGCTAGACACACCCTATAATTTTGATTTAATAAGTAGATTGCAATATCGGTTTCCTATACAAAATTTGCTTGGCTTGAGATGTATTACCCTCCTCAGAGTTTTGACCATCGATTCAGATATATTCTTAAAAAGCTTATATTTTAAAGAACTTTTTTTTGTAGATATTGAAAAAATACAAAATTTAATTGTACTTGAATCATGTTGCACCTTTGTTAATATTAGAAATAGTCCAAAGCGTAAGTATCCACTACATCGGCAATTTATGTTATTTTAAGGATACTGAATATAAAAAAAAATCATAAATTTGAAATCATAAAAAATCTTAAAAGATAGTACAAGTCATGTATGAATGTAGGAAGTGAAAATAGTTTTACATTGTTTCGATGACTTTGAATTATTTATTAGAAAGACCTTTTCACATACAAATGTTTTTTACATGCTTAAATGATTCTCGAAAGGAAATAAATTAATATTCTCCTCTTTTCCGAAGCATTCAAACAACAGCGTTTCCTTTTAAGCTTGTTGTTATAGAATAATTGAGTTTTTAATGGTCTTTCATTTTTTATACAAAGGTTTCTAGGGATAGGGAAAAATCATAAACCTATTACATTAATGGTTTTTCAAAAAGTTAAAAATAATCAGAATAATCAGATAAAAAGAATATTTTCGTAATTCGGAGTTTGAATTTGTTAATAGATATATGCTTAATAAGCTTATACTTTAAAACTTTTTTTAGTTGATATTGAGAAAAAAACAAAAGAAAATAAAGAATATTAGCTGTTTAACACTAGAAGATGCAACTCGAGCTACCCAGGTTACAGAACACAGGTGTACAAATCGTTTTTCATTAAAATATCCGACGTATTTTTTTACATTAAAAATAATATTTTAGATTGCCCACCAACTATATCGAAACGCATTTTTATTTCAAAGATTTAATTATCTATTTAAATAATAAAGTTTTTATGTTTTAAAAACTCTATGTTAAAAAAGTTGTCTGTTACCTAATCGTGTTTATAATTAATCTAAGTACAAAGTTTAAAAATAAATAGTTCAGACATTTTTATATTTTGTATAATGCAAATCTCAAAAAACTATCTGCTCACAGCTCTAGATCTGAAAATATGATTTAGAGTAATTTGAAAATGTTATATATTTATTTTTGACAAAAATACTTCCTCGGAGTTTTGTTTAGAAACTATATAAATAGAACAAAAATCTGTAAAATGTTATTTCCTATTTAAAAAAGGATTTTTTCTAGAAATATGTATAATCTAACTTACGTATGTTATCATGTTTAATGTAGGAAATGAAAATATTTTTATTATTTTAAATTATTTGTTTAAAAAACCTTTTGAAACACAATTGTTTTTACCTGCTTAAATTATTCTCGAAAAGAAATAAATTAATATTCTCCTCTCTTTTGAAACATTCAAACAGCGTTTCCTATTTTGATTGGTGTTATACAGTAATTGAGTTTTTAAAGGTCTTTCATTTTTTACAAAGCTTTTTGGGGGTAAGAAAAAATCGTAACTCTATTACATTAATTGTTTTCCAATAAGTTTAGAGTAAGAATAATCAGACAGAAAGAAAATAAACGTATTTTCTTAACTCAGGCCATTGAATTTGCTAAGAGATATATGTTTAATAAGCTTATCAATTTTTTTTGTAGATAATGAGGAAACATAAAAAGAAAAGTTTTTTTTTTTAAATATTCAGTATTCTCGATCTTGTTACTTTACAGCAGCGTTGCGATAATCTCATATCCTTTTTAATAAATACATGTGTATCAAGATTACTTGTTATAAATCTTTATTGTAGATTTTAGAAAAGACAAGACATTTTTTTCCCTTTTAAAGATTCAATATTGTTATTCCTATTGCTCAAGAAGAATAGTGCAATTAATTTCACTGTCTTGTTATTACATATATATTTCTTAAGCTTAGCTTTTAAAACTCTTTATTATAGAATCTTTTAAAAGATAAGAAGCAAAGTTTTTTTCTTAAATATTCATTGTGTTATTCCTATTGCTTTATTACAACATTGCTATATCCTCACAGCTTTGTTAATAGATATGTTTGATAAAATTAACTTTTAAAAATCCTTATAGCAGATTTCTAGAAAAGATAAGCAGAAAAGCGTTTTAAAAAAAGATTCAATATTGTTATTCTTGTTGCTTTAGAACAGGCATGTCAAACACGTGGCCCGCCGACAACTTATTTGTGGCCCGCAAAGCTTTTGACATTTTACCTCTGTTTAATTTAGTTGTTAGAAAACACATGCTGAAAGTACACTTTGCACGAACAGTATTTTACTTATAATTTTTATTTGTTTTATGTCGAAACTAATACTGGATTTTATTACTCTCTTCGATTTTACACCACTTTACAAAACAATGTGTTGTATTTATTAAATACTAAGAATTGTAAAATTAATAAAATTAGAAGGTATTTTAGAACAGTTAAAATTAAAAAAAAGAAAATAAAAATATAAAATTAAATACAGCTTTAAATGAGTCGTTCTGAAAATGACACAAATTATCACGTTTGTGCTTAACACAAAAACCCCGAATATGTCAACCAGGTTCTTCACCTGGGCTTTAGTCGAACATATGGATTTTGGATTTAAGCTTTTTAATTATTTTTATTACTTAGGTTAGTAATTGTGTTATTGTTAATTAATCCTGCATGATCTTTCTTTCATTTTTTATTGATATACAGGCATTTTATTGGCATACTCTCACACATCCCAGGATTAAAAATAAATATGTTAAAGCTTTTTCACAATGTGAATAAATATAATAAACTGAAGATGAACATCGCAGATTTTCTTAAAAGATGGTTTACAATACAATTACACTGAAGGAAAAATTAAAATTTTATGTTTGATATGTAGACATTGTTAGAGTTTGGAAATAATCTAAGATTAAGATGTGCAACAGCACAAAGTACAAAGAAAACTCACAAAAATCTGAATAAACATCCGAAAAATAAACTGTCAGTATTGTAATTGATATATTTTTTAAATAAATTAAAGTGCTTTCACCAAGCTTATTGAAGAAAATATATTTGCTTTAAAAAACTAATTATCATATTTCTTACATTAAATATCCTGCGAATCGAAATATTCACTACGAAATTGACGAAATGATGATAGAACAAGTTAAAGAAATTTGAACATACCGTAAGCATATGTACCACTGCTAGAAAGATTTATATATAGCGAGTAGATTTATGAAAGCCGGATATATGCTTAAAAACTTATAGTGCTTATAAACTTATATTATATTCGCACGTACATGCTTAATCATCGTCAATCTAGAAAACATCTTTGAAATATAGGTAGTGAAGGTTGTGAAAATATAGGTAGACGAAACGTATAGATCTCCTTTTACAGATATTTAACGGCTGTCTATCTTAAAGTTTTAACTGTTAATTTAGAACAGTTAAACAAGGTTACAGTTTTCCTTATAAATCGACAAATTGTGCATGTGGATTATCAGTTATGCATGTGGGTGGAAAGACCACCAATAAACAAAGTATTTGGAGTTTTTATTATAAGTTACAAAGCATCTGAGTAAACTTCAACATCAAAGAAAATTCCATAATGGTATCTTGGTATTTGATAGTATTAGCGTTTTCAAATAGAATTTATTACTTTGATAAAACAATTATCAAAAGAAAAATGTATGTCATTTTAAATGTCGCCAAAGCATTATTACAAAAATCACCGGAGTGCAACTTTTTGGAATATGCTAAACATATATTAAAAAATTAATTCATAAGATTTTTAAAGAAATATGAAAATCAGTTTAATCTATTTACTTCGCCTCTAATGTTTGATGTTGAAATTATTCCCCGAAATTTATTTCTGCAGTTAATCAAAATTCAGTATGATTCCATATTAGAGCGAACGTATATAAATATGGGGTTTCCATATTTCTGTAATTATTCACCAATCGACTGATTTTTTAAAGTAGTGTGTAATTATGCATATTTTAGCTATGCTCGGTAGCGCACTTTTCTACCACATCTTTGCGTAGCTGCTAACCTTTTGTTATTTTTCAAGTCAAATGAAAATAATTGGTAGCATAAAATATATTTAATAAATGGAATCAAATAAGTAGCGCATGGATGCAAGACACATTTCATTAAATGCATTTTCTGATCCAAAATATACTTATTTTTTACTATATAAAACACGGAAGATTGACAGTTATAGCATTCAGAGAAATGTCAGTAACTGTTATCACAACATCTTTATTAAACGAAATACAAGTGTAAAATTGGATGGGAGAATATCCATCTATTTAAAATTGCATCTTCATACTTTAACTTTAAAATATTAAGTGAACAACCACATATACTAGTAAAACAGACTTTTATTAATACGGCTTTAACAATTACACGACACTGATGTCGCGCGATTTCTGAGACACAAAGAAGACAAGAAGAAAGCGAGCTCTGAACTAGTGCAGAAGCTTATAACTTGGATCAATATCGTTGTTCACACACTGTTCCAGATATGTTGGTATTCTGGCAGTCCAAGGTATGATTTGCGTTGTTTTACGGAAGAAACATGAATTGGAAATCCTGGGGATTTTCGCCTCAGAGAAATGTCAGAAATTGTTATCACAACAACTTTATTAAACGAAATTCAAGTGTAAAATTGGATGGGAGAATCTCCATCTATTTAAAATTGCGTATTGATGCGTTAACTTTAAATATTAAGTGAACAGCATCACCAACTAGAAAAACAAGCTTTTATTAATATGGCTTTAACAATTACACGACACTGATGTCGCGCGATTTCTGAGACACAAAGAAGACAAGAAGAAAGCGAGCTCTGAACTAGTGCAGAAGCTTATAACTTGGATCAATATCGTTGTTCACACACTGTTCCAGATATGTTGGTATTCTGGCAGTCCAAGGTATGATCTGCATTGTTTTGCGGAAGAAACATGAATTGGAAATCCAGGGGATTTTCGCCTCAGAGAAATATCAGAAATTGTTATCACAACAACTTTATTAAACGAAATTCAAGTGTAAAATTGGATGGGAGAATCTCCATCTATTTAAAATTGCGTATTGATGCGTTAACTTTAAATATTAAGTGAACAGCATCACCAACTAGAAAAACAAGCTTTTATTAATATGGCTTTAACAATTACACGACACTGATGTCGCGCGATTTCTGAGACACAAAGAAGACAAGAAGAAAGCGAGCTCTGAACTAGTGCAGAAGCTTATAACTTGGATCAATATCGTTGTTCACACACTGTTCCAGATATGTTGGTATTCTGGCAGTCCAAGGTATGATCTGCGTTGTTTTACGGAAGAAACATGAATTGGAAATCCAGGGGATTTTCGCCTCAGAGAAATGTCAGAAATTGTTATCACAACAACTTTATTAAACGAAATTCAAGTGTAAAATTGGATGGGAGAATCTCCATCTATTTAAAATTGCGTATTGATGCGTTAACTTTAAATATTAAGTGAACAGCATCACCAACTAGAAAAACAAGCTTTTATTAATTTGGCTTTAACAATTACACGACACTGATGTCGCGCGATTTCTGAGAAAAAGAGAAAACACAAAAAACATTAACTTTCAACTAGTACAGAAGCTTATAGAGGTACAAAATTCTCGAAAAAGCGCATTGCATCAAGGGTTTTAAACCATTTCGAGGGAACGTCTTTCCTCTTCATTGGTGTAGGCAGTGTATCCCTTTGCTACGGCCTTTCTTTACATGAGAAAAAATCTTCCAAGCATCCATATCAAAAAGAAAAATAGGCTTATAGCTCAAATAGGATATTCTAAAATAGAATGAATTTTGAGACGGGAAAGCAAATTTTCCAGGCGTAAAAACAAATAGAAATTCAGAAAGGAAAAAGTAAGAAAAAGTATTTTAAGATGAAAAATAGTAAATTAAAAAGGAAAAAAAACATTAGGTTATATTTATTTCTCTCTCTATATATATATAATATATCTATATATCTATATAATCTATCTATCTATCTATCTATCTATTTAATCTATCTATCTATCTATCTATCTTTTTATATACTCTATCTATCTATCTATCTATCTATCTATATATCCCTCTCTCTGTATATACTATATACTCTTTTGACATATAAATGTTTTTTGTATGCTCAAATGATTCTAGAAAGCGCTTAAATTGATATTCCTCTCTGTCAAAGCATTCACAGAGCGTTTCCTATTTTGCTGGTTGCTACACAAGAAGGGAGTTTTTAAAGTCCTTTCCTTTTTGTGCGAAATTTTTCGGGAGGTCGCAAAGAAAGTTCAAAAACTTATTACATTAAGAGTTTTTAAATACGTTAAAAAAAATCAGAATAATCAGATGAAAAAAGGTAATTTCTTAAACTAAAACTTTGAATTACTTAGTAGATGTATGGTTATTTTGTTTAGCTTTTAAAGATGTTTGTTCTAGTTTTGTAGAAAGGACTCATTATTGATGTTCCTGTTGCTTTAGAAATGCGTCGCGCAACACTCAGTTAGTGTGGTAACACTTGAAATTTTTTCAATTTTTTATGGAACCACTATTTAATTTATTCTTTTTTTTTCATTACATTCATTACTTTTCAATGACATTTTATAGTAAAATCTTGTTTTAAGCTTTTATGAGGACTAGAGTCCTACATCGGGTAGGATAACCCGATTTTATCCGAACAGTTGCTGACCAGTGGTTCGGAAATGGTCGGGTTGACGCAATTTTTTTTTCTTTGCGAGTCGAATTCGGGTTCGGGTCGGCTTCTGGTTGGATTTTGCTCTTCCGAGTCGGAGTCGGGTTGACCGGAATTTTCAAAAGAAAGTCCTTAATATTTTTTCAAATGAAAAAGACGATATATTTGAATATTAATCAGTGTATATGTGTTTTTTTATAACAAAACATAATATTGATACTAGATATATAATTGTAGACTGCTTTTACATAATTGTATTATAATATGAATTAATTTTCTTCCACTTTGGGTCCGGGTTTAAATATTTCGGGTTCGGGTCGATTTCGGGTTGAAGTGTGTCGGCGTTGGGTTGGGTTTTGGGTTGACCAGTACAGGACTCTAGAGGACAATTAGTAGACACACGTAAATTATGAGAAAATATGTATACGCTTAAATTAGATGTAAATAATTATTTATTAGCCTACCGCAGAAAAATCGAAAGACAATGGCTATGCAAGCTTTGATTTTTAGCCATTCAACAGGGTAATGCATAATGTTTGATTGTTTTACTATGATGTAGGATCTATATTTCCTCACTCTCTGTTTCATTTTTGCTTGAAGATTATTTTACTGTATTTCCAAGATCAGAAACATGACTTTATTTAACGTATTCAATTATATCAATTTAATTTTATTGGATATGACGTACTCAAAACACTATCGCAGTTTTTACATCTCAATATATGAAGAAAAAAACAACTGAAAACTACGATGGTGTTATGAATGCTTCCTATCGAAACAAAGAAATCAAATTATATATTTGAAATACATTAAAATTTGCTAAATAAACGCATATTTTGGCATAAATTATCAGCTTTTAAAGGCACCAAAAATGCATTTTCCCGTTCTGAGTGCCGGAAATTGCAAAGTTCGCTAAGCAAGTAAGTTAGCTAAGTAATTGCAATCGCTAAGTTTTGCTCGTACAAAAATAAATTCTATATTGTTTCATTTGTTAGTTTATGGAGGATGTCTTTCTAAATATAGCTGATAGGATTTAATAACAGTAAAAAAAAAATGTCACATTTAAAAAAAATCACTTATGATGTAAATTGTAAATGAATGTTTGTATGATAAAGAATAACATTTGAAACATTTTGCAATTATAACTATGTTCTTAAACTAACGGTTTTGAAATAAGCTAATGGTCAACGATAAGAAGGGACACCGTGTATTTAGAAAAATATTATATATAACGTCTTTAATGCGCATCACGCTGAATTAACGTCAAACAAATACACAAATTTGACAAAAATGCAATAGAAATCCGGAATATATATTTTTTTCGGACGTAAAAATTCTCGTATTCACTCACGATTATTTCGGCGCCTGTTTAAAACATTGTAAACCTAATGTTTCTGCAACGTGTTATATAACTGGAAAGCCTGTTTTAAAATATTCATAAGCACTGGAAATTGATATAGTTTATTTGCTTATAACAGACATACTATGGTACCTAAAAGTGCTGTTGTTTGTCTTATTTTACTAATACTTTTATATTCATACAATTTTAACCTGATTTCTACATGTATTTAGTGAGTTGATGAAAACATGTATGGTTATATATACGTAGATGTCGAAAAAAATTCTCTTTATGATGTGCACACTCCGCCTTTTCTATGTGTATTTTTTTAAGTGCGTATTATGTACGAGTAATTGCAATGATAACGAGAATTAAATACTTGTCCGCTTTCTTCTAATGTTTTTAATTAAATAGTTCTATTGGCATGCAGCAACTAGTTTTTATTTTTATTTATTTTATTTGTTTGTTTGTTTTTGTACTGCTATGTACTTTTTACTTTCTTCTATCTTTACAAGAATAAAGTATTGGATTCATGAAAATTTTCGACATCCGGTTTTCGACGGATTTACACGTTTTAGAATGTCCTGAACACGATTTGACTGTTTTTAGAAAATGTCTGTCGGTGAGTCTGTCTGTCTGTCTGTCTGTATGTGACAAGAAATTTGTTGGCGCTGTATCTGAAGAACTAATGCACGAAATTTAATAAAACTTTATATTCAGTTATTTCCTGATATAAATTGGTGCTGATTAGTTTTTGGGGAAAATTGCCCGACAGGTGGCGCTGCTATGCTGCATTTTTTGCGAAATAGCGCTATCTCAAGAACTAATGCACTTATTTTCATCAAACTTGAGGTTCAGCTAGACCTTGACATAGGCAGACGCTGACTACGTTTTGGTGTAAATATCCCAACAGGTGGCGCTGCTATTCTACTTTTTTTTTATTTTTACGATAGCTATATCTCAAGAACTGATGCACGGAATTTCACCAAACTTCAGATTCTGTTAGACCTTGACATAAATAGATACTGCTTACGTGTTCGTGTAAATAGCCTAACAGGTGGCGCTGCTATGCTACTTTTTTCATTATTATCTCGATAACTATATCTCAAGAACTAATGCACGGTTTTTCATCAAACTTGAGATTCAGTTGCACGTTGACATAAGTTGTTGTTGATTAGGTGTTTGTCCAAATCTCCCAACAGGTGGCACTACTATGCTGCATTTTGCAGGATTCACACGATTTTAGGAATAGTCATATTTCAAGAACTAATGCACGGAATTTAATAAAACTTTAGATTCAGTTAGATCTTGATATAAATTGGTGCTGATTCTTTTTAGTGTATGCGGAATCTGTGTGAGATTGGTGAAAGTTTTGGGATTGGCACATCCGACTAGTTTGAAATGTAGTCAAAATTAGCGAAAATTTCACAATCACATTTAACTATCGAACAACGAGTCTTTCTTACAAAGAACATTTTTAGGGTCTGTCAGGTTCTAAATTTACGAAAAAAGTAATTTGGAAGGCACATATGTACACTGGAATGCTCTAAATATCACGATTGCCAAGTTTAGAACCAGTGGGAGACTAGCACATGTCAAAAAGGGTAAGAATCAGAAGTGTTTTAGCATAAAATCGTTTAGATTGTAAAAAGTAACAAGAACGAAAAATCATGCGTCAAGCATAGATTATGTAACACTTTCCAACGCTTCCAAAATAATTTTACAAATCATTACCGTTTAATAAGCTGAAAGATAACATCCAAGTAAACAATTTGGAAAACGCATAACATAATTAAAAACGTAATTTCAGGAATTTTTAACATATACAATATTCGGAAAAATATCCGAATACTTTTATTCAGCCTTGTATATGATGATATTTGTATATATACTACAGAAGATGCTAAATTTTAGTTTAGTTAGAAAACGCGTAGCACAGTTTAAAATACTCCTTCTGGAGTTTCTGTCAATAAACGGAAATGTGTTCGCGAACTTTTGTGCTGCCCTGTATATGATCTACATAATTTATACGCAGCAAGTAATAGACAAAAAGTGAGTTAAATTTAAAATCGCATTCAGCAACTTAAAACGCACTTCCAGGAATTATTGTTAACAGACAGTAGAGAATTCTTTTGTGTGTCCCTGTAAATGAGCGATGACTGCTATACACACAATATTCTGTAGTAAGCCTTTTGTAATGCACCTTAGTGATCTATATAAATTTCAATGCGTTTAAAATAGTGAAACATTATTTAATTAAACCGCAAACGATTTTTCTCCATAGACGTAATGTAACGGAATTCCTTTGATTGTCCCTGTAAAGTAACTATAAGTACTATGCACACCCTATTCCATATTAAACTTCTTGTAATGCACCTTAGTGATATATATTAATTACAATGTGTTTGAAATTGTGTAACATCATTAAAATAAACCGCAAATGATTTTTCCCCATAGACCGTAATGTAACGGAATTCTTTTGAGTGTCTCTGTAAAAAAACTAAAAGTGCTACACACTTCAGTTGAAATAGGGAACATGTTATAGATAACGACAATAACATATAAAAATTTCAGGGCAATCCGAGCATATTTACGGGAATTAGAGCATGGACAGACGGCCATACGGCAGACGGCCAGACAAACCGAAGTCTTAAACACTTTTCAACTAGGTTGGAAAGTGTTAAAAAGAGAAGATAAAATGAGAATAATAAATGCCTCAGTCGCTTCTGTCAAGGGAACTTCTAATTTCCAAAACAAGGAACGATTCAGTGTAATTTGTTTATATCAGTCAAGGCTTCAGATGGTCATGCACATGAATAGAAATCATATATTGAAAACTATTTGCAATTAAATATATTAAATTTTATTTTGGCGTAAAGTTTATATATATAAGTGAATTATTGAAAATAAATGTAAATAAAAAATCCTTGCTAAAATAATTATGCTTCCCATTTCATTTCATTGGTCTTTCGTTTGCATTTTGTGTTATAGAAGGTATAATGAAGGGATGGCTATTTTATGAAAGAAATATGTGTTGCATTATTTTGATTATGTATGATTTTCTTCATTATACATGAGAAATGTTGGGTTTATAAAAATAAAAATTTGTCTATCTGTTCGTCTGCAATTCTATACAAATCAATAGTTTGGAAGCTAGAATTGTGAAATGTTACGTATAGGTGTATTAAAACACGGCCGACACAACTAAAGGAATTCGGAATCGAAATTATGTATAGTTAATTTTTAATTAATAATAATAATAAAAAATCTAACATCCTTTTCCTATCAAATTTAATCATTTTTCGTTATAGTAGTTGCCAACAATATAAAATACACAATAAAATTCTTTCTACAATAACTAATTTTCTATTGAAAGATTTTCATGTGAGAAATTAAAATGAAATAAAAAGTTTCAACAATTCAGATAAAGATTAATATGACGTCATATTGGTAATAAAACGGAAAATTAAAAAAAATTCTCAATAACACAAGGAGTATGAGTATGTGTAAGTACAGAGAGCAGGTTAATATGACGTCATTAGACAGTTAAAAAGAAAATTAATATGACGTCATATTGAAAGTTTAACGGACTTTTTCAAATGTTTGAAAATCATACAAAGAGAGTATCAACATGAGTAATATAGAAAGCAAGAAGATATGACATCAGTAGGTGAATATAACGTTGTATGGGTTTGAGGAACATGTTGAATCATGATAAAAACATGATTATGGAAATATGGACATATTTTAACATTTTGAAGTTGTCTGTACAACATGTTTAATTTTGAAATCGATTTTTCTAAACAAATATTCTTAAAATCCCGGATAACGCCGGATGCTTCAGCTAGTTTATTATAAAGAACACAATGTTTAATTTAATATAAAACACACGCAATCTGCTTTACCGGCTTGCTGTACGAAACAAAAAGTCATCAAAATCTCCAGGTTGGCACGCCAGGCAAAAAATCGTCATTTTGGCGTCAAAATTAACCCCGCTGTGTCTGTGACATCTGGACATCAAATTTTTATTTTTCATATTCTAGATACATGTAGCAAAATTATTTCAATGACTGGAGAAATTAAATAATATTTGAGTCCAAAATATTTTTGCTGAGTAAACGTAATATGCTATTATTTATTTTATCATTGTAATGATTAGCTATATAAATATCACTATAATCATTATAATGATTAACTATATAAATATCACTATAATCATTATAATGATTTCATTTATAAAATAATACTTAAACGTTGGATGATACTCATATAACAAAAAAAAAAAAAAAAAAAAAAAAAAAAAAAAAAAAAAATGCTGTATCATTTTTTATGGATAATGAAAGATAATTCTTAATTAAAAAAAATAATAAACAAGTAATATAATTTTTTTAAGTCTATTCCTACTTTTTAATCATAAATATATAAAATAAACCCGTGCAGCATTAATGTCCCACGTTATCTTTATTGAACATTTTTATAATCATCGTTGCGGTATTTTATTTTTGTGGCATCACTAATTTGAGGAAAATCTTTCATTTCATTTATGAAAACAATGGGAGAATTTTTTTCTCCCATATAAAACTAAAATTAATTAATTAATATTTGAAAAAACTGTATTAATTTCAAGTGTCATCCACTACAAATTTAAAAAAATGTATTTGAACTTGAGTGGATGAATAGAAAATATTTAATTAACGATTGAAAATTTGAATAAGATATATAAATATATAGAGAGTGTGAGCTAATAGTAGGAATTAAAGAATTATATTTTACACTTTTTATTAACAACACTCCAATTGTAACAAATGTTGAATAAAATAAAATCCTTCTTTAAAATAAAAATTGCAGCATTCACAGTTATAAGCCATATAGTATTGCAAGAAATTTACTGAATATTCTAGCGCTACCAAACTTTAGATAAATCGATTTACAACACGTTCCCTTTCACAATGTAATAACTTTCAATTATGTTTCATTATGTTTAAAAGCTTTGCTTACACACTTAATTCGCTGTGTTCACTGACTTAAAACTTTGGCTCTCGGGATAAAATCTATTTAAAGGAAATGTTACCAAGGCAACCCGAACGTTGAAATGGAAACAATAGAATAATTGATTAATTGCGTTTTGATTTTTTATCAAACAAATCCAGCTAATTACTATTCTTATAATGGGGTGTCGGAAATTAAGATTACTCACGGACAGGTGGGCGTAGCATCGAAGCTCTTGTAATGATATAAATTTGCTTTGCTCAAAAGAAAACACTAATAACGTAATTTATAAAAGAGTTTCTTTTGTCTTGCATAGAAAAAAAAAGCGCATATTTGTGTACTTTCTTTAAGAGGCGATGCATTTGTCTGATCAAAACATGCTACGTAATTTGATGTTATTCTTTTTGTCAATATTAAGGTGTCTTAGAAATTTTCTGATGGGAATGTAATAATAAAAAAAAACTGAAACTATTTTGTTTGCGGGTGGAACTGTTTTGTTTATTTACGAATTACTTTTGATGTTGAAACACTTTTATGACATTTAAAGAGAATGTGCGAATAATTTTCAAAGGATGTTTTAAAAAAAATGAAATGAAAATATAATTCTAGAAATCAAGTTTACCATTGCATGTTTTTACCGTTTTGAAACAAATATATGTTAAATTCTTGGAAAATAATTTCTTTGAAATACAAGAATTTCTTATTCAAAACAAATAAGAACTGACACAAAGTGTTGATCTTACATAAGAAAATTATTTCAGACAAAGAAAAAAATGTTTATTTGAAAATCCTGAAAAAAATATAAAAATCTCCAACCATATATTTCACATTTTTATATGCTTTGAAATCATTACGAATTTGGAATTTCATTTTAGTTTTCAAGTAATATTATTTTACATACTTTATCTCTATTTTAAAACTGAACTGAGATAATGACAATAAAGAAAATAATAAATTTTATGTCTTGTACATTTTGTTTTAGAATGTGAAATAAAAATAATATAGTGTTTTTTTCTGGTTTAGTTTTAGTCCTGTAAAGATAAAGACGTTTTTCTGGTGTTAATTTAAGTATTCTGCATTTATTCTGACGGAATAACAATATGCTAGCTGACCCCTGCCCGGCGTTGCCCGGGCCCGTGATAATAAATAAATTAAAAGAAAATCAAGTTCTTTTTTTATTTTATATCTTTAACCCGATTTTGTATGGATTTTATATTTTTTAATAAAAAATTCGACAATAAAAAAAATATATTGATATTTAGTAATAAAAGCGCTCTTTTTTTTTTTTTTTTTTTTTTTTTTTTTTTTTTACCCAGGGTAGTTTTATAGTTTTAAAATAAAAAGTTCTTTTTGTTCGAATTCTTTGAACCCTTTATTGGTGATAAATAAAACGGTTTTACAGCCCGTGTAAAAATTTCGTGAAAAAATATTGTTATCTAGTTTTAAACGAAGTGTTTTCTTCTCGATTTTTTGTTTTTTTTGTTTGTTTTCGCGTTGGCTACTTTAACATAGCAATAAAAAAATAGTTCTCATCTTCCGAACTCTTGACATTTCAATCAGTTATAAACGATATTTTTATAACTGTATCCAAGCTTCCTTTGCGGAAAAAAATATGCAAATTTAGTCTTAAAAAAAAAAACCTTTAGCTTTCAACCTCAGAGCAAAAATAAATTAGAAGGTCTATGCTTTCAATGCAATGGTACAGCTTCATCCGTTTTCAATCAAACCTTTTCAATCACCCTAGGCTAAACAGGTGAGGGTTGGGTTAACCAATCAGGTTTCCCGTTTCTGAGGATAGGAGCCTTAAAAAGAAAAAAAAAATGTTGACGCATGTGCAAAGAGACGATTTTAATGTGGATTTGTCAGAATGTGCTTTTCTTTTTAAATATATAGATACCTGATATTGTATTCAAAAGAAATGTAAAGTTATCAATGGCTTTTGCCTAAAAATGCTTTTGTCACAAAAATGGTTTGTAGTTCATCTTACATGTACAGTGTGTAAAAGATGAATGTTTTTTTAATATAGGAAAATATAGTAAGTATATCCACGAACGAAAACGTACAACAACCTCATCTGAGTTACCCACGATTTCTAAAAACGATTTTTATCTTTAGAAACCCCAGAAATCCATACATTAGAACGGCGAAAGGGGTCATTTTGACCCCGGCGCATTTTTGTCCGTTGATTACTTTTGTTCGGTTGGAAGAATTTTTTGAAAATTTTTGACTTTTCCTAAATAAATAACAAGTATCTTTTTTTTCAAATCAGCATTCTGGATTTCTTAGTTTGTGAAATATTGGATAATATTGAATATATATGTATGAAATATACACTGCTGGCCATCTAAAATGCAGCACCATGAAGGAATGGAAATAACAGGATGATATTTATTGGACATATACATTATAATGGGAAGGACAAGTGATTACATTTTCAGAAAATTTGCAGGTATAGATCCAGAGAAAACACTACCCAAAGCAGCTACCTCTGGCCGCAATAACAGCATTTATCTGCCTAGCCATGGAGTCGAACAGAGATTGGATGTCATGTACAGGTACATTAGTCCATGTAGCTTCAACAGTATGCCACAGTTCATCAACCGTTGTGACGGGCGAGTGGTGGCGGGCCAGTCGCTCAGAAGCCATTGACAGGACATTTTCAGTTGGTGAGAAATCAGGAGAACGTGCTGGCCTGGGCAACAGTCGAACATGTTCTGTATCAAGGAAGGCCAGGATAGTACGAGCAACATGCGGTCGTGCATTGTCCTGCTAAATAAGAGTTGCGGAAGCATCGAAAATAACGCAGAACCATGGGCCGTAACACATCAGAAATGTAACGGCTGTTGTTGAAATTGCCGGCAATGCGAACAAAAGGTTACCGAGCCGTGTATCCAATGACACTTCATACCGTCATTCCAGGTGATATGACAGTATGACGATTCGAATGCAAGCTGGCAATGTGCGTTTTCCACGATGCCGCCAAACATGAATGCTGGCATCATGATGCTGTATATGACGCAGGAATGGCGTATCATGTGGTATTTGATGTATCCAGGCTCTGTATGCAGCATTATGATGAGCAGCGTAAATGTTCATCATAATGCTGCCCCTTCATGCCGCCCCTTCCCGCCGTTCCCCTTAGGTAAAATTTTCCCGCTGTTCTAGTATTTATAAGAAGCATTTATAAAAACATTTCTTTTTTGTTGCTACGGATTTTCGGAAACATTTTAAACAACAAGTATTTGTTATAGTGCGTCAAACCGGAATATTGTTTTTTAGGTTACTATTAATTATCAAGTAAACATTTTCATGTTCATCAAACCTATTTCACAGACAAATATGATAAACTAACTGCATTAATATTAACTTTAAATTAATATTATTATTTTTTTTACCGTTACATGTATAAATTCAGTTACGCAGCTGAAAATGTTTAATTGAGAATTGATAGCATAATAAAAACCGATATTTCGGTTTGAGAAAACTTATTTATGCGCTATAAAAACTATTCGGAAATGTTTCCGAAAAAACAGTGGTGTCAAAAATTTTTTTTCTTTTTAGGGTTTCGTTCATCTCAGGAAACTCTATTACTCCCGCTTCATTGTCTGTCTGTCACAGAGCCATTCTCAAAAACTATGTAACTTACAGAGTTGAAACTTTGTGTATAAATATGAATATCAGCTATGAAGAGCTCAAAATATTAAAATTTGAAAAACTCGCATTATTTTAATAAATAGAGATAAAAAACCAAAATTCTAACAGCCTTTTCTTATTAAATTTAAACATTTTTCGTTATAGCAGATGCCAAAAATTAAAAATCCATGATGAAATTCTTTCTACAATAATTAATTTTCTATCAGACGATTTCCACGTGAAAAATAAAAATGAAATAAAAAGTTTCACCAATTGAAAAAAAGATTAATATGAAATAAAAATTATTGACGTCATAGTGGTAATAAAACAGAAAGATTTCTCAATAATACAAGGAGTATGAGTATGTGTGTATGTACACAAAGCAGATTAATATCACGTCATTAGAGAATTAAAAAGAAAATCTGACGTCTTATCGCAAGTTTAACGGATTTTTCAAATGTTTCAGAATAATACAAAGCGAGTATGAATATGAGTAATAGAGAATAGTAAATATATGAGTTTGAGGAACGTATTGAATCATGATAAAAACCCGATTATGGAAATATTCGCATATTTTAACATTTTGAAGGTGTACAACAAGTTAATTTTGAAATTATTATTTTTTTAAATATCGCATTTAGTCCACATGACAGATATTATTATGACAGAATATAATAGCGAGCTTCGCCCGCTATCGGGCTGGTTTAGAAATTTGAAATAACGAGAAAAATAGACCGGTAAATTTTTACTTTATTATAAAAAACATGATTTTTTTTTTTTTGGTTGCTAAATGAAATTTATTTGGATTTATTAAAGAAAGGATAAAGTGTTTTGAAAGGAATATTAAACGAAACCCTTTGAGCGATCTTTTATCACACTTACCACTTGTTTTTCTTTTTCTTTCTTTTTTTTTAATATAAATGCTTCTTTGAATATCAAAAATATATTAGTTTATGAGGTTTTTAAAGAGAAAGAACCTTTTCGGTATCATGGGTAACTCGGGCGAAGTTATTGTATATTTAATAAATTGAAATTAATTTCATTTAATAAAAAATGTTATGTTTTTTATAAAATACAAATTAACCGGTCTATTTTTTAGTTTTTTCGAATAGCTGAACCGGCCCAATGGCGTGCTAAGCCCGCTTTGATGTTTCCCACAAAAAAATCAGGGATTTTCTAAAATAAATAAATACAGACCGAATTCGAAAATCTTTAGAAAATGTGAAATCCCAGCTCATTGCAAAGATAGATAATTTTCATATACAAAAATCCAATATTTATTTTTTTTTTTTTTACATAGCTTATAAAAATTTCAGTCCTTTTCAAATGCATCATTTTATCAATTATTTCCTTTCCGCAGAAAGCTACGCTATGTCTTATCTAGAATTGACATGTAAAAAAAAAAAAAAAAAATAAGCGATACGATTAATTAAAAAAATCATATCTCAGGATTTAATAATCTCAGCGTTATGAAAATTAGATCTGGATTCGTCGTTGAAAAATGCGTATACATGTATAATTTTCAAATCGATACATGTAATATTTAAAAAAAAAATAGAACCAGAATTCTTCCACTATAAAGGAACGGGGTTTTGATTCATTCTTCTCTCGGCGGACGGTTGTCTCTTTCCAGCGCCTGCGTCTGTCATGAGATAAAAAATTATATTTTTTTCCATTTAAAATTTAAAAATTTTAAATGATATCTCGGGTTTCTCAGGTGCGTATTTTTCGTAATTTGATTTTTTGGAATCGCGATTTTTTTTCTATCCCCGTATCCCGAGTATCGCATGGATCGGGCTATTTTTGCGATATGTTTCTAAAAGGTGCTGATAAGGCGATAATTGCAATTTTGTGGCTGCCCGGTTCTTTCCGGTACCCCGACTATGGCTATCCTTCCCCCTCTTTTGGAATTTTAGAATGAATGTTATTTGCGGTTTGATTAAAGTCTACGCTTTAGTCGAATATTTATTTCCATTAATGAGTGGGTTTTTAGGGTTTTAATTAATAAGTTGCCTTAATAAAAAAATTTTCAAAATTTTATGATTTCCAGTGCTACAGTATGTATTCAGTTTTAAGTACACAAAATTTCAAGTCTTGAACTTATACAGTTTCTGAGAACGGACTCTATGACGGACAGACAGAGAAGCGAAATGAATAGGGTTTCGTTAGATGAACGAAACTCTAAAAAAGAAATGCAATTCACGATTCGAAGTTCCATTCAATACAAAAGTAAAGCTCAAACGATTTGTGATCGTCGATAATTGGAGCTCAGCTTTATCAGTTAGTTTATTTATTAAAATGACGACTCTTGTTTGTTTCAGCTGTGGGTGTCAAGCAATGTGTGGGTAAATTTTGTACAATATGATATTTTTCGACAAGAATGTGTGCTTTCATAACCGAAAATTATTTTTTGGGGGAAAAATAGAGTAAATATTCTACCATTATCACTGTTTGCCGGGTAGAAGTTGAATGTATGTTGTTACATCGAAGAACTGTGAATAATAGAAACAAAATGTAAAAATAAACATCTAGCAATCAGTTTGTTGCTACAAATGTAAATGTACTATTTAAAACGTAATTTTTATAGATAAGTTTTTTAATTTTTGGGAGTATGTTTTATTATCTCGAAAAGCATCTGGAATTTTTCTACAGTATGCCATTGAAGAAAAATTCACGAAACAAACTCGTGCACATCAAAAGGAAAAGTATCCCTTTACCATCAGCTAAAAGGTATATATAGGTATTTTCTACATAGTAAAATATTTCCTTTCCCCCAAATCACTGCACTTCGGAAGTGATCAAATGTAGCTTGGATGCTCAAGCAGCAAAAGAATTATATTGAAATATGTTTTTTTTAGCACTTTCCAACCTAGTTGAAAAGTGCTTATGACTTCGGTTTGTCTGGCCGTCTGGCCGTCTGCCGTCTGGCCGACTGTCCGTGCTCTAACTCCCGTAAATATGCTCGGATTGCTCTGCAATTTTTATATGTTATTGTCGTTATCTATAGCATGTTCCCTATTTCAACGGAAGTGTGTAGCACTTATAGTTTTATTACAGGGACACTCAAAAGAATTCCGTTACATTGCGGTCTATGGGGAAAAATCATTTGCGGTTTATTTAAATAATGTTTCACTATTTTAAACGCATTGAAATTTATATATATCACTAAGGTGAATTAGAAGAAGCTTAATATGGAATAGGGTGTGCATAGCACTTATAGTTACTTTACAGGGACAGTCAAAATAATTCCGTTACATGACGTCTATGGAGAAAATCGTCTGCGGTTTATTTAAATAATGTTTCACTATTTTAAACGCATTGAAATTTATATATATATATCTAAGGTGCATTACAAGAAGCTTACTACAGAATAGTGTGTGTATAGCAGTCATCGTTCATTTACAGGGACACACAAAATAATTCTCTACTGTCTGTTAACACTAATTCCTGGAAGTGCGTTTTAAGTTACTAAACGCGATTTTAATTTTAACTCGCTTTTTGTCTATTACGTGGTGTGTATAAATTCTGTAGATCCTATACAGGGCAGCACAAAAGTTCGCGAACACATTTCCGTTTATTGACAGAAACACCAGAAAGATAATTTTAAACTGTGCTACGCGTTTCCTAGCTAAACTAAAATTTAGCATCCTAGCATATACAAATCTATAGATCATATACAGGGCTGAATAAAAGTATTCGGATATTTTTCTGAATATTGTATCTGTTGGAAATTCCTGAAATTATGTTTTTAAATATGTTATGTGTTTTCCAAATTGTTTACTTAGATGTTATCTTTTAGCTTATTAAACGGTATGTTTTGTAAAATTATTTTGAAAGCGTTGGAAAGTGCTACATAATCTATGCTTGACGCATGATTTTTCGTTCTTGTTGTGTTTTTAAAGCAGCAGATATACTAGATTTCCTTAATTTCTTAAATAACTAGGATCCTAAATACTTGTTACATGATCGGTATCAATAATAATAAAAGCATGTATTTTTACTATTAGCATTATCACAATCATGGTCATCGTCAATAAAATTACTCATATCACTAACTAGTTTTATTATCCTGTATCAAAGTTGCATGCACAAAGTGAACACTGTTTTACTACAATTTCCTAAACATAATTTTTTGCCTCACTGAATTGCAGAAAAATATTACACATTCTGCGATTAATCGCGGAAAGATTTTTAATCTGCAGAATAAATATTAGGCAACTATTTCTAATTTGAAATACTGGTGCTGTACTCCTTGGAAATTTCAAAAAGTACACGGAACTTGCATGCAGTTATACAATATTAAAGTATT
Organism: Maratus michaelseni; assembly: GCA_963931845.1. NCBI lineage: Eukaryota > Metazoa > Arthropoda > Arachnida > Araneae > Salticidae > Maratus > Maratus michaelseni. The sequence goes on from OZ007589.1 coordinate 413,851,577, forward strand.
CAATTGTTTGAACAATGTAAAATAATTTCTAACCTATTTGAAAAGTCTTATAATCGTTTTGAAAATCGAAAAAAAAAATTTGACGGATTTATACGTTTCAGACACTAGAGATTCCGAAAAACATATTTTTATAATTTTTTTTTTTTGCAATCCGTCTGTAAGTGTGTGTGTCTTTAAACGCTCTTTCTCCCGAACAAATTGAAATACAGACTTGAAATTTGGTATGTACTTAGTATGTAATAATGGGAAGAAGCTCATTGAATTTCAGTAACCTCGATTATCTGGAACTATTTTTTTAAGACTCTCGAAATATTCGTTCTGATAAAAGGTATATGCATTTTTTCGAAATTGTTTATTTTAAGGAGTGAATATAAAAAACAATACAAAAACATAATTTTTGCATAAAAAAATAAGTCGATCGGATGATAATTAGTTGCCGTGATAATTGTAATCCTATTTTCGACACTCTTCGATTTTTCATGACCCTGTATTTCATTCAAATTTCAATTAAAATATATATTTTAATTGGAAATGTGGCGCTTAATCGGACGCAGTAAACCGTTAGTTAATAGGATTATCAAATTTGGAGTTATAAGGATGTTTCATTTAAGCAATTCAGTAATAGAGCATTTAAAGTTTATGACGTCATCAAGCCACGATTTTATTCGAATTGCAATGCATTTTATAAGTAGTTTACACATGTTTTATTTTCATATTTTGTATTTTGAATATCCATGATGGGTAAGTATTACGGTGGCCACCAACGACTAGTTTCATTAAAGAAAAAATAAATAAACAATGTGGCAAATATGAGTAATTTGTAATGTTTCTTAATGACGATTTAGCTTCTTATAGTGATTAAATATTAAGAAGAAATTTATCCAATAAAACACCCATTACCATATAACAAGTTTTATGCATTTTTTAATTACATTATTTTTAATGAAACAAATTACGGTAAAAACGTACTATTTAAAACTTTCTATAATTTATGTATTAAATAAAAAATAAAGACGATAGTTTCGAGTTTTTTTTCCCTTTATTAATTATTCAGAATTTTTAAAATATCTAAACTTCAATATCTTATTACGTAGAGAAAAAAATAATTAAATTATCGTGTCAACTTAAAAGAATTCCTTCGATTATAATACATTTCTTTAACGGAAATTTTTAAACTTATTTTCAAAAACACTGCTATATTCTTTTTTAGTTGCAGACGACATGTTGACAAATTATTGACAGAGCGAGATTTCTTTTAACTTGGTATTGAAAGAAGATCGATTTTTTGCTCGATCGTTAATGACTTCCGTTTTTCTGTAATCATGGATAAAGGAAAGAATAAATCAGTTTTACTACTAGTTAACAAGAGAAAAAGTGTTAGGAAATGTTTTGCAGTCTAAAGAGGTTACCTAAAGAATTTATTTGAATTTCAGGTTTTCGAAACTTCAAAATGTAAACTGCAACTATATTCATTTATTTTAAAAACCACATTTATTTACAAGCACGATACAGAATTAAAATTTCACAAAGGGATAAATGCATTTTAATGAACAATGTATTTATATTTTGAATATGTAGGGACTGTTATTAAGATTTTATTGTTTAACCTTTTGATTACGGACCAGGACTGGGGACTATTGTTATATTAAGTCATACGAGGGTTGCACTGAAAGTTTTGAAATCCGGCTAAATGGTACAAGCTAAATTTACCAACTTTTAGGAATGTTCAAAGTAGTTCCCTCCAAGATCAATGCAATTTTGTAAGCGGATTTTCCAAAGATTAAATGCCTCGATCCATCCATTTCTTGGAATAGATGAAAAATATTCTTTTATAGCCTCATCATTCTCATCTTCGGAATGAAAACGACGCCCACGTAATTTTTTTTAGATTAAAAAATAGCCAAAAGTCACACATGGCATTATCAGGAGAAGATTATGGAGGTTTTATCACTTTGGTGTTTTATTTATTTATTTATTTTTGTTCAAGAAATTCGATTGCAATCTATGCTGAATGAGAAGATGCATTGTCATGGTCAAGCAAGAGTCTCCTAACATTTACCTCTTCAAGAATTTCTGGAAGACACTTAGTGGTGTGCCAGTTAGCTCTAACTGGTACATCTTCTATCCCTCTAGCTTAATGACTTTGACCAGACCTGTACTTCTGAAAAACATGGTATACATTACTTTTTTCATTGCTCATTGTCTTTTCACCATTGTTGGTTTGGGAACATCTTCAAAGACCTATACTTTACTTTCTTGACGTGTTTGAACATAAAAAAATTGTAGGTACGTCTCATCACCAGTTGTCATTTTAGAAATAATGCTATGGCTGCTATGCTTATGTAATTTTAGGATATCTTTACCGATTCACATATATGTATTTAGATGTTCTGTTAAATTATGCAGGACGCAACGACAGATTATTTTTTTTTTCATACGCAGTTCTTCATGAATAAGTTTATGTGTAGTTGCGGATTCAATGTTAAGTTCCTTCTGTATCATTTAATAGGTACAACTATTATAATAGATTAACATTTTTCGTACGGCTGACAATTTTTTTGGGACTACAGCTGACAACTGTCTTCCTCTGTGCTCATCATCCAAAAAGTAATTTAGACCTTTTCTAAATTCTGTAAAACATCTGAATACAGTGGCAGGAGTTGGAGATCCATTTCCATATGTTAATTGTAGACGTTGAAGGCATTCTTCTTGATTTAGCCCTACTTTAAAATCACAGAAAATCATAGCTTGATAATGCTCTCGCATCAACTCCATTTTCTCTTCTTTTAAAATTTATTCTACTATCGTTAAATTGTAATTGTTGCCACAAATTATCGTCTGCAAACATAAAAGAGTTCAAATTTAAATATCCTTTTCACCATTGTTGGTTTGGGATCACCTTCAATGACCTATACTTTACTTTCTTGACGTGTTTGAACATCAAAAAATTGTATGCACGTCTCATCACAATTTGTGATTTAAGAAATAATGCGATGGCCACCATCATTAAGTAATTTTAGGATATATCTTTACTGATTCTCACACGCTCCGCTTTTTGGTGTTATGTTAAATTATGCAGGACGCGACGACAAATTTATTTTTTTTCATACGCAGTTCTTCATGAATAAGTTTATGTATAGTTGCTGATTCAATGTTAAGTTCCTTATGTATCATTTAGTAGGTACAACTATTATAATAGATTAACATTTTTCGTACGGCCGACAATTTTTCTAGAACTATAGCTGACAACGGTCTTCCTCTGTGATCATCTTATAAAATGTAATTTCGACCTTTTCTAAAATCTGTAAAACATCTGAATACAATGGCACGAGATGAAGCTTCATTTCCATATGCTAATTGTAGACGTTGAAGACATTCTTCTTGATTTAGCCCAATTTTAAAATCATAGAAATTCCTAATTTTAAAATGCTCTCGCGTCAACTCCATTTTCCTTCATTTAAAATTTATTCTACAATAGTTAAATTGTAATTGTTGCCGCAAATTATCGGCTGCGGACATATAAAGTTCCAATTTACGTACAACATATCCAACCAATAATTTTTTTTTGGGGGGGGGAGGGGGGGGGCGCATATCGTCTGCCCCTATCTCAAAAATTTCACAAAGACGCTCGTACCCACAAGTTTCTTTGTGGAAGATTTCTATTGAAAATATCCCAGTATAAATGTAAGGCAGAGATTATATTTTTAAAAAGTGGTGCAAATAGAAAAAAAATGTCGCTGGGATGTATGTGTCCCGACTCTCTAACAAAAGGGTTAACAGAAGAATGTTGGCATTTATACAAATACTTAATAACTACTATTCATTATCACATGATGAAATTGTACTTTTTCGGTACTTCTCTATTATCCCGTCGACCAATTTTCATAACAAAAAACTATCGCCAAACTGTAACGCCAAATAAACGGGAGAACGTTGCCATTGGAATATCAAAATAAATAAATAAATAAAATATAAGAAAATATAAGATTTTTTTCAATGCTTTTTCTCTTTTAATATCATGGCACCACCGTTTAAAGACACGATTGTTATTTTAATTAATGAAATAACTAATAAATCAGTAAAACATAATGAAAAATACAGGCAAATGTCGAATTAAAAACCACTTGATGGCAGAACAAACACGTATAATGCTTCTGATATCAAGTAAATGGGACAGTATTTTTCGCGTTTAATCTTACAGTTTGGCGATAGTTTTTTGTTATGAAAATTGGTTGACGGGATAATAGAGAAGCACCCAATTTTCCTTCTCAACGTGATGTTTGTTAATTTTAATATTCTATAATTTATGATTCGTAAGGAAATAAAAAATAATTAAATACAGATTATAGCGCTAATTATGAAACAGAACAAGGGTACGCCCATATACAGGGTGATTATAAAAAACTATCCCGATATATGAGCCCCTAACTATCATACCGTTCTCAGAAACTGAATGAAACTTTGGTTTAAAGTATTTTAAGGTATGCGCTCAAGAATCATATGAAAAACAACAGTTAAATTCTAACAGTTACGGTTACAGTGACAAAATTTCGAAAATTTCAAATGGCAACACCTACTTTTTTTTATTGGAATGCGATCTTTGTAGTGAAAAACCATAAAAAGCGTTGGAACGGTACCTGTAGCACGAAAATCGCCGGCGCTAGACAGACTAAGAAGAATAGTGAAAACAACCAATAAGGACAGAGAAGCAACAGAAAACAAAACATTTTATTGTATTTCATACATTTTCCATTTTACACACGACGACACTTTACATGCGGCAGATGGTGGATAGCACTGAACAATAAAATGTTTTACTTTCTGTTGCTTCTCTGTCCTTTATTGGTTGTTTTCACTTTTCTTCTTAGTCTGTCTAGCGCCGGTGATTTTCGTGCTACAGGTACCGTTCCAAAGCTTTTTTTGGTTTTTCACTACGAAGATCACATTCCAATAAAAAAAAGTAGGTGTTGCTATTTGAAATTTTCGAAATTTTGTCACTGTAACCGTAACTGTTTTTTTTCCCTTGATTCTTAAGCGCATACCTCAAAATACTTCAGGCCAGTTTTTCATTCAGTTTCTGTGAACGGGACAGTTATGGGATCATATATCGGGATAGTTTTTTTTATAATCACCCTGTATTTATGATTGTTTTTATCGTTTGGCAGCTTAAAAATTTTTTAAAGAACATTTATGCATTGTATTAGGCATTCACATATACTTTAAAAGAGTCTTCTCAACTACCATGCATCTAAAAATTGTGATAAACCCTGTAAGTACACGTGGTTATTTTTGTAACTTTAGCACACGCATGGGGTAAATCTCGTCCATTTTTCTCCCATTATATTTTTGACTAAATACACTTTAAAATCAAATCTACTGATGTATATTGTAAAATGCATCCGTTCTACTTTTTTTAGGGAAAAAACATACTTTTTATATTTATTTAAAGATTTTGTTGCGCTTTCAGTAAAAATCACTCTTTTTTTAAAATTAAAAATGTGACTGGGGTGAGATTTACCCCGTGCGTATGCATACAGGTTTATTTTTTTGGATACATGATATTTTGTATTTCTAAACAAGCATCAAAAATCCCTTCATACGAATTTTGTTAGAATGACGCATGTTTTCATTGTATTTTTTCATGATAGTTATAAGATAATAAAAAATAAAAACTATTTCGTAATTGATGGCAACAGAAGTGCATCCTGTCGTGGGAAGTCGTAAACAATAAATACACGCAATCAACAAGATCAACAATAAGGATCTACCAATCAATACCTACAATGAATCTACCAATAAGGATCTAATGGACATTATCCATTAAAAAGTTTTTAACACTTTCCTCACGAGGTAAAAGTCATGTAGAGGAGATCGGGAATAATTGCAACATTTTTATATTTCATACTCCAGAAAGTGTCATAAAATTTCTAGATTTGTTTTACAAGGAGAGACCCAAGCTTTGTAATCATAGATTTTGATTATTTTTATATATGTTGTAAGGTAGAAGTCCCTTAGTCTCAGGTTTAACGGATTTTATACAACGCTCCGTAGTTCTCGAGAAATAGGGGGTCTAATATTATAACACAACTTAAATACTTACTTTGTAACGAAATTAACGCGTTGGTTGTAGCTCATTTGTTATGGCGTCTGCTCGTTGTTCCGTGGGCTCGGGTTCGTTCCGGAACGCATGACATCTGTTTTTCTCATTTTTTGTTTCATAAATATACTTGTAATTATAATATAATAAATTCATATCAAATAAAAATTATAATATTGTGCATTAATTATAATATTATATCTATTTTTTTTAACAAAGTCGTTGTATAAAACATCATTAAACGGTTAATTGTTTTAAATCACTTTTAAAATGTATTTCATATATTTTTTATAGATGCAATGATATTGATCAGTTGTGTCAATTCGTGATTTTAAAGAAACATCATTTATATATTGTCTTAACAAGGGAAGTCACTGCGATGATAATACTACCCTGTTTTTAAAATAAGAAGCATAAATACATTAAAAATTAGCATAAGAGTTAAATTAAAACATATTTTTTTTGCATATTAAAGATTTTTAAGTTTGTAAAACGCATGCTTGCGCTTTGAATTATTTTGCTTTCTCATTTACCTTCTTTCTGCATTTATTTTAATTTTATTTGAAATTTTTTTTAATTATAATTTGAAGGGCAACAACAGACTTTGGTTATTTCTTTTTTTAGTTTGGTGCAGTTAAGTGGTTGCAAAAATGTTTTTTAAATCTCTTTAAATGATGAGAAATGTTTAATAATGGTTTAAAAATCAAAAATGCTGAATTAAAATTTAAATATGTTAACATTATAATTAATGTACGATATTAAAATTTGTAATTAAGATTATTAAATTATAATTACAAGTATTTTTATAAAACAAAAAAATGAGAAAATCAAATGTAGCACGTTCCGACTTTGAGCCCGAGCTCGCGGATCATCGAGCAGACACTATAACAACTGTACTACAACCAACGAAGTAAGCCGCTGCAAAGTAAGTATTTAAATTGCGTTATAATATTAGACCCTCTATTTCTCGAGAACTACGGATCGTTGTATAAAATCCATTAAACATGAGACTAAGGAACTTCTACCTTACAATATATTTATAAATAATTAAAATCTTTGATTACCAAGCTTGGTCTTCTCCTTGTTAGACATAAAATTATAACAGTTTTGTATTAATAGATAATAGATGTTAGTTATAGTTCAATTAGTAAAAAAATAAATAGATTTAAAGTTTGAAATGAAATTTATTGTTCCATTAGACCCCTATTCTTGTCTGATTTATTTTCCGTATTATAAAAAGATACAGTGATATATTCGCTAATGAAGATATTTTGTTTTGGAAACACATTCAGTAAGCAAAATCTACGTTTACTTAAACCTGATTTCTTGTCCAAACAAAACTCAACGAGTTTGCTTTATTCTATCGCACGCATCCGATAAAACATTCGTTAACCGAAACTATATTTGACAGCCTAGTCGGAAAACACTGAAAGGAATTTTCGTTAACGTAAACATTCGTTAGCAGAATTATTCGGTAACCAAGGTATCAATATGCATGGTTAATACTCACATTTTTGTTTTCTGTCTGTTACAGTGATTGAAGAAATTCCGTCAAAACGGGAAATGTACTGATACAAAGTTTCCGTCTATTTTCAGTTTTGGCATTTCTCCGTTTTCCCAAAGGAAAATTTCCGTTTTTTAAGTTTATTTATTCTGGTTTTTTAAGCAGGAGTTCTGTAATTATTACTACAAATCACAATTTATGTAGAGGTATATTCCATAATATATTTACTTTCTAACTAGAACAAAATAAATGTAGAAGTACTTTTTTATAGACGACCTTTTTATTAGTGTACGTAAATGGAAACACTGAAAGGAATTTTCGTTAACGTAAACATTCGTTAGCAGAATTATTCGGTAACCAAGGTATCACTATGCATAGTTATTACTCACATTTTTGTTTTCTGTCTGTTACAGTAATTGAAGAAATTCCGTCAAAACGGGAAATGTACTGATACAAAGTGTCCGTCTATTTTCAGTTTTGGCATTTCTCCGTTTTCCCAAAGGAAAATTTCCGTTTTTTAAGTTTATTTATTCTGGTTTTTTAAGCAGGAGTTCTGTAATTATTTCTACAAATCACAATTTATGTATTGGTATATTCCATAATATATTTACTCTCTAACTAGAACAAAATAAATGTAGAAGTACTTTTTTATAGACGACCTTTTTATTAGTGTACGTAAATGGAAACACTGAAAGGAATTTTCGTTAACGTAAACATTCGTTAGCAGAATTATTCGGTAACCAAGGTATCACTATGCATGGTTATTACTCACATTTTTGTTTTCTGTCTGTTACAGTGATTGAAGAAATTCCGTCAAAACGGGAAATGTACTGATACAAAGTTTCCGTCTATTTTCAGTTTTGGCATTTCTCCGTTTTCCCAAAGGAAAATTTCCGTTTTTTAAGTTTATTTATTCTGGTTTTTTAAGCAGGAGTTCTGTAATTATTACTACAAATCACAATTTATGTATTGGTATATTCCATAATATATTTACTCTCTAACTAGAACAAAATAAATGTAGAAGTACTTTTTTATAGACGACCTTTTTATTAGTGTACGTAAATGGAAACACTGAAAGGAATTTTCGTTAACGTAAACATTCGTTAGCAGAATTATTCGGTAACCAAGGTATCACTATGCATGGTTATTACTCACATTTTTGTTTTCTGTCTGTTACAGTGATTGAAGAAATTCCGTCAAAACGGGAAATGTACTGATACAAAGTTTCCGTCTATTTTCAGTTTTGGCATTTCTCCGTTTTCCCAAAGGAAAATTTCCGTTTTTTAAGTTTATTTATTCTGGTTTTTTAAGCAGGAGTTCTGTAATTATTACTACAAATCACAATTTATGTAGAGGTATATTCCATAATATATTTACTCTCTAACTAGAACAAAATAAATGTAGAAGTACTTTTTTATAGACGACCTTTTTATTAGTGTACGTAAATGGAAACACTGAAAGGAATTTTCGTTAACGTAAACATTCGTTAGCAGAATTATTCGGTAACCAAGGTATCACTATGCATGGTTATTACTCACATTTTTGTTTTCTGTCTGTTACAGTGATTGAAGAAATTCCGTCAAAACGGGAAATGTACTGATACAAAGTTTCCGTCTATTTTCAGTTTTGGCATTTCTCCGTTTTCCCAAAGGAAAATTTCCGTTTTTTAAGTTTATTTATTCTGGTTTATTAAGCAGGAGTTCTGTAATTATTACTACAAATCACAATTTATGTAGAGGTATATTCCATAATATATTTACTTTCTAACTAGAACAAAATAAATGTAGAAGTACTTTTTTATAGACGACCTTTTTATTAGTGTACGTAAATGGAAACACTGAAAGGAATTTTCGTTAACGTAAACATTCGTTAGCAGAATTATTCGGTAACCAAGGTATCACTATGCATGGTTTTTACTCACATTTTTGTTTTCTGTCTGTTACAGTGATTGAAGAAATTCCGTCAAAACGGGAAACGTACTGATACAAAGTTTCCGTCTATTTTCAGTTTTGGCATTTCTCCGTTTTCCCAAAGGAATATTTCCGTTTTTTAAGTTTATTTATTCTGGTTTATTAAGCAGGAGTTCTGTAATTATTACTACAAATCACAATTTATGTAGAGGTATATTCCATAATATATTTACTTTCTAACTAGAACAAAATAAATGTAGAAGTACTTTTTTATAGACGACCTTTTTATTAGTGTACGTAAATGGAAACACTGAAAGGAATTTTCGTTAACGTAAACATTCGTTAGCAGAATTATTCGGTAACCAAGGTATCACTATGCATGGTTATTACTCACATTTTTGTTTTCTGTCTGTTACAGTAATTGAAGAAATTCCGTCAAAACGGGAAATGTACTGATACAAAGTTTCCGTCTATTTTCAGTTTTGGCATTTCTCCGTTTTCCCAAAGGAAAATTTCCGTTTTTTAAGTTTATTTATTCTGGTTTTTTAAGCAGGAGTTCTGTAATTATTACTACAAATCACAATTTATGTAGAGGTATATTCCATAATATATTTACTTTCTAACTAGAACAAAATAAATGTAGAAGTACTTTTTTATAGACGACCTTTTTATTAGTGTACGTAAATGGAAACACTGAAAGGAATTTTCGTTAACGTAAACATTCGTTAGCAGAATTATTCGGTAACCGAGGTATCACTATGCATGGTTATTACTCACATTTTTGTTTTCTGTCTGTTACAGTGATTGAAGAAATTCCGTCAAAACGGGAAATGTACTGATACAAAGTTTCCGTCTATTTTCAGTTTTGGCATTTCTCCGTTTTCCCAAAGGAAAATTTCAGTTTTTTAATATGGGAAAAATAAGTATTTGCAATGCAATTTCTCACGCACAAGTATTTTCAACGCAATTTATCAGTTTTTATTGCTTTGCTTTCTTCTAAATTTCAGCCTAAGTTTCACCCACAGTTGCCTGAGACTGCTCTACTGTCGACGGGTCCTTTATCTATAGTCAATCAGTCACATCCAATAGGGTTGTTAGAGGATTTGTGATTATTTTCTATCTCTTCTCGTAAAATAACAGTCTCAGTACATGATTTCAGTTTATTTATTCAGATTTTTTTAAGCAGGAGTTCTGTAATTATTACTACAAATCAAAATTTATGTAGAGGTATATTCCATAATATACTTACTTTCTAACTAGAACAAAATAAATGTAGAAGTACTTTTCCATAGACGACCTTTTTATTAGTGTACGTAAATGCCGAAAAGAATTTTTTATCAAGAATCTGGACGTCAAAACAAAAATCGTAAAATTATGAGGCGCTAAAAGAATTACTTTCGATAAATCGAAATTTAAACAACATTCTTAATACTTTTTTAAATTTAGGAATATTTAGGAATTTTCTATCTTAAAGTATTATATATTTTATGTAAATAAGATTAAAATAATGAAAAGGAATTTAAATATGAATATAATATAGAAAATTAAAAAGAACCGGGGATATTCTCAAAGTATAACAATATACTTTAAATAAAACATGATTAACATTGTATGAAAGCTTCATACCAAAGTTATACGGTTAATAGGATTTAAGGTAACAAAAAATATTTTGATCATTAAAATTCATCTTTTTCTGGTTTATGAAAATAAATTGCAAATTTTGATCGCATTAGTATGACTAAAAATTACTTTACAACATTTTCTATTATAAGTAAGTTAAAATACTTTTCACTACAAAGATAATTTGGAATGTTAATGTGTTCAAAGTATTTTTTTAATCTATATTGATATAATTAGAATATGTAGTGCATGTAATTGTGTTATATAATCCTTATATTTTAATTATATTTGATAGGAAATATTGTTCATTTTATTTACAATGGATACAATATTTCAAAATGTAAGTAACTATAAGTTAAACTCTTAACTAGTCAGATATGCCAATCTCAAAACTTTCTTCTATCTCATACATGTTAATACTTCAAAATTCGCTATCACACCACCATAAAAATCATTATTTTTGTTATTCTGTTGTACGTTAGCTGCTTGCAAATCGTCGGGTTACCTGAATGCAATCTGCTGATGTATTATACTAAACTACCTCACAAGTCCTTCTGGCATGTAGCGGCAGGAAAAGATAGTCTTCCTATTACTTAGTTTTAAGATTTTAGCTTATTTTACTGAAAAATACGAAGCTAAAATGCGTGGAAACTGGAAACCGATTACAGAAGAGTTATTCCCACTTCCCGTCAACATAGAATTTGAATGAGAATATTGCCAAATTAGACAGACATAGCCAAGTTGGCTTCATATATAGAAACGTATTTTTGTCGCTATTTCACCAATTGTCGCCAACCTTGTTCACGTTGAATTTCACGTTGGCGAATACGAATATATAGTATTAAACATGTAAGAGATGAAATGATAGTTATAACAATCAAAGAAAATTTGCCAAAACCATGTTCATTAAAACTCATAAATTAAACCCGTTTATGGAGAAACCCTTCTGTATTTTTTCAAAATGTCAACCATCCTAAAATTTCAAACTGCTATATCTCAGCCATTTTTTAAGATAGAGACAAAACAAAAAAATCTCTGGAATCCTTTGATCAAGTTCAAACATTTAACACACAAATTTTTTAGTATTTTTAATTTTTTTGTACATTTTTTAAAAATTTGAAATCTTTAAATGGCTATCACAGCACCCCCTCAAGGCGCAATATCCCCAAATTCAACTGGGACCTGCAGACCATAGTCAAAAATATATACAAAAAAATTGGTTCAATTATCTTCATAACTTCTTACCACTTTTCCATGACAAAATAGTGAAAATGGAACAAAAATCACTATCGCAACGCTCCCTTTCGTAGAAATATCCCCAAATGCAAATGGGACCTGCTCGACATAGTCTAAAACGTAGAAAAAAATTTGGTTCAATTTGAAGCTAAACTTCATGTACTTTTCAACGGTACAATGAGGAAAGACAGACATTTTGTAAAAACATGTTTTTCGGAATCTCTGAACCTAAAACGTGTAAATCCGTCGAAAACCGGAAGTCGAAACAAAATTCGATTGCAATACTTTCTTCTATTATAGATAGAAGAAAGTAAACATTGATATTTATCTTATTCACCGATAGATGTCATTAAAACAATATTTTGAATTGAATCAATTCCTGGTATTTATTTCTGCAAAATCCTGAAAATTCTTCGTTGTAGTTCAACTGTCTTAAATGGAACATTATCTTTTTTTTCACTAAACGTGTAAAAGTAAATAGAAAATTTTTCGTTTATTCCGAGAAAAATTATGTTGCTCACTCAAAATTGAAAGTTTCCGTTAAAACACTGAAATTTCACACAAAAACCCTGGCATATATAGGGAAATTTTTACAGTGTATTTTGCCTAAGGTAAACTAGGTAGTTGAAAAATATTATAAATAAACTTAACCTTATCAAATATAAATACGTCATTCAAAATAATTACACTAGCAACTCAAAGTAAAACAACAATATGCACATTTTCAAAATTAATGTGCAATCTTTAAGTAGCAGCGAAAAGTTGTTTGGTACAGCTATATTACTCATTATCACCACTGATACCATTGTTAGGATCGTCACTGACACAACCTGTATCTTAATAAATAATATTTGTACTGCCTCCCGCTTTTTTTTCAAATTTTAGCCATTTCTAAAATTTTAAATATGATTTTTATTTTCGAATTTGCCAATTTTGTACCGTTAAATTTTTTTACGTCGTCTTATATGCAATATATATATTTTTTTCGTTTTATCCTATCAAAAATAAAATGCGCATTACTCACCTGTAAATACGGTAATTTATCTGTAAATATCCAGCTTAAAAGTACGTTTACTATGCTTATCCTTTTTTCATATTCTAATTTTACTTTTAGTGATACTAGGCAATCGAACGCGGGCTTCCCGGGGTACAGAACATAGGCGAAAACCATTTTTTCTAATTCTAATAGATTTTTCTTATTTAATATATATATTTTTAACTGATTCATTAACAACGTAAAAAATAATTTTTATAAGAAAAATATCAATAATATATTCAAATAAAATTTCGAAATTGAATAAAGTAATACTTTTGTACTCGCCGCATGCCAGAAGTTAACGGCTAAAGGAATTGTCCAAGATTTCGCTGCTTACTATAGATTTTTTTGTTCTGAAAATTTCAACTGCTTAAGCGCGTAGTTCGAGAACATGTCTGTTAAATTTGCATTTTATTTATATTATATTGTTATTTATATTTATAATTTGATGAAGTTTTAATTTCGTTCTGTAATATTAGCCGGGAATAAATGCGGAACTATTTATATTGTTTAAAATGCAAACTGATTAATCTTTCACAACCGAACTGCCCGTGATACAGATAGATTTAAAATTAATTCATGCTTGGAACTTATTCTAAAAATCATAAATCAGTAAATTCAAATACAGTTTTCAAAGAAATTGCATTTTTTTTTCTATTCGACGGTGAAGAAATATAAATTTTGCGATGTTTAGAAGATTAAAAAGATGCAGTGAAAGCGAAATTTATTAGTCAGTTCGTTGCTACCATAAAAATGACTTCAGCAATAATCAGACATGTGTTATAATATAAATTATTATTATCATTAAACCCTATTTTTGACAACATCATTTATGTGTAACTCTCCCTTGACATGGACCCGATTACGTAAAGATTAGCATCAAAATTTAATAAAAGAATTTTATTCTATGTGTTTGAATCAAGGCAAAATTTGCCTAAATTCGCCAGCAAATACAACTACTATTCCAAAAAACATCGATTCGCTGTTTTTCATGCCTTTAAGCGTATGGTCTATACATTCAAATACTAATTCACTCATCAAGGGTGCTTCATCCCAGACTATTAACTTTGTTTCTCTTATTAATTCAGTAAGGTCAGACTGCTTACTAATGACACACGTAGATGTATAGTTAAAATTCAGCGGTATTTTGAATTTTGAATGTGCTATTTTACCTTGATCTAATAACAAAGCTGCGATCCCTGAAGATGCAATAGTTAACGCAACCATATTACATGATCTCATCATTTTTAAAACTGCATTAAGTAAAAATGTTTTGCCAGTCCTGGCGTGTCAATAAAATAAACCTTTGCATTTTCATTTAAAACAGCAAGCGAAACTTCATCATAAATTAATTTTTGAACGTGATAATCCTGGCGCAAACGATAAATAGCCAAATATTGTTTTGAGTCACAATTTTTACATTGAAAAATATTTTATGCATCACAAACATTCCTTTGATTTTTAAATTAAATTATTTTGATTTATAAAATTATCACTCATCAAAACGTTTATTATTATTACTATTATTTTGTATTTTATATAAAATCAGTAAAAGTTTTTCCTTTTACTTTCCAAGGTGTATGTATTAATTTTTAACTAATAATAGTCATTTCAATTCTTTAATCAACGATAATATGCGGTCGCCAAGAGGGAAGAAAATACCAATGGCAACCATTAAACACGAAAAAAAAGTGAAAAATACCATTTTTTTTAAAGCCATAATAAATCAGGCAAATAAGATGCAGTTTTCAAACAAATTGAATTTCAAAGTAGATTTTTTTTTTCATATAGTGGTGTAAAAATTAGAAATGTGAGATGTTTAGAAATTTAAAAAATTGCAACAGTAAAAATCGCAAAACCGAAATTCCATCGTCAACTGTTGCCATTCGCAAAATGTCGTCAGCGTTACGCACGGACACGTTTGTCCTTTATAATATAGATAGATAGATAGATAGAAAACGAAATCTGAATGAAAGACAAAAAATCTCTTCTACTTTGGACTGCTTGATAATTTTATGTATTTTAGTTCAAACACTAAGTGTGATTCAGATGTATTAATTTTCGCAGGAATGAACTTTGAGTATGAAATATCATTATTTTAAGTAATTTATTGATTTTTAAGCTTCTCTCCAGAGAATAAAGGTGTTAACAACTGTAAGTATGATAAACCACTTGACAGCATATAGATAAAAATTAGCAACACGAATCTGATAACTATAGAATTTAACGTTAAATATTCGAAAAGGATTTTTTTTTCTTTTGAATACGCAGATTTTCTGACGCTAAATTAGTATAGTACACTTTATATGAAAGACATAACATTTGGCACAGATGTCTTATATGCACCACGATGGCGCGATACCCCCCCCCCCCCGCCTCGCAAATTTGGGGGAAAAATAAATTGTTTTTTATTTACTTTTATTTTTTATTTTTTATTTCTATAAATTATATTTATTATGCATTTCAATATTTATTTACATCAAATTATCATTTATTTATTTTTATTTCCTTTTTTAAAAATAATAAAAGCTATTTCATTTATTAACCCCTTGAAGGGCACCGGTATATTATATATACCACTTAATTTTAATTCCAAAATGCTACAATGACACCAGTATTTTATAATCAAATTTTGCATTTATAAGGTACATGAGGAAAAGCTTTTACTTAGTTTTAAAATAAATTCGTTCGTGAATCCTGGTGTCAATCAATCATTTCAATATTTTAGCTACAAGAGTACTTTGCCCCTGAAAGGGTTAAGCTATTTTAATTTTTATATTGAAATAAAAAATCACTTGCTATTATTGCATGCTATTTGTAACTAATTGCATACTATTTGCAATTAAACAAAGTTTTCGCCAAATTGGCGGGGGAAAAAATCGCGCCAACGTGGTGCTTATATGGCATCTGTGCCTAACTTTTTTTTTGTTTCTGACAAATAAATAAATAAATAAACAAAAGCTTGTTTATTTAATAAACGCATAAAGATAACTTACCGGAAAATTTTTCAGTGCAAAAGTAATTCACAATCGTACTATTTTCTCCATTTTCTAATTTTACGTATACATCGACAAGAAAAAGAAAGAGAAAAAAAGAAACGAAATCAAAGACAGACAGAAAATTTCTTTTATACTGGAAAATTATCTGATCATTTTAAATTACTTTATTACTTTAATTAAATGTCATTTACTGGCATTAATTTGCAAGTAAATGAACTTTGAGAATGAAATCTCATTAATTTTATTGATTTTTAAGCTTCTCTAATGCAGATAAAAGGATTAGGAGTTAATAACTGGAAGTGTGATCCCCCACTTCACATGATATAGATAAAATCGAACAATACAAAACTGATAACTATGAACTTTCCCTTTGAAACTTTTTAACAGAATTTTTATTTTTGAATTCGTGGATGTATGCCGCTAAATTAATATTCTGCGTCTCAGACACAGAATATAACTTTTTTAGCGTTTCTTTCCTCTCACGAAACCCTATTACTCCCGCTTCGTTGTCTGTACTTCACAGAGCCGGTTCTCAGAAACTCTGTAACTTACAGCCATGAAATTTTGTGTACTTATAACCGAATACCTATTATGAAGCTCAAAATCATAAAATTTGAAAAAATCGTATTATTTTAATATACAGAGATAAAAAACCAAAAATCTAACAGCCTTTTTTCCTATTAAATTTAAATATTTTTCGTTATAGCAGTTGCCAACAACTAAACATCCACAATAAAATTATATCTACAATAATTAATTTTCTATTGAAATATTTCCATGTGAAAAATGCAAATGAAATAAAAAGTTTCACCAGTTGAGAAAAAGATAAATATGACGTCATATTGGTAATAAAACTGAAATTTTCAAACAGTCCTCAATAATACAAGGAGTATGAGTATGTGTAAATACAGAAAGCAGCTTAATACGATGTCATTAGAGAATTAAAAAGAAAATTAATCTGACGTCTAGCATTTTGAAGGTCTCTATACAACATTTAAATTTTGAAGTTGATTTTTTTTAATATCGCATTTAGTCCACATGACAGATATTATTATGATAGAGTATAATAGCGGGCTTTGCCAGCTATCGGTCCGGTTCAGATTTTCGAAAAAACGAGAAAAATAGACCTGTAAATTTTTACTTTATAAAAAACATGACCTTTTTTTTTTTGGAAAATGAAATTTATTTGGGTTTATTAAAGAAATGATAAAGTGTTTTGAAATGAATATTAAACGAAACCCTTTGTCCGATCTTTGATCACGCTTACCCACTTTTTTTTTTGTTTTTACCCTAACAAAAACAGGATGTTTTATTATACACGCGTAATTCGATAACTTATCTGGAAAATTTCCAATATAATTCACAGTGCAAATAGTTCCTTCACTTTCTTATTTTAAGTACAAGTTGTTCCAAATTATAAGTACTGGTTTCCGAGAGGTCTACAGCAAAAACTATTCATCAAAGATTGAGAGATCTTTGATTGAGAGATCTTTTTGAGACTATTCATCAAAGATACCAATCTCTTTCATGAGATTTGAAAGAAATTGGTACTTAAAATTGAAACCTCATTTTCCGATTAAAGTACAACATGTTCCAAATTACAGTACAGATTTCCGAAAGAGCTACACCAAAAACTATTTGTCAGAAAGTCATGAAATTTGAATAAAACTTGTACTTATCAGTGACAATTCATTAATTTTATATAGAAGATATCCCAAGCATTTCCGAGGGGACTACAGCAAAAACTATTCATCAGAAAGTCATTGTATTTGGGGAGTGTCGTAAAGAGATGGTGGGAAGATTTTCTAAAGCAAATAAATGATCTCAAAGTATTGGGCCACCACGATATCATAATAAATATGTTAGATCTTAAAAAACAGCATAGTGTGCCACGTGCGTAACATTCCGATGCATGTATTGTAATCAACTACTGAAAATGCTATTTTACGATTCCAGATGGTAGAAGATGATGTTGGACATCCTACAAAAACGGTTTGACCTTATTAGATGGATATTTCATGTAATATATTCTGTATACGACCTCTATTGGTTTTTGGAAGTGATTTTTATTTTTCTAAAATAATTCCATTATTTCCTTAGGGCTCCCTAAATCTCATGACTGTCGGATAAATAGTACTTGGATTAGCTATTTTGGAAATGCGTAATTTAATTTGGGATACCTTGTACATTCTTATAAATAATGAAATCAGATTGAAAGAAAAAAACTTCTATATTGAAAGACTATCTGATCATTTTAAATATTACCCAAAGTGGCATTCGGTCGCATTCATTTCTAAAGAAATGAACTTTGAGAACGAAATCTCATTATTTTAAGTATTTTATTGATTTTTATTCTCCTCTAATGAAGATAGAATGACTAGGTGTTAATAACTGGAAGTGTGATCAACCACTTGACAGTATATAGATAAAAATCAACAATACGAAACTGATAACTATGAAACTGGGAATAAGTAAAAAAGAGGGAGAAAGTGAGAAAAACTTTTCTTGTTACGTTTGTGATAATGATTTTTTTTCAAACGGATCGTGCTTTATCATAATAATCTACACTCGTATTATCGGTTTTTGAAAGAGAATTCAATCTCTTTTGTACAAGGCCCTTTTCTACTTAAAACTACATTTAGATGTCGAATAAAATAAATAGCTTTTCTATTAGAGAACAGTTAGCATCACGTAAAGATAAATTTGCGTAAAAGTTATATAAGCAGCCATTGATGCATTTTGATTATTAAATTCTTAATTATTTTTACTAAATGAGAGAGTATGTCAATTTTTTTTCTCTAATTTTTATACGTTTTTCTATAAAATTAGATAAACGACTACGTTTTTTTTTTTTAACCATAAAGTATTTTTTAACCATAAAGTAAATTTACGCACTAACAGTGACATGTACGAGGGCTATCCAGAAAGTAGATTACGTTTTGGAATAAAAAATAAACAAAGTATAGGAAACAAATTTTATTATATACAGATGAAAGCCACACTCAAATACTACTTTTCTACATAGTCACCATACAAATTAAGGCATTTATCGTAGCGATGTACGAGCTTGGAAATGCCTTCGTCGAAAAATTCGGCCGCCTGCGCCTTCAACCAACAGTTCACGTGTTTCACCCATGTTTCGTCACCAGTAACGATGCGATCGAGTAAAGAGTCACCATCCTTATGGTAAGCGTCCAAAAAGTTCAACGCTGCAGCCATTCGCTGATTTTTGTGGTCCTCTGTCAAGATTTTTGGAATCCATCTTGCACAAAACTTGTGGTAACCAAGCTTTTCGCTGATGATTTCGTGCAACAAACTTCGCGAAATTTGTGGAAAACTCAAAGAAAGTTCCGTTATTGTGAACTTATTACTGCTCGCGGGATTTTCAATTAACGCAGACATTTCAAACCGTCACAGTATCTGAACGGAGCACAGCACGAACCTCTCACTAGCACGGCTAGATGCCGACTGAGCTGCGCAACGCTCTGACCGCAAGATAGCCGCTCTAGCCCCGCCCCTAGCGGACACAGACGAAAACGTAATCTACTTTCTGGATAGCCCTCGTATTTTTTAACTATCATAATTTAGAAAAGCGAGTTTGTATTAAATGTGAATGTAAGAGAAGGCTACATTACCTATTATACAAGGCATAATTTAGTTCTTGATTTAGTCGTTAATGTCATTACATCCCATGAATTGCTACTTCTGGATTATTTTTACATTTACTTCTGGATTATGTAAAAGTTTGGTTTAGTTTTGTGTAATATAACTATTTTCTAAACAGAATTTTAAAATCATATAAGGGGTGTCCGAAAAAGTTTGAGACGAGCTTTACTTTTTACCTTTTTGAGTTACGTAGGCAATGTAAAGTGCAAAATGTTCGGAATAAGACGGGAATTAAAATTATGTTGATGAAATAGTTAAATAGGATTTTAAAATCTTATAAAGGGTGTCCCAAAAATATTGAGATGTACTTTACTTTTTACCTTTTTGAGTTACGTAGGCAATGTAAAGTGCAAAAGTGTTCGCAATAAGATAGGCATTATGATTATGTTGATGAAATAGTTAACTAGAATTTTAAAATCATATAAAGGATGTCCCAAAAAGATTGAGACGTGCCTTAAATTTTTACCTTTTGGAGTCACGTTGACAATGCAAAGTGCAAAAGTGTTCCGAATAAGATAGGAATTAAGATGATGTTGATGAAATAGTGCTGCAATCGATTTTTAAAAAGTAACATATTTTAGATTTTATACTGTCAATGGGTCCAATATGTTATAGTCAGAAAAATTTCTCTATCCTCTGACAACTACAGCTGTAAATATTCAATTGTCTTACAACCAAAACTCACCCAGTTATGATACTTTGAATTTTAGGAAATTTCGGAGCTTTTGGGCGTTAAAAAGAAAAAATAAAGGTTTTTTTAAATAATAAAACATGCAGCACTGAAACTGGACTTTTATAGATGTATTATTTAATGCAAATTTTACATGATCTCCCTCATATGCCAAAATAATTGATTTTTGCAATTATTTTTATATAGTTAAGGTAATGACCTGACCAAAGGCAAGGACCTCTCTCTCTTCATATACAGAGTGTCCCAAAATTCGGCCGAAAAATTAAGAGTGGTGAAAGAAGGCATCAAGAGGATGAAAACTTACCATAAAATAGCAATAATATTTCTGAAGGGTGAGACGTCAAGTGGAACAAAAGGGGCCAGTAATAAATAGAAAAAAACATTTATTTGACATAAAGCATGATTACAATGCATTAAAGTTCAACGTCAGAAAGGGGACGACGAGACATTTTTATAGGAATATGTTTTAACGCGTCCGGCAATCCTTTGTCTTTCGGTGTCGGCTGTTGTCGACCATCGTGGCCGAAATGTCGAACAATTTCTATAAAAATGTGTCGTCGTCTCCTTTCTGATGTTGAGCAGCAATGCATTGTAATCATGCTTGACGTCATATAAATGTTTTTTCTACTTATTATTGGTCCTGTTGTTCCACTCGACGTCTCACTCTTCATAACTATTTTTGCGATTTTTTTCCCTATACATGGTTTGCGACCCCCATTTCTACAGTAAGTTTCATCCTCTTGATTCATTCTATCTTCTATCATTCCTCTTAATTTGTCGGTCGATTTTTGGAACATCCTGTATACATATATATGTGTGTGTGTTAGAGAGAGAGAAAGAGAGAAGTAATATAGACGACACGTGTGTGAAAATAGAACAATGAAAACCATTCAAACAACTAAAAACAACTAAATGTAATATAAAATATGTTTTTACAAAATCACATTTAAAGTCTTAATATCTAAAGAACTACTAGCTCGGCAAATGTAGAAAATATGTTTATTTCCAGTAATTTTAAATTATATGAAAATATGTTTTCTCGCTTTACTACAGCATATCATTTAAATATTTAATTTTTCTTTTCAGACAAAAGTAAGTGAATCATGCTGTTTTCTTCTCTTATTTGATCCAGTTGATTAATTGTTTGAGACATCTGCTACATGAATTAGGTAAGTATGAGATATTTATAAAGATTTATTACAATATATTTTTCCAAGGATTAAGATGCATTTCAAACAAACCTAGATAAAGTGATTCTTACGCATACTTTTATAAAAGAGGTGTTTAAATATTTCTTGAAAAATGCAAATATTTTAGGTAAAAGACTTAAATCTTCTGATATTATATTTATGTTATTTATACTTGTGGTAAAATACATATATATTTTAATTTATGTTTAAAATTATTTTTCTACACAAAAATATTTATGTGACGGTGTAAATTGTGAGTTGATTTCTTAAGCATTTAATCTCCATTCTAAAATAAACAGGAACGAAAAATCATGCGTCTTTCCAACACTTCCAAAATACTTTGACAAATCTTTACCGTTTAATAAGGTGAAAGATGGTGTCTCAGTAATCAAGGTCAAGGTCAAACCTGGTGGTGTGGCCTACCTTTCGGCTTAACCTCAATTAGCCCCGCCCAGCAGATTTGTTTACCTAATTTCATGGAGCATTACTAAGTTATACTTTGTGATATTGAGCAATAATTATACTATGTAATTCTGGAATACAAGTTCTGAAAATACAAGATTCCGAAAATACAAATTCTGAAAATACAATTTACCAATCCTACTTAGCAGCACTAAACACTACTATGTGATACTCAGCAATAATACTACCATGTAATAATGCTGTAAGATGCTGAAGTAAATAATAATAATGGATAGAAGTAAGTACTAAATGAACAATAATGAATGAATAATAACACTAGAGTAAACAATGATAAATTATGCTAAAAATACTAAATAACACTGTATGATGCCATTAAGAATAACTAAATTGTTAAAGTTAGAGTTTATGTAGTGTGTAAAGCTCCTTATGCATATTATAAGTCAACTTCATCCTCAACCTCCACTACGCCCAATGGAGGCAGCATGAATAAGTATTGATTATGTTCTAGCAGAAACATACAATCTGTTATTTTTTGAAGTAATTTTGGATGTTTCAGTACGTAGGCAAACCAAGCCGACAGATTTATTTGAGATGGTTTTCTAATGTGATAATGGGCAGTCAGGGTACAATCTAGGATATAATGTAAGGAGGTACCTCTTTTCCCACAGGTGCATCTAGGTGACGATGCCTTGCCGAATTTATTAAGATATTGAAAGATGTTGTTTGATATTGAAATACTTACAATACAGTTGATATTGAAAGATGATACAAAAATGTTGTGGAGCTTATTTTGGAGTTGAAGATATGTTGATACTGTTGGGATTACGGCGTCAGTAAAACGACCCGTTGTTCTCAGATTACAATCCATTTGCCATGATTAATTCTGATGTTGTTATCTTCTTTAAATGGGATGGTGGAAGTGGGTGGAATTTTTGTAAGATGTCCTGTGAAGGTTTCGTTGCATCGCGGGCCAGTTTTTCAGCATGTTCGTTTCCAGCTATGCCAGAATGACCACGCACCCATTTAAAGAAAATGGATTTCGATGTTTGTTGCAAGGCTGTGATTATGTCACATACCAGTAAGTTGGACGTGAATATATCTGGTAATGCCTGCAAGCTAGATAGACTATCAGAATTGATTGTGTAGCTTTGAAAATTATTAGCATTAGACCAGTCTATTGCATCGTGTATTGCCAGTAGCTCTGATTGGTAGACACTATTTTCTTGGTGTAAGTGAATCTGTCTTGTTCCTTGTAAAACTGAACCTTTATATGCACAGAAAGCGTATGCAGTGCCATCTGATGTTTTTGATGTCTCAGTAAACAGTATCGTATTTAAAAATCCAATTTCGGAAATTATTAACAATATTCGGAAAATTACCCGAATTCGTTTGTGCAGCCCTGTATATAATCTATATATTTGTATGCATACTACATAGAATACTAAATTTACGTAGCACAATTTTAAATTTCACTTCTGGAATTTCCGTCAATGAAGGGAAATGTGCTCCGGGAACTTTTGTGCTGTCCTGTATATGATCTATAGAATTTATACACACGAAGTAATAGGAAAAATGGATTTAAATTAGAAACGCGTCCAGCAACTGAAAATGCATTCAGCAACTGAAAACGCAGCTCCAGCAATTATTATTAATCGACAGTACCGAATTATTTTGTGTGTCCCTGTAAATGAACAATGAATGCTAAGCTAACAATATTGTACAGTTAGCCTCTTGTAATGCACCTTAGTGATATATATCAGTTTCAATATGTTTGAAATTGTGAAACATTATTACAGTAAACCGCAAATGATTTTTCCCCATAGACCGTAATGTAACGCAATTCTTTTGAGTGTCCTTGTAAAAAACCTATAAGTGCTACACACTTCATTTTCAATATCGAACATGCCATAGTAAACCTCAATAACATATATCAGTTGCATGACAATTCGAGTCTATTTACGTGAGTTAGACGGACTTTTCTTTCGGAAACTTTTTCGAGATCTGCAAAAAAGAAAATACAACACTGCATTGCATGCATATGCCTTTGTCAAATGTCCATACAGAAATTCAGCTGGATAAGAAGTTATTTGTACCGCACGGAAAGACATACGGACGGCAGACAGGCAGACGTCAGACTGACAGACGGCAGACAGTCAGAAAAACCGAATTCGTAAACACTTATCAACTTTCTTGGAAACTGTTAAAAAAGTCATGTTAATATAATTTATGTAAAATATTTGTATGCGGTTTCACATAGTAAGCTGTCATTCTGTAAGAAAATCGCTATTCTATTACCAAACATCAGATATAATTTTTACGTCGTATTGAATTTCTTTTTTTTTAATATGTATATTTATGTACAGTGTACATGATTTTTTCTTTGATTTAGGAACTTACGCTGAATTTTAAAGAAAATATTCCTACGTTGTATGATTGCTGTATTCAATCTGGCTATTAAAGTATTTTAAAAATATCAATGATATATATAAAAAAATTTGATGTCTCTTACAAACTTTTTCGAGATCTGCAAAAAGGAAAATACAACACTGCATTGCATGCATATGCCTTTGTCAAATGTCCATACAGAAATTCAGCTGGATAAGAAGTTATTTGTACCTTTTAAAATAAATGCTATGAAATACAACAGTGGAAAAGTATTTTCAACGTATATATATATATATATATATATATATATATACAGGGTGTCCGAAAAGTCTGGAAGCGGTCGAATAACTCGAGGTATATACATCGGATTGTAAAACGGAAAAATGCATGTTCAATATTTTTGAAAAATCTGTTTAGGGATATCAAAGTTGCCCCTCCAACTCTGCCTCCTTAGGAGGAAAGGGGGGGGGCAACTTTGAAATTTTAAATGGTAACCCCCTTTTTATTGCAGATTCAGATTCTACGGGAAAAAATACATAACTTTTGTATTGAACATTTTCTTCGGAAAATCGTAGATGGCGCGGTAATCGAGTAAAATGCAGTGAGAATCGTTTCCATTGAAAAGTCTGGAAATGGTCGAATAACTCAAGAAATATACATCGGATTGAAAAACGAAAAATACGAGTTCAATATTTTAGAAAAATGTCAAATTTATATCCCTAAATAGATTTGTCTTAAATATTGAAAACGTATTTTTACGTTTTTCAATCCGATGTATGTCTCCAGTTATTCAACCGTTTCCATACTTTGCAATGGAAACGATTCTCATTGTATTTTACTCGATTACAATGTCATCTAATATTTTTCGAAGGAATTGTTAAATACAAAAGTTACGTTTTTTTCCCTGTAGAATCCGAATCTGTAATAAAAAGGGGAGGTTACCATTTCAGATGTTAAAGTTGCCCCCCTTCCACCCCCCAAGGGGCAGAGTTGGAGGGGGGCAACTTTGATATCCCTAAATAGATTTTCAAAAATATTGAACATGCATTTTTCCTTTCTTCAATCCGATGTATATTTCTCGAGTTATTCGACTGTTTCCAGACTTTTCAAACAGCCTGTATATAATCTAATTGACTAATTAATCATACATGTATAATAAATAGAATATTGGGAGAATATACTTATTTTGTTTCTTTTTTTAAGTTAGTTATGAATGCTTAAAAGTTCGTAAAGGCATTACTGACATCTCCATGAACTACAGACTTAAAACTATTGGAACTCAAACATATGCATATTTTGGCTAGAGCTAATTTTCTTTCATGCTTAAATTAAAATTTCGAGCTTTTCATATATTATTTTAATTATTTTTAACGAAAGTAATAAAGTAGAAAAATGAACTACTATTTAAAATAATTTACGCAAAAATTGTAAAAGGAAATATATATATTTCTCAGCAGTGCACAAAAAAGTAAAATTTTAAATATGCTAAGATTTTCATTTGTAATTTTTAGGAGAAAATGACTTTCATAATTAATTTTGACTGATTTAAAAGACTACAAATTAACTGTATCCAAGTGTGTCTAGCTAATTTTTTAAATGGTGAATGTCAGTTTTCGGCATGCTTTAGTTGTCTTCGCATAAGAAATGTTGTTTTCTATGGAGTTGATTTGGTTCTACAAATTTTTTTAACTTTTTGTTCACAAAATACAGATATCTATGTTTATAAAATTGTACTATGTTTTAATTAATGTTCTCCGATACTGTAAAAGTTACTTATAGTTTTTATGTACAATTTCGCTTACTGTTTGAGATTTTTAAAATAAATAAAATATATTTACTTGCAATTGTACAGTAAAAAATAATTACCATTATACATGTATGATGAGAAAAATGAAAAAAAAAAGTTTGTCACCCAAATAACTATTATTTTTATTTTAGAATAAATATATTTCCATATAGTTTGGAAAGTGCTTATTTATATTCCTCCAAATGCATAAGAAATCTCACGAAAATGAAAATTTTTCATACGTGTTATTTATCTGTTTACGCTTATTTTGTTTCTGGGAGAAATGTAAAAACCATACCGTTTGTCACTGTTTATTTGTGTTAATTAAAAAGAGAATATCATTCATATTGTTTGCGATACAATTAGGCAAAGATGTCATCTTTTTAAAATATTTTGAGAAACAGGTAATGACTATTTATTGTACAGCTTGTTAAAAATTAAATTTAAAGTAATTTTCAACAGCCTTGAAAAGGTCATTGAATTTTCCGGTTTTTATATGGGAGACATAAATGTTATGCAGTTTTAAATTCTTTCATACGTATTTTAGAGATTTAAATTTCATTGGATTTGAAAATTTCTTATTTTATGTATTCTTAATTAAATATTGTAATCACCATTCTCGAAAAATATCAGTACCATTACCTTTACCTTTAGATTATACCTTTAGATCATTATACATAATATGTACATTAATTGTAAATTCCAAAGCGATTAGATGCCTACATATTGTAATAACCCCATTTATTACGGTGCTTCATGTCTGTTTAATCAGTCATTGAAATTGTGTAATTATTTTGCATTTTGAAATTTAATTACATTCTAACCGAGAATGTGTTTCTTTTCTAATAATATTTCTGAATACAAATTATATAAAACTATTCTTCCAATTAGAACTGTTTAAAAAATGTGTTTGATAGCAAGTTTACAAAAAGAATAACATTATATAGGCAAATAAAAACTATTTGATATTTACTGTAAACATGCTTTCACTTATTATCGCTTGGATTAGCTTTATTATAAATCTATTTAAGGAGCTTTATTATAAATCTATTTAAGGAGCTTTATTATAAATTTATTATAAATCTATTTCTTTCGTTTCGTGTTTGCCCCAGAGTTTGTGGCTCACGGAAAGATATTCCATCTTGTGCTGCGATTGTAGCCTTGCCAACATGTGATAGTGAGAAGTGCCAGGCTGGGTATGGTTCCATGTGGTTCAGTTGGTAGAACGTCAGTCCGCTGTATTGATGACCCGGGTTCGAGTCCCAGCTTGGATACTTTTTCAATCTGTTTGCTATACGTCTTTTCACCAATTAAAATTTTAAATATTGAGCTTATAAAATTATTAATTTATTAAATATTAAATAAATTATTATATTAAATTAATCTAAATAAAATACAAAGCCTACGAAAAAATATTTTTTTCTTTCTTTCTTTTTTTTTTTGAGAGAAAATGAAAAACGATACCATTTATCGATGTTTTTGCGCCAATTAAAAACAGAATCCTGATTCATAGTATTTACACACACATAAATATATATATATATGTACTGTTGTCGCACTATATAATGCTTAATATTTTCATTTGATAAATTTAAATATTTAATTTTCAATGATTTTGGAAATTTTAAATTACATTTTCTTACTCATATAGCTTTATGGGAATTATTTTTCATATGGCTATATCCAATTATGAGGAGACTTATTCCTTTATAAATATTTTGAGAGATAACTTGTGCTCATTTCTTGAACAGATTGTGAAAATGACGTTAACTGATTTAGAAAGGTCATTTAATTTTCAATGTTCATACAGACAGTGTGCGAGTTTGAAAAAAGCCCTCTTTCCGCTGTTCAATAATTTTAGAGATCTAATTTCCAAGACTTTAAAAATTTGTATTTTATACACTTTTATTGAAACACTTTTGATCGTTCCTTAAATAATATGAGTAAATTCTAGATTGATATTAGTATGCATATTTTCTAAAAATAATTTTAAAATCGAAGCATGATTTCGAAGTTATTATACTGTAATAGCAGGTACCTTTCCAGTATAGGGGAGTTGGCGAGAAAGGAAGTTTTTCATTCATATTTTCTGGCAACCTATTCCCTGTTTTATATACACAAGCATTTTTTTTCAATATTTTTTATAATTTATTTAATATAAACAAGCTTATTATCTATTTTTATATACAAACAGAAGTAAATTGTATATAATAATAATAATAATAATAATAATATATGTAAATAAAATGTTTATATATATAAAGAAGAATAAAAGTTCATCAGGTTTGTTTTTATAGCTGTTTATGTCATTTGGCGATACATCTCACGTTCTAAAGGCCGAGTTGCGCCAAGCTTTAAAAAAACGCCAAGGGTTTGAAAAAGCCCTCTTTCAGCTGTTCAATAATTTTAGAGATCTAATTTCCAAGACTTTAAAAATTTGTATTTTATACACTTTTATTGAAACACTTTTGATCGTTCCTTAAATAATATGAGTAAATTCTAGATTTTACTCATATTATCTATAATTCCGAAGTTAATAATTCCGAATAATTAATTTTCCGTATACTGGAAAACTACCAAATATAATCTAATGCGATGATTTACGCATCATCAATTAATGTGTCAATTATCAATTAATGTGTCATCAATTAATATTTTTCATCAATTAATATGTATTTTGTAATTTAATTATATTCTAACTCTTTAGTTTCCACATAGAATCTGCAAAACAATTTTAAAACCTTACAGCTGATTTTAGCTATTTTACACGTAATTTATACAAATAAAGCAACTTTATTTATTTTTTGTTAAAGTACAGCACACTGCAGTATACACTGGATCAATTAATCATTGACAATTTTCATACAAAAGTCTTTAAACACTGTCCTACTAGCGGTAATTTGTGAAAAAATATCAATGTGTATCTTTTACAAGTCATGGTAAACACATAGCCAACGTCGAAGTGTTATGAGTGACGAGTCAAAAAGGGACGAACAAGTTTGTTAACTCCGAAGGAGCATCTAATTATAATAATAAGCGTTGACCCTCATCAATTCTTCATAAAGCCAATAGACGGGCCAGAACATGTCTTTGTCGATTATTTAAGAAATATGGAGAGAAAAAAAGGTACACCCTTGAGGGTGATCGAATACTGGAGGGTTGACAAAGAATATTTTTGTTTACAAAGAATTTATATTAATTCAAGTCATCCCTAACTACACTTCTGTTAGAAATGTTGATTGCAAGGAAAAACATTTGATTGCAAACTTGGAAGAACAAAAATAATGTACGTATGTTAATGTCTCTTGAGTGACGAATCAAAAAGGAACGAAAAAGTTTGGAAAGACTTAAGAAGCACCTAATTATAATAACAAGTGTTGATTAAGTACCAACACCTACATTAACTGTCCAAGAAACCAATAGACGGGACAGAGCATGTCTGTGACGATTTTCTTTTAAGAATTATGGAGAGTAAAAAAAAGGTACACCAATGAAGGTGACTGGGCATTGAAGAGTTGACAAAGAATATTTTTGTTTACAAAGAATTTATATTAATTCATCCATAACTACACTCTCAGAAAAAACTGTAAATTTATGAGCCATTTGAGTGAGTTTGCCCTTCAATTTTCACGGGCAACAGCCTTATTTGAGGAAAAATGGTCTGATTCACTAAATAAGCGGCCTTACTCCTTAGATACTTAGAAAATTAAGGGAAATCCACATATTCTTACAGTTCTAGCCCATCTGTTAACAAAAATACGGTACAACCCCATACATTTTCCTTCGCTAGGGTGTAACCCTTCATTTATGACACTTAACCGCGACCGTAACATATTTTTTAACCCGCAAAAAAAGCGATTCTGTGATGATTAAATAACGTGCTACGTGCTACGGAACAGTAAGTAAAGTGCTATTGTGTTTTAAAGTGCATTATATCCTGTGCATTGTAGTGCTGTATTACTTTGCCCCGTAAAATTACGGGCTACAAAATGATGGGCATGGATTTTTTTTACGAGTTATGACTGGAATCTCTGCTGCCGGCCTCTGCTCGTAATTTTACAGGGATATTTAAAACAGTGTACTCTTTTGTTAGAAATGTTGATTGCAAAGAAAAATAATTGATTGCAAGCTTGCAAGAAGTAAAACAATGTAAATATGTAAATGTCTTTTAAGTGACGAGTCAAAAAGGAACGAAAATTTTTGGAAAGACCTAATAAGCACCTAATTATAATAACAAGCGTTGATTAAATACCTGCACCTTCATTAATTCTCTAAAACAGCCAATAGAAGTTCCTAAACATGTCTTAGCCATATTTTTAACTATTATGGAGAGAAAAAGTGGTGTACTTTTTAGGGTGATCGGGCACTGGAGGCTTGACACAGAATATTTTTGTTTACAAAGAATTTATATTAATTCAAATCATTCATAACTACACTTCTGTTAGAAAGGTTAATTGCCAGGAAAAATAATCGACTGCAAGCTTGCAAGAAGTAAAACAGTGTAAAAATGTAAATGTCTATTATAAGAAAAGGGCAAAAAGCTGTTTGCAATCTAAATAACAATTGAAGGTTTTAGAATGACAGTGGAGTAAGTCAAAATGATTTGTTTTAGTGATTTGAGTTTAGTGATTTGAGAAATGAAGGGTTTTGTAAAACTTGTTGTATTGCCGTTGCATTGAGTGGTTCAACTTGTTTTGCCCTCTAGCGGCTCCCTAAGTGAACTATGACTTATTTGATTTGCATATTGAACATAAATTAATATACGTTCAGTAAAAATACGGTTATCTAAATTTTTAAAAATTTTTGACTTACTCCGCTGTCATTCTAACCCCCTCATATATGCATATAATAATCAATTTTCATTTTTACATTTTTATCTTATTGTGTTTAATTTTTGTAATGTCTTTTTCTTATATGAGGGGTTAGAATGACAGTGGAGTAAGTCAAAATTTAGTGATTTGAGAAATGAGTGGTTTTGTGAAACTTGTTATATTGCCGTTGCATTCAGTGGTTCAACTTGTTTTGCCCTCTAGCGACACCCTAAGTGAACTATGACTTATTTGATTTGCATATTGAACATAAATTAATATACGTTCAGTAAAAATACGGTTATCTAAATTTTTAAAAATTTTTGACTTACTCCGCTGTCATTCTAACCCCCTCATATATGCATATAATAATCAATTTTCATTTTTACATTTTTATCTTATTGTGTTTAATTTTTGTAATGTCTTTTTCTTATATGAGGGGTTAGAATGACAGTGGAGTAAGTCAAAATTTAGTGATTTGAGAAATGAGTGGTTTTGTGAAACTTGTTATATTGCCGTTGCATTCAGTGGTTCAACTTGTTTTGCCCTCTAGCGACACCCTAAGTGAACTATGACTTATTTGATTTGCATATTGAACATAAATTAATATACGTTCAGTAAAAATACGGTTATCTAAATTTTTAAAAATTTTTGACTTACTCCGCTGTCATTCTAACCCCCTCATATATGCATATAATAATCAATTTTCATTTTTACATTTTTATCTTATTGTGTTTAATTTTTGTAATGTCTTTTTCTTATATGAGGGGTTAGAATGACAGTGGAGTAAGTCAAAATTTAGTGATTTGAGAAATGAGTGGTTTTGTGAAACTTGTTATATTGCCGTTGCATTCAGTGGTTCAACTTGTTTTGCCCTCTAGCGACACCCTAAGTGAACTATGACTTATTTGATTTGCATATTGAACATAAATTAATATACGTTCAGTAAAAATACGGTTATCTAAATTTTTAAAAATTTTTGACTTACTCCGCTGTCATTCTAACCCCCTCATATATGCATATAATAATCAATTTTCATTTTTACATTTTTATCTTATTGTGTTTAATTTTTGTAATGTCTTTTTCTTATATGAGGGGTTAGAATGACAGTGGAGTAAGTCAAAATTTAGTGATTTGAGAAATGAGTGGTTTTGTGAAACTTGTTATATTGCCGTTGCATTCAGTGCTCCAACTTGTTTTGCCTTCTAGCGACTCCCTAAGTGAACTATGACTTATTTGACTTGCACATTGAAGAGAAATTAATATACGTTCAGTGAAAATATGGTTATCTCGATTTACAAAAAGTTTGACTTACTCCACTGTTATTCTAACCCCTCAATTAATTTTAATTGAGTATAAGCATGTTTCCATATTTTATAACTTGGAAAATGCACATTTATTGTCTAAATGTATAAAAATGCGCGCGAAAATTAATATTTTTCATTTGCCTTATTCTTATTTTAGCATTTTTTTTATTATTCTGGGGGAAAAGGAAATACGGTGTTATTTGTCACTGTTTGTCTGTGTTAATTAAAAGAGAGAATCTTCAATTATAATGTTTACTCAGTCTTTAACAATTATCCGAAGTAGCCTTCCTTTTTAAGTATTTTGAAAACAGTTTATCATTACATCTTGTAGAGACGGTTAAAACTGCTATTTAAGGTAATTTTCAACTTACTTAAGTCATTTAATTTTCCGCTGTTTATGTTGCAAATGGTATGGGATTGTAAAATTTCCTTAACCTTGTATTTGATAAATTCATAGACGATTTAATTTTTAATGATTGTCTAAATTTTTATTTTACGCATCTTTGAATACAGCTCGTCCGAGAAAGGTCTTTATCATTCTAAACATTAACCCTCTAAGCGTGTGGAACGTAATATTCCGTTCACTAAGCTCCAGGTTTCACTGCAATACATGCAATGTTTAAGATAATATAATTCTATAGATTTAATGAATTTTCAAAACATTGAAGAATGATTAATACTCTCAAGGGTTACATTCATATTTGTAATTATGTTTTATTTATAATGCTGAAAGAATCATATTTTTTTAGCATTTAAAACAAAAACATTACAATTTTACCCTTTTTCAAAACGCTCAGAGGGTTAATAACAAAAATATTAACTGGTGAAATAGAATGCAGCTTTCTGCAAAAGAATGAAGAAAATTAAGAGATTTTTTTATCAAACACCTGTTTCTGATATATCTGTTTTAAAGTAAAGGATACAATTAGAAATCTTCACTGTTACACCGAAAATATTAAAAAATACTTGGAAGGAAATCGAGTGCAGGCTCGACATTCTTCTTGCTACTAACGGAGCTCACGTATAGCTAGATTGAAGATACTGTAAAAAACTCTTAGTTTTTTTCATTCTTTTGCAGAAAACTGCAATTCATTTCACCTGTTACTATTTTGGTTATTAATGTTTTGAATAATAAATATATTTCTTGGAGACGCTGTATTTTAATGACAATTTTCCATAGAATATCAGTTTTATTTAGCTTAAAATTATAATGTGTATTTTGTACACTATTAGCATTTTTGAAATATATATTATACGTGATCATACCTAAATATCCCCATTTATTATGGTTCTTCACATTTTTTAAATTAGTGATTGAATTTATACCATTAATTTGCATTTTGTAATTTGAATAAGTTTTAACATAGAGCAAGATTTATATAATCTTAGGGGGGGGGGGGGGGCAGCATCACTGTGATGCAAATCATGGTACAAAAATGTAAAAGTATAAATCGATTAGTAATAACATCTTAATTAACGCTTCACATTTTGTTAAGGGGTCGTATAAGAAATTGTAACAAATTTTAAAATTTTCAGTATGAATACCTAAAATTGATATAATATTTGATGTTTTGTGTAAAATTTTACCTTCAGATACCAAATATGTACCATACCACTACCTAGGAAATACAGTCTTACACTGTTAAAAATTTGCAGCAAACTGTCCTGTCATTTGATCGTTTTTATAGAAAACGGTTACATGACCGTAATTTAGCACTATTCTGACCATATTATTGATCATATTATGGTTAGAATAAAGATAAATTATAGCTATGTAACCATTTTCTACAAAAACGGTCAAATGACTGAACAGTTTGCTGCAACTTTTTAACAGTGCACGGCCAAGTAGTTTATGGGTTATGTAGGATAAATGTTTGGAACTCCTAATATGAAATTTCTTTTTGATCCTTACAAACAGATTTACAATGGACGTAGTTTTTTAAGCATAACTCAAAACTACTTGGAATGATCTGTAATTTAGTATTCGCGTGTTTGAAGCTTTTAAAAATCGATTTTTGTTAAAAATTTACAAATTACGATTTATATTTCATAT
Source organism: Maratus michaelseni (assembly GCA_963931845.1). Classification (NCBI taxonomy): domain Eukaryota; kingdom Metazoa; phylum Arthropoda; class Arachnida; order Araneae; family Salticidae; genus Maratus; species Maratus michaelseni. The sequence goes on from OZ007589.1 coordinate 413,886,288, forward strand.
TACAATTGATTTCGATTATATATATAATATATAAATAGATAGATAGATAGATAGATATTGAAATTATTATTTTTCGAAAGCAATATGAATTTTATTAGAACCTATGAATTTTTTAATAGACATTGATTTATAAAACCATTCAATATGCGAAATCGTACAAAAACTAATATCTTTCATTGTGGCCCTCCTTTTCTTTTCTTTTTTCCATTTTTAGTTATTATTTTCATAGAAAAAGAAAAACCGACACCATTTGTCACCCTTTGTCTGTATTAATTAAAAGGCAGAATCATAATTTACAATATTTACATAGTCTCAAACAACTCTTCGAAGAACTCTTCCTTTTTAAATATTTTGACAAAGAGTTTATGATTATTTACCGTAGAAAGAGTAATTATTTTTAACACATTTAGTCATTTATTACACTATTGTAAAATTTCACATATTTTATTCGATATAGTTAAAGATTTCGTTTTCAGTGGTTTAAATTAATTTAAATTATACATCTTTATTTCAATTATTTATTTTATCTATCCAAATCCAACAAGACAAAGAGTTCTAATCTATTAAATATGTTGACAAACAGCATATGACCTACAAATAACATTTAAATTAATTTTCCACTTACGTAAAATGTCATTTACTAAATTCATTTAATACTTGAGAATCTTTCCAAAGAAAATTTCTCACGACTTGCATTCATAATATTTCAAATTTTAATTGATTAAAAGGCGTATAGTCAGCAGAGTAGAAAAATATTCCATCTTGTGCTGCGATTGTAGCCTTGCCAACATGTGATAGTGAGAAGTGCCAGGCTGAGTATCGTTTCAAGTGATTCAGTTGGTAGAATGTCCGTGCGCTGTACTGATGACCCGGGTTCGATTCCTGGCTTGGATGCTTTTTCACTCTGTTGTCTGCTATACGCGTTTTAAGCAATTAAAATTTGAAATATTATGCCATTTACTGTTTATATAGACGGTGTCGGATAAATGTTTTTCATCTATTGCATACATATAGATATGTTTCAGGCTTTGAAAACTAATTTTTATACACTTTTATTTAAATGTTTCTAATATCATATAATATTAGTAACTGCTAGCGTCAGATTATTATGTACATTATTTGCAAATAACACTAGTTTATATAAAAAATAAAAATTCATGAAATGAAACATATATTATTTATGTGGGCTATGGACGGTAGTTAAAAAAAATATATATATATATTTTGTAGCACGTCTCAATTCTGAGATATGAAGGTCTTTGTTTTTTATCTAACCGCAATTGTTTAAAAACGTTTATCGTTTTATTTTGTAAACAACTGTGTGATTCAAAAGTCTTATTTTTATATAAAAATGCATCTAGAGTGCGTAAACTACATCCAAACCAATTTTGTTATGATTGTGGCAAAATTGTTCAGTTAAATCGTGGTTTTCCTATAAAAAAAAAAAAAAAACATTGAAAGAAGCCTATTTACATTATTTTGGATTTCCGGTGTCAAATCAAGATAAAAATTGGGTTCCTCATGTTATTTGCACCTGTAGATTGGTCCTCAGCTCCTGGTATTCAGATAAAAATAGATCACTGAAATTTGGTAAACTAATGATATGGAGAGATCAACTAACCACGTAACAAATTGTTACTTTGTTTAACAAAAACTTTTGGTTTTAACTAAAAAAATAAAGATAGCATAAAATCTTCAGACGTTCCTTCAGTGACTAAGCCGGTCCTTCATTCAGAGGATTTACCAGTTCCCACACCACCTGGCAGAAGTGACCAAACTCACACAGATACATCAAGTAGTATTACAATGCACGAGCATACTGACAGTAGACAATCAAGCTCAGATAATTTTGTCGATGATGAGGACAGTCCAAATTTAATAACTCAGTCTGAACTCAACGATCTTATAAGAGATTTACAGTTGTCTAAGTCAAAAGTGTAATTACTGGGCTCCAGGCTGCAACAGCGGAAATTGCTTGCTCCTAGTACAAAAGTTGGTATTTATAAAGAGATTTTTGAAAATTTATTGCAAAATTACGAGCGTATGGCTGTAAATATGTCACTAAAAGTTCATTTTTTGCATTCCCATTTAGATTTCTTCACAGAAAATCTTGGTGGTATGAGCGATGAACATGGTGAGCGATTTCACTAAGATATAAAATCATTTCAGCAAAATTATCAAGGCTTTTGGGACCAAAACATGCTAGGTGACTATTGTTGGTCTGTTGTGAGAGATACAGATGAAAATATTTATAAAAAGGAGCAAAAATTACCCATTTTTAACTGTCTATTGTTTATTTAGATGTAGTTTTCTGTAAAAAACTTCTTTATAAATATTTCAAAAAACTGACTTGCTGGATTTTTTAAAATATTTTTTCCTAGATTTAGATACCCAAATTAACTTTACCGTATATATTTCATTTCATGAACAAAAGTCATATAAACTAGTGTAATTGTAAACTCGAAACACATTTTCGATGTCTTGATACTCTAATATAATTTAATATGTTGCTCCATGTCAGATTAATTAGTAATTTAAATTGTAGAATAAAAATAAATTTTGTAATTTGACTATATATTTTAAGAAAGAATATGCTTGAATACAAAGATTGTATATTAAAAAATTATATGTAACTACTCTGCGTGTTAGAAATTTAGAAAATAAAAAATTATTGATACCAAGATTGCAAGAAATAAAATAAAATATTTTTTTGGATACCGATGATAAGAAACGTGTAAAAAGTGTTTTCTACCTATTTCAACAAGTATTTTCAATTAAAAATAAGCAGAATTTCTATTTTACAGATTAGAAAGTACTTACATATCATAGCATAAAAGCGCATAAAAATGAAAGCATTGCATTTTTTCACACACATTTGTTACACATTTATTACGCATCATTTGTTATTGTTTGTCTGTGTTAATTAAAGAGGGAATTTATTAATAAGAAGAATTTAATAATAATCATAATTTTTACACTTCTCTCAAACAATTATGCGCAAACTTCTTCGTTTTTAAATATTTTGGTGAACAGTTTTTGATTATCTTAGATACAGCAAGTTTGAAATTATATTTAAAATAATTTCAACTTGCTTAAAGAGGCCCTTTAATTTTTCACTCTTTATCTTGATAGTGGTGTGAGGTTTCAAAATGTTTCATTGTTGTATTCGATAAATTTAGGAAATTAAGTTTCATTTTTTTTAAATTTTTGTATTTTACATATCCTAATTCAATTACAGTTGAAACTTTATAATAACATTTACTTTTATATCTATACTAAAACTTTAGTTAATTTTGAATGGATTAATCTTGCATTATATCTTGTGTGTTATTGCTGTCTTTGTTTACTTTAAAACAAACACAGTAACTATATAATTGTACTTAAGTGATACCTATTAGTATAGAATTACTTTAATGTTGTCTATTTATATTATTCCGTGTCATGAATAGCAATCAAAGTATTTCTAAATACTGTTGTTTTTAATGGTCCTATGGGATTATACTTGATTATATACACATGGATTAGACGGCCAGACAGGTTATTCGTGTATTCCTGCATTAACTGATAGGGTTGCTTATTACTTTTAATTGACATACAACACCGTGCCCTTATAAGCACATTGATCATAGTTATTTTAGCCGTTGTTGTATTGTGAATTACGATTATGGATAAATACTCGTTAATCACTAATATTTGATTTATAGAAAAATGGGTTTTTGTATCCATTGTATGCATTGAAACCTGTTGCAGATACGTGTATGTTCAACTTATTCGATGTATATAAATATATATGATGCTTGCAATTGTATAAAGTGTAAATAAGTATATACATATGGAAGCACGTAAATAAGGAAATGATCTATTTAAAATATGGAAGTAATGCATCGTGGAGTATACTACAAGAAATACACTGGCTGTATAGTTTAAAAAGTAAAAAGTATTTATAAAAAGTGCCAATAAAGTAGGTTTCATTTAGAATTCGTTTAAATATTTCGGAGTTGCTAACAGTTAGAAATTTTCGTAATCGTCAGGATTCATTCTAAGAAAAAATGGTACTTACATATGAATCTATACAAAAAAACAATCACCTGATCTTCTAATATTACTCGCAAAAAGTATTAAAAAGTCTAAGAGTCATTATGTAAAATTACAGATTTTATGTGATTAAAGGAACGTACTATTATTGACATTAGAGATATTTTGTTGGTTATTTATCGTAAAATCTCAATATATAATAGCTCTATGCATTACTATATATATTATGCACATTAATTGTAAGTATGAGCTATAGATTGCTGGCCAACATGATCTAATATCCTAATTTATGACGGTGCTTCATGCCTGCATTATCAGCTATTCATATTCTACAATTAATTTGTGTTTTGTAATTTGATTACATTTTAACAAAGAATGTGTCTGTTTACAAGCAATTTATATTAATCTCAATATAAAAACAGATGTTCATATGTTTAAAATTTTCATACATTTTACCTCGCAGTAGCATTTATCTTACAACAATCTTTTAGTCTTAATTCAAGTATTTGTTATATTTATAAACGTATATCTTTCATAGGACCAATGTATGAATTAAAAGATAAATATTAACTACGGCTAGTTAAAATTAATAAAAATAGAATTTATCATACTCATTCATATTTTGAGAAACAACTCAGAGTACATTTTTAAAAATTAATTTATAATTTCATTTAGAGTAATTTCAGACTTTTAAAACTCTATTAACATTTCCGTATTTTTACAAATTCTGACATGGGGCTGGAAAATTCCTCATGCTTCTATCTAATAAATTTGAAAGCATAATTTTAAAGATCTTCATTTCATAAATTCTGTTTTATAGTCATTTTTCATTATATATAAACATATTTCAGATTTAAATTACTACATGTATGTCAATAATTAATACGGAATTCAAAACATAAATACTTTGCTCTCTCGCTGTTAACTTTATATTTTGTTTTTAATGCAGATACTTTACGACCTATTAATTTGATACTGAAATTCTATAATTAATTTTCGTTTTATAATTCATTGACTATCCTTGAATAACTTTTCGCTTACGGCGGAAAATTATTTATTTTTTAATTGATTGACAAGCATAGTGGCTTTCTGAACTGCCCTAATTTCAAGGCCAATTCATTTGTAGCGCGATTCAAAGTAGTTTTATGGAATAATTTAGGGATATCACAGAACCAAAATTTTAAAATTAATTATTATGAGTAAATTACAAATGGACAAAAATCTCAGTGTTGCCTAAGAATATTTATTAGGGGTGTATATGTTATAAAATTTCTATGTATTAGATTAACATAAATAGTACATAAGAATAGTGTGACATATTAATTTTTCAATAATTGAATTAATTAATTATCTGAATAGAAAATATATTTTCATTTTGACAAGAGATAAAGATTGTAAAGAAGCATAAAACAATCAAATAGTAGCAGAAAATGTCTGAACTTATTTTTTAAAAGAGTGTTTTTGAAAAAATTTCGCGGGATTGCATGGATTATACATCTTTAAATTGTTTTCTATTTCATCTAGTAATTCAAAAAATTACTTTAAAAACCAACCGAGGAAATATGCCAAATTTTAAAACAGGTGATTATAGATTAAAATTAAAAATAAAAATAAAACTTTACTTACAAAATTTCTCATTTTACTATCTATATACCAGGGAAAGTCATTAAGTAAGTCACAAAAGATAATTAAATAATAACTTATATAAACTATAACTTATAATAACTTGATATATTCACTTCAAAACTACTTTTATTTCTCAACATATTCTACACCAATATTTATGCACTTATATCATCGTTTTATCAGTTCCCCAACACCAGCTGCGTAAAATCTTTTGGGTTGCTGTCTTAGCCACATTAGGACTTCAAATTGAATCTTTTCATCATCTGTGAACATCATCTTGCAACTTTTTCAACATCCAACATACAGCTTCGACTTAGCCCCAAGCTATTTTAATCTGTTTAGTCCACTAAAAACCATCTTGGAAACAAGATGATGTTCACAGATGATGAAAAGGTTCAACTTGAAGTCTTAATGTGGACACAGCAACCCAAAGAATTGTATGCAGCTGGTGTTGGGGCACTGATAAAACGGTGATATAAGTGCATAAATATTGTAGTGGATAATATGTTGAGAAATAAAAATAGTTTTGAAGTGAATATCATTGTAAGTTATTATTTAATTATCTTTTGTGACTTACTTTGACTTACCCTCGTATGATATATATATATCTGTGTAAATGGCTTGTATTGCAACTAGAATTTATCATAATACTCAAATGTAATACTATAATACTTATTATATTACTGAATGTTTTGTGATAATTATTGCTATTTAATGAATTAAAAATGATCTGAAAGCGTTAGCACAGGAAAAAGTTCTTTGTGTTTTTAATATATTGTGTTCGGTTTCGAAGATACACTGCAAAAAAAGTCAATTTTTTAAATCTACGAATATATAATATAATCACGAGCGAAAACCTACAATAACCTCTTCCAATTTATCCACGATTCAGAAAAGAATCCTTTATCTTTAGAAACCTCAGAACCAGTATACTTCCGATATTTAAAGAAGCATTTATAAAAATCAAAGTTCTTTTGCTGTCACTGATTTTAGGAAACGTTTCTGAGTAGAGTTTGAGTGTATTAATCAATTTCCTGAAACTGGAATATCGTATTTTAGGATGCTATCAATTTACAATTAAACATTTTCAGCTGCGTAAATGAATTCATACATTTAAGAGTGACAAAATAATATTAATTTTAATATTAATCTTAATGCTGTTAATTTATCATGTTTGTCTGTTTGTCTGTAAAACATGTTTTACAGACAAACGACAAACATACATCTGTACATATTTCTTAATCATGAAATCCTGCGCAATAGTTAGAGCTAAAAAAGCTAGAACTAAATACCAATAAATGAGTTCATTAAAAATAACAATTCTGCGTATCCTTTCAAATACTCCGAAAAATTAATGCCAACATTTTTAGTTAATTGAATCACAACCGCTCTTGTGAAATCGAACTTTCTTTGAAATTTTCCTAATGTCTAGAAATTAGTCTCCGATTTTGCTGAGTAGTTTGTAATACAGTAGTTAAAATTCTAGCAGTAACTCTAACAATTTTATAAACTTGGTTGGAAATTCTTTTAAAATTGCAGTGTATTTAAGCTTACAATCGATTCTAAATATTTGACTCAACAGTAGATATGTCACTAAACACACGGAAGTATGAGATTTTCTCAGAAATCTTAAACGTGTAATTTAAAATGTGTCTTAATCCTATTTATGAACCAGACATGTAAATAAAAAATCAACAAAGCAATTTTCTTAAATATTTTTTTATAATAATTTTTATTCAGAAAAAACTTCATATCTACTTAATGCTGAAAATAGTAAATATGCGCCTCATCTGTGAATTTATGAATACATCCGGACAAGGTGTTTCGGCAAAATATATCCTTAAAATAAAAATAAACTATTTATACTAGTGTGAGATACTCAGACGATTAAAAGCAATATGCTAATAAAGTATTTTTCTTATATATTTTTATAACTATTTTTGTGCAGCAATTTATTTTCTCTTCGAAATGGTGGGAAAACAATAAAAATCAGCTTCATTTTCAGATTTTTTTTATACTTTTGCACGGGGTGTTTGCACAAAATATACCCTTAAAATTCAAATAAAGTATTCACTAATTTTAGACATTCAGGTGCTGAAAATTAAATCTAAAAATAAGGCAATTTTCTGATACTTTTTTTTAATAAACTTTTTTAATTCCTGCTGCTATTTCTTTAAATAATTCAGAAACACAACTACTAGCATTTACGTTTTTTTGTTACCATTAATTTTCAATAGGAATTTTTACCTTATTCAATCGTAGAAACTCTGTAATTAAATAAGACAAAATTTTCTATTGAAAATTGGTGGAACAGAAAATCGCAAATGTTGGCAGATATGCATAATCAAATGATTTCCCAACACCAGAACTATTGCAGTAAATTCGTACGCAACCAAGCTATTTGGAAAAACTGTTGATCGTTTACTAATTTGCTTAAAATGGCATAAGTTCATTGCAATGAACCTGAAAGTTATGAGGCTTATGGGGAAACAATGAGTCATTTTCCAATTGACCAAAAGCTGTATAGGCTCTTTGCAATAATTCTGAAAAATAGTATGCTGATTGGGAAATATTACATGATTTTCAAGTTAGCCTGGTTCTTCACAAGCAGACTAGGCTCTTTGCAAAGAGCCGGATTTCTCAATTAACCCACGACATATAAAACAAGAAATTATTCAGAAATATTATTTTAATTGTTCTTATATTTTATCACTTATCCACGAGTTTATCACAGAATGTTAAAGAAAATTTAGAAGGGGAAGTCAAATTCAAAAGGATATTGAGATAATTAAAAGAAAGCTGTCTTAATGCTATTTCTAAAGTAAAGCACTTACAACAGGCATTATGTGAAATATAATACTTTTTTTTTCAGATTAAAACTTTAACAAGCCTGTCAGACATTCATATAGCAAAATTTGGTAATTAAGATTTTTTTTTTTTTTTTTTTTTTTTTTTTTTTAGGCTTAGGTCAATTTAATGATTTTTTCAGTTGGGAAGATTATATATATATATATATATATGTTGGGCTGTGTTGGGGCACTGATGAAATGGTGATATAAGTGCATAAATATTGGTGGAGAATATGTTGAGAAATAAAATTAGTTTTCAAGTGAATATCATTGTAAGTTATTATTTAACACATTGACGGACAGTAGGAACAAGTGAAGTTCGAAAATTGACACTATATTTTTTTGTAATTTTTAGAATATTAGAAGTATAGTTTTACTCTTTCTGCTTAAATAAACTTAATGTTGATTAATTCAGCACCTTTAATTAGGTTACACTACTCCTTTCACAACCACGTCAGGGTGGCTAGTGATCAGGGAAAAATACAGCCAAAAAAGTGATAAACACCAGTATATTCTTATAGAAAAATTTATGTTGATTATTCGATCAAATAATTAATTTGAATTTTTCTATAAGAATATACTGGTAATCATATTTTTTTTTAACTGTATTTTTCCCTGACCACTAGCCACCCTGAACGTGCATACTAAAGCTGCAACGCGTATAACAGGTGGAAAACGAACTTCAACCTAAAAAATTGTTTCCAAAACATGACACTGGGCTTCTACTTGTACGCATTTGTGCTGATATAGCCGTAGTGTCTAAAAACGACCGTTTCGTTTTGGGCGGCTATAGCCGTCATTGTGAACTTCGCTTTGGCGGCTATAGCCGCAAGTGTCCGTCAACGTGTTAATTATCTTTTGTGACTTACTTAATGACTTTCCCTCATATATATACAACTTTTCTTTCAAAATATTACAGTCTTTAAAAGTAATTTTTTTCAAGATAATTTATTACTTTTTTGTTTAATGAATTTCTGTCTCTATAACTTATAAAGAAAAAAAAAATCTTTTAACATTGTTCTCAAATGTAAATTAAAAGAGTGATTTGTTTTAGTTCATAAAATCCTTAAAACAACTAAGTTATGATCTCTTCCTATCTTAGGGGAAATGTTAATTCCTTAGAAAAAGAAATGTTATGTTTAATACATCATAAGCTATGTGAAACTTAAAAATATTTACAATGCTGAATTAAATAGGACCGTATATTTTTCATAGCAGTGAATGAAATTTTAATTAAATGTAACATTTCTCTTCTTTAAAAAAATAATTTTATTTCTTATAAGCTCTGGAAAATAAATTTTAATAACAGAATGTCTTAATTTGTGAAATAATTTTCTATTAGTAAAATTTTGTCTCGTTGAAACTAATTGAAATGTTTGATATTGTTAGAAAATTTATTTTCTACGAATTGACTAAACATTTAACAAAAAAGTCATGAAGATTATTTCAGTCAAGTAAAATTAAATTTGGTGTTTATTCATCTAATTACTTTATATATATATATTTTTCTACGAATTACAGTTTCTCTGATACAATTTGTTATAAAAGCAAGCATCTTTTAATAACGCTTAAAGTATTTTAGGAATACAAAATACTATGAAGAATTTTACTGTTCAAGAACGTCGCAAAAGGGTAGAAAAAACGTAAATTCGTAAACTAAAACGTCACATAAAAAGTAGCATGGAAGTGATTTTGTTTTTAATAATAATAATAATAATAAAAGACAATGAAAGCATATCACCGTGTAAACTAATATTTATACAAAAAAAGTGTGGAATTTTTTTTGTTATTACTTTAAAACTATAGATAAGGACAACATATGACTCTGTAAATTATACCGATACAAAAATACATCGCAATGAATTTTCTTTTTAGTAATTCAAAAAACTAAAGTTAAGGAATACACATGAATAACTATATGAATTAAAACTCATATAAAAAACTAGTACGGGAAATTTGTTTATTTTTTATTAATTCAGAAAGTAGAAAAAAGAGATAAATTCATGAATGTGGAAATATAATTTATACAAGTGTTAGTTTTTCATTAATTAGGCAGAAATTCGAACAAAGGCATACGTATGGTTTTTCTTTAAAAGCACTCTGTAACCTATAACTAAAAACAACTCGTATAAAACTAAAATATTTTTCTGCTTGTAAAATATTTATTGTAAAATAATCAGAAAGACAGTTTATGTATTTGTAAATTGTATTAAATGTAAACGTATAAAACGATAGGAATTTAATGGCATATAGATTCAATATAATAATATAATAAATTATGACACCTTGAAATAATATATTTCTTTCAAATGCTAAAAGGTGTAAATTAACAACATAATAAATACACAGTAAAATAACTTTTATTAGGTTGTTTGACATGTTTCGGCTCACTCCGAGCCATTTTAAAAAACAAATGAGAATATTCCATAATTGCATGGCCTTTGAAGTTATTATTTAAAATGTTATCTTTTAATTTTCCTGTACTTTTTAAAAATTACGCAAGTTATCTTTTACTTTTACTTGGTTGTTTATTTTAATATTTGTAACCATGGAGTAACTCGAGCCACAATTTGGGTAAGTTAAAAGATGCCGCATCGTTGCATATCATATGTTTGAGGGTTAGTATCTCTATGGATTCTCTTATTACGGATGGATAGTAGAGACGGGAGGGAAAATCATTTTACTTTCATTGAAATTTATTTGGATGTTTCTTTTTGATATAATCTTGCCAGAGCTGTGTTTTTCTATTATACTTAATATCAGCTATATCCTCCTTTTTTCTGTAACTAAATGTCCTGTTGGTCATGCCCATATAGTAATTCTTAGATCCGTATTCTTTAATAAAAGGTATTTCATATACTCCTGAATAATTCTCAAAATTAATTGGGTCAATTTTACTGCAAATGATATTCTTTAATTTCTGATAAAAGAAATACATGGCATATATATTCTTCATTTCTATATAATAAAACCGAAGACTTGAAATTAAAATTTTATTCATGTATATTTTCTTTAGATTTTCATCATAATTTTGACAGATGTTTATATATGATGCAGCTATATATACACTGTAAAAACATTTCGTAAAATTTCAGTAGGTATACCGCAAATTAACGGTACTTGTACCGTTTTCACTCTTTACGGTATGAGGACCGTACTTCTAAGGTATATTAAGGTATATTAAGGTGTCATAATTTTGACAGATGTTTATATAACGTTCCTTATGATGCATCTATATAGAACGTATCTATATATACTTAATAATTCTTTAAAAAATTATATTTATATTAAAATGTTAATAACTCTTTTGAAATGCATTTCATAAAGTTTTCTTTAGTGTCTGCATTACATCACGGCGGATCCACTTACTTTGATCTCAGAAATTCTAATTTTAGAAATAGCGTATAAAAAAATCTTGTTAAAACTGATAAGCTTGGGTAGGTTCTTTAGCTTTTCATCATAATTTTCACAAATGTTTATATAACGTTCCTTATGATGCATCTATATATAACGTATCTATATATATATAATAATTATTTTAAAAATTATATTTATATTAAAATATTTATAACTCTTTTGAAATGCATTTTATAAAGTTTTCTTTCAAGTGTCTGCATTACATCACAGCGGATCCACTTAATTTGATCTCAGAAATTTTAATTTTAGAAATAGCGTATAAAAAATCTTGCTAAAACTGATAAGCTTGGGTAGGTTCTTTAGCTTTTCATCATAATTTTGACAGATGTTTATATAACGTTCCTTATGATGCATCTATATATAGCGTATCTATATATACTTAATAATTCTTTAAAAAATTATATTAATATTAAAATGAAAATAATTCTTTTGAAATGCATTTTATAAAGTTTTCTTTCAAGTGTCTGCATTACATCACAGCGGATCCACTTAATTCGATCTCAGAAATTTTAATTTTAGAAATAGCGTATAAAAAATCTTGCTAAAACTGATAAGCTTGGGTAGGTTCTTTAGCTTTTCATCATAATTTTGACAGATGTTTATATAACGTTCCTTATGATGCATCTATATATAGCGTATCTATATATACTTAATAATTCTTTAAAAAATTATATTAATATTAAAATGTAAATAATTCTTTTGAAATGCATTTTATAAAGTTTTCTTTCAAGTGTCTGCATTACATCACAGCGGATCCACTTAATTTGATCTCAGAAATTTTAATTTTAGAAATAGCGTATAAAAAATCTTGCTAAAACTGATAAGCTTGGGTAGGTTCTTTAGCTTTTCATCATAATTTTGACAGATGTTTATATAACGTTCCTTATGATGCATCTATATATAGCGTATCTATATATACTTAATAATTCTTTAAAAAATTATATTAATATTAAAATGTAAATAATTCTTTTGAAATGCATTTTATAAAGTTTTCTTTCAAGTGTCTGCATTACATCACAGCGGATCCACTTAATTTGATCTCAGAAATTTTAATTTTAGAAATAGCGTATAAAAAATCTTGCTAAAACTGATAAGCTTGGGTAAGTTCTTTAGCTTTTCATCATAATTTTGACAGATGTTTATATAACGTTCCTTATGATGCATCTATATATAGCGTATCTATATATACTTAATAATTCTTTAAAAAATTATATTAATATTAAAATGTAAATAATTCTTTTGAAATGCATTTTATAAAGTTTTCTTTCAAGTGTCTGCATTACATCACAGCGGATCCACTTAATTTGATCTCAGAAATTTTAATTTTAGAAATAGCGTATAAAAAATCTTGCTAAAACTGATAAGCTTGGGTAGGTTCTTTAGCTTTTCATCATAATTTTGACAGATGTTTATATAACGTTCCTTATGATGCATCTATATATAGCGTATCTATATATACTTAATAATTCTTTAAAAAATTATATTAATATTAAAATGTAAATAATTCTTTTGAAATGCATTTTATAAAGTTTTCTTTCAAGTGTCTGCATTACATCACAGCGGATCCACTTAATTTGATCTCAGAAATTTTAATTTTAGAAATAGCGTATAAAAAATCTTGCTAAAACTGATAAGCTTGGGTAGGTTCTTTAGCTTTTCATCATAATTTTGACAGATGTTTATATAACGTTCCTTATGATGCATCTATATATAGCGTATCTATATATACTTAATAATTCTTTAAAAAATTATATTAATATTAAAATGTAAATAATTCTTTTGAAATGCATTTTATAAAGTTTTATTTCAAGTGTCTGCATTACATCATAGCGGATCCACTCAATTTGATATCAGAAATTCTAATTTTAGAAATAGCGTATAATTTTTTTTGCTAAAACTGATAAGCTTGGGTAGATTGTTTAGCTTTTCATCATAATTTTGACAGATGTTTATATAACGTTCCTTATGATGCATCTATATATAACGTATCTATATATACTTAGAAATTCTTTAAAAAATTATATTTATATTAAAATGTTTATAACTCTTATGAAATGCATTTTATAAAGTTTTCTTTCAAGTGTCTGCATCACATCACAGCGGATCCACTTAATTTGATATCAGAAATTCTAATTTTAGAAAGAGCGTATAAAAAATCTTGCTAAAACTGATAAGCTTGGGTAGGAGTAAGTATTCCTCTAAAACTCAATAAAAATGATGACACCTTTTTTGGACGGCGCGTGATGTATCTGGAAAAGTAGAGGAAAAAAAGACAAGAAAGGGAGATATTGGTCGTTTCAGAGATGCTTGGTAACTGCGATATATCAGAAATTTTTTCTTGCTAACGGTATAGAGTACACGGATAGGGATTTATCACACTACGTTCATGAAAAGTGATGGCTTTCAGCCTGAAGTTGTCTAATATTTAAATAAAATTTTGAGATTTTTTTTTAAAGTTTAGTTTCAGGAAACGAGATTACGCAAGAATAACTTTGTACGTACTGTGAATTCAAAAGATATTTTCTTTAAAACTTTTATATTATCAATATCAAAAAACAGTTAGAGCTCAAAGAATATATTTTGTATTCAAACTCAAATAGTTAGGTTTAATTACTTTTATATTCTATGTTATTTTTATACCATATATCATGAAGGTATAGGTAAAATTAGATATATACATTCCTACACAGTTATATTACATAATTAGTTTGTCTTTTGAGAATAAATTTTGTCTTTTCAGTAATAGATTGTATTATTGCATTTTTATATTTTATTAAATATGTTATGTTTTTACAATATCTATTTAACAAAGCAGTTATTTAATCTCATTTTACTCTTTAGTATTCATAGGATGGAACTTTAACAGTAGCAAATATGTATATACATAGGATACAGAAGAGATACAGGGGTAAAACTTTTATACCCTTTAAAGTTTTAAACAGTGTTGTCTAGCACCCGTTGCTAGCGTTCTGGAAGCTGCAGGATGCCGTTGGCTTCGTTTTATTTGTCTGAACTTTAATTCAATACATTCAATATATGTTTATGAATAAAATCTTATGTGGATAAATATACACTAAAAACACCAACGTTTAACACACAATATCATAGTACAATGGACAGACGTACGTTTCGTGAGTAACTTGGACTCACTTCCTCAGTGTCAATAAAATTAAATTAAACCTTATTGTATCCCCCCAAAGACATGAAATTGAATCGAGAAACCCAAATGAAAACAACAACACACCGAGAAACTCATCACGCATGAGCCGCCAAAATGTAAAAATAGAAATCGAGTACTTGAATTTAATCTGAGATTTTATCTGAATCACTTCCGGCTTAATCTGATTGGTGGCACATGCGTGATGAGTTTCTCGGTGTGTTGTTGTTTTCATTTGGGTTTCTCGATTCAATTTCATGTCTTTGGGGGGATACAATAATGTTTAATTTAATTTTATTAACACTGAGGAAGTGAGTCCAAGTAACTCACGAAACGCACGTCTGTCCATTGTACTATGATATTGTGTGTTAAACGTTGGTGTTTTTAGTGAATAAGTGTATGTATTCATTAAATCTTATTAATTATTTTTAAATAAAAAATCTTAAAAAATTAAATAGTATTAAAAGAAAGTAACTAAATATAATTAATTAAGTTAAAAATATTTCATTTTCTCTTTCTTACAAAAGCTTTATATATATATATATATATATATATATATAACCATAAATGAAACATTACCATAACACCAACTTGATTAAGTATGATATGTAAATATTGATTAAGTGTGTAATAATTAGTTGACAATGGAAGTATTCCCCATCACACTGAATATAGATACCAAAAACGTATTTAAAAGAAGAGGAAATTAAATTAAAATTGAATAAATGAAATTGAATGAATGAAATGAAATTTGTAGAATTTAGACAGAATTATCAAGTCCCAAATGCCTAAATACCACAAATAAAATGAGTGGTTTCATCATCATATTAGCCATAACATTGCTAAAGAATATGATTTTGGGACTACCTACTCATAAACAATGAATAAAACTGTGAAAAAAAATTCAATATTAAAAAGGAAAGAAACCATACCTATAATATACAGATAAAACTTGAAATAGAGTCTTAAAGTACATAATCCAATTGGATTAAAAAATATACCTATGCACCTCATGAACCAGACACATGAACACAACCAAACAAAGCATATATTATTATTATTATTATTATTATAAAATTAAGCTACTTCATATAGAGATTCAAATTCGGAATTTCAAACTTATTTGATTATTATGCATATGTGGCATACTCTTTCATCTTTTAACCATTGTCTCAGTTGGTCAAATTACGAAATGAAATGTTTTAAAAATCATAAAAAACATAACCGATGATATGCAATAAAATATTTAAATTTTCAAAGTGGCGATCTGAAACAATCATATACATTATAAAACCATTTTCAAAATTCAAAATAAATCGAACTTCAAATCTATCCTGTTATTTGTATGGCGGTGGGAACAAATTATAACTCCTGGTGTAATCCATGAAATATACAATTATTATAAATGAACTTGTATTTAACGAACAGCTATTTTACGAAACTCGCTATTTAACAAAATTTACTCTGGAACCTCCATTTTGAACAAAAATTACACAAAAAAATCTCTAAATAACGAAAACTAATTTATTTTTGACAATTTTTTAGAAGAACAAAATTTTAAAATTCTAATTGTTTTTAATGTATCATGAAAGTCATTTTTGAAATATTCTTTAATTTCTTTCTAAATCATCATAATAAATTATTAGCACTTTCTACTTGTGGTTATTTATGGATTAAAAAACTTTCTTTACCTCTTTCACACAAAAGCTTTTTATTTATTTATTTATTACTATTTATTTTTAAATCAAGAAAAAGAAGATATGTATTTAACTAAATTAAACTGGAAAGAGTTGTAAACAGAAGGAATGCCGAAAAAAGATGCTTATGTACAAATTCTAAAATTTTACGATATAATATGCCAGAGTAAAATATGCTGTCCATGATATCGTTTGGGTAGCTCAGAAGGAAGACCTTCGGCACGGCAAGCCAAGGTACACAGCTTCGAGTCCTGGCGCGGATATTTTTCATTCTCTTGGAATAAACCTCAACTATGATACAACAACCACTGAATATTAAAATAAGGATACACATTTATTCAATGTCTTGAAATTGATAACAGGATATCGTTTGGGGAGCTGAAAAGGAAGGGCTTCGACACGACAAGCCAAGGTACACAGGTTCGAGCCATGACACGGATTTTTTTCATTCTGTTGAAATAAACCTCAACTATGATACTCCGACCACTGAATATTAAAATAAGGATACTCATTTATTCAATGTCTTGAAATTGATAACAAGATATCGTTTGGGGAGCTGAAAAGGAAGGGATTCGGCACGGCAAGCCAAGGTACACAGGTTCGAGTCATTGCACGGATTTTTTTTTATTCTGTTGAAATAAACCTCAACTATGATACTCCGACCACTGAATATTAAAATAAGGATACTCATTTATTCAATGTCTTGAAATTGATAACAGGATATCGTTTGGGGAGCTGAAAAGGAAGGGCTTCGGCACGGCAAGCCAAGGTACACGGGTTCGAGTCATGGCACGGATTTTTTTGTATTCTGTTGAAATAAACCTCAACTATGATACTCCGACCACTGAATATTAAAATAAGGATACTCATTTATTCAATGTCTTGAAATTGATAACAGGATATCGTTTGGGGAGCTGAAAAGGAAGGGCTTCGGCACGGCAAGCCAAGGTACACGGGTTCGAGTCATGGCACGGATTTTTTTGTATTCTGTTGAAATAAACCTCAACTATGATACTCCGACCACTGAATATTAAAATAAGGATACTCATTTATTCAATGTCTTGAAATTGATAACAGGATATCGTTTGGGGAGCTGAAAAGGAAGGGCTTCGGCACGGCAAGCCAAGGTACACAGGTTCGAGCCATGGCACGGATTTTTTTTCATTCTGTTGAAATAAACCTCAACTATGATACTCCGACCACTGAATATTAAAATAAGTATACTCATTTATTCAATGTCTTGAAATTGATAACAATATATCGTTTGGGGAGCTGAAAAGGAAGGGATTCGGCACGGCAAGCCAAGGTACACAGGTTCGAGTCATGGCACGGATTTTTTTTCATTCTGTTGAAATAAACCTCAACTATGATACTCCGACCACTGAATATTAAAATAAGGATACTCATTTATTCAATGTCTTGAAATTGATAACAGGATATCGTTTGGGGAGCTGAAAAGGAAGAGCTTCGGCACGGCAAGCCGAGGTACACTGGTTCGAGTCATGGCACGGATATTTTTCACTCTGTTGGAATAAACCTCAACTATAATACTCCAACCACTGTATAATAAAATAAGGATACTCATTTACTAAATGTCTTGAAATTGATAACAGGATATTGTTTGGGTAGCTCAGAAGGAAGAGCTTTGGCACGGCAAGCCAAGGTACCTATGTTCTAGTCATGGCACGGACATTTTTCACTCTGTTGGAATAAACTTCAACTATTATGCTCCAACCACTGAATAGTAAAATAAGGATACTCATTTATTGAATGTCTTGAAATTGATAACAGGATATCGTTTGGATAGCTCAGAAAGAAGATCATTTGCACGGGATGCCAAGGTACCCAGGTTCGAGTAATGACCCGGACCTCTTTCACTCTGTTGGAATAAACATCAACTACGATACTCCAACCACTGAATAATAAAATAAGGATACTCATATATTGAATGTCTTGAAATTGATAACAGTATAGTACCGCAGTTTTTAATACCTCAGTTATTACGAGCCCCTTTTTATATTTCTTCTCTCTTCTTGGACCCCCAGGATGTAAACTGAAATCACTTATGTTCTTCAGATTTTAGAATATCGAATTCGGAGAACATATAAACTAATTTTATTCTATTTCTTTAAAATTATTGTTATTTTTTCTTTTTAATATACAACAGAGATTTCTGTCAGAATCTACATAAGTGTAAAACGCACTGAATGCAAAATCTTCGTGGACCACCTGAAGTCGTGCTGCGAACCCCAAAGGATCAGTGTTCCACATTTTAAGAACAGCTGGTACAGTCTCCTTTGAATATCTACCATAAAATGAAATCCTACAAAGTTTGATGGAAATTAATCCTAGCGAAATACTGAGCGATGAATAATATGTGAAAAGTGCTCTTGAAAATCCATCTGAAACAGAAATGATTTAATTTTTAGGAACATTTTACGATGTGGGTTGCAATTTTTAGAAGGTGTTCACGAAAATATATTTCCAAGAACTTCAAATCTCTAAAACGCTTTACGAATAAAAAACCCAATCACGCATTGATTTAATGCTGATGCTGTAAACTTAAAAAAATTATAGTTCTGTATGTTAAACTTATTTTTCTTATCAAATGAAAAAACGTTATTAGTACACGTACAAATATAGAAAACATGAAACATTCTACTCTACGAATGTAGGGGCTAAAATAGAATTAAGAACGATGGGTATAAATATGTTTATTTAATTTGATAAAAGGTGCCTTATTGCATGTCTATTTAGTGAAATTCTGTATTACGAAGTTTTTGGGAGGAACCATGCTATTCGTTAAACAGAAGTTCAACTACACTTCCAAAAGCAAAATATTTCATTATTCCTCGATCATAAATTGCAAATTTACAATTGGTCCTTTCCACTAATCAGTGATATTCACCAGCAGGGAAATAATTATCCTTTTTTAGATAATGGGAATTTAATTAGGGATGCAGGTGTAAAACTTTCAAAAACCCTTTTTTAACCAAAAATAATTTTATGATTTTTTTCTTGTTCTTAAAAAAGCCTTGTACGCTATTTGTAATAGCATTTATCGCTGTTAACAAAATCGCCCGTCTATAAGCTGTTTGAGATCGTATGCTTAAGCGTATTACTTTTCCCACGAAGATGCAAGTTTGCATCATGTCACACTTTATTTTATTTCTGATTTCATATAACACAGAATAAAATAAAAAAATTTCCACCAATAGGTCAATATATGCTTAATTTAATATAATTATTTCAATGTTGTACAATTCATATTTAATTATTTTTAAAAAGTTTAAATTTTAAAAGTAAGTAAAAAAAAACTTTTTCGCCTGGTATCCACTGCGCGCAAGGTTGTAGAAAAATATTGTTTCAAAAATAACAAACAAAACTGATAATGATGCAAAATTGATGTATCTTGGACTTATTCTTCCATTTCAAGCAATTAAAATTTTTTTTATTTTTAAATTGGCATTTTTTCAACAGAAAAATGAATTTTTTAAACATTTTACAATTTAAATTTAAATTAAAAATAAATTAAAATTTTAATTGCTTGAAATTGAAGTATAAGTTCAAGATACATCCATTTTAGATCATTATCAGTTTTGTTTGTTATTTTTGCAGCAATATTTTTTCTAGAACCTTGAGCGCAGTGGATACCAGGCAAAAAAGTTTTTGTACTTTTTTTAAAATATCTAGACTTTCTTTAAATAATTAAATCTGAATTGTACAACATTGAAATAATTATGTTAAATCAAGCATATATTAACCTATTAGTGGTAACAAATTTCATTTTACTGTGTGTTACATGAAATCAGAAATAAAATAAAATGTGACATGATGCAAACTCGCATCTTCGGAGGAAAAGTAAGACTCCTGAGACCCCTTAATACGTTTTTCTCAAAATGGTGTTTTTTGACCTTGTGGGCTTTGTGATGAAGTTGGTAAATGAGCTATTGATTTCAAATATCGAAGGAGGTTACACGAGATGTGTACTTAACGGGTGAGCGATTGTTTTAACAAACGTGGATTCTAAGAAAATCCCTTGTCTTTCACTTCCCAAAATTTCACTTAAAAAAAATAAAAAATTTTAAGTGAATGGTTTATTACAATTTTTGTATTCGGTTCAGAAATTTTCAACCCATGTTTATTCGAAGATCACAGTTATCTAGTAGCAGTTCCCATCTTTCAGAAGCGTGCTGTAGTAGAGAACACGAATCATTTTCTTGTTCTGATTTTCCTGATAATCATATTAATTTTATTTTTATGAAATATGTTGTTTAAAGTTTGCCTAATATAATGGTGACATCAGTTTGATAAAATGTTGTTATCTCGCCCCCTCTTCCTTCCCAAAACCTAAAAGATTTAACGTCATTTAATGGACGGTACACAGGCATTCAAATTAAAATATCTACAGACACTAATATTACAAAATAAGTCAGGGAATATATAACTAAATAAAATAATCTGTAAATAAATTCACAGATTACATTTAAATGAGATTATTTTAAAGAACACTTAAAAATATAATTCAGAAGTATGATATCAATATTTCAATAAATATTTGTGATTCCAATTTATTAGAATAAATTATAAGTATATATTTTTATAAAAGTAATATCAAACACGAATTTCATAAAATATATTTCTATAAATAAAAAAAATAATGTAAATTTATTATAATTAAATGTAATAAGTACATTCATTGCATATTTCCGTTTACTGTGCTCGAATATTAACGATATGTAAAATATATTAAAAATGTATCTTAGAAATTAAATTGCATTTTTTGTTTCCTAGAACATAATTCAAAGTGTGAACATTATTTCAATAATGTGAATATATATACAGAAAATACAAATTCAGAATTTGTAATATAAATATATTAAAATTTGAAGCCTTTCTTATCTAATCTTTTATGCTGATTTTTACATAAAATACTGAAATATTTTGATAAAAAATTATCTTATACTCCTATTTAATTGCGTATTTATATCAATAAAATATATTACTGCGTAATTTTGAATAATATGCCAGAATGTATGCACAATAATTACATTTGTACAGCTTATAACTTTAAAAAAATGACAAGATCAACTTCAGTATTTAATTTGTCTAAAAATGAACACATTTAATATGTTGAATTTACATCATTTTATTAATTTATTAGAATTTTAATAAGAATTTTTTAGTAGACTGTAAATTTAATAATATTTAAGATTTGTTGAATTAAATCATAAAAATGCATAACTTTGACATTTAATCCCATAACGTCTAAAAAATTTATATATTAACTTCAAATTAAAAGAATATATTAAAAAAAGTTAAATTTTCAGAATTGTGAATTGGGTTGTATTAAAGATGTAACGTATAAATAAAATAATTTTCATTATATACTAATCTTGTTTTACAAAATTAATGAAAATTTGTAATTCAAGGAAAATAATCTGATTCTTTTAACTATGTAAGTATTGAATTTACAAATCTTTAATAACGATAATTTTAATATATGCTTTTAATATATACTTTTAATATATAATATAAAATAATGACATACTTGAATTAGTTCTGAATCCATTAGAAATGCGCATTAATATGTTTTCTGATTTTACGATTAAAATATTTAAAATGAAGCCAAGCATTTCTTATTGTAGCGGAATGTATTAAAATATATTATTTATTCAAATATTTTTCAGTAAATTAGATTAAGTCAGCAAAAAATGTTTTTGAATAGGAAAGAATATATATAAAACATAATGGATTTATATTTTTTTAACTTTAGAATTTTATTTGTCAATTTCTGTTTATAAATAACGTAACCAAATATTGTAATAAAATGTTTCTTTTTTAAAAATTTCAATGTATTCATAAAAATCGCTAATTAAAAATGCCTTTTAAAAATTAAATAAAAAATGAGACTATGCAACATTCGATTATAAATGTTTTGAAGTAAATGCATTGATTAAATTAATTATACTAACATAATTATCAAATAATTTTTTCAAGAAGTAGTATGCAATTTACATTATAAATTCCTTCAGTTTCAGGGGGGAAAAAAAGATTAAAATGTGCCAAAGATCTAAAAGAACAAAGTGGATTATACATAAAAATTATTGCAGAAAAATTTATATTTTCTGTCAGTGCAAAAAAACAAAAAAAATAATAAATAAAAAAATAAAATAAAATAAAATAAAATAAAAGAATTTAATGAATAATAACAAAGAAAGTCCTTCCGGCCTGCACCTGAAAGAAAAGGTAGTTTTCATAGTCCATGTTTTTAAAAATTCAACTTATTTTACTCAAACACCCGAAGCTAAAATGCTTGGAACCCGATTATAGAAGATTCAATCGCGGTTTTCGTTAATACTGAATTTGAATGCGAGTTTCAGCATGATAATTACAGCATAACAAAAATCAGATTGTTTCAAAATGTCAGCCACCCTAGAATTTCAAATTGCCATATTTCAGCCAATATTTAAGATAAAAACCAAAACAAAAAATGTTCCGGAATCCTTCTATCACGATGTAACACTTAACGGAAACAACTTTTTCAGTTTATATTTTTTTATACATCTTTTTGAATAATAAAAAATAATAATTTAATTGGACGCAATTTTGAAACAGGATGGCGCATGAATCTGGCCAACGTACTCGGTCGAGATCTTGGTATATTCTGTACACATGATCAGTCACATTCATATCGATTCATAAATACGAGAGTTACAGTATAACAAATATCAGATTGTTTCAAAATCTCAACCACCCTAGAATTTCAAACTGCCATATCTCAGCCATTTTTTAAGATATAGCTAAAATAAAAAATGTTCTAGAATCCTTGTATCACGTTCTAATACTTAACGGAAACATTTTTTTTTTCAATTTATAAATTTTGTACATCTTTTTGAATTTTTAAATTTTTTTAAAAATTTAACTAGTCGCCTTTTTGAAACAAGCTGGCGGATGAAGTTGGCCGTATAAATCAATGGAGGGTGGTTTTGGTGTCTGTGGGTCATGATCAGTAGAAATGACCAAAATTGTTTGGAATCGATTTCATCCGAACGGCTGCAATAGGTAGCTTTTTTAATGAAAGCTACCTAAAAATCTTTTTAATTTGGTGGTATTTTGCATATTACACGTCATCCCGAATAATTAAAAAAAATACTCATTTAACGATTAATTCTATTAAAAAGTGAAATAAATACCTCGTTACATTCGATTTGTACAATTTTAAAATCAAGGATTTTTCCTGTTGTATAACAATATTAGAATAATGAATTTAGACAGAAGCAATTGCGCACATGTAAAATACATTACGAATTCCTTTAATATCAGAAATGTCTAAATAGCTTTACTGACGAAAACACTCAAACCTCTAACAATATACATATTATAAATATTTATGGCACATAAACATTTTTCAGGAAATCTGTGTAAATTATCACTGAAATAATCTAAAATGCTTTATTAATACCGTTTATGTATATTAAACATCTTGCAAATAATTTTAGATATTTTAAAATGTTTAGAATAAAGTTTCAAGTTATTGATAAACAGGTTATTGGTTGAAATGAACTATCCATTGACATTCCAAACTGGGGACTACTTAGTTTCTCTTTGCTAAGTTTAATAAATAATTCATTATGGTAATAAATCCTATCATTTCTAAACAATTCATTTAAACCAATTTATTACAAAGGCTTTCTGTTTTTTAAAAACTAGTTGAGAGAACGCATTACACCTTATGGAATAATTTTCATGGACTCTCTGGGAATACATTCAAAATCAGGTAATGTAAATGTTTGATGCCATAAAACGTTGAAAATGAAAATACAGTACTTAGTTTGTGTCTTTATTGAATTTTAAATTTTATAGTAAAATTATAATTTTGCAGTAAAGCATTGCATGGTTCGAAGATATATTTTAATAGATTATAAAATATTTAATTAAACAATTCTTGCAAATACACTGGTTTTCATAAATAAAATAAAAAGTGACAAAATTTTCCAATAGACCAACAATAATCCAATAATGTAAAATTCAAAAGTTGAAATAAGTGAAAAAATAAGCAAAAGTCTGTGGAAAAAAATTCTAAGTGCAAAATTTGAGAATACTACAAGTAGCATATGAAATCATATGAAGATATATTTTAATAGATTATAAAATATTTAATTAAACATTTCCTGCCAAAACACTGGTTTTCATAAATAAAACACAAAGTGAAAAAAATCAGTATAACAATATACATTTGAATAGTGCTGTTATCGTTATTGTCAATTGCTATAGAGCCCAAAATTAACTATTCAACAGTAAATCCCAAATTAATAAACGGCGTAATATTGCATGGTTTTGAAATAGCCAAAATCTACAAATAACCCTGAGGGAACTTTGTTAATAGTTATGCTATAATAAGCTACCTCAAAGTAGATGAGACCACAATGGGATGTTCACCTGACATTGGCATATTATAACGATGTTGGATAACGATGTATGGACAGTTTTAAAACTATATATTTAAAATAAAACTTTTGTGAATAATAACCATTATATCTCATTATAATCGACAATATATGAACCGATAATCATAATGCAATACATAAATCTATCCCGTAATGTAAAATTCAAAAATTGAAATAAGTGGAAAAATAAGTAAAAGTATGTGGGGAAAAACTCCTATGCTCAAAATTTGAAAATACTACACGCAGCAAATGGAAACTTATATTGTGATACACATTATCAAGGTGTACACAATATACGTAAATCATAATTGATTTCTGTTTGAGCAAATTAAGCCTAATCCGATATGTATATACTATACTATATAGCAAAATCTGATGAGTCGGAATCACGAGGGCCTGAAAAAAATATTCTTAACTAGGCAGCTTTCGGCCTAAGTAGATATGGTATTATTTTAGCTGAAAACTAATAAAAGAAATATTTTAAGTAAGATTTCCAATATCAGAGGTAAGAATAGTGAATTTTATATTGAGAACATTACTGTAGTTTTTATAAATACGGAAAACTTAAATATAATCTATTTCATTTGGGGTTGATGTTTAAAAATTATTTTAATATTTATTAAAACCACGGTTAAAGCTCAAAAAGTAATATCGTAATTGCAGACTAGTTTCAATAGCGTAATAGATATCGTCGGCAGTGAAAATGGCGCACGTGGAGTCTGTTCCCCTTTTATATAGAGGTGTATAAGGTGATGGCAGTTTCAACCAATGAAAAGTTGGAGAGAGCTGGCCAATCTGAAACTAGCAAGACTGCAAAAACTGGCTAAATGGAAGTTAAAAAAATAACACCGGAAAAGAGATAAAGCAAAACAGGGAACCGTTATAAGAAACATTTTATTTCCAACAGTATGATATAGGTGGAATCGCTATATGGATAATATTAATGTAGTTTGTATATAGTAAGTGGAAAGCTTACAAAAAAGCTAATTCATTTGTGGTTGAGAATTTAGAAACTATTTAGATAAATAGAAATCCCAATATTATTGTCCAGCATTATTAATCAAATCCAAATCCAATATTAATGATATTAATGTGAAGTACAATTTCCTGAATAAACGTTAAAAACCTAGCTCCTTTACGAATAAAATCATTAAAAAATGTAAGAACATGAGATACATATTTATGGCATATAAATAATTGTCATTGAAATAAGTCAAAATTATCACCGAAATAATAAAATCATAACCTTCACCCTAATTGAATGTTCTAATATGTAGAGTGTGTAATTAAAACGTTTAAAGCGATATTTCATTCCTTTGAATAAACAAACTACTGCCCAAAATCAGCTATTCACTGATGTTTAAAACTAAGATTAGTAAGTTAGTAAGATTATCATTACTCAGTTTAGAAAATGATTTATTATGGTAGAAAATACTATCAATTTTGGATCAAAACTAATTTATTTTATTAAAATAATCCATTTCATTCTGTTAAAAAAAAAAAAAAAAAAAAAAAAAAAAAAAAAAAAAACTTTTGATAAAACGCAACGCACTTTAAAACATTGCTTTGACTTAAAGAAGTATATTTCAAATTATTTCCTGCAAATAATTGCTTAAATGCAACATACAGAAAATAAATACCCTGGGAAATTAGTGGTTGTTAAGGATTTTTAGGGTTTCGTTCATCTCACGAAACCCTATTACTCCCGCTTCGTTGCTGTCTGTCACAGAGCCGGTTCTCAGAAACTATATAACTTACAGAGTTGAAATTTTGTGTACTTATAGCTGAATACCTACTATGAAGCTCAAAATCATAAAATGGGAAAAAAATCGTATTATTTTAATATAAAGAGATAAAAAAAAAAAAAAAATCTAACAGCCTTTTCCTATTAAATTTAAACAGTTTTCGTTATAGCAGTTGCCAACAATTAAATGTCCACAATAAAATTATTTCTACAATAATTTATTTTCTAGTGAAAGATTTCCACGTGAAAAATGAAAATAAAATAAAAAGTTTCACCAATTGAAAAAAAAAGATTAATATGACATCATATTGGTAATGAAATAGAAATTTTCAAACATTTCTCAATAATACAAGGAGTATGAGCATGTGTAAATACAGAAAACAGCTTAATATGACGTCATTAGAGAATTAAAAAGAAAATTAATCTGACATCTAACATTTTGAAGGTCTCTATACAGCATGTTTAATTTTGAAATTGAACTATTTTTTATATCGCATTTAGTCCACATGACAGATATTATTATTACAGAATATAATAGTGGAAGCGGACTTCGCCCGTTATCGGGCCGGTTCAGAGTTTCTAAAAAAAAAAAAAAAAAACGAGAAATATAGACCGGTAAATTGTTGCTTTATAAAAAGCATGAAATTTTAATGAAATTTATTTGGATTTATTATAGAAAGGATAAAGTGTTTTGAAAGGAATATTAAACGAAACCCTTTGTGCGATCTTCGATAACACTTACCGACTTCTTAATTGTTAGTATTAACTTTTTTTAAATAAAAAATGTCTCATAATATCAATATATCATAATAGGTCCTGCAGTAGCGTGCACGGTTAAGCTCGGTTCTCGTACGATCACCGAAAGCGAGCAGCATCGACCAAGGTCAACGCTTGGGAGGGTGACAACCTCTCTCGACTGCTGCTGCTGTGGGACCGTGTACGTTAATGGGAGCTGGTGCACGTAAAATCTGTTCGTGGCTCCAATGTCCTCCAAGTTTAGTATAAGCGTTACCTCTGGGGGTGCCAATCCAGGTGCAGGTCTTTTATCTGGAATTGGTTCAAAATTTGGAGACCAGCTCTAGAAGTCCAACCTCTCTTGAGGCTCTGGCACCCCTTCTTTCAGAGAAGTGCCTTGGCACTTTCTTTGACACGCCAACAACAACAACATCATAATAGATGTAATATGATTCGTGTAAAAAATACACACAAAAATATTTATTAGAGCTGTAATGGAGTTTTTATTTCGCCTTGATATTAATAATACAAATTGTGTATATCACGTCAAAAATAAGTTTGGCTATAGGAGTTAAAACTTTAAGAATGTAAAAGACTTTTAAGTAATATTCTTCAAAAGTATACTATATGAAAATGTAGATAAATTACAATGCTACGTATTGGATTTAGATAAAATTTGAATCCGGTATGTATAAAATAAAAAATAAATAATGTGTAAAAATGCTTGAGGATTTAATTCTGATGCTCAAAACTTGATGAGCTTCAGAGTTTTTTTTATAAGACAGTGAATTTTGTGCAACAATTTTAACATTAAACAATTTGCTAAAACTAAAACTAAAAGTAATATTGTTTTCGTTAACAAAAGAGAAAGAAAGTGAATTTTATTGCATTTACCATCCCCATTATTATTATTATTAAACCGCAGACCAGGCCACTACCTGCCGGGCATTATGCCTAGGTTAACGAGTTTTTGTACCTGGCAGCGGGGCGAAATTCGCCTAAGCTGCTCATAGCCGACATCTACCTGAGTAGCTCCTTGGACGTCATTGACTGCATCGTTATTTGGTGAGAGTCACTTTTGTTGATGTGTTGGCCGGCTCTAGATTGTTATTAATTATGGGTTTCTGGGTACGTTGTCGAATAAGGAAAGGAAAAAATAGCTTAAATTACATACTGGAAATATCTTTATGAAATAATAATTTTTTTCTTTAAAAATGTTTTTAACAATATTTACATTATCATCTCGTGATACGTTTATAGTTATTTATAATAGGAAAATATTTCTTAATGTTAACACTAGTTTATAAGATTTAAACAGTCACTTTCTTAAACATATATGTACTTAAATTCAAATAAAGGAACTTTAAAATATTTATTGTATTTTTCAAAACCTTTTTAAATATATACTTGTCAAAATCTTCTCATTTTAGAAATAAATTGCTTTTAGAAATATAAGTTACAAACGGGAAATCTTTTTGAATGAATCATTAAAAAATATATAGCGCACTTCAAACAAATTGACCTTAAATCCTCAGGCAATAAGCAGATAAAGCTATTACTGCTAAAGAAAAGTGAGAACTGAGGAATAAAAATGATTCGCCCTTTGGCTCTTGAAAGAGTTTAATTGCTTGGGTAAAAATTAAGACAGGAAAAATACTGCTCTAAAATACGTATATTTTTTATTGTTGTTATAGTGTGTTTGCGAAGTATTCGCATGACATTTTTATTTATAATTTCTCAGACAATTTGTTTCTTTTTGATGGATATAGTAAAATTGAATATTATGAAGCTATTAGTGCATGAACATATTTCTATATATTATAAAGCAAAATCATGGCCGTGAATAACTCTGATGTCATACCAACGGTGGCGGCAACCTGAGCAATGAATTTCACTTACATTTCAAATTTATTAACTTCTAAACATTCAACAATTTAAATTTGTACACCGTCAAGTAGAAAAAATGTACTTTCAAATGCAGTTTGTTTGTAAACTGTTTATCAATTTACTGATTTTTTGTAGTTTTTACAATATATTTGGCAGAAAATATTTAGTATTATTGCAAATTAATCTTTCTTATTCGGTTTGTGTGGAAGTATTGGAGTAAAACAGGCGTGATGCTAACAGGTAACTATATTGTTTTAAACAAAGGTGATTACCATAGAAAGGTTTAAGATGTAATTACTAAAAGTTTTGCTTGATACAATTGGATAATCTCTAAGCTCTATAAGCATTACAAAATTTTAACTCGAAGGACAATTTACTTCCTTTGAGACAATTTATATGTTACTGGCCAGTACGACAAAGAATATAGAGTTTTTTGTGTTAGAAGTCACGCAGTAGTACAAGGAAATGATGCGGCAAACCAATTAGACAAAGAAACAGGATCCAGCGACAATCAACAACAAATGCTGCTATTACCGCTGCTTTCATCACATTAAAACAGAAAATGTTTAAATACTGGCAAGATTACGGGGAAACAGAAAAAACAGGAAAATATCTGACAAAGGTGAAAGAAAACATATTTTCGATCATCACATTCTTTATATAATTCTCATGTAATCATGGTTCGTTTTCAACCTATTTATATAAAATAAAGCATGCAACATCACTTTATTTTGCCTGTGGAGAACTGGCCACTTCCGTTTGTTATGTCTTATTAGTATGTGCTAACATATACAGAAAACACGTGGCATTTTCAATCATAGTTTGTTCGCACGCATTGAAGAGATCCCACATCTTCTAGACTAAATAATATAAACAGTAAATATAGTGAAATAAAAATAGAATTCATTCGAAAATACAGCACTGCTTCGACAGCGGGATGAATTGTCCCTGCACTCAGATTTGGATTGGTATTCCGGCTACCCACTGACTCTATAAGATAACGTCTTAATTTTATTATAATATTACTCAAAGTGTGTTTTTCGGTAGTATTACATATTTAAATAAACCTGCATGTAATAATTGTAAATTTAATATCCTATGCTATTTAGTTAAACAAATATAATTAACTGTATCTCAATTCCGAAAAAAAAATCGCATGAATTTTTAAAATGCAGATGTACCTATTGATATGTTTCTAATTAACGAAAATATAGCACTGCGTATCATTAAATAAAGGTTTTAATTAACGTTTTATTTCAAAATACACTTTCACTGATTCACATGTATTTAAAATTGGTGTTATTAATATCAAGTTCAATTGAAATATGAAACACCATGCATATTTTTGATGTGTCAAGCATGATAAAAATATTCATTTGCTTTAATTAATAGCTCTTGGAAAAAAAGTATCAAATTATTCATGAAATATATACCTTAGAACAAGTATGCATCTCATTACTATTATCTCTTTAATTTTGCTCAAATTTGTAACCAGTATAAAAATAACAAATTATCAGCAAGTACAAATATGAAACTTTGAACTCACACTCATCAGACATATTCAGTTCATATGCGATTCTGCTTGAAATGTGAAATATTGTAAAATTTATTATAATATTTTAAAATGTCATACAATGTAAGTGCAATATTTTCTGTTTCATCTTACACTGTTAAAAATTTGCAGAAAACTGTCCAGTCATTTGACCGTTTTTATAGAATATGGTTACACGATCGTAATTTAACTCTATTCTGACCATATTATTATCAATATTATGGTCAGAATAGAGTTAAATTAACGGTTATGTAACCATTTTCTATAAAAACGGTCAAATAACTGGAGAGTTTTCGGCAATATTTTAACAGTGTATGATCGTATAAATTAGCTATCTAAGATATGTCAAAAAGGATTTTATTTTCAATTTAAAATGTATGTCCCTTGACAGAATTAATAAACATAAACGTTTAAAATTTGCAAGCTCTCTTTAAGCCGACCTGGATACAATAAGAAGAAGCAAGCCTGTATATACAATCTGGCGTGCAGCCAGATTACGGAAGATTAAACCATTTGCATTTAATCAATATAAAAAAGTTCAGTATTTGCGCTAATATTCCATAAAGAAATTTTTATCAAAAGAAAAACCATCCAAAAAAAAGTACCCCACAAGATTAACAGGTATAAAATCGAACTAAGCGCTTAAACACTGAAATAACCAGAATAAAAGCAGTTGTTACAAATAGTGAAATCTTTGGAGACATATTTGGCTACTAATTGCTGCCATGCTTCTAATAGGAAAGTATCTTTTTAAAATAAATTAAATTTTATTTCAATACATAATTTATATTTTTCATATAAAAATGCTTCTTGATGTTGCTTTTGGACTATATAATAAAATAGATTAAATATAAAAATCTAAAAGTGTTTTTGTTTAAAAAGATTTTCACTTAAGTTCTGCATACCGTATGTTCTGTTACTCGGGAAGGATCCCCTGCTGCTAATAGAGTAACTTTCTACATAAATGCGACATGCAGTGTTGTAGAAATGCGTGATTTCTGGCCTCAGTATACTTATATATATATATATATATATAGTTTCATATATATGTATATATATATAGTTCAACAGTTTCATAATGATTTCAATCAATTACTATTAACTCAAAACTTTGAACTCAATTTACTTCAAATCGAAATTTTCTCACTTGTACCCCTTGGCTTCTAGGGTCCTCATATATATATTTATATAAATGTAATCAGATTGGTGCATACTCATTACAAAATTTATTCGCATCCGCTGCATATAAGATAGACATATGAAACCGGTGCCAAAATTTTGGAAAACTAAGTATGTTTTTTTTGCAGATTTCCGTAATGTGTCTGAAGAAGTGTAGCAGTGTCAGTGTCCAAGAAATCGGAAATATTCACAAATCATAAAAATGCAGGGTTTAATTTGCGCCGGAGCCCACCGGATCTCAGCTCCGATATTTCTCTGTTTTTAATAAATATTTAAATATTCTTCAGAATTCTCCGGATCTCATAAACACTGCGCTCCGGAACCCAGTGCAATAATGTTTCCGAAAAACAAATCCTAAATTACCCTTTCATTTCCCTCCCATCTCCAATCTTTTGCCTTCTTTTGTATCAAAACACTTATATGTGACGTAATGTGTCGCACACGCAAGAGATGGAGATGAAACAGGCTCGATTTTTATATTAGTCTTCGGGTTTGGGCAGGCTCATTCATTCTTAAATTCAAAATGTTATTTAATTCCATTTCAAATCATTTTAATGCTATTTTTATCTGAATAAAGAGTAAACAGAAATAGTCTTTTCCTATTCTGTGTAGCTGCAAACTATTCATTTTACGCGTTAATACTATTTCCGAATCATAATCCTGAGCTTATTTAATCGCAGAATTTTGTGATTATTTAACATTAAGATTAGGAAAAAGTTTCTATTTGGAAGTAGTAATAGCTAAAAAGTGGAATCGTTGATAGCTAAGTATATGCAAGTGTATTTATTTTTTTTTATTTTGCTAAATAAAAAAATAATGCTTTAAATTTTGAAAATAATGTATGAAATATAAATATGCAGATTGGAGAGACGGCGGTGGAGGAGGGGGGGGGGGTTCGATACGGTTGTTATTACTGCAGAATGTTAGGGCTCCGATCCTTTTTTTATTAGAAATTAAGCCCTGGAAAGATGTTGCATCCTTTCAGCTGAGTTTGATGGTTGGCCAGTTCTCGGTGCGTTATCCGATTTCCTGGACGCTGCTACACTACAGTCACGTTACGGAAACCTGCAACCGAAAAACTTTGTTAGCTTTCCAGCATTTTGGCACCAGTTTCACATGTCTATCTTATATAAAGTGGATATGAATAAATTTTGTAAAAAGGGAAAAAAACTTCGGACACGTTGTATGTATATATTTGAATGAAAAAAAAAAAAAAACACAGCTAAATATTAAAAAAATCAAAAACAAAAACAAAAAAAAAGTGAGCAAAAGCGGTCAAATAAAAACTAAAGACTGATACTTTTCATAAAACTAAGCACCACATTTTAAAAATAGATTTTTGTCTTAAATAAAAAAGTATACTTTGAAGTATTTTTGTCGGATATGGAAAGAGAGGTTGGTCCTTTTTCCCTTTTACAGAAAAGAATTCCTATAATGTAAATAAAAGGTCAAAGGAAAAATAATCAACAAAATATTTTATACAATTTTACAAATAGATTTTAAATATTAACTAGGGGGCCAACCCCCTGCGAGCTACGCTCGCCAACCCCCGCTCAGACATTGAAGCCTCTAAAAACATGACAGCATGCTTTGTTTTAAAAATATTGGTAAATCTGTAATTGGGTTGCCATGCTTTTAAAGTTTTAATGGGGCATTTTTTTATTATCATGGCCTCATACACAGCTATTGCGACAACTGACGACTGTTTTCGGGATTGATAAGTAAAATCAATTACAACTTGAAAACCAGCTTGTATAAAATAGTTTGGCTTAAATTGTGGCTACCTCTCGGACTTTTATAACAACGATTTGTATTCTATTCTTCCTTTGCGTTTAAGGATGAGAAAAATTCCATCTGCTTGTGAATAACATTAAGAACCACGGTATTGAAAAGTACTATGTTATAGACATTTTCAGTAACAGGTTTTAATTTTCTCTCTATTTTTAGTGCCCCATCATGCATATTTTCATGGTATTTTAAATATGTAAATTATTTATTTTAATTAATATGTATATACGATATTTCTAATAATTATTTATCATACACAATTAATTAAATATTTTGTTTCATGCATGCCTGCATTTATTTGGCATCAATTGATGAGATATTTAAACAAATTTGCTATCCGCGATAATTTTACACCATGTTATGTCACTTGAATATTGTCCATAAGAAAATCGGGTACTTTTTCAGTATAGGATCCTTTGCTTTTAGGTTTGGCGTAATTCGAGCTTCAAAAAGGGATAGATTCGTTAATATACATAGATTTGTTGCCAAAAGTTATGAAAACAAACCCAATGAACTTTTGTTGCTTTCCTATTATAGGGGTCTTGACGCTTTTTTAAAATGCTTGGCGCAATTCGTGCATCAGAAAGTGAGATTTGGTGCCAAATGACATAAACAGCCATCGAAAAAAATTCGACGATTTTTTTGTTTATATGCGTATTTTAATTATACGTATATTATTATTGTTCTTTCTATACAAATTACTTCTGATTATATATAAAATAGGATAAATGACATTTTACGCTAAACAAATTGTATAAATATTGAAAAAATGCTTCTGTATACGAAATGACAAAGTGAATAGGTTGACAGAAAGTATGTTGCCAAATTTCCTTTTCCGCCAAGGCTATTTTCTCTGTTTCGTCAAGGCCCCATATACTGGAAAATCACCGAACTTTTATGCTTGTTTATACATGTATTTATATGTATATATACAATTTATTTATAATTGTCTTTCAATTTACCTCTTTTTGTACATAAAAATAGATAAATGGCTTCTTTATATTAAATAAATTGTATAAATATCGAAATAATTGCTTGTGTATATCAAAAAGCGAATAGATTGTTAGAAAACATGTTGCCGAATTTCAATTCATCGCCAAGGTCACTTTCTATATCTCGCGAAGGCCCCTAAATCGGAAAAGAAACGAAAATCATTTTAATATATAACGTAATTTACACCTTAAGTGTGTTTCGAGTATAGTAATTTAATTATTTGTAGTTTTTTCTTCTTTTTGTTATTTATGTGTAAACATATAATTCATTATTAAAAAAGTAATGCTACTGAAATATTCATTTGTTTTAAACTTTAAAAATATTTCTCTAATATATAGGGAGCATTATTTCCCCCGCTTTCTTTTGCGTTTACATAAATGACGTCATTTGGAGGAATTTATTCAAAATATTTTCAGTTTATAAATTAAATTAAATGCTGACAGACGATTGAATCCTGACGATAGAAATGTGATTTTTTTTTTTCAAAATTTCCTGAAAAACATAATTTAATCACAATCTTGTCTTCATTATCGATTGAAATCAAAGATAAATTCAATTTTAATTTGAAAATGACGAATAAAAAGAAATAAATAATCCCTATCGGGATCCTTTTCACTTTTTTTCCCTTTTTTGTCACAAAAAAACTGAGTAATTAGTTGCCATCATTACAGAAATGTTATTAAAATTAGAAAAAAATTAATATCTCGAAAACTAATTCGAATTTCAAAATTCTATTACCAGTTTTGACATCCGCGGATTTTTATAGACAATTGGTATTAATTTCACCATCAAGCGTTTAATATTTTATTAAAAATATCTCTGAAACATAATCAGTCGTTTAACCAGTCGTTTCATAAAATCGTTTCATAAATTCGTTTCATAAAATCGTTTCACAAATTCGTTTCATTAGGATTTTATATATATAGGGTAGATATTCATATTAAAATGTAAATAAAACACTCGTACATGTGTGTGCGTGCACATGGCTATATATAACTACTCGATTCAAAAAGGCCATCTATTCATGAAAACATGTATTTTTTCTCGACCTCAAACTTCTATATATTCCTTCCCTATCTTATTTCATGTCATTCTGTACTAACACTTTGAGTGCACTGCATTTTATTTTTTTACGCAAGAGTACAGGCATAAATCAGAAGTACAAATCTTGTATGGATAAGATGATCATGGTGACGCGATACGCATAGCGCATCGGAGAAACGATATCTTTTACCTAGATGCCCGAATCAGTAACTGGATAAAAAGATATTTTCGTAGAATCGGTGAGGCGGGAGAAACTAGGGAATATCCGTTTGATAAAATTATCAAAACTCTAACTTTTATCAAATGGGAAATATTTCTTTTCAGCGAATTCGGGATTTTCGTGGATGATTTCTGAGGTGATTTTGGAATTTAAAAAAAAAAGATTTTTAAAGTAAGAAATTGATAAATAACAGACGTGTCAAAATTCTAATGCAGTTTTTTAGACAAGATAATGAAAAAAACAAAGAAACTAGTTCGCTTTTTCCAGTTTAACTTGCAATTACTTGCAACACGATTTAAAATTCTCTAATTCGTAAATAAATATAATTTAACATATAATACACACACACATAGTATATATATATATATTCTAGATTGTCAACTTATATTATTTTCTTTCTCACAAAGGTAAAAAAGGAAAGTATAAAATAAAATATTCTATTCATTATTTTGAAATTAAATTTTAACCATTAATATTTATCTCAAAATGTAAATACTACATGTATATATGTGTGTGTGTGCACGTATATAGCTATACATAAATACTCAATTCGAAAAACCATCTTTCTATTCATGAATACATATATTTCTTACAGAAACAATCTATCTATTCATGCACTAAATTGTTTCATGTAAATCTGTAAGAGCTAACACCTTGAGTGCGCTACATTTTATTTTTTACGCAAGTGTTCAGGCATAAATCAGACGTACAAGGGTTTTATGGCTAAGATGATTATGGTGACGCGATACGCATAGAGGATAGGGAAAACGTCTTATCTTTTACTTAGATGGTACCTGAATGATGGGTACCTGAATGAAAAGATATATTCGGAGAATGGGCGAAGCGGTAGAAACTAGGGAATATTCATTTGATAACCTTATCAAAACTCTAACTTTTATCAAATGGGAAATATTTCTTTTCAGCGAATTCGAGATTTTCGTGGATGATTTCTGAGGTGCTTTTGGAATTTTAAAAAAGATTTGTAAAGGAAGAAATTGATAAATAACAGACAGGGTATCAAAATTCTAATGCAATCCTTTGGAAAAGATTGGGAAAAAAAAAACAAGGAAACTCGTTCGCTGTTTCCAGTTTAACTTGCAATCATTTGCAACGTGATTTAAAATTCCCTAATCCGTAAATAAATATAATTAAACATATATATATTCTAGATTGTCAACTTATATTATTTTTTTTATATTTTTCTCACAAAGGTAAAAAAGAAAAAGTATAAAATAAAATTTTCTATTCATTATTTTGAAAATAAATTTTAACCATTAACATTTATCTCAAAACTCAAATATTACATGTATATATATGTGTGTGTGCACGTACATAGCTATACATAAATACTCAATTCGAAAAACCATCTTTCTATTCATGAATACATATATTTCTTATAGATACAATCTATCTATTCATGCAGTATCTTGTTTCATGTAAATCTGTAAGAGCTAACACCCTGAGTGCGCTACATTTTATATTTTACGCAAGTGTTCAGGCATAAATCAGACGTACAAGGGTTTTATGGCTAAGATGATTATGGTGACGCGATACGCATAGAGGTTAGGGAAAACGTCTTATCTTTTACTTAGATGGTACCTGAATGAAAAGATATATTAGGAGAATGGGCGAAGCGGTAGAAACTAGGAAATATTCATTTGATAACATTATCAAAACTCTAACTTTTATCAAACGAAAAAAAAAAAATCAGTTAATTTGGAATTTTCGTAAATGATTTCTGAGGTATTTTGGAATTCTATAAAAGTTTTTTTTTAAAGGAGAAAGGGTAATATTAGAAGTCAAAATTCGGTTATAATCCTTTAGAAAAGACACGGAGAAAAAGTTGGCGTGTTATTGTCTAGAATTATAAAACTAGAAATATATTCATCTTTAAAGGAGATTATATTTATAATAGCAGTTAATAAAAGATACTGCCTTCTAAAGATAGTTTCCCATTTTTTAAGAAAGCTAAATGTTTTTCAAAGACGTTTAAAAACCGCATTATCATTGTATATAATCAGTAATAACGAACAATAATTAAAAAAATGACAATTTGTATTACAACTATTTTAGCAAATGTCATTAAACTAAATGTTGTTAAGAGTTTTCATTGTTAAATCATGGTTAAAATCAACGAAAAATAATTAAATGGTTAAAAGAAAAACATCGCATAGTCATACATCTCCCCTGCATATATCTTTTGAAAGATTTTTTTTATTATTATTCTCGCAAATTTATATAATAAGTATAGCATATATAGTAAGTGCTTATTTCTAATTTTAATGGTAATTACTGCTACTATTACAATTTAATGACTATTTGATTTATATGAGTATTATTTATTATTAAATTACGGGCTCTAAAGATAACAACAAGGTTCCAAATGTAGGTTCACTGTAGTTTATTCATAGTATTGATGCGTTTTCTATATACTGACTGAAGACGGTGACACTAATTTGTAGGCGCCATAAGAAAGAATCACTGAAAAAAAAGCTACAAGAAGCATGGACTTAAATCATCAAAAATAATTATGTTTTGATTACATTTGTCTTTTTATTCTCGCCTCAACCCTCTGGATACATCAATTTTATTCCAGTTATTGTTTAAGGAATAAAATGTATAATGTTTATCGAATGAACTGTGGACTTCGTCAACGGCAGTTTACCAATGAAAACTGACCAGTGCGGAAATGTCATAGATTATATATATATATATATATGAATATTTTCCCTGGATTTATGTTAAATATAATGTAAATAACATATAGCGATCAATTTAAAAATTCAAATATTTTTCCAAGTAGTCCTCCTCAAGAAATACGGAGAAAATTGTCCGTTGCTTATAACAGTTCCCTACCAACATCTCACTTTTACCCCAAAACCATCCAGGTCGAAATTCATGCTAGTACCAGCAACAAAAAATAGGCTAGTTATTGCTATGTATTGCTTTGTATGTTAGACTTTCATGCTATTATATGCTTTATAATGCTAGCCAGAATCAGGTGGGTCAATACACACCATGACTTGCTGGGTAATTCTGGTGGAACCAGCAAATGTGTATGCTAGTACAAGCAACAAAATTAGGCTAGTTATTGCTATTATATGCTTTATAATGCTAGCCAGCATCAAGTGGGTCAATACACACCATGAATTGCTGCTAAATATGGTGGAACAAGCAATTTTTTATGGTAGTTTATGCTATTTTATTGGTGGGATACAGCATTTAATGCTAGTTTACCAAACAAATACCAGCATGAATTTTGTCTATCGTAAATTGTCTG
This sequence comes from Maratus michaelseni, assembly GCA_963931845.1. NCBI lineage: Eukaryota > Metazoa > Arthropoda > Arachnida > Araneae > Salticidae > Maratus > Maratus michaelseni. The sequence goes on from OZ007589.1 coordinate 413,925,941, forward strand.
CCAGCTTTTGAAGTACCAGATGGTAATGGAAGTTTTAATTCTTCACATCTTAAACAATATTATACTCACTTCTACAAAAATGTAAAGAAATATTTTTGGAATTTTAATTTTCAATTTTATTTTAAAAAATGAATATAGTTATTATCATTCATTTTTTGTCATAAGAAATGTATATTTATCCGAAAATCAATGCGTTTTGCACAGATTTACATTCACGTAACTCATCCAAATACGTATTTCTTTTTAATACTTAGAGAAATATTATCTATTTAAAATGATTTACTATTAAAGTAGAAATTGTATTCTTTGAATAATAATAAAAAAAATATTTTGTTCAAATTTGAAATTTGTTAAAAAACGTAATATATATGTATATATATATACTTTTTGAACATACACAAGCATTATTTTAAGAATATTTTCTCCAGGGTGAAACTTTTTACACTTCATGCACGTTAATTCGCTATACACGTTGTTAACATTTTATAAAATTCTGGCTTTTCATTTTCGCGAAGTCGCTGCAACATAACGAGTATGAATAAAATGACTTAAAATGATCCTTACATATGATGTATATGGAGGTGGCAGAAGTTGTTTCCCATAAATTATGTTTCAATGGTAAAGTTAGTACTAATTAAATGATATAAAAAATGAGAAAATTTTCTAAAGAATACCGTCACCTTAAATACTTATATTTTTTCTTGCTGTATTTATAATTAAACAAATTTATTCAATTAAATTATTTATTTATTTAAATAATTATTAAAATTAAATTTTATTAAATTGATTGAAAAAAAAATAATTATGATTAAAATTTTTATAGTTATTAAATGAACTAAATTGTTAAAATGTTTTAATATAGAAATAAAAAAAATTATTGCTCAAAAACAGCAATCTGTGAATTCATTTATCATGCAATGTATTTTTTTTATTACGGTATGACTGCGTGTTTTAATAAAATGAACCACATTTGAACAGCTTAGTGAAAGAGCACGTTATTTTACATTTTCTCAAAAATAGCTTTATTTTATGGTTGGATGTATTATGCGGTATTCTATCAGGTGGTAAAGCTAAAATACTAATATTCTAATTAGTCACGAAGACCTCTTTCTCTCTCTTAGGCATTATTTATTAATATTTAATATTTTAATATTCAGTAATTTAATTAATATTTTTAATATTTAGAAATTTAATAGTTAAAAGTTTTTCTGAGAAGATTTAGTAACATATTAAACATATGCTACCAAAAAGAAAATAAAGGGTTTGCGAAAAGTCTTCCCCTGATTACAAAATTTATTCCTATCCGCTGTATATAAGACATACATGCGAGGAAAACTAACCAAGTTTTATTTGTTGCAAGTTACCGTAACGTTACTGTAGTGTGTATCAGTGTCCGTGTCTTGTAGGATGTGTTTTCTAGGGTATCTATCTGTTTGAAAATCCTAATAGACGACTGACCGTGACGTCACAATCCAGTTTGTGAGGTATGTGTTATCTTTCTTGTAGGATGTGTTGGTCCAGGAAGCCGGAAATGTTCACAAATCAGAGAAACTCTGGTAACACGAGACTTATTTACCATCACCAACTCACGTGGGACCGTATGCACTGATTTCTTGGGACTTCGCACTAAAGACTGTCTCACTTCGTCTACTCTTTCAGATAAGGTTGATTGTCGGCCAGTTCTCGGTACCTGGCCCGTTCTTTTAAACGCTGACACTGCTATACTACAGCCATGTTACGGAAACCTGCAACAAAACAGCTTGGTTAGTTTTCCAACATTTTGGATTGTAGGATGTGTTTTCTAGAGTCTCTATCTGTTTGAAAATCCTAGTAGGACGACTGACCGTGACGTCAGAATCCAGTTTGTGGGGTATGTGTTGGCTTTCTTGCAGGATGTGTTGGTCCAAGAAGCCCGACATGATCACAATGTGGGGAAACTCTGGTAACACGAGGCCCATTTACCATCTGTAATTAACGTGCGGCTGTATGCACCGATTTCTTGGAACTTCGCACTAAAGACTGTTTCACTTCTTCCACTCTTTCAGCTGAGGTTCATTGTTAGCCAGTTCTCGGCACCTGGTCCGTTCTTTTAAACGCTGACACTGCTATGCTACAGCCACGCACGGAAACCTGCAACAAAACAGCTTGGTTAGTTTTCCAACATTTTGGCACCACTTTCACATGTCTATCTTATAAGTAGCGGATTCAATTATACTGTAGAACCTCGGTTATCCGAAAATTGGCTTAACTGAAAGACTTTAAAACCCTTTCATTTTTTTAAAACGAAAAACTTTATTTTTAAACAAGTATGCTGTTCATGAAATAAATAGACAACGTCAACTCACTTATTTGGACCATTGCGTAAATGCAGACATTTTTTTTTTTTGCATTGACACATACAACACTTTATTTCTGTACAAAATTTGTTGCGATTATTATTTTTTTTCAAATTCAATGCTGCCTTATCACGCCCACCTTTTAAACAAAAACACATCTGACGCTGTTACATCTTTCTGCACTTCAATATAATTGAAGTGTCAGTATCAACTCTTTTCAACGCGTTGAGCTCATCATGCTTATAAAAACCCGTTTGCGCTTTAAAATATTACTCATCGTAAATAAAGTTTGGAAGAAATTAAAACACTTGTAAACAGAAAGGGGAAATCGCCCAGAATACGGACTCTGACTGCACCTGAAAGCACGAACGCGTTGCATGACTGTGGGTGTGGGGAAGTGATAAGGGCGAGTAGTGTCATCTGGTGGAATAAAATTAGGAAGGCTCCCGGGTATCCAAAAATTCCTATGGAATCCCGGTGAAACGAAAAACCCTTGGTCCCATGCTTTTAGGATAGCCAGGATTTTACTGTATTTTGAAATCCGAGAGGGAAAGACTTTTAAGGGTTCCTGTATATCAATAAATTTTACCACAAGAAACTTTAACTTAAAATTTCTCAAAATTTTGATTTTGTTACATAACATTCTTAGTTACTAAGCTATTCATTTTTTTAACCCTCTGACCGCCGAGCAAAATTGTGATGTTGTTTTCTAAAAAACCATGATATTTTAAACGTGTTATAAAAGTCTTAGTTACGTATATGAATTTAATCCTTGAGACTGTTAATTATCACTTAATGTTTTAAAACTACATTATATTCGTAGAATTATATTAATTTAAATAATGCTAATATTACGGTTAAACCTACACCATAGTGAACTGATATATGATTTCATGACAGTGAAAAGGTTAAAGATTACCTATGCTTTATCATTCATTATTTCTATGAATAAATATTAATTTTTTCCTAAAATAAACTAGGTTTTCGTTTCGGATAGCATGATGAAATTATATAAGGATACGGAGAAAGATCATAACTATAAATACCCACTTACGAAAGTTTTCTTTTCCCATATGTATATGAATATAACCCTTGGGACTATTAATTATCACTTAATGTTTTAAAACTACATTATATTCGTAGAATTATATTAATTTAAATAATGCTAATATTGCAGTTAAACCTACAGCATAGAGAACTGATATATGATTTCTCGACTTTGAAAAGGTTAAAGATTACCTATGCTTTATTATTCATTATTTCTATGAATAAATATTAATTTCACTAAAATAAACTACGTTTTCGTTTCGAATAGTATGATGAAATTATATAAGCATACAGAGAAAGATCATAACTATAAATACCCACTTACGAAAGCTTTATTTTCCCATACGTATATGAATATAACCCTTGAGACTATTAATTATCACTTAATCTTTTAAAACTACATTATATTCGTAGAATTATATTAATTTAAATAATGCTATTATTGCAGTTAAACCTACAGCATAGTAAACTGATATATGATTTCATGAACAGAGAAAAGGTTAAAGATTACCTATGCTTTATTATTCATTATTTCTATGAATAAATATTAATTTTTCCCTAAAATAAACTAGGTTTTCGTTTCGGATAGCATGATGAAATTATATAAGCATACAGAGAAAGATCATAACTATAAATACCCACTTACGAAAGCTTTCTTTTCCCATAATATATTCTTTATTTCAGATGCAGCCGAACGCTTCGACTGTATCCTATTTCACGCGGAGCTGTTAGAGCAAACTCTTTGAGTGCACAGTATTTTATTTCTTCCTACAAAGAAAAAAAAGAAAAAAATTTAGGAGGATCTAAAGTACAAGTGTTATAGGGATAAGGTGATCTTTAGGACGTGATAGGCATAACATAAGAGTGATTCTTTTTTTACCTACACTTTAGCAAGTAACCGGATAAAAATATGTTTTCATGGAATACACGAAACTAAGCATCTAGGGAATATATGAAGGATAAAATTATCTAATGTTTTTAGATGTTGTATACGGTAATTTTTATATTTTCTTTCTCATTCTGCCCACATAGAAATGTTTAGGCTCGTTTTTAATGCATATAAATTTTATTATGAAAATTATAATTATACATTTTTGTGTTAGATAATCTTCAGAAATTGTTTGCATGTTTGAATTTTGTGATATTTATAAAAAAAATCCTAAAGAAACAGTGCATTTAAAGATTGTACCTTGATTACAAATTTTTTTTAAAAAAGAGTTAAACTGTGATAATCTCTTTTGGATTACTCCATAACATTAACTCAAATAATCAATCGGATTTGATTAACAATAACAAAAAAAAGTTTATTATAAAGATGCATTAACAAATGACAAGGATTTCTAACTACTAAAACTCAAATTTTCTATAAAATATGCCTCGACAAGAAAAGACAAGAGCCTTCGAATTTTACTTAAAAGTAATTATTGCCCATCTTTCTAAGAAAGCCAGCATAGAAGCAAGAATTACTTTTTTAAGACCTGAAACATATCAAACACTTGATTCTCAGATCTCAAAATGATTACATTCCGTAAAGTGTAAAGTTAGATGAACTTTAATTAGAATGCATAAAATACTTTAAAAAAAACTTAATAACACCATAAAATTAAGAAATGTGCTAGGCCATTTTGAAGACAGGAGCAAGAATCCAACGCTAACATGACTTGATCCTGCCTTCAAAGTAGTAGCATGGTTTATTTTGTGCCTGAAGAAGAAAGATAAAGTTCTGTCGAAAAGCCTAGCGCATTTCTAAATTTTATGGTTTTATTAAGAATTTTGTTTTGTCTTTATTGCATCACACCAGTTTGTTCATAATTTTAATACACGGAATACATTACTATCTTCAGTCAGAGCTGCTAAATTGATTAACTGAGACATATTGCAAAGCTCCTGCTTTTCTTAGCGAAAACTCCATTTTAAATAGGAATCAAACTACGTGCGAACCAGTGGCGCGCAGTGGTTGAAAACGTTGGTGAAGAGCCACAAATCAGAATGAAAATGGATACTTACATATTATCCGGGACAGGTCAGATACAGCTGAGCCAAGAATGACGACAATTAAACTAATTATAGCAACCCTTGTACTGGATGGAATGACAGTCCTTGACATATAGGGGAATTCAATCAAGTAAAAAATCAAGTAAGTAATTGACGTAATTACGGTTTAGACATAAAAGTTTCTCATGATCGTGAGTTTTGTTTAAGCCATATTATAGTTTAAAAACTGGTCATATATGGCGCTATAACTTAGAAGCTGCAAAAAGTATAAAACACTCAAGCAGTTATGTACTATTTATTTTATACAATCTACTACCATATGTCAACGTGTGTGCTGATTCTAGATCGAATCCTATACAAATTGTACGTAATTTCATTTTATATTTTTTAACTATGGTAGTAGGTTTTGCGAGAAATGGTCTGTAAGTGCTTTTCTTGGGCTTTTTTCTTTTGTAGATTTTAAAACGTCGTCTATGAGAATTAGGAAATATTTCATGATGATCAATTCTATTTAAATCGTACTCTTGTAATTCAATTACTTTATTTTTTACTGAATTTCAAGATGTATCAAACACATTTAGCCTAACCTGTATATTTAACTATGTGATGCCCGATTTATTTTTCCGTAATTTTAGTTATGTTTTGACTCGCTTTTCATCAAGTCTTTTATGTGTTATGTTTGTGAGTCTTCTATGCATGTAAGGAGAATTTCGGAGAGACATAGGGGGGAAATGAAAATTTCATTTACCCGAGAGAATTCTTAACTGCGTGTAATATCCTTGTAAGATAAACTTTCTGTGCAGCGAATTAGCGTTTTTTAGCTATAAATTCTGAGAAAATCCAATCACCCATAAAATAACAATATTTTCTCATATCATTAAAACACTAGAATGTTTTAGAAGAAGTATTTGGCATCTTTCCTTAAATATTCTGTACTGCAGTGGTACTTAGTACTCGGCTCGCAGACTTCATGCATCCCACAATTTGGGCACATAATTGAAAATTATATATACAAATATATATATCGACCATCCTCATAAACCTTTTTCAATCCATTGCTGGATATTGGTCTTTTCCAGTTTTTTCCATTGTTTCTTGTCAACTTTCTTAATATATTGATAGCCTGAGAGGGACTGCTCAGACGAGTAGACCATGTCTGTAGAGCATATGTATCCCTCGCCGATTCTTTTATTAAGGTCTTAAAAAGAAACAAAAGAAAGAAAAGAAAAAATATATATTCAGTCGGCAGCTGAATTTGCTGTTAAACAAAAAAAGATGGTGCCTGTTTTTTTTTAAAGTTTTACGTATAATAATTTTTAAATCTATCTCTACCGCGTGCAGTCCGATTACAAAATGTTAAGCCATTTATACTTAAAACAATATAAATAGTTCAACATTTATTTCCGGCTGATATTCCATAAAGTAATTAAATCTTTATCAATACATAAATAAAATAATAAAATAATTAAAAAAAAAAACAAATATAACAGGCATGTATTCAAAGTACGCGCCTAAACCACTAATATTTTCAGAATCAAAAAGGCTGATGTAAGTAGCTAAATCTTAATCCTGGCCTGCGTCTAATACGAAAGTATAGCTTTTAATAAATAAATTTCAAAACTTTATTTGAATGCCTACAATTGGTATTTTGTACATAAATATGCTGTTTGATGTTTTTAGTGGGCAATCTGAATAAATATATATTAAATCTAAAAAAATATATTAAAATTTTCAGTAAAAACAAATGGTTTTCACATACACTTTGTAACCCGGGAGTCCGAGTTGGATACTCTAGTAATAAAATATATTAATCAGTCATTAATAGGTTACCCAATCCCTCCCTTATTTTTTAAAGATAACCCAAAAAATTATTTATGAATTAACTACCACTACTGAAGCAAATGTTACGGATATTGTCCGCAAAAGAATATTGAAAAATGAAGTAAAATCGTAAACAGTAGAAATACATTTTAAACCGTAAGGAAGTTTAAATTCAATCGTGCCATTCGAACATAAATAGCATCGATTTATCTTTGACAATCAAATAAAAGTACACATAAATAGAAAGAGTTTCAGGTTCATGTATCGTTTTTGTAATGGCCAATTTAAAAGATACATAACACAAGACAAGGACATTTGTGTTTAAAAGGAAGTGATTTTCTGTAAAAGTTATTTAATGTACGTCTATGTTCAATTTTAGAAACTATTTAAAAGCTCAGACCTTTAGTAAAAAAATTATTTATTTTTATTTTAACATTTTACTCCTATTTTACTTTTTAAAATTTGTACTATAATGTCTTTACAAAACGCAGATAACAAAACTGCATAATTATATTAAGTTCAATTGGAGGGAAATAAAAGATGCCAGGTCACGTATATTTTATCATTGAACTACACTGTTACAAATTTTAGTTGAAAGTTGAATCATTCTAGATTGTAAAATAATAACATGAACCAAAATATCACTCTTCTTAATGTTAAATCTTCTTCATGAATCAACCATGAATATGACTTTATGTTTCATCAAAAACTAGAGCTATTCCGCATCCAACCAGAACAAATAATTCTGTGCACTTTCAATATACTTCTTTAAAACGGGAAAGTATCAACCTGCTTGTACAGTGGTTAGAACGCTGGCTACAAGTCCAAAGGTGGTAGAATCCAGTCTCATTTCCGACTTGAAAGTTATACACCTTCCGGTTCTGCTTTAAACAGAGATCCCGGACGTATTAATCCTTGTTTGCAACAGACAACAGTAGCGGCTATGTAGTCCATCATTCAATCTGCTTATTATTCAGCATTTTAACTGAGTTCTTGGTATAATATCTTACCAATTCATGATTCAACATTACACCAATTCGTGGGTAAACCGTCTGAAATTAATCAAAGAAGAGCAAGAACACCAGATTTTGGAACCAAAATTTTACCCTTTTATGATTGCAGTTACGGCAACACCAAATGTTGGTTCAACATAGCATGAAATTTTTTAACAGTAAGGTAAAGCCAGGAGAGATTGCGCACATAGAGATTCGGGGGAAAGGAGTAGAGTGAGCGCGGAGCGACTCCAGGTAGTTGTACAACAGAAGTAGTGGAGTGTCTACTTGAAAATGCACGTTGATTTTTTTGTGCGTCTAAGATAAAACATTGCTATTTTGTTCTGTTTTCTCAAAGTAAGGGCTTGAATTTTCATAGCTACTCGTCAGAATTTCTATGCAATGTCAGTAGTACAAAATATTTTAAACGTAAACGATTTCTCATAAGCTTACTAATGTAGACTAACAGTGTGAACATCAACGGTTCGTTTTAGTAGCGCCCATGTTTAAATAAAAGGCCGTGCAATCTCTCCTACCGAAATTGAGAGTTTGCGCATCTGCTACATAGAACAGATGGCGCACTGTTCCGATTAGTTTCCATGCTAGGTGTGATTACGCAGCTTATTGGTAAAATTGCATAAAAATAAAGTAAAAATGAAAATGAACTAATTTTATGTTAAACGTGTTATCAAGTAACTTAATGTTATTTTGTAATCTTATCTGGACTTGCTTTTTCTGATTCTTTATTTTTTCCCCCTTTAATTAAATTTTTTTAATCGTTTTTAAAATTATTTCCCTTTTCTGATTCTTTAATCATTAGGAATATTCACTCATAATACAATAATATTTGTTCACAAAAACCTTACAACAATGTCATTTAAGTGTAATTATTATTGTTAACAATTTAATTGTAGTTATTATTAGTAACAATCTCTCCTACCTATGTGCGCAATCACACCAACCCTCTAAGGACAGATTGCGCAAAATAATTTTCGCAATTTATTACAACTGTTCTATTAAATTACAACATAACAACAAAATAGCAATGGAAATGCATGAAAAACAAATGAAGTAAAAATTATTCATGGATAGTTTAGCAAAAAATTAATATTTAGATTTTTTATTGTTATTCTTTTGAATTGTGCGCAGACTCTCCTAGCTTTACCTTATGCGTCGCCGTTTTCTATTAAGATCTTTCAAACGAGGTGAGACCTTCTGAATTCAATTGTTCACTGACGTGGTCACTGACGTGGTCACTGATATGGTTTGTAGTTTCAATACGTTATTGCTTACATAGCTTGTGTGCAAGTTTAAAAAAAAATAATCTTATCCCTTCATATCTTACAAAAGCTACTTGAGCAATGCTTATTTTCAGTTGTTTTTATTTATTTAGCCCCTAAGTAAGACAAATACATAAAGGTTTGTAATTTTGTATATACAGGGCGTTTCTTCAGCAGAAGAAGGAAGTGACCTTGTTTGTGCCCATCTACACTGATTAATGTATCAATAGGTGCAGGATGAGTTCATCCTTAAATTCAGAAAATCATCTTCTACCAGAGCAGCTATTGAATACTTTTTTAATTAATTAGGCGAAAAGGTAGTGTTACATTTGAAAATTGTTCAGGCAGATTTTTTTTACCGGATACATATATTGTGCAAGGAATAGAAGAATTGGTTACGCTTTTAAAAAGTATGGCGATACTTATGTATTATTCGGGCCTTGAAGATAGATCCCCAAAATAGTTGTCAATTGCTAATCTTGTTTATCGTTGCCAATCACGTTTAAAATAGTAATTTAACATTTTTAGATATATAACATTGTTAAAAATAGTAAATAATGTAAAAAAAAAAATAAATAAACTACAGTAAATAAATAACAAAAAAGATAAATTATAAACTATAACAAAAATAAATTATAAACTATAACAAAAATAAATTATAAACTATAATAAATAAACTATATGTTTTATTTCTTATAGTCAACATTTATTTGTCAAAAAGAAGAGTTACTGTAATTAGTATTATTGGCGCCATTGTTGACATAGTTCTATCTTCAGGGCAAGGATATACATAAGTATCAGTACGACTACCACAGTCATAGTGTGTATAACCTTGAAGCTGAAGACTATACAGTTCAGTAAATTATGTGTTATAATTTTCTGAAGTTATGCTGAAGAAGAAACGTATGTGGGTCAAGTCTTTCTACACCTGTTCATGTGTTAACCTTCGTATACAAGCGCAAATATTCAAAAAAGTTTCTTCTTCGAAATACGTCTGATCAGATCACCCGGTAAGAAATTGCATTTAGAACATATTTCACATATAATGGTGAATTTTTAAATACACTGTATATTGATTTTCCATTTTTATTTTATCAAAATGATAAAGAATTATATTTTGTGTTATTTAAAAACTTTTATTCTGAATGTGAAGCTTTAGAAAATGAATACTAAACATATTAAAGGCAATTTTTATATTGGAAACTACATGCGTTTAGCACAAAATTATCAAACATTTAAATGTAGCTGTAGTAGAAGTACTTTTGTTCTACAAAACTAATTTGCTGAAGAAAGAATTCTATTAATGAGAGAGAGAGAGAAATGCGTAATTTTATTAAGTGCTTCCTTTGTTCTTCGATTTCTGCTTAAGACTTCAATAGATGCATTTTGCTCAAAGTCTGAATATTAACTAGGAAATAAGTAATAATTAACAAAAGAAAGGTTTTTTTTGCTAGTAGAGTATTTTATCGGATAAAAAAATTACACCTTTCCTTTTTAATCATGTGATTGTTATCTTTTTCAAGGGATACAAATTATCAGTTGTATAATACATTTAATTTTATCTATATTTGTATTTCAACAAAAAATTCGATCATATACCATTGAATAATTAAAGTGATTGTTCCTGCCGTAGTACTACTATACGCTTAATTTTTTATACCCAAATAAAATCTGCCTTTTTTTTAAAGAAAGAGTAAATATTTTGACTTGACACATAATTCTCTTATATAGTAAAAAAAATAATTGAAACAGCAAAATAAAAATATTTTTAAAATAATTATAAAAACCTGAGATTATTATTTTGTTTCTTTAAAGTCAATGTTATTCCTGGTGTACAGTTTTATTCTACTGTACAGTGAAATTCCAATTATCTAATAGTTCTAAAACTGCAGTGTAATATAGCAATAAGTTTCTGATTAATAAAAAAAACATATTTATATTAAACATTATGTTAAGTGCAATTGATATATAATGCTTAATTATCCAAAATGATACTTAATATACATTCTTGCAACAGGTGAGAGCTAAACACGTTTCCTGTTACTGAGGGGAGAAGCCTTAAAAAAACTTGGAGGCATGCGCAATGAGACGATTTTCATGTGGAAAAGCGAATGTGGATTTGGCAGAATGCGCTTTTCGCTTTAAATATGCAGATTGACGATTGGTAATGGTGATCATATATCAATTTAAAAATTTAAATATCTGAGATGTTGTGAGGAAAAGAACACATACATATACAACTGACCATAAACAAAAAGTAACCGATGCTTTCAACTGTAATAGTGACTAAGAAACCTAAAAAGAGCATTATTCGAAGAAATCAGTAATGTATTGTGAATGAGAGAAAACACTTTGAAAATGATTTATTAATTGCTTCACGAAACTAAGATTTTAGAATTAAAAACTACATTTTTCAGCGTAATGTGTTATTTAGATGTATTTGTGATTCCGTATTTTTACATTTTTAATGCATTTTTGATCTAAATAATATTATTATCAATTTATGAATGGTCACTATTTTCAGTGATGAAATAATCTTTTAAATATAGTACGGAAAAGTTATATAGGTCAGTGTTTTACATTAGCCATAATCCAGTTAATTTGAAAGATACAGATCGGCATTTTTTTTTCTAATTATCTTGTTGGAGAAAAAAGAAAAAAAAATCTAATTGACCAATTTAGCATAGGGGATTCGTACAAAAATTCAAAAAGTGTAACTTCTTCAAAATTAATGGAGGACTGTTTCATTAACATAATCAAGGCCGTAGCCAGAAAAACATTTCGGAGGGGGGTATGTGAGCTCAAAATGTTAGTATGATTAACTTATTTTAAATTTGTTTTATACTAATTTAATAAAGGTATATGTTTATAAGCTTATTATGTTTTATTTCAAATCCAAATACTCTTATTTATTTCAACAAATTGATAAATGTGTTATTAAAAATATAAAGAATTTCGTTGAATTAAATTTTTATAGTTATTATGTTCAATGAATGGTTACAATGAGCATGCCAGATCGAAAACCTTCATAATAAATTGATCATACTTGAATAAAATGAAAAGCAAATAATAACAATTTTAAGATTAAACCTAAGAATTGGATTACGTTATACAGGGTGGACACAAATTAGTAGGGCAATTTTGTAACTGAATAATTTGCGAACGCGAAATGTTACATGTAAGGTACCAGTTAAATGACAGACTAGTAGTATTATTAGTATTGTATCCTATGTTTGCGGATGTAATTTTTAACTCAGTGCTGAAGTTCTAGTTTTAATTGGTCAATAAGGTGCTACGTCATGGTCACCACGATCATCAGACTTTTCACTCCTAAATTTTATTGCATGCGGTTTCTTTATAGATCAGGTTGACATTTCGCCGCTTCTGAAATCCATTCACGAATTGAATTTACAAACCAGAACTGAACTTGGTTTTGTTGACGTGAACATGTTAAGAAACATATAGCAAGAACTGATTTACTGATGGGAAATTTTCAGGGTAACGAAGGACTGATAAAATTGCTGTTACCATTGAAAATTGGTAAAAAAATGGTAAACTTTGGGTGTTTCACTATCTTAGAAATATGGGTAATTTCATGTTCGGCTGTATTACTACATGTAGTAGACTCTTATTTTTGCCCAACTAATTTATATTTACCCTCTATTATAGCCTCGATATAACTTAAATTTCTATTTAATATTTTACTTATTAAAAATGATTAGTTCGCTTGAAGTAATGTATTAATTAGAATCAAGAAATTGCTTACTAAATATTCTTATTCATTTTAACAAATTGATATGTGTGTTATTAAAAATGTAAAGAATTTCGTTTGATTAAATATTTATAGTTATTAATTAGATTATATCTGCGACATAGGATAAATTAAATTTGCAAATGTAAGAGCCAAAATGCTAGAAACATGAAACAATTTGATATTAACATGTTTTAATAGTTTAAAGAAAAAAGCTATTGCTTTGAGTTTTGTCACCGGTATCAATTATTATTTTTCCATTAATGCTCATATACGATAACAAATCAACTGAAAATTTTGTTTTATATTGGAATAAATAATAAAGTTAGCAATGATTCTGGAAAAATTAAATTAAATAGAAATGGGCATGCGTATATATATATATATATATAAATTTCTACGTATAGTGAGTTCGCATATTTGACACTAGAACTACCGGAAATTTTAATCAAGTATTTTAAAACTATTTGACACTAGAAATTTTATTTCAAACTACTTAACTTATTCATTTAACGTATTTATGTGAGTTTTTTATTTAATTTATTTTAAAGAGAAATTTCTGGTTCGAATCGGAGTATATTCATTTGGTAACCGTCAAAATGACGGCTCATGTAGTTCTAGTGATAGTATAGTGTATGTATGATAGTGTAGTTCTAGGGCGATAGATAGATAGATAAATACAGATGGAGAACAAAATAATAGGAACACCTGTAAAAATATATGCTGCATTTTCCACTTACAGTACAGAGGCACAAACAGGAGTATAAGACTATCATCTTGTGGTCGTGAAAGAGAGAACGTTTCAGTCTCTCAATAACTGTCAAAAATTTTCCTTGCATGCATAGATTTTTCTGTGAAACGCTTCAAAGTCAGATTTGAATGACTAACAAAGAGGCATGATTATTGGCGCGCTTTAGCTGTAGTCTCATTGGCATAAACAGCAAAACTTTTCAGGGCGTCTAAAATTTAAAATGTCAACAATTATGACAGCATACGTGAAAAGCGTTAAATTTATGTATTCAAAGTATAACAGTGGGCGAAAGACAATGATGGCAGAAAAGAATAGAGACGTGTGAAAGCGCATGGTGGCCCATAAACACAAGCAACTGACAGTTTTGGTTGAAACAGGACACTTCAGATGACTTTTAATTTTGAATGTCATCTTGGAAAGCGATTGCTTCCGTTTTCTGTTCACAAAGCGCTTCAACGCCTGTGTATATTTTTCTGAAGTTCAGCGATTGATTTTTTATCCTTGCTGTTTACGTAATGACTGTTTGTAAAAAACGGAAAACTGTGACGCTAGATGAAAAAAATAAAATTAATTGGAATATCGAAGGTGGTCATACGCAAGTGTAAATTTGTTGAAAATTAAATCTGTCTGAAACAACGGTGAATACTATTTGGAATAACGAAGATTCGATCATTGTCGCATCTGAACAGTTTAGCAGTAAAACGAAAATCGTAGAAAAACTTATCACGAAGGTATGCAGAACGCTTATTAAAATATGGAGAAAGCTTATTAAAATGATGTATGATAAAAAGAAGCACGCATGCCCCTATTATAGGAAGTGTGTTTCAAGTTAAAGCAGAATAATTTTCGATACTTTTTAATGAAGATTTTCTCTGAGAAGTAGGTTGATTGGAACGTTTTAAAAAAACGCCATAACACTAAAACTGAGACAACATGTAGAGATGCTGATGAGATGTCATCGTTAGCTATTGAGCAGTGGTTTAATGGTAAGGAAAATTCTGGCTGGAAAAAACGATAAGTATGCTGATGAAGACATTTATAATTGTGGCGAGACAGATATATTCTACAAGACTACCCCCCTAAAAACTTCAAAATTCAAAAGAGAGAACTGCGTTTGTGTCAAATAATCTATAATGAAGATAAGAGTCATTTTGTACGCAAATATGGCTCGCAACGCGAAAAGTCAGTAACTGGTGTTACGGAAGACAAAATGGCTTAAACGATATAAAAATGTAAAATGTCTGCCTCTTTGATATATTGATAATCGAAAAGGTTGGATGACGTCCTAGATATTTCGTGAGTAACTCTGATTATGTTATAAAGTAGTACAGAAAAAGGAAAATTCTCTTAATTTTGGACATATATTGCACTGCTTAACCGCCATTAGATAATTTAAGTTTCATTAAACTATTGCTTCTGTCACCAAATACGACAGCGATACTTCAACCCATGTGCCAGTGTTCAATGCGATGTCTGAAGTCCCATTTCAGAAAATATTTTACTTAGCAACGTCATATCGGCTAAAATTAAAAATTGTTTTTGCCACGCGGGTCTCTCGGCTGATACTCCAGATGATGAAGAAGAAAATATACTATTATAAGAATTATTGAAAATGCAGAACACCCAAAGAATTTTTCTTCAACAGCACAATGAGTCATCTTTCTGTAAATGATGAACTGACGACATCCGAAACACCATCCGAGAATGTGATTGTTGCCTCGGTTACTTTATCACGATCAATCAATGAAGACAGTAAATATAATGATAACAATGAAGACAGTGACTATGATGATAACAATGAAGACAGTGAAGACGAACCTGTACCAAATATATATTAAGTACTGTAAAAGTTTTATTACGATTCTTAGAATTTCACACTGACTTTTCAGAAACACTCCTCAAATCCATTATGAATACAGAAAATGAGTTTTTAAGGAGTCATCTGCTCAAACAATACAGCAGACATTAACAGATTATTTTTCTAAATAAATATATACGTAGAATGTCCTTTTTGTCTACTTAATTTTGAGAAATACAAATAATTTCTAAATAAAATATCTATAATTGCATTTGCTATTATGAAATACGTTACGTACGGATTTTTATTGGCAATATTGCTTATAATGCATTTCGGTTATAATGTACCACTTTTATCAATCTCATGATAATCCGTTATAATCGGTGTCTACTGTATAATTGTTTGTAAATCGTTATTTATTGCATATTTTGATTAGTGTAGCTGTAATATTTTTTACATATTAGGCTTTCTTTTTTTTTATAATTTGATTCAGATGCAAAATGTAGTAAACGTAAGTCTCACTGTTGAATTTAATTAAATTTTTTATATGAACCACGCTAATTAGACTTATTACACTGGACAACAAATTTGAGCATTTTCTCTGCCCCAAAACCAAAATTAGTTGTTTCTTATTCAGCCTTTTTACGCTGATTCAGAATCTAGTTTTAGATTTTCTTCAGTACGTCCAGATTTTGAGATATTTGCATATTTTTATTTATGCAATTTTTGGAATTTGTGTACAATTATATACAAATTTAAGGGATAAAGTAATATCAGACTGGATTTTTTGCTGTATGTTTTGTTTACTGACCAGTTAACTTTATAAAGATGTTGTGTCCGAGATTATACAGACATGTGACCATGAAATATTGGGCCTAATTTATATATTTGTAATTTTTTTTTTCTAATAACGTTTCTATGGACGTCCAAATATTTTTGCCACATGAGTATGTTATTATGTTTCTAAACCGGTTTTTTACTCTGATTTCAAATATGGTGTCCGTGTTTTCTTCTATCACTTTTTAAAAAAGTGAAATTTTATTTTTTGATAAAAAAAACAAAAAAAAAAAAAAAAAAAAAAAAAAAAAAAAAAAAACAGATTTTTTTTTATGCTACTTTGTGTTGTACGTCAGCTAATTAGGATAGATTCTTCTTCTATTTTCAATTGTTTTTCGATTATACACATTGGTGATTATGTCCCTGATAGGAATCTGACACTGTTCATCCTTTTGACGATGAGGTAAATACCCCTAAAAAGCATTTTATATCAAACGTGCCAATGCAATACAAAAGTAGAAAATTCATTTTACTCAAAATCTATACGTGATATAAGGAAACGGATTGCAGATTCGAAATCAACATAAAAATGTAGTATTGAAAAACATTACGTCAATTCTGTGGTAACAAGTTGACAGTAATATAAGCATTACACTATTGAAAAATATGCAAATTAGGCTTAGTAACTGATAGGTAAATGTTAGAATATGCAGACTGCAACACTTATCTGAAGCAAATGGTCCAGTAATCATAATTTAAAAAAAACAATTCAAACTGACATTGACGGTACTTCAAATTTTCATAAAATGGCACACAAAAGCTTAAATTTACATAACATTAAATCTGCAAATTTCTCAAAAACTGGAAGACCTAGAGAAAAACGGAAAGTATATTCGGAATCAGCGTAAAAAACTGATCTAGAATTATCTAATTTCAGTTCTGGGATAGAAACATTGTTGCCCATGCGTTATCGAATTGGCTATCTTATTTTATCTGTGCATTTTATCGTTAAATCAATTTATTTTGAACAAAAGGATTCATTTAAAAACAGTAATTAAACAGAAGATCTGAACTTTTAACCAAAATTATCAGTTTTGTATTTTCTATAATTTTTTTTTTCGTTTTATTGTCCAAGTAATTTGAAACCAAAATAAAATTGTGTCAAAGTCAAAATATTTGAAATACCACGAACAAATATTGTTTGATATATTTTTTAAAAAATACGGAAACGCTCTGCTTGTTTGATGTCGTTTTAGAAAGAGTATTCCAAGGCATGATATTTGTTCTCACAGTGAACAAAAATAGAAAACCCTTTTTCTTTCATTCTTTCATGGTGTGGATATTTTTAAGTTACTTATTGTCTTACGCTTTTGAAATTCTTTTGGTATTGGTAAAATGAAAACTTTTTCTTTTATAAATGGTTTTCAGAACAATTTTATATAAATATTTTGATTAAAAGAATACAGTCAGTTAAATATTTACTATTGTATAAAGAAACTTTTAATATTTTTAACTGTGCCATTGCACATATTGACAATTATCACGGACAGACAATTCACAGAGAACAATTAGGATAACAATTTAACGGTTAATGGTCATTCTTTGCACTAATGACGGTATGCTGAATATTTCTGGAACTAGTCTGCAATTGGCTAAAACGTTCCGGTGCTTAAAACGGTGTTTTATCTGCTTATATTTTCTTAGAGTCGAAAAGAAAACTTTTCTTTTAGACACCTAGACGTTATAAAAATCCGGGAGGCAGCGACAGATTTTTCCATTGCCATTTTACTTACGCGGATTTTTAAATGTCTAAAAGATCTTATTTAATCAATCACGAAAATAGCCGTCTGCTGACGCGACGGCGCAAAGTGGGTCGTTTTGAGGATCTAGGTGGATAAAATTGCGTTGAAGTTTAATTAGGCTTTTCTGGGTTTTCGAATGTATCAGTAATAAAATAACCAAACAATGATAAATATTTGACTTATTTAATTATTATTATTATTATTATTATTATTATTATTATTATTATTATTATTATTATATTATTACTTATATTATTATTATTTTTTTAATTATAATATTGTATTGTCATTGAAACTACACATGTATTCAAAGTTTCAGCTCAATCGGATAGTTAAAAGTGGTGAAAATTGACTTGCAAGATTTTAATTAAACACTCAGACGCACACTTCAAGTTAATATAACTTAATGGTTCGCAAACTTTCGCAGGAGCTGTCTTAAGTTTTCAATACTTTAGGAATGGCACTTTGATTAAAAAAAAATGCTTATTGCTTAATAATGCTTAATACTGTATTAAAAGTCAAGAAGAAGTTTGAAAACAAGATGGCGCTTATTTTCAAACAACAATAGGTTAAATCGTGTGACAAACATGTGACATATGTCCAGTAAACTCCTGCTTTTAAATAAAACAGAAAAGTCATGACTTGCTTTCGAACTTACAGAAAAATAATGCAAGTGTTCAAAGTCTATCAAATCAACTGCCTTCTTTACGGTCGTAGTTAATCGACACTTCGGGTTTTTTCGACAAACCTCGTACGGATCTCGACAAAAGATACATTCAGCTACCAGTATACGCGGTCTTGTTAAATTCCGAGATAATCGGAAAAATTAATTTTGTCCACATAGATCAGCAAAACGCCCCACTTTGCGGCGGTGGATCGGGACGTGGTAACCTAAAAATCACCCAGTCAAAGGAAATGAATGACAACCTAATTACAGAAGATCACAACTATCGTGATAATATCAATTAACTTTCCGTAATCGGATAATCTTTTTAAAATGGAACAAATTAACGTGATTTAAGAGAATGCGAGGTATAGACAGGAGTTACTGAGAGCAGCTCGTAGTGGGCAGCGCCCCCTAGTATTTCAATTGGTAATACAGTTGATTCTCTATAATTTAGCTTCCAGATCCAAAAAAGCATCCATCCCAGAAGATATGATTCTGAAATAAAAGAGCCCAGAACAGATGTTTCATACGTTCAGAAATTTCAAAAAGGACGTTTCATTTAATTTTTTGAAATGTATTTTTTTTTTTTTAATTTCTCGTGTGATTTCTTTTAAAGTTTTCTGATGGTGAAATGAAATTTTCCCGAATAGTGCTTAAATATGCAATTACAGTAAATGTTTGTAAACATTTCTTATTTATCAGAAAACAAAACACTTTACAATTTTGTACAGTGCTTTTGTACAGCAGAATCTCACTTATCTAGAGACCAAGCTTGAATAACATGTTCATTTCCGGCCAGGCCGGAAATGAACACATTATTAAAAAAAACACATAAACAGAATGAACTATTGTATTATCATATGGTAAATACCATATCAACATGTAACGTTTTAAAATAAACGGAAATTTGAATATAATTGCAAACTATTGTACTATTTTCAAAACTTTGATAAATTAAAACTATAGAATAGATCGTACATTACACATATAGACACATTCAGAGACGAAAAGTTTCACTTTTCTACATTCAAATGATACTTTCTGAAACATCGTGTAACCAGATGGACTGGATCAGACAATGATTGAATTATTCAGAGTTTACTGTTATTTGAAACATACATTAAAAGTTAAATTGCTGCCCAAATTTTTTCCTAACTTTTTTTTTGTGTCCATGATAGATATCAAAATATTTAATCGTAAAATTACCAATATTAAAATTTATTTACACAAAAGTAAATATTTAACTAATTCTTTTATTATATTTACCTAGAACCAAGTAGGCATATGTCGCCTAACTGTAGAAACCGTTTATAAAATAAAAATCTTCAGCTTACCATTAGTTAAATTATAGAGAATCAACTGTATTACCAATTGAAATACTAGGGTGCGCTGCCCACTACGAGCTTCTCTCAGTAACTCCTGTCTATACCTCGCATTCTCTTAAATCACGTTAATTTGTTCCATTTTAAAAAGATTATCCGATTACGGAAAGTTAAATGATATTATCACGATAGTTGTGATCTTCTGTAATTAGGTTGTCATTCATATCCTTTGACTGGGTGATTTTTAGGGTACCACGTCCCGATCCATCGCCGCACAGTGGGGCGTTTTGCTGATCTAGGTGGACAAAATTCATTTTTCCGATTTTCTCGGAATTTGACAAGACCGCGTATACTGGTAGCTGAATGTATCTTTTGTCGACATCCGTACGAGTTTTGTCGAAAAAACCCGATGTTTCGATTAACTACGACCGTAAAGAAGGCAGTTGATTTGAGAGACTTTCAACAGTTGCATTATTTTTCTGTAAGTTCGAAAGCAAGTCGTGACTTTTCTGTTTTATTTGAAAGCAGGAGTTTACTGGACATATGTCACATGTTTGTCACACGATTTAACCTATTGTTGTTTGAAAATAAACGCCATCTTGTTCCAGCATCCATCCCATATCCGTCTGTCCCGGATCTGTTCATTAATTAAAACTAGTTATGATTTTATAAAAACCTCTCTTACACGTCTTTTTTACGTTTAAGAGAAATTAAATCTCTTACTTTTCCGTTAGCGTCTAAATATATATCATGCCAAAATGCATATTATTTTAGTTCTTCATGGCGTTTAAAAGGTTATCACATATTAAATTAACCTGAAAGAGATAATTAAAATGCGAAATCAAACTATCGCGTTGTGTCATTTATCTGAAACGTGTGCTTATGAATCCTTAAGTTAATGACACAAATTCTTAACCTAAAATGCGTTAACTTAAAAATGAAGAAATATCTTAGCCTTAATGATTAGTCAAGATGCTGCAACACAAAATAGAGACGCTAATTAATTAATTATAAAAGTTCATTTAAAAAATAACACATGCACATAAAAAACCCTCAAATTAATTGAGCTACAATTTAGCTTCATTTCGGAATTTCTTGATCCTTATATTTCTCAATTTCCTTGATTTATAAATTATAATTCTTTCAAATATGTTTTGTTTTAATTTTAATCTTTTAATTTTAATCTAGCAATCATTTATTGCTTCACAATAATATATTTTTAAATAAAACATCAAGACTATTTCCAATAGTTTTATCCATCTGCGTTTTAGAGATATTTAAACCGTTATATATTTTAAGAATTGAAATCTGAGAAGTCATACCTCAGACAAGGCATCAAT
Organism: Maratus michaelseni; assembly: GCA_963931845.1. Classification (NCBI taxonomy): domain Eukaryota; kingdom Metazoa; phylum Arthropoda; class Arachnida; order Araneae; family Salticidae; genus Maratus; species Maratus michaelseni. Next base: position 413,947,620 of record OZ007589.1, read on the forward strand.
CATTAAACAATTTTAAAATTTGAACGCAAACTTTGGAATGAAATACCTGGCGATACATCGCGGGCACCACTGCAGTTTTAGAATCGCTTCGGCAGACAGTGGAATATTTCATGCAAAATCCTGGACGAAAAGGCAGAAATTAAAATTTACTCCACAATCGTAGAATGATATTTTATAATTGCTGAATAACTGGTTCATCTATCTATGTGTATTTCAGGAGTATGGGTCATATCCGGCGGCTCCTAGCCTCAGTTGAAGTGAAAGTTTCTTTGTGAGAAGACGTACTTTTTTGTTATGTTTCAGCTTTGTTATTGGGTTTAAATGTATACTTTGACATGTGTATTTAAATAATTTATTTTTCATATAATAAAAATAATGAAAATTGAAAATGGGTTAATATTAAGCCTTTTTTCTATCTAATTTATTGAAATATATTTACTGAAATATATTATCTAATGTATTCAAAGCTTTTTACAGCTGTGTCGGGGTTTGTCGGACCATTTTTGAATTATAATCTTATTAGTTATAGTTTTAAAGGCAAATTTAAAAAACAAATGTTCCGCAAATTGTTGCCATGTTTTTAGATATCAATGTTTTCTGGAAAGACTGTAAATTTATGAAATGTCCTTTCGGAAATTTCTGATCGTATGAGACGTCTTTTCTGGGCCATTTTATTTCAGAATCATATCTTTTCGGAAGATCTGTGTATTAATTAAAACTAGTTATGATGGCACATTTTTCATTCCGAAGAAGTGAGTAAAACAAAAATATTTCTCACAGTGCGCACAACGAGCAAAGGCTTCTTCAGCTGACTCGACGACGCATTCAATACATGCATCATAACTTGCTAAAACTTGCCTGCATCAAGTAACATGCGAATAATTTATCTGCAATTACAAATTCTTATAACAACAGCAATAATATAACCTTATAATAGTTATTGGAAATGTATGGCACTGTAAAAACAATTAGTTAACTTAAATCACGCTTATTTCTTTGAAGGCACCTGTTTTTCACAGAACGAAATTTTGAACTATGACCCCCCCTCCCCCTGTCATTATAAAAACTCATTAGACGATATGCGAGGCATAAAATTACTAAGCTCAATGAGACGAATTGAATAAGCTATAAAAATCGAAATTCGCCGCGACAGACTATAGAACCTTTACTTGTCAGACAAGATATAAATCATTAAACAATTTTAAAACTTGAACGCAAACTTTGGAATGAAATACCTCGCGATACATCGCGGGCACAACCACAGTTTTAGAATCGCTCCGGCATTGCAAGTATTTCCCCGGGACATCTGTCCTCTCTGGAACTATGCACCCACTCAGTATTATCACGGTAATGATGGATCCATATGGTGAATTATATCTTAAATATTGTTATTCGATAAATGATGTAAGGACTCCAGAAATTTGGAGCGTAAATTTGAGCCAGCTTCTCTGAAAATTCAGAAATAAAGGCTAAGTCCTGAAAGTCATCTGAAGTCTTAATTAAAATGTCCTCATGTCATAGAATATAAAGCAAACTGAATGCTGAATACTGAAATAGCAGATCATATTGAATGTAATCCTCCTATTTATTTGTGATCTTGTAAATATCAACCTAATACGCGAGACACCATAGTTACCTACCTTTCATCAATTGGGTATCCGCTTTGCGGCCAGTGATACGCTATTCAATCAGTCCGCGCACCTGTACTCTGAGTGGAAAAAAGCTGAGCCTCAATTCTAAGAGGAGCAGTATTGTCTCGTGAGCCTTTTACCTCAGTTGTAAAACCTCAGTTGTCCATATAGCTTTCAAAAGCATTGTTCTTTAAAAGGGAATCCAGACTACTTGCAGATAAAAAATGGCTTTTCATTTACATTGAGGCTCTGTGGAAAGTCCAAAAATAAATATGACACATACTTATTATTATTCAAATTAAATAAAAATTTATTTACGTTTACATGATGACTCGAATAAACTGTACAATTTATCCATGTAACTAATTTTAATATTGCGTTAATTGAAATCAAAAATCATTTACGCTGAAATCGTGCAGACTTTGAAAATATATTAAGCAGAGAAAGTAAGATGCAATTTTCCAACAATATCCGTTATTTTTACAGATTTTTTCCATTTATTGGAAGCATTGTAACAAGATCTAGATTGTAACAAGCTGAAATTGTAAGTAAGAGATTGTAACAAGCTGCCTAATTTTAAATGCAATTATTCGATTCAGATAATTTTTAGTTCAACGAAACAAAGTAATTGTTAATTGATTAAGTAACAATGAATTTATTATTTTTCAAATAAAAAAAATCAACTAAAATCGAATTAAATCTTATAGCATTTTCATCCACTAATGACTTTATTTACATTTATACATAATATGGATACATTTATACAGGTATGCGTATATCAGTCACAATAAAATCTTCGTTACAGTCAGGTTAAAAGGAAGATTAAAACAAATGAACAAAGAGAATTCAACATTACAACACTGAGAAAGATTCAGCGGTAACAGTGGTTGAATAAGGGATTAATACGCGCATAGGGGATTGATATAATTCACTTACTGACCCACTGCAAATCGGGTTACTGAGAATAATAAATAAATTAGTGGCATTGTAAGAGGACCACACGTAGCTTTCGGCAGTTTACGACTTTCTGCTTTATTGGTGCCGATTCTTCCGAGAATAAAAAATAAATATTGGATTTAGCAGAATATACTGTTAAAGAAAGTCACGTTGTTAGTATTATTTGTTTGAATTATATATGCATATAGATTTTCATTTGTATCTGAACATTAGTATTGCAGTATTTGGTTGTTAATAAGGTTACTAAATTCTATCTAAACTTGAAACATCAAGTTTTAGTGCTAACATAAAAATGCATACATACATATATACAGGGTGATTCAAAACTTATGGTTCAAATTTCGTGAGGAGGTAAGGAATATGTCAGGAAACCCAATTTACATAGGAATGTATGACCGCAAATATACGCATGTGTATGTAGAGGGCGCTATGTGTATCCAACCTTCCTTCGCGTCCTAATCATTGTTTTGACTTTCCTAAAGCTAGTATTATTTCTTTTTCTATTTCCACTTCTCATATGGACCTCCACGAAGCCTTTTACATCTTTAAAAACTCCAAAAATCTCGTTAATGAGCTTAATTCAACGATTTCAATATCTGACGCCTGGAAACTTATCGTTTAATTTTGTTCTTTCCGGTGCTTTTAACCTTTATTTATTTATTTTTTAATTGGTTTGTTTTCATTTTTATTTTATTTATTTTTCGTTACTTTATTTTATTCTTTGTTTTTAACTTTCTTCGTTCATGAATTTTTAAATTTTGGTTTCCTTGTGTTCACTTTACTTGTCCATTTTGTTCATGTAGATGACGTTTGCGGACATACTTTACTATGTGAAATCTGTTTCCTGACGTATTACCTACCTCCCCACGAGATTTGAACGATAACTTTTGAATCACCCGGTATATAGTTTTTTAAACATACGTACCCATTAAATATTGTTGTTTTCTTTCATCAGTCATAAGTAAAATGTATATTATTAATTTGAGGTAATAATTTGTATTATACTTTGGATCATATTTCGGCTATCTTTTATCTTCTTATATTTAAGGCATCTACTAAAGCTAAAATTTTTTGAAAACCACTTTCTGCGTTGTTTTAACCTCTTAAAACCCGAAGTTAAAATAATAGTACAAATACTCATTTTGCTTTTAAACAAACAAAATTACATCATAGATGACAATATATATATATATATTTGAAATCTATTGTTTTAGGGGACTTGTAATTTAGGTTCACAAATATGAACATAAAATTACTAGCCCTCCCAAAATATCAATTTAATTATCAATAACCTAAAATTACACAATAAAAAAAATAACAGCTTTAAATAAGTGAATAATCTGCAAATTATTAATTTTTTTATTATAAAGTTTTTAAGTTAAAGAATTGTGAAAATTACCTACTTTCTTGGGTGCACTGTTTCGAAAGAGTTTTGCAAACTCAGGTTAAAATAACATTTATTTTAGAAGCAAATCGACATCGGTGCTGCCGTTTATTGGTTTCATTTTAAAGCAAAAGCATTAAAATTTATAGAAGTGAAGTTAAAATGTAAAAATGTCCAATCATTTGACCAATCATTTTAGTTTTTATGAGCAAAAGAATCTAGATACCCATTTGGGTACCCAGAACTCAAGAGGTTATAAAACAAACTATTAATTGTCATGGAACAAGCTTGAAAAGGCGGAAAACTTTAGAATATGTGATAAAAGAAGGGTTAAATAATGAAATAGTATTTAAATTTTGATAATAAAATTCAACTGAAATTTCTATGCATTAAAAGAAAGTGAAAATGAAAAAACAAACAAACTGAAAAGCAAATTTTTCGTTTGCTTTATTAAACAAGAGTGATGTAAGATAGTTTTTCTTTTTCGTTTTCAGTTTCAGTGTAATTTTATTTATCATGATTTATTTAACACAGAAAGAAAATTGGTCGTTCAATCTTGGATTGACAATTTAAAAAAATGTTACAACGAATACGTTATAAATTATAATTTAAAACTCATGGCAAAACTTTAAGGAGTGATTTTTTTAAAATTAAAAATACTACAAGAATTTTGAAATAGTAATCGTTGCTTGATTAAATCAGAGATTGTCTGTGATTAAATAAAGCAAAAATTTCTATTCGATAATTCTGACAGGTGTCTTGATTTTAAAAACGCCAACGCGTTAAAAAAAATTGATAAAATGAAAATGCATTTTCAGGTTGTTACCACGATTAATATGTCGTCAGTATCACTCAGGGGCATGTTTTTGTTTTATAATACAGATTCTTTGAAGTAAATCTAATAATTAGTAGTAGATTGGTAAACAGGGATTGCCCTGATTGGTGCCAGGGATTGCCCCGTAAACTGCGGGATCTTGCAGCCTACATTTTTTCTTATTAAAATTTTTGCTTCATTTAATCAGAGAATGTGTGTGATTAAATAAAGCAAAAAATACTGTTCGGTAATTCTGGAGGGTGTCGTGATTAGGAAAACGCTAGCGCGAATTTTTTGGTAGGTTTCTTGATTAAAATATTTGCCATTACAATCAGCTACGTAGCAACAATTCATTCTACACTCTAAAAATGACATTTTCAAAGATGAGTAAAAAACACTCAAATCTGAGTATGTCGCATAGTCAAAATGGCTCCGAATCAAAATTACTCAAATTTGAAACTTGTATATACTCATTTCTGAAAACATGCATACAATCAAGATTAAAACATCATGTTTTCATATTTGCGTATATCTATGTTTAAAAAATGAGTTTGAACTTATTCTAATAATTTTTGAGTACGTCCATGTTTCAAAAATGAGACTGAACTGATCTCTATGTGCTCAGTTTTGAGTATGTCTATGTTTCAATATTCTAAGTATTTCTGGCATTTCAGAAGGGAAAGCATTGGGTCGTCAATTCTACACTTTAAAAACGATATTTTCAAAACTGAGCAAAAAATACTCAAATCTGAGTATGTCGCATAGTCAAAATGGCTCCGAATCAAAATTACTCAAATTTGAAACTTGTATATACTCATTTCTGAAAACATGCACACACTCAAGAATAAAACATCATGTTTTCATATTTGCGTATATCTATGTTTAAAAAATGAGTTTGAACTTATTCTAATAATTTTTGAGTACGTCCATGTTTCAAAAATGAGACTGAACTGATCTCTATGTGCTCAGTTTTGAGTATGTCTATGTTTCAATATTCTAAGTATTTCTGGCATTTCAGAAGGGAAAGCATTGGGTCGTCAATTCTACACTTTAAAAACGATATTTTCAAAACTGAGCAAAAAATACTTAAATCTGAGTATGTCGCATAGTCAAAATGGCTCCGAATCAAAATTACTCAAATTTGAAACTTGTATATACTCATTTCTGAAAACATGCATACAATCAAGATTAAAACATCATGTTTTCATATTTGCGTATATCTATGTTTAAAAAATGAGTTTGAACTTATTCTAATAATTTTTGAGTACGTCCATGTTTCAAAAATGAGACTGAACTGATCTCTATGTGCTCAGTTTTGAGTATGTCTATGTTTCAATATTCTAAGTATTTCTGGCATTTCAGAAGGGAAAGCATTGGGTCGTCAATTCTACACTTTAAAAACGATATTTTCAAAACTGAGCAAAAAATACTCAAATCTGAGTATGTCGCATAGTCAAAATGGCTCCGAATCAAAATTACTCAAATTTGAAACTTGTATATACTCATTTCTGAAAACATGCACACACTCAAGAATAAAACATCATGTTTTCATATTTGCGTATATCTATGTTTAAAAAATGAGTTTGAACTTATTCTAATAATTTTTGAGTACGTCCATGTTTCAAAAATGAGACTGAACTGATCTCTATGTGCTCAGTTTTGAGTATGTCTATGTTTCAATATTCTAAGTATTTCTGGCATTTCAGAAGGGAAAGCATTGGGTTGTCAATTCTACACTTTAAAAACGATATTTTCAAAACTGAGCAAAAAATACTTAAATCTGAGTATGTCGCATAGTCAAAATGGCTCCGAATCAAAATTACTCAAATTTGAAACTTGTATATACTCATTTCTGAAAACATGCATACAATCAAGATTAAAACATCATGTTTTCATATTTGCGTATATCTATGTTTAAAAAATGAGTTTGAACTTATTCTAATAATTTTTGAGTACGTCCATGTTTCAAAAATGAGACTGAACTGATCTCTATGTGCTCAGTTTTGAGTATGTCTATGTTTCAATATTCTAAGTATTTCTGGCATTTCAGAAGGGAAAGCATTGGGTTGTCAATTCTACACTTTAAAAACGATATTTTCAAAACTGAGCAAAAAATACTTAAATCTGAGTATGTCGCATAGTCAAAATGGCTCCGAATCAAAATTACTCAAATTTGAAACTTGTATATACTCATTTCTGAAAACATGCATACAATCAAGATTAAAACATCATGTTTTCATATTTGCGTATATCTATGTTTAAAAAATGAGTTTGAACTTATTCTAATAATTTTTGAGTACGTCCATGTTTCAAAAATGAGACTGAACTGATCTCTATGTGCTCAGTTTTGAGTATGTCTATGTTTCAATATTCTAAGTATTTCTGGCATTTCAGAAGGGAAAGCATTGGGTCGTCAATTCTACACTTTAAAAACGATATTTTCAAAACTGAGCAAAAAATACTTAAATCTGAGTATGTCGCATAGTCAAAATGGCTCCGAATCAAAATTACTCAAATTTGAAACTTGTATATACTCATTTCTGAAAACATGCATACAATCAAGATTAAAACATCATGTTTTCATATTTGCGTATATCTATGTTTAAAAAATGAGTTTGAACTTATTCTAATAATTTTTGAGTACGTCCATGTTTCAAAAATGAGACTGAACTGATCTCTATGTGCTCAGTTTTGAGTATGTCTATGTTTCAATATTCTAAGTATTTCTGGCATTTCAGAAGGGAAAGCATTGGGTCGTCAATTCTACACTTTAAAAACGATATTTTCAAAACTGAGCAAAAAACACTCAAATCTGAGTATGTCGCATAGTCAAAATGGCTCCGAATCAAAATTACTCAAATTTGAAACATGTATAAACTCATTTCTGAAAACATGCACACACTCAAGAATAAAACACCATTTGTTTATGTTGGAGTATGTCCATGTTTAAAAAATGAGTATGAAATGACTTCTACGTGCTCATTTTTGAGTATTTACATGTTTCAAACGTGAGTTTGAATTGATTTTAATCATTTTTGAGAATGTTCATGTTTCAAAAATGAGTATGAACTGACCTCTATCTGTTCCGTTTTGACTATGTCCATGTTTCAATATTTTGAGTATTTCTGGTATTTCAGAATTGAAAGCATTGGGTCGTCCTATTTGAAACAAAATGTTTCATAACAAAATGAAAACATCTATTTACTCAGATTTGAAAGTGTAATTTTTCTCAGTGTAGTTAGGTGAGTTTTTATTTTTGTTCCTCTAATTTTTACCGACAGTGTATTTCATATTTCTAAAATATAGAAATTGTAAAATACATTTATAAAATCTTTAAGATAAAATTAAATGAAGAAATTAAAAAAAGCAACAAACTATAACTATTTCTTTTATCACGAATTAAAAAACAAACAGCCTCAAATTTCAGTTAATAAAGTCATTTGTAGATTCGACGGAAACAATGAGCATTCTGAATAATTCTAATAATAGCTGATTTATCATTGCGAAATATAGATGCATCTTTCCATTAGAAATGCACTCGGGCTTATTTCCAACAAATAATGTAATAATGTGAAATTATGACTCTCCGAAGGCACATTATGCAATTAAACTCGTTCATGTGTATTTAAAATTTCCGTTTTCCAATATCGCGCTTACTCTTTTAAACATATACATACTCATATAATAAAATCTATAGTTCACTGACAGAAATGCTAAAATTATTGCTAAAACCCCTTCTAAACAAATCTGTTTATGAATATGTTATTAAATCATTAGTGAGTTGTATTGAGTGGGGGAAGGGGTGGGGTTAATGCATATTTTTATATTATATATGCATATTTATTTAAGTAGATTTTTTCATATAATAACACTAATGATGTAGAATTGTTATTTTATGTTATTTTTTCATTTTTTGTAGCATTTAAATATAAAATGATACATAAAAAAAATATTTTTGATTATTGCAGTGCTTAGAAACAATTTAAAATTATGCTGTTACAACAGTGCCTAATAAAAAAAAAATATTCAGAACAAATGAAAAGAAAATCTACCTCGTTATATAGAATGCATTACATGCGTTATATTAAAATGCTCGTTATATTAAATGCTTTAAGATAGCAGTGACTCTGTTGTATACATTGGACTCTCGTTAATACGTCTCCACTTTAGACGTATTGATGGTTATCGAGGACAATTTCGTTTCATCCCTTATTTCGTATTTACTATTAATGTTAAAATTATCTCTCAAAGCTTACTACTCATAGGAAAAGGCGTACATTTTTTATCCTTTGAGTAAATGTCAACAAAAAATGTTGCCAACTTAAAATGAACTTATTTTTTACGGAAACTAATCATATCATAATAACAGACGATGTAATTCATTTCAGTGAAATAATAACAGTACGAACGCAATAGCAATATGATTGCTATAATTAAACAATTTTAGAATACAAATTCGGTTTTTAAATTCAGTAATATGGAAATAATATGACTCCATCTTACATATGACGTAATCACCATGGCAACCTAGAATCATTACTTATCATGGGGTGTCATTCAATTATTTACGTATGATAGCATTTAATAGAATGAAGAAGCCTTTTATTAATATTTTTTAAAGTTTTGATTACGTTATCGTTACGTTAGTTTATTACGGAAACTAATCATATCATAATAACAGACGATGTAATTCATTTCACAGAAATAATAACAGTACGAACGCAATAGCAATATGATTGCTATAATTAAACAATTTTAGAATACAAATTCGGTTTTTAAATTCACTAATATGGAAATAATATGACTCCATCTTACATATGACGTAATCACCATGGCAATCTAGAATCATTACTTATCATGGGGTGTCATTCAATTATTTACATATGATAGCATATAAAATAATGAAGAAAACTTTTATTAATATTTTTTAAAATTTTGATTACGTTATCGTTACGTTAGTTTATTACGGAAACTAATCATATCATAATAGCAGACGATGTAATTCATTTCACTGAGTAATAACAGTACGAACGCAATAGCAATATGATTACTATAATTAAACAATTTTAGAATGCAAATTCGGTTTTTAAATTCAGTAATATGGAAATAATATGACTCCATCTTACATAGGACGTAATCACCATGACAACTTAGAATCATTACTTATCATGGGATGTCATTCAATTAATTACGTATGATAGCATTTAATAGAATGAAGAAAACTTTTATTAATATCTTTTTAAGTTTTGATAGATTTTCATACAATTTGAGATGACTCAGCAAAATTCTGTAACGATTATATATATTAAATTTCAAATCATTCTTGGTTGGGTAGTTTTACCGCAGTTATATGCGGACAGTTTGACAGACGGACGGACCAGACGACGACTATAGGTGATACGTATTTATATAATTACGAACATACCTAAAAATTGTAATGAATGATCTGCGTATTATCAATCAGAATGTGATATAACATATCAAATTTTTGAAAGTATCGAAAAACTGGAAAATGGTGTTTTAAAGTGATAATTTGTGAAAGTAAGTATTTCAAAGAATTTGAAATAAGCCCTCGAAAAATAAAGAAATCCACAATATATTAAAAAAGGATCATCCCCCCGTCCCCCCCCCCTTATAATTAACCAATGAACCCTCAAAACTAATCAGGGAAGCACCTTATTCCAACAAACCTATTTACAAAATTTGAAGAAAATCGAATAATTCGGAATGAAAAACCCATTTATTAGCACTTTCCAACCTAGTTGAAAAGTGCTTATGACTTCGGTTTGTCTGGCCGCATGGCCGTCTGCCGTCTGTCCGTGCTCTAACTCCCGTAAATATGCTCGGATTTCTCTGCAATTTTTATATGTTATTGTCGTTATCTATAGCATGTTCCCTATTTCAACAGAAGTGTGTAGCACTTATAGTGTTTTTACAGGGACACTCAAAAGAATTCCGTTACATTGCGGTCTATGGGGAAAAATCATTTGCGGTTTATTTAAATAATGTTTCACTATTTTAAACGCATTGAAATTTATATATATCACTCAGGTGCATTAGAAGAAGCTTAATATGGAATAGGGTGTGCATAGGACTTATAGTTACTTTACAGGTGCAGTCAAAAGAATTCCGTTACATTACATCTATGGAGAAAAATCGTCTGCGGTTTATTTAAATAATGTTTCACTATTTTAAACGCATTGAAATTTATATATAGCACTCAGGTGCATTAGAAGAAGCTTAATATGGAATAGGGTGTGCATAGGACTTATAGTTACTTTACAGGTGCAGTCAAAAGAATTCCGTTACATTACATCTATGGAGAAAAATCGTCTGCGGTTTATTTAAATAATGTTTCACTATTTTAAACGCATTGAAATTTATATATATCAATAATGTGCATTACAAGAAGCTTACTACAGAATAGTGTGTGTATAGCAGTCATCGTTCATTTACAGGGACACACAAAATAATTCTCTACTGTCTGTTAACAATAATTCCTGGAAGTGCATTTTAAATTACTGAACGCGATTTTAATTTTAACTCGCTTTTTGTCTATTACGTGGTGTGTATAAATTCTGTAGATCCTATACAGGGCAGCACAAAAGTTCGCGAACACATTTCCGTTTATTGACAGAAACTCCAGAAGGATAATTTTAAACTGTGCTATGCGTTTCCTAACTAAACTAAAATTTAGCATCCTATGTAGTATATATACAAATCTATAGATCATATACAGGGCTGAATAAAAGTATTCGGATATTTTTCAGAATATTGTATCTGTTGTAAATTCCTGAAATTATGTTTTTAAATATGTTATGCGTTTTCCAAATTGTTTACTTAGATGTTATCTTTTAGCTTATTAAACGGTATGATTTGTAAAATTATTTTGGAAGCGTTGGAAAGTGCTACATAATCTATGCTTGACGCATGATTTTTCATTCTTGTCTAAATTAAGGGGGGTTAGCGTCCCGTTTTGCTTTTTATATTTATTATTTTGTGTAAGAACGAGTTGTAAACATTTAAGGTGGCACATAGTAAAATCTGTAATTCGGAACGAAAGTAATTGTATTTTTCAACATTGTCGCTGGGCAGAAAAATTGAAGTTACATTACTTAAGGGAGTTAGTCAGCCATATATCAAATTCCCCTTGCTAATGTTAAACCTATGGGAGTGGAATTCATTATTATTTTTTAAATATCGGATAAGGAAGTTAATATTTTTGACTTCTTTTTTTCTGTGCACTCTTCTTAACCCATTTATGCCTAGCATCCCAATTTTGGGACGCTTTAGTAAAATGGGAAAAAAGTACATTTCATACCATTTTTTTAAAATAACAATTTGGTGTTCATCGAGGAGTCCTTGATAAAATAAGATACCAAATTTCTATTTTTAAAAAAAAGTGGTGTGAAATGCACTTTTTCCCATTTTACTAAAGCATCGACGCTAGGCATAAATTGGTTAAAGGATGTTTCCCCTATTTTTTAAGTTGTTAAGTTGTTTCTACCAGGTTAATTTTGTCAGAAATGTTACAATCTTACTCAGAGGTCGTACAATTTTGGCACATAAAATATTAAATAAAACATATATGTATTTTAGAAATATTTTCACAACTGAGAAAACAAGAGACTCTCTTTTGTTCTGCACTTTCTTTTGTAGAGAAAGAAATGATAAAAATTTTCGGTAATGTGTGCGTGTTTATTTCTTATATTTGCATCTTATTTTAACTTGTGACAATATCAATGTATTTTAACCTGTATGTCACGTAGTGACTACATATTTTATTTTCGTAATTTTTTATTGTGATTATGAAATTTTATTAAAATAACCCACGAGCCGCCACATCATCTATATGTTAAGCTATTCAGTGATTATTTGTTTGGAGTGTTCGCCGGCCACATTTCAAGTAGGAATATTATTTAGGTTAGCTGTTACGGATGTAAAGTATTCTTTTGATTGTGAAGTTAGTTATTTAATTATGTTACTGATCATATATCGTCAGTGTAACTGTATGTAATATTTTAGTTTGAATATCATATAAATTGTGCATTTTTTCTCTACGCCGGGCATTTAAAACTAACTAAGCCAAAGGAAGAAGTATTTTTTTTTTCAACAAATGGACATAGTAAGACATGGAATGCTAATACGCAGTGAAATAGTGTCTCTAACTGCTTACCATTATAATTATATTTTTTAACATAATAAATAATATGCATTACATGTTACTTAATGCTTTTATGTCTTCGAGATACGGGCATCTATAAAAAATGGTACTTTTCTCAACTTATCAATCCATAGCAGTTACAAACTCCAGTCCCTTGATTTATCGTAGCAGTTGGCATCTATGCCAACTGCTATATATTTCTTGCATGTATATATTCCTTGGAATAACTGACGTAAAAATCATCGGATTAACTTGAAATTGGTTGAATATGTTGGGGAAATATTAAGAATTAGCTGTATAGATTTTCTTCAATTTGTTCATTTTTTAGGAAAATATAGAACATTTAATTTTCTCATGCTTTTCTGTGTGAAGTGAACGAAAATTTAAAACGCAATGCTGTAATTCTGTGTATCTATTAACTTTTAATATCGTAAAAAGAACAAGGCTTTGTCAAACATTTGTGCTTAAAATTATAAAGGACATTTTAAAATGCTTTCACCTCAGTGTGTGTGTTTTTCGTGTTTTTGTTTCCCTATAAAAGCTAAGGCTTTGTCAAATATTTATAATTTTTTTGGAATTTCCTCCAATTGAAATTCATATTATACACTAAAAAATTTAAAGATTAAGTGTTGTATATCATGGAAATATTATTTTAAATTTAACTGTGGGATCATTCACTTAAATAGTTTTCTTTTTAAACTAATAAATGCAACTAAATTTGGTGGTTAAATTTGTTGATTATTTTATCAAAGACAAAATATAAATTAGTGAAGCTAACTTGAAAAATAAATAGGAATAGCAATTAAAAATAATAAAGTATTTTTCATTTGCTGAAAAAAATAATTCAACGACAAATTCATTTTCTTTAAATTATCTAATCTTAGTATATTCAGATAATACCAACTAAATTTTTTTTTAATTTGTTTATAAATTATTTTAACGTAATTTTTCTTATCAGACTCATATGAAATGAATTTTTTATGGCGCCTTTAAGCTCATTAAAAATATGTAAGTGCAAAATCTTAAACTTATTATAGACGTCATAAGAAAAATATAAAAACTAACAAATCATTAATATAATTTTGTTTAATCTTCTTTTCCTAATCTGGATTTATTTATAAATTTTGAAAGGGACAAAAAATTATTTTTTTTGTTTAATTATTTATCGAGAGAAACTTTTATAAAACATTTCTGATTTACGATACTATGAATGTCTGATAGTAAAACTAATGTAGTGATTAAAATAATAAAATAATAAACATATAAAGATTTAAATAAGCCGATTTTGAAGTTGATAGCTGTCCTTAATAATTTATTCTAGAGAAAAAAACTCTTTAATCAACGTATTTCAATTTTTTATGAGTCACGTTTCAAAAGTCAAAGTTGAAGACTACAACATACAACAATATATCAAATAATTTGTTACACTGTCATTAAAAGTATCAAATAACGTTTTTTGTTTCTTTTTTAAACAACATTATATAAATAAATATATTGATAATGAATAGAAATTGAAAAGATGAGAGTCTAGAACGTGTCGCAAAAACAGAAGAAAAAAACTTTTCTGTGAAAATTCACATTCCTGAGCACTAAAAAATTAAGTTTGGAATTATTATTTTTGTAAAACGCAAGTTTTTTAATAAAGAAAATAGATTTACAAACCCCACAATAGATATGTAAAAAGTACCAAAAACTTAATTTATCAGAATCAGAAATCTAGCTAATCAATGCGAGAGTTAATATAAAGAAATTACAGATGAATGTAGCAGGATGTGTTGGAGAAAATGCCTGTCGTTTTGGGCTGCGTAATTCATTTCAAGAAACAAGGAATATTAGGCATTGACAGAAAAAGAGTATCTACATTTTCTCACTACAACACACACCGGTGTTTAATGTTGACTGCTCGTTCAAAGATATAACAATCTGCTCAATAGCAAAAAGAGATTATTTTGCCAATATTACTAGGATAACAAGTCAAACAGGGTGAAATACACTGTTAAAAAATTGCAGTAAAATTACGGGCAGAGACCGGCAGCAGAGATTCCAGTCATACCCCGTAAAAAAAAATCTATGCCCATCATTTTATGCAGCCCGTAATTTAAAGGGGCAAAGTAATACAACATTATAATGCACAGGATATAATGCACTTTAAAACACAATAACACTTTACTTACTGTTCCGTAGCACTTAGCACGTTAGATAATCAGATTTGGCGGGTTAAAATTTTCGAAACACGAGTAAAATGAAGGGTTCCACCCCAGCGGAGGACATTGTATGGCGTCGTACCGTATTTTTGCTAACATATGGGCTAGAACTGTAAGAATATGTGGATTGCTGTTAATTTTTTAAGTATCTAAGGGATAAGGCCGCTTATTTAGTGGATCAGACTGTTTTTCATCAAATAAGGCTGTTGCCCGTGAAAATTGAAGGGCAAACGCTCATAAATTTACAGTTTTTTCTGAGAGTGTACTCTCCAACAGGCTGACCTCGAATATCTGGTGTATTTATTTTTCACCCCAAAACACTATTTGCCCATATAAGATAAGCATGTTTGATTGGACAGAGCATCGGCACATACTCTATAGCTCACTGGAACACATTTAGAATGCTACAGGAAAATTACAAAAATGAAAGATACTGCACAAGCTGTGCAGGAACAGCTTGGTAACGACCACAATGAAAATTGTTTACCGCATCTTGTACGTGAATTAGATGAAATTATGAGACACAATCCTTTTGCACAAGCATACAAAAAACATACAAAATTCTTAGTGAGTTTGAACGTCAACATCAGGCGTCATGCTAACCGATACAGTCTTCCAATATAAATCTTTTCTTGTTGTCGATGAATAGTACATCAGTATATTTATAAATTATTTCAGATTTAAAGTAAAAATCACGATTTCTACCCACCGTCCAAGGACGGGCATTTACACTGGTTTAATAAATAAACATGAATTTTTAATTCAACAGGTAAATTAATGCAAACTAGTTTGTCCTTATTCAAAGGGAAAAAATGGTGCATTCAATAAGCAGTGTCTACATATGAAACATTCAGCAACATTTCCTCTTGTTTTAATAATTTACGAAATTAATAATTTGTTAGAGACGAGATTATTTGATTGAATGGAGTCGAACACGCATAGGCAGACAGACGGAGAACTTTCAAAGTTATGAAGGCAAGATACTCAGATGTTATGCAATTCTTTAAAGCTCAGCTATTGCAGTACATCTATACATTTCCATGGACTGCCAAATTGTTGTTTGCTTATTTAAAACTGGTAGAAAGTTTATTTCTTATCTCTACACTGAGAAAAATGGCACTTTCAAATCTGAGTAAATCGATGTTTTCATTTCGTTATGAAACATTTGTTTCAAATAGAACGACTCAATGCTTTCATTTCTGAAATACTCGGAATATTGAAACATGGACATACTCAAAAGTGACAACATAGAGGCCAGTTCATACTCATTTTTGAAACATGGACAAACTCAAAAATGATTAGAATCAGCTCAATCTAATTTTGGAAACATGGAAATATTCAAAAATGAGCACATAGAAGTAAGTTCATTCTCATTTTTGAAACATGGACATACTCAAATATGAGCACATTATGTTTCATTCTTGAGTGGGTGCATGTTTTCAGAAATGAGTATATACATGTTTCAAACTTGAGTAATTTTGATTCGGAGATATTTTGACTATACGACATACGCAGATTTGAGTATTTTTTGCTCAGTTTTGAAAATGTCATTTTTAGAATGTACGTATTCTCAAATTCTTGGAATGCTGTGCACATATTTACTTTTGTATCTTTTATTTAAATAATAGCTTTTGACTTGGCCAGCTCTTTTCTATTCGGAAGAAATCTAAAGAGAAGCAACCATTATACACGTACGATACGACATGTACGACATGTACGATAAAGGAAGAAACAATGTTTAAATTAAATATTTTTATAATAAGTGAATTTTTTAGAAACGTTAAAAAAATACATGTATTTAAATATGCAGTAAAATTCATTAGCATTCTCTCTTTATCGAAAATGACGTTAAAAACGACTAATATGCTCTGTATAATTATTTTGCAACCGTACTTCAACTACATGGGAATACCGAACGTACTTGGTGCCGATAGCATCTTACTTACTTACTCTATCATTTTTTTAAATATTTGTCAAGAGTATGTTTTTTTACGCTTCTATTTAATAAATAAACATATTTTTTTTCATTAAATTCAACACGTAAACTAATGCAAACTAATTTGTCCTTTCGCAAATGGAAAAAAATATAGTGCATTTAATGAGCTGTCTCTACAAGTGAAAAATTCAACAACCTTTCTTCTTACTTTAATATTTCAGCAAATTAAAAAGTTATGTTTATGTGGAATGAAAACCATACTTCAAAAGCTTTGGGGAAAAATTAATTAAGAGGGTTTCTGCAATGAAAGGAAAAAGTGAAGAACACATAGCAGTAATTATAAGAATAATTAGATCTTTAATTTTTTTTAGTGTTTTAGTACTTTCGGGCAATTTTAATAAGCTCAAAATATATTTATATTTAAAGCTTGTTATACATATTTTTTTTTTACTTTTCTGTAGCAGAAAATGTAAAGTTTCAAAGTGTTCAAAATTTGTATTTTAATTTTAATGACATGAGCTAGATTTTCAATCAATAATTGTGTGCGTTTTCTTAAAATTTATAAATAAAAGTCTGTTTGCTTCACTTTTTTTTATTCTACTGTAAATATGTAGAAAAAAAAAATATATGATAATAATTGGTAACTTTTTATGAAATTGAGCTTTAAAAATGGTTTTAAATAATTATATTAAATAAACTTTAATGAACTATAACTATACACTCATTTTCCAAAACGACATTTTCAAAACTGAGCAAAAAATACTCAAATCTGAGTATGTCGCATAGTCAAAATGGCTCCGAATCAAAATTACTCAAGTTTGAAATATGTATATACTCATTTTTGAAAACATGCTCACACTCAAGAGTAAAACATCATGTGCTCATATTTGAGTATGTCCATGTTTCAAAAATGAGTATGAACTGACTTCTATGTGTTCATTTTTGAGTATTTTCATGTTTCAAAAATGAGTTTGAAATGATTCTAATCATTTTTGAGTATGTCCATGTTTCAAAAATGAGTATGAATTGACCTCTCTGTACTCAGATTGGAGTGTGTCCATGTTTCAATATTTTGAGTATTTCTGGTATTTCAGAATTGAAAGCATTGGACCATCATATTTGAAACAAAAAGTGTCATAACAAAATGAAAACATCGATTTATTCAGATTTGAAAGTGTCATTTTTCTCAGTGTATTTTTAATATTTTTCTTTCATAAAAGAAACAGAAATATACACAAGCGAATCACATATATCATGTATATCACACGAGCCAATTTTCTTAGTATTAACATTCAATAATAATTTGAACCTAATTATCCATTATATCCTACAGACAGTGGTATATTATATTAAATTTTCAGAAATAACAATACTGCTACTTTCCATGATTGCAAACTTGTCTAAAAATCATTTATGGAATTTCACAACAGTTATGTAATTGAATTTCATAAATAAGTTATGTATTATTTCAAGATATTCGATCATTTTACGTCTTTATAATTATTTTTTCTGTAAATTTCAAAATTATGCATTTCATTTAAAAAAAATAAGACCGCTTACATAATAGCATATGCTTTGTTCCATCGCCACAGTTTTTTAATCCAGTAATTATGAATTACAATGTAATATCCAAATTAAATATACTAAAATGATTATATCATACTAGTCGATCCCTCACAGAGCATCTGTGCTCTAGTGTATACACTTTTAAATAAATACATATTAGAATGCACGAATTTCGGCATAAAAAATTCTCCAGTTAGTAGTTGGTACTTTGAAATAACATATATATACACATCGTAAGATATGGACACCATTTAGAAATATGAAAACAGAGGTATTTTTTCAACATCATGGATATAAAAACCTTTGCATGCACACAATAGTTACTGGATACTGTTTGAAATTTAAATAAGTGTATACATATTACATTGAAAGTATCTACACCATTCTCGGTTATGAAAATATTTTAATCCTTTTTTTTTTTAATTTTTAGCATAGAATCTTTGCTTTATATACACAATTGAAATTTTCAGAGCTCGGAGATACTACATTAACTGATTCAATATATCTAATTCTTGAAAGACCCACATACAAATGACAACAGCTGAAAACTGGTTTTCACAAATCCAAGCAAATGTTGTCAAAAGTTTGACCGTGGGCTTTATTTATAGTTATTGAAAAAGCTGATCGTATATGAAATTGTACACGCTTAAATGTAAAAGGCATATTTTTGTCTGATGGAATAAGTGGTATTCAAGGGATGAGAAAAGCTTCATTAATATTTAAATTATTTAAATTATTTATTATTATTTATTATTATTTATTATTATTATTTTATTATTATTATTCAATCTATATTATAGATCACAAATAGTGCATCAGTAACATTGACGTCATAATGCTGCGGACAACAAAGAGGTTAAACTGCAAAAGGTACAACATTGGAGCTAATCTTTTAATTAATAACAAACTGGCGCGTCTTTTGGTTTAACTTCGTAATTTATTTTCTTTCCTTTTTAGAAAGTTTTTTTTTTAATAAGACAAATTACCCGCCGATTTTTACAAAAATTACACTTTCGGATACAGACAATTTGTCTACATATGTGTGGTGAGTTTTAAATCGATACCTCAAATGCATTTCCTTATATTTGCAAATTAGTGAAAACAAACCACTCGTTGCTTTCGGCAAAAGAGAAATAATCGCTTTTTTGCCGCTACGTACCTTAGTATTTTATATATATAAATAGTTGCGTATTTTCTCAGAGATAATCAAAATACATTGTAATTACTGTATTTATTCACTGTTTGTTACATCTTTTTATTTTGATTAACGAAAATACAATTATTTTTCTATTTTATATTGAAATAGATTTTGATAAACAGAAAAGAATGCTTTGAAATTGTTGATAACATAATAAGGAATCTTCCTAAAATTCTGGCGCAAGAGTAAGTTACTTTAAATTTGAAACATAATTTCATGGAATGATTTTTATTGCTAAACATTTGTTAGTGTTTTTCAGAGATTCCCAATCTCTTCATTTCATTTCTCAATCATTCAAATCCTTTTTCTAAAAATGCAAAATTATTTTGATTCTTACAGGATGACTTTACGTAGGTTATCTAATTCGGGTACCAAAGTGTCTAACAACATTTCCCCCAAGTTTTTCTTCATTTATAACACATCTTTAATTAGAATAATGTCCTCCAATTCAGTTTAAAACGTCCATTTAGACATGCTTTACCTGTTTCATTTAAATCAAAATCACAGTTCAAAACATGATAAACAATATATAAACATTTATGAAAATAGAGATAGAAAAACGATTTTAAATGTGTCAGAAAATACACTGTAAAAAATTGCTGCAGTAAAATGACTGCAGCAGAGATTCCCGGCAATGTCCATAAGAAAACGAGTTTTGTCCCTAGATAAACGAGCTTTGTTCTAACATAAACGGTTTTTGCACGTAAAAAATGAAATTTACGGAAATAAACCGTTTACCTTGAAAAAGGGTCATTTCCCGTATAATTACGGCAGCAATTCCCGAGAATGCCCGTGAATTTACAATTTTTTTTACAGTGTAACTAGTTTTGATCCGAGAGTAGTTTTAAATTAAATTTATTTAAACACTGTGAAATACTTACAACAGTGCAAACGACATATGATGTTATTGGTTTTCCCCAGAACACTGACATAAAGCTGCATCGGACGCGGTCAGTATTTTGAAAAGTGATTTCTGTCAACACTACGCTGTGGTTGACACCATGTCGATCCACAGAGCGGCACGAAAAATGAGTAAGTGGGGTGAGTCATCTCACGGTGAAGTCTGTATATGGGTGAGAGGTACCAAGCTAGGAGATCCTCTTTGTGGTAAGAATAAAGATTGTGGTAAATCCAAAATTCAGACTTTTGCTCTTGTTCAGTGCTGCGTCAAAGGACAACTACCCCACCCCCACCTTTGCCACGCATCTTTGAAAGTTGGCCCCCATTTTGATCAGCCAGAAACTACGAGTAACAAAAGCAATAAAAATGCTCGCGGTAGACAAGGCTTTCAAAATCCTATTTCAATATGTCATTCAAGCAGCGTAACTAATGTGCATTCGAAAATTCACGTTTAATGCTCAAAAGTAATTAAAATATATATATATATTAGGTTGTTAAACTCTGTGTGTCTAAGGATGAAATATGATTCCTAATTATAAGTGAAATTACTCGCTTTAGAAATTAAAAATCGTAGCATTTGAAGAGTCCAAATTTGTTTTAGTACTGCATTAAATTAATAGAAATTTTTTTTTCTAGAAAATACATTTAAATTATAAGTGGTAACGGAAAATAATCAACAGACATTATAATTTAAGAGAAGAACTGATACTAAGTTAAAAAAATACAAAACGGAATACTCAGACGTCCCTAAAGACATTTAATTAAAACTGAACATCAAAAACGTAAAATGAAAAGCAACATTTTTCCGATTAAAAATTAAATTTAAAATATTCAATAATTGTCAAAGCAAAAAAAAAAAAAATATTTATACGTTTAAAAGTATATTAAAATATAAATTAATTGATTAATTTATTAATACTTTAATCTTTTCTCTTTATGCTTGTCAAGTATTCCTTTTTAGAATATATGACATAACATTTCAATAAATAAATAATACTAACATTAAACCATAGATTATCTTGTGATTACAGAAAAATTTGAAAACATTCATTAAAAGTGAATTTTTATGTCATGTTTTTTTTTTCAATTAGGAAATTAATTAATGCGTATAATTTAAATTATCTTTGAGGGTTTAAAAACTATTTCAATGATTAGAAATAATTTATATGATATGTTTAAATTTATGATTATATAATGATAGCAATCATAATTCCACTTTAAAACTTGAGTACTTTAAAAATGCATTTATTAAATAAAATATCTGAAGAATGTAATGTTATCATTTAAAGAATATATGCTTTATTTTTCTTAGAAATTTACGGAAAATTTTCAAATTAATTTGAAAGACTTAAGTTTTAATATATTTGTATTTTAATAAGTTTAATAAAATGAAAAAGATCTTGATTATTTGTTTACGTAATTGGCACAGTATGTTAAAAAAAATTGATTTGCGTAGAAAATGTGTTTTCTATAAATTTGTATACAAATAAAGTGCAGTGGACAATCGCTATGTTAAAAGAGAACAAGTTGGAAATTGTACGCTAAACGTGACAAATGAAGTACGTTCCTTTCGTGCTGTAGCGATCTCATCTCACATGAACAGTTTAAAGTGAGTTACTAGCTGAAAGTAACTGGCTTGACCTTTTCCGTGACGCTAACGCTCTCGCCTACTGTTCATGAGATCCCTGGTTCAACTCCCACCGGCGTCAGCAACCTCCTCAATGATCTCATCTCACATGAACAGTTTAAAGCGAGTTACAAGCTGAAAGTAACTGACTTGGCCTTTTAATTGACGCTAACGCTCTCGCCTGCAGTTCATGAGATCCCTGGTTCAACTCCCACCGGCGTCAGCAACCTCCTCAATGATCTCATCTCACATGAACAGTTTAAAGCGAGTTACAAGCTGAAAGTAACTGACTTGGCCTTTTAATTGACGCTAACGCTCTCGCCTGCAGTTCATGAGATACCTGGTTCAACTCGCACCGGCGTCAGCAACCTCCTCAATGATCTCATCTCACATGAACAGTTTAAAGCGAGTTACAAGCTGAAAGTAACTGGCTTGACCTTTTGCTTGACGCTAACGCTCTCGCCTACTGTTCATGAGATCCCTGGTTCAACTCCCACCGGCGTCAGCAACCTCCTCAATGATCTCATCTCACGTGAACAGTTTAAAGCGAGTTACTAGCTGAAAGTAACTGGCTTGGCCTTTTAATTAACGCTCTGGCCTACTGTTCATGAGATCCCTGATTAAACTCCCACCGGCGGCAGCAACCGAAAATAAAATCTATTTAGTGGACCAACTTATTTTTTATCCCAAAAAAGGAGACCAATTTAAGTCCTTGCTTGCTTAGAGGAGGTGCAAAACTCTGAAAGGTTATAGTGTCATATTAGAAAATCCGAGAGTTATAGGATTTTTCTATGATTAGGTGAACTCTTCTAGATAACAATAAAGGTGCCACAGCACATATTCACTTAAAATCTAAGGCTAGAGATCCTTTCAAAGACGTATCACTTTCAGGTAAAAATGGGCGTTGGCGAGATAAATATAAGTTTTCAGGATCAGAGCCCGATTAATTTTGTCAGGAGCCCAAGGTCCATCACATTTTCAGGGCCCCAAATCAAAATAATAGCTAAAAAGACTTTTCGGGCGTATTCGGAGCTTTTCTTGCATTTTTTAAAAACTTAGACTAATTAAACTTTTTATGTTTGAAGATATAATATCTTAAATATTTCTTAAAAAACTAGCCGCCTCTGGCAATCAGTGTGGTCCCCCTTAAATTTATGCTAAGTATCGCATCAGTGTACTTGTATTCATAATTAATTTATTAATTTAATCGTCCAATCTTTCGTCAAATCCAAAAATTCTGATACAGAAATCAAGAACTTACGCGATCATGGCAGCATTTCGTATATTTTTTGTTGTTATCTATTTCCTCTTTCTTGATAAATACCACTCACCCAGCTATTATGCCCATTTGCTTATCAGTTGCAATACTTTCGCTGATGCGGAGATTTTAAAACCTATTAAGTAATCTTTCGTAATTGGTTCCAGTGCAAATTGGCGTATTTTACATAATACGATTTTGTGCAATGGAGTGTTTCTTTTCTTTTTCTTTTTTTAATAAGCTATTATTGATATCCACATTTACATTCAATCATATTGTTGATAATATATTTTTAGTTTTATCTTAACTTTGACAGTACATTTGGTTACACAATATCAAAAAATATAGCATTATTCTCATCTAATTGTCTAGGATAATGTTTCATAATCAGGTTGCGTAGAAGAAACCGGGGCTTGTTGGCCTATGTTTTAAAATGTTTTTTATTTCTTTTATTTTATTAAAATTTTATTTATTTTTTGTTTGGACAATCAACGCACCTTACACCATAACGGCATAGGAAAAAAAATAAAAAAATTAATTAATAGTTTCTATATGAAGCTCAGAATGACATCAAGTCACTGGGCCAACCTGCACCGTCGAACGGGGTAGGTTGGCCCACTAAATAGATTTTATTTTTGGATTGCTAATGGAAATGATAAAACACATAACATATCATATGTAATTTTAATTTGGTATATAAAATATACAAAGGATAAGAAAAGACGTTTTGTTCAACTTAACTACTGCCCTCATCGAAATTTTTCTCATTATCATAATGAATGCAAACATAAACTATCACATCCACAGTGACATATGATTCATGTGCCCAATATTTGCACCTGGTACATTGAATCCACTCTTCTTCTGATTTACAATTTTTGAATGATATAAAACAGCGAAGACATAGGAAATTTCCTTTGTCTTTTTGTTCTTCTTCTCTGGATAGATTTACTGCTTCTTTGATTGATCTTTTGTTCAATATCACGTCTAGAACAACCACTTTCATTTATTCTTCTGGAACTTTTACTCTGTCTGATTTTTTAACATAATTAAGAACCATCTTGGTATCTAGAAGTGAAGAAATAGCTCCAGTACGCCATATACAAAATTTAAATTGGGACACATATTAATGCAAGTTGCTTTTAAAAAAATCTTAAATAATGTCACTTACAATTTTTATTTATAATAGAGAATACAATGAACTAATACAATAATTTTATAATAAAGTTTATCTAAATAAACTTTCCGAAACTTCCTAGCTATCAAGAAGCAACTACTCCTCGAGTCTCTTTTACATTACACCGTTTTTTCGTGAGCTATTTACGCAATAAAGGAAAACTTATTTTGTGAATTAAGATTAGTTATAAATTTTAGATTATATAAAAATTAGATTTTCGTGGAATTTTAATATTGCTTTTATTATTATTATTTTCTGTTTATAAAGCCGGACTGTTCCGATTTACGGGCCTAGATATTTGTCATATGCCTATTAGTTAATACCCGCCTGCCCAGTAACACACTTAATTAAGGAATTTTATTGACTTTTATAGGCTTATGAATGCAGAAAACAAACTGTTAGGCTGCTGGGCATGTTGGCCCAGTGAGTCAACATGCCCCGGGATAAAAATGGACCAACTTACCCCATATCGCTATTTTGGTTTTTGGTCGTCGTATCAAAATATTCTATTAATATTTAAAAAAAATAGTAGGTAGAAAATAAGCTCTGAACAACGGTCTTTTAGACTGCTATTCAGCTAAGTGAAATTTTAATTTAGAAACAAATCAGAAACAAATCAGAAACGATTATTTATAAGTGAAAAAAAATACCTGAGTAAAATTTAAAAAATTGAAGTGGCTTTAGTATTATTGCTTCTTCCCTGTTGACGCTGTTGTGGATGAAAGAAGACATGATAAGACACGTGTCACTTAGCTAGTAACTCTCCACCGGATAGTTTGAAAAACATGGCGATGAGCCAACGTGTCCCTATGGCAAACATGCCAGGTCTCTCCTACTACAGTTATCGTAACTTGCGTAACTCACTGACTTCAGCATTTATGCTTTTTTCCTACTAATTTTTAAGATCCGTACCACTTAACATCGGTACGTGGTACGGATGTACCGCTGGTACCATGAAAATCTGTCATGCCATGGAAATCTGTCATAGCCATGAAAATCTGTAACATATGCGAATGTAGAATGTGTGTTAATCAACATTTTATTCTTATGTGTATTTAACAATTATACATTATACACGCTCGTTTTGGCAGAGGATTGGTACTCATAAAAGATTCCTGGTTTGGTTCTTAATCGGAATTCTTTTAAGCTCTGTTGGACATGAAAATTCCTTCAACATTTTACCACCAACTCCAACGTTATCTTCGATTAATATGGTTTAGATTTCGTAATTACATGAAAAAGTCTGATTTAATACGAAATTTTTAATACTTTTCAACAGAATGTATAAATAGTGTCTAAGAAATACGATACTTAAATATTCCATCAAATAAAGTGGATTTTTGTTGAATTTATTTATTTATTTTATTAAATTAATCATCTTTTTAAATTAATATGTTATCTCTCAAACTATAATCCCGATATTATATAAAGCATAACTCATAAAATATTTAGAGAATAAATTCAAAAATTTTTATACCTGTATTTATAAGATTCTAAAAAAATATTTGTTTTACATGTTTGTAGATTACATATTCATTCTTATTTCATATTTAATACATATCGAAATGAATGAAAATCAAATAATTACGTTTGGAAAATTTAATATTAATACAAAAGAAAAAAGAAAAAAAAAAAGAAGGCATGTATTAGTAATAGCTGCAGAAAATACTAAGACAAACAAATTAAACTATATTAAAACATTAAATATGATTAAGTGTGTTAATCAAAATATTTTTTAATGTATATTATAAAATTTATAAACTTTTCATTACGAAACTTTAAATTATGTATTTGGAACTAAAATGTTCTTTAGAATGGAAATGGGAAGTGAACTAGTGTATCATTGATTAATAGAGTGATTATCTTTTGGTGTCATGGAATTGTCTTCATGTGTAAGTAATTTGTGGTTGGTTACAGATGTGCAAGATATTTACAAGTGGTGACTGCGTGTCACGATACATCCGTGTTTCAATATTAAGTGCTTCTAATTTTATGCCAATGCGAATTAAAAGAAAATGAAATAATTCCTGTGTCTACATGAAACTAGTCATTGGGGGCCACCGTAATGCTTACCCATCATGGATATGCATAATGTAAAATATTAAAACAAGAAATGTGTAAACTACTTATAAAATGGAATTGCAATTCGAATAAAATCGTGGCTTGATGACGTCATACACTTTAAAGGCTCGATTACTGAATTGCTTAAAAGAAACATCCTTATAACTCCAAAGATAATAATCCTATTAACTAGCGGTTTATTGCATCTGATTAAGCGTTTCATTTCCAATTAAAATATATCTTTGAATTGAAATTCGGATGAAACACAGGGTCATGAAAAATCGAGGAGTGTGATAAATAGGATTACAAATATCTCGGCAAGTCATTATCCGATCGACTTCATGCTTTATGCAAAATTTATGTTTTTTTTATTGTCTTTTATATTTACTCCTTAAAATAAACAATTTCGAAAAATTTTATATACCTTTTATCAGAACGAATATTTCGAGAGTCAGAAAAAAATAGTTCCGGATAATCGAGGTTACTGAAATTCAATAAGCTTCTTCCCATTATTACATACTAAGTACATACCAAATTTCAAGTCTCTATCTCAATTTTTTCGGGAGATAGAGCGTTTACAGAAACACAGATACACAGGCACACAGACACACAGACATACAGACACACAGACGGACGACAAATTTTTTTTTCTAAAAATATGTTTTTCGGAATCTCCAGTGTCTGAAACGTGTAAATCCGTCAATTTTTTTTTTCGATTTTCAAAACGATTACAAGACTTACCCTATACTACTTATGATGGGTAAGTAACAAGATAATTCGCGTACTCCTCAAATTCTTGTTTACCTCGTGGAGTTATCTGTGATATAGACGCAAGATATTCACGATTAATCGAAAATTGCACTTCAGTGTTTTAGTGAATAAGTAATATGCTGAACCTGACGATTTACAGAAAATACATATTGATTCTTACTGTCAAATTAGTGTGCCTTTCGGTGATAAATTTTGAGAAACCAAATTCAGTATATATTCTCATGATGAATTGAGATTGGCAAATTTCTCACCAAAACGTGCATGAAAGCATGTAATGTCTCCGTGGCCTAAACAAATGGTCCTAGTTGATGCATTGAGAATTATTAAAGAGTTCGATTTCATACTTGATCTGATTATTAATTATGCTTATTGATTTCTTTTTACTTAATATGACTTTCTCTTTCATTACTATTTTTTATGTAATAAAATAATCAAGTACTATCCTTTAATCAAACTTTTAGTGTTTTACAATTTATTTATTTTTTTAAAGTAATTAGAGCTTATGCATTATTATTATTATTATTATTATTTAACGGTCATGCCACTACTTATATCTTTAAAATCTTAAGTGAATTATAATATTATAAATCATATCTTTTTCAATCAAATCTTTTAATTATAAATCATATTTTTTTGGTTCAGTTCCTGAAGTTTAATAATATATTGGTAATTGATAGCCAGAATTTCCCTTAGTGCATATGGGGCCTTTTGGATTCATATTTGTACAGTTACAATTCATATTCAAAATTTACTTCGAAAAAAAAAATTTTTTTTAAGCAAAATTTCAAATATATATGAATTGTAACCTATAGAAATTTCAACAGAAATCGATTTCTAAGAGCTTCATATATACAAATCCAAAATCAGAGAAAATTCCTCTAAGTAGTTTTTGATTTATACTTAAAAACCTACCCTTGTTACAATCTGTTTTGCAATGAATACAAATAAATGTTACATCAGGAGTTCCCAAACATCAAACCTTCATAAAGTTCTAAACTATTTGACCGAATGATTTCCCTTTGGCCATCCTAAAGTAACATTTTCCAAAAAGAGCCATGCATGATGTCAAAATTAGGTTTTTTAATGAAAATTTCTAAGAATATGATAATTACAATATTAAGACAACTCTCTAAGCTTAGTTTTTTAACATAATTTGAAAGAAGGCACAATTTCCAGTCAAATGACTATCTTCTTCTTTTTTTCTGGGACAATTTGGTGATTAAAATATATGTTTTTTCTCCTTTTACTTACCCATCATACGTAGTATAGGGTAAATCTTGTAATCGTTTTGAAAATCGAAAAAAAAAACTTTTTGACGGATTTACACGTTTCAGACACTGGAGATTCCTAAAAACATATTTTTAGAGAAAAAAATGCCGGTCCGTCTGTCTGTGTGTGTGTGTCTGTAAACGCTCTATCACCCGAACAAATTGAGATAGAGACTTGAAATTTGGTGTGTACTTGGAATGTGATAATGGAAGAAGCTTATTGAATTTCAGTAACCTCGATTATCCGGAACTATTTGTTTCGGATTCTCGAAATATTCGTTCTGATAAATATAAAAATTATATAAAAATTTTCGAAATTTTTTATTTAAGAAGTT
The DNA here is from genome assembly GCA_963931845.1 of Maratus michaelseni. Taxonomy (NCBI): domain Eukaryota; kingdom Metazoa; phylum Arthropoda; class Arachnida; order Araneae; family Salticidae; genus Maratus; species Maratus michaelseni. The sequence continues at coordinate 413,976,871 of OZ007589.1, forward strand.
ATAAAAGACAATAAAAAACATAAAATTTGCATAAAGAACGAAGGCGATCGGATAATGTGTTGCCGAGATATTTGTAATCCTATTTTACCACACTCTTCGATTTTTCATGACCCTGTATTTCATTCAAATTTCAATTCAAAAATATATTTTAATTGGAAATGAGACGCATAATCCGACTCAGTAAACTGTTAGTTAATATGATTATCAATTTTGGAGTTATAAGGATGTTTCTTTTACGCAATTCAGTAATAGAGCATTTAAAGTTTATGACGTCATCAAGCCGCGATTTTATTCGAATTGCCATGCATTTTATTAATAGTTTACACATGTTTTATTTTCATATTTTATATTATGCATATCCATGATGGCTAAGTATTATGGTGGCCCCCAACGACCATATTGTTTTTTTCTGGCTAACTGTACCTGGGTCATTTTGCTTCAGTTGAGTGATTAGAAATTATACGAGCTCTCTCTCTCTCTATGTATTTTTTTTTTCTTTTCTGCAGACATTTTATTATTGTTTTATTTCGTTTCGTTTTCATTCTTTTTTTTTTTTTTTTTTTTTTTGCTCACATCCTTTTTGTTGTTAATGTTCACTTACAAGTTAACAGTGCTCGGATCTATTTTGGATCTGTTTTTGATCAGTTTTTAACTCTCTCGGCACCGATTTTTTTTTTTCCAATTTTGGGAAAAATTAATTTTACGCTAACAAAATTAAAAGTAACTATCGAAATCACAGAAGTTACAGTTTACTGAAATTTAACGAATGGGTTCTTTACAGAAATCTAACGAATGTAGTTATGTTGCGTGTTTTTCCTAAGTCTAAGGAATAATTAATAGGAATAAATAAATTAATAAGGAATAACTAATAGTCTAAGGAAGAATTTTTTAAGACGTTTGGAAAATGTCGTATTACAACCAGATTAAACAAACATAAAAAATTTAGTAGTATTTTTTATCTTTTATCACATATTACTAATTCGGAAAAGGAGTCCCTAATTTAAATTTAAAGAGTGAAACATAAGTTTAATACAAAAGAAACGCCAACAGTTTACTAATAATTAATAAAACTTTTATTATTATTATTATTATTAAATGCTGAAACATAAGTAACGTCATAATAGTAAATGTATCGGCATATGCTATCACTATTAGCTGCTGGAATTAACAAAAATAATTTTTTTTCTTTCAAATGTTGCAGTTCGAAGTAGGAGCCTCGTATGAGGCCCAGGGTGACGAGAGGGTTAAGAGTAGGGGAGGGTGGCTTAACACGATCCCCTTAATGGAAAATTTGTGTAAAATAACATAACTGTTTAAATAAAACTTTGGCCCTTTGCTAGTATGTTTTACACTATATTTTACATTATAATCATATTTTAATAATATTTTAAACCCAAAATGAGTAATGTAAAAAATAGATATTTTAAAAAAGGCCCAACGGATCATTTTACCCTCACCAAAGGGCAAATTAATCCTTCATTTAAAAATAATTGTAAATTGTTTTTTATCGACAAAATAAAGGATGTAAAAGTAATTATGACAAAGCATAAGTGTAATTCACGTCTAAAAACGTACTTCATTAAGTAAACCGTCATATTTATGTACATGAAAGACTCCATATCTAAATAAATATGAAAGTTAGTGCTTACCTTATAACAGATGATATAAAACCCAATTTTTAAAAGAAATATATTCAGACGCGTAATATTGCAATCGCTTGAATTTCGCCATTGCTTCTTCTTCACTTATCACAAATATTTTATGTGGTACCCTGTACCTTGCGCGACATGATCATTTATTTTATTATAACGACACACAGTTAAATCCTCCCATTTTAATTATCAACATCAGGCTTCAAAAAAATCTTTAGATAAATTTCATCTAATTTCATGGAGAAAAGAAACGTTAAAAGTATTTCTCTAGCTTACTTGCATTTTAACTTAAAACAAACAACAATATCTTTCGGCTCTTTTAAACAGCATTATATTTTCTTAATTATTGATATAAAATAAAATATATCAGAATTGAGAGAATAAAAACTATATAGCTTTCAGATAGAAAATATTCAACTTTTCATTATTTGGATTTCAAATCACGTCTCTCAATACTACCGTTAATAATTTTCTTAAAATTAAAGTTTTATAAGTTAAAACAAAGCCTGTTAAATTAACATGCAATAGGCTTTTGAAAGATATTATAGAAAAGAACATATACTTATCATCTTCAATGGTGAAAATACTCATCTGTTCACAGATTTTTATTCATTGCAGAATAATTCTTAAATTATGTTCATCATAATTAGCTCATTTTAATGCCGAACATAAGTTTACAATGTAAACTATTTTTAGATAAAGCATTTGTTTCTTAATTATGGTTATAAAACACGAATGTATAAGAATGTACCGTGTAAAATCTAGAGAATAATAAATATTTTTCCGCCTACAAAATATTAAACTGAAGCATTTATTTATTCTTGTATGCAAACTATATGAAAGTTTATTTTGTCAATATTATTAAGTGTAACTGATTTATGTGTTAACCATTTGAAATAAAAATATCATAGCTTCGTTTAAATTATTTTCCAAAAAAGAAAAAAAAAATCTTTTTGTACGTTAAGACTTCAAAAGTTTCCCACTCATTAGTATAAAAACATTCTTTGTTTTATTTTATGTATCTACTTTTAGAACAGAAACTATTATTTTATTTTCTTGATTTAGAACACAAATACAGGGTGATTTTTTTTAAATTTGTGAAAGTAAAACCCTATAATAAAAGAACCACTGATCCAAATGACCTGAAATTTCACCAGTATGCTCCCAAAGCAATGATTTTTTTTAGGCGTGGTTAAAAAAAAATTGCACCGACAGATGGCGCTGTATATGCAGTGAAGTCGGGAGACGAATTTACGCATGACACACGCACATTGGTGATAAAAAAAGGGAAGTACGCACAGCTCGTGTTCATTATTCTACAGATATCCTCGCAATGACTGTGCCATTGACAGACTGTGCGTTGTTAGTGAAACTGTATTATCATAATAATGACAGCGCAGCAACTGCTCTTAGGAGATTTAGGACACTTAAGAATTGAATAAAAGGTCCAATGACGGCAGAAGGCCTACGGAAGATGGTTTCTCAAAGTACAGTCCATTGTTTTCCTCCCACTGACGATATTCTTTGTTTCTGTTAACTTACAGCGCCATCTGTCGGTGCGATTTTAAGTTTTTTTTAACTACCCCTAAAAAATACCATTGCTTTGGGAGCATACTGGTGAAATAACTGGACATTTGGATCAGCGTTTCTTTGGTTATAGAGTTTTACTTTCACAACTTTAAAAAAAATCACCCTGTACTTAAGAATACAAAAACATAAGCTATTTAGAGACAAATAGGTAAAAGTAAATTACACGGGCTTTTCAAGACATAATTTGCCCTTGTTTTAACAAGCAGATAACACAAATATTATTTTAATATATGTGTAGTCTCTACAAAATTTGCACCAGCATGAAAAAAATTCAATTTTAAAGCTAAAGAAAATTAAAAGTTGTACTTAGAGTAAAACGCTGGAAAAATTTAGTAACACAGGTTTTAAAAAAAATACAAGTTTTATCTTCAATAATTAAATACAAAGAAAACTTTATTATTACAAATTTTAATTGCTGCAATTTTAATTGATTATTTGATGATTTATTGATTTTAATTGATTGATTTAATTGATTATTTGATGATTTATTGATTTTAATTGATTGATTTAATTGATTATTTGATGATTTATTGATTTTAATTGATTGATTTAATTGATTATTTGATTATTTATTGATTTTAATTGATTGATTTAATTGCTTGATTTAATTGATTGATTTAATTGAATATTAATTGAAAATTTTAATTGCTGCAATTGAAATTTGAAATATTATGAACGCAAGGCGTGAGAAATTTTCTATGGAAAAATTTCCAAGTATTAAATAGAAAACTTTATTGTTTATATAAACTTTCTTTGCGATTTGTTATAAAATTTAAAAGAAAATTTAATTTTTACTACAATATTGAAAACTGTAATTGGAGTAATAGAAGTTACAAAGAAGCAGATACACCTTACTACCTGGAGATATTGCTTTAGGCACTAAACATGTGCTTGTCAAAATATTATTAGTTTTCTTTACCAGTAAGTCTTTTTATTTATATAGGTTAGTGGTACCTAATGGGGAACACAGGTTTTATGTATTCGCTAAACAGAATTGGAATAATAATAGGGGTTATATTTTTATTTTATTTATTTATTTATTTATTTTGACAAATGTTAAATAAATTGCATGGAATTAAAAATTAAATATTTTAACTATGAAGAATACATTTATTCAAATCTTAAAACTGTTAATAAAAATTAAAAAAAAAATATTTTAGTTGTTGTTTATAAATGCAATTTATTTAAATACGTTCTATAGCCGTTTGGACAACGTAATTTGATTGCTAAAAAAAGTGGGAAAGACATGTAATTGAGAAAACAAATTGGTAAGTTTATGTGTTTATACTATATATTTAAGTTTTCTAGCCATAACAAACTGTCATTGTCCCTCATTTGCATAACTCATAAATAAATTGTAACGTTGTGAACCGGAAAAGCTCCAGAAAAATTGATTTTATCCTGAGAATATATTTTTCGTCTACAAAATATTAAACGTAAGCTTTTAATTATGATGTTTTAAATCTTATTTTCTGATAATTAATGTATATTAAAAGTAACAATGTAGAAAAAATTTAATTAATGCAAACAATAATATTAATACAAGTGGGTCATCGAAGATCGCTCAAAGGGTTTCGTTTAATATTCCTTTCAAAACACTTTATCTTTTCTTTAATAAATCTAAATAAATTTTCTTTAGCAACCAAAAAAAAAAAAGAAAATTGTTTTTTATAAAGTAAAAATTTACCGGTCTATTTTTTCGTTTTTTCAAGTATTCAAACCAGCCCGATAGCGGGAGAAGCCGGCTATTATATTCTGTCATAATAATATCTGTCACGCTGACTAAATGCGATATAACAAAATAATTTCAAAATTAAACATGTTGTGCACCTTCAAAATGTTAAAATATGCGAATATTTCCATAAGCGGATTTTTAACATGGTTCAATATGTTTCTCAAACTCATATATTTACTATTCTCTATTACTCATATTGATACTCGCTTTGTATTATTCTCAAACATCTGAAAAATTCGTTAAACTTCCAATATCACGTCAGATTTTCTTTTTAATTCTCTAATGACGTGATATGAATCTGCTTTGTGTACATACATATACTCATACTCCTTGTATTATTGAGAAATGTTTGAAAATTTCCGTTTTATTAACACTATGACGTCAATCATTTTTATTTCATATTAATCTTTTTTTCAATTAGTGAAACTTTTTATTTCATTTTCATTTTTCACGTGGAAATCGTCTGATAGAAAATTAATTATTGTAGAAAGAATTTCATCGTGGATTTTTAATTTTTGGCATCTGCTATAACGAAAAATGTTTAAATTTAATAGGAAAAGTCTGTCTGAATTTTGGTTCTTTATCTCTATTTATTAAAATAATACGAATTTTTCAAATTTAAATATTTCGAGCTCTTTATAGCTGGTATTCAGCTATATACCCAAAGTTTCAACTCTGTAAGTTACATAGTTTCTAAGAATAGCTCTGTGACGGACAGACAATGGAGCGAGAGTAATAGGGTTTTGTGAGATGAACGAAACCCTAATAAGAATATTAATAATGGGAAAGAATATCCCTTAAACGTAGATGATTTATGAGCTGGAAAATTAAGTGCATTTATATTAAATATTTTTGAAAAAGGAATATCTTTTACAGACTCTGGTATTTAAAAAAATCTTTTCTGATAATTAATGCATATTAAAAGTACCAATGTACAAAATAAAACAATTAATACAAACAATAATATTAATATAAGAATATTAATAATTTGAAAGAATATCCTTTAAATGCAGTTGATTTATGAACTGAAACATCTTAAATGAAAATTAAGTGCGTTTGTATTAAATATTATAGAAAAATTAATATCTGGTGTTTAAAAACTACTTTCTTGATAATTAATCTATATTAAAAGTAACAATGTAAAAAAAAATTCAAATAATACAAACAATAATATCAAAACAACAATAATATACTAATAAACATAATATAATTAAACAATAATATATACTAGCTGTTTAACCCGTTCTACGCACAGGAGTTCATGAATTTAATTCTAAAACCAAAATTTAAAATAAAAATCAGTACAACCAAATGTATTTATGTAAGATGTAAAAAAAAATATTTTTCTACTACTGCGCATTTTTTTAATAAAATTTAATTTATCATCGCTATGACAGCAGACGATAAAACGATATCTTTGGAATAAGGGAATAAATAGAATAAAAAGGTTTGTTGATGTTTGTGATAAAATGTTTTATGAATTAAAATGTTTTTCTTTATTTTTTTCAATTTAATAATTAAGCGTAATTAAATAATCTCTAATTATTTGCATGCGAGTGAAAAAAATTATCGTAATACCCGCTACAGCTTCTTAGTATTACAACGTGGCGTACGCAATATGTATATCTCACATTGCAGTAAACATTTATAACTCGTTAGAACTCGCGAGATTACGGGTTGAACGCAAAAAAAGGCAAAAATTCGTCAAAAACATTAAAAAAAAAATATATATATATATATTTATAATTTTCGAATTTTTCGCCCCAATGGTTTATGGGCCCTCTACCAGCAACCCGTGTGCCAAATTTGGTAGCCCTGCGCCCTGTGATTTCCGAATATTTGAGGTTACATAAATAGATACGCGCACGGATTTTAATAAGGTAGATAAGAATATTATTAATGAGAAATAATATCCTTTTAAATGTAGGTGATTTATGAACTGAAACATCTTTATGAAACATTCTGTATTTTTTCAACATTATGAAAATTAAGTGCGTTTATATTAAATATTTTAGAAAAAGGAATATATTTTACAGAATCTTTTGTTTAAAAACGTCTTTCCTGATAATCTATATATATATATTACTCTACAGCACGTGGCACAGAAATCGCGATTATTTGTTAATTGTTTAATGGCAACATCAAAATGAAACGCATCTCATTGGTTAGGTGCTGCCATCTACTAGAATAACACCGAAACGAACAATGATTTCAAATTGTAATTATAATTTGTCAACATTAACAATTAAATAGACATAATTTTATACATTTTTATTTGAAATATTAATTTTTGTAAGCATTTAACATTTATAATTAAAAAAATACAATTGGCAATAAAAAATTTAAAATGTAAACAAAGCAATGATTTTAAAAAAGGGATTTATAGTAAAAATGGAAAAGTCAGTGTAATAATTATCCCTGACCGTTTCATTTTTTAAACGTAACTGTTATACTTTTAAAATTTTAATTCTTATTTAATTTTTTTACAAGTTTTTAGTATAAATAAATATTATTTAGTCCTTTTTTTAAGTCCACTGCACTGTTATATTTTTCAATGACAGTCTGCCCGGGCAAAGCCAGGTGGGCCATCTAGTTAATCTATATTAAAAGTAACAATGTACAAAAAAATAAAAAATAATTAATACAAACAATAATATAATTATAAGAATATTAATAATGAGAAATAATATCCTTTTAAGTGTAGGTGATTTATGAACTGAAACATCTTTATGAAACATTCTTTATTTTTTTAGCATTATGAAAATTAAGTGCGTTTATATTAAATATTTTAGAAAAAGGAATATATTTTACAGACTTAGATGTTCAAAAGCTTATCCTTGTGAAGACTTTCATTATTCACCTGAAAATAATTCTTAAGAAGTATTTTTTTCTTATTTTTATTTTCTTTATAATGTAGAACAAACACTGTTAAGCTTCTTTTAAAACAGCACTCTTTTCTTGTTTTTGAAAATTCATCCGAGACCCTATTCTTAAAGTCTTTAATGGCATTTCAGGAATCTCTTTTCAAAATCTTTCTAATATCCCACGAGGTTGGTATTACTTCACCCACATATTACTTTTGATTTTTAAAAGTACAGTTAAGAAATACATTTTACATTAATATTTTATCCGTAATTTCGATTTTCATTTTTATATTTTGTTATCTGTTCTTATGAAATATCTCTGCAACTACATATTTCAGAATCTGACAGTTAACTATTTCATTAATGAAAAATTGATATTTTGTAGGAAGTAAGTTGTTACTGACAGTGGTGAGATAAGACGGTACCTATATTTGTACAAAACTTTATTTTTATAAATGATTTTAAAATCTGAAAGTAAAGAAAATTATGGATACCGTGATTTAATATTGAGATGTATAATCCATAGACATAAATTATGCCCCTACACTGTAAAAAAAAAAAAAAAAAAAAAAAAAAAAAAAAAAATAGTTTTTCGCATTGATCCTCGCAATTACTAAAAAAAATTTTCATTCTTACTCAGTTACAAGAAAATCTGTCAGAATTATTAGAAAACAGCTAGCAACGATCCCGGTTTATAATACCGGTTACTAAAAAAATCTGTGGAATACAAATTTACTAAAAAACTTTTAGTAACCTCATGATTTTTTTTTTTTTTTTTTACAGTGCACGCGTCTATTAATCCCCAGATTACTATTATTTTTATACTGATTAGGGCAACTTTGCCCCAGGTGAATCATATATATTATTTCTGTTGTCAACAAACTTTTTATCTAAGCAAATAGAAAACGTAGAATGATAAATGAGATACCATATGAAAGGATTTTGAAGCGGCGTATGACATTTTGCACTCACATTTCGTTAAAACATGAATTTTGATTAAAAAGTGTAAGTAATTAAACATTAAATCGGCATTATTTTCATGAATGGAATGAAATACTTTCCTCAAATTAGTGTTGCCACAAAAATAAAATACTGCAACAATGGTTATAAATAGAAAAAAAGGTTCAATGAAAATAATTATGATAATGGTTTGTTTAAAGAATGACAATATCAAGATAAGAGCATTCAAAATTTATATTATTTCAGTCCCGATTAGTTATTTGTCTTCAAAATAGGATTTTAAAATTATATTATTTAATATTTTTTTTATGTTTTAACAAAGCATCATGATGCAACTAATACAAGTGTTTTACCAATTTTACTTCAAACATAAATATTCATCATATTTCATGTTTCTATAACTTACAGTATTTTATGTACTAGACAACATTATGGAATTCCCAATTAAAAAATATATATATATATTTCGTGTTAACAAAATGCATACGTGAAACATAATAAGCTTCTCAATTTATTATTGGAATGTCTAAATTAAATAATTACCAACATTTGTATTCGTCCACTCATGAAAAATAATGATACCCAAAGACAATATTAAAGGAACAATTAAAGCCAGACACAAAATATAATTAAATTAGTTTTTTGTCATACTTTAAGCTGATTTGAATTTTCATGAATCATTAGTCATATGATATATGTAGATTTTGATTATTTGTATTTGATCAAATTTAATCTTCTTCTACGCCAGCCGTATCCTGAAAGAAAAGTTTCTTTATGATAATCTACAAGCATTTTAATAATTATATTTTTCAGAATTCATACATTAGGTAAATTTTAAGTACATAAAAGTTATTTGCGTGTGCATTTTTGTAAGTATAAACTTTTAAGTGCACTGCTTAAATTAAAGAGAAGCGATTTATTCTATTTTTAAAAACATAAACTCTTAAGTAAAGTCCGTTAAACTCAATGAAAATAAAATAATCATATTAAATGTAAAGACACAACAAGATAGATAATATATAATTCGTAAAAATAAAATCAGGTAATAGCAATATAAGATTACTTTTTTCTACATTAGGGGTTCATTAATCAGTCAAACTCTGGTAGTACGAGTACAGTTAAAACGAAAGCGCATTTAAAATGAGCAAGTTTCACGTTAAGAATGATTCATCATTTAAACTGTATTAAGATATTCATCTTTTTACTAGCTACAAAATAATGATCACGGTTGATACGAGCAAAACATCTGTTCATTTCAATGTGATTTTAGGCGACATGTAGGAAAGAATTGGAAAGAAAATCTTTATTACTAAACATTGGTCTCTCTCAACGATAATATTTCTACAAATGTGGTTCAAAATATAACAATTTATCAGTTTTACCACACAGAATTTCAATTTTCAAGGCGACAACCCCCCTTTCCACACACAAAAGAAGGCAAGGAAATTCGTGAGGTCTTGAAATAATGAAAGAAAGAAAGGCGATTTAAGGACGTTTCAAATAAAGCACATTCTAAAATTTACAGCTGAGCCATAGTTAAGAAGGAGCATACAAGGAAATTTATATTTATTTATTTCTTTAAATCAAAAATAATGACCGTATTGACTATACTTTTTATTTTTTCTAATATCCTTGTAAAAATGAAAAGCATATGGGAAATTAATAGCTCGAAAATTATAGTGACTAGTGTAATGTTAGCCGAGCTTTTCGAGAAAAAAAGGAAGTGATTAGATGCAATACTGTACGTCCATGTCCTTTATATGTACTATTATATTAAAGCAATTAATAGTAGTAATTAGTTTAATTATGTGTGTGTTATTAAGAAATTTATTATATTCAGCAACGTTTCGGGTAATGGGTAATACAAGTAAATTTGTAATTTCCTTGTATCTCGTATTAATTTAGCTCGTTTGTATAAATATACCAATTGCAATTATTTAAATGAAAGTAATATAAACATGATTTTACGATTCGACGCCAACTGAAATGTATTTTCAATATTATACGAAAGATTTCTTGAAATAATAAATACCTTTCTTATAGGAGTTTTACTATTATAACATTTCAGACAATCACATACTTTTGTTAATATCTACTAGCACACATCTTTTTAAAGCAGATTTTTTTAAATTTTATTTAAACGACCCTTTCTTTCATTAAGTGATCAACTTTGCAACAAGGTTTAAATGTACAGAATGAAATGTCCAGGTAACTTACTTTTTTTTTGAGGGGGGGCGGGTTGGAGGCTAATTACTATAAAAATACTTGTATAGTTTATAAATTTACATTATAATAGTATCGTTAAAACATTCTATATCATGTTTTTAGATGATCCAAATTGTTATTAATTAATACATATGTGTTATATATACATTTTAAATATTTGTGGTTAATCAAAATCTAATTTTCTTCTAGCCCAACTATATTCTATATACACATATCCGTTGGCGTTGACTCTTAAAATATCATTTATATTACATTCATTTAAATAATTGCCATTATTATCTTTATTCAGTTAAACGCGTTTAACAGTTACATTTCTCTAATAGCATTTAGTTATTAAAGGAATTTCTATTTTAAAGTATTTACAGATTATGAAAATTACACTGTTCAAATTAAAAAGCAGTATTTCTTCTCCTTTAATTAATATAGATAAGTTGTTTTCTTTGTTGTTTCCTTTGTTTTCTTTTGAAACTGGAAGTAGAATAACAACTGCTATTATGAAATACTCACTTCAATTATAGTAGCATAACAAGATAGATTATAATAATGCGTATAACTAAAAACAGATAATAGACGTATAAGATTATTTTATCTGCATTTATGAATATAATGATAAGAGTTGCAATTATTTAAATGAAAGTATTACAAATGAGATTTTAAGATAAGCTGCCACCGGAAACATATTTAAATATCATATGAAAGATTACTTGGAAGAATAAATAAATTTCCCAGAGGATCTTTACTATCCTAACATTTAATAAATTCACATACTACTATTAATCTTTACTCGCACACGTCTCTTTAAAGTAGATCCTAATACCCTTTTTTCCATTAAGTCATCAACTTTTCAACTAGAAGGCACCCCTTTTAATCTTAGTGATTTTAAGTAATCCCTTTTTTTAAAGGAAAAACAATAAACTATTTTTTGAAAAAACCTATGCTTGCATTTACAGCTCTGGTCTTTAATGGTATTTCTGAAATCTCACTTTTCAAATCTCGCTTCATATCCCATAAGAATGACATTGTTTTCCTAGCTCTTATTAAAAGTTTTCGTCAAACAATCTCTTGAAATATCTGAGGGATTTCTTTTTTTTTTCTCTTTTTCTTTTACATTTTATGTTTCGTTGTCATTACATTTACGTTTCGTTAGGAGGAAGGATAAATGCATTTTCTGCTTAAACATTAAAGATTTTAATATACCTAAAGATTACATGGGGAAAAAAAGTCGAGAATGATATTAAGTTTAATTTAAAAACATGCATTTTAAATGTGCACTGCTTGTTATTTTTATTGAATTCGTATAAGAATTGTATCATTTATATTGCATTTTCTCTTTATTTCTACATTGTTAGTTTAAATAATGCTTTATGTTATGATAATAAAGATGACTTATTTAAATAAGGTTTTATATATTTAAAATGTTTTACCTATTTCATTGTAGGCTGAAGTTGTTTCGAAACAACGAAAAATTTTCTTTTGGTCAATTTCCTGAGAGTTTAAAACCCTTTTAGCTTTTGAGGGTTTTCCTATATTTTCATAAGTTAGCTTGTAAATCCCAGGATATATATATATATATATATATTAATCATAGTTTGATGTTTTAATATATTTCATATCCCCTCATTCTATATACGGTTCAAAAAATTATTTTGTTAAATATATTTTTGTCTACAGCCATTTTAACATCACTTCAAGTAACGGAAAAACACATGTCTAAGTTTTAAAGCCTCTCAACTGGGGGATAAATGTCAAGGTATATTTTGGAAAGAAACTGGATTTTGAAGCAACTTCATTTATATTAAACAAAAAAAAATCATGTGTCAATCACAGATTATGAAACACTTTCCAACACACATTCAAAATACTGTGACAAAACTTCAACATTTAATAAGATGATAGATGATATCGAAGTAAATAATTTGGAAAACGCATAGAACATTTGATATCCAAATTTCAGCAATTACCATCTATAGTCAGTGAAATATTCGAATTTCCTTTGTGCAGACCTGTATATGATCTAAAGATTTGTATATATAAGGTATCTGATGATAATATGGCCAATGCTGGTAGTATTTGCCAACCCTCAATAATGTTATTAATTTCGGTGGAATCTAAAGGATAGCCCTTGAATCTAGTCGCTGGAAGTCAGAAGAACATAGTTTAGTACCGGGTTGCCTGAAATCTTTGATCACATGCACATGAAGGCAGTAATTGTTGGTTCGTTGTTAGTTGCGTTGGTATATTATAAATTTGTCTCTGATAAGTACTGATATAATTCAGGTACTTTTCTGATTTAAACAAAGTATTTGTATTTACTGCTATACATAACATTTTAGCTGGTTTAATGCTCTTTTTAACTGTATAAACGAATTTCAAAATCGGAGTGCGCAGACAGAATTACGAACACTTTTATAAAATTAGTTTTTGTTGGCAATATGGCCAAATGGTCGAAAAAGCTATAGATATGAGAATATGTGTTGTTTGTCGTAATTAAGTGCATGATAAATGTGTCGGCCTTACCAGTTAAGACACAAAAGTTTTCATTTGCTCTACGCGTTAAAAAACAAATTAAAAATACATTTTTTCGTAAATTAATTAAAAAATTTTTTTAATTTTTGTCTCAATTTATTTTATATTAATTTTTCTATTATATTGATAAATTATCAAAAGATAATTTTTTGACTAATTGGGGTTTTTTCTGCGTTAAATATAGACCTTTCCATTTTATCGACTTATTACCTGCATATGGGCATATTACCTTCATCAACTAGAATTTTTTAACAAACTGAAAAAGTGTAAGTTTTGATTAACTTAAATTTTAAAATATTTTTCCAGTGCTAAAAAGGGCCCACTTTCTTAGTCAATTATTATTATTATTTTTAAAACTAGTTATTACTACTTTTTAAAAATATCTACCTTAGGGTGGCTATATTACCTGCAGATACCTTACTACAGAATATTCAAAATTTTAGTTCAATTAAGAAACTCTTGACCCAGTAGAAAATTTCCTTTCAGCAATTTCTGTCAATAACCTTCAATGTACTCAAATTATGATCTATAGAATTGATACACTCCAAGTAATATACAAAAGAATTAGGTAAATTTAAAAACGCATAGAACATTCGAAAACCTAATTTCAGCAATTACCATCTATAGTCAGAGAAATATCCGAATTTCCTTTGTGCAGACCTATATATGATCCGAAGATTTGTATATATACTACAGAGTATGCAAAAATTTAGTTCGATTATGAAACACACGACACAGTTGAAAATTTCCTTTCAGAAATTTACGTCAATAAGCTTCAATGTGCTAGAATTATGATCTGCAGAATTTATACACCCCAAGTAATATGAAAAAGAATTAGATAAATTTAAAAACGCATAGAACATTCGAAAACCTAATTTCAGCAATTACCATCTATAGTCAGAGAAATATCCGAATTTCCTTTGTGCAGATCTATATATGATCCGAAGCTTTGTATATAAACTACAGAGTATGCAAAAATGTAGTTCAATTAAGAAACGCACGACACAGTTGAAAATTTCCTTTCAGAAATTTACGTCAATAAGCTTCAATGTGCTAGAATTATGATCTGCAGAATTTATACACACCAAGTAATATGCAAAATACACTGCTCAAAACAATTAAAGGATATTGCAGTTTTAGGTGGATTTTGTATCTGGGAAACTTTTTAGCTGATTGATACATGGTCGACAGACATAGTAGGTTATATGAGAATAAATTACACATGTCTGGCAGAAAAAAATGCATTTTATTGCGCATTTGTGTACAAAAGGAAAAAAAACACAATTTGTGCATATGAGAAAAAAAGAATAAGAAAAGGTGTTTTCTTCAAAGAAAATCATTTTCAGTAGGGGGTATGGTTTCCACGGGCGGCCAGCAACGTTGAACACCTTTGAGGCATGGACTCAATGAGGCTATTAATGACGAGTTGGGGTATTCTGCCCCACTCTTCCAGAAGAGCTCTTTCCAATTCTTGGAGAGTTTGTGGGGGTTGTTGGCGGCCAGAAACTCGTCTTCCTAGAGCGTCCCAAACGTGCTCGATTGGATTCATGTCTGGAGAACACGCTGGCCATTCCATTCGAACGATTCCTTCCTCGAAAAGGAAATCCTCCACCAGGTTTGCACGATGTGGCCTGCAGTTATCGTCCATTAAAATGAAGTTATCTCCGATTGCTGCAGCGTAAGGGACTACAATAGGTCTGAGGATCTCATCCCTATATCGGCGACCAGTCAGAGCTCCATCTCGAATGATGTAGAGGTCAGTGCGCCCGTCAATGGAGATGCCACCATACACCAACACTCCTCCACCGCCAAATCTGACACTTTCGTGCACGAACGCAGGATTATTCCTACTGCCACGGTCCCTCCAGATGAAAATACGCCTATTATCCGGATGCACAGAAAAACGGGACTCGTCAGAAAACAGAATATTGCTCCATTCATTTCTCCTCCAGTTGATATGCTCGGTTGCCCACTCCCTGCGGTCGCGACGATGCCTTGATGTTAATCTAACACATACCATCGGTCGGCGCGCATACAGACCTACAGCATGGAGCCGGTTTCGGACAGTCTGAGTTGAAATCGTGGTGCCTGTGGCCGAGCGAAGGTGTTGTTGGAGAAGAGTAGCGTTCATGTTTCGGTGTCTCCGAGCTGTTAACGCTAAATACCGATCTTCATTGGGCGTTGTTGCCCGTCTACGACCTTGCCCTGTCTTCGGCCTGCACATCCACTCTCCAAAAAACGGTTCCAGATCCTGGAAATGACACTTTGTGACACTCCAATGGCTTGCGCTACTTCGGCTTGAGTTTGGCCCCCTTCTAACCTACCAACAATTCTCCAAGCTTCTGAATCTGTCAAATGACTTCGCTGAGACATCGTACTCATCGAAACAAAGCAATCACTGAATGCCGATCATCCTTGTCTTCATTCTCTTTTATCCAGTTGAAAGTCAAGTTTCATTCGCTGCCGCTGAAGCGACGTTTTTGACGTCGAACTCAAAATTTGCATACTCCACAGTTTGAAAACCAGAAAAATTTGCATTTGTGATTCTCTTCTTCTATTTTCGGCAAAAAAAATTTCGTAGTAGACAGTACTGCAACCGAATTCTTTGTGTCCTTGTAAATTAACGTTTAATGCTATGCACACGGTATTGTACAGTAAGCATTTTGTAGTGCATCTCAGTAATCTATATACATTTTTAAATGTTTTAAATAGTGTAACATCATTAAAATACGCTGCAAAAGATTTCTACCAAAGACCATAATGTAACGACATTCTTTTGAGTGCACGTGCAAACGAACTTTGAATACCGAATATACCATGCTAAATCTTAATAACATATATGAATTACATGATAATCAGAGTTTTTTATACAAGTTAAAGCACGGACAGATAGACGGCCAAACGGCAAGAAAAAAACAGACGGCCAGGCAAACCGAATTCATTAACAATTTTCAACTATGTTGGGAAATCTTAAGAAGTAAAATTGGAAACAAACTGCCTGGAATTTCTCTTATTATTATATTTTTTATTAATGAAATATTATTTCATAGTTTTCTCTGAAATATCTTTTTTTTTTGCAAATTACTATTCTATCTAGATAATTAACAAAGTATGTATGTTAACCGTTTTCCAAATACAATATTCAACTATGTTGGGAAATGTTAAGAAGTAAAACTGGAAACAAACTGCCTAGAATTTGTCTTATTATTATATATTT
The DNA here is from genome assembly GCA_963931845.1 of Maratus michaelseni. Classification (NCBI taxonomy): domain Eukaryota; kingdom Metazoa; phylum Arthropoda; class Arachnida; order Araneae; family Salticidae; genus Maratus; species Maratus michaelseni. The sequence goes on from OZ007589.1 coordinate 413,993,641, forward strand.
TATTAATGAAATATTAATTCATAGTTTTCTCTCAAATATAATTTTTTTCGCAAATTACCATTGTATCCAGGCAATTAACAACGTAAGTATGTTAACCGTTTTCCAAATACAATATTCAACTATATTGGGAAATGTTAAGAAGTAAAATTGGAAACAAACTTCTTGGAATTTGTCTTATTATTATATTTTTTTATTAATCAAATATCAGTTTATAGTTTTCTCTCAACTATTTTTTTTTCGCAAATTACTATTGTATCCAGGGAATTAACAAAGTAAGTATGTTAATCGTTTTCCAAATACAATATTCTAATTCATTTTATTAAACATAATAGAAAATAAAACAATAATACAAATAAAATGAACCTACAAATCTTATGACCTATAGAATTTCAAAAAAAAAATCAAATGGTATTATATTACAAACTAGAAAGTAATTAATAATTTGGTAAGAAATATGTTTAGCTTGTCGATTTTATAAAGTACTGTCGTCTACTTAGTTTTGACAACTTCCTTACATGACACTGTAGCATTAACGTAAAATAATTTCAAGCTACACTTTAAAGGTTTTATTTATATTTATTTATTTATTTATTTACTTATTCATATTTATTCTTTTTTTTCAGTTGAATATTTGGAAAGATATTATACAAACTCGAAAATACAAAAACAATACATAAGTTCTGCAGCTTTAGTGAAAATAATAATATATACATATTTTTTTTGTTGTAAATATTGTGTAGCAGTGGGCATTCTTTTCAACCATCTGTTGGTTTGGTACAATGAGTGAAGTACAATAATATGGCCAAAAATGTAACGGTTATTTTTGAATCCGTTTTAAAGTTGTACAGTTTAAAAGGTTTTGCATATTGGGGTAAAATACATATTGCTTATTAAATTCAAGAAAGTCATAACTCATAAAGCGCAGTCCTGTAAAAAATGAAATTGAAGTATTTTAATTAATATTACTCCGGATCAAAATATATAGACGCAACCGTGTTGTGAGAAATATTATTAAAATAATCCCCAGTAATAATACCTAAGGATTTTACATTTTATTTTAACATGTAAAGTAGATATTAATATAAAACGTTTTCGTTTAAAGCTTGATTGATATACAGTGCACCTAAATTAAATACAATTTAAGTAGTTAATACAGCTTCAAATTAATAACAATAATGTCATAGCTATTTAAATATAAAAAATTAGTTATGTTTAGTTATGGCGTTGTTGTATATATGAGCAATATGTCCTCTCTAGCATGTAAAAAGCACAAAATTTCAAAAATTAAAGAATGAGAAAATATATACCTTAAGTACGTTTGTTATTTATTTTCATAAGTTCCGAGAACGAGAATTAAATGATTTTCTTAAATTAACCTCCAAATTCCTATAGGTAAATTTATATATAAATTTTTAATTCATAGGTTTTATCGTAATGTTTTCACTAAAACAGAGTAATAAAAAACAAACTTTATTAAAAATTATATGCCATAAAGTAAGAGAAACACAAATTCAAGATCACGTCACAGCAACTCGAAACTCTACAATATCAATTCACTTTAACATTCAGGAGAAACAAGTAACAGACTTCAAGATCACATCACAGCAACTCCAAACTCTATAATATAAATTTACTTTAATATTCAGGAGAAACAAGTAACAGACTTCAAGATCACATCACAGCAACTCCAAACTCTACAATATAAATTCACTTTAATATTCAGGAGAAACAAGTAACAGCCTTCAAGATCACATCACAGTAATTCCAAACTCTACAATATCAATTCACTTTAATATTCAGGAGAAACAAGTAACAGACTTCAAGATCACATCACAGCAACTCCGAACTCTACAATATCAATTCACTTTAACATTCAGGAGAAACAAGTCATAGACTTCAAGATCACATCACAGCAACTCCAAACTCTACAATATCAATTCACTTTAACATTCAGGAGAAACAAGTGACAGACTTCAAGATTACATCACAGCAACTCGAAACTCTACAATATCAATTCACTTTAACATTCAGGAGAAACAAATAACAGACTCCAAGATCACACCACAGCAACTCGAAACTCTACAATATCAATTCACTTTAACATTCAGGAGAAACAAGTAACAGGCTTCATGATCACATCACAGCAACTCGAAACTCTACAATGTCAATTCACTTTAACATTAAGGAGAAACAAGTAATGGAAGTACTACTTTTTTGACATTTTTATGCCAAAAAAGAAGTGAAACTCAAATACTTGCTTATTTCGAGGTGGTACACAACTTTGGAAGGTTGTATCATATCAGAAAATCCGAGCAATATGAGACTTTTTTCTGTGATTAAGTAAAATTTCTAGATACAATTAAAGGAGCTATGGTACACATTCACTTAAAATCTAAGCATAGATGTCCTTTCAAAGACGTGTAGTAGACAATGAGTTTTGGAGGGTTTATGTAAAACGAGTTAATTGATTTTTTTTTTTCTGAAATTAGACATTTTGAAAATATTTTATTTTGTAAAATTGGCTTTTGGAATGATATGACCCTTGTAGAGCTTTATGTATAGTTTACTGTATAAAATACGCTTGCATATATTAATGGGATTTTTGTACCTGCATTTCATGAAATTTTAACTTAGCTTAAATATATAAAAATGTTTTCCATTGCTGTAAAAAAAAGATCCATTATATTTGCTTCCGCTGGGCTAACTAATTATTTTAACAAATGTAGTATTTAAACAACTGACAGGTCCGAGGTCTAAATATTTGAAAATCACATCACCGCTAATTTAAATGTATATAACAGCTAAATGTTACTCTGAAGTACTACGTGGGGATAAATATAATTTATGTAAATTATAAAAAAAATGGATTTATAATGCAGCTTTACATTCCTAAAAATTCATATTTTAATCTCTATTTAAATAGAGGAAGCTTGGATATATTTCTGAGATTAAATCCCAAAGGTAATTATTCATACATAGAAACAAGTGAAATTGAATCAATACAAACATATCTATTTAAATTTAAAATGTTTCAAAATTAAATTTGCATTTGTATATGAATATTCGTTTACTATTTAAACATGATTACGGCTAATTTAAAACGCTCTCAACTGTAATGATGTAGATTCTGCATTTTTCATGCTTATTTTAAACCTCTGTTATTCAAAATATTTCGAAGGTTTTTGTTTGCCGTATATCTGAAACGCATTTGAAATTCATGATTTTAGAATATGTTTAATGTTTAAAATTTGTATTAAATCTTTGTATAGTAATAAAAATGTTAGCAATTTATAATTTATGGCAGTTTTCTTTAATGCTCTAAGCTATTTTTTCCCGTCTAGATGCAATTATTTATACATAGAAAAGGATAATGAAAAGTCATAGTCTAATGTAGATGTCAGAACGAAATGAGAGTTAGCGATGGAGATAAATACAGTCCCTTAAATCCGTATTGCTAAAATCCAGAAATTGTGCGTATTTTAGAATTTTGTGGATTTCTGGTTATTGTTTTGTTCTCATTTTTTAAACAATAATTTGAATTTAACAATGCACTGTAAATTATAATGAATGCTTACAATAAAGTAAATAATAAAAATTAAGAAAATTTGAAAAACATTTAAAATATTAAAAGTAAAGATGAAGTAAATAATTAATTATGCATAATGATGATGAGATAATTTTTTCTGTAATTATTCAGTGAAACTCGCCTTATAAATGTACACTAATAATCCACATCAAAATCGTAAAATAACAAAGTTTTCTTTCATGTTTAACCATACTTAATAATAAAAAAAGTTTGATTGATACGTAAATTATTTGGTAACATATCGCAGTCGCCACTGATATCAGCACTATCTTGAATTTTTTTCAAAAATAAATGTATGCTTCCTTCATGCGACAACATGAGTCGAATCATATTAACCAGAATTACGGATTAAAATGTGTACAGAATGATATAAAAATATTTTAAAAAAACCTTGAATTTTACACCCGCATCTTAACTGTAAGTTTCATTGTTTACATTGGAAACGATGTGCGGATTATAGATATTTGAGGATTTTAGGGTCGCGGATTTGAGGGAATCTACTGTATATATAAATAAATATAGACATAGATGGAGAAATAGACAAAAATAGAGAAATGTGGTAATGGCTTATATTAAAGAGAATCTTTATTAATAATCCTTAGAAATGTCTCTATAATCCATTCCGTTGAATACTGTTTGTAAAATGTAACTACTAAAAATAAAGACATAAAAAGTTTCGTACGAGGGTCACACTGATATTGTTCAGATATAGATAAATGGCACAAGCTCTCCAAGACCAATGCACTTTTGTATACAAATTTTCCAAAGATTAAATGCCTCATGCCATCCACTTGAGGGGTTCGGGGCAAGAGAGTGCTAAGCCACATTTTTGAACTTCTGAGATGCTTCAATTTGAAAATTTGATCCAATACTCAAATCAAGATATATAAGATAATTTTTTTCACTAATGTCTTAGTAACATTTGATATATTCTGAGTAACAATATGGCACTACTTTAATGATATTTATATTACATTTTCTTGTAAATGAACTATCTGCATTGGGGGCATAAACATCTGGTGCAAAACGAAACCTGAGACATAGGCTGCTACCAAGTGACATTAAAAAGATATTATATGTAGGGATATTATAATTTACAATATTAAACTACAGATTACAAAGCTAGATTTCTTTCACCAAAAATGTGGTTTGGCACGTTCTTGCCCCGACCCCCTCATTTCATGAAATATATGAAAAATATGTTTTTATATTATTATCAGTCTCATCTTCGAAATGAAAACGACGCCACAGTATTTTTTTAGATAAAAAATAGCCAAAAGTCACGCATAGGATGATCAGGAAAATAGGGTGCTTAATGTTTTTTTTTGTTTGTTTGTTCAATAAATTCGAGTGTAATCCTTGCTAAATGAAATGATGCATTTTCATGGTAAAGTATGAGACCCATAACATTCACTTATTTAAGAAAGTCTGGAAGACAGTGGGTAACAATTAGCTGTAACTGTCTTCTCTCCCTTTAGTTTTACGGCTTTAGCTAGCCTTGTACTTCTGAAGAACACGGCATACATTACTTTTACCATTGCTCGTTGTATTTTCAACATTGTTCGCTTGGGAAGTCTTCAAAGACCTATACTTTATTTTTTTGACGTAGTGGAACTTCAAAAAAGCCATAAGCCGTCACCAGTTATAATTTTAGAAATAATGCTGTGACACCATTATTAATTAATTTTATGATTTCTTTACTGATTCTAATATGCCCTGCTTTTGAGTGTTCTTATAAATCATGGAGGACTAAAGGCAAACTAATTTATTATGTGCAGCTATTTATGAATAATTTTATCTATATCTTTGTATCCCATGTTAAGTTTCTTCTATATCATTTGGTAAGTACAGCGATTATCATTTTTCGTACCGCAACCACATTTTATGAGATTACAGCTGAGAACGTCTTCTTGTATGATCTTCACCTAGGAGAGAATTTCGACTTCTTCTAAATTCTGTAAAACACCTGAATACAGTGGCAGCAATTGGAGCTATATTTTCCGTATGCCAAATGTAGACGTTGAAGGCTTTTTTCTTGATTTAGCGTCTATTTAAAATCATAGAAAACTACAGCTCGATAATGATCTACCATCAATTTATTTTCCTCTTCTTTCAAAATTTATTTTACGATAGCTAAATTGCAATTGTCGCCACAAATTATCATCTACGGACACAAATGAGTTTAAATTTAGATATCCGACAAATAATTTTATCGTTGCATCAATGCGGAGCTTGGCGACATGCATTTGCTTGGCTGCGCAAGGAAATGGAATGACTGCTCAAAGGATGCGCACTTCCAACGGCTCTCGATCTTGTTAAAGGACTATCCTCTTACTGTGTATAGAACTTCTTCTTCTACTGCTGGAATTCTGTGATATCTTACAGTGCCTGTATCACGCCTGAAAGCATAAAACGATCCAATTGAGAACAACTCCCGATGAAGAAGCTCAAATGTTCGGCGATCCGGCAAATTTCTACCCGGGAATCGTTCCATGGACATCCTTTGAGCAGCCGCTCGATTTCCTTGCGCAGTCCCATACATGAAATGCATGTCGACAATTTCTGCATTGATTTAATATGCATGTTGCTCGAAACCCGTGCGGAGAATGACGATTGAAGCCAGCAAAACACTTTCATCAGCCGAATTTAACAGTGCCCTCTACAGCTTCAACACTGCATTTCGACACATTCCTATACGAAATCGGCTTATTTAGGTCCCCTCTACCTGCCTTTAATTTTTTGACATATAGTTCTGTACCACCCTGTATATACTTAAAAATGACCTATGTAAATGTTTTTCAAAAATCGAATTCTAGAAGTTTCATATATGCTAATTCAAAATTACATCCCAATCCGCCAAGAAGTTTTTGAGTCATGCTTCAAAAACTACCCGCATTGCAATCTGTTTTTGAATGATTAAAAATGATTTTAACTGTAGAAGTTCCAAAAGTCAAATTTCCATAATTCTTAAACTACTTGACCGAATGTCTTCTTATTTTAAAGGAGAAAATTAAAGTTACCGAAGAATCCTGTTTTAATGTCCAATTTGGTGTTAGTATTGAAAAATTTCAAGTTTGGTACATTTTCTATATGTAGACGACCCCTTAAGAAAAATCTAAGTAAATCATTATTTAGTAAATTTTATTACTAATCAATCAGACACATTTTTATACAAAGAGTGCGGCAGAGATAGTAAAGGATGGTGCTTTTTTATTTTCCAAGCTGATTTTCTAGTTTTTCATTGAAAATATAGGTAATTTGTTGTTTGAATAGTTTCTTATTCTTTATCAAAACAAAGTTAAAGAGTAATCATAGATGTTTTCTGTTACTTATAGTAAGTTTTTTATCCTTCTTTCGAATTAAAGCTTATAATAACAATGAAAGTTATTAATTATACGAAAAGAAGAAAACATACATGGTGGCCTTTAATTAAAACAAGTTTTACAATTCTAAAAGATTCAATAATACATAGAATGTATTTGTATAACATCGTATATACCAAGCAATGCTAAAACAAAATCAAAAAATATATAGAGTAAATCTGAGATAGATGCCATGATTTTGGGTTCATATAAATTTTTGATCCCGGGATGGGGAGGGGGAGGGCGAATTTTCATAAATATCGCATTTAGTTAACCGTGCCCCTAGCTGCGGGTTTATCGCTATTTGATACCATTTTTAATATATACATATCTAATGATCCAATTCAATTTAACTACTTCTATTTGACAAATTTAACTTTTTTAGTTTCCTCCGTAGCACTTAATTGCTGAGATGAATAGATAATTACCATTATTTCAGAATAGTAACTTCAGCAATTTTTTTTAAAAGTTCCAAGCATTCTACGATTTCCAGTCTTTGAACAAGTAGTCTTAATTAGTTGTTTGAAAAAAAGCATTATCATCTCTCCTCCCCCCTCCCCTTTCAGGGTTTTTTTTCTCTAGCTATGCCCTGTTTCCATAACTCAGCAACTAACTTTCCAATTTCAATGCAACTGATTCCAATATTGTAATTAACTTAATAATCACCCTCTATAACATTAAAGTGAACTTCTGAGTTGTATATGCCACGCTTTTTGAATAATAACTTCAGATTTTTTAAATTCATTTCAGAGTATATCTTGGCCTACGGTCCCGATTACGACGGTGTTTGGCTCATTCGACTTGATATCGATAGCCTTAAATATTATAGTTCCACGTTTTACCGCTAGAGGTGTTTTCCTATCTCTGGTTCTATGGACCCGATTAAGACGAGATTTGGCTCATTCGACTTGAATTTGATAGCCTTAAAGATTTCAGTCATGTTTGTATAGAACAAATTGTTATTTTCACCCGCCCGGGCAACACCGGGCGGGTCAGCTAGTATATATACATATTTTACTTTACAAAATAACCTTTTCGCTTTTTATTGTGTTTTTATGCATTACATTGTAAGTATTCTTTTTTTTATTTTGTGTCAACGTATTTTTATAAATAAATAATAAAATGTCTTAAATGGTAAAATGCTTATTGTATACAAAAAAAATCACATTTTTTAAAAGGAGAAAGAACCTTGTAAGTTATAATATACGAATAACAATTCACTTTCTTACATTTTAAATTAACTAAAAGATACTTAAAAACTATGCTCAAAGGCAAATAATTATGACATTAAATATTTAAAAATTAAAAATTTTGCTTTCGAGAAAAATTATTATGTAGGCTAAGATAAACTTTTATAGTTTTTAAAAGTGACACAATAACTTTCTGCAAATTAATATAGTTTTTTCTGAAATAAAATCAAATTTAATTCAGAATATGTTGCTTCAAGTACTATTTAAACATTTTTATTTCGGGATATTCTCGGTATAAAAATAAAATCTACCAAATACTTTTTATAGAATTTTTTATTAACGAATGGAAATATATTACAAAAGAACTTTCAAAAGAAGTCGTACGCAATCCCAGAGAAACAATGGATAGCAATAAAGCAATAAATATATGTATATGTGTAATTTGCCTATTTAATAAATGCAAATGACTTTTTAATGCAATATAGATAAATTGAATGACTAAAAACGATTCTCAGTTGTTGCAATTTATACTAAAATCGCGAAACATGTCTGAAATAAATAAATAAATCATTTATCATAAAATTTAAGCATATTGAAAACTTCGATGGTAGTCAGAAAATAACTAAAACTCATACGAAACAGAAAAAGAGGATAATATTTGAATTATATTAACTCGACTAATTTGTTCTGTTGTAAATTAGTTAAAATTTATACGAATATAAAAATGGTGCGTCTATTCCTTTCCACTTGATGCTGGAAGCTGTAAATAATTGCTCTCAAAAGTGTAATTATGATTTTGTTGTTTTTTTTTAATAGTTTGTTGCGCTAAAATTTGACTAGTATTGTCCTTCATTAACTATTTAAATACCCATATACATTATTTTTTTGAATATGTCTCGTCACATAATTGCAATTAAAAGCTAATAGTTCTATATTTAAGCTAATACATAATGTTTGGTATTTTTACTTACCCATTGTACGTAGTATAGAGTAAGTCTTGTAATCGTTTTGAAAATCGAAAAAAAAATGTCGGATTTACACGTTTCAGACACTGAAAATTCTGAAAAACATATTTTTAGAAAAAAAAAATTGCCGTCCGTCTGTTTTTGTGTCTGTGTGTGTGTGTGTGTCTGTAAACGCTCTATCTCCCGAACAAATGGAGATAGATACTTGAAATTTGGTATGTACTTAATATGTAATAATGGAAAGAAGCTTATTAAATTTCAATAACCTCGATTATCCGGAACTATTTTTTTCGGAACCTCGAAATATTTGTTGTGATAAAAGGTATATACAAATTTTCGAAATTGCTTATTTTAAGGAGTGAATATAAAAGACAATAAAAAAACATAAATTTTCCATAAAGCATGAAGTCGATCGGATAATGAGTTGCCGAGATATTTGGAATCCTATTTACCACACTCTTCAATTTTTCATGACCCTGTGTTTCATTTAAATTTCAATTCAAATATATATTTTAAATGGAAATGAGACGCTTAATCCGACGCAGTAAACTGTTAGTTAATATGATTATCCGTTTCGGAGTTATAAGGATGTTTCTTTTACGCAATTCAGTAATAGAGCATTTAAAGTTTATGACGTCATCAAGCCACGATTTTATTCGAATTGCAATGCATTTTATAAATAGTTTACGCATGTTTTATTTTCATATTTTATATTATGCATATCCATGATGGGTCAGTATTACGGTGGCCCCCAACGACTAGTTTCTTTAAAAGTTAATTTAAAATTACATAAATATTAAATTCCTATTCGGAATAACACAAGGTTCTTTTATGTTTGTATCAAACTATATCTTCATTATATGAGTTCGTCATGATTTTTTTCTCTTGTACTTCTCGACAAATTCAATCATCCATACTAATTTTGTTGCAAATAATCGTGTAAAAGTGACATAGATACCAATCAACTGAGAATAATGTCTACTTTCAGTACTAATTTCATCCTATGAACTGAAATTAAGTGTCAAAAGTCGGTGTTAATCATTTGAAAAATAAAAGTTGGTGCAATGTTTAATATGTATACAATCTACGAAGCATAATTTATGATTTAATACCACACATTATTCGCAGTCGATTGGAATCGAAACCTTTATAAAAGTTATATAGATACCAATCGGCTGAGAATAATGACTACTTTCAAAAATGATTTCATCCAATGAACTGAAATACAGTGTCAGAAGTCGGTGTTAATCATTTGAAAAATAAAAGTTGGTAAAATGTTTATTAGGTGAAGAATGTACGAAGCATAATTTATGATTTAATACTAGACATTATTCGCAGTCGATTGGAATCGAAATCTTTATGAAAGATATATAGATACCAATCGGCTGAGAATCGGCTGAGTGTCTACTTTCCAAACTGATTTCATCCATTGAACTGAAATAATGTGTGAAAAGTGGATGTTAATAATTTGGAAAATGAAAGTTGGTACAATGTTTAATATGTAGAAATCTACGAAGCATAATTTATGATTTTTAATACCAGACATTATTCGCAGTCGATTGGAATCGAAATCTTTATAAAAGTAATATTGATACCAATCGACTGAGAATAATGTCTACTTTCCAAACCTATTTCATACAAAGTGAGAAGTTGGTGTTAATCATTTGAAAATTAAAAGTTGGTACAATGTTTAATATGTAGACAATCTACGAAGCATAATTTATGATTTAATACTAGATATTATTCTCAGTCGATTGGAATCGAAACCTTTATAAAACTTATATAGATACCAATCGACTGAGAATAATGTCTACTTTCCAAACTGATTTCATCCAATGAACTGAAATAAGTGTGAAAAATGGGTGTTAATCATTTGAAAAAATGAATTTTGGTCAATGTTTACTTTGTAGAAATCTACGAAGTACAATTTATGATTTAATACTACACATTTTATACTATAATTTACACTACATACTATATTTGCAGTCGACTGGAATCCAAACCTTACTTAAAACTCGTATTCAAGTTATATAGATATCCATCGACTGAAAATAATGTCTACTGTCCAAACTTATTTCATCCAAGGAACTTTTAATAATAAATTGTCAAATGTAAGTGTTAATCAGTTGAAAAATGAAAGTTGGTACAATATATAACATGACAATCTGTGAAGCATAATTTGTAATTTAATGCTAGACATTATCCGCAGTCGATTGGTATCGATACATTTTCTATAGTACTATAAGACAGCAGAGTAAGTAGAGAGTAATAATTTTTTCCCATAGTACTGTACATGTACATTTATATGCAACTTATTGTCCTTAAATAGAAGTCGGAACGATTTTGCATTGTCATGTAAAAGAAAATATGCTTGATATATTTTTTTAGATCGGATGCACTTCAGAACTAATATCTCGAAGTACAACTTCATTTATTCACATAAACATACTACATTGCAAAAATATTATGCTTAATATAAATTATAATTGAAGTACAACTTTAATTCTCCCAGAGAATTTGGAGATCTGTCATTGTTTTAAAATAAAATATTCGGAATCCTACATTTGGATATTACTTCTTTACTGCACTTTTCTGGTTCGATGATATTAAAGGAAACTATTGTATATCATTGTTAGTGTAAATCATATAGAACTAGTTAAAAGTATTGTCTCGATAATTTTAAATAAGGGAAATTAATATTACTATAGGCAGTGCTAATGAAATATTTAGAAAATTGACAATATCAGAGAAAACTTCTTCGATAAGTTTTCACACCAAGACGTAGTATAAACTTATCAACAAAAAATTTAATTTAAAGTTATTAGACTGTGAAATTTAATTAAATCACCTTTCTTCAAGAAAGCTAATGGCTAAGCTCATTATATATCTAAATATTCTTTTGTCAGCTGATTTCATTTTCACAGACATCAACTGCATCTGCGTATTATCATAATCAAGCAAAGATTTATGAAAATTCTGCGCTTCTAAAGTAAATGACATCAATAAATAAACAATAAGTGATAGGTGGAAAATCACAAAAGAATTATTAATCAAATATTAAAATTATAAAACTTTTAATGAATTTTGATCTTTACATCAATTGTTTCACTATATAAATAATTTGATTTTATTGCAGTGCAGTGGTAACCGAATACTAATACGGTATAAATGATTAAATTTCAGTGCATTTTAACTATTCCCCCAGAAAAATAACTTGATAATATTTTTAAAATATAAATTATTTTTGCGTTGTATGAAACAGAAGTCAGCAGTAAAACTGCTACTGAAAATCGGAATTTAGGGTTGGGTTGGGTTGGGTTGATTATTGACGGCCAATTATCTGCACTTGGGATATAGGCCCGGGGGGAGTGCCCTTCGTGGGGGTCTTTCTAAGGGAACCTAACCCGTATTTACGCATGGATAAATCCACGGCTCGAAGAAAACCACGAAAACTCCGAACGATTAGGCCGACGGGCGCGATTGGGATCGAACCCAGCACCTCCCGTCTACCAGCTTCGAGAACTGAACCTCTCAGCCACTGGTGGAGCCGGAATTTTGGAATTTAGTGAAAAGAAATTAATTTCTATTTTTAAAAGATTTAACATGTCAGACAATAATGAGATGATAATTCTCATAAAAAGAAAATAGTAAAAAATAATATTTAATTAAAAAAATTATTTTACTAACACTTCAGTAATTATAATAATTGCACAATAATTGTACAACATACAGCTCAGTGAAATTAATGTATAATAGTTTTAAGTATTTATGTATTTGTCAGTCTGTTGGTCTGTTTCAAAGATTGAGCGGAAACTGCTGGATAGAGAGCTATAACATTTGCAACGCGATTTCTACGGGATCCTTATTTGAAAATCTTAAAGTCCGAATTTTTAATTTTTGATTAGATATTTTTTGTTTCATTCTATATTTTTGCGCTTTCGAGTTTTCAGACTATGTAGTGACTGCCAAAAAATGCGATCTGATTTTAATCTTTGTACCCAATGAAATACATTTTATCCTCTTTTAAATAAATTTTATTTGAAATAATTAGAATCTTTTATTAGAGGGATTTTTGGAATTATCACCAGAATTCGTACGTTTTTACCACAATTTTTAATAGCATTTTTCTATTTAATATTTAAATAGCAGAAATTGTAGACGCCGCGGTTAATAGCAGGATTTGTAATTAATAATTTTCCGCATTTAAATAAGTCGAAAAATTTTATTAAAAATTGTGGTGCAAGCATACGGACCCTGATTGTTAAATTTTATTTTAGCCCTTTCTATATGAAATAATAAGGCTCTTCTGTTATATTAAACGATTTCAATATGAAGTTATTATAACTAAAAATTTTGTTACTTTGGATACACTTCAAGGGATTTTTTTTTTGCAATTTTTTTTAATATATTTCAAATTTCATGTTAAAAGAACTAAATTTTTGTTCTACCATTTCAATTAACCACTCAAAGCTATCCACTCAAAACCACCACATAAACCGAAGAAGGTTTTTTTTTTCTTTTGCTGTGCGAGAAAATATTCTCTGAGAAAATATAATCTAAGAAGTTTTACTTATAATTCCTAAGCACATGTTAAAGGTCATTGAGTAATTTACAATTAATTACCGAGGATTCTGATGCACATATAAATACCCCATTAAATAATTTAGAATTAATTTGATTGAATGGATAAAAACTTTTTTTTTTCATTATTTTGAATTTTGAAGAATAGCAGATGATAGTTTATTGCAAATATTACTAAAAATCCTCGTTGATATTAAATAGCAGCAATATATCAATAAATTAATCAGTACCCGTTATGCAGTCTTCATGGATTCAGAATATCACATTTATACTCGTAGTATATAAAAATTTTACATCAGGTCATTACACAATTTTGCGAATAAGAAAGCCATTACAAAAAAAAAAAAAAAAAAAAAAAACAAGTAAAGATTAGCTGCATTTTAAATTATTCATTTAGTTAAATAAATATTAGACATAAACGTGCATTTCACAGTTTTAATTAATAAAAAGAGTATAAATATTAGCTAGTTCTCCAAGAAAATTAAAAATCGAAAAATACTTAATAAATATATAGTTATAAACAATTATTTTAAGAATGTGAGTATATTTTATACTTTCTGCTCTTTATAAAAATCTCATTAGAATACTTTACATAGAAAGTTCGTATGTAACTAGCTGAGGATGAAAATATACTTTCTAAGTTAAACATATGCTTTTTTCTTTCCTTAAATAAAAAGTTCCATTTCAAAATCATTTCTTTCTTTAAATATATATTGTAATATGTATGTATTAGTTCTGAATAAATATACATTTTTACTGTTGAAAATTGTCAACTTTTATAGATATTTTTGCAAAGGTAAAAGAATGAAGTAATAGTTATTTAATCATGAATAACTACGTCTTCTATACAAATATAGTTTTTTAAAGTATAGTTTTTTCTTTATTCTGTAGAGAATTGAAATTAATCTTTGAATGACGAAATATATTTTTAATATTAAAATAATTTTTTTGCACCTTAATAATAAACTGACGTGATAGTAACAATTAATACCTAAAAGAAATGTTGTATTGAGGTCTATAAAATGTTGCATAATAAAATAAATGTGTGAATATTCATACAATAGGAATATATTCTGAAAGCGTTTTCAGTTTAGCATTTGGAAAGTTTAAATTCATTCGAGACCATAAGATAGTAAAATATGAACTTCTAAAATCGTTTTAATAAAATAATAATTGAGGCGTTGACGAAAAAAATCCATTTTTTCTTTTTCTCGTTGAAAAAATAGTAAATACCAAAACCAATGGCATGGGAAATAGAGTACGTCTATATCCCGTCCATAGAGAGTGAGTCCGTATCAAGTCCATAGAGAGTAAGTTCATATCCCGTCCATAGAGAGTAAGTCTATATCCAGTCCATAGAGAGTAAGTCCATAGTTAAAGAATTTATTTGCTGAAATAGAAACTATTGAAACAGTTTTTGTCTTTTGATAAAATAGTAAATACCATGGCCAATAGCATAAGAAGGATAATAAGTCCATATCCCGTCCATAGACAGTAAGTCCATATTCTGTCCATAGAGAGTAAGCATATATCCAGTCCATAGAGAGTAAGTCGATAGTTAAATAAAGAATTTATTTGCTGAAATAGAAACTATTCAAACCGTTTTTTGCCTCTCCTGTAAAATTTCAATTTTGGCACTTACTCCCCTTCGCATGTCAAGGCCTCAATTAGTCAGTATATAGTTATGAACGTGAATTTAAAAAAATAATTTCCCCACCTATATTACAACAAGTGATAATAACGTCTTCGCCTTGCTAGCTGCTACAAGGGAATAGCATTGCAGTTATATGGGGAGGGGGAGTAGCAGGCACACTTTATTCTGTCATTTTATCACATTTGATTGCCGTAAAAATAAAATACGCTTTAAAATACCGGATGTTTCACGAAGGGCCCCTAATTTTGAAAATAAATAACTCGGAGACGGTGATACATTGAAGCATGAAACCAGTCGTATGTCTATTAAAAAAGCACATTCGAATCTGATACAGAAACCTCAAAATTTTAGTTAAAATAGCGTCGATAGATGGCGTTGCAGGCAGCATTACGGATCCCTATAAAGAGAGCTCAGTCGGCAAGAACGTTCAGTCGTCGAAGATTTCGCCGTTGAAACGTAATCGCTATTAGCGCATAGTGAAAGAAATTCTGGAAGTAGCACTGAAGGATCCGTCAACACTCAACGAGCTGGGGGAGACTATTTGCCAAGCTTGTGTGTTGATTTCAGGTGGCATACTACAGAGAGTCACTGACAATTTCTTTCTTCGTTTGCGACATGCGTGAAAGGTGCACATTTTGAATCGCTTTTGATGTGATATAGCCTACGTATGATTATGCCACCTGCAGCGCCATCTATCGGCGCAATTTTTTACTAAAATTTTAAAGGTTTCTGTATCAGATTTTTACGAAATTTTTATAAACATACCACTGGTTTCATGCTTCTATCTATCACCGTTTCCGAGTTACTGATTTTCCAAGTTAGAGGTCCTTCGTGAAACACCCGCAACTTTGTAATCTTTACAAAGGCTAAGTCATATTTGCTTGGAATTCGATTATTTTCTTCTTATTAATTACATGTCAAATTCTGGAAACATCCGACATATTCTCACGATTGTGCTTTTGGACGTCCAAAGCTGACAATTCATTTGGTATCCTTTAAAGTAGGAGACTTTAAGCCATGATCCGCTGTCTACGGGTATCCCGCCAAGAGTAATATAGTGCTCACCGTGTTGATTCATGTATTAAGATACGAAACTTTCAGAGCACAATAATAAGGCAAATCCTTACTTTGGATATAAAACGATAAAGACAACAAAGGAAGAACCACTCAGTACACAAAATTAACTTCAAAATCAACACAAAATACCGCGAAGTGAATTTGCTCTTTCATTGCCGTTAAAAGCATGTTTGGAAGACGCACAGTAACGTTATATGTTAATGTCATATGATGGCCTACAGGTATGCAGAAAATGAAATGTTTTAACCTTATTTTTTCTGTATACTCTTCTTGAAGGATTTTTATCTCTTTTTCACTCTACAAAAAATTGTAAAATACAGGGTGTCCCAAAAGTCCCCGTACAACTTAAAAAATTTATTACAAAAAAAAAAATAATAGGCCTACAGCAAAATTAATTACAACAGTGCATACAGTAACTTAAAAAGTTTTTTTCTACTACCTTAGTAAATTTCAACATGAGATCTTTTCGTAGCAAGAAGAATATCAAGACGATATTTCTATTCAATCCACGAACGTTTTTCATTTCTAATATCAACAGTAGCTACTGCTGTTTGGATCTTTTGTTTCAATTCCATGAGACTATTAACTTTTATTCAGATTTCATAAAACAGTTGTAACTACTGTTGTTGTTAGCATGCTGAAACGCACGTGGATGGAATTGGAATATTCGACTTGATATTCTTCGTGCAACGAAACGATCCCATGTACAAGTATACTAAGGTAGTAGAAAAAAAAAACTTTTTAAGTTACTCTATGTACTGTTGTAATTATTTTTGTTGTAGGCCTATTATTTTTTTTTTTGTAAAATTTTTGAAGTTGTAGGGATACTTTTGGGACACCCTGTATATACTTAATTTTATATTTAAAATTTTTAAATCCAAGTGAAGTTGGCGAGTTGGAAATAAGAATTTAAAACTTAATGTATAGCTATATTTCAGAAATACTAAATAATGGGTGAACTTTCTCAGTAATAAATATCCCGCGAATTAGAAGATCTCTCTGACCAATCTATCTATCTAAGTATTCTCTGGGATCCAAGAGATTGTGTCTGTAAGTGCCAAAAGTAGAGTAAACATCACTAGAATGACATGTTGAACATGGAAGTAGAAAAATAGTACAATGGGCTATTGAAATGCCCATTATGAGCACACTTTTGCTGGATATTTTGGTAATAAGCATGAAAATATATTGCAGAGAATATTACCAGAGACATCAAATTAGTAATAACATTAAACACTACGTCGTTGGTATAGTAGAAATGCAACAGTATGAATTGATATTTTTTGGCAACATTAACGAATGGTTTACGGAAATTTCTTTGATAACTGAAGTGCCCATTATAATTTTCTGGTCTTCGTTCAATTAAAATTAAATTCATCGATGAAATTTTCGTTACATCATGATATTTAGACTCTGAAATAGATAGAGTTTCTAGAAATTTTGCACTTTTATCCTTTTTAACGATATAAATACACTACAGGGTATATACCACTGGGGCCACTACACATATACAACTGGGACCCAATAGATTGTGTCTGTAAGTGCCAAAAGTAGAGTAAACACGACTAGAATGACATGTTGAACATGGAAGTAGAAAAATAGTACAATGGGCTATTGAAATGCCCATTATGAGCACACGTTTGCTGGATATTTTGCTAATAAGCATGAAAATATATGCAGAGAATATTACCAGAGACATCAAATTAGTAATAACATTAAACACCACGTCGTTGGTAGTAGAAATGCAATAGTATGAATTGATATAATTTGGCAACATTAACGAATGGTTTACGGAAATTTCTTCGATAACTGAAGTGCCCATTATAATTTTCTGGTCTTTGTTCAATTAAAATTAAATTCATCAATGAAATTTTTGTTACATTATGATATTTAGACTCTGAAATAAACAGAGTTTCTAGAAATTTTGCACTTTTATCCCTTTTTAACGATATAAATATTCCCCTCTTTTCTCCATTCGTCATTCAGTCCACTCTTGTTTGTAAATGAATCGCCGCAATGAATTTTTTCTTCTTCACAATTCTTGTACTGTTGAAGTAATTAAAAAAAAAATTAAACAGCTGAACGTCAGATATAATCTTTTTTGCAATTTTTTGGATATTTATTGGGATGTATTCATTACAATTTTTTTTTATTGTCTCATGAATATCTACGTAATTTATTTTAATTTTAGAATCCAGATTTCTTTTAACTTACAAATTTAGTTTCTCAACTTTCTTTATGAAATAAAATCTGCGCTTCCAAGTTTCAAAATATTTAACTTATTTTCTTCCTAGCGAGGAAACATAAACATACAGAGAAAAAAATCTTTCTACTATTTTAAAAAGGCTTTTTTTATGTGATGCATTTACGAAGTGTTGTGCGTGCCGCGCAATGAAAGAAACGTGAGCTTAATGTTCGCATTATATCTACTTTTTTATCTTTCGTGTCATAAAACTTGTTTTCCGTACAATTCTAATCGCAATTTTTCCTAAACAAAACAAACTTTAGGTCTCAAATTTCTCTTACATACCGCATAGGTGAACTGTGACAACGTTTTGTTTTATTTTTACTAGTAAGTTAGATGGATGGTTAGTATAGAGGCAGATGTCAAGATTCTAACCTTTAGTAAAGGAAAAAAAAAGTTTTTGAACTAATTCCGTGACTGCTGGAATTTTTTTTTTTCAATAGTTGTTTTTCGATAAACGCAAAAAATTCTAGAATTTTTATGACTCACATTTTGAGTAATGGTGAAGTTATACACTTCTGTATCAGAAGCACGCATTTTTTACTATTATGTAAATCAAGCACGCTTTGTATATGAATATACATATATGTATATTTATTTGTTTATTTCTATCCATATAATAGTATAATATCCGTTATTATCCGTGATAATAACCTTAAATATATCTAACATATAAATATAAATATATGCTATGCATATGTATATATATATATGTGTTACGGTCACTATGATTAATCCGGTCATTATTAATAATATCAGGTTATTATTAATAATGGCCAGACATAATGGCCGGTTATTATTAATAATGATCGGATTAATAATATTGACCGCAACACACACACACACACACATATATATATATAATTATAATATCTTTGAATTTCAAAAAACATTAATCAAGTTCTTGCAACATTCTAACCAAATCTCCAAAAAGATAATTCGTAATAGAGTGTAGACAGAATACCACAAACTTAATAAATTAACAAGTGCAAACGTAATATTAATATATATAAATAACCACAATCTTAAAATTTTACTAAATACAAATCAAACCAGTAAAACAACTACAAAAATTTACTTAACACAACATTATAAACTATTAACAGAAACAGAAACCAAAACGCTAAAAACCAAAATATAAACAAAAAATAAAGCAAATTGAAACCAGTAAAACCATTGGAGACAGGCGGCATGATTTAAGACATGCACAATTGGGTTCAACTAGTTTTCTGTGCACAACTCTCCCCATACCTGTCAAAACCAAATAAATAAACTGAAACCAAACCAAATGAACTATGAGACTTCCACATCAACAGTCCTCTCTACAACGCCAGTTCACTTCTCAATTATGCCTCTCGATCTTACTGCCTTTCGTAACGAGCGAGAACCTCATCTCACTACGATAACTCTAATTCTTTATAAAGTTATACATCAATGTATTCAAAAATTTGGCGAGATAGCCTTGGGTTATCGCCTGGTTCTATAATCCGTACATTCCACCATTCATTTCTTGAATATTTGAACTTAACTTTTCAATCCGATATAATACACAGATATAACCGATATAACCGTTTATAAATATATTTCTAAAAATGGATATATGAACGTTAGAGCCGAAATTCATTTGATCCATCATATATATATATATATATATATATATATATATATATATATTCAGCAAAAGGTGAATACCTTGCTCATAGAAGTGCTTTGACTTAAATCGCAACAAGTTTCGAACCTTGGCCATGAATTCGCTGTCCGAGTAGAAGCGGCGATCCTTCAATGCCTTTTTCAGCGGACCAAAGAATGGATAGTCACATGCCGAAAGATCCGGGCTATGTGGTGGGTATTCCAAGACTGCCCACCGAAACTTCACTAGTTTCCCATGCGGAAGTGCTTATGCCCGTCCTGCACACGAGTCAATGACAGTTCTCCGTACACTGGCTTCATTCGCCAAAGCGTTTTGCTAAGTCCGACTTCTTCTATCACTAAATAACGAATAACACTCGGTTGCTCTTGTTTACTCTCAAACATTGCACATGAATAAATACAAGCGTTTGCCTGCGGACGAAACTCTTGACCTATCTCCAGAGCATATCACGCGCTTCTGCGTGACTACCTAGGGCAAGTTCATTTCCTCAGTAGCAGTTGCCTTCCATATATACCCACTCTAACCTGTGCACAAAGTTCATCTCACAAAAATAAACCAAATTATAATCACTATTCCGTTTCCATTTGATCCCCACCTATACATTCCGAAAGATCACATATTCAATGATGTTGAACCTTTGGAGAGAGAAAATACTAATGTGCAGTTATACCAGCGTGGACTACATGACTTAAAAACAAGAGCGTATAGTCCATAAAATGAGCTACCATAGCTAGTAATCGTATAGTCATACCAACGTGGAATCGAGTTAATCAAAAGCACGTGTAGAGGACGTCGAAAATACCTGTATTGTTTTTCTCGAGAAAGAATCAAACAGCTTGAATTTAAAACTTTTTCATTGATATATTCTTCACACAGAAAATGGTGCGCTCTCGATTTAATCAACACGGCATATAATCAAAAATTATAAAAAAATCAGTAGCCATTTTTTCTGATGCCGGGGCTATTTTTAGCAGAAGACAACACTGATAAAGTTATGTTCCGAAGTCGTGCAACTAGTTTTAAACCCTTTTGCGTAAAGCCACAAATACGTACTACAAATGGATTTTATCCTTTTCAAAGCAACGAGTTTTGTTTAATCCGCAGATACTCTCAAAACACGGGAAAAAATTTCTAGAAAGATCTAATACGCTACCGCGCATGCGCGTCAGCGTATTACTGCTTATTTTACTGTTTATTACTGTTAATTTTACGGTATAATACTGGCAGCTGGGATGCCAGTATTATACTGTAAAATCAACACTTTTTTTGCAGTGTACACATAGATACTCAAGTAAAAGTCTTGATATTTCATTTCTTTCTACGAACCCTTTTTAAGGCTCGGAAACAAATGAAAAATCTTTTATGGTTAGTTCGTATGTCTGTCTGTCTGTGGTCTAACTTCAGTAAATATGCATGGGTTATTACGTAATTGATAAATAATATTGGGGTTAACTATCGCATGTTGTCTGTTGAAAATATAATGTTTAGCATTTATAGTTTAATTACAGGAACACTCAAAAGAATTAAGATATTATTATAAGCTTTGGGCGGTAATTGTTTAAAGTACATTTTAATGATTTTACATTACTTTAAACATTACAAAATTGGTATGTATTATTGATATGCACCATAACGTATTTCCTTCAAAACATATATAGTTTACCTTTATCTTTCATCTAGAAAGATACTCTTAATTATTCGATTATAGTATTATCGATATACAATAATCGTTTCAAGTGTGCTTTAGTGATGCTACACTATTCCTAATATAATTGAAACAGATTTCGTTATATAATTCCACAATAAAATTTCCGTTATAGTGAATCGTGCATGTAACGTATAATGTTCTATTACAGGGACACATAAACGAATTCAGATACATTATGACCTATGGGCGATAATAGCGGGAAGAGCATTTTCATTTATGGTATCCGCTTTTAATGTTAAACTAAATTTGTGTATAAAGTGTGGTGAGTATAAATTGTATAGATCAAACACACAATGAAGCACAATACAGGTGTCAGACTAGTTCGAGAGTATGTGTTTAAATTGTTATGTTTTAAAATGCGTTACAAGTTTTTTCACTAGAACTTAAATTTAGTACACAACGGACTGTAAAATTTATTATAAAAAATTAATTATGGAATTCTAAAATAGCCAAAAGTTCTTTTCAAGATGTCATATATCTGTTTAAAAATCCAGTTAATTAGAATAATAAATTTAAAATTATAATTAATAGAATGTACGGATTATTCAGAAATTATTTGATTCATACCTCTCTGTGTTCATTTGATCTTTATAGTTGACATTTTGGAAACGCGTTGAAATTTGGATTATCTATAGTTATATTAAATACTCTTATGTAATATACTTTCTGGCTTACTGAATACATTTTATGCATATCTTGTCAAAGGATTTAATACCCAAGTATCAGATGCTTTTATCTAATCCATGATTAATTAACTCATACTGCTTAAATTATGCACATCGTATAGCCCCTACACAGAGATGCCTATACAGATAATTGTATAACAGAATGTAACTGCCATTAATATGTATGTGAATTCGCTTTTAACACTGTATTGTTTATGTAAATATGTTTGTATAATATCGTTAGATTAAAGTAAAATATATTCATTGAATAACCGTATCTTGAGAAATATATAATCTTGTTGATCTTCAGTGATATGCCTATTCTACCATGGTCTAAATATATTTTGTTTACAGAAATTTTATAATTAATTTTAATAAGAGGTTCTAATGCTGAGAATTCATCTACCCTATTAAAATCCGTGTGCGTATCTATCTATATAACCTCGGGAATCACAGGGCGCAGGGTTACGAATTTTGGCACACGTGTTGCTGGTAGGGGACCCATGAACGATTGGGGCGAAAAATTCGAAAAGTTCAAGTAGATTGTTTTTTAATTTTATGTTTTTGACGAATTTGTGCTTTTTTTAATGTTTAACCTGTATTCGCGCGAGTTCTAACCAGTTCCAAAAGTTTACTGCAATGTGATATATACTCATCACGTACGCCACGCTGCAATACTAAGACGCTGTAGCGGGTATTACGATAGTTCTTTTACCTCGAATGCCAATAATTATACATTATTTAATTGCGCTTAATTATTACCTTTTTTTTAAATAAAGAAAAACATTTTATCACAAACATCAACAAAACTTTCTATTCTATTTTTTTTCCTTATTCCAAAGATATCGTTTTATCGTCTGCTGCCATAGCAACATGATAAATTAAAGAAAAATATTTTTCTACATGTTACATAGCACATTTGGTTGTACTGATTTTTATTCTTAATTTTGGTTTTAGAATTAAATTCATGAACGGGCTACATGCGTAGAACGAGTTAAACAGCTAGTAACACATATAAAGTGTATCCGTAACATGAGTTTATGCAATCTCAAAAATTGTTTTATAACTCTTTGCAAATGCTGCTATATCAAAACAAATTTAGCAAAATAAAAATCTATTAAAAACAAAATCGTAAAAAAACTTTTTATATATGAACACTTAAGATACACAGTCGAAAAATAGTTTCTTCAGTAACGATATTTTTAAAAGTAAGAGTCCGTCATAAATTCGTGAAACTTAAAAAAATCATAATAAAATAAGTAAGCTCGGAAAAATTTCGGAGTGCGTGAATGGGATCAGAGGGACATTGGATTTATTCCATGTAAATTTAATAAATGATTCCAAAAGTAACCGAAAGAGAGCGCTCACACTTCATACTGAGAATTTTTATGCAAATCAGGCAAATACTTTGTGGACTATCCTCCAAACTCCCCGTTTCCTCAAAACGTCGTACTAAATTTAGTATCTCATTCAATGAAATAGAGATATTTTGCGCCTTCAGTCCTTTCACCGTGCGAAACTTTCGCAATGCAATAGTTGTGGATTCTTCATTCTTCTGGAAAAGTTTAACCACCAACGCTCGATCTGGTAAGGATAGCATGCTGCCGAAATCGCATGGCGAATCCGTTTCCAGCCAGGTGTTTTATTGCTAGCCTGAGTTGCATAAATCGTCTCAGTATGACGTGTGAGCGCCCTCTTTCGGTTACTTTTTGAATAATTTTTTTATACATGGAAAAAAAATCAATGTGCCCCTGATGATTCGCGAAGAACGGAATTTTTCCCGATCATTACTTCTTTTATTATGATTTTTTTTATTATTTGTACGAATTAATGACGCACCTTGTATATAATCAAGCATTTACAAAAATATAAGATAAATCACCAAATTTATTGGAAATTTTGAAAATCGAGAATGTGAATATTTTAAGAGTACCGTAGTTATTATTCATATATTTTACATGCATTGTTCTGTTCTGACACATAATCGATTATCACATAACATTAAAAAAATAAATTAGTTTTTTTTTTCCATTTTCCTAAAGGAATAATTGCGTGGAAAAAAATCTTGTATTTTTTCTCAGTATGTTTTCAACTTCTCAGCAAATTACACAGTATTGGCAAATGTACTCAAAATGTATTTAATTATATAATTTAACATATATGTTCATTGTTATTGAATTTTTGATTTTTGAGAAAATATATTTGCAATATTACACTGCTCAAAACAATTAAAGGATATTTGAAGTTTTATATAAAATAAAGATATAAACGAAATTTTTTTTGCCGAAAATAGAAGAAGAGAATCACAAATGCAAATTTTTCTGGTTTTCAAACTGTGGAGTATGCAAATTTTGAGTTCGACGTCAAAAACGTCGCTTCAGCGGCAGCGAATGACATTTGACTTTCAACTGGATAAAAGAGAATGAAGACAAGGATGATCGGCATTCAGTGATTGCTTTGTTTCGATGAGTACGATGTCTCAGCGAAGTCATTTGACAGATTCAGAAGCTTGGAGAATTGTTGGTAGGTTAGAAGGGGGCCAAACTCAAGCCGAAGTAGCGCAAGCCATTGGAGTGTCACAAAGTGTCATTTCCAGGATCTGGAACCGTTTATTGGAGAGTGGATGTGCAGGCCGAAGACCAGGGCAAAGTCGTAGACGGGCAACAACGCCCAATGAAGATCGGTATTTAGCGTTAACAGCTCGGAGACACCGAAACATGAACGCCACTCTTCTCCAACAACACCTTCGCTCGGCTACAGGCACCACGATTTCAACTCAGACTGTCCGAAACCGGCTCCATGCTGTAGGTCTGTATGCTCGCCGACCGATGGTATGTGTTAGATTAACATCAAGGCATCGTCGTGACCGCAGGGAGTGGGCAACCGAGCATGTCAACTGGAGGAGAAATGAATGGAGCAATATTCTGTTTTCTGACGAGTCCCGTTTTTCTGTGCATCCGGATAATAGGCGTATTTTCATCTGGAGGGACCGTGGCAGTAGGAATAATCCTGCGTTCGTGCACGAAAGTGTCAGATTTGGCGGTGGAGGAGGGTTGGTGTATGGTGGCATCTCCATTGACGGGCGTACTGACCTCTACATCATTCGAGATGGAGCTCTGACTGGTCGCCGATATAGGGATGAGATCCTCAGACCTATTGTAGTCCCTTACGCTGCAGCAATCGGAGATAACTTCATTTTAATGGACGATAACTGCAGGCCACATCGTGCAAACCTGGTGGAGGATTTCCTTTTCGAGGAAGGAATCGTTCGAATGGAATGGCCAGCGTGTTCTCCAGACATGAATCCAATCGAGCACGTTTGGGACGCTCTAGGAAGACGAGTTTCTGGCCGCCAACAACCCCCACAAACTCTCCAAGAACTGGAAAGAGCTCTTCTGGAAGAGTGGGGCAGAATACCCCAACTCGTCATTAATAGCCTCATTGAGTCCATGCCTCAAAGGTGTTCAACGTTGCTGGCCGCCCGTGGAAACCATACCCCCTACTGAAAAAGATTTTGTTTGAAGAAAACACCTTTTCTTATTCTTTTTTTTTCATATGCACAAATTGTGTTTTTTTCCTTTTGTACACAAATGCGCAATAAAATGCATTTTTTTCTGCCAAACATGTGTAATTTATTCTCATATAACCTACTATGCCTGTCGACCATGTATCAATCAGCTAAAAAGTTTCCCAGATACAAAATCCACCTAAAACTGCAATATCCTTTAATTGTTTTGTGCAGTGTATTTTAAAAAGTTGTTTTAAAAAGTTTGATTTTCACGGTCCGCTAATAATGGAAGTCACTGCGACTGCAGTTGCAAAAAATGTAACAAAGACGACGATGTTCACTAATCGAAAAATATTTTAAAATATTTGGATCAATTTGACTAATACCTTAAATTATATGAAATACTCATTTAAGTCTTATTGTTCCGAAATGCACGCTCCAAAATTTTGCAAAAATTGGGAATTTGAAAAGATAATATAAAATCTGTTTTCATTTTACTTATCCATCATACGCAGTATAGAGTAAGTCTTGTAATCGTTTTGAAAACCGAGAAGTTTTTTTGACGGATTTACACGTTTCAGACACTGAAGATTCCGAAAACATATTTTTGGAGAAAAAAAAATTGCCGTCCGCCTGTCTGTCTGTGTGTTTGTAAGCGCTCTATCTCCCGAACAAATTGAGATAGAGACTTGAAATTTGCTATGTACTTAGTATGTAGTAATGGGAAGAAGCTTATTGAAATTGAGTAACCTCGATTATCCGGAACAATTTTTTTCGGACTCTCGAAATATTCGTTCTGATAAAAGATATATATAAATTTTCGAAATTGTTTATTTTAAGGAGTCAATATAAAAGGCAATACAAAACATAAATTTTGCATTAAGAATGAAGTCGATCGGATAATGCGTTGCCGAGATATTTGTAATCACATTTACCACACTCTTCAAATTTCCATGATCCTGTATTTTATTCAAATTTCAATTCAAAGATATATTTCATTAGTAAAGAGACGCTTAATCCGACGCAGTAAACTGTTAGTTAATTTAAGTATCATGTTTAGAGTTATAAGGATGTTTCTCTTACGCAATTCAGTAATACAGCATTTAAAGTTTATGACATCATCAAGTCGAGATTTTATTCGAATTGCAATTTATTTTATAAATAGTTTACACGTTTTATTTTCATATTTTATATTATGCATATCCATGATGGGTAAGTTATACGGTGGCCCCCAACGACTAGTTTTCTTTTCCATCAAGATATATAGCACACCAACCAAAAGATATTTATAGAAAGTCCTTTTTCAAAAATACATTACTGATTAATGAGCTAAAAAGAAATCTGAAAGTGCAAGGAAAATAATCATATAAAGCCACAATTTTTCACCTGTGTAACTCTGAAATTTGTAGACCTTTTTCATCCAGTATCAAGTACTTTTACTGTATCGGTTGTCCTGATTTGTACCGATAGTCTTAAAGAGTGGTAACAAAATACACGTTTGACATAATGCACGCCAAAACACACATTGTTGTATGGTACCCAGGATTACAATGAATTTGTTCAATTAAAATTATAGGTTGCGTCATTAAAAAGGAAATCCAGTTTTCATTAAAAAGTAATTAGGACTGAAAATATTGTTTCAAAAATTTCAATTTACATGCTTGGCTTTGCACGATATCATGGCAATTGCTGGAAATGCACAAGACATACATGCTGCCATATATAAAAATATGGAACGTAAAGTTCAGTGCTGTTTAGACGTCAGTTATGGGCAATTCTGCACTTTGGTTAGGTAATCACATTCCGCAAAAATTGGTGTAAGTCCGTTTAGAATTTCATTTTAATCAATATCTTTAATTTTGTTAAAATCATTGACAGACAACTGGTTTGTCTGAGTCATACGCCTAGTACTTTTAACTCAATAAGTGTATATCCTACCCAGAGAACTTAATAAGGGCATATCTATATCTAGCCCCATTTTCTATACTGCCATTTAGTCATCATGTGCACTGTATATATGTATTATTTTTAATATTTTTATACAGATCATGAAAACTATATATGGTTTAGTAATACCTGTATGTGAACTTATAATTTAGAGTTTATTTTAATTTAAATGTAAAAACACGACAATATTTATTTTATTTATTTTTTTATTTTTTTTAATGTTTTTATTTTGTTTCCAAAAGAAGTTATTAATCCAATCTTTTTTTGAAATGCATTTCAAAAATTTATTATCCATGTTTCTTTACCACTGAACTATTATTTTACTATTATTTTTCTTTACTGTTGCTTTCCTATATTATTTTAATTTAAAATTAGAAAAAAATTATTTCATTGTTAAAAAAAAATAATAGATATATTAGATTACTCAGAAATTTTATGAAGTTTTGAAAAAATGAATATTTTAATAATAAAATTATTTATTTTATAATTGTATCTGCATAACAAGCTATCAATTATTTCTAAATTGTTTCTTTTATGCAACCGAAATAATACAGAAATGAATAATCGTCTCTGTGTTGCCTAAAATTAGAAAATCTTTATTTCGTTGTTGAAAAAAACACATATTAGATTACTCACAAATTTTATGAAGTTTTGAAAAAATGAATAATGTGATAATAAAAATATTTAGCTTATAATAGTATCTGCATAAGAAGCTAACAATTATTTATAAATTGTTTATTTTTATACAACCGAAATTTTGCAGATGTTAATAATCGTCTCTGTGTCGCCTTCAATGAGAATTCAAGAGACATTTGCTTTAATATATACTATGCATCAAATATTTTAATTACTCTTCTAATGAGAAGAATCGTTATAATGTGAATTGATTATTTGGTTAACACGTGAAGTATAAATTTAAGAGCTTGGCACATTCGATGAGTTGTCCTACTTATTTTCAAACAGAGGCAGAATCAACTACTTGGACCGTAAGAAGTACATACGCTGAAAGTCCTATCGACGTTGTTTATTTAAGCCATTTACCTAATCACTTTCTCATAATTAACTCACCAAATTAAGTTAATTAACATGAACTAGTGATTCTAAACTACTTTGGATGCATTGTAAGAGTTTCATTTACATCATCTAGATCTTTAAACCATGGTTTAACTGAATCTAATTCTGGAATACTGAATTGTTTGATTTTTAAATTTAAAATAGTATGAAACGATTTGAAAATTTATGTTTACATATAAATAGTTCAATGCTTATGTAATGCATATATTATTTTTTAAACTTACTGTTATAAACTATTTTAATATTTGGAAGGATAATAATTTAGCAAAACAAAGTAATTTTAATTTTTTCTGATATTCTATTCCTTTTTAAATACATAAAATGTTATCACATTCTTCATTTTTACATTTTATGCGATTGTTATTGTTAATACTAATATATCACTTTAAAAGTTATGTAAAAGAATGTTTAAATATGAAAAACCAAAATTAAGATTGAAGTATATTTTTATAACAAAATTTTAATTAAAAAAAATATCTTTGTTGAAAAAATATTAAGGCACCTAAATCAATTCTTAAAACTATACATTTTAGAAATTCGTTTCAGATTTTTAAAAAACAGATTGGTAGGTTTTCTTAATCATTTTCATAGACCTTAGATGATAAAATTTATAAATTATTTTTAAACAATGAAACGTATCAATAACTTTTCTAATATATTTATTTACATAATATCGGCTAATTAATAATTCTTTCAAAAGAATCTACCACGCACACGAACCAGATTCAGTTGCAGGAATAAGATAATTCTGTCAGAAGCTTTAGACACAGGAAAAAAAAACTGTTCTAAAACAATTAACATTTCTTTAAAGATTATTAGAAAGAGTTATCTACGCCGTGCCTAAAATTCCAATTTTTTAAATGGGATGTACACTAATTTCATGAATACGAGGCACTTCAATTAATTCCATCTGTTTTTGTGATAGGGAACCTAATATCCCTACTTATGAATTATTCCTATTCACTTTAAATGCTTGCTGATGGTTGAGTCCTCAATATTTAATTATTGTTCAACGACGTTCAGTGCTGTATATGACTCTTGATCCAGTAATGTTTCCAATTCTATAATTTTTTCTGCTGGAATTTTCATTTTTCGTCTCTCACTTTGAAATTATCACTTTTGAATCGTCTACACCATGCCTGTCCAATCTTTTAGTAATCAAGGGTGATCTTCAGCTGATGGCAAACAACGAAAGGGAAAATTATTCCTATGACTGGAAACACGTTACATCATTATATCTTTTTAGTAACAGTAGTGATACACACATGCATACATGGTATTCTTGCATCTCATAGTAGTAAACATAAATAGCCTACCGTTGAAATAACCAGTGTAAAAAAAAAAAAAAAGTAATTTACTTTAAATTGAGCATTATATTTTCCTGAGGCGTGCACATTAATTACACATGTTTTTAAAAAAATCAAACACTATTAATTTAAAGCAAATATATCCAATTGTTTAAATTTTCGGCCGTGCTGGAAGTTTTCTTCCTCTTTGTAAAATCATCACTTTTGAATCGTCTACACCATGCCTGTCCAATCTTTCAATAATCATGGGTGATCCTCAGCGGATAGCAAACAATGAAAGGACAAATTAATCATATAAGTGACAACAAGCTACACTATTATATCTTTACAGTAACAGAAGTGATACACACATGTATACGTGGTACAAGTACATCTCACAGTACCAAACATAAATAGTCTACCATAGAAATGACAGTGTAAACAATTTAGAAAAAAACATAATTCACCTCCATATTCAGCATTACATTTTTCTGAGAGGTGCCTACCATAAAAACATTAAGAGAGACAAGATAAAAAACATTAATGACACCTGTTTAAAAAAACGCAAGCAAACACTATTAATTTTAAAGCAAAGTATATTTTAAAAAGAAATTTTACTTAGAAAAACAATTTAGGAAAGGGATACATTCGAAGAAGTGCCAAGAGAATATACACAGTTGGACGCGTTGGACAGCCTGGTCTAAACTAACTTTTGCGTATGGTTTTAAATAGAATATGTTCGCTATAAGCTTATACCAGTAGCCGATATTTGTGCAGCACTTTATATATACTTTTTTCAAAATAAAACAAAAAAAAAATAAAAATAAAAAAAATAAAAGCGTACCACAATTATTGCATAGCTAAGAGCTTGACATTTTTGATGTTGTAAAAAATCGACCAAATAATATATACTATATTTTTAAAAAACGGAAATATATACTATATGGAAATATGTATTACTAGCTGACCCGCCCGGCGTTGCCCGGGAAGACTGTAATTGAAAAATATAACAGTGGAGTGCACTTCATAAAAAAAAAGACTGAATAATATTTATTTATACTAAAAACTTGTAAAAAAATAAATAACAGCTAAAATTTCAAAAGTATAACAGTTACTTTTAAAAAATGAAACGGTCAGGGAAATTTATTACACTTATTTTTAAAGAATGAAACGGTCAGGGAAGTTCTTACGGTAGTTATGCTCCGGAACGTTTAAATCAGTAATTTGGATTTCAGAAGCAACGCGTTCGTGCATACGGCGGTTATTAAGCCTATTTTGCGAATCGCTTATGCTCTGTGTTTTACGGCGTTCTCGATCCAATCTATTTCGATTTTCTCTTCTTAATTCGGCTTCTTATTCACTTTCAAGCATTCACCGAGATATTTTACGAGCATTTCTAATGATATTTTGAAGCTCCATAATTGCAGCGAAAGAGAGAAACGTAAACAAACCCGATTTACCTCGGCCTAAATCCTGCTAAAGGACTTTTACACAATAACCAATGAGATGCGTTTCATTCGGGAGTTGCCATTAAAAATTAACAAATAATCGTTATTTCAGTGTCACGTACGATAGCGTAATATATATACATATATATTTTTTTAAGTTTGTGTATAAAGAAGTGACTATGTAAAAAATAATGTTGAAATAATATTACTTACAATAAGTACATAAAAATTAAACATACATTTTAATGCAATGGGAAAAATATAAATATAATGGATCATTGAAATTATAGTTAATTTCGGTAAACTTTTTTTTCCGTTTGTGTCTTGTTCATAAAAAAAATATTACATATGTTTTAAATGTCCTCCCCTCAAAAAGATTGGAATTTTATTTCAAAAGAAATTCATCGTTAATTAAGACTTTTTTTGAATAACAGTAAAATTAATCGAATTAAATTAATACATAAGAGCGTAGTTTTTTGTCGGACCATTTAATCACATTTTAATGAATTCATCAATTTTAACACTAATTGAAAAACGGGTACAATTATATAATAAATAAATAAATAAGAATTTATATTAGTAATATTAAGTAAGTAAAAAATATTTTATAAAAGAGAAAAATGGTAAACTTCGACTTTGAAAATAAAATTCACAATTGATATTTTAATAAATTTAAAAGTCGATGGAGATTAATGTTATTTTATTAAGTAAATGGAACATTGAAAAATAATGTTTTTGTGCATCGAAAACCATAGTTGTTTCATTTTATTCTAGTTAATTTTAGATACGTACCATAAAAAAAGTACTTTTATGATTTGTTTTACGATGTGTTCTTTTGAATTCCTAATCAGTTTTTGATTTTATTATAAATGGCTTTTTTTATACTTTAAAATATTTATAATCTTAGTTAGTCAATATGAAAAATCTTTTTAAAAAATTACATGTTGTAAAAGAAATGCATGTTGTTGTCGTACAAGATATATAAGAATACGTGTTGAAAATGTCTCACTTGAAGCTAATCTTGCATGATTAAAAATAAATATATTTTAAATAGCCCCAAAACATTAGATTGTGTTAAAACTGCTTTAAAACCCATGTTTTAATTTCTTTCGTTTAACTGTTTTAAATTATAATTTTATATTAAATATAATCAATTGTAACAAAATTTATATATTGTGATATTTAAAAACAACCAACTTTAAGAAATAAACCAATAAAAAATGAAAAATAAAATATGCTATACTTTCTTGATAGGTTTAACACAAAATGTACAGGGCGATTATAAGGTAAATAAACTATCCCGGTATATGAGCCGCTATCTATCATTCCGTTCACAGAAACTGAATGAAATTTTGGTTTAAAATATTTTGAGGTTTAACCTATAGAATCATAAGAAAAACAATAATTAAACTCTAATAATTACGGTTACAGCGACAAAATTTCGAAAATTTCAAATGACAAACACCTATTTTCTTTTATCGTAATGTGATCTTTATAGGGAAAACCATAAGAAGCGTTGGAAAGGTACCCGTAGCACGAAAATCGCCGGCGTTAGAGATACTAAGAAGAAAAGTAAAAACAACCAATAAGGACAAAGAAGCAACAAAAAGCTAAACATTTTATTGTGTTTCACAGATTTCCACGTGACCTCCTTTACACACGATGACACTTTGTATGCGGCAGATGGTAGACAGCACTGAAGCACATACCATGATAAGAGGAATCTCTTGAACCTGACGTCTGATGGCACCTTTGAAATCAGACGCAGTTTGCGGCTTAAATGCATGCACTTTGAATTTCAGATACCCCTACAGCAAAAAATCCTTTATAGTGAGATCATTGGACTTTGGCGGCCACGGAGCCGTGAAATGGCGGGAGATAACTCCGTCACCAAACTGTTGTGTTCAGAAACGTTTGACAGAAGTCCCCACATATGGTGAGCGCCATCTTGCATCCACACGACGTCAGATAGAGCATTTCGCTATTACAAATTGGTAATTTTGTAATTTGTCAACATTTATATATAGCCAGCACTCGTTACCGTACACATTTGTAGACCTACGGCAGTAACCTCTTAAAAAAATTGGTGCCGAGCATGAAGGTACTTGTTATACCGTACCACACACTCATCTCGTGTAATGGAAGTGAAACCACATCATGGGGATTATTGCATGCACATTTCACGCAGTTCTTAGAATTAATGTTACCAGTCAAAGAGAAAGAGGCCTCGTAAGTCCACAGAATATATAAAGGCCAGCTGTCAAACTCGCGATACCGGATGAGGAATTCATTCGCAAAATCTAGCCGTTGTTGCTTATCACCCCCTTGCAACATCTGGACATGCTGACAACTTTGCTTATCATCTCGTGGACTTCTGCAACAGCCTCGTCAGGAACGGAAGGTCGTCCAGGCCGAGACTGATCGCATTTGCAACAAGTTTCTTCAAATTTGTGTATCAAGTCACGTACAGCTTTACAATACATGGGCCTCGGCGTAGCCCATGGTCTCTGCGGTAGACACGCAGTACCGCTGCGACATTTTGTCTGTTCAGTTAATAAATCTTAACAATTTACCTACGTTCTTTCCCTGTAAGCGGCATGTTGTTCAGAATGCAAGAAAAAAGGAGAAGCAGCACGCATTTCACAGAGCCCTTTCTTTCACTTAGTGCGACGACGTCAATTATGACGGTAACTTATTCCGAACCAGGAAATCTGCGTAGATTGGTCTCTTCTCGTTTCGAGGGAGATTCAGTAGGCTGGGATCCGAACCGAAGACACAGTGTGAAATGTAATGATATTTTAAAAGAAAAGTCATGCTGTAGCAAGCACCACAGTTTTACTTAATCTGTCTAGCGATGGCAATTTTCGTGCTAGAGGTACTGTTCCAACACTTTTTATGGTTTTTCACTATAAATATATCATTAAAATAAAAAAGTAGGTTTTGCCATTTGAAATTTTCGAAATTTTATCACTGTAACCGTAATTTTCAGAGTTTGACTGTTTTCCTTTTCATATGATTCTTGAGTGCATACCTCAAAATTCTGTAAACCAAAATTTAATTTAGTATCTGTGAACAGTATGATAGCTAGGGTGCTCATATATCGGGAAAGTTTATATATATATATATATATATATATATATATATATATATATAATCACCTTGTACTTAAAAATCAAGGTTAAACAGTGAGATCGATACTCATATAAATAAAAAAGGCATTCAAAATATTTATTTTAATAATTATTTTTAATGAAAAATGTAACTACGTGTAATTATCAGTACTGGATAATTTTATATTATGAATGTTTATGTTTAGAGTTTATGTGATATTAGAATGTATATGTTTAGAGTTTAGCGAACTACCAGTTACGCATAAATTATATACCAGAAAATTCGCGGTCATTTTCATTTGAATAAAATTTGTAGGAAAACTGCCTGCCCATTTAAGTTGTTTCATCTATGATAAGATAGTTCTTGGCTGTTAATTTTAATAAATGTATTAATTAAAAAATATATATTAATTATTGGAAATAACAAGTTTTGAATCATTTTTTTAAGAATAATGGTTATAAATCTGTATAATTTATCTAATTATTCTAACAAATACCAGTTATATACAATTGTATTGCTTTAGTTACAAATGTAGGCATTGCCTTCATAGGCTTTTATTTCATTAAAGTTAAGAAGTAGGTTCGGAGGCGCAAAAAACGTTCTAAAATTATCATTTCATCGAAATATTTAGATTTAAAATTTGACATAGTGGTTACCTTTAAGACGCAAATGCTGGATAACAACACTTTTAGAAAAATCGAAATTTAAAAGGAGAAATGAGCGGAAAACTTTCTGAAACCACAACAATGCTGAAATTATCGAATTGTTTAAAATATTTTTTCACTGTCATATAGGTGGTGGTAAGAAGTTCAGAAATTGGCTACATGTTATCCGTTTTTATTAAGGGTGTAGTTACGAATAGATTGCAATGGAGATTTTCAGTTTTAATATTAATAGTTATCTTATCAGTATAAATATATCAGTATATTTTCTTATATATCGCAATCCTTTTTTCATAACAATGTTTAACTTCTATATTGTTCTATATTGTTATTATTTGTAATTTAAGGTTTAAATCGCTGGAATTACATTTTCATCAAAACAAAGTTATTATTATTTTTTTTTTTTACATTTCCTAAATCACTAATAATCTACAATAATTGGAAATTTGTGAAAGATTAAAATTTGTGTAATTCTTTTGAAGTGGCATAATAGTAAAAATGAAAGTTACGTTTTCTGAGATAAATTATGAAACAATGAAAACAAATTTGCAATAAACATGAAACAATGAAAACAAATTAAACGTGAAAAAACATTAAACAATTTCTGTGGAACTCTTTTTTTTATGATTAGTATTTTTTATTTCTCAAATTAGAAATTACAACTGGCTTCAAGAATTCCTTTCAAGTGTGTATTTGAATAACACATTTATATAAATAATCTAAGTACTTTTTACATGAAAAATAGTATCTTCCTGTAAATATATACTATATATAACTTATTATCATGTGTTTTATAAATTTCAAATCGAAAAATTTTCATTAAACAAGTAATTTTTTATTTCATCTATCAGACCACAATGATTTTATTACATTTAAATTCCTTAATTTTACACAACTGAAGTTCCAACAATTGCATTTTTATTTATGTAGATTTATTCATAGAAAAAATCGGAGATTTCAAATACTGTTTGAAAATAAAATGCATTTTTGTACTCTTTCAAGAAGAACTTTAACCGTTAAAAAATAATATTGCGTGTTTTTACAGTTGGCATACGTGATCAAGAAGTTCTTACTGTCCGATTATTCTTTGTTATTTGTTTTTCCATATACACATCAGTTTTTATTTTTTTGAATAGAATTAAAAAATCTTTTCGTCTTTTTCTTAAAATAAAATTGATTCAGTGAAGAAAAGCACATTTTAAAGGTAAGAGTTATTTTAAAAATTGCTAAATCTTAAATATTTTTTATGAACAATCTTGAAAATTATATGCTTTTACGATTTCGTGACTACAAAGATATCTTATTTTTTTTAAACATTTTTTAAGGAAAAAGTTTTGGCGATAAAGTGTAAAAAAAAAGAAAAGAAATACTAAATCATTCCTTTAAATTGTTTATATACCAATTCTAAAAAGGTAGAGAAAAAACTTAAAATTAAACAAAAGAAAAAGAGATGGATGATATTATTGGCAAATATTAACATTGAAATTGACAGTCAGTGTCGTCGAATATAGAATTGCTATAATATATTGATGCAATTAAATATATATATATATATATATATATATTTCCGAAGTTTTATACACTTAATGAAAGCTAGCTAATAAAATATTGTAAAACACCCGAAGTTTTTACATGTCTATCCTCAGATGTGATAGCATCAATATTTGCATATTGATACAAAAATCGTAATATTAGGGACCTTATAAAATGGCGGTAACACAACTGATGAATTTTTATATGTATTGAATATTCAAGGTATGAATTAAAATGTAAATAGATCAATAGGAAAACTAAACCGCATAATTCATCCATGTCGTCCTTATGATAAAAAAATACTTAGTTTTATCGCTGTTCAGAGAAGTTCAGTTACCGAAAACTCGTGCACTTTTGTCGCACAATAATTTTCGTGTTCATTATTATAAAAATTCTGTATATAAATAAGACGATGATTACTTTTCTTAAAAAGAGGTGGAAATTTTTCCCTGCTGTTATCAGGCTGTGGCTCTTCAAAGAGTGCAAATGAAAAATAAATTGCTTATGAGTAAAGGAAATCAGGCACTATAGTTCATACATGTGTGTCTGCGGCAAGCAAGACGTAAACAGTAAGTCGGTTAGATGGTAATAAAGAGAAAAAAATGTGAAAATACAAAAGACGCCTTTTTTGTACTGTCTGTTTCTTTTAACACATTGACTGCCATGGCACACGAATACGTGTCCCAGCAATATTTCCCGCGACACCATACCAGACGAATGCTTGTACCATAAATATTTCCATTGAAGACCGTTTATTGCCATGAAACAAGACTATTGATAATTTAAGAGGGTAAGTCATTAAGTAAATCACAAAAGATAATTAAATAATAACTTACAATGATATTCACTTCAAAACAATTTTTATTTCTCAACATATTCTCAACCAATATTTATGCACTTGTATTACCGTTTTATCAGTGCCCCAACACCAGCTACAGATGATTCTTTGGGTTGCTGTCTCAGCCACATTAGGACTTCATGTTGAACCTTTTCATCCTCTATGAACATCATCTTGCTTCCAAGATGGTTTTTTAGTGGACTGAACAGATGAAAATCGCTTGGGGCTAAGTCGAAGCTGTATGGTGGATGTTGAAGAAGTTGCAAGATGATGTTCACAGATTATGAAAAGGTTCAACTTGAAGTCCTAATGTGGACACAGCAACAATGAGACAGCAAGCCAAAGAATTGTATGCAGCTGGTGTTAGGGCACTGATAAAACGGTGATATAAGCACATAAATATTGGTGGAGAATATGTTGAGAAATAAAAATAGTTTTTAAGTGACTATCATTGTAAGTTATTATTTAATTATCTTTTGTGACTTACTTAATGACTTACCCTCATATTACTACATATATTTAATATATATATATATATATATATATATATATATGGAATTTAAACATTACCTGTAATGATTTCTTAAAATCCACACAAAACGATGGTGTTTGCATGGTTCTAGGAATGCTGAAAAAGATGTAAATTGGGTGAACAGCAGTGATAAGATTTAATTGACAGTGTCCAGTTAATTCATGATTATGTTAAGATTGGTTAAATGGCACACAAAAAGAAGAGTTTTGCATGGTTAAAGGAATGCTATAGAAAGTACGAATTGGATGATTAGCAGCCGTAATATTTAATTCACTGAGCTCAATGCTAAGATTTCCTGGCAAACACAAACTCAAGCTCGAATCATGATGACCAAAGTGCTGTCAACGTTAACGAGTTAGCCATTAAATGAATTCTGCCCTCCATGAAGATTACCTGAACAGCGAAATTAATTAGTCAAAATTTTATTTTTCAGTTTCTGATATAGCTAAGGTAGCCTCTCTCAAATAAAATATTAGTCCACCAAAAAGTATATCAAATAGTATAGATGACAATTCATGACTCCAGTAAAGACACAAACTCAAGCTCGAATCACATGAATCACAAGCTCGAATCACTCGAATCACAAAATGCAGTTAACTTAAACAAGTTATTCATTAAATGAATTATATCCTTCATGAATCTCAGAGCAAAGTACTTACATTACTATACTCTACAAAATGCAGTAAAATTCCATATGTCACATTGCTCTGATGGCTACGGGTATTTAAAAAAAACTTGAAATGACAGGAAAAGCTCATATCTGATGTTGTGCAGATGTATTTAAAGACAATCTCGGAAGATCACAAAAGTGGAATGCAGATGAAGTTTATATCCAGACAGATACCTCGATTTACGCAGCGACCACGGAGTAACAAAATCGGCGCGATTAAGTTAAGATATTGGCGCGAATAGAAAATATGTGTCCTTCGGAAAGAAAAAAAAATCGGAGGCTTATAATAGAAATAGAACATTTTAATTTCCATTGAAGTTAGACTGCGTAAAAAAATTACGGGGCAGAAAATGAAATCTTGCAAAGGGAAATGAAGGATAGAAAGAAAAATAAAAAGTATTTTCAGACGAAATGTAATAATTTATATGGGAAAATATTTAGACTAAAAATAAAATAGGTTAACATTTACAATATGTGATGTGTACATACACACACACATATATATAGACATCAACATATACTTATAAGAAATTTATATTGGTAGATTTTTTTAATCCATTAAACTGTTATTTTCTGCTAGTCAACATTTGATTAGCAATTGTATTGAGAAATACTTTTATGGCCGATTTCACGAGTATTTGAATATTAGATTATAACTCTAATAAAAAAATGAATAGTATAGTAAAAAATAGTAATAAATATATAGTAGAAATAGTAATTCTTACAAGTATATACATGTGTGAAAAGTTTAAAATTTACAATATAATTTTTATTAATATAACAATACGGCAATAAATTTTGTAGTAAAGCAAAATATTGTAAATGTTTTAACAATCCAAACTGGAAAGAATTGAAAAGGGCAAAATACGACTTTAGAAAAAAAAAAAACTGAAACACACTTATATTTTAGACGTTCATGTCTTTTAAAAAGCCTACAGGAACATATTATATATGTACAGAACTTTTTTACGAAAAAATCTGATAAAGTTAAAATTTAACATTGCATAAATTCAATTATACAGAAATAAGTACAATGATTTAATAATTTTCAATTTCAGTATGTAACACATAACTGACTAAGCTAAATAAAAAAAAAATCTATTGTGTATTCATGTTTAAAAATTTTTGTACCAATTTGAAAAATAATAAGTGCGATGTTTATATAAACGACATAATCTTTAATACCGTCAATGGTATTACGTAAAGGGTTAAACACTAACACTTACCACATCCCACGTTTTCTCTATAACCTTAGTTTCTTTTGTTTATCTTCTTTAAGAAAAGCTAACCTCTACCGTTATTGGATTCTCTTTCTATTAGAGATTCAGCCTCTTTCAATTAGGAAACAAATCAAGCAATAAAATTTTTCTTCAAGGAAACGAATTCTGATTACTTAATTTATACCTCCAGAGTTTACAAAAACAAGTTTATTTCTTCAAATACATGCTAAAACGTGACGAAATCAGTGCAATTTAATTTCAGAAAAAAAATATTGTGAAAAATAGTGGCGTATGTATATTAATATATTTGTCAATTTCGATAAATATTAATATATTTGTCAATTTCGAAGATAAGAAAAACAAAGAAAATAAAACTCTAATTAAAATTAAAAAAATTTGTTACCTTTGTTTAAAGATTTCCATAGAACAATATTTATATATTTTTAGAACATTTTTTTTATTATTACCAGAAAAATTATAGAAATTGTGTTTATAATATAAAAAAAAATTAAATATACTATTAAATGGGTAAATGTATATTTTTCCGAAGAGTTATGCTTTACAGCTTTAGTGCAAGCCGGAAAGGACACATATTACAATTCAATTACATAAAAAATGAGATGAATAGAAAAGAACAGGTTATCAATTTAAAAAGTGACAGTGCTAATACATACTTAAAAAAGCATCAATATATACAAATAACAAATCAAAGTAAAGAGCACCACATTTGGGAAAACAAACGGAAAGTACAAGAGGTTAATAAGGAGGATTGGTTGATTTATGACGGCCAATTATCAACACGAGGGATATGGGCCCTGGGGGGAGTGCCCTCCTTGGGGGTCTTTCTAAGGGATCCTAACCCGTATTTACGGCAAGGTTCGAAGAAAACCACGGAAAACTCCGAACGGATAGGTCGACGAGCGCGACAGGAGCTTGAACCCAACATCTCCCGTCTACCAGCTTTGAGGTTAATAAGGAGAAGGAAAAAGGGATTGAAAAATATGTTCATTATTCTAAATGAAATCCATACATTTTGAGATTCGATCCAGGAGAACTGGCCGATCCAGGAGATATTTAGACCAATCATTTAAAGATGTGGGTGGCGTTTTTTTTTTTTTAATCTCAAAATGAGTTTAAAAATGAGTTTAAATCTAGAATGACATTCTAGAATTTAATGTAATGAAGTTCCAGGTTAAATACATATGAAATAGGGCAAATCACGTTTATTTTTTTTAAAATAGAGATGCGGCTGAAATGAACCATGATGCATAAAAATTTAGATATATATATATCTTATGTTAATGAAAAGTGTAGTTGAAACTTTGGGAATAAGATCTTATGTATATTTTCCAGCTATTGAAGAATCTCAGAGTTCTTGCCAACGCCACGTGAAAAAAAAATGTAATTTAAGACAGGTTTGAGGGAGCAGGCAGGTTCTGGCCAAACAAAAATTTAGTGGTATTTTGTTATCACTTATTGCTGATTAAGCCAGCTGATCTGCCATCCTGTTAACACAAATTCCTAAATGCCTCCGTACCTAGTTG
Organism: Maratus michaelseni; assembly: GCA_963931845.1. Lineage (NCBI taxonomy): Eukaryota > Metazoa > Arthropoda > Arachnida > Araneae > Salticidae > Maratus > Maratus michaelseni. Next base: position 414,035,698 of record OZ007589.1, read on the forward strand.
AAAAACTAAATTTGTATTCAAATTCCAAATAATTGATATGATTGGATCCTATTGCGTTCTTGTCTACTAACGTCAGGGGTTAGTGGGCTGGTCACAAACTTGATCATCATATATCCGACATTCGCAGTTTCACTCCTGGACTCCTCAAAATTCCTTTAAATTCAAATTTTATTTTATGCCGAAATTACCCTATGCTTAGTAAAAAATTTCAGTCCTTCTTTAAAAATCGGGACAAACGTATGAAATACATACCAGATATAATACGTTCTAAAATTTTGTCTTATGAACGTGAAGTGAAAGCTTTATCGAAATAATAATACTTGTCTCGCTATGATAAACTTTTCATTTTAGTACAATAAGTAATACTTTATACAAAGAGACTAACAAATAATTGCTATTTTTGAAAATTTCAAAGTAGAGTTATTTTTTTTAAAGGAATATCATTGTGAAATTTTTTTTAAACAAAATCGAGGATATTTATGTTGTCATTTCTCTAAAAGAAGTAATTCCATGAAAGGTGCTTGAAGAAATAAACTGCAGATGAATTCAATAGATTCAATTCGATAACTTTAACCATGACTTTAAGACTTGACATTCAAGGTTCAGCCTTGTGCGGTCAGATCTGGGTGGTTGATTTCCAGTCTCTTTTTATCCTAAGTAATATCTAAAATACCTTTCATAACAGAGTGTTCAATAATTTCCATTGCTCAATAAAGTACCTTGAGTCCCAGAGCAAATCTATGCAGTGTGGCACCAGATGAAATACACCCTTTAATCTGTCTGGCATGTGAACGCCTCATGTAATTATATTTTTCTATCGTTACATTCAATTTTCATTTTACTGATAAGTAAAGAATACATTATAAATTACATTGTATAGAAATAGAGAGATGAACAAATGTGATTGTTATTGGAAAGAACTCTGAATAAAAAATTGGAATACAATTGGCAAATATTTAATTGCATGAAAAGAAAACAAGGGATGTTTCATATTGTCATTTTTAGTACAGATCATTGAAAAAATTTAAATAAAATGTATTTTTTGGAAAGTAGAATGTCTGACGAAATCAATTCTGTGTAATGAAAATGGACTTTACCCATGTCACGTCATCTGCGGGTATGTAGAATAAAAACACTAATAGGCGTGAAGAACATTTTAACACAGCTTCCCCTTCGTCCAATAAACAATCTTTTTCGGAAGGCACATACCCACAGAGGCGTGGCTGTTACCACTCGTGGGTAAAGTCCATTACAAAAGTTTCAAATGAGTTTTGAAATGATATAAATTTTTGTACAGTAGACTGATAATTTAAAACAAATATTTATGCAATAAATAAAAATATAAATGTCTTTTGATAATTTAGAAATTGGGTTTATGTTAATTTTTATAAAATATTTCATTAAGTTTCTACTAAATTTCGTGAGTCCCTTTTTTATTAAATATTATCTAGCATAATAAATGATATGAATAATAAAAGTTTTTAATTTTTGATGTATTAAAACGTATTTGTGGAAGCAGTTTTCTCTGAATAAAATTTATTGCATTACAGAAATTGATAATCTAGATATTTACCCTGTGTGCTTTTATGGAAATAGTGGGATCTGTACATTCAACGTTAGATATACTCACGTATCATGAAATTAACACAATTTACATCTTAAATAACGAAAATTGAATCTCTAATGACACAGTGTCCGTTTCCTTCATCAAAATATATTATCTTATTTTACATATTTAATCATTTACTTGAAATGCTGAAACTTTATATACAAGTTCGTTTTAGAAAAATTCAAATCAATAACATCAATAACAATTAATAACAATAATAACGTTAATGAAACAATTAACATTTAATCAAAAGCATAAACATCATATAAAGTATGAAAAAAAGTCATTAATCTGCTCTCAAAATATAGCTTCCAAATTAACAACTATTATTATAAATGGTATTAATGAATGAAATGTTGAAACAGTCCAAAAACAGATCATCCTTTTTTTATATAATGCCCGTATATATACCTAAATCTTATTTTAGTTTTTACCATTCTTCAGACATTAGTATGTATTTTTTCAAGAGTAGTAGCAGTATACGTGTGTCTTTTTTTAATAGCACTATTATTGTTAACTACTATTAAACTTCTTTAAAATGAATTTACTATATTGTCAATAACATACATATATTAAAAGTAGCATTAAAAACATAGTCAGTTAGTTATCCATCTTAAAAAACACATATGGTTAAGTTCGATGTTTTAAAGAAGTATAATTCATACCCAGATCTTCCGCATATAATTCCTTTAAGTTTTGTTTCACTATTTTCATTTCACGTTTTACTTGTCTTTTCTTCCTTTTAAAACTCTTATATTTCATTATTTTAATAATGGTGACTCAAAACATACACTACTCATTACTCTCATGGAATGTGTGTGTTTCTGTGTCTACATGATTAAAATATTGAAATATAAGAGTTTTAAAAGGAATAAAAGACAAGAAAAACTTGCAATGAAAATAGTGAAACAAAACTTAAAGGAAATATATTCGGAAGAGCTGGGTATGAATTATACTTTTTTTAAACATCGAACTTAACCATAAGTGTTTTTTAAGATGGATAACTGACTATGTTTTTAATTTTACTTTTAATATATGTATGTTATTGACAATATAAATAAATTCATTTTAAAGAGGTGTAATAGTAATTAACAATAATGGTGCAGATGGAAAAAAGCACACGTATACTACGACTGCTCTTGAAAAAATACATACTAATGCCTGAGGAATGGTAAAAACTAAAATGAGATTTAAGAATGAAATATTTTTTTGTAAAAAATAAACTATATTAATAACTATATTTTTCTCTCGTCATGTCTTAAAAGGCGCTGAAATAATGTATTTCACTATATATTTCCTGATAAATTCGATAAACAAAATTCCACTGTTTTACATAACTTGAAATTCTGGAGATTTAAAATGTCTTTCGTATGATTAGTTTAGTGTTACAGGATAATTACATGTTCCAGACAACAAGTAATTAAGAAGCAGGATTTAAGTAGTAACAACAGACTGTGTGTCATTAGTTATCCTTTAGTTTGCATTACTATATCAGACACTATAGTATTTAAAAGGAAATCAATTGTATGAACTAAAAACTTCTTTAAAATAAATTAGTGAAATCTTCCTTGTTATCTGTTGAAATGAACATGCTTATTTATATTTGCACGATTAATCAGAATTCGCCGCTTCACAAAATCTATAACATGAGTATGCCTTTGACAATAATTGCATTATTTCACTCTAGTAGCAGACTAGCTTTGGTGTAGTATTTGTTTAATATTAGTGAAATTTCAGTGTATAATGCTTTACAAATATTATGATGTTAATATAATGGAAATATATAATAGCTTTCCCATTTAATAGTCATTCGATATTGGTATAAAAGTTTGACGCAATTGGAAAAGTTTCTGCTGAAATAGCAATATTTAAGTAACATTTCAATTAAACTAAAAAAAAATCCGATATGACTGCAACATTTACAAAATGTATATAACACTGTAAGATATTTATAACACTGACATGATAAATTATTTACAATCCTGACACTGTATTGTCTGCAGTTCCTCTGTAAATCCAAAGAATGTACAAATCAGCTGTATTTTTCCGAGACTCTTTTGCTATTAGAAATTCAGGATATCCATAAAAGTACTCCGGAGTGTTTTAAAAAATCATATCTAGTTAACGGTATGAGTTAGGTCAGGTCAGTTAATTTAAAAGAAATCAGTAGGTAGCTCATCAAATTTTATCCACACCAGTTTAATTTTTTTTCAGCAGTAGGTAGCGCTGCGCGTCATTGACCTTGAAATAATGTAGAAGACGCTCATTCCATCATTGTATTCAGATAGACTTTAAAACTCCATTAGACTTCTTTTCTGGGAACATGTCAAGAATCTTGTTTACGCTGAGAAAAATTCAAGATGTAAACCATCTCAGGCAAAGAATAATCAACTGTGTAGCAATCATCACTACAGAGATGTTGGCTAAGACATGGGAAGAGGTTAAATACCGCTTGGATGTGTGACGTGACACGGGCACTCATTTAAATCTACTAAATGGTAAAAATCTTGAAAAATTTACCTTTAAATACATATTTATAACATTAACTTAATTTTATGATTGAATTAAAAAAAAATTACTTCAAAACCCAGGAGTTCTTTTATGGACATCCTGTATTATCCAAGCTTTGCAGAAATTTGCATTTGAAATTCATTTTTAATAATCATCATGTTTTAAGGCCTCACAAATGCGTTCCTTAACAAAAGTATAATATATTACAGACATTAAATTAATTATAACACTTCATTATTAATAGTTAAATAAAAATAAGTCAAATATTTCTTAACATACTTCTTACCTTTCTTAAGGTTTACTACGAAAATATAATATATCTTGTTCCGAGTTAGCTGCGATAAAGAAAAAAAATACTATATCTTTATAAGTTCTTTTCTCTTTATAAAACAATAAATTTGAAAGATATACAGAAGCATTCATGAAGCAAAAGTTTTTTTTTTTTTTTTACAATAATGACGTAAGTATAAAATACCACAATTTATAAATATTGTAAGTATTTATAAATTTGTAAGTATAAAAAAGTCTTAAAATTAAAACAACACAAACAATAAAATCAAATTAAAACCATCAACGTTTCAGCCATCATCGATGGCCATCTTCAGGAAATATTTGTTACATTGCTTGTAAAGTTTCAAAGGAGAAAGACAATACGTCCACAAATTAAAAAGGTTCATTAGGTTAACCATTAACCAACGTTCCAACCAACCACAAGCAGAAAAGATGCAGTATCACCCTCTAACGAAAAAAAAAAAACATAAAACTTTAAATGAATTATCGATGAAGTATGTCTTGGAACTATCTGTCGGTTGAAACAAGAATATATATTAAAAATGAATTAACAACAATTTCCTGAGGATGGCAATAGATGATGGCTGAAACGTTGATGGTTTTAATTTGATTTTGCAGTTTGTGTAGTTTTAGCTTGAAGACATTTTTATACACTATTTAGTAAATTGTGATATTTTATACTCACATCATTATTGTAATATTTTTCATCGTGTAATCGTCCAGCATTTATATTAAAAGTTTTTTTTTTGGTTTTTCCTAATTTCGGAAACGTTTTCGAATAATTTTCACAATGTATTAATCAGTTTTCTCTACCTACCGAAATACTCGTTTTAGGATGCTAACAGTTAATAAGTAAACATTTTGAGCTACGTTACAGATTTTATACATGCAAGAGTAACAAAATAATGTTAATTTTAATGTAAATATTTATGCTATCATTTTTAATGTTAATATTGATGCTATCATTTTTAATGTTAATACTAATGCTGTTGAATTGTTATGTTTGTTGAACATGAAAATGTTTACTTGAAAATTGATATCTTCCCGATATTTCTTGTTGATTAAACTGTTTAATATACACTGTAAAAACTACTCGGAAACGTTCCCGAAAAATTATGGGTAGCAAATGAAACTTTTGTTTAGGAAATGAATTTTTAAATCTAGCCAGTCTATTGGTTTCTGATGTTTCTGAAGATAAAGAATGCTTTTCGTAATCAAGGGTAATTGTAACAGGCAATTGTATATTTTTGTTGGTGGTCATATTACATTTTTGTAGATACATTTGTCTTTCTTTATAGCGTTGACCATGGCCACGTAGATTGAAACACAGTTGAAACCATAGGAACTAATATAAATTTAATAACGTAATAAAAGGGCTAAGAAAGTAAGTTAATTTGCTGAAATAGGACATCAGAGGACAACGAAAGCACTAGATAAATAAATAATTTTAGCTAAATACAAAGAATATGGGAAAATTAGACTTGAAAATCTAGGTAGAATTAATTTGAACTATATAAAATCACGTAGGAGAAGGCGATCTAAAATGACCCACTTAAAGGAAAAAGTTGTGTAAAATAACACAACTTTTAAAATAAAACTTTGGTCCTTTGTTAGTATGTTTTACACTGTATTTTGCATTATAAACATATTTTAATAATATTTTAAACCAAAATCAACAGATCATTTTACTCTCACCGAAAGGCAAAATGTTCCTTCATTAAGAAATAATTGTAAATTGTGTTTTTCTCGGCAAAACAGAGGATAAAGAAGTAATTATGACAATACATAAGTGTAATTCACATCTAAAAATATACTCCATTAAGTAAACCAAATCATATTTCTGTACATGAAAGACTGTAATCTAAATAAATATGAAAGTTAGTGCCTGCCTTATGAAAGATGTTATAAAAACCAATTTTTCAAAGAATTCTATTCAGACGCGTAATACTGCTATCGCTTGAATACCACTTTGAATATCAATTTAAAATTGTCTAGATTCACTTTAAAAGCTTTCAGTACTATAGTGATATTTCTCTCATCAATTCTCCAGGGTTTTCATGATGTGTAAATTAAAAAAAATTCTACCTAATCTGCCAATTTAGGATTTATAGAAATAAACAAGCACGTGTGAAATAGACCAAATATTATAAATAGTATACGATTAAAATTTCAAGTTTAATAGCAACTAACTTGACTGAATTTTAATCGAAAAAAATCATTTAAATAGATTGTTTTGTAGTTTCACCAATTACCATTCTTTTTAAGTTGTTTTTGCTGAAAGTGTGATTCACATTCGTCACTGAGCAGGGAGTACTTATCTATTCTAATTAAATTGAATTATACATGAAGGTAAGCTAATCCGTTTACAAACGATATATTTAACTTTTAGAATTGAGAATGTTGTAAATATTTCATTTAATCAATCAGTGACTTTCAGTTCAATGGATAGTTTTAAATAGAGTTACAAAATTCTAAAATCGTATAACCAAGCTTAAATAAACTTTGTAGCTATTGTAAAATTGCAGCATAAAATTGTCATTTCACAAATGTGATTATATTCATCATATATTTTGTTTTTGGTAAATAGCTTTTATATAATAATTATGGAATTTTCTTTAAAAGTTTTTCTGTGGTTAAATTCTGAAAACTTTAAATGCAAGGCCTATTTTAAATGTAATATCTAAACTGTTACTTTTAATATAGAATCTGTTTTGTGATTGTTATAACTGTAAACATAAATTTTTAAAAATAGAGATGTGTAAATAAAGCTAAATCTATTTTTCCTTTAAGTTGGAATTAGAATGTTGTAATTCAGGTTGTATACGAAATATTTAGAACACTAAAATTGATTTTATATGATATATTGTTTTATTTATGATGTTATTTTAGAGCAGTACTAGTTTCAGCTCGTAATTAGCAACGTATTTGTAGCAGCATTTCCAATGTGGAATTATAAATAAAAGTTTAGAATGTAATTAAAAAAAATAATTAAAAGATTCAATATTTAGGAATATTCTTTTATTAATTCGATATTTGTGCTGCAAATTTTATTCATACATTCGTCGAAATACAATACATAAATTTCTGTGCACATTTTAGATATTTCTGGTATTGAAGCTAACATTTTTCAAGTCATATTCAAATCCAGATATATTTTTAAAACAATTTATGGAAATTTTCAATGCTATAAATTTACTTTAAAGAAAGTAATCATTAAAATGCAGAAAATGTATTTTGTATTCAGGAACAATGGTTACTTATGAATAATTTCGCTATACTAGGTTTAAAATTTTAATCTAGTGATACATATAATAAATAATAAGCAAAGTAGTAAAATGTTATGAAAAATTTATTTTTAAATTTAAGCACGCATATGGATGTACTTTTGATATAATTAAAAAAATTATTATTATTATTATTATTATTATTATTATTATTATTATTTGCAAATTACATTTATATTTTTTTTGCGTAATAGGGTAGAGATCGATCTAAACACTTGCGCACATTGTAAGTTGCTATTGTATTTACAGGCTAATGCTTTCAATTGGAAACGGGGAAGTTTAACCTACTGCATCAAGTTTCGCATATGTATTATGTTTTTCAATTGTATTAATAACTTTAAATGAGTCTACCCGTTTGTGAAAATACGTAATATTTTTTTCGATTTAGTATCCCCTGTCAGGGTAACTTTGGTATACAAATCGCATGTTCGTAATTTTTAAATCTTACATATACTATAAATCACAGGATTTCTCATCTTTGGTTCGCTTCTATTTAAGCAATGTGTTCTTTTAGAATAAAACTACGTAAATGTTACATTTATTACATATTTTATTACTTCAAGGTAAATAAAAAATTAAGTATACTGAAATATACCTGTGCGTGGAGGAATTTGTGCATAATATGTATTAACAAACAAATATGTGTTTTATTTTCTGTTATCTCTCTAAAGCCGTAATTTCCAACCTTTTTTAGCCACGTCCCAAATAACTATTTCTAAAACCTGATTGCCACCCCGTCTCTGTAGTATATAATACTCATTACTTGAAAAGTAAATTCTAGTTCACATACATGAAGCCTAAAAGGGCGATAACAACGGCAAGTCACTTGGTATATTTATGCTTAAGTCTTTCAAGGGCGGTGCTTCATTTTTGGACCACCTAATTGTAATCCCTTAATGCCACATTGGCACCCGAATTTTGGAATGAAAATGTTTCCTTTTATTAAGTACGTGAAGAAAGACCATATGACTTTTGACCACTGTTAAGACATTGATATGAGATATTACTATTGATCATTGTTGGTACCATATGAGTTTAAACTTTCATAAGATTTTAATTCATATAAGACTGTTGGGCATTTGACAGATCAATTTAGATTAATTGATTTAGACTTTTGATTCCTGAAATTGTGAAATTTTGTCACAGAATATGGTTGTGTCTGTTTTATTATTTTGTTTTATTTGTATTTTGTTTTATTTTGCAATCTGCTGCGGAAATGTGTTATATTTTTAGCTCAAGGGCTATCAAAGCCTGAGAGCTTATGTGCCCGCCGGTTCTGTATGTACGTACGTACGTATGTAATGTATGTATGTATGTATGTATGTATGTACGTAACGCGATAACTCTTCATAGAAATATCCGTTTTCCTTCAAATTTTGTTTATAGGTTCACTGTGTTAAGGTGCTTCCCTGATTAGTTTTCGGGATTGATTGGTTGAGTAAAAAGGGGGGAGAACGGGGGGGGGCTAATCCCCCTTAATTTATATAAATGGGTTTTTCATGCAGAATTATCCCATTTGCTTCAAAATTTGTTTATAGGTTCATTGGGTTAAGACGCTTCCCTGATTATTTTTCGGGATTGATTGGTTAAGTATAAAGAGAGGGGGGAACGGGGGGGTACCCCCCTAATTTAGATAAATGAGTTTTTCATGCAGGATTATCCGATTTTCTTCAAATTTTGTATATGGGTTCATTGTGATAATGCGCTTCTCTGAATAGTTTTGGGGGTTCATTGGTTAAGTATAAAGGGGGAAAGGGGGGGGGGGCTAATCCTCCTTAATTTAGATAAATGGGTTTTTCATGCAGAATTATCCCATTTTCGTCAAATTTTGTATATAGGTTCATTTTGATAATGCGCTTCTGTCAATAGTTTTGGGGGTTCATTGGTTAAGTCTAAAGGGGGAAAGGGGGGGATAATCCCCCCTAATTTAGATAAATGACTTTTTCATGCAAAATTATCCGATTTTCTTCAAATTTTGTATATAGGTTCATTGTGATAATGCGCTTCTCTGAATAGTTTTGGGGGTTCATTGGTTAAGTATAAAGGGGGAAAGGGGGGACTAATACCCCCTTAATTTAGATAAATGGGTTTTTCATGCAGAATTATCCGATTTTCTCCAAATTTTGTATATATATATTCATTGTAGTTAGAGACTTCCCTGATTAGTTTAAGGGGTTCATTAGTTAACTATGAGGGGGTAACGGGGGGATGACTCCCCCCCTTAATATATTGTTGATTATTTTTTTTCGAGGGGCATACTTCAAATTCTTTGAAATAAGAGTATAATATACAATTAGTGTGAATAGCCTGTGAGCTCAATGCTGGGCAGTTTTCTTTTTATTGGTATATTTATTATTGCGGTTTTGGGAGTAGATTACTCTCCGTTATTGTTTATTTTAAGTATACGACCGTGTTCTGGGCGTCTGGTGGCTGTGACTTCGCTGAGTGGAAGTGAGAAGCTTTCCGCCGGAGGATTTAGCCGTAAGCCTACGGGTTGGCTCTCCGGTTGGGTACGAGAAACGTTGGGCACCGGTTGGGTACGCCCAAGTATGTGAAGAAAAGCTTTTACTTATTTTCAAATACATTTGTTTGTAAAATCTGGTGTCAGTCAATTATATCAGCATTTTATGAATAGAATTACTTTGCTTCTGAAAGTGTTAAAACATTTGTAATAAATATCTTTTTACACAACTCTATAAATGCAACGGAGTCATACATCTTCGATTTTATACGTATAAAAGTTTTATTTTTACTTAACTTCACTGTGAACTTCGCTGTACTTCAATGTGAAACAAAATGCACTCTCATCTCACATTTGTATCTCTAAAACTGCGATCACACGAACTGTTATGCCATAGGTAATATCAGGAACTTCCACCCAAAACATGTTTTTTCGAGTGAAAAACGATTGAGAACACACCGTGTGTCAGTTTATCCTTCGTAAATTCATCAGTATCTCCCAGTTTGTATCTCCTACTACACATATGAAATCGAATCCTACAAACAAAGCACGAGATAGATGTTCTACATTCTAGAGTTAAAATGAACTTTAAAATACTTAGCAGCGATTACTCGCCAAATGTTCTACGAGTTGCGTAAATTTATGAATACGTTCGGTCTTGAAAATAACTTAACTTGCAGCGAGGAAAAGAAGATGAGGTCAACCCAGGAACAATAGCATATATTTTGGATCGTACGATAGTACGTGTGATTAAAGCTGTTAAAAAACTCTCACTTTGGCATTAAATATACTAGCATTTGATAAATTTTATGATGGATTTTATGCTTCTTCAAGGGAAGCATGAAATCGTGCGTCGTAAGAGCTTTACAATAATGTTATTTTTAATTTTCTGGATGAAATACATTTCATAACAATACTTTTGAAGCCTTTTTTAAAACATTAAACACACATGAGATATATGGCAAATCTTGCCATGCAGTGCACGAGCGAGTGGTACTTGTAAATTTTTAAAATGATTTTCTCAGAAACAATGTTTCTACAGCCAGTATTAGAAATAATCCGGAGAGGATAAAAGTGCTTTATTTTTTTTTTTATTTATTTATTTTTTTTTTTTTTTGGGGGGGGGGGGGGTTATAAATTTCTCTATTCCTTGATCGATGCTTTAAAATTTTTAATTCATTCCTTTTTAATAAACAAAAAATATCAGATATTTTAGTAAAAAATTATATTAAATTTAAAAGTTTGCCATTTTGTTAAAAATACAAAAGTTCAAAAAGTTCACAGTCAAAGTGGTTGTGATATTCATTAAGGACGTTCTATGAGAGCGAAATAGGCCGAAAGGGAGGAGGGAGTACGGTATCCTCAGTGAGGGATTTTCTAAGGAAACCTAACATGTATTTATAACAAAATTCAAAGAAAACTTCAAACGGTTAAGCCGACGAGCATGATATGGTTTCGAATCCAGCACCTCCCTTCTACCAGCTTTGAGAGCAGAACCTGCAGCTACTAGTTCACACTTCGGTCAATGACCAGACAGTAAAGCATATTTTAAAGTATTTTTTGTTGGATTTATTTCAGTTGGAACCAAAAAACAATTTTAATGCAAAAAGGTATCTAATATTATCATTATTAAAATCATTTAAAAAACAAAAGCTTTTTAATTTTTAATTTCTATCGAATTACACTCCTCTTTTAAAGGTAATAGATACCTCTTTAAATGCAATATTTACCTTAATAGTTCGAAAATAAAAAACATACTTTATTTGATACAGAAAACTTTAGACAGACTAAAATACATAATCATCATTTAAATCGTGTAATCGCAGCGCTGAATCACTATGTAAAATTTATATATAACTTTGCGTGCTTAGTTTAAATTAAACGTTACTTTATGGAATTATTGCAGATTGCAGCAAAAAATCTTGTTCTGTTAAATAAAGGATGTCGGATTTTTAAAGGGCAGGGAATTCTAATTAGGAATATTATTCACTGTTTTCTATCGATAGTGAATTTTTTTTACATTATTGATTTTTGTATTTCTGTAATGAATTTCGATGATTATATATGATTTCGTACAGCAATGGAATTGCATTAAAAGTACTAGGAACATCAAAAGAACAGAATTATGTGTTCGAAAATAACTCTTTTATTCATCTGATCCAACCAAATTACAGGAAAATTAAATGTGTGCTGTGCTTTCTTCTTATTATTTTTTTCGTTTTTATGGCGTTATTCTTTTACGAAAATTTTGAAGTATGATTTTATGATATCGAAAATAGTTTTCTAACGTGTACAGTGGGGAGATAAATGCGAAACATGGATAAAGTACACTTGTAATTAATTAAAAAATGAAAAAAATACTGTTTTATTTAGCTCAAAATTGAAGATACATGAACTTTAAAAAGTCCTTTATTAATGTTCAGGGAAACATCCCAGAATGCTCAAAAACTTATACCCTGGTACATTTTAGCGTTTAAGGTATCCGCACACCTTCCGAGATGATTTTTTGAAATTTTTGAAAATTTCGATTTCTACCAATTTTTTTCTAATGGCATTTAAATTAAAACTTTGAAAAATATATAAAAGTTTTAGAAATGGCGCAGAAGTAATTCTTTAAAAGTGAAAAATAGTCAACATTATGTGAAAAATTGACATTTGTGCAAAACATGATAACCCAAAATCAAATCAATGCATTCACATTTTGTGAATTGCATAATAAAGAGAATAACTTTCTCTAGGGCATAGACTAGCCGCATTATAATAGCATCTCTATCGCAGAAGCTATGGCACTTGAAGTACTAATGCAATGAAAAATTTGTAAAATGTCTTGCAACTTTTTAACTTATACCAGTGTAAACATAAAACTAATTAATATATCATTCTTATTGTAGTCTATTTCCTCACTAAACATTTGTAAAATAATTTTAAAAAATTCAAGGCATTCCATGCATAATTTTTTCTATAGAATGTTTTGTGTACAGTAAAAATTTGAAAAACTTCATTTTGAAAAAGCTAAAAATATCTTTTAAAGACGGTTTTTGCTAGGAAAATAATTATTATTCTTTAAAGGCTTAATTATATACTCCATGTATTTTCTTGAAAATATAATCCAATTTAAATGCTAAATCACGAAAAAAAAAATAATGTATACATACATTTCATCTTATTTCCGGTTTGCAGAACGATGATATCCGGTTGTAAAATTCTTCAGCAACCTGTAATAGATGTAACTTTAAACGGCTGTAATTCGGGTTCTAATTCCGATACATGCACAGTTAAAGCAGAATTCGATAGATAAAAGATGAAATTTTAATATTATTGCAAAAATGAAAAATCGAAATTTTCATCGAAAACAACGTTTCAAAGGTGTGCGGATGTAACGTAACACACATTTTTACAAAACGAAAATATTTGGATTGTGTTCAATACAAGTCTTTACCATCCCCAGAATGTCCCCCAAATGTTTCTACTTCATGAAATCGGCCATTTTGAAAGAAAACGGCCCCAAATTTGGAAATTAAGTTTTTATTGGACATTTTTGTTATTAAATGACCGATATTGTTTCGAAATGTATCAGCTTGGTCGTATTACACATTTACATTAATATTTATAAATTTATCATAATAAATATTTATCGGAAAAATCCGCAATTTTGGAAAAAAATGCCGCCATCTTGGACATTTAGATTTTTATTGGATATTTTGTATATTAAGTGACATAGATTGTTTTAAAAAATGTCAAATTTTTAGACTCACCCACGGTATATATATATATATATATATATATATATATATACAAACATACATATATTCTAGTTACAAAACATTTATTTATTAAAATAAAAAAAACTGTCTTATAGAACAGCTTTTTTCTATTCCTTATATTTAGAAAACTGTAGTCCAATGCCTAAAGATAGACATTAAAAATTACAAAATCCCAATCTTTTACAACTAAAGCTTAAAGAGTTTTGCTATTTTAAAAATTATGAATCTTCAGTGTTTTCAGACCCTAAAAATTTACATTTCAAAAACTCCGTATTAAAAAAAAAAATAATAATAACTTTCAAATCTTTAATCTATAAAGAATTCAAATTATGAAGGGAAATATTACAACTAAATGAATATGTATAAAGAAAACAAACTTAAAAATATGATATAAACTAATAATTTACACATTTTAAAGAAATTCTTTTAAAATTAAAATTTCCGAACGGTGATTAAAAAATAATGTTCAGCTGTCAATGGCAGAAGACATTTTTTTGCAGATATTAACATTTATTTCGAACTCTACCTTAATATTTTATATCAGCATTACATTAATCTTTCTATGAGTAAGGTTTTAAGTAAATTATTGATTGCAAAAAATTACAATATTTTTTGCAAACTTGACGCTTTGCCAAATTAATACTGATCTATTTTCTTTACACGTTAGCGGGAAAACAGATATATTTTACAACTTTCAACCTTCAGCAGAGGGATTAAAAAGTCTAGAATAGTTCTCTACGAAAAAGTATTTACCAATACATTTTAAATTTAAATCCATTATTTTAAACTTAAGAAAAATTTCTATAATGTTTGAAAACGGCAGTATATATATATATATATATATATATATATATATATATATATATATATATATATATAATCTAACCGCCACCATTATCTTTATTTTAGAAACGTTAAAAACTAATATATTTGTGAGATTTAAATAATCATTTATATCACTGATATATTACTTTTAAATTCTAAAGGTGTAAAATTAACAAAAAAATATGAATTAAAATAACTTTTATTAGTTGTTTTACATGTTTCGACTCTTTCCGAGTCATTTTTAAAAACAAAATGAGAATATTCTAAAGCTGCACGGGCTTTGAAGTTATTATTTTCATGTACTTTTTTAAAAATTACGCACGTTATCTATTATTTTTTACTTGATTGTTTATTTTCATATCTTTGACCATGGAGTAACTCTAGCCACAGTTTCGGTAAATTAAAAGATGCCGCATCGTTACATATTGTATTTTTGCGCGTGAGTATCTCTATGGTTAATCTTATTATGGAAATAAATAATAAACGATAAATAATAAATAAATAATTTACCAAAACTGTGGCTAGAGTTACTCCATGGTCAAAGATATGAAAATAAACAATCAAGTAAAAAAAAATAAATAATAGATAACGTGCGTAATTTTTAAAAAAGTACATGAAAATAATAACTTTAAAGCCCGTGCAGCTTTAGAATATTCTTATTTTGTTTTTGAAAATGACTCGGAAAGAGTCGAAACATGTAAAACAACTAATAAAAGTTATTTTAATTCCTATTTTGTTGTTAATTTTACACCTTTAGCATTTAAAAGTAATATATTCTTACAAGGTGTTATAATTTATTATATTGTTATATCACTGATTTTCAGAAACATTTCGGAGTAGTTTTTCTAGTATATTAATATGTTTTCTCAAACCAGAATATCGGTTTTTAAGGTGCTGTCAATTCTTAATTAAACATTTTCAGCTGAGTAACTGAATTTATACGTACAGAAGTAACAAAATTATATTAATTTTAATGTTAATGTTAATAGTGTTAATTTATCATGTTTGTTCGTAAAAAGTGTTTGCGGAACATGTAAATGCATCCAAAAAATATATATTCCAGGTGTAAAAAATGTTTGCGGAACATGTAAATGTTTAGTTAAGAATTGATAGAATCTAAAAAATATATATTCCAGGTTTAAAAATATTATTCATACATTAAAAAACTACTCGGAAACGTTCCCGAGTAGTTTTTCTAGTGTATTAATCTGTTCTTCCAAACCAAAATATCAGTTTTTAAGGTGCTATCAATTCTTAATCAAACATTTTCAGCTGAGTAACTGAATTTATACATACAGGAGTAGCAAAATTATATTAATTTTAATGTTAATGTTAATAGTGTTAATTTATCATGTTTGTTCGTAAAAAGTGTTAGCGGAACATGTAAATGTTTAGTTAAGAATTGGTAGTATCCAAAAAATATATATTCCAGGTTGATAAACATGACTCATACATAAAAAAAAAAAAACTACTCGGTAACGTTTTCAAAAATCAGTGACAGCAAAAGAAACTTTAATTTTATCAGTGATTCTTTAAATCTTACAAATATATTCGTTTCTGAGTATTTTAAAGATAAAGTATGCTTTTATGAATCGTGGTTAACTTGGAGGATATTATTATATATTTTTGTTTCTGGTAAAAATAAACAATATTTATGACATAAATAAACAATGTAATATGGTGAATCCAAATTCACCTATTATATGCAGTAACTCACAATTAATACATTTGCAATTTTTACTAAAAATGTGTTTAACACGTACATTTAAAAAAAAAATAATAAAATTAATATTTTATTTTAATTTAATGTACGTATTAAAAACCTGTTTAGAAAAGATTGTAAATGAATTAATTGTGAGTTACTTTGTTTCTAGTTGTATTATATTTTCATAGATTAAGTAGCATTTGTTTTTATTTTAAATACAATTTACCCGCCATAATGTTATAAAAGAAAAAATGCGATCCTTGAGCAACGCTAACTTCTACAGCAATTTCGATGACTTCAGATAAAAAAAAATATCTAAAAATTTTATTTTCAATTATTTTAAAACATATCTTAATTATAAGTACTACTTTTTTAGGATTCCGTACTTAAACTAGTCGTTGGGGGCCACCATAATACTTACCCATCATGGATACGCATAATGTAAAATATTAAAATAAAAATGTGTAAACTACTTATAAAATGCATTGCAATTCAAATAAAATCGTGGCTTGATGACGTCATAAACTTTAAAGCGAGGCTAACGAAAAAGAAAGGCTACCACGGTGCTTTACTCGTATCTTTTTTACAGACCGCGGGAGTCACGTGATGCTCGAATGCACCAATACAGATGTACGAATAGAGCATCACATCACTCTAGCGGTCTGTAAAAAAAGATAAGTGGAATGTACCGCGGTAGCCTGACTTTTTCGTTAGCCTCGCTTTAAAGGCTTGATTACTGAATTGCTTGAAAGAGGTTTTTCCTTATAACTCCAAAAATAATAATCCTATTAACTAGCGGTTTATTGCATCTGATTAAGCGTCAAATTTCCAATTAAAATATATCTTTGAAGTGAAATTTGGATGAAATACAGGGTCATGAAAAATCGAAGAGTGTGGGAAATAGGATTACAAATATCTCGACAACTCATGATCCGATCGACTTCATGCTTTATGCAAAATTTATGTTTTTTTATTGTCTTTTATACTCATTTCTTAAAATAAACAATTTCGAAAATTTTTATATACCTTTTATCGGAACGAATATTTCGAGAGTCCGAAAATAATAGTTCCGGTTAATCGAGGTTATTGAAATGAAATAGGCTTCTTCCCATTATTACATACTGAGTACATACCAAATTGCAAGTCTCTATCTCAATTTTTTCGGGAGATAGAGCGTTTACAGACACACAGACACACACACAGACACACACACAGACACACAGACGGACGGCAAATTTTTTTTTTCTAAAAATATGTTTTTCGGAATCTCCAGAGTCTGAAACGTGTAAATCCGTCAAAAAAAATTTTCGATTTTCAAAACGATTACAAGACTTACCCTATACTACGTATGATGGGTAAGTAAAAGTAAAAACGGAACCATTATAAGATCACTCCTGTGTCTGTCTGTCCGTCTGCCAGAGCCCTTTTACTCGTAAACTATGGGACGGGGAAAGTTATAAACCCTATTAACCAACATATTTTCAGTTTATTAGCCATTCACAAATATGTTTAGGAAAAATTTAGAAGGGCCAATTAAGTGACTTGAAAAAACAAATTTTCTTTTTGTATATCGTATGGGGTATTGCGTGAAAGATCTCGTAATATCGAAATCAAAAATATATTTGTTTTAATTTTAGGTATTATATTGTCAGAGATATCGTCGAAAATACACTGCAAAAATATCCCCCCCCCCCGTCTATTTCCGAATCTACTGAAACTAAAATATGGAAAAATTAGGGGTAGTAGGAATTTATTTAAACCTTGCAGGAAAACTATAGCGATTTTTCTAGATCACATAGCTTTTGAGAAAAACGCATTTTTTTCCTTTACACACAAATTTTATTTTAGGGACGGTCAGTGGGAGTGTTGACGGGCACTCGAGATATCTATCGATGCAGAATCATCCAAGGATAGTTGATAATGATTTTCGAAAAACATTTTCGGTAATTAGCAGAGATATTAATTAAGTTACTTGAAAAAAAAAATTCTTTTTATGTATCATGTATGGTATCGTTCGAAAGATCTCGTAAAAGCAAACTCAAAAATATATTTGTTTTAATTTTGGTATTTTACTTTCAGAGATATCGTGGAAAGTGTACTGCAAAAATATGTCCCCCCCCCTTCCTATTTCCGAATTTTATGAAACTAAAATTAGGAAAAAAATAAGGGTAGCAGGAATTTGTTAATTAATAAATGGGAATTAAAAAATTTAATGTACGGAACCCTTTGAACGCGAGTTATACTCTTATTTGACCGATTTGTTTTAATATTGTTTAGTACATATATACGTATATATTGTTTAGTACATCATATACGATTTCGTAAGTTTCCTTACGAAATCGTATATGATGAATCATGTGTGATAGATTCGGCAATTAACCTGTAAATGCAATGCAGTAATTAAATATCTTTGGCGTTTAAAAAAATTGAGTTTGAGTATTAAAAAAGTATTTTTTTTTTTTTATCAATATATTAGACGAGTTGAAATCTTTTCTGTTTTAATATTTAGCAATTTTTTAAAAGATGGTGTTACAGATTAGATTTTAAGCAAGTATTGAATTTTCAAGTATTATTTGTTATTTTATCTAACCCTTTCAGGGGTTAAGTTCCTCTTATGCTAAAACGTTGAAATAAATGAATGACAGTAGGATTTACAAACAAATGTATTTATTTTAAATGCTAAAAGATGTAAATTAACAACATAATAAATACACAGTAAAATAACTTTTATTTGGTTGTTTGACATGTTTCGGCTCACTCCGAGCCATTTTCAAAACAAATGAGAATATTCTATAATTGCACGGTCTTTGAAGTTATTATTTGAAATGCTATCATTTAATTTTCATGTACTTTTTAAAAATTATGCACGCTATATTTTATTTTTACTTGGCTGTTTATTTTTATATCTGTAACCATGGAGTACCTCGAGCCACAATTTCGGTAACTTAAAAGATACAATACAATACAATACAATGCAATACAATACAATATAATACAAGGTGTAACGATGCATCATCTTTTAACTTACCGAAATTGTGGCTCGAGTTACTCCATGGTTACAGATATAAAAATAAACAACCAAGTAAAAATAAAATATAACGTGCGTAAATTTTAAAAAGTACATGAAAATTAAATTATAGCATTTTAAATAATAACTTCAAATACCGTGCATTTATGGAATATTCTCATTTGTTTCTGAAAATGGCTCGCAGTGAGCCGAAACATGTCAAACAACCGAATGAAAGTTATTTTACTGTGTATTTATTATGTTGCTAATTTACACATTTTAGCATTTAAAGAGATATATTATTACAGGGTGTTATAATGTATATATTTTTATATAAACAAATGTATTCGAAAATACGAGGGTGGGCTGATAAGCTCGAGGCCTGACGCAGGGATGGAACAAGTATGACCAAATGACAATGATTTTTGTAAAGTATGACCCTTTAGATGACATGCTGCCGAATTTCAGACGCGTGAGTTTATTGGTTATTGATTGGCGATAAAGTAAAGTAAACAAGTTTTGACATTTTCTAAAAATGAAAAAAATTAAAGTTCGAACTGTCATTAAATACTTTGTTAAAAAAGGGTTCACACCAACGGACATACAAAAAGAGTTACATCCCACCTTAAAGGATTCTTGTCCTTCATATTCGACGATAAAAAAAAAGTGGGCTGCTGAATTTAAACATGGTAGGAAATCAATTCACAATCATAAACCCGCAAGACGTCCAAAAACTGCTACGACCGCAAAAATCGTCTCTAAAATTCACCATGCCGAATTGAATGATCGCCGATTGAGATACGCGAAATTGCTGATATTGCAAACATCTCGATAAACCGTGTCGACTACATTTTACACCAAGTGTTTGGTATGAAAAAGCCTTCCGCTTGATGCTTTCCGCGTTTGTTGAACGTCGATCAAAAACGATAAAGAATGAACAATTCACAGGAGTCTTCTGAAATGTATTGTGTTGCAAATTGAAAAATAAAATAAATATTGTCAAAAATCTTGTACTTCCTTTGTCAGGCCGAGAACTTTTCGAACCACCCTCGTACAGGGCTTCATTAAAGAAATCGCATACGAGAGTGTGTCTTAAATGTATTGAGTTGCAAGGGGACTACATTGAGAAATGATAAGAAATTTTGTCTAAAATCTTTCACTGTCAGGGCTCAAACTTAACAGCCCATTCTCGTAGGTAAAAGTTTTATTTTCCTTCATGTATATTACAAAAGCAAAATTTTATTACTTAGTTCTGGTACCACTGTAGAATTTGGCGGTAAAAATTCGACGAGTGACTGGAGAAAAAAGATAACATTCCAAAAACATGAAAAATGAAATGAGATAGTTTAATTAATATTAAATAATAAAATAATCAGTATTTTTTTAATGTATAGGATGAACCGCATTAACAAGATCTACAATCGAATAACAGTGAACATTTCTCTAAAAAAGGATGATTTTTTTATATAAATGTTTTTTTTCTTTTTTGTGTGTGTGTGTTTTTTCAACATTTACATAAGCTGGAATGTTATCCCTTTTCCACTTACCCGTTCAATTAAGCGTGATATATAATATCGCATCACTGCACAGTGGAGTATTTGAAACAATTCTGGTTAAAATTATCTTTAATGCCTTTTAAAGAAAAAATTATTTCTGTTGACTTACTATTAGTAAATATACTTAATTAATGTTACATCCACATAAATGTATGCATTTATTTAAAAATAAATATGTAATACAAAGTTTACATAACTGTTTACTGTGTATAGAGGGAAAGTAATTGTTGATAGATTTGTTTTATTTACAAGTAATGTTTAATTAAGAGCAGTTAATTTTACTATATATAAAAGTCTAATTATTTATATAAACTAATGTATACAGGGTGTTTCTAAACTCATGGTACAAACTTTAAGGGTAGGTAGAGCACACAGTAATAATCATTTATTTTATAGGAATGTATGGGACCAAGTGACGCATTAAGGTAAAAACACCAGGAGGCCAATTAGGCCCCTTTTTTAATTTTCAAAATTTCTCATTCATACCAGAAAATTTTTATGCTATCCCTTGCTTGACATTTCATAATTATTTAACAATAAAATTCTTCTTTGAAAATTTTTGGTATGAAATAGAAATATTTGAATAAAAAAAAGCGCAAAACTGGCAAATTTATCAAACGAAATACACGAATAAAAAGTTTATTTATAATGTAGTTTACAAGTAAATAATAATGCATACAATAATATTACAATAAGTGTTCAAAATTGCGCTTACCAACTGTGATACATGCTTCGCAGCGTCGGTGGAACGATTGGCGTACAGTTTTAAAGATGGTCAGGCATTTCCCGCACACGTGCAGCAGCGTCGGATATGCGAGATACTAGATTTTCGTCTGAGTCAACTGGAGTCTCATAAACAAGACTCTTCAGATTTCCCCGTATAAAGAAATCAAGGCTCGATAAATCGGGAGATCGCGGTGGCCAAGGAACTGGTCCACCACGCCCAATCCATCGCGTCCCAAATGTGGAATTCAGACAACTGCGCACATCAGTGGTGTAGTGAACGGGCGCTCCACGATGTTGAAACTACATCCGGTTACGAATGGCGATCGGGACATCTTGCAGCAGTTCTGGTAAAACCTGTTGCAAAAAAAAAAAAAAAAAAAAAATAAGGTAACAGCGACCATCCAGCCTCTTTGGTAGTAGGTAGAGGCCAATCAATAATTATTAACAATACCCGCCCACAAATTCACAGAAAATCGTTGTTGATAAGCATGTGGCCGCGTTGGATGTGGATTATTGGTTGCCCAAAGATGGACATTGTGCGCATTAAATACACCCTCGCGTGTAAATACTGCCTCATCTGTATATAGAGTATGAGCAGTAAAGTCTGGCTGCAATACATGTTGTTGCAAAACCCACTGGCAAAAGTTCAACCGCAGAAGATAGTCTTCCGGATTCAAATTTTGTACACGTTGAAAATGGAAGGGATGAAATAGATTTTCATTTAACTCTCTCCAAACGGTCGGATGACTCACACCTAAATTCTGTGCAACAGCTCTTGTACTTGATTCGGGCCTTTCACTCACAAAATTCAAAATAATTTCTTCCAGGCTTGCACTGCGTACAGCTATTTCTCGCCTAGTTTCCTGTCTGGTGACGTGGAAAGAACCTGTTTCAGAAAGCTGACGGTGTAAGCGATGAAACATTCATCAGGCATTCTTCAGGATGATTAGGCATTCTTCTGCGAGGAAACTGCTCCTGATACATTCGTAGGGCAGCCCTGGCGTTGCCATTTGCACGACCATACATGAAATGCATGTCGGCTTTTTTGGCATATGTAAAGTCGTCCATGACGAACGATAGCACAATTAAAAATGGCGATTTCTTCTACTTGAATGCATGGTATTGAACGGCGACAAGTCACTTACTGCCTTCTACCGCCAGTGGAATCAACCAAAAACTCCATTTTTATTTCAAAAAATTTCTTTTTCTTTTTCTATTTCTATTTTCAATTCAAAACATTTAAATTTCATACCAAAAATTTTCAAAGAAGAATTTTATTATTAAGTAATTATGAAATGTCAACAAAAGGATAGCATAAAAAATTTCTGGTATGAATGAGAAATTTTGAAAATTAAATAAGGGGCTAAATTGCCCGCTTGGTGTTTTTACCTTAATGCGTCACTTGGTCCCATACATTCCTCTACAATAAATGATTTTTAGTGTGTGCTCTACCTACCCTTAAAGTTTGCACCATAAGTTTTGAAACACCCTGTATAGTATATAATTGCATTTAGTATTTAGCAAAGTTGAGTCTCTATTGTATAAAGATGCTGATTTCTAATTGTTTTTAATGGATAACAAGGCCCCCAGATAACATTTATATTTAAAAAGACAACTGAAGAATATGTTTTTTTAACAAATTGGCCTTCATAACTATAACAAATATGATTATATATTTCTTTTAAATGCTAGAAGGAGAACATTAAAAACATAATAAATACACAATAAAAAAACTTTTATTAGGTTGTTTAACATGTTTTGGCTCACTCCGAACCATTTTCAAAAACTTTTGAAATTGTTTCAGAGTGAGCCGAAACATCTCAATCAACCTAATAAAAGTTATTTTACTGTGTATTTATTATGTTGTTAATTTACACATTTTAGCATTTAAAGACATGCATTATTAAAAGGCGTTATAATTTATTATACTGAAATATGATTATAATTAAAAAATGGTCTGACAAACCCTAAAACATCTTTAAAAAGCTTTCGATTAGAGCTAAAAAGGCTTAAAAATAACCTATTTTTAACTTTAATTAATGTTTATTATATTAAAAATAAAACTACTTAAATACACATATATAAATATACATTTAAACAATAATAATAAAGCTGAAACGTAACAAAAAAAACACCTCTTCTCGCAAAGAAATCCTCTCTTCAACTGAGATAATGAGCCGCCGGATATGCTTTCTGCTCCTGAAACAGACATACCTCGACGCACCAATTAGTGAGCTATTATAAAATATAATTTTAACAATTGTTGAGCAAATTTTAATTTTTGCATTTTTGGACAAGTTTTTTCCTCAAATACTCCTTTATGCGGCCTTCAAGGAGTTAAAAAAATGTGAAGGAGCATAATAATAAAGCAAGAAAACTCTTTCTAACTTAATAAATGAAAAATTTCTTTTCTAAATACCAATCAAAATTATTATTATTATTATGTTTATTAAATATGTTATTCCTCCCGGAAATCCTCCCTGAAATTCACTTTTGATGCAAAATAACTTCAAAGCTGTACTTCCTTATTAAGTAATTACAAGTATTAAATTCAGCTTTTTAAACTAATTGGCTATAGTTTATTAGCAGAACACCTTTACTACAAAATTATGATTAAGCTATTTATGGTATGTCTTTTAAACTAAAGTTCATCAGAAATAAAATATTTCCTAGAATTGTCTAAACATTAAAATGCATTCTCAAGAAATAACTTCCAAAACGTAATAGCAATAGTTTAGTTGAAAATAATATTGATTGAATAAAAAATACACTTTTAACTCCTCAAAAAGTTTTCTACGTCATATTTAATGCTATATTTAAATCTTTTTTAGCATTGTTTTTCCATCTTATAATCTTCTAATAACTGCCAGACTATGACCATTGTTGTAGGAAAAGTAAGAAAAAAAAGTCAGAACTTTCGATACCAATATTTGTTATGGTGATGGGTCACGCATTTTCTTCATTAAGACAAGGATTTCTCACGGATTACAACAAAACTTATATCTTATCGGCAAACCCAGTTCTATTAAGCTTGTCATCTTTGCATTAAATTGACATTTCCATCTGTATACTTTATGGGCAGCATTATACACCCTAACGCAATTTTTCTCAAAAAAGTGTTTTTATTTTTTGAAATTATTTATGCTTATTTAACGATATGATGGATTAGAAAATGTTGGTTTGAATGATGGATTAGAAAATTTTCTTCATCAAGACAAAGATAACTCACAGATTACAATATATATATATATATCTTATCAGCAAACCCAGTTCTATTAAGTTTGTCATCTTTGCATTAAATTGACATTTCCATCTGTAATTCTCAAAAATTGTTTTTGTTTATACGCTTGATTAACGATATGATGGATTAGAAATGTTTCTTCATTAAGACAAGGATTTCTCACATATTACAACAAAACTTATATCTTATCGGCAAACCCAGTTTTATTAATTTTGTCATCTTTGCATTAAATTGACATTTCCATCTGTATACTTTATGGGCAGGCATTATTATACACCCTAATGCAGTTTTTTTTCTAAAAGTATTTTTGTTTTTTTGGTATTTTTTATGCTTATTAACGATATGATGTATTAGAAAATTTTAAATTCCACAAAGAAAGATATTTTGTATTTTTACAATTTCTTGATTTTTAAGTCGTACGCATGGATTTGGAAGCCATTCAAAACTTTAGACTTTTAGGATTCCTTAGTCTTCCATGCTTCTTTCTAAATATTTATTTGAACAGAGTGTTACAAAAAAGACGATGCAAGTTAATTTCATTGCAAGTTAACATCATTTATACGACTTATAAGACACCGATGAGAAAAGTCATATAATTAAGAAAGTCATATAATTTAGAGATCTCATTATTGCTCATTGTAACCCAATACATTCATTGTATAGATTAAAAACAATGACTCTGGAAAAAATATAATATTAAAAACACTATATAGCAAAATATGGTCATTAAATAAAAATATTCTAAGAATTATTCATTAATCCCATGTACTATTTCAAAAAATTAACATTTATTAAAAATTCCTTCATAAACGCTATGATCTTGGTTTGCTATTGTTAGGGAGAAAATGCATAAATATTCTTAGACATTGCTTTATAACACTTCAAAAACATTTTTGATTCAGAAAATGTCAAAGATGTTTCAATGCAGCTCTTGAAAAATGTAGAAGGGTATGTTTCTAAACGAATTGACATTCTACATTGTAAATTGTTAAGTAACAGTATTTTCATATTATACTGTAAAACTTTGTTATAACTGATATGAATAAAAGTTAAATAAAATTTGTTATAAGAATAACAGTTTAATTAAATTAATCAGAAAAAAATATTTAAAACTTTAATATGATTTTAAAATTTGGTATCATACAAGTCAGACTATAATAGTGTCATATAAGTGGGAGGAAACTTCGCCTAACCGAGGGAGGTTTTACATTATTTACCAGAAGATGCCGACGGGTCGGGATCTGAAGAAATCGTCGTATAATTGATATAGTCGCATAAGTGAGACCGGCATCAGTGAGAGGTGACTGTATTATAATTCATTACCTACAATACATATAAAGATAAAATATGTGACAGCTTTTTCTTGTCGCTCATAAATGTTGTATGTAATACTTTTACTCAATTTTTTGTCAATAGATGACACTGCTCCTTCTAAAACTGTAAAAATGCTCAAATTGGCTTTAAAAATTCAAAACACAAAGCTTTCTTTCACATTTCATTAGTTAAATACGACAAAGAGTAAACATTGTAGAATCTTTGATCCAGTTCTGCACGTTAGTTGGAGCATTCTTACAGTGTTAGGCAGTGGCATCTGTTGAAGAAACTCTGAACTAAAATTACTCTATTCAAACTATAAGAGCTACTTAATAATCTTATGGCTTCATCGTTATAATTAGTATAGATTATGAACTTTTGAATTTAAGACGTAGACAGTTCTTTTGAGGTGTGTGTGTGTGTGGGGGGGGGGGGGGGAGACATCCTATTGGTTCACGTTTTCACAATATGTGACATAATAACTTGTGTTTACACATATTTTCTTTGTTCATTAATAGTTTCAGGGGCATAGATGTCTTAATTCATAGCTCTTTAACATATCCTGGCATCGCATATGTCCTAAAATTTTAATACTATCCTAATACTCTTAAAATTGTACTTAAATTCTTTTGTAAGTCTTTGTTTTAAAAGCAACCATGGCTTCCGTTACGTCTCACATTGACTGCATTCTTTTGTTCTTTCATTTACGCGATTCAAAAATAGTGAATATTTGAAATGACCGATTTTTCATAATTCAAATTTCGATCCGACATTTTTCTCATTTTGTTGCAGAAAATCCACATTTTTTCATGCCGCTGCCAATATGACCGCCATTCTACTGCCTCTGTTGACTTCAATCGCGTCTCACATTGGCTTGGTTCTTGTTTCCTTTATTTCTGCGACTCTTAAAATTGTACTTAAATTCTTCTGTAATTTTTTTTAAAGCAGCGATGGCTTCCATTGCATCTCACATTGACCAGATTCTTTTGTTCTTTCATTTACGTGATTAAAAAAATGTTAATATTTGAAATGACCGATTTTTCATAATTCAAATTTCAATGAGTAGAGCCCGACATTTTTTTCATTTTGTTGCAGAAAATCCACATTTTTCCATGCTGCTGTCAATATGACCGCCATTCTGCTGCCTTTGCCGACTTCAATCGCGTCTCACATTGACTTAGTTCCTGTTTTTTTCCTTTCTGCGACTCGAAAAATGTGAATGTTTCAACAGACCAATTTTTCATAATTTTTCAATGCTAAATTTTCTTTTTAATATTGCGCAAATTTTTTTGACATTGTTTTGAAAAAAAAAATGAAAATTTTAATTTATGCTTCTGAGAAACATTTTTAGATATAATTGTTAGAGAAATACTTCTCCTTAAATTTTTAAATTATCATTAAAAAAAGATACTGAAAAAATAATTTATTAGTTTATTTTCTTAACTAATTTCTTTTAATTGTAGAACTAAAAAACAGATTGTTTTCTTGAATTATCACTTGAACTAGTTTAACATTTAAATAAAAATGTGGAATTATCAAAAATTTATTATTATTATTATTATTATTATTATTTTTGCTGAAATCCGATCCAGTTAAATACACAAGGAATGATATCGATAGAAAAAAAAGGCAAGATACTGACATTTAGAAAATGTGGAGTAAATGTGCTTGATATTGCAATAAATATTAATTTACATTTTTTTTAGATGTCCCAGAAATTATGGTGCATAGAAATTGGAAGGTTGACATGGTAATTCGTCTAGAATGTGCGAAAAAATTAATGATTTAAATTTACTGTGCTCTATTACACAGTGTTTAATAAAAAAAAACTCTAAATGTTCGGTGTGCAAAAATAATGTCTCATCAACCTTTTCCAAAGCAGCAAAAGGAACTCAGTATGGACGTTGCTAAAAATACATTACTATGGGTTTAGAGTAAAACTAAAATTGTATTTGCGGATGAAAAAAAAAATCAACTAAGATTTATCGATAGATTTAGATAATTTTTACACGACAATCCCAAGAACAAGATCATTTTCACTAAACACAATTTGACCCCTGGCCAGTGGACATGGCACGACAACCTGCCCAGCATGGAAGGAGATTTCTCCAGAACTCCCATCACATATTATTTAAAATTCTATAAGTAGCAGCTCGGGGACCCCTACGGTGCTTTTAGAGCAATTAATTTTTTCATTACAAAATGCAATATTCTCTATGCATTCCATTGTGTCATTATCTATGGCTTTCGAAACATTG
This sequence comes from Maratus michaelseni, assembly GCA_963931845.1. Lineage (NCBI taxonomy): Eukaryota > Metazoa > Arthropoda > Arachnida > Araneae > Salticidae > Maratus > Maratus michaelseni. The sequence continues at coordinate 414,064,250 of OZ007589.1, forward strand.
ATTTTTTTACTTTTGGGTTACTCTTTGTTCAGATGGTATATATCGTTGCCCGTTACAATATTTTAATCTATGTTTTTAAGATCTACATATTGCATATATATTTAAATATTACAGGGTGTGATAAATTTCGAAAGACAAATTAAGAGGTGTGATAGAATTCATCAAGAGAATGGAAACTTACCTTAGAACATGGGGTCGCAAACCACGTTTAGTGGGTGAGAATCGCAAAAATAGTTATGAAAGGTGTGACGTCAAGTGGAACAAAAAGGCCTAATAATAATTGAAAAAAAAGCATTTATTTGACGTAAAGCATGATTACAATGCATTGCAGTTCAACGTCACATAGGACACGCCGAGACATTTTTATAAGAATATGTTTTAACAAATCCGGCAATCCTTCGTCCGTCGGTGTCGGCTGTACAATGACCTTCGTGGCCGCAACTTCAAAACATTTCTATAAAAAGGTGCCGTCGTCGTCTCCTTTCTGACGTTGAACTCAATGCATTGTAATCATGCTTGACGTCATATACATTTTATATACATTTACTTATTATAGGCACTTATTCCACTTGACGTAACTATTCGTCGACGTAACGACTACACTTCAGAAATATTTTTGCGATTTTCTCCCACTAAACATGGCTTGCGACCCCATGTTCTATAGTAAGTTTTCATCCTCTTGATGAAGTCTATTATTCCTTTTAATTTGTCGGTCGAATTTTGGAACACCCTGTATATTTTCGCTCTAGATAACTATCTAACTAGATCTCTACCCAGAGTTTTATTGATATACCTATTCCATATTATACACCTTCTTATTACAAATTCTTTTTTATGTTTCATCTTAGAAGAAATAAAAAAGCAATTTAATCATCGAAATTTATTTGTTCGGCAAATTTTCATGGAACTTGAAATACTGGGAAAATTACTTATTCATTGATTTTAGATGTTATCTTTTATTTGCATATATTTCATATATTTTACATTCCATTTAATCATGTTTAATGTTTTTCTTATCTAAAGGTCCAATATTTTCTCATCAGCTGTTATAATGATTCTTTTGCGTGCATTCTCGCAATGTCCGCAAATGCTTTTCTAAGCCTATAAAAGCAAGAAGACGTACTACTTTGGTTCATAATTATTTCTCATTACTTTTCCCATTATGAAACACAGAAATTTGAGTACAGATTGACTCTTTTTGTAATTTATCTATTAATATATCTAAAATTGAGATTTTAGTTGTAAAAGATGTAACACATCTTTATTTTTTTTTTAAATAATTTCTTTTTAACTTTTCCTAAATTAGAATATGATCGACGTTATATTTTGAATGGAAAAAGATTAGAACTAAATCAGAAATTTTTAATATAAATTAATTCCCGATTACTGTTATAAATTTTCAATTTTACATATTTAAATGGGTGGGGATAGTTGAGTTTAAGCCGAAAGGTAGACCTTCCAGCCCGGTCTGACTTTGGCCATGTCTATGTTTAAAAATTGAAAAGAATGCATTAGTCGAAATAGATATAAGCAAATCAACTCTGCACTTTCTGAGCGTCTGAGAACTCTCCTCATATTTGTAAAAATGCTCATAATAAGTATATAAGTAAAATTAGGTTTTTTAAAGATACTCTTTTAAAAGCATTCAATGTTTATCTTAAGCAACAGACCTATCTACATGACTGCAATACATGTCGTTTAAAAGCATTTCCGTTATTGCACGTTAATTTGGCGTGGGCCCCGATTATAAAAAAATCATCATTTTGATATATGCTTTGTAGAAACCGCGAACTAAATTTCTTTAAATAAAGCTGTAATTCTTGTTCTGTTTAATTTTTAAGGTATGGGAACAGGAAAGTAAAGATTTCTAAATTATTTTCTCAATGTATAATCATAATTTATTTAATGTAAAACTATTAATTGATAAAAGCATATATACTTTTTAATTATTACTAGGAGGGCTCCGCCCATCTGCTCGTTGCGCTCTCCAACTACCCGCGTAATTGCTTCGCGATTCCGTTCGGTATCCCCATTTTCTAGAAGAAAAGAAAAGAAAAAAATGCCGAGAAGATCTACGCAGAATTTCATTGGTCCATTTCCAAATCGTTTGGCACATTTCCAAACACCATGTATACAAATAAAAATATATTTTGTATTTAATTTTAATGAAAAAATGGCATAAACAAATACATAATCATAAAATAAACCCAATGGATAATATTCCCGTGACGTCACAAAAATATGAATTTTTATTCGCTTATAAAAATAAAGTGCACGCGGATAAATATTTTTACCGAAATTTAACTTGCAAATAAAAAAATTCGGCCTACAAGATACGTGTCTTTAATATTTATTATTTCTCTTTTGTCCTCGCAACAGTGGAAAGAAAAAAAAGCCGGGAAGATCTACGCTGATTTTCATTGGTTCATTTCCAAATCGTTTGGTACATTTCCAAATCGTTACTTTTTTTTTAATATAGAGGGATACTTTTTTTTTAATTTACATTTTCTACTTTTTTATGTTTAAAATACATCATTGTTAGAGTTACACAGACAGTTTGCGTAATTTGGGGAGTGGTGGTTTGGCGCATAATTAGCTCCATTGTTTTTGTAGCTTTTTGTTTTGTTTATAGTTGTAACATAAAAAATACTTGTAGATTTATAATCCTCGGCCCGATAGCGAAAAAAAAAAACGTTTTAAAATTAATTTATTATTTCTAATTAAGTTCTAAAAATATTAAAATATTACATTGTCATCGGAAATGCACCTGTGTACATAAGTGTTATAATTCTAAAATATCAGGAAGCGACTGAAAAAAGCGATTACAAAGTTCCACCTTTACATACAAAAACCATCTTAAGTTAAATAAGAAAGTGTAAAAACTTAACTTAAATTGTCTTTCGTTATTCGGTGCTAAAATACTTTTCAAGTCTCTTAATCAAAAATGGTTTTAAAAAATATAATCGTCTTAAAAATATTTTTGTTTACAGCGAGTTTATTTCGCGAAACGGAAAAATACAAACAAGCCGCTTAACGGATACACACCATAGTAAAAATTCAAAATAAAACACAATACAAAAAAAAAAAAAAAAAAAAAATTAGCTGTAGAAATTTTGCATTTTTAATGATGGTGAAAGAAGTTATTTTCATTGTATTGAAATGTAAATGTATTTTTTCCATTTGTTACATAGTTTATTTTAATCTTTTTTTTTTTTTTTTTTGCTTTATATTTTCACTCTTCTTAAAGATTTTGAAATAAAAGCAAACAAATGCCAAATGGGGCTTTATTAAAAAAACATTTTAAGATTAAAAGTCTGTTTATTACTTACCCATCATACGGTTACCATCATACCAAGTATAAGATCTTGTAATCGTTTTGAAAATCGAAAAAAATGACGGATTTACACGTTTTAGACACCGGAGATTCCGAAAAACACACACACACACACACACACATATATATATATATATATATATATATATATATATATATATATATATATATATATATATATTAATTTTGAGGTCCGTCTGTCTGTGTGTGTGTGTGTCTGTAAATTTTTTTGACGAATTTACACGTTTCAGACACTGGAGATTCCGAAAAACATATTTTTAGAAAAAACAAATTTGCCGTCCGTCTGTGTGTCTGTGTGTCTGTAAACGATCTATTTCCCGAACAAATTGAGATAGAGACTTGAAATTTGTATGTACTTAGTATGTAATAATGGGAAGAAGCTTATTGAATTTCAGTAACCTCTATTATCGAGAACTATTTTTTTTTCGGACTTTCGTTCTGATAAAAGGTATATAAAAATTTTCGAAATTGTTTCTTGTAACGAGTGATTATAAAACATAATAAAAAAAAACATACATTTTTCATAAAGAATGAAGTTGATCGGATAATTATTTGCCGAAGTATTTGTAATCCAATTTGTCACACTCTTCGATTTTTCATGAACCTGTATTTCGTTCAAATTTCAATTCAAAGATATATTTTAATTGAAAATGAGACTCTTAATCGAACGCAATAAGCCGTTAGTTAATATGCTTAACATTTTTGGACATTTTTATAAGGATGTTTCTTTTACGCAATTCAGTAATAGAACATTTAAACTTTATGACGTCATCAAGCTACCATTTTATTCGAATTGCAATGCATTTTATAAATAGTTTACACATGTTTTATTTTCATATTTTATATTATGCATATCCATGATGGGTAAGTATTTCGGTGGCCCCTAGCGAGACCTTTAGCGTTCAATAACAAATGTTTTGAAAATATTTTTTGAAGTTAAGCTTAATTATTGTAATTGCATTTATAAATCAATGTTTTTGATTAAGAATAGCTAAATTTGATTAACGAAGTTAAAGTTTATACGCTATTATTTTAACAATAATACATCCCAGCTTTCCACATTAGCCTTTAAATATATTTCCCTAATTATCACAATTTTCATTTGTATTCAGATAACCTATACTACCATATAAACACACTTACACGTTCCGTTATGTATTCTTAAAGTTTTATTTTTATTTATTTGTCTTATACATATGCTGAACTCATTGGTGTTAATCTCAGATATTGTAATACAATATATTTTGTACGTTTCTGTTTATTTCAAAAATAAAGTAAAAATAGTTTAAAAAATAGTAACGCCTTTGAGGTTTAAATATTTCGTTATCTGCACAGAAGAGTGCGTATAAGTTGTTACAAAATTATCGCCCTGATTACAAATCAGAATAGCAATAACTTTTAAAATAACTTTCAATAAGGGTGACCTTTCGGGTGTTTATGTTATTCCATTTATTAGGGAGTGGGTGTTAGGAATTATTATGTTGGTATGACACAGAGGAAATTCAATGTTAGGTGTAAGGAGCATATTGCAGATATTAAGTATGGGAGAAGGAATACTGCCTTATCAAGATTAAATAATAAAGAGAGCATCAACATACTATTTAATGAAGCTAAATTGATTTATAGTTCCAGCTTTTATTTACAACTTTTTGTGAGGGAATCTATTGAAATTTATTTAAGGAGCTCGAAAGCATGTAATGACACGTTGTCATTTAATATTCCAAAGATTTGTGTTGAGTGGTTGAATAATAGTGGGACGCGTTCTGTAGATGGATCTATGAGCGGTGTTAAAATTAAAAGTATAGATGGCGTTGTACCTTCTTTCACATAGTGACTGTTCAGACTATCTGGTTTTTAATTAATTTATTCTCTGGTTTTTATGTACATTGTATTTGTGGTTTGTGTATATTCTTATGACGATTTGATGAACAAATCGAAACATGTAAATTTTAAATTTTAACATCTTTAATGTTTATATTGATATATTGACGTCTTTTAAGCAAAATAAAAAGTGTTTTAGTGAATATTTTAAAAGTTAATTCTAATGGACGTATTTTGACGCTCCACTTTATTTGAAATATAATAATATTTGAACAGAATAGCATTGTTATGAAAAATGACTGAAAAACATATTTTAATACTGTACAAAAGGAAAGCTTAATAATTTGTCTGCGTACTTTATAACTAACTGTTGTATGTAACTCCCCTTGATAACTAGACAACATCCAAACAGTAGACTATTAACACTAGATATTGAGAAGCATGTTTATAGTCGCCTGTGCCTTACATCTGTATCCAGTTGTGCGAAGAGCCATATCTGTAGCACGTACAGATAACTGCTGCTTCCAACAGTTCCTGCAGCGAAGAAAAGGCAGTAAAACGTTGGTTTTGATATCGCACAAAAACATTCAATTTTAGTGTCTCCGTGTAACCAAACTAAGTCACGCAGAGCAGGTATAAAATATGCAAACACATCTTTGAACTTTCCTTATATATTGTGTTGAATGTGTTACTTTCTATCGCCGTTTTCAAATAAGTAATCAGGGCAATCATTTTAAATCAACCTCTATTTTAAATGTATATTTACCGCAGATATTTTCTTAAATTATTTAACTTGCGCCACAAGTAATGGCCCATGCATACTAAAAAATTTTCATAACATAATTACTATGTTCTAATTTGCATAACAGAATTACTATGTCACTATTGCCCTTTAAGGACAGTCATCAGTTTTTAAGGTACTGAAATTTCAAGATTTTTTATTTATATATTATTTATTGTATTTTCTTTAAATTAATTCGGTGAAAACCAATTCTATAGAATTATTTATTTGTAGGTTAATTATTATATTTCATTATTAATTTTAATATCAAGGAATATAAAATTTATTAAAGACACTGAAAACATTAAAAAATATGGATAAATAAAATTTTAATGCAAGTGTTCTGGTCCCCTATAGAAACACATAAATTAATTTTCGGTTTAATTTTATTTATTTTCATCAAAATAAATACATTAGAAATAAAACATTTAATTTTGTTACATCATATGAAATATAGTTTAGATCCAGAAAGATGTATGTTTAAATCATAATAAATATGGCATTCTAAATCAAATTCTAATCACAACAAATAAATTTTACACAGTTTAATTGACAAAAAGTACGTGAAAATTGTAGATACAATGAATTTTTTATGCATTATGTGTCTAAATAAGTTATTTGTCGACAAAAGAGTTTTTCACAAAGCGCTCAACTAACAGAAACATATTTTGAGAACAGCACACGGTAAGTTAAAAATAAATCAAAGTCTACATATACAATACACATCATAAATTATAATTCGAGCAAATATTATCTAGGTGTATATATACAAATTTTACCTCAAAAACGGCTCTAACGATTTTGACGAAATTTTGTATCCTATCGTTTTTGGGTACCATAAGACCATTGGGCTAGGTCATGTGTTCGAGAAAATTCGATTAGTGGTTCATTTTGGTGTCAATACGGATCAACGCATTACAATGGGAATGAAGGTTGAAACAGTTATTAAGTTGTTGAACAGTTGGCAGTAAACGAAGTTGCAAAGTTGGTATCATCTCGCCAAATTTGGCGATATTTGGTGAAATGTTGGCGACATTGGTGAGTTTTGGCGGTAAAATCGACTTTTAAGATTATAAGTGCCAAAACACATGCTTGGAGACCAAAAGAAAGAATGTCGCCATATTTGGCGGTATTTTGGCGACATTCGGAGAAAAATTGCTTTTAGAAGCTGAAGGAATTTTCTAGAAATTCCCAATAGAAGCCAAAATACATGATTCAATCGAAATACATGATTCAGTCCACAGAATGTTCTCGAAAACAGAATTCTACCAATCAGGGTACATAGGACTTTCTGAACACATGCTTGGAGCTAAATGAAAGAAATTGTCGAAAAAATTGGCTTTCAGAATCTAAAGGAATTTTTTTAGAGATTCGCAATAGGAGCCGAGATGCATGACTCTACAAATCAAGAATGTTCTCAAAAAAGAATTCAACAAATCAGGGTACATAGAACTCATTGTTATATGTTGTACAGAGAATTTATTGTTATATCGAGTTGAAAACGAAGCTAATTTTAACCGACCACTGTTCGGTCTTCCTAGCTGGTTATAAATTTGTAATTTAACCGGTTCTAATTTGATATTTTATTGGTGATTGTGTAGTTTTATCCATCATTGTATACATTAGAAAAATATATATGTAAAGAAAATTGATTTTTTGAAGATTTAAAACTGGTGACGATCCAAAACGCCTAAAATTTACTTTCGATCTTACGACATTGAAACAGTAAACCAGAAACAAATCAACAGATAAGTATAAATTGTATATAGTTTTTCCGAAAATTTGAAAACTATCAAAACAGAATAACTATGAAACAATTAAAGTATTACTATTTAAATAGAAATGTATACTAAATCAATTTGAAAATAAAACATGATATAAAAATCAATATCATATTTTAAAATTTTATTAATAATTAATATTATTAACTGAATGACAATAAACAATCATCCAAGAAAACGAAACATGCATGCTTGCTAATTAGAATTCTTCATAACATGAAACTGGTACAATTAACTTTATGGGCTTCCGTATTATTCTGGCTTGTACGAAACTCTCAGGAAATAATATGGTCGATATACAACAGAATATTTCTAAATAAAAAGTAGTATGTATAAATAAAACTTTAGTAATTTTAATTTAAGGCATTTTTTTTTAATTTAAGCTTTTAGATACATTTATGTGTTTGCATGTTATAAATAAATAAACTATAAAGATCTTATACCACCAATTTCGAAAAATTATTAAAATATTTACTTTAAGATTTACGTATGTTAGAATTAGAGCCCCAAATAATGTGAGAAATTTGTGGAAAAAATTGTGAAATTTAGGGAAAAATCCTCAAGTAAAAATATGTTGACTTCAATTTATAATAATTTTATGGCTTACATGCTTTGTTAAGCAACTTATAAAACTACATTATTGTATTATTTACATTCACATGAATCAAACTTGAATCAAAACATTGCTTTTCAATTTGCCAATCAAGCTAAATTACCTGTATCTCTAAAGAATTACTTTTTGTTAAACTCCTCCTGTTGTTATGTAATTGCTTTTAAATTGCCAATCAAGTTAAATTACCTGTATCTCTAAAAAATTACTTTTTATTAAACTCCCCCTGTCGTTATGTAATTGTTTTTAAATTGTCAATCAAGTTAAATTACCTGTATCTCTAAAGAATTACTTTTTGTTAAACTCCTCCTGTTGTTATGTAATTGCTTTTAAATTGCCAATCAAGTTAAATTACCTGTATCTCTAAAAAATTACTTTTTATTAAACTCCCCCTGTCGTTATGTAATTGTTTTTAAATTGTCAATCAAGCTAAATTACCTGTATCTCTAAAGAATTACTTTTTGTTAAACTCCTCCTGTTGTTATGTAATTGCTTTTAAATTGCCAATCAAGTTAAATTACCTGTATCTCTAAAAAATTACTTTTTATTAAACTCCCCCTGTCGTTATGTAATTGTTTTTAAATTGTCAATCAAGTTAAATTACCTGTATCTCTAAAGAATTACTTTTTGTTAAACTCCACCTGTTTTTATATAATTACTTTTCTACTACAAGATTTTTCATAACTTAATTTCATATTTTTTTAAGAAGACTAAATCAGGTAAATCATTTAGAATTCTTGTTTTTTGCACATTTGTTTGTTTGCAAACATCATACAGAAAATAATTGAGTGTATATTTTATTTATTTCACAGACAGTAATAGTTAATCATTCTCAGGTCTGTAATTTTTTGTAAAAATAACAATATTAAATTTTATTTTAGAATGACAATGTTATAAAATTAAATACCACCATATTTATCAAAAAAAAAATTAAATACAAGCTACGTGTATGTGATTCCAAGCGATTCTTCGATATATTTATTTGTTTATTTATATATTGAACAATAAAATAAGACCAATTTTATACAGATTAAAAATATAAACACTATATAATCGTACTTGTACTTTGCTAAAACAGTATAAAATTGAAACGTTCAAACTCCGTTAAAAGTTAAATTTTTCCAACAGTTTCGGCTACCATTTTAACCCTGATGTTGGCTATAAAATTACAGCCGAAACTGTTGGAATAATTTAACTTTTAACGGAGTTTTGAACTTTTAATTTTACACTGTTTTAGCAAAGTACAAGTACAATTATGTACTGTTTATATTTTTAATCTGTATATTAATCAATGGTGTACACGTCCATCTTTAATACTTCTACTTCCAATTTTATTGTACATTAAAAAAATGTATAATAATAATTTTATTAAATAGAAAATACACAGTAAAAAACATATTTATAATGTAGGTAAAATGAAAATTGCGAAATTACATTCTGTAGATTACGTGGTTTTACATGCAGTTATATTAAAATACTGCAGTTTTCTAAATATCATTTTAAATTATGTTATTTCCCAAAAGTATTTTGTTCTTTAAAACTCAATTTCTAGTATGGGAGCAGTTTGACTAAAAATTGCGAAATAAAATATTTTAGTTTCATGATTTAAAATCAGAAAAAATAAAAAAATAAAAAAATAAATAAAATGTCATTTTTAGAAGATAAATCATTACATTTTTAGTGCCCTTGTGAAGCAAATTAACCGCCATTATTTAGAAATAATTAGTTAAAAATGTATGTTTTTTTCTTTATATTCAGTTCTGTCCAGTTGAATGTATAACGATTCAATTCCCCTCCTTATTTCATTGTAAAACAGAGAAAAAAAATCTACGATGTAGTAATTTCAAATTGTAGTTTGTCGTCAGACTTATTTTGTTTATTTGAATAAGCGGATTCCTGAAACCTTCACTACGTGGATTTTTCCGAATTATTTTGAAAAATGTAATTAAAAAATATACTTTCCCCATCAACTATTGAATTTGAAAATAAATTTAATGCGTAATTAAAAAATGTACATTAGAAAATTAAATTAAAAAAATTAATGTTAATATACAGTTTAATAAGGCTAAGATTATTAAGAAAATGGTTGGTTACTATAGTTTATCCATCAGAGAATCTTTAGAGATTATATCCAGCCTTAATAATGTTTGCAACGATGTCTAACAACCTACCCGAACAACCTACCCGGCGGTTCAATGTGGACGGTCAAGCGAGCTTTGATTTCCACCCCCCCCCAAAAAAAAAAACAGTCCCTCAGATTTTGTATTATCGGTTTTTAACCCTGAAGACGAGTACGATTGTGCGCGAAAGTGCTAGGTTTTTAGATATTTTATTTTAATGTACGTATTAAACACCTTTTTTAGTAAAGAATTGTCAGTGAATTAACTGTGAGCTATTGCATAGTTGAATTTGGATTCAACATAGTATTTTTGATTTATATCACAAATATTGTTTATTGAAAATAAATTTTCCTTTAAAAGAAATAAAGATGACATTAACAAACACCTGGTAATACTGATTTTTCCAATTTTTCCCATTTTTCTGCTCTTAGTTTGAAAACTCCCGAAGCTTCAGAAAAACAGTTTTTTTTTTTTTTTTTTTTTTTTTTTTAATCTAAGAATAAGTAAAGAATTTAGTGCATTGTAAACTTTGCAATGTTGATTACAGCATCACATCACAGTATTTTATTTATTAGAAAATAAAAAAATTTGGAAAAATTAATACATTTCTTCTTAAATATACACTGCAATGAAAATGCTTTATCTTACACTTTGAAACAGTCTGTGAGATTAATTATAGTACATTTCTCTTGACAAAAATTTGTGATGAACGTTATAAAGGTTTATTGAAATTCCATCTCTTATAATTAAATGTTTTTATATGAAAGGTGCAGTTTTCGTAATCAGTCTGTATAAAACTTTTACTAAAATTACTCATTAAAAACCTTTTCGAGTATTTTCTCAATAAGCATAGTTAATCTAGATATTTAATCTGAGTTATGTCCAAATTGCCTTAAATAAAATAAATAGATATTTAATGTATTATTCACATTACTTCAACAATTTTATAGTAATTTATTTTAAATTTACACATAAAAAACAGATTAAATTTTTACGTCAGCAAAACAGTGGAAATATTAATACTATAATAAGCTTATTTAATTATTTTTTTGCACCATTAATTTAACAGGCTAATGATCAGTGCAATAAACGAATAAATTTGAGAGTTTTTATGACTACATATATTTGCTGCAGTATTTTAAAACCAATTAATGTTTGGACTAATCGATATACCAAATTAATTTCAAATTAGTGTTATTGCATTCTTGACGTTCTATACATTCATATTAAAAAATGTTTCTAGTTGAAACATCAGGGATTATTGATTATGGAACATTCTAGATGTAATTCATAATCAGAACCTATAAAATAATGTAATTTGATCATGTTAGTTTCATTTAAATTATAATGTTAAATTAAAATAAACATTAGAAAATTTGTGATAAAAATTATAAATGATTATTGAAATTTCATTTATTATAATTAAATGATTTTATATGAAAGGTACAGCTTTTGTAATCACTCTGTATAAAATTTTTACTAAAATTAGTCATTAAAAACCTTCTCGAGTATTTTCTGAATAAGCATATTTAATATAAATATTTAATCTGAGTTATATCTAAATTGAATTAAATAAAATAAATAGATATTTAATGTATTATTCAAATTACTTCAACAATTTTATCGTAATTTATTTAAAATTTATGCATAAAAATCAGATTAAATTTTTACGTCGGCAAAACAACGGATATATTAATGCAATAACAAGCTTATTTAATTATGTTTTGCACCATTAATTTAATAGTCTAATGATCAGTGTAATAAACAAATAAATTTGAGATTTTTCATTACTGTGTATTTTTGCAGCAATATTTAAAAACCTATTAATGTTAGTAATAATCGATATACTTCAATTAATTTCAGAGTAGTGTTACTGTATTTTTGACGTCCTTTACAGTGAGAGTAATATACTAAAAAAAATGTTTCTGCTTGAAACATGGATTGTTTACTATTGACCATTCTAAAACAAATTCATAATGCGAACCTATAAAATAATGTAATTTGATCACGTTAGTTTTATTTAAAATATAATATATATATTTATATATATAATATATATATATAGGCGTGTGTGTCCGTATATTTAACTTTGCAGGCACAATCACCCAGCGCAGATAACTGGTGTTTGTGCGTGGTAATAGTTTGGAGTCTCCCATCGTGCACTATAGGGGTTGCCTGTTGGTAGCTGTGGGGGCGTGAGAGATAGTGTGGTTGAAAATGGTAGACCTAGGGCATTTTCATATTTCGACCAAAGTGTTCGATAAAATGTTTGGAATCTTCTTCAACGGATATTGATTCAGTCAACTTAACATGAACTATTTAAGGTATATTTAACTAAGTAGGAGGATTTCGCGCGTCCTAGCGGTGGGAATTAAAACAAAACAATATTGCAGGGCGTGCGTATCACACCTGTTATACAGAGTGTCTCATTTATTTTGCAACCCTAAAAAAAAGAACATTGTACAAACATTAATTTTTGTTTTACAGAAGTGCTTAAACGACTACAAAAGGTGTAAGAAGTGACCGCCATCTTCATCTTTACATATCTGTGCCCGTTTGAGGAGGTTTCGAGACACATTCTGTAATGTGTTTGGTAATTGTATGTGATAGCGTTTTTCTCTTCCGTAATGCGAGTTTTTAGTTCAGTAATCGAGGCTACCAGTTCACGGAACACGCGATTTTTCAAATAGCCCCACAAGAAGAAATCGGACGGTGACAGGTCTGGACTGCGTGGAGACCATAGTCCTTTTGTAATTAGCCGATCTCCAAAAAAATCTTGGAGAAATGACAGAATGTCGTTGGCCGTATGCGCAGGAACGCCATCGTGTTGAAACCAAACGAAACGTTCATCTGCTAATTTTCTTACTGGCATGGCCAGTTTCTCCTTGATTTCCATCTAGATTTCCTTCATTTTGTGGTCAGTTAGGACAAACGACAGACGGTTCTTTCTTTTCGGTTCCATAGTCCATTCTGTGTGAAAATGGTCCACGATTCGCTTAATTGTGCTTTTATTCGTCACCACAGAGTCTGGAAATTTGTTTTCGTATCGTTCCTTGACTTTTTGTACGAAGACGTTCGAAAATAATGTTCAATAATAAACGCGTGTTTTTCTGCACCTAGCACCATGTCGCAAAACTGCCTTTCATTTCGTTCTTCTTAACACTGAAGTGTCTCCCGCGGTTTTCCAGCGTATTGTTAGTGTTGCTCACACGCCCCTCCACACCGCTACCTGCGCTAATGGAGTGCGCGTGCACTCGTGCTGTTCATTTGCTTCGCGTTTACGCGGGTTGCAAAATAAATGAGACACTCTGTACAATGCGGTATGCAGCGGGGACAAGTGCCAGAGTTCCTTTCGGAAAGCAGTTTCTTTAGAATAGCATGCCGAAAATGACTATCTTTATCGAAACCACAAAAGAAAGTTACTGATTACTTGGAAACGTTATGTTCGAAATATAAAAATGCCCTAGGTCGACCAGTTATAACCACCATATCTCCCACACCTTCACAGCTACCGACATGCAATCACCATAGTGCACGATGGGAAACTCCAGACTGCTACCACACATAAAAACCAGTGGTCTGCGCTGGGTAGTTGTGACTGCAAGTGAAATATAGGGAGTGTCGAAATATGAAAATGCCCTAGAACAGCCACTTTCAATCAACATATCTCTCATAACCTCACATGTAACTACCATACTGCACGATGGGAGAATCGAGGCCACTACCACACAAAATTCTTATTGAGATTCACTTTCGACACGAAGCAATACGAAGTTGAATTTGTATTGTTGTTATATATATACATATATATATGCGTGTGTATGTTTCTGTGTGTGTTGAAATAGAATGTCCATTTGCTCCTTTTCACACATATTGCGCGCATGCGTATAGTCACAACTTTATTAGGCCACTCTGTGAGTGACAATATGTTATTTAATAAGAAATACGTCCTTGCTAAGTCGCGTTCCATTTATGCAAATACCCTTTCTTCATGTTAATAAAGTGTTTTATGTGGGGATACTCCTCTGCTTACTCAGTGTGTCTCATAAACCTACAATATATTTATTAATTAGGTGTAAATTATTACGAGTTATTTTGACCAGAGAGACTCAGATCTTTTGAGCACACAACATGCATGCAATTTAAATCGTAATGTGAGACAAAATTTATTTCATAAATTTTCAAATTTCGAATTATATTATATATATAGGGTTTTCCCTGTTATCGCTGAACAATAAGGAATTCCAAAACTGTTAAATTTAGAGATATTCCACAAATCACAATAATGCTTCGAATGTTGTATTCCGTCATATTAAAAACCACTTACATCGCAATACAGTTAATTTTTGCTAACTATATGAAATTTATTTTTTATACAGTCTCTGGGTCCTATAAGTTACAAATTTGAAAACATTCTCTATCTCCAAACAATTAAAAAAAGGGGAATTTTTTGTACGGTCAAAAGAAACCGAGTTAGAATACTTTAAATTTTATGAATTTTCAGCAGTCTCTGCACTCTAAAAACGACATTTTCAAAACTGCGCAAAACATACTCAAATCTGAGTATAGTCAAATGCATGTCTCGCATAGACAAAATGGCTCCCAATCAAAATTATTCAAGTTTAGAACATGTATATATTCATTTCTGAAAACAAACACACACTCAAGCATAAAATATCATGTGCAATCAAGGCATTTGAGTATTCCTTGTTTCAAAAATAAGTTTGAACTAATCCTAATCATTTTTGAGTATGGCCATGTTTCAAAAATGAGTATGAACTGACCTCTATGTTCTCAGTTTTGCGTAGGTCCATGTTTCAATATTCTGACTATTTCTGGTATTTCAGAATTGAAAGCATTTGGTCGTCCTATTTGAAACAAAAAGTTTCATAACAAAGTGAAAACATCGATTTACTCAGATTTGAAAGTGTTATTTTTCTCAGTGTGGTATTAAAAAAGAAAAGATGCATTTTAGCGCAAAAGATACATATTTTTTACTCTTTATTATGTTCCGAGAAATAGTGTATAAAGTGAACACGATAACTACCAAATGGTACATCCGATTTACCTCTCATTTGACGAATATGTTATAGACTACTGACGTGATTTTCGTACAATTTCGTCCATCAGTATTTAGGTACCATAGGTACAATATCCATTTTTAAACCATTATCAAACCATTTTGCTACCGATTCTAGAGGAAAAAATCACCAAGGAAATGTGACAGAGTTTAAATATTGAGGTAATGTAATCAAGAATTGGTGAACCAGAGGTAACGACTCCAGTTTCTAAATGAGAGGTCCAGTGCTCGAATCCAGCTGATTCCAGATATGTCAGAAATTTTAAAACAATGTCCTTTTTTGTAACATTCTGGATGAATATACAGTGTTTGGAAAATCAAGTGGAACCACTCGAGATGTTTGTTTAGCTGATTCTTTTCCATCTAAAATTTTGAGCAATTTATTTTTATCATAAAATATTTATTATTTTAACTTTTGTATTTAATACGAAGAAAATGTAATAGAAATTTTAAATGTTATTTGTAACTTTAACGTTTAATGCATTTATGTATTATAGAGTTAAAAATCAAGTATCTTTAAAGAAGTTAATTAACAAAAAATAGCAAACAGTAAACAGTGTTTCAATGGGATTCCCAATTGCAAATCAACTCGTCTCCCTGTAGATGAGTAAAAGTACATCACATCAAAGAGGAGCCATGAAAAAAATGGTATATCTGTAGCACAATTGTACTACAATGAAAAAGAAAAGTAAAGGATTGGACTGTAAGCTTCATCAGCCAATCAGGAGAGAGTAGCCAGCCAATCAAATTTAACTAGCATTAAATACAAAGAAAAAGTTAAAATTATGGGGAAAATTTAAAAAGAGGGTATTTATAAACATAACAACACATTTTGAAGATTAAATATTAAAAATAATCGGAAAACAGCTATCAAATAAAATTTTCACTAAAAAGTTGGACTTTTGCACTAGAGGATTGGACTTATTGGCTAATCAAGTTATTAGTCAAATCAGTACAATTGTGCTACAGATGTATATATTTTTTCATGACTCCTCTATGATGTGATATATATTTACTCATATACAGGAAGTGGCGTTGATTTGCAACTGGGAATCCCATTGAAACACTCAACTGTTTACTGTTTTTTTTTTTTGTTAATGAACCTCTTAAAGATACCTGATTTTTAACCTTATAATAAATAAATGCAATCAATTTTTTTTAATCTTCAGCCCAAGATCTCTCCCTATTAAAGGGACAGAAAATTGTGTGTTTTATGAAAATATGTTATCCGTGCATCGTACCAGAGCTCCCAAATGGTCCGCTATTTGATCATCGGTGTTTTCTTTAAAAAAATTTATTTTTAGATTTTTCTTGGAAAATTCGCAGAAATCACCTTCGGAGGTAAATTTTTGCGGAAATGTTGTAAAAACCTACCATGAAATTTTCTATTAAAAAATATTGGTATTCAGTTGGCGGACCATTTGGGAGCCCTGTATTCGAAAATATGCAATTCATTTTCTTGTAAAATACTCAAAGTGTACATTACACGAATCGGTTATCATACATTCTAATACGAGCAAATCGGTCTGTGTGTGTGTTTGCGGTTATATATATATGCAAATTTTAGCTTAAAAACGGCTCTAATGATTTTGACGAAATTTTGTATCCTACCGTTTTGGAGCACCAGAAAACCATTGGGGTAGGTCACAGATCTAGGTCGAGAACTTCCGATTTGTGGGTCATTTTTGGGTCAACGCGGGTCAAGTTAATTTTATCTAAAAAACGGCTCTAACGATTTCGATTAAATTTGGTATTTTACGAGTTTCGGGCACGAGAAAATCATTGGGCTAGGTCGCATGCCCGAGAAAATTAGATTAGTTGGTCGTTTTGGGTCACCATTGGTCAGGGTCAAGCTAATTGTATCTAAAAAACTGTCCAAACGATTTTGACTAAATTTTCTATCATACCATTTTCGTGCACGAGAAGACTATTGGGCTGGGTCAGATGTCCGATAACTTTCGATTAGTGGGCCATTTTTTGGTCAACGTGGGTCAAGTTAATTTTATCTAAAAAATAGCTTTAACGATTTTGATTAAATTTTGTATCCTGCGAGTTTCGGGCACAAGAAAATCATTGGGCTAGGTCACATGTTCGAGAAAATTAGATTAGTGGGTCATTTTGGGTCACTGTGGGTCAAGCTAATTTTATCTAAGAAACGTCTCAGACTATTTTGACTAAATTTTATATCCTACGGGTTTCGGGCACGAGAACACAATTGTGCTTGGTCACATGTTCGAGAAAATTTTATTAGTGGGTCATTTTGGTTTTATTGGTGGGTTATTTAGTGGGTCATATTTGAACTCAAAGCTAATTTTGACCGAACACAGCTCGGTTTTCCCCGCTCGTATTTATATAAATGATGTTTTTGTTTAAATATGCTTTTCTTTTATTACGCAAAATGTATTGTTAAATAATTTGTATTTTCATTACGCATTATGCAATTATTTTGTAAATTTTTTACTAAAAATGTTTTACTAAAAAAATTCTTTACAAATGTATTTTTCGCACAATATTGAATGGATATTTGATTAATAACAAAAATAAATGAAGTTTATATTTAGAACAGATTATGAAGTACATCGAACACGCTCTATTTGACATTACTCTTTAGGACGTAACGACACAACTTAAAGTGGATAATTGCTTTATTTGAAATCATATATTTGTTCCTACAATAAACTATCTAAACTTTTTTAACTTTGTAAACTCCTGTGATTTGATATCATAGTTATCTCTGACTGGAATTTCAAAACAAATACTTGATGTGATGCCAAATTAACTTGATTCTTTTTGGCTAGTCCTGTAACTTATGAACAATATTTATTGTATTTAAAATTTTATTTATTGAAGATTTTGTTCTTACATTCAGAGTTTAGATTATGGATTCTTTACCGTTTTAGTTAATGCACATATAATAATATCGTCAATAAAAAAATTATGATCTACGATCTGAAGTACTCGACGTATCCCGGGATTTTAAGAATGTTTGTGTAGAAAAATCAATTTCAAAATTAAACATGTTGTGCAGAGAACTTCAAAATGTTAAAATATGTCAATATTTCCATAATCGGGTTTTTATCATGATTCAATACGTTCCTGAAACCCATATGACGTTATATTCCCCTACTGATGTGATATCTACTTGCTTTCTCTATTACACATGTTGATACTCTGTATGATTCTCAAAAGTTTGAAAAAGTCCGTTAAACTTCTAATTGGACGTTATATTAATTTTCTATTTAATTCTCTAATGACGTCATATTAATCTGCTTTCTGTACTTACACATAGTCTACTCTTTGTATTATTGAGAAATGTTTGATACTTTCCGTTATATTACCAATATGACGTCATATTAATCTTTTTTTTTTCAATTGTTGAAACTTTTTTATTTGTTTTTTATTTTTCACGTGGAAATTTTCAATAGAAAATTAGTTATTGTTGAAATAATTTTATTGTTGATTTTTAATTGTGTGTAACTGATATAACAAAAAATGTTTAAATTTGATAGGAAAAAGCTGTTAGGTATTTGTTTTGTTTTTAATAATTAAAAATTAACTATACATTATTTCGATTCCGGATTATTTTAGTTCTCTCGGCCGTGTTTTAACCCTTAAATACATAGTGTATCCAATTGGCAACACTTTTTATTTAAATTTTAATATATAAATTAAGTTCTTCGCAACCACTATATTTATATAGAAATATTAATGCTAATAATATAACATAAATATGCTAAGATAAAGTTAAAAATCTATCTTAAAATTTCTGGTGTCTAATTCTTAATATACGTATAAAAAAAAACACAATTTTAAAAGAAAAATTCGTGCGCCGTATGGTTAATACACCTATGTGTAACATTTCACAATTCTGGCTTCCAAACTGCTGATTTGTATAGAAGTGCAGACAGACACATTTTCATTTTTATATATTAGATTATAAAATTTTGTTAATAAAATATAAAAATAATTTTTTTGTTAGTAATTATAAAAAATAAAAAAGTAATGCATGTACAATAATGCATAAAAAACATTTTGATTTATTTTTTGTATGTTTTAGGATTTGTATCCCTAAAATTCACGTAAGGAAATTGTTTATAGGCCAAATTACTAACAAACGACACTCTTGAGAAAATGTAAACAAGAATAATAGATATTGTTTGCTGTGGTATATCTGTTGTTGCAAGATTAACAATGGTGATGTGAACAGTGATTATGTATTTGAGACGAATCTCTGGTAAGTTTAATCGCCGGTATGCCTGATTACCTCCAGGATAGAGAATATTAGGTACTGCACAGAATATTGCTAATTATACTGTGACATGTAGGGTTAAATATCAGTTCACCTAAACTCGCCTACTCTATTATATTAATTTGCTGCGTAATTCAAGTATAAAGGTTGTTATGCATATTAACTGTAGAACTACAGGTTTGAATTTATAAGCTTATAAATTCATACATTTAAATGCTCCGTTGGACATAAGTAAAATAACATGAATTACTGACTATATATTTAGGGCAATTTCATTGCAACAGACTAATAGTCATAGAGTAAAAAATGGCCTTACCTCATTTAAAAAATAATAATTATGTAATTTATAGATGGCTACAATTAGCATATGATATTAGAAGTTAAATTAATATTGTTATTATGAATAAATTATTTAATGTAAATAATTCTCATAAAAAAAATGGTAATGTAACAGACAAACAAGAATTACCATGCTTTTGGTATACTTTGATGTTTATCGATATTACTTATAAAATAACTTATAATTTTTTATAATAAAAATATATTTTCATTCGGAGTGAAATAGGTGTTTCACTCCGAATGACACACGAATGACACACAATTTGAAAACACGTGAACCAAAGACGTGTTTTCATTTTTCTCAACCTTGTGACCTTTGCATATATACCATTTAGGAGAAAACCTTTCAATTGAAGGTGAAAAAAAATTGTTATGCATGCATAATGTAAAAATATGCATGTATATGTATTTAACCAATTTTAACTTCAAAATATATATGCAATGTTCTTATTCCATTTTAATACATGCAGAAATATTATAAATTTTATTTTGAAGTATTTTGTTAATTCATTTCAGAATCGTCAATTTGCAAAGCATGATTATTGTTTAATTAATCTAAAATTCTATATAACTCCGAACAAAGTTCCCCTTTCAGATATCCGAATTTGGAACCCATCTTTTTCTCTTTCTTGTATCATTGCTGCAAATCAGTGTGAAAAGGGTAAAAACAAGTCGATTGCTTTCTCTTTTTTATCTGTTCACACACCAGATAATCGGAAGTCGTTAATCTTTCCTGACGTAGCCAGTTTTTTTCTCAGCGCATTTCTTAATTTCTTTTCTTTTTCAGCATTTACTTGATAAAGACCCCTTTTTTGTGTTTAAGGATACCAAAAATCACGTCATAGTGATCTATGTTTGAGAAATGTCACAGGCTATAAAAAGGATTTTTATTATTTCGGCGAATAATGAAAACTTAAGAAACAAATCAGTTACATTGTTATTGATTAAAACGTACGAGATTATAATAAATAGGTATTGTATTCTATTTTTTAATACTTGGAAATTTTTCTATAGAAAATTTCTCACGCCTTGCATTCACAATATTTAAAATTGTAATTAGGGGGATAGGGGTTTAAGAAGGAAAAAATTCATAACTTCGGCAATTCACCACGAGACACTTGGAGACGGACCGGCGTCCGCCAACAGCTTCGGAGCTGGAAACCCAAAAGGGAACCAGGCCCTAGGCCTTAAGTCGGGATGTTCCAACCCGTACTTTCTCTACCACAACTCGAGGGGTGTGAAAACCTACAGAGGTAGTCACGGTTCCCTCTCGTAATGGACACCATAGTTGATGGTAAATCATATTTTTATGAAAAAATTCATTCCAGTATTTTTTTTTCATTTATCTATCTAGATAATGGACTATCCGAATAATTGGAATTTAGAGTATTAAAAAATTAATTACTAACAATTTTAAATCATAGAAAATTCTTAGCGCACATTGATACTTTATAATGCGATTGTACAGGCAAACAATAAATGATAAGTATGTTATTATACAACTGAACAAACTAGATAATAGCTTAATGCATCATAAACCCATATAAACATGAAATGCATTATCTAGTATTTCGTCGAGTATTTTATAAATATTCCTCTTTGAAACATTTTGTAACATTTGTATTCATTTTGATTATTACATCAAAAATCCAAATAAACATGAAATACTGTATCTAGTATTTCATTCCGTATTTAATAAATATTGTTCTATGAAACATTCTGTAAAATTTTTACTTAATTTTTATTACTCAAATGGTGTAAATGCCTTTCTTGTATTATTTGCATTGCCAAAAAATACAAGAATTTTTCACCTACATATTTATCTTTATATGACTGAACATTTCATTATATTATGTAATATAATTTTTTTAATCTATTTTTCATACCATTTCAGCATATTATTTTGAGGATATAAAATGCAGAATTTTAAATTTGGCAACGCCGAATTATTTCTCTCTCATTGTTTGTGTAAAACAAATTGTTACATTGCTGTTATTTTAGTGCTGAAAAAAAAAGAGTAATTCTTCATTCAATTTACATGATAATAGACGATTTTCTCTTTGCTGTTTTCATTTCGACGATTTCAAGACGACCTTTCATTGTCGTGCGACAAGTGATTTTCAGAATCGATTAAGTCTTACACGAGATCATGAACATCTGTCGTCTTTTTAAAGCACTCACAATGTGGAGCTTTAAATTCTGGGGATCTTTTACAAGTCAATTTCGTGGTATATCATTAATGGTCCTTCAAAGTTTCGGAACTTTCTTCAATGGGTTCTTATTGAATTAGGTTAAAACATATGCTCTGAATTCACATAAAGGAATTGGAAAATAAAATAAAGATTGTTAAGTCATGATTGATTAACTGTGATTTTATTTTAAATCAACTGAATCGATATTTCGTAACTTTTTTGTTATTGCAAAATTTTATATTATATATTGTAAGAATTAGAGTTTCTTTTCGTATTTTTGAATTTTCCTGAATTACTGAAAATTATTTGTGATTTCAGTTGATTCATCCGTCTGTCTGCCTTCTTTAAGTACGTAAGTGTAGCCACATATTTATAAGATTGTTAAGTCATGATTGATTAACGGTCATTTTATTTTAAATCAACTTAATTGATCTTTCGTAACTATTTGTTATTGCAAGATTTTACATTATATATTGTAAGTATTAGAGTTTATTTCGTATTTTTTAACTTTTCTGAGTTATTGAAAATTATTTGTGATTTCAGTTGGTCCTTCCGTCTGTCTGTCTTCTTTAAGCACGTAAGTCTTGTCACATATTCATATAAAGTACTGAGGTCATGTAAAATTTCTATTATATAATTTATAATTATTCTACGGGATTGATGACATGAATCATTTGATGAAAGTTCTATTAATGTTTATTTTTTTATAAAGATAAATTTTGATCAGGGTCGCAAAGAAAGTCCATGAATTCCTGTAGTAATTCGAATGCGAGCCCTTAAATATGGTGCTTAAAAAGACAACTTGTTGACTAAAATATTATTAAAAATAATACATATTTGCCTAACACTTAAATCGAATTATATTCACAAAATGTAGAAAATAAGTGAGTTCGCAGCCAAAAGTCTCTGTTGTAGAGATTTTCAACTCCCACGGGACCCTCTGCAGCTTAGAGTTTTGTCCTTTTATCAGATTAAACTCAGGTAGTTATACCACTCCAAATGATTGATTAGTATATGAAAATTTGTATTTGTTTTTTTTAGCTTTTTTCAGCGTTTTTAGCGCATTGAACATCTGTTGTCTGTTCAAAGCACATACAAGATGGAGCTTTAAATTGTGGTGATATTTTACTAGTCAATTTCGTGGTATATCATTAATGGTCCTTCAAAGTTTCGGAGCTTTCCTCAATGGGTTCTTACTGAATTAGGTTAAAACGTATGCTCTGAATTCACATAAAGGAATTGGAAAATAAAATAAAGATTGTTAAGTCATGATTGATTAAAAATGATTTTATTTTCAAAAAGGTGACAAAATATACATTTTTTTTAAATTAACAAGCACAATTTATATGGCTCAAATTCTGACTTCTTTTTAAGTTTTCACTTGCTAGTTATTTAAATTAGAAATTTTATGGGGAAAAGGTGCCAAATTTTATATTTTAAAATTTCGTTAAAAAAAAAAAAAAAAAAAAAAAAAAAAAAAAAAATCAGAAGTTTTAAGAGAACGTTTTAAGAGAAACGTGCCCTTGTCATTTGTATCGGCCTCTATCCCACTCCCCTCCCCTCCTCTCTGCGGCACTGATTGTAATAAACTGCTATGAATAATACTTGTCAGTCTTGTATGTATCTGTTAACTTTATTAATTAGCTGTTAAATTATAAAATTATAAACATCAGTTAAATTACAAAATTATAAACATCAGTTAAATTCATAAAAATGCTATATCACAATATCATCAAAGAATTTTTTTCGATTCTAAGCGCCTTTTTTATAAAATTAAGTTATTTGAAATAAAAAGGAGTTTTAATTTATCATTTGCAAACGACATAAGATTTATAATTGCCGTAGCATAACTGTCTACATCCTTACCATTTTTCTGTGTAATTGTCATAAAAATATTAGAATTATGAGCAATCGTTGCAAAGGCCATTTTGGGATCTTCAAAACACACACAGGAGTGACCAGAAGGAAACCGAATTTTATTGACATATTTGAAAATAACCATAACATTAAAACCTTTCTTTTTAAAATCCCATTTGACATACAGGGTTCCAAAGTACCAAGTTTACAAATCTGTAAAAGGTGGCAAAGGACACTTCAATAAACACCTTTTAGATAAGAAATCGGGCTCCTTTTATTCAATGACAAAATACAGATTGTCTAATCTGAATCCGGAGTTTTGTTTTATAATTTTAAAAATAGAGAAGGCATTTGATTGATTACATTTTCAACAGACTTACTGTGATTTATTCTGAATTCTGAAGATATCAAAATCAATGGTGGAAATAGACACTATCAGAATCCAAAGAGTGATAAACTAGACCCTTCATATTTCCGAATGTAGTTGACGTTATATACGGTACCACGGGCAGATTTGCTCAAAATGTTTAGGAATTATTTTACACATATTATATAATCACATATTTTATATAGATAGGGTTAAGAAGAACCTGGCAACCGATTTTAAAAGCATTCTCATTGTGCTCATCAAATCAAGAACTTCTTAAATCATTTATTACAAAGCTTTGTGTGATTCCTGTCATATTTTAAATTTTTATAACCTTAATTCCTTCACCCTAAAAACGACATTTTCAAAAGAGAGAAAAATATACTCAAATTTAAGTATGCCGCATAGTCAAAATGGCTACGAATCAAAATTATTCAAGTTTGAAATATGTATATACTCATTTTTGAAAACATGCACACACTCAAGAATAAAACATCATGTGCTCATATTTGAGTATGTCCATGTTTCAAAAATGAGTTTGAACTTATTCGAATCATTTATGCGTCTGTCCATGTTTCAAAAATGAGTATAAACTGACTTCTATGTGCTAAGTTTTAAGTATGTCCATGTTTCAATATTCTGGATACTTCTGATATTTCAGAATTGGAAGCATTACTAGGTCGTCATATTTGAAACAAAAAGTTTTATAACAAAATGAAAACATCGATTTCTCAGATTTGAAAGCGTCATTTTTCGCAATATTTCAGAATTATTTTTTTCAAACTTTTAGCTAACTGATTTGATTACAATAGTTTTGTAAATGAAAATTGTGATTCTACTGTTCTTTTAGCAATTTGAAAAATTGCTTTTAACGAAAATATTTTCTAAATTTCTATCATTCCCCATTTAGCATATTTTTTATTTAATTAAATCACGTTTGATGTGTTTAACATCTCAATTTCTTCGTTCATTTTTCAATCGCGGTTAATATTTCTATTTTAAGAGTCCATCGTTGTCAATCAATTGTTATTTATTTACTGATTTTCACCTTTTCCTCTTTTTTTTCTTATTTTTATATCCTATAAATTCTTATCTTCTTTTCACCTATAGTGTCAACTTTTTTCGATTAACTACGTTACCTTCTCTTTTATCTGTGATTTACTTATTACTTGTTCCTTTTTCTTCTTCCGCTTCTTTTGTTTCGTTCAAATTTTGCTTTTACTAATAGAACGTCCTTTTGCATGTAAAAGATAGAATCTTACAATACGCATTGCTATTTCTACAATTCTATGGGACATTTCCTTTCATTATATTGAGCAAATATGACTCTCGTTAGTAAATACGCAGAATTTTATCTGTGTATTGATCCTTTAATTGATGTTTTGTGGGTAACATTTTATGCCAAATCCAATATTTTTTCCTGCAAATTATTTTCTAATCATTCTTACGTCGCATGTTCATTTTTTCTCGAAACTTTGGAGTACTTACTGAGATGATGTCAAAATGATTTGAACACAGAAAACGTAACAGTAGTGGAATTATTAGATTAATTTCTCGGATAAAAACATCTTAATATATTAGAATATCTACACAAAGAAGCCACGAGTATAGTGTTGAAAGTAGTTCAATGACAGGTGTCTTCATAAAGTGAAGAACGCGTTTTGTCCATACTCTGCAAACAATAATAAACTAGTTTCCGCATAAGAAGAAACATTTGCCAAAATTCAGTGCTTGCACATAATTACCTACGATTGTTGAAACCTTTCCTTTATCTTCAAAAACATTTATGTGAAAAACTAATAAGAAACTTCAAAAACCAAAATAAATGGAAATAAGTTATCCAAAATTTACGGTCATCAAAGTGTCCTTTAATTTCAGAAACTTTGCCACAACCCTTCAGAAACATTTAACTTTCTAAAGTTTCTTTTTGTACCTTTTTCATATGGTTTCTACACTGTAAGGCAAACAGATTTTTTTTTCAATCTTGTAAGAATATTTACAAAAATATAATATAATCTCTAACAAAAATCTCTTTTGGTGCCCGTAATTTTTAGAAAAATTACGAAGTAGTTTTTACACTGTACCATGTTAGTACTATAGTCAGTTTTTCAGATGCTGTCATTTCTCAAGTAAATATTTTCATGTTCAAATGACAGGTTCAACATAAACAAGAGATAAATTAATAGAGTAAAATTGACATTACTTTGTTACTCTTGCATGTTTAAATTCTGTTACGCAGCTGAAAATGTTTTCTTGAGATTTGATGTTATTCGAAACATTTACCTTTTTTTATGGAATAAGAAAATACTTTGAATTTTCGTAAATATTTTTCTTATATCAGTGAAATTAGTATGCAATTTTTTTATAATGCATGGTCGTGGTCTGTTCGTTTGAGAATTCAAACTAGTACATCTGAATTCAATGGAACGTTTTGCCTCTTAAGTGAGTAATGATTATTTGAAAATGAAATATAAAATTTATAACAGAATTATAATAATATAAGAAATGTCATTATATTAAATAAATAACAATTAAATAATTTAAATCCAACGCTGTTAAAAATTTGCAGCAAACTGTCTAACATTGTTGAAAATTTGCAGCAAACTGCCCAGTCATTCGACCGTTGCTATAGAAAACGTTTACATAACCTTAATTAAACTATATCCTGACCATAAAATGAGCATGAATATGGTCAGGATATAGTTTAATTACGGTTATGTAACTGCTTTTTATGAAAACGGTCGACAGTTGCCAATGGACAGTTTGCCAATTTTTAGCAGTGAGTCATTCGTTTTTAAAGAAAACTTACATAATCATAAAATAACTTTATTTTGACCATAATATAGACAATAATATGGTCAGATTCGCTTAATATTATGGCCAAATAACCGTTATATTTAAACACGGTCAAATGACTGGACAGTTTGTTGCAGATTCTTAACAGTGAAGGATATAAATTCTATATTATTAATAGTTTTACATTTAAACGCTTTGATTTTAACAAATATTTTTTAATCTAAACACTGAAAATTCCCATGACGTAAACCTAATTTAACAGCACATTTTAACAATACATTTTAGCAATACTTAATTCTATATTTAGTTATTTGTAATCTTGTTTTCCTTCATTTTAAATATATCCGCCTCCCTCCCCCTCCTCGACTAGCGTTCATTTACTAAAGAGTACTTTGGATCTTAAAAATAACTAATCATTCTTCTAATTGTTTCTAATTCTAATATATTGTAAATTGATGTAAACAAATTTTAGCACGAATATTTCTTGCCAAGAATTTTTTTTTAATAATGGGTTTTTGATGTTTAGCAGCGGTATAGATTAGAAATAAAAATTGCAATATAAAATATTAACCTCTTGCCTGTGGAATATATTTCAGAATAACGTGCCAAAAAAGAATTTTTTTGCTCTTTAAAAACAATGCAAAGAAACTTTTAACTTACGAAAAATGTATATACCTGCCTGTCAAACATAATGTGGTTTGAATAAAATTTGGGAAGAACTGCAAAATTACAAAAATTCGACAAATGGCGCGAAACTGCTGAACCTTTCGCGGGTAAGTATCGCCATCTAATGGGAAAATCGTAAATTACATATTATTTATTGGACGAATTGAGTTCGGGCTTCACGGAATTGAAACACAGATTTTCTCTTACCCGATCTCAGGTCGGACATTCCAAAATTGGCGCCTTTGCATTACCCGAACTGAGTTCGGGCTCGTCGGAATTGGAACACAGTTTTTTTCTCTTGCACGAACTCAGGTCGGGTATTCCAAAATTGGCGCATTTCGGTTGCCCGAACTTGATTTCGGGCGTCACAGGCAAGGGGTTAAGAAAATAAAATAAAATTCAATTAATTTATAAGTTTATTAAACAAGTATAACAGACATATAAATTATTTGGTATTAACGACATTCTTTTGTACACGGGATTACTATCCATGTATATTTTAGCAAGATGAACTATGAATGAAAAGATTTTAAATCGAGATCCGATTTTTCACAAAAGCTCTTTAGGAAAGTAGATTTCGTTTCTTACTACGGTTATCAACGATTTATAGCTGACTTGCTCTTTTTAAAAAAAAAGAACATATCTCAAAAAAGATTAGTGAAGAAAAAAAACCCTCATTCATTGATATCGTGGGTGTGAAAGCCTTTTGAGTAAAGTAGTTTTGTGTTTTCTTTTGTCTTCTTGCCGTATATCATATACGATGACATTAGAAAGATGATTAGTTATTTTTAAGATCCAAAGTACTCTTTTTTAGTAGATGAATATTGAGGGGGGGAAAGACGTATATATTTAACATGGAGGAGAATAATATTACAAATACCTAAATTAGAATTAAGTATTGCTAAAATGTATTGTTAAAATATGTTGTTAACAGGGACGAAATACGTGAGAGAAAAAGCATAGTGAGAAATTTATTTAAAACATTGATTACAAAAGTGGATATAGCTAAGATGATTAGTTATTTTTAAGATTCAAAGTATTCTTTAGTAGATGAATGTTGAAGGGGAGGTGCATATATTTAACATGGAGGAGAATAATATTACAAATATTTAAATTAGAATTAAGTATTGGTAAAAGTTATTGTTAAAATATGTTGTTAACAGGAATGGAACACGTAAGAGAAAAAGCTTAGTGAGAAATTTATTTAAAACATTGATTACAAAATTGGACGTGGCTAAGATGATTAGTTATTTTTAAGATCCAAAGTACTCTTTAGTAGATGAATGTTGAGGGGGTAAGGAGGGAAGGAGAATATATTTAACATGGAGGAGAATAATATTACAAATATCTAATTATAGTATTGCTAAAATGTATTGCTAAAATATGTTGTTAACAGGAACGGAAGACGTAAAAGAAAAATCATAGTGAGAAATTTATTTAAAACATTGATTACAAAATTGGATGTGGGTAAGATGATTGCTTATTTTTAAGATCCAAAGTACTCTTTAGTAGATAAATGTTGAGGGAGGGAAGGCGTATATATTTAACATGGAGGAGAATAATATTACAAATATCTAAATTAGAATTAAGTATTGCTAAAATGTATTGTTAAAATATGTTGTTAACAGGGACGAAATACGTAAGAGATAAATCATAGTAAGAAATTTATTTAAAACATTGATTACAAAATTGGATGTGGGTACGATGATTTCTTATTTTTAAGATCCAAAGCACTCTTTAGTAGATGAATGTTAGGCGGGAAGGGCATATATATTTAACATGGAGGAGAATAATATTACAAATATCTAAATTTAGATTTAAGTATTGCTAAAATGTATTGTTAAAATATGTTGTTAACAGGAACAGAAGACGTAAGACAAAAATCACAGTGAGAAATTTATTTAAAACATTGATTACAAAATTGGATCTGGCTAAGATGATTAATTATTATTTTTAAGATCCAAAGTACTCTTTTGTAGATGAATGTTGAGGGGTGGGAAGGCGTATACATTTAACATGGAAGAGAATAATCTTACAAATATCTAAATATAGAATTAAGTATTGCTACAATGTATTGCTAAAATATGTTGTTAACAGGAACGGAATACGTAAGAGAAAAAGTATAGTTAGATATTTATTTAAAACATTGATTACAACATTGGATGGAGTTAAGATGTACTATTGCTATATTTGCCAGATATACGAATTCTTTAAGAATGTCAATAGGAAACTAGCTATAGGGGTTGTCAAGATGAAAATGTTTAATTTATTTTCAAGATTCGAGAGCCGGACTAACAGAGGACTTATTACATTCTTTTTGCGGAATCCACGCAGAGACTTTGTTTTTATATTTTAAATGAAAAGCGCAGCATAGGCACGGTTATCAACAAAATATCTTTTTAAAATATATATTATTGTTATTCCTATGCAGCGAGCCTGCTAAATCCATCCAAACTCTGTCGGTTTTGACAGTTTTTCTACACTTCGTTAAAACGCAACAGAA
Organism: Maratus michaelseni; assembly: GCA_963931845.1. Classification (NCBI taxonomy): domain Eukaryota; kingdom Metazoa; phylum Arthropoda; class Arachnida; order Araneae; family Salticidae; genus Maratus; species Maratus michaelseni. Next base: position 414,094,767 of record OZ007589.1, read on the forward strand.
TACTTTTATAAATAAATGTTAAGGAGAATAATTCAAAATATAATGTTCTATTGAGATTACTATTAAAATTAATTAAATAGAGATTGAAATATTGCTAAAGTATTTGTTATTCAAAACCTTCTTGCTTCGTCTTAGTTATTTTATGTTACTGTTTTTCCTTTAGCTATATTTAAGTAAATATATAAAGAAGTTAAAATTTATAATTATAAATCACACATCATATTAACGTTTATTCAAGAATGACACTCTGATTTTCATTTTAATGTGTTTCAAAATAATAACATATTTTAAAATACAATTTAACACTTTTCTATCTAATATATCGTTCTAAGGAACAACGGAGTTTGATAGATTTTTTCCACCGACTAATTTCACTGCAGATATTTTGGGCTAGATTAATGAAAAGTATTTTTTTTTAAAAATCCAATTCTCTTATTAACTTTTATTAATCTGGTCTACAATGGAACAAACAGTTTATTAAATGCATACTCATCGTAGTAAAAATATATTTAAAATTAAAATACTACATTTTATTTAAAATTTACCCGTAGAAATGTAACTAAAATTTTTAATATACATTAAGAAGTAATTTTTTTTACTGTACTTATAGAAAGGTTTGACTTCTCCCTCCTAACTTTTTGTTTTACTCTTACTAGTAGTTACTTTATCTAAACATAGATTTCTTTTTTTTTTACTTTATAATACATAATTTTACCAGACACCTCTATCTCTGCTTCACTGCTATACTCTCTTTCTTGGTTATTTCAACTACACTATGATTTTTTAGCTCACAGGCTACGAAAGCCTGAGAGCTGATGTGCCCGCAGGCTCTGTATGTACGTACGTATGTACGTAACGCAATAATTCGATAGAGATATCCGATTTGCTTCAAAGTTTGTATGTTGGTTAATTTTGGTAAGCATCTTCTCTGATTGGTTGTGGGCGGTTCATTGGTTAAGTATAAAGGGAGGAATGGGAGGCTAATCCCCCTTTTAATTTAGATAAATGGGTTTTTCATGCAGAATTATCCGATTTGCTTCAAATTTTGTATACCGGTTTATTCTGATAAAGCGTTTCCCTGATTAATTTTCAGGGTTCAATTGGTTAAGTATAGAGGCGGAACGGGGGCTGATCCCCCTTAATTTGGATAAATGGGTTTTATATGCAGAATTATCCGATTTGCTTCAAATTGTGTATATAGGTTCATCGTGATAAGCTGCTTCCCTGATTAGATTTGTGAGTTCATTAGTTAAGTATAAAGGAGGGAACGGGGGCTAATTTCTCCTTCATTTAGATAAATTGGTTCATCATGCAGAGTTATCCGATTTACTTTAAATTTTGTATATAAGTTTATGGTGATAAGACGCTTCCCTGGTTAGTTTTGGGGGTTCATTGGTTAAGTTCAAAGGGGGGGGGGGAATTGGGGCTAATACTCCTCTTAATTTATTGTTGATTGTTTTTTTTTTTGAGGAGCATTATTCTTTGAAATAAGAGTATAATAAACAATTAGTGTGAGTAGCGGATGGGCATAATGCCATCAGTTTAACTGGACACTTTTCTTTTTAGTATTATGACTTATATTATTGGCAAGCCATATCACCTATCGACTAAGAGACAAGGAAATTCGCCTTATGTCGTTCGGCACAGTTCGTATTTTAAAATTATCAAACTGTTTGTGTTTCCATTGTTATGTTTAAACGGCGGGTAAGCTTCTATCTGAATAAGATATTCGTATAATAAAAGTAAAGGCATATCTAAAGAAACGCCCGTATTGATCGAAAAGTCCCAGAATGTAACCGAAAGAGAAGTAGAACAAAAGTTTGCAATAGTTTATATACGCTTAGATGTGACCAGCTATTTCTTCAACAAGATCTTAAGTGTACGATGATTATCGTGCATACGGAATAAAATTTCGATTCTGTGATGTAAAACATAACAGGACAATTTAAAAAAAAAAACAAATTTTCAATGATTTTTTTCCCGAAAAAGAATATATTTTAGAGTTTTGATAAAAATATTTTTACTTTATAAGAAGTTCAACTGGAATGATCGTACTCAGAATAAATCTATATCAGTGTTCAGGGTATGTAAAGGTAAAGTCAAAATACCCTACGAGTAGGGTGTTCTTTGATCTTGTGAGAAATGCGCTTAAAAGTCAGAGAGGAAATGCGATGACTTTGTTTCCCAGATGAAGTAAAAGGTGAGATATATTTCCTATGAAGTTTTTTGCATATATAACTTCAACATGCACATATAACAAATCGGATTCTCTCTATTTCTCTCTCTTTCTTCTCCACTCCTCTCTCTCCTCTCTCTTCTCTTTCTTTACCCAATCTCTCTGTATATATATATATATATATATATATATATATATATATATATATATATATATATATATATATATATATATATATATATATATATAAATATCGACTAATTGAAAGTAGAGGAATAGTGATTATCTGCTAAATCACTGATTATATGAACTTACTTCCAATTACAAAAAGTATACAATTCGATTATAGCTTTTAGATATGACATTCATTTTTTCCAAGGAATAAAATATTTTATTCTGATTTTGTTTTAATTTACATTTGCTACTAATTTTATAACTGTATAATACTAATCGATGAAATTTTAAAACTATGGCTAACTTATACATACATTTTGATTGAACTTACCAACGTATAAACAATTATTTCTATTAGATGATACAATGTTAAGGAAAGTTTTATAAGACAGAATTTCAAGACAAGAAACTACATTCATTCTCACTTTAATATTTAAGTTTATTATGATATCAGTTGGACAAAAGTGTAAATCACCGTAGTGAAATGCATATATTATTTATGTATTCATTTATGATTGCATTTTCTGTGACAGAAATTAAAGAAACAAATAGATTACGCAAATATTTATAGTTAAAGACAAAATTTGCAAAGAAAAAAAACTAATTTTATTATTTATAAAAGTTATTATTATGAATTATAATGGAAATTTTGTGATTTTTTTATAAAGCATTTCAATGGAACAATCTATAATAATGTATTTTAAAACGAGGAAAGATATATTATAAAAAAAAACTGGTACAATTGATTTTTCCCAAAGGCAAAACAAATCACAATTGCAAATAATTGTCAGTGACGGCAAATCATTAGTATCATTGCTTCGTAATGGGAAGTTGTGGTTTGAATTCTATCTATGCACAATCTTTTTATTTACTTTGCAACACTAGGAAAATAAACCCATAAAAGCCAATTTTATGTTAATTTATCTATTACTTTAAACGAATATTCGTTGATATCAATATCGGTTTTAGAAACAATTAATTTCAAAAATGGGCTTTGAGATATTTATGTAACTTTTATTTTTATTTTTTTATTTATTATAGTTATTTTTCACAACATACGATACAAAGAAATAAAAGCATGAGCTTATGTACTAAAATAACTTTCATTTAGAATATTGTTGTGATCATTTATTAATATTAACTAGAATCATCAAGAATCATTATTTGCAAAAATGACTTTTATTGTAATAAATCTCGTTATCTTTTATGGTGATCAATCGTTACGTGTTATTATAAACAATCATTCAGTGATCTAAATAATGACATAACTTTTTTTTTCTATAAATTATAGCATAATAATTTTCTTTATTTTATTGCATTTTAACAAGATATTATTATAAGATATATTTTCTTATTGATTTCAAACTTGTGGCTTATTACATATCTCACTTTATGTGTTATTTTGAGCAAGTATTCACGAATCATAACTTTTCAATTGGAAAAGTTTAAACTTTTTAAAGTCGTATTTTGTAATTATGGAACTTTATAGATTTCGTTTTTGTACATTAATGTGAAATGCAATGTATTAAAAACTCCCCAAGTTTATCTAAAATGAATTCTCTTATTACGAAAGAACTGACGATCATTTATTAAATAAATTCTCATTTATTATCCTGATAAATCATTACCTGCAATGCTCGCTTTTTTTTCCTTCTAAATCTTTTGATCTTTTATTGTAATCAATAGTAATCAATTATTTTAAAATATCTGTCATCAATCTATGTTATGTAACAACTTTATTTTCTTTTAACATTGTTTCGTTTTTTTCCTTACATTAAGACTTACCTGCCAACATTCTAGTATTTATGTGCAAAATATGGGTTGATTTGATTCAGGTTAAACAGGATCAAACCAGAAAGTGTTATTAGACATAAAATTAAGTAAGCTCTACACAGAAACATGAAACTAAACAACTAAAGATATAGAAAATAAACTTTCTGGTGTGAAACGGGTTGAAGAATAGTTCGTGGCTGGGAAATATAATAAGGGGACAGTACGCATTTAATGTGTCAAACAATTTAATACTGTTTTATTCCCCCATATTAAAATTTAATTTTTTTATATACTATTATCAAAGCCAAAATTTTGCGTTAAAACAAAAGTTATGATGCAAAACGGGTTCAGTTATTGTCTTATACGACATATGGAATGCTCATTTTTAAAGTTATTGTTATTATATTGAAAACTGTTATTTTGCAGATTGGCCGCACGATTTTGCGAAAACAACTAGATAAATTTTCATGATTTTTTAACATCTTGCAGATTATGTTGCATGCAGTGGAAACGATATGCATCTACTTATCACTGAAAAATGTATTAAAAATAAATATATTCATTTTATTAAAAGTCAAAATTCAAAAGGGCAAGGTATTTAAAATTAATGTATACGTAGTAAATTATTTTTTTTAAACATCAATGTATGTATTTTATTTTTTAAGTTTACTTTTTTTGCATAAAACATTTTCGATGTTTATGAAATATATATTATTTTATTATTGAAAAATTTGAAAAAATTGATCCGATTTTAGTTTATTTTAATTGCATCCTATTTGTCTAAGCATTTATAAAAAAATAACTTACATGGTTATTTAAATGTTTTATTGCACTCAATACAAATGATATGCAGGTGCTTATGCCTTAAAAAAATAAAAATAAAATATATCATATAATAAAAATCAGAATTCAAAAGAGAAAGATTTCTTAAATAATCCTTTAATGATTTTTTCAAGTGGGTCAGATAATTTTAAAGATAACAACCCTTATAACTTTTTGTAAAATTTCACGTCTTCAAGGTATAAGCTCCCTTAATGTGAAATACGAGGAATTAAAAAAATAAGCTTATCTTCAATAATTTATTTTATTATGATGAACCTTGAAATCATTTATTGATACATTTCATCTATTATCCTAAAGAATCATTAACTGGAATAATCGCTTTTATTGTTGTAAATCGTCTGATCTTTTATTGTGATGAATTGTCATCTATTGATTGTAAAAAATCGTTCATGGATTTAAGTAACGGAATAAGTCTTTTGATTTCTAATAAATATTGTATGGTAATTTATTTTCTTTAATTTGTTGCCCTTTAACAAGCTTTCATATACAAGAGATGTAAAATGTTATCAAGATTTTCTATATGTTATATTGAATAATAATTCGCCTATGAAAATATCACAGTGCAAAAAGTTGAAGATAAAATGGGGCTTTAAAAGTTTATATAAATTTACGTAATTTTATTTTAATGATTATAACATATTTTCATGTTGTTTCACTATCAAGTTATTAGATGATTTAAAACATATATATATTAAAAATATCAGAAGCAGATCTTATGATTTTTGTGAAACAAAGATGAAATTTAAAGAAATGCAAAAAACACGTAATGAGTGATTTTAGAAATATATTTTTTTAAATTATTTTTACAGTTTTTCAATATACTTGAATTCAAAAATTTCTTTGTTCAGTACACACGTGCTGAATTCACATATGTTATTCTTTATTATTCCAAAAATGTGCGAAAACAAATAAAAATGAATATTATTGCTTAATTAATTCGAATTCATTCACAGACAACACCATTTACACAAAATGGCTAATAAATTATCTAGTTTTATATCTATATTTACTGTCGTGCATGTGTAAGATTACATTTTGTCAACGTATAGTGAACAAAGATCAACTGCGTTAATTGCGCATTAGAGAACGTGTGTTTAGACTGCAAAGAACGTTACCGTTTATTATAATGTAATATGCGAACAAAAAACCAAACTTAGTTTAGACAGTTTTATTTAATGTTATTAATTTATTACAATGTTAAATATTTGAAAACATAAGTAAAATAACGTATAAATTACAAAATAGCCATTGAATTACGAGTTTATAACTGTCATTTGTTTTGAAACTAAATTAGAATTTTTTTATTGATATCTGTTTTTTGTAGCCAAACCTTGAAAATGCTGAACACTATACACAATTCAAAAATTAATTGAAGCTATAAGAAATTATGTAAACAATTTTTCAAAGTTACTTTTGTCTGGAAATAGTCAAAAGAAACAATGAAAAATAGCTAATATTTATATAAAATTTTGACTACGGGGTTGGGACAGCGTATGTCCCAGCTACTATATTTTTATTGTATACGTACCACTTTTTGATAAATATTATCTGCCATACATTTATACTAGAATATTTTCAAGATATATATACCAGAAAGGTTTATTTTTTAAAATAGTCGTACGATTGTAATAGTGGTACGATATAAAATTAGTCACCAGTACTGTCCCGTAACCAAAAGCTACAATATAATCAAGAATTTTATGAACACAATTTCTTAAATAATGCAAATTTATAATACATAAATTATTACTAACAAATGAAAATATTAACGCATTAAAAATCAAAATCTCGCGAAATACTTCTAGTACAGAAATAGTGTTTAGAGCTTTTGTTTAGATGTAAATATATTTAACCACAGGAGGACAAGTTCATGGATAAAATCAGAGAATTCATTCCCATTTTCAATATTCTCTTTTTTTATTGTCTAGATTACATTTATAGAGTGGCTTGATTTGATGATGGACTCCTCTATATTTAGGACCGTAATATATTCGAACATAGAATGAATAAATTACTATGATTTATTATCACCATAGATTTAAATTTCATATATCAGGATTTTACACGTTTCTGATTCTCTAAATAATTTTAATTTAGAAGTTTCAGATTTTTGTTACCACATGTTAAATAGCCCAAACGCATAACTAAAACATAATAAAATTCGATAATAATAACGATATAAATAAATAATAAAAATTAACGCATAGTAAATAAAAACACATAAATTTTTTTTTAACTGTTTATTGTTATTTGGCATCCATTTACATACGTTGGAAATTGGTATTAGAAATTAGACACACCTCTGTTTAATATAGAAATTCATATATAATTTGCCCTTTACAGTTTAATTCGCTAAATATATATTAAGGAGGCATTAATGAAGTTTATTAAGATACGATGTAAGCAGATTTCCATAACAACGATTTCCCACTGGATTCTAAACTTGCAGATGGCAAGTACAAATTTAGACAGATTAGTACTTTTTGTACTTTTTATACAAGAACAGTTATATAGAGTTGAAAATATCTAAAGTTTGTATGTTTGTACATTTTCAATCCATATAAGGGATCTTACAAGGAATGTCTCCATAAGCGCATACTAAGATAATTTTGAAAAAATTACAGAATATTCTTCTCATGAGGATATATACGTTTATAAAAAAATTTGCTGCGGAACTTCGTTATAACGTCCGTAAAAAAAATATGAAAATTTCGTGTTTTGGCGATTTATCGCTGGGTTGGCGACACAATGAATTAAAAAAAAACATGCATTTACGATAAATTTTCTTTTAGAAAAAACGTTTTCTACTCTTTATACTGAACTAGTTAAAGTAAGTTTAACTTAAATAATTTCACTTTTATAACTATGGTTTTGCCATATATATTTATATGTACATCTAAAAGAAAATTAACGATCGCATTCTACGTTTTAGAACAAAATTTTAATTGATTAAAATTGCTTTAAACTAAAAATAAATTGTGTGAATCTGAGCACTGTCAATTTGTCATCAATATTTTTAGTGCCGGCGACAATTAGAGAAAAGTCTTGTTGCCATGGAAACAATGACTTATTCAAAGTCGAAATGTATAATGAAAGAGTGTTTAATCGTACATTTGCTGTTAAAATACACTTAAAACTTTACCAGCCTTCAAAACTGTATAAAATTAAATAACTTCAGCAATAGTTAATTAATATATGTATTACATTACATAACTTTATAGGAAAAATAATAAACTATTTAATCGTTGAAGTTTAAATTCATAAAGTGCTACGCATTTAAACACTCATTTAACCAGAAATTTTCAAATTCATTAAAATCGCTTGCATTTGGCGACGAAAAAGTTTTGCTCGCCAAATCGCATCTTTTTGCGTCAAATACTCGAAAGTATTTTATTTTTTTTTACAGATTTTCTGCTGGGATTCCGCAGCTAAATTTGACTGATCTCTTATTACGTACATGAGTAGCTTCATTAGCATTTTTTCAAAATATTCTGAGAATGCGCTTTAAGGAGACCTTCCTTGTTCGTAGTCTTACTTTTCTTCCAAAAATGCAAGTATGCATCATGTCACATTTTACAAATAGGTCAATATCTGTTTGATTTAACATAATTATTTCAATATTGTTCAATTCAAATTTAATTATTAAAAAAAAATTAAGTAAAAAAAAGGAAAAAAAAAATTTCGCCTGGTATCCACTGCGCGCAAGGTTGTAGAAAAAATATTGCTTCAAAAATAACAAACAAAACTGATAATGATGTAAAATTGATGTATACTTCAATTTCAAGCAATCAAATTTTTTTTATTTATTTAAATTTAAATTGTAAAATGTGTAAAAATTCATTTTTTTGTTGAAAAAAGGCCAATTGTATATATATATATATATATTGCTTAAAATTGAAGTATAAGTTCAAGATACATCAATTTTACATCATTATCTGTTTTGTTTGTTATTTTTGAAGCAATATTTTTTCTACAACCTTGCGCGCAGTGGATACCAGGCGAAAAATATTTTTTTTTTTACTTTTTCTTTTAATTTAAACTCTTTTTAAAAATAATTAAATATGAATTGTACAGCATTAAAATAATTATGTTAAAACAAGCAGATATTGATATTATTGGTAAAAATTTCATTTTATTCTGTGTTATAGGAAATCAGAAATAAAATAAAATGTGACATGATGCAAACTTGCATCTTCGGAGGAAAAGTAAGACTACTGAGACCCCATAAATTATAGATATCACAAGTATAACTAACATTAATAAAATTTTCATGTTTACTTCAGTCTAATTAAATTAAATTAAATTTAATTACACGTTTCAGTTAGTACTTATACGTCGTTAGAATACGTATTTAATATTATTGCAAATAGCTTTCACTAAGTGTAGCTTTCATAAAATTGTTAATCTTTGCTATTATTATATGGTGTAATTATATCTTAAAAAAAATTAAACCAATTGTATAAAACTGAATATCGTATACCTTTTTAATTTCCAAATAATTGAATTCTGTAGAATATTATCGGTATGGATATATTATTAATTTTTAAGTTGAATGCGCTTTATGAATGAGTTTATTTATTACTTGTTTACAATCGAGTTTACTTATGTTTATTTAGAAAATAATTAAAAAATAATATTCTTTATTTATGCGTGAGTTGATTTTCTGGGATAAAACAACTGGTTTTACTATTAATTTTAAAGTTGAATGATTTTTATTAATAATTGCTTTATTTAAAAAATAATTTAAAATTACTATTTTTTATTTACTATTGAGTTAATTTACGGGGATAAAACAACTGGTTTGATTATTAATTTTTAAGTTGAATGCGCTGTATTTAAAAAATAATAATTTAAAACGAATTTTTTTTTTACTTACTTGTGGTATTTATACTTGTGATATCTATAATTTTTTTAATCATATTTCGTATATTTCGGAAAAATAACACGCTAGTGGAATCAGAGGAAGAAACACATTCTACGAAATTTGGGGTTGTTTTACAATACAGATACAAAAATGAACCTTGAATATCATGTCATAAAAACGCTGTAAATTAAAATGTTTATTAATATAGTTAAGTCGAGGATGGGTTTAAAAAATATTTTTTCAGAATTTAAGTTATACCAACAATAAATTCTTCAACTTTGTTTTCTGCACCAGGAACTCAATAAATATTCAATAAAAAATTAATTTACTGAAAAAAAAATAAAGCTGTTAATTATTTTTCTATTACATATACAATGCAAAATTAGAATATTTTAAAATATCATTAAAGCTGTTGCATTGGAAGAATGTATTTATACTTTATTATTTTTAACTCATTAATACTGATTGGTAAACATATCATACGAACTGAATTTTTTCAACTGAGTGAAACAACTTCCCTGTCGGGAGTCGAACCTAAGATCTTTGATTAAAATTGCCAACGATCAACCAACCTATTGAGGTATTGAGGTACCTGTGCTGATAACAGGCAGGCCATTTTAACAGAGGTAACGTTATTCACAATAGAATCTAGCCTGCTATGTAGAGAGATCAACAAAATATACCACAGGTAATGGAAAATTAAACAGAGCTCCATTAAATGTATACGTAGATACATTTTATCATTTAAAATCAATCACACAGATTGGTAAATATATCATATGAAATGAATTTTTCCAACTGAGTACTGTTAAGCTGACTGCATGGCAGGTCAGATGCTATTGACAATAAGGTTAATTTAGTGAAATGTGCCCATGCATAGTCGACTCAGGTAGCTCAATAGATAGGGCGCTGGCAATTTATTGTAATACTATCTTCTAAAAAATCCATTTTTTGAAAATTTCTCTCTATAAAGTATAATAAAGAATTAAAAAAAATTAAACATGGCTAAATTTTTACAACTTGTTCGGACTAAGATTTTAATATTGAGCATTTTTCATTGTATCACTTTACTACAAAGTGGCAGCCAATTAAGCGAGAATAAAAAAAACAAACAAACACCTTTATAAAAATTAACAGCGGAAAATTATGTATTTTATTACCTATTAATGATTCAACAAAAAAAATTATGTAGATATTCTAAAATTTTATTATAACAAAAAAAAAAAAAAAAAAAAAAAAAAATCGGTAAAAATGAAGCTCGTGTTTTGCCAGAATTCTGCAATTGTTAGTTTAAATTATTTTAAAACTAAATAAGCACTCCTTACGTATTTTTAACTATTTTTATTATTCTAAATGGCGCAGAAAAATAGATCAAAACAAAAAAAATTGACTTTAATGAAATATTTGATGTAGTACTAGATTGGGTTTTTTTAGGAAACATTTCACTGTGGGTTTTTTAGAGGTCATCGCAATAAGTGAAATGTTTCGGTTGAATTCCCTGCTTGTGTATTTTCCCCTCAGCTGGAAACATTCAGTTTCTATGAATGTAGTTATGTTATAAAATGTAATGTGAATATTATTAATGTAAGATTTTTAACGTAATTATAACAACATTTTAAACTAAAATCGGGAATAAAAAGTTATTTTTATACTACATTTAAATAAAGACAGAATATCACTTAAAATATTAATATATATATATAGATTTATTAGCAAAACCAGGCGATCGAACCTGGACTACTCGGGTTAAAGATAATCAATGCACTGTTTGTTGTATAGAACGTAGGTTAGATCTCTAATAGATTTATTTAATTAAGTGTACTTTTTTCGATTGTTTGCTCACCAATTACATCAAAAAGCGGTTTTAGTACCTTTGTATTAGCCGCATGTCAGTGGTTAAAAGCTATTAATTCTTTACTTTATAGAAACCTTATTTATTCTGATCATTTCAGTGTTTAAGTGCGTACTTCAATTACCTTACTCTTAAATTCGTGCTTTATTATTTATTTATTTATGAAGTTTTAATTTCATTTCGATATTTAGTCGTTAAGATAATACACGAAAAAACAAAAACAAATGCTGAATTAATTACATTGTTTAAATTGCAAAATGTGTAATATTTCTTAATCGGGGTTTGTACCATTTTGCGCTATGAAAGATTTCTTAATTAATGCTTGAACTTTAAAAACCCTAAAATATCAGTAAAATAAGATACAGCTTTTAAACAAATTGTCCTTGAAAATAAATTTTGTTTTATATTTCACGGTGTAAAAATTTAAATTATGTGATGTTTAAAAGCTAATAAATTTGCTATAAAAGCGAAATTGACTGCTCAGGTCGTCGCCACAGTCCAAATGATATCAGCGTTACTCAAGGACAATTTTTATCTGTAAAAAAGATAGGAGATGTTTAAATTTTAGAAATTTAAATTAGATTTAGTTATATTGGGTTAGTCAGTTAAAATAATCTATTACCACTTTGTGATTTATTAGACTTGAAACATAAAATTTCTTTTAGTTTATTTCAAAAAGTATTATAATTTTAAATGTATAGGGTATAATAACAAGTAGTTAATGATTGGGCGCGTGGTAGCACTTTTTCATTTTGTTTAAAATAATAAAAATTCCAAATACGAAACAAATTTAGGTTGTGTCCCTTTTCGAATATAATATATACATCTGAGAGATCTCTGAACTATTTCGAAATCAAACAACAAATTGCCGTACGCGGGTGAGAGTTGTCGTGGATCAACACAACACCAGCACTGACGATGGAATTCGACCGTCGTTACTTTCTGTGCGTTCAAAAACTTTATCACGGACCTCATCTCGCAGTCGGCGGGAGAAGAAATGAGAGCATCTTCGCGTACAACAACACGTTAATGTAAACGATCGGGAATTTACAGCTGCAGCAAACGATAGCAACATCCACAATTTACCCGGCTTGTGCATTTTCGTTTCATGCCTTTTTCAGCGCCATCTTTTTGCGATGTGGGAAAATTATTTTCTGGATGAACCTCGTATATATACTTTGTTAATAGTTAAATAATTACACTAAAAAAAATCTATGTTCAACATCAAAGGTATGACTTATATATTGTCATAAGTGTACTAATTATATATATGTCAATTTTTCAGTTTATCTTGTAGAAGCGCAGCCAGAATTTCCTGAACCCATTCAAAACATCACTGTAGCTATAGGAAGAGACACAATTTACCCGGGTTGGGTTGGGTTGATTATTGACGGCCAATTATCTACTCTAGGGATATAGGCCCAGGGGGAGTGCCCATCGTGGGGGTCTTTCTAGGGGAACCTAATCCGTATTTACGCATGGATAAATCCACGGCTCGAAGAAAACCACGAAAACTCCGAACGATTAGGCCGACGGGCGCGATTGGGATCGAACCCAGCACCTCCCGTCTACCAGCTTCGAGAGCACAACCTCTCAGCCACTGGTGGGGCTCACAATTTACCCGGCTTGTGCCTTTTGGTTTCATGCCTTTTTCAGCGCCATCTTTTTGCGATGTGGGAAAATTATTTTCTGGATAAACCTCGTACATATATTTTGTTAATAGTTAAATAATTGCACTTGAAAATAAATAAAACCTTAATAATTCTGGTATTTGTTTCTTACTGTTTTAAAATATGTTCATTTAAGAACAGATAAATTTTTACTTTTTATGTGCGTGAACTACTGGAACATTTGGTGTCACCTACAGAGTCTAAACTGTTATATAGTTAATATATACTATAGGTTCAATGGAGTGATCACGTGTTTCAAACCATTACATTTTATTAAATTGATATTTTATTTATTGAAGAGACTATGTCTTTTATCAAGAACTCATAAACCGTAACTTATTATATTAAATTAATATTATATTATATTATATATTAAACTTCCGGTAAAATAAAAGGATTTTTATATATGTAATAAGTAAAAAGACATAACTTCTAATGTCAACTACTAGTATACTCACCTTAAGAAAAGTTTGTGGTTTAACCTTTGTATTCGCACTTTGTTTTAGAATATAATAAACCCTTTAAGAAATTTTTACAAAATGTAAGTTCAATATAAAATGTATTACTTATATATTGTCATAAGTGTACTAATTACATATGTCTATTTTTTAGTTAATCTTGTAGAAGCGGAGCCAGAATTTTCTGAACCCATTCAAAATGTCACTGTAGCTATAGGAAGAGATGCTCAACTTAGTTGTACAGTAGAAAATCTAGGAACTTACAGAGTAAGTAAAGTAATATGTTTTTAATATTTTGTACAATCTGCTTATTCAAAATTTTGTATGACAAAATTGAATTCCTTAAAATACTATTATTTGCGTAAGATATAGTTAAAAAATGTTTTGCCAAAAAAAATTACAAACAAAATGTCATATATAACTTAATGCATTGTTAACTTCATATCAATATAATGTAACCAGTTTATTTACTCCCCCTTATTAAGCAAAATAAAAAGCAAAAACATATATACATCATGACTCAAGTTTAGTGCACAAAAATGATCCAACTCCTTAGTTATTATTTTCTGTACTTTTCTAAAAATTTTAATTTTTAAGGGACTATTTAATTTTTTACATAAATCTTAAATTTTCCTATACCAGTGTTTAAAACAAACTCCATATTGTCCCTTTACTTTCGATTTGTCGTGATTCATTTTCTCTAAATATAAATTAATACTGTTGTATCCCGTCAAACACGTTAAATATAAGCAAAATGTATTTGTGGACATTGCAAATATACATAATCATGTGGTGAATGCTGAAGATAAATGCATTGAATCAATTTCACGAAAACAAAAAAACGTTACTTTTTTATGTATGTGAATTGTTCCATTGTTATAAATTCCGGTCTTTTAACCGTATTATGAAGCGTTCTCACGTGTCAGCATATAGATAAAATAATGGTTATTTCAATAGACACCTGAAAAATTGCAGAACGATATATATATATATATATATATATATTTTATCGCAGCTCGAAAGAAATATTTGTAAATTAATGGTGTACCTACCATATTCTAGATCAGGTCTGGGCATCCATTTACAAAGACTGTGCTAATGATATTGTGATGGTTTGGGACCATCATCTTAATTCATGATGACAGGATTGAAGTAATCCCAGAATAAGAAAATTGATGGTTCTTGATTGGCACATATTGTAAGATGATTTCTCTAGCTAAATAGATCTTTTTTGTTCATATCAAGTAAGAATGAAAGACTTTTCATGCTTTGCCTTTCTAAATGTGTGTAGATTTTTTCTATAAGAAGATTATCTGAAGGGGTTTATAATATGCCAGGAAGGTATTCGTATGAATAACATGACTAAAGAAATGGATTTCGAAGAACTCTGAAATAAGAATAGGGAGGAGAAAGGACGAAGGGGGGGCTATCAAGGAGGATCTGATTTATTATGCACAAGGGCAGGAGATGGCGTTTTTTGACTTTGGGAGGCAGACATGTTTTTGTGTGCTGAGTAGACGGATCTTTGTTTTGGTGATAAGAAAGCAAGGGTTCCATGGATGTAAGAGGAATTTCTTGTAATGCTATCTAAAATTTGATCAACATGATTTTAATATTGTTATTTATTAAATAATTTTTTTTCGTTTAATACGAACTGATATGTTTTAATTATATGTATGTGACCACGATACTGCAATATGATAAAAATTACTTCAAGTACCAACCAAATTCAAATAAATTCTTGTATATCTGTACACCGCACTATATCCAAACATATAATCATTCAGTATTATCATATTATGAACAGAAAACAATTGAGATTACTTGTATGATATTGTTTAAATATTTAATTACATAAGTGTAATTGCTGTTAAATATGTTTAATCATCAGAAAGCTTGGCCTGTTTGATAAAAATGACAGATTCAATCAATAGAAAATGTTTGAATAGTGACAATAGTGTGAAGAACAGCAAAACTGTAGTTGCTTTATTATTAATAAAAACTGATGAATATTACATTCTATCATATAGTATGTACTAGAAAATAGATAATTATGACAGATTCAATCAATAGAAAAATGTGTGAATAATGTCAACAGTGTGAAGAACAGCAAAACTGTAGTTGCTTTATTATTAATACAAACTGATGAATATTGCATTCTACCATATAATATGTACTAGAAAATATGAAAATAGAAAATTCAGGTTGTCTATCACTGAAAATATGTCCGCGTACCAAGATTGGCACGTATGCTGTAGGTGGCCGAACCCAATTCTAGACAACCGTCAGAAACACCACTACTTTACAAAGTATGTGTTCGACTAAATATAAAATATACCGTTCAGCAATTTTTCATGTCTCTGATAAAGTAACCGTAATTTTGTTTCGATCCTTATCAGTTTCAATGTTTCATAATATAGTTAAATGACAGTTATTTATAAATACGAATATGGTTGAATGACTGTCTACTTTGCTGCAGGAAATAACAATCTATATTACCAATTTCTTACTTCATTTTTTTACCACTGTGTGAATAAAACAACTAACTCTCCAAGTACCAGATTTTTATTTTTGATGAGTGTTTTTAGTTTTTCATGGTTTCATCCAGAAGTTTAATTCTATCAAATATAGCTACTTTTTTTGAGATGTCTATTTAATTTTATTTATTTATTTTAAATTATTCCTTTCTTTCTCGTTGGAAGGATGAAGAATTTCAAAACAAAAGCAACAAAAGTAAAAAAAAAATGCCACCAATGGTAATAGAATGGTTAAATTGAGAATAAAAACGTTGTTTTAAATTGAACGTACAAATAAGAAATTGTCGAACTTATCTATTTCTTCGTTTGAAAACCATGGTAAGAATTGAATTATATTAGACTGAATAATTTATTTTCGGCTTAGAAGAAGTTGCCCGTGGTATTGCTATTGGAAACAAAATATATAAATTTGAATTCATGTTTTTTTTATAATTTATCAAATTAATAATTAATATTTCCCCAACAATTTAAATCAAAACATATA
This sequence comes from Maratus michaelseni, assembly GCA_963931845.1. Lineage (NCBI taxonomy): Eukaryota > Metazoa > Arthropoda > Arachnida > Araneae > Salticidae > Maratus > Maratus michaelseni. The sequence continues at coordinate 414,111,598 of OZ007589.1, forward strand.
CTTTGTGTGTGTGTGTGAGATGGGGGAGGGGATCTTTTAGAAAGTGTCTAATAAATAAGAATTCACGAGATGCATTAATAAGTTTAGTGTCTATGCTTAATTAAATCATGTTTCTACTTAAAATTAAGGAGATCATTTCTAGATAATGGACGTTTCACTAACCGCTTATTGAAATCGAGAAGACATTTATGGAGATTCACTTTAGAAATTATAATTTCTTAATTGATTAATTTTCGTTTATGTGTACCTATGGTAACTTAATTATGATTACACGTAATCAGAAGTTATTAGAAAATTAAATGTTTAATTGCTGATTATTTCTAACAGATATTTAATGTGTTAGATTATTTATCTACGGTAATTAGTTAATTACCTGTATATTTTTAATTACTTAGAGATATTTTTTTTAATTTAATGTTGACATAAGTAGAAAGTGCAGAAAAATGTATATTACTTAATAATTTTTATGCTCATAGGGCGTAATATTTCATTACACGTCTGTTCGGGGCGCTTCGGCGTTAAGTTTATAAGGTCCACTATCTATAAACATCAAACTGCGATCACATGTGGACAATATCCGTCTTTCCTCAAAAACAAATTTTTCAGGAAGAAAACTGTTGAAAGTGTGCACACCGTGTGATAATTTACCTCTCGTAAATTCGTCAATCCCGAACCTATTGCTATTTTTATATCCTACAGAAGATATCAGTTCGAAGTTTACCAGTCAGAGAGCTCCAAAAATAGTTGTTCCTGTTCTCACACTTTGCAGAATTGTTTTAAAAATTTAAGTACGATTTCTCGCAAAATGTTCCACGTATTGCTTCCAATATCACGTCTTCAAAATAACCCTGTTTGTTATTTTTAAATAACTAATAAGCCGCTTGAAGGAAACAACAGACAAACAATATTTTCACATAGTATGATAGTACGTGTAATTTAAATTTTATTGATCTGTCAGAGGAAGGCGATATTCACGACATCAAATTCGAGCCACGGATATAGGGAGGGGAATCTAGTTCGAATGAGCACATAATAAAACCTAGTCTAAGTATAAATAATTCAGCACTGTAAATTGTAATTTTCTGGGTACTTTGTAAATATTTCAATAGTTTAAATACAGATCCGTCATCAAAATTTCCTGAAACTTTACCTCCGAGTACTATCTCAAAGCCACTTCCAACGTCGATAATAGATTAAAAAATATATAGAAAAAGAAAAATATATCAGTGGATAAATATAAAATTCAACCCTATACTTCATCCAGATCATTTGAATTTTACACAAATACAGGAATTTTTAAAAACTATTATATGTTTTAATAACATTTTCAGTTTTGAAAAAACATGAAAACATATGGATTTTCTTTTAGATTCTAGACGACTTAAAGACTCCATTGCAATATTTTAAGAAAAATTTTCCAGACTTATTTTTCGAAGATGCTACTAATTTTACTATTCTATCGTGAGTTGACTGCATATGACGTGGTCATTTACACTCATGCAAGAGGATTGAAGCTATAATTTTCTGTCAGTTTGTTCGTGGGATATGTATAATTTTTTCTCGATTGCGAATGTACTGGCAATCAAACTATCCTCCGTAGAACTATATTCCTTTATTTGATATTTTTTATGAGAAAAATTATTTTTCTGAGAAGTGCTTTTCACTCAGTAGGCATAAATAAATCTCTAAGAAAATTATATAATTTATGGAAGTTTCAACGAATTATTAACACTCGAGATAAAGTATGCTTATATTTACCATGATTTCATGGAACATATTCCATAAATGATCAAATGATATCATTTCGAAATATATCAAGGTGATTCAAATTCGGGAATTAATCAATAACTCGGACATGGTACCATCAGTCATGCTGAGACTGGCTCAAACTTTGCCCCAAGAAAGTTTTGTTTATTCCTGTCTGTATTTTACTACAATGCCTTTACTGGAAAAGTTAAAAAAATTGGAACATGCACTATTATCGACAATACCATTAGCAGAGCTGCCACTAGCGACTATTTTTATATTCTATTCGACTACTATTTTAAAAAATATATTTTTGGAGTATTTTTCTGTTGCACATGTTGTCAAAGTGTATGTAAAATATTTTTGTTTTGAGAAAGTGGAGCGCGATACAATTAAAAAATAATCACCCTGCATTAGCGATTTAAAGCTGCAGATAAAATGGATGGCGACACATGTATGCAAAAAGGTTATATTAGGCAGAAAAAATAATGATTGTAGACTGAAAGGTGAGAAACAAACTGTTTATGGCATTTAATTGTTGCGGTACTGAATGAGTGGAAAACGTTAAACGCTGGTCTAAAAATTGACATGAATAAATAGAAGTACCATATCCTGTAGTAGTGGAAAAATATAATCAATCCGTAGGTGTCGTAAATATTTTGGATCAGCGAGTGGAATGCTACAGGACATGGTTTAAGAAAAAAAATGACCTTGGAAAGTGATATTGATTTTATAGACTTAGCAGTTGTAAATTCACAGTTGCTATATAAGCACGATTTGGAAGATAAAGAAAAAATCCAAAAATAAATGAGACATGTTTTATGTACAGATGCGTGAAACTTTTGTTGCAACTCCAGTTGCTAATAGAAAATTCTTGTGCGAGGACGAATAAAGTGAGAATGATCAAACTTCTACACTTAAGAGGTCAAAGTATTATAATTCACCAGAAAGAAAGAAAGAAAAAATATATGTTCAGAAAAAGGTTATGATGGATACAACAGCTTTCCACACTTTGATGACATTTCAAGCCCTAGTATATGTGTGTCGTTATGAAATGCGTAAAAGCCTGTGTTGTGAAAAATCTAATGTGTACTCATCTCTTTTAAAATTTAAGACTTACTTCAAATATTTCCATTGTAATAGTCATTAAGATTGTAATTTCCTTAGCTGACAATTTAATTTTTAAAAATTATTAAGTACTAATACAGATAGTTAAATAAATTTCCTTCTGCATAAGAATTTGAACTAGGGAACGTCCAACCCAACGAAAATTGTACGTAACGAATACATAGAAAAGGCCTATTACGGACGATTGCACGGGTTGGTGTTTATATAGAAAAAGCCTAACAGCACGATTGTTCGTGTACCACCCTGTGTTTGACGTGGGCAGGGTGGGGAGAGGGTGGGCAGTGCTCAATGTTTTTCAATGCTCGGTTGATCAGTCACTATCTAAAAAATTAAAAGAAATTTTTGAAGATGGAAATATTTTCAGTTTTAAAGGGATATATATGTCGAGCTCATAAAAACGTTTCTGACAGCGATGTTTTTAATCATAAATAGTTTTCAATAATAGATAAATTCTTTTTTGATTTTAAATTTTCCATAGTTGCACACACACACATACACACAGACACACACACACACACACACACACACACACACACACACATATATATATATATATATATATATATATATATATATATAATACATATTTATGCAATTAATTTATATAAAGACAAAATGTGTTCACTAAAAACTGCAAAAACAAAGTTCCAAATACGTTTAATATGTTTTATATAAACAATAGATTGAATAAATTACAGCAATGATATATGTAAAACTATGCCAGTCATACGACAAAAACGTTTAAATGTTATGTCAACACTTAAAGGTTTTTGTGCTGTGATTAGAATAGTTTATATAATCATTGGTATCATTTGTTCATGAAAATGGATATTTATTGCACAATATATTATATCTATCTATCTATATGATTAAAATTTAAACATATGTTATATTTATTATTATTTTGCATTGCTGAAATTTAATGTGTTACGTGTAATTTACAGGCAGCGTGGATCAAAGTCGAAACTAAAGCTATTCTCACCATTCATCATCACATCATCACACGCAATTACCGCATCAGCCTCAGTCACAGCGACAACCGCAATTTCTTGCTACAGATCCGAAGCGTGCAGGAGGCCGATAAGGGTGGTTACATGTGCCAAGTGAACACTGTGCCCATGAAAAGCCAAGTGGGATATCTTGATGTACTTGGTAAGGATAATTACAGGTTTTTGAGTATCTTATGTTTAGTTCTTTAAACAGTACATAATATTTTATAAATATTTTTTTTTATTATTTGGTTTTTGAATTGATAATTCAATCAAGATTTAAAAAACTTTAAAAAATAGCTCAGTATTATTGTAAATAAAGATAGCATTGTGCTATATAAAAATGATGAATATAATTCGTATCCTCCTGTTTCTAATTAAGCATGAAACGGTCTTATAACACTGAGTTTCTAAACTGCGATGCGAACAAGGGAAAAGTAAATGTAATGAATCATTGTAAAATAATTATCTGATTATCTTACACAACAGAAGTAATTTTTGAATAAAATATAAAAGTTATTTTTTGTGATTGTTTCCTACTCCATGATTTGCCTACAATTGCACAAAAACGCTCATGCTATTAAAAAAGTATATTACGTTTGTTTACGTATTGTGGGCCAGTTGACTTATTTTAGCGACAAGAGTTTGGCATAAAAGAGAGGTATTTTTTAGACAAGCCTTTATTGTTATCAAAATTCAATTTCAACAATGCTGTTGGAAGTAAAGTACCTTTATACATAAGACAAAGACGACATACGCACAGAGAACATTTTGACTGGATGTTTTCGCCAAACCCACTTGGCAATACTCGCCGGGACAGGTTGGATTAGACGCGTGAGACAAATCAACAAACATTACCTGCGCGATAATGCCATGCTTTCCAAGGTTTTTTTCCAAATGCTCTCGACCAATCAACTTTGTTGCTCGTATGTCACCAGTCTGTTATTTATAAAACACTCTAATTTAAATCGTTCATATTTGACAAGCATTAGCCATGTACTATGAATTTTTCATTGGTCCCTACAATATAACTAAACACGATTCGATGATTTTTTTAAACTTAAAACCTTCCCTGACGTAGTAGAATTTTTGTGTAAAAAGTTACATAGATATCCTTTCAGTGGTTGATGAAAACATAACGGACATACTTACATTCGTAACGACAAAAAACAAAAGGTTCTTCTTTTTCTTCTTCTTCTTCTTCTTTTTTTTTTTTTTAGTCTGATTAAAGATTATAGTTCTGAATTGACTATAGTTCTGAATTGATGACTAATTCCAACATTAAAACAATGTGAAAGCACCTTTTACTTTGCATTAAAAATTTTTAGGGTGAAAATCAAATTGATGTATCTAAATAAGTGCCTTCAGAACTTTTTGAGAAAGTATGAAAGAAAATTTAAGACGTGTTTTGCACAATTAAAGCAGAACATTTACGTACAACAAAAATTTAAAAAAGTCAAATTTAAAGTGGTAGACAATTATTCGCAAATATTTTTCAAATACTTTGCTTGCATGATATATATTTTAAATGCACCAACAATAATTTACCCCAGATTTTATTATAATATAATATACAGTTGACCAATTACTGTTTCCTAAACCGTTAGTTTTAGAGTTATTGTTAAAATTGCAAATATGTTTAAATGTTGTCCTTTATCACATTAAAATCTATTTACGTCAAAATAACTATTTTTCTTAAAACACGAAATTTATATTTTGATGTCGTCCACATTTCCTATGCATAACAAAACTTTTTCCATACTTTAACAAGTAAAAAATGAAAAGTCTTTTTTTTTTTGCATGATCAAACCTTACCAAGTTATGATACGTTGCAATGTTTTCTGAAATTGGTTTCTGAGTTTTTTCAAAGCTATGCGCACAATGATGTGATAGCTTAATTTCCATTGCAATATTATGGCAAATAAATTGTCTTTAGTAAAATTTCGAAAATTCATAGCATAATAATTATTATTATCGAAAATTATTAAGGTTTCCATAGATGAACAACAGTTGTTTTTTTGGTAAGAAAGAATGATTTGCTGTCAGAACAAAGTTTTTAAAACCAAACGGTTTAGATAAAAAGTTTTAGATATTCTGTCCACGTTTCGTAGATGCCACAAAGCAGTTTTTGAGACACATTTTTGTACCATTTATTATTTTGTCTAACATGTTTTAACATGCAAGTTTTACTGGAATTTAGACCCCGAATCCATATAAATATTAATTCTAGCAAGTTATAAAGGTAACTACAGATAATTAAACTGCTAAGAAAAATTGAAGAAATAATTTGAAATAAAAGATTATTTAATGAAAATTTCAAAATTAATTTTCACATGGGCAGAAAAATATATCAGTTTTGGAGCTGAATCACATAAACATCTTAAAACTCATGAAATAATGCGGGGAAATCAATTTAAAAATCGAAATTCTTTATCACAATTTGTTGAATACTTTATTTAAATTTTAAGTAAAAATTTAATCTATAATTTATAAAGAGGTTTTTCTACGGAAATTATGACTATACTTTTGTCAAAGGCAGAAAACTCTTTCCAACTGGCTATAGAAAAATTAACAAATTTTACTTTGTTCACTGAAGTTTTAGATAAAAATAGTTTATTCAATAAACAATTATCGTGATTCTTAAACTAGCCGTTGGGGGTCACCGTAATACTTACCCATCATGGATATGCATAGTACAAAATATGAAAATAAAACATGTGTAGTGTAAACTATTTATAAAATGCATTGCAATTCGAAGAAAATCATGGCTTGATGACGTCACAAACTTTAAATGCTCTATTACTAAATTGAGTAAAAGAAACATCGTTATAACTCCAAAATTGATAATCATAATAACTAACAGTTTACTGCGTCGGATTAAGCGTCTCATTTACAATTAAAATATATCTTTGAATTGAATTTTGAATGAAATACAGGGTCATGAAAGATTGAAGAGTGTGGAAATAGGATTACAAATATCTCGGCAACTCATTATCCGATTGACTTCATTCCTTATGGAAAATTTATGTTTTTTTTATTGTATTTTATATTCACTCCTTAAAATGAACAATTTCGAAAATTTTTATATACCTTCTATCAGAACGAATATTTCGAAAAGCTGAAAAAAATAGTTTCGGAAAATCAAGGTTACTGAAATTCAATAAGCTTCTTCCCATTATTACATACTAAGTACATACCAAATTTCAAGTCTCTATCTCAATTTGTTCGGGAGATAGAACGGTTACAGAGACACAGACACACAGATAGACGGACGGAAAAATGTTTTTTCTAAAAATATATTTTGCGGAATCTCCAGTGTCTGAAACGTGTAAATCCGTCAAAATATTTTTTTAGATTTTCACAACGATTACAAGACTTACCCTGTATTACGTATGATGGGTAAGTAAAAAATATATTCAAATAGAATAAAACTGGCGTATTCTAATAAAATATTGGTAAAATCAAATTAAACATTACGTCAGGCTATAGCTCAGTCTGAACTCATATATTTCTATATATTCAGTGTTAATTGAACAGTTTGAAAATTAATTGTTTTTTTTCTTTTACTTTCAGTTCCTCCAGACATATTGGACGAAGGCAGCAGCAGTGACGTGGTTGTGAGAGAAGGTGCGAATGTCACGTTAACGTGTAAAGCAGTAGGTTATCCTGTTCCCAACATCACTTGGAGAAGGGAAGATAACGAGCCTATACCTCTAGGTGCATGGGTGGGTAAAAAAGTGACTGGTAAGTGTTGCGGTAATCTCATAAAAATTTTCAGGTAGAAATGCGTTTTAGCGCTATCAAAGCCTGAGAGCTAATGTGCTAGCCGATTCTGTATGTATGTATGTATGTACGTAAATGTACATATGTACGTAACGCGATAACTCCTGATAGAAATATCCGTTTTGCTTCAAATTTTGTTTGGAGGTTCATTGTGATAACGCGCGTCCATGATTAGGTTTGGGGGTTCATTGGTTAAGCATCAAGGAGGGAACGGGGGGCTAATCCACCCTTAATTTAGATAATTTTGTTTTTCATGCAGATTTTTCCGATTTCTTCTAATTTTGTTTATGGGTTCATTGTGATAAAACACTTTCCTGATTAGTTTTAGGGGTTAATTGTGATAAAACACTTTCCTGATTAGTTTTAGGGGTTCATTGCTTAACTATAAAGGAGGGATTGGGAGTCTAATCCCCGTTAATTTAGATAAATGGGTTTTTCCTGCAGAATTATCGGATTTGCTTAAAATTTTGTGTATAAGGTCATTATGATAAGGCGCTTCCCTGATTAGTTTTAAGGGATCATTGGCTAAGTTTAAAGGAGGGACGGGGGGCTAATCCCCCTTCATTTATTGTCGATTTCTTTGTTTTTCGAGAGGCATTATTCCTTGAAATAAGAGTATAATATGCACTTAGTGTGAATAGCCTGTGAGCTCAATGCCTTCAAACAGGGCACTTTCCTTTTTATTAATACTTTTCAACATAGTTGAAAAGTGTTTATGACTTTTGTTTGTTTGTCAGTCTATACGTTGACTTGTAATGTTTATATATTATTGACGTTTACTATAGCACAAACTCTATTGAAAATAAAGTTTGCAGCGTTTATAGTTCGCATACAGGGACATTTAAAAGTATGCTGTTACATTACGGTCAATGGGAAAAAATATTTCACGTGCATTTGAATGATGTTACGCCATTTCAAACATAATCAAACGGATATGCATTTATGAAGTGCGCTAAAACATGCATTCTATAGAATATGGGGAGCAAAGAATTTATTATTCATTTAAATGGCAACAAAACAGAATTTCGTTATTTAATGATCTACAAGGAAATACTATTTGCAGAGTTTTTTAGCTTATGTTACACCATTTCAAGTTTAATGAAATTGATATACATTACTGAAACGTCATATACTACACGATACTTGCTGTAGCATATAACGTGTATAGCATTTGTTGTTTATTTTTAGGGATAAAAAAGATTTCGAATGCAGTACTTTATCCGATGTATTTTCTATTAGCGATAATTGCTGAAAGTGTGGTTTCAGTTATGGTATGCATTTTTAAGTTTTGTTAAATAATTGCATTCTACGTGGTGTGAATAAATGCAATAAATTATAAACAGGGCGACACAAAATAATTCGTAAGCATTACTGAGTTTTACGCAAATTCATTTTCATTGCAGTAATCTCTAGATAATATCATGTGTATTCAACCACATAAGAATGATAAAAATATACTTTGCTACATAATAAAATTTGCTCTTTTTCGCAGTTAATTTTTTTATATACATTTGTTTAAGTCTGATTGACGTATTGGCTAATTCGTAAACACTTCTTCTTCTGTCATTTGTCTCTTTAAACAATTATGTTTATTTTATATAATCTAGACAATCCAGACTTTATAAAAAGGGATTGCCAAGCATTTTATAAACATACGGATTACATATTTTTGTTATAAATTATATTGGTACGGTATATTGTCTACGACCAAGGGCTTTGGCTCAAGGCTTATCACAAGCTATTATGGTTAAATTTCTTCATTACCGTCTGACATTTATAAATAAAAGGATTTCCTTATGACACCTATTTCTAAATCTTGGGAATAAAACAAAAGCCTCATGCTCCCTTAGTTTTCTATTACAGTTGCATACGCTGTCATCATACACAAATCCCAGGGTTTAACTTCTGTTGACATTGGTACAAAGGATACTATGTCACTATGTCCTTTTTAGTAGAGTTCGTCGTTTAGAGGATATTCCTATCTAAGTGTCTTTCGCAAATAATAGGTTGATCAAATTAATATAGAGGCCCCTTGCTGATAGATTAGGTTTTGATCATTACCAGGGGCAAACAAAGCAATTTTAAGCCGTGTCGCTATGTATATGGAGTACGCGGATTCTTCGCCTGCTCATATTACCTTTACCGGCATGGTAAAAGTTTCCCAGTTTTTTCTACAGTTTTGGTATTTTACGAAAAGCGCAAATCTGTTGGTTCCATATATTGTTCTTCTAAAACTTTCCCATTCGTATTATATAAATATAATAAATACATACCTATACATTACTTTATAAAATATTTTAAATTTTTTGATGTTGGATAAATGTGCTTTCTTCCCAATAATTGCTTTATAAAGACATGTTCGATATATTAAAAAAATAAAATAAAACAAACATAGTTTTTACATTTATTGCCATGATAGAAGTTATTATTTTATGTTCTTACACTGTAAAAAAATTGCAGCAAAGTAACTGGTCATTCGACCGTTTTCATAGAAAACGGTTACATAACCGTAATTTCACGTATCATGACCATAATATGAGCAATATTATAGGCAGAATAGCGTTAAATTACGGTTATGTAACCGTTTTCTATAAAAACGATCGAATGACCGGATATTTTGCTGCAATTTTTTTACAGTGTAAATTTCAGGTAACTATGTGAAATGTATTAACTTCTAGCAGTATTGTGCCTGTGGATTTACAAAATTTTATTTATTTTCAATATTTTATTAAAACCTAAATAGAAGTTATTAATTAAACATAATTTGTTTGAGGTAATTAGTATGTATTGTTTATGATAATGAAAAATTAAATTTATTTAAAGAAATTATGTCTATTTTTCTTATAAACGTTTCTATTTAATGTATATAGCGAAAAATATCATCCCTTATGAGAATTAGGCTCATACTACCAACAATCAGTTTTATTTTAGTATAATCAAATGTTTAAAAAATATGCATTATTCATGTTAATATTGTAATTTATTTATTTGTATAGAAATAATTCACACTTCACTGCATAATAAGAAGTTCAACGTACATATACACTGGGAATATTTGGATAGCTATTTCAATCATTTCAAGAAATCGACTTAAATCGAATATTTAATATTTAATAAAATATACCTCAAAATATTCGCTATCTTTTTCTTGAAAATGACTCTTTAAAAATTGTTTTTATAGTTTATATATTTGTCTCTAAAACAAATATTATCCTGGAAATTACAACACTCGAAAAATCATCACCATAGTAATCAAGAACATTTTTTATTGACAAGCATTAACTAAAAGAAATAAATTAAATAGCCAGTGAATTTCTGCCAGATATTAATTCACATTTATTACAAAACGTTTCATTAATTTTCATTTGTTTTTCTACACATATGCATTTATTGTAACGAAATTTTTTTTGTAATAATCTGGATTAAAATTTTAATAAATACCCATGGTACTTTAAGTTATTTCTTCATTTTCAGATCCTAATGCTGTAACATACGAAGGCGAAGTTTTAAGCATAACAAGAGTGAGCCGTCTCCATACAGGGGCGTATTTATGTATTGCTGCTAACGGTGTTCCCCCCTCAGTTAGCAGGAGGATTATTCTTCATGTACATTGTAAGTTTTATGTTTTACATATGATGATAAAAGTGATTTAAGTTACTTTTCCCTGATGCTTTGTGGGTTTCATCTGTTTGTTGTGCATTGCAACATCATAACCAATAGTTAGTTTTGTAATTCTTATCATAATTGCAAAATACAATGAATAAAATTTTAATCTTTTCAAATATTTACTTTTTAAAGATGTGTGTTACAAAATCATCTATTAATTAAACATTTCATCTTAATTTTAGGGCAATATAAATTGTGATTCTTTTAAGCCAGTTCCGCTTAGATAAATAATTAAAAATTATATGTTTTGAATTAGGTGAAACATTTTAAAAGTGCATAAAATTAATATTCGATGCATTTTTTAAGAATCACAAATTGTGAAATATGATGAACTGTATATTTATAAATTTATAAATTTAATAATTTATACATATTTTTAAAATTATTTTCAAGAATTATATGTTTGCTGAAGGATATAGGATTCGCTAGAATTATTAAAGCAATAGAATGACAGTTAATCAGGAGATATAACTCCAACTGTCCATTATTTGTTGTTTTTTTTCTATTTATTTTTTAAATTAAGAAATATTTTTTGAAATGTTTCTTAGTGTAATAATAAAATATTTTAAAGAAAAGCATCTTTAGTTTAAAATTTGGTGAAAAATAACTTATAATAAATATTTTTGTGAGATTAAAGTTTCATGTTGGATACGTTATTGATGTTTTAAAAAATACTTATATATATTGATTGTCTTTTCATAAACTATTTTATGTTAAGCAATAGTAGAATTATACTCAATTTTGCTTTAGTTAAAAATTATAATGATGTCTAACGATACCTTAATTTCATTGTAAAATAACAGTGGAGATAAATAGTATGAGTAATACTTCATATTTCTCTAAAACATGTCATGAGTTATAAGTATTAGCTAATACTCATTTTCCTCACTTTCAACAATATTCATCTATGGTTACAATATTCAACATATATGGTTCATATTTACCCATTTTTCTGTCTAACTTTCATGTTTAAAGACATTTTCGGAATTTTATAAACTTTTACTTGTAGAATGTCATCAAACTTTAAAATTAATGATATTATGGAGGAAAATATTTTTATTGTCTCACCATTAATAAAAGGCGTAATTATATCAGTTTAAGTAAATGAGTAATAGAAAGGATATAAATAGTTAATTTAAATTCATTTTTCAGCAGCGAATTACGTCTGTAATCACTGAATAATAACCAATGAATTTTCATCCTGCTTTTCTAAGCGTAAACCGACAGAATGAAAAATGTCCAAGCTGGAAATCGAACCAAAACCCTTGAAATAGTCCTCCAATGCTCTTTCTTTGATCTATGAGTATGATACCCAGCCTGGCATCCCTCATTTATATATGTCGGTAAGGCTGCAATCGCAACCCGCGATGGAAATGTCATTGCACGCAAACTTCTGCGGCAAACATCAGACTTACATACAAAGCTCAGCATACGACAACGTGATGAAAATGCCACCATGAGCACGCAAATGTTGTCGTATGCTGGTCTTTGTATGTCGTCTCATGTTTGTGTTCTCATGATGACATTTCCATCATGGGCTGCGTTTGCAGCCTTACCGACATATATAAGTGAGACATTCCAGACTGGGTATCGATCTCGTAGCTCAAAGGTAGAGAGACCATTGGAGCACTATTCCAAGGGTTCGGGTTCGATTCCCGGATTGGAAATTTTTAATCTGCCGATTTACGCTTAGAAAAGCAGGATATAAATTCACTTGTTATTATTAACGGATATAAATATTTTATTGAATCAAATACGAAACATGTTAATTCTCTTTTATATACAAATGTTTTCGATTACAGTTTGTTTAGTAATATGTTATTTTATATGCCTACACAGCTACAGAACATATTTACTGTTTTTGTTTTTAAGTTCTGGAGGAATTATAACGATTATATGCTAACATAAATTATTAAAATAAAAATTTTATTACACCCTCCTTCAAAAACGTGAATAAAATCCATTTACTTTACAATATATTTCTAGATTCTTTTTAAACGAATAAATGTATTAACTTGCACTTCGATTTTACATCGAATCTAGCTCCTCAAAATTTCATATCTTAAGGTCTATTATTTTAATTTTCTGTGTAATTCTTTATTATTTATATTGTATATTTAGTATTTATATATTATTATTACTATTATTAATCTATAGCCTGCTAAGTCATTCGTTTTAATAAATCTAAAAAAGTAGCTATAATCATCTCCATTGATTTGAAAGTATTTCTGTTTCAATTTTTCAGTTCCTCCAGTATTATGGATACCCAATCCTAACGTTGGTGCTATTTTGGGTAGAGATGTGACTTTAGATTGTCATACTGAAGCATATCCGGCCTCCATAAACTACTGGGGGAGAAGGAGCACCGAAATGATTATCTCCAACGAAAAGTTTACTGTCACAACTAAAGAGAAAACTTACAAGACGCACGTCAGACTTACTATTAAAAATCTACAGCCGCAAGACTATGGAACTTACATGTGTTTTTCGAAAAATTCTTTAGGAGCTACGGAAGGAACTGTGCGATTACGTGGTAAGTATATTTAACATTTAGGATTTAAGATAGTCACGATTCGAATTTTTTAGCAGGTTGCTAAAACTTTTTAGAGGAGGTTCTACTTCTATGGCTTAAAATTCGCGTGATTTTCAGATTTTATTTTCAACTACTAAGAAAAGAAATATAGGGTGATCATAAAGTCTTTGCCTGATTACAATAATTTATTGCAGAAAAATTAATATAATTAGGCATATGCTTGTTTCAATATATTGTAAAGCCATTTATGAAGTTTTTAATACAAGTACTTACGTTAGTAAATTTCGATGTGGGCACCCTTGTGTTACGGTTGGTTTCAACAAATTTTTTTTTTTAATCTACATTAATTATTTAAATCACTTTCTCAACATTTATTTAAAAGCACTCTTTTTTTCTGTTTCTAATAAAAATTTAAATAAATAAAAGTAATTGTAATAATTATAATAAAATCAGTTTTTATTTTTTCTTCTTTCTTTTTCTTTTTGCAAAGTAATTTCAACGTTTATAGTCTAACGTAGCTTCCTGTTTTTCAAATACGAAAAGCAGACAGCAAGGGAGGGATGTTTTGTCAGTAGACTGCACAGGTGGAAAATTTGGAGTCATCTAGTCTGACTTTGATATAAGAATGACCGACCGCCCTGTATAAGAATTACGTTATCTTATGAGTGTACTATACACGCAATTAGGCTTTGTAAGTTTACGTCAGGCTTCAATTGGCTCTGCTATCAGGCGGATAGCTGGCGCCCATGTAAACAGAGGCTAACAGGACCCCCTTCAGCACACGCCATGGGGGTGATGCATGGTTTCCTTCCCCCATGAAGCGGCCGGCAGAGTGGAGCGGCAAGCTGTAGTCTTCACGATGAGTCCATTTTTCCTTTTGTTTCCATTCCCGTACCCCTGGCAGAGTGGATCGGTCCCGTTTTTCAAGCAGCGCGGGAGAATGAATGTTTACGACACTTGTTGCTTGGCCAAGAGACCTGTCGTTTTGACTCGTAAAAAAAATTCGACTTATTACGGGGCTCGAAGATTGGCCTGTGGGCTGGATCGCGAAGTTGTTGAAGGCGGACAGGTTTCTGGAAGATTTTTTTTTTTGAGAGTGGGGCATTGATGGCCCTACATTAACCATCCTAAATCATGATGTTATGATGAAAAGAGGCTATAAGGGCATTTTCGAATTGCGGATCTATAACTGTTAACGAGAAATTAAGAAGAAGATATGTGTAGCCTATTTTTTTTTTGGCGTAGTGGCGCTCCAAGATTATGACTTCTTAACCATCAGAAGTGATCATAGATATTGAACTAAACCGGTCGTTAGAAGTCGTAGTGTTCTGAGTTACGGTGATGGCTATCTTCGAATAAAACACATGCTTCAGGAAGGTGAAATTACTGACTCCGACGGTGAAGTTCTGGACCGTAGAACGATTTTCCCCTCCGGAGTAGATGATGGACCTAGTAGTTGATGGCAAGTGATGCAGTGAGATGAGAGGATTGATGAATGTTAGCTTGAAACCACGTCTGAATTTTTCCCCAGCCTGAATACTCCAGCTTAAGTGCTTCATCAGATTTTGAAAAAGGAGGAAATGCTCCTAAGTGCCCATTGACTAAAATTGTAGAACTCTCTACCTGTTGTAAGTACTATTTGCATAGTTTTTCTTTTTATTTATTTGTACCTCTTTAAAAAAAAAAAAAAAAAAAAAAAAATATGTTTGCTATACCAGAGTTTAAAAGTGAAATGAATATCTTTGGATAATTTCAATAAGAATAAACATTATGAACAGAAGTAGTCTGTAGGTTAATATATAATGTTTGTATGTTTGAACGACCATTAAATGGTAATATGATGGTAATTTTAAAAATATGATGTGTAATTTAAAAGTAACCAGTGCGTGGTTTCAACTTAAAAGATCAGCTGTTATATTGTTTTGTTAAGATTATTTTTGATAACTTAGTTGCTTCATTATTTTAAATGTTCAAATAAATTGTGTTTTTTTTTTGTTTATTATCAAAGTTGGTATGTTTTTCTTTGTATAAATCTCTAAATAATTAATTTTTTATATTCACAGTAGACCTATAAGAATGGCCTAACCTTTCTGTGATTAATTTAAAAAAAAAAAAGGGAGAGAAAATTCAACTTTATTAAATTAGGACTTTAAAATTTCTTAAGTTTAAATTCATAACTGACTGTTTTAATGAACATAAATTGAAGTTCACTCAATGTTATACAATCGTATTTTTAACCTTGATTTAAGGATGGATAGATTAATAAGTGAAACAGTAATATTAAATTTAATTTCATAAAATGTTAAATTAAGCTTTAACTCTCCTCTTTCAGAAACATTGTTTTTCTAAAATATACACCAAAATTGTTTTATTTTAAAAAGTAAAAAAAACAAAAAAAAAAAAAAAAAAAAAAAAAAAATATCCAGTCATTATACACCACTATACGATTCTTGGTTAACCGATCGGATCTTGTTCAGAATCTCTATGGTTGTTCTAAAATTTTAGTACATCATCATATCCCTATTCTATTAACGGATTTAACTCTTTCCCCTTTTGGTCCTCATATTGGAGGAATTTCAGGTTGTCTGCATTTTTCCAAATTATATGATGATTACACTTTTGTTAATTTAATGTGTATGGAGATTTGAGCTTGATCGGGTTGGAGTGGAGTTGGGTGTTCTTTATTATGCAATCCAGTATGCTACTTGATTTAGAAATCTGTTGCCCCTTACTACATTTAATATTGTCTTAAAATGATGAGTTCAAAATTATCATTGTTGTATTAACCTATTCGGATTCTTTTGATATTTTGATTAGTTTAATATAATTTGCTACCTTTTCCATGGCAACAGATTTCAGTGGAGCTAATCAGGGTATACTTATTTTTTTCTAAATATTTAATTGTCAAGTGAAGATTGAGTAATAAATGAGCTTTTTAAGTTTAAGTAAGTTGTGTTTTAGAAAGAACCCCAAAACTCCACAACAAATGGTGCCGTAACAATTCGGTCTCTGGGTTATTGATTTTTTTTTACTTGTATGTATTTATGTATCAAAGAGCAACTGGGTGTTTTTGCAATTAAAATTTTATTTATATGTTCAAGTGTAAAAAGAGGTCTAGGCTCTCTCTCTGTGCTAGTAAGCTACAATTCCCAGTCAAAATTATGCCTTGTGAGCATAACCTTTTCTTATTTACAAAAAGCATAGTCCTGTACTTAAGTTTTATGTATTTATAAGGTTTTCCTTTCCCCTCTCTTTTTCTCATTTTTAAGTTGTCCCCCCCCCCTTTTTTTCATTTTCTTTTTGGTTTGTTTGTCATTTTCTAACTCTAACTATGGCTGATAAGCACTCGGAAGCAATTGCCACTATTCAGCGAAAAAATGCTTTAGTGGATAATTTGTCAAACATTCCCCCATTCAATGGAGAGGCCAGCTCAGTCTGCTTCTCAGATTTTTCTGAGAAATTTGAGAGTTTTGCCAAATTATTCGACTGGAATGAGGAGGAGAAAAAATTCGTTTTGTTAGCTAGATTATCAGGAGCTGCTTCTAGGCGAATAAAAATTCACAAAGCAAAAACATCTGATGAGCTATTAAAAATCTTAAAAGAGAGTTATACTTCACAGGCCACACCAGATGTTGCCCTCAGTCATTTTTTAAATTTTAAACAGCCACCCAATATGAGTGTTCAGGAGTTTTATGACAAGGCATATGATATGTCATTAAGAGCCCTTGTAATTGAAGGTATCCAGGGTGAAGTAGTCGATAAAAGCCGAACGGCTCTACTACACTCCATGCTGTTGAGCAATCTTACACCAGAAGTGCGAAAGGGGGTAATTGCGAGAAATCCACAATCCCCAGAAGAGTTCCTCAAAATTGCGCTTCTTGAGGAAAAGGCTTATAGGAGCATTAACCCTTTCTACAACCACCGCGAGGAAATTCTCAACCCTAATTTGACCCAAAACCTACCCTGTGCTGCAGTTTTTCAGCAAGATAGCTCACAAAAGAAGGAGATAGACCAACTAAAATCTCAAATTGATGTTTTAGCAGCTAAGATAGACAGTTTAGTTGATCTTAGGGCTAGGGATGTACAGGAGAAAAACCAAGAGGTAAGACCCGTAACCTGCTATAGGTGCTCCGTACAAGGCCACTATGCCAGAGATTGTCCACTAAATTTTGTCGACTATAATTTTAGAAGGGGAGGTGGTCAAAATTTCAGGAGCCGTGGGCAAAATTATAGAAACAGAGGTGAAAATCCTAGAGGGAACCACAATCAGCGAGGCGGATATAGGGGAAGAAGAGGTGGTTGTTACCAAAACAATAGGAGCACAGCTGCGAACAGAAATGAAGAGCAGGCGGTAAATAACACCCCAGTAGCTAACAATGAAAGTGAGGCTTTAAACTATTAGTGGCCGGATCAGATGTGGTCAAGTCGATCCCCAACAGGCCCCTGGACCCCCCAACTGTGTATAGTATGTTTCAGCCCCAATCATATACATTACCAACTGCAAGAATTAAACATAAATAAAGTTTGCCTAAATGCATTATGTGACACGGGTTCTGCAATTAATCTCCTGAGTGGTACTGATTGTAACTGTTTAGAGAATTTTGAAATGGAGAATTGCAATATCCCCATTATGACTATCACCGGTGAGAAAGTTCACCTAAATAAGAAAGTATTTTTAAAATTTGTTTTTGATAATGTTCAATGTCAAGCTGAATTCTATGTAGTGGAAGGTAAATTAGCAGAGGAATTTAATATGATTTTGGGAATGCCATTTTTGAAAGAGTACTGGGCAAGTATAAATTGTGATACAAATGCTGTCGCTCTTAAAGTGCCAGTTTCAGGCCAATGTAAACAAAGCGTAGAAACCCCAAGTAATACTTCAGGGTGTAATACTTGTCTTGCTACTAATTCTGTAAATATTTCTAACTCTGTATATAGTGTAAATTCTAATAATAATTGTATAAATAATGATTGTGTTAAAAATAATTCTGTAAATATAAAATGTGTCAACAAAGTAGGGGAGAATTCAAAAAGTAGTAATGCCAATAGCACCCCTGAAAGTTTTGCATGTATTAATGTTCATGACTCAGTCAGTGTTGAAAATGGGAATAATAGTAGTGAAAATATGGTAGTTCAGGACCCGCAGTTGAGTAATATGGGAAAAGATGTTGAGATAGTCATTCAAACTGAGTCAGATAAGGAAGTTGAAAGTGTTGCGCAGAACTTTTGCATGCAAACAACATCAGGCGGTAGCTCTGAGGGTAATAACACTGAAAATTTTTCAAGTATTCAAAGTGTCGACAACATTCTTTCAGCAGCGAGTCAGGTAACTCAGGGTAATTTAGCTGAAGAGACTACTGAAATTTGTAATATTGATGAAAGTGAAGATTTGGTAAGTATAGAGGATAAGGTACCTGAAGTCGAGGAGGAGAGCAATGAAGATAGCAGTAGTGATAAAACCAATAAAAATAAAAATATAAGTTTCGCTGTGTTATGTAGCAAAATTTCAATTCCCCCGCAGTCAAAAATGTTAGCCCAGGTTAAAAGTTATAAGGAAAATTTTATTAAGGAAAATGATATTGTTATGTTAGAACCTTTGGCGAAAAATTTAAATCAAGGTCTCCTTACCTCCAGAGCCATTTGCACTAAAGAACATGGCCTATATATCTCATTTGCAAATTTTTCAGACAATAGTATTCATTTAAATAAAGGAACCTTTGTTGCCAAAATTCAAAAATGTGTAGACCAGTCAAATATACCCGTAACTGATAATAAATTAACCTATAATATAAATTTGGCCCCTCCAATTGGTGACTTTGATCACGCTGATCTCACTTGGAGCTCTGAAATTAATTTAGATCATTTAGAACCCCCATTAAAACTTAAAATGCAAAATTTTCTAGACAAAAACAAAGATGTATTTGCAGCATCGGTCTTAGATTTACCCGGCTGTGATACAATCCCGCATGAAATTAACTTAACTTCAAATAAACCAGTTAAAGGCAAAGCTTATAGAGTCCCCTACAAATTACGTCAAGAAATGGAAGACCAACTTAATACTTTGTTACAGGCGGACATAATTTCCCCTTCCATGTCTGAATTTGCTTCTCCGGTTATTCTGGTTCGGAAATCAGACGGTTCCTATCGACTTGCTGTTGACTACAGAAGATTAAATAAAAATCTTGTTAAAGATGCTTACCCAATACCTAACATTACCGACTCTGTTGATGCTTTAAGTGGGGCTAAATTTTTTTCAACGCTAGATTTAACTAGTGGGTTTTTTCAACAGGTTATTCGCCCAGAGGATAGGCATAAAACTGCTATAATCACCCACAAAGGACTTTTTGAGTGGACCCGTAACTGTTTTGGGCTCTCAAATTCAGGTAACAGTTTCCAAAGACTTATGAATGCTATTTTCGGTGATTTAGGCAATCTTGGAATTCTTGTTTATATCGACGACATTGTAATTGCCTCCAGTGATGTTAATTCTCATTTTGAGAAGCTTAGCATGGTCTTTGAAAGGTTAAGACTGCATAAACTTAAACTTAAGCCCAGTAAATGCACTTTCCTTTCGAATAAAATACAATATCTAGGTTTTGAGATTTGTAGTGGCCAAGTATCACCTATCAATAAAAATATTGCCGTAATAGAAAATTTTAAACCTCCAACTACCCGAAAGGCTGTTAGGTCATTTATTGGAACTCTATCTTTCTATAGGAGATTTATACCAGATTTTACTAAGAGAGCTAAAAATCTAATCAACTTAACGAAAGAGACAGGAAAATTTTCGTGGAATGAAGATGCACAGAAAGAATTTGAAGACCTTAAAATGGCTCTTATTTCAAAACCATGTCTTGCACTCCCTGATTTTGAGAAAGAATTCCATTTATATACTGATGCCAGTGGCGAAGCATTAGGGGCAGTGTTATCACAATTAGATGAAAATAACATGCTCCATCCTGTTGCCTTTGCCAGCAGAAAATTGAAAGATGCTGAGACCCGCTACTCCACCACTGAAAGGGAATTACTAGCTTTAGTTTGGGCTACTGCCCACTTCAAATGTTACATTGCTAATACCCATTTTTTCATCTATACAGACCATGCGCCTCTAACATTTATGTTAAAAATTCACGACCCTACATCTCGCATGGCTAAATGGATCTGCACTCTCTCAGACTTTAATTTTACAATCAAGTTTGTTAAAGGTAAGTGTAACAGTGTCGCAGATTTCCTTTCGAGGTATGTCAACAATGATAACTCCAATGATACTGTTAATTGCAATTTTTGTATACAAGTCGAAAAGGAAGTTACTTTTATGCCTCATTCTAATCTACTTGAAAAAATTGGTGAATTACAAAAATCAGACAAGAAATGCTGCGAGATTGCAAGAAAACTAGACCAAGGTGTAGAAATTGCTCCTAAATACATGAAATTTTTTTTTAGAGATGACATTTTAGTTTGTGAGGATACAAGGGAGTCAGCTATTTTGAATAAATCTGTAAAGTTAGTCGTGCCAAAAGAATTGGTTACTCAAGTTTTTGCATTAACACATGAGTCCCTAGCGGCTTGTCATCAAGCCTTTCAAAAGACAATTGATCGCATTCGTGAGCACTTCTATTGGCCAGGAATGTCGTCAGATGTCAAGCATCTAGTGGAGTCATGTATTAGTTGCCAGCAGAAGAGAGCTTATAGAGCGAACCAGCTCGCCCCTCTGCAACGTATGCCGACCCCCCAGTTTCCCATGAACAAGGTTCATTTGGATCTCATTGGACCCTTACCGCAAACTTTTTCGGGAAATAAGTATATTGTCGCATATATAGATTCATTTACTAAGTGGCCAGAAGCATATGCGGTTAGTTCAACCACTTCAGATGTCATTGCGGACACTTTAGCTGATTTCATATCACGCTACGGTGCGCCCTGTTTTATTACGACGGACAACGCGAAGAATCTAATTTCAGATGCGATAGAGCACGTATATAAAATGTTTGGTATTAATCATATTAAGACCTCATCTTATCACCCGGCTGGCAACTCGCAAGTGGAGAGACAGAATCGTACTCTTAAAAATGCACTTTGTCACATAGTCAACCAAAATCAATCTGACTGGGACACTAAACTCAAATTTGCACTACTAGCTATGCGTTCAGCTGTCCACTCTTCAACTAAACTTAGCCCAGCTGCAGTTATGTATGGCAGAAATATGAATCTACCATATAATCTCTTTTCTCAACCACCTTCTTTTAATTATAATGATGCACCCTCTTTTTGCGAACTCTTAATCCCAGCTCTTCAAAAAGTATACACTGAAGTACATAGTAATTTAATTAAAGTTTCTGAGCAGCAGGAAAAATACCGTGAAAAGACAGCTGTTGATAAAAATTTTAAAATAGGAGATCTTGTGTGGTTATTTACACCCACAGTCGCCCCTGGTAATACAAAAAAATTAAGCAAGCAAAATAATGGTCCTTTTACTATAATTGAGAAGCTAAATGAGGTTAATTTTAAAATAGCGCTAGTTGCTAATCCCAAAAATTGTCAGGTTGTCCATGTTGACAGGTTGTCTTCTTTCAAAGACAGACTCCCCATCTGGTCCAGTGAACCAAAACAAACAATTGGCCTGGGATCGACTGAAAATGTGACCATCGATTCACCACACCAACCGCGCGATTCTCCTCCTGTACGCAGGTGTAAGCGTAACCGATTCATTCCCTGGGCACCATATGATAGTAACCGCGCACCAGCAGTAGTGAACGTCAACAATAACGAAACTCCGGTAGCGCCGGAAGTGGAGGAAACAGACAGCGACGCGACTGAAATCATAAATCCCTCTCCCCCACCTCCCATTTCTCCGGAGATTGCAGCGGCAGAGAATAACGAGATGTGCGTAAATAAAAATTTAGCAACGGCAGAAGGCAGCGAAATGCGCGTAGGTAAAAATTCAGCCACGGCAGAAAGCAGTTCAACTGCTGAGCACAGCGATTCGCGCAGGTCTCGTTCATCGATTCGTCCAGCTGCTAAATCGAATAGAAGTAGTCGTTCAATATCGATTTCTAGAACCGACTATTCGCTACGGGATAGACGAGACCGTCCGAGTTATAAATACTAACTACCTTTTTTCGTTATTCAAGCATTTTTATTCAATTTTACCTTGTTTATTTGTATTTATTTTTAGTTTAGTTAATGTGTATATATATTTAATTATTTTTTTTTGACATTTTTAAAACGGAACTTAGTTTTTCTAGCGTATTAAAGGTTTGTTTTGGTTGTGTGTTGATACTTTCATGTAGGCATTTTTAACCCTTTTTATGCCTATACTTAAGGTTTTTGTCTGTTTTATGGTAGATTATGTGGTATATACCCGTCCGCACCCCGTTTTCGTAGATTTTGGGTATATTTTTGCAAAAAAAAAAAAAAAAAAAAAAGAAACGAATGTAATTTTTGTTACTTTAAAATTTTTTTAGGATGTTGTGTTTTGTATGCCCTTTTGCCGAGGTAGATCTGTTTAGTTCAGTTTTTTTTTAATGCATCAGTGTTTTGTATATAACTTTTTAAGTATGTGTTTACTTTAATTTCTACATTTTAACTAGATAGATTTATTATTTACTATACAGTTTGTGGTTTTATTTGAGCTTAAACTTTAAGGAGTGTGGGCCCTTTTTCTTTTTCTAGTACATACTGTCTCATGTACATGCCTGTATGTTGTTGTGTGTGGCTAAAAGTGCTAAAATTAACTATTTTATTTATCCTACTTCCTATTTTTGTGGAATGTGTGTTTTCCTTCCTGGTGATATATGTCACCACCCCTGTTTTTTATTTTATTTTGTGGAATGTTTTCCCTGTAGTGCCCAAAAGGCCCGAAACTGCTTTTTGCTATAAGTAGCACAGAGGCAGAGATACTCTTTCCCATGCACATTACTTGTACGTGCATTTGTAAAATCTACATAATATCCCGAATCATTAGACTGTGTTCGAAAACAAACATGTGTTCTCATATAAAATTGTTACAATTGTGTGCGTAATTCTCTAACATGGTCTGTGATACCATAATTTGTGTCTTACAGATGTATATGTATATTTTTTTTTTGTGTGTCACCAGTTGCGCTTGTGTATTTTTGTATAATAGAATTAATATGTGTTTTACAAATTTCATTGACATTTACAGTGTTGTAACTATGATATTACTAGTACTTATTTACATTAATAGATAGTGTTGTAATATACTGTGATGCCAATTATTGAAGTTATGTATATAAGCAGTATAGTGACAATTAATCAGTGGGCACTTCTCTTCTTTTTCGGCTAATTTTTTTTTTTTCAAAATTCAATTTATGTATTATTTACAGTTCTGTTGCCAGAAGTCTCAGGAAGGATGCAGTTATGCGTAGGAATGACAGTAGTAGGGAAGTGAGGTTTCACAATCAGGTGGAACATGTGTTCTTTTACAGGTGCAGAAAATATCTTGGTCATTTTAGTGGTAAAATCAGCCTTGTGGTCCCTCCTCTGGTAGTACTCTTTTATGGTCATGTTTCAGGTAATATTTTAGGTAATGGTTTCTACGGATGTGCGAGCTCTGGTTGTATATATCCGGAATATATTGTCAGGGTGGTATTTCAGCGGTGAACTCTCTGGATCCCGTCCCGGATCGATGTATGATCTGTGTTTGTGGGTCAGTTTTTTCAGTGTTGAGGTCCCAGCATGCCATGTGGTACCAAGTTACCTTTCAAAAAAATAATTTGTTTTCTCAAAAAAAATTTTTTTTTAATTAGCCGGGGGGAGCAATCTTGTTACGGTTGGTTTCAACAAAATTTTTTTTTTAATCTACATTAATTATTTAAATCACTTTCTCAACATTTATTTAAAAGCACTCTTTTTTTCTGTTTCTAATAAAAATTTAAATAAATAAAAGTAATTGTAATAATTATAATAAAATCAGTTTTTATTTTTTCTTCTTTCTTTTTCTTTTTGCAAAGTAATTTCAACGTTTATAGTCTAACGTAGCTTCCTGTTTTTCAAATACGAAAAGCAGACAGCAAGGGAGGGATGTTTTGTCAGTAGACTGCACAGGTGGAAAATTTGGAGTCATCTAGTCTGACTTTGATATAAGAATGACCGACCGCCCTGTATAAGAATTACGTTATCTTATGAGTGTACTATACACGCAATTAGGCTTTGTAAGTTTACGTCAGGCTTCAATTGGCTCTGCTATCAGGCGGATAGCTGGCGCCCATGTAAACAGAGGCTAACAGGACCCCCTTCAGCACACGCCATGGGGGTGATGCATGGTTTCCTTCCCCCATGAAGCGGCCGGCAGAGTGGAGCGGCAAGCTGTAGTCTTCACGATGAGTCCATTTTTCCTTTTGTTTCCATTCCCGTACCCCTGGCAGAGTGGATCGGTCCCGTTTTTCAAGCAGCGCGGGAGAATGAATGTTTACGACACTTGTTGCTTGGCCAAGAGACCTGTCGTTTTGACTCGTAAAAAAAATTCGACTTATTACGGGGCTCGAAGATTGGCCTGTGGGCTGGATCGCGAAGTTGTTGAAGGCGGACAGGTTTCTGGAAGATTTTTTTTTTGAGAGTGGGGCATTGATGGCCCTACATTAACCATCCTAAATCATGATGTTATGATGAAAAGAGGCTATAAGGGCATTTTCGAATTGCGGATCTATAACTGTTAACGAGAAATTAAGAAGAAGATATGTGTAGCCTATTTTTTTTTGGCGTAGTGGCGCTCCAAGATTATGACTTCTTAACCATCAGAAGTGATCATAGATATTGAACTAAACCGGTCGTTAGAAGTCGTAGTGTTCTGAGTTACGGTGATGGCTATCTTCGAATAAAACACATGCTTCAGGAAGGTGAAATTACTGACTCCGACGGTGAAGTTCTGGACCGTAGAACGATTTTCCCCTCCGTACTAGATGATGGACCTAGTAGTTGATGGCAAGTGATGCAGTGAGATGAGAGGATTGATGAATGTTAGCTTGAAACCACGTCTGAATTTTTCCCCAGCCTGAATACTCCAGCTTAAGTGCTTCATCAGATTTTGAAAAAGGAGGAAATGCTCCTAAGTGCCCATTGACTAAAATTGTAGAACTCTCTACCTGTTGTAAGTACTATTTGCATAGTTTTTCTTTTTATTTATTTGTACCTCTTTAAAAAAAAAAAAAAAAAAAAAAATATGTTTGCTATACCAGAGTTTAAAAGTGAAATGAATATCTTTGGATAATTTCAATAAGAATAAACATTATGAACAGAAGTAGTCTGTAGGTTAATATATAATGTTTGTATGTTTGAACGACCATTAAATGGTAATATGATGGTAATTTTAAAAATATGATGTGTAATTTAAAAGTAACCAGTGAGTGGTTTCAACTTAAAAGATCAGCTGTTATATTGTTTTATTAAGATTATTTTTGATAACTTAGTTGCTTCATTATTTTAAATGTTCAAATAAATTGTGTTTTTTTTTTTTGTTTATTATCAAAGTTGGTATGTTTTTCTTTGTATAAATCTCTAAATAATTAATTTTTTATATTCACAGTAGACCTATAAGAATGGCCTAACCTTTCTGTGATTAATTAAAAAAAAAAAGGGAGAGAAAATTCAACTTTATTAAATTAGGACTTTAAAATTTCTTAAGTTTAAATTCATAACTGACTGTTTTAATGAACATAAATTGAAGTTCACTCAATGTTATACAATCGTATTTTCGATCTTGATTTAAGGATGGATAGATTAATAAGTGAAACAGTAATATTAAATTTAATTTCATAAAATGTTAAATTAAGCTTTAACTCTCCTCTTTCAGAAACATTGTTTTTCTAAAATATACACCAAAATTGTTTTATTTTAAAAAGTAAAAAAAAAAAAAAAAAAAAAAAAAAAAAAAAAAAAAAAAAAATATCCAGTCATTATACACCACTATACGATTCTTGGTTAACCGATCGGATCTTGTTCAGAATCTCTATGGTTGTTCTAAAATTTTAGTACATCATCATATCCCTATTCTATTAACGGATTTAACTCTTTCCCCTTTTGGTCCTCATATTGGAGGAATTTCAGGTTGTCTGCATTTTTCCAAATTATATGATGATTACACTTTTGTTAATTTAATGTGTATGGAGATTTGAGCTTGATCGGGTTGGAGTGGAGTTGGGTGTTCTTTATTATGCAATCCAGTATGCTACTTGATTTAGAAATCTGTTGCCCCTTACTACATTTAATATTGTCTTAAAATGATGAGTTCAAAATTATCATTGTTGTATTAACCTATTCGGATTCTTAAGTTTTGATATTTTGATTAGTTTAATATAATTTGCTACCTTTTCCATGGCAACAGATTTCAGTGGAGCTAATCAGGGTATACTTATTTTTTTCTAAATATTTAATTGTCAAGTGAAGATTGAGTAATAAATGAGCTTTTTAAGTTTAAGTAAGTTGTGTTTTAGAAAGAACCCCAAAACTCCACAACACTTGGTAGCTCGAAGAATGTCAAGGCGCTATTCCATTTCTCGCCATGTATTGCCCAACATTTGGGCTACTAGACACAGCATCTGTGATACTGACCTTGAGTGTTTAAATATATTTTATTGGTGTTGCAAACACTCTGTCCTTATTATGTACCCCCAAAAGAAAATATCTAGAGGAGTTGGTCCATTCCGTCCGATCTCTCTTCCAGGAAATTTGTCATCAAAGAACTCACCAACGAGGTTGGTGACTGCACTAAAAATAACTTAAGAACATGCCTTTTCCATAATAACAACTTCACTGTATTACATTCAATGGTTATTTCGTAATAATGTAATTTATGACCAATCTGTATAACCTTTGGAATTTTTTAATTATATTTATTGATATTACCCTTATATATTAAACTTTTCGGCTTAAGAAAATGAATAACGATATTGTGCAACGAGGAGTGCCCGCCGTAATTTTCCTCACGGGCGACACTTTTTCTCCGGTTACAAAACTTTTAAGCAAATGTGGTCACCAAATTATGAAAAGGCAGTAAATCCTCTAGAGCTTATACCAAAATGTGATTTAGAAAGTTAATTTTTGACAAAGTGGCGGTTTTTATAAACAAAAAGTTTCTTTTTTTCGACTCTTTTTTTTTTTACATTTGCGAGTTGAATAAAATTTTTAATCAGTGAATGATTACAGGTGTTGCTTGAAAGATGTATTGTAAATACATACATTAAAAAGCCGTGTTTTATGTGTGTTATAGTAAATCCAATAAATGTTGAAGTAGGCGGAGGGTGGTTGTAAGATTACTAAGCAATCATTGCCGGATTTTTGTTTACGAAGGGCGCAGGTGGCAAACTCAGCAGAGCTTAATTTTTTCAAAGACAATTTGAAATTGTACATTTTTCTGTATTAAGTAAATGTTTACTACCTAAAAATAATCTTAGTATTTTTTAAGTCGGAGTTTCTTGTTTATGATATTAAACGGAATAAAAATAAAACTTACTTATTATTTTTCCTTTTAGAGATACAACCTCCGACAACTCAACCAACAAAAGAGACTGCCTCAGTGAAAAGACAGAGTTCTGAAGGTATAAAATCCATATATAACTCACTGTTTTCATAGAATTATGTATTAACCCATTGCCTTTAAATTAAACTGCTTTCTAAAAAATAAGGTTCTCTATTGTAATTTCTTTTAACGATGACTATGTTTTTAAATTATATTAGATTTTTTTTTGTTTAAAAATATTTTATAGCTCACTCACTGAGAATAATGACACTTTCAAATTTGAGTAAATCGATGTTTTCATTTTGTTATGAAACATTTTGTTTCAAATATGTCGACCCAATGTTTTTAATTCTGAAATACCAGAAATACTCAGAATATTAAAACACGGACATACTCAACACTGAGCATATAGAGGTCAGTTCACACTCATTTTTGTAACATGGATATACTAAAAAATGATTAGAATCAGTTCAAACTTATTTTCGAAACATGGAAATACTCAAAAATCTGCACATAGAAGTCAGTTCATACTCATGTTTGAAACATGGACATACTCAAATATGAGCACATGATTTTTTTTTCTTGAGTGTGTGCATGTTTTCAGAAATGAGTATATACATCTTTCAAACTTGAGTAATTTTGATTCGGAGCCATTTTGACTACGCGACATACTCAGATTTGAGTATTTTTTGCTCAGTTTTGAAAATTTCGTTTTTAGAGTGCTGTTTTCATAGAATTATGTATTAACTCATTGCCTTAAATTAAACTGCTTTCTAAAAATAATGTTCTCTATTGTGATTTCTTTTAACGATAAACTATGTTTTTAAAATTATATTAGATTTTGTTTACAAATATTTTATAGCAATTTATTAGTTATTTTTAAACATTTGTTTAAAATTTACTTTCAGTAAAAAATTCAGTACATTTAAAATTTGACGATTTAAATATCCTGATACAATTTATCTCTTTTTGCATGCTAAAATTTTGTATGATTTCATAGAAGAAAAGGATTTAAAAGGTAAGTTACAAAAATAAAATAAATAAAAATAAAATAAAACAAAAAAGCGTGTCGTGCCTAAAATACAGAATTTTATTAACTATTGCACTTGCCTTATTTTTGCATAAAAATGTTTAGATGCAATCAATCCTTTGAGAATATCATTTCTAATTTTAAACATTATAAGTTCCTTTTATATCTAAACATTAAAATAGAGTGTATATTTTAAAAAATAACATGATTACTGTCTTTTACAAATCGGTGCACATACTAAATCTGTAGTAAACTGTGTACGAGATTGAACAATTAAATTAAAAATATTTAAGTACTTCTATTAATAATTCTAGTAATATGAAAAAAAATGAGAAAAATAAAATTAATGTTTTTAGTTTGAAATTATCGTAGATTATTACTTAGTATCGCAGTCGTTACTTTATTATCGTAGATTATTAAGCTATTGATACATTTATGAATAAAAAAATGAGATAAATATCGAAATAAATTTAACAATTTAGATAGTTAAGTTCGCATTGCGTAACAGAAATTTTGCAGTAACATTTTCATAAATTTGTCAGTCTATACTCCAGTTGACATAACAGAGTAGTAAGTAGAATGAGTACACGATATGTAGCATTTTTTGAAATACGCATTTACACAATCCCGAATATAAAATAATAAATTCTACGAATTTATCAGCAAAAAGAATAATCCTTTTTTCTACTTTTCTTTGAAATATTCAGTTTTCATGAAATCTTTTCTCATATAAAAATAATATTTAAGCTACTTATCCCTGCTTCAAAAAATCCAATTTAAATAATAGTTTTTTTATTCTTTTGTACAAAATGAGGCAATAGTTGTAGCCATACATTTTTCGTTTTATGTGTATTATTGATATTTCAGAAATTAGTTATTAGATTTAAGGAGCTTAAAGTGTTATGCTGATTATTTTGACTCTATCAAAACTTACTGTATTTTATGATCATTAGATTTTTTAAAATAATTCTTTCATTGATTTTATTTCAATTTCTTTATTTTTAGCGTTTCCCCAACACCAAAGCTTAGGCTCTGTTAAAGAAGCGACAGAAGACACTACCGTCAACAAGTGGAAGAGGCCAGTTGTTTTAACAGGTGCAATTTAACACACATGTCAAAAATCGATTTCATTTAAGAAATTCATAATTATAAACCAGTTGGTTGGTTGGTTGACTGAATTTTATTTTCAGAAGGTCCAAAGAAACACATGCTGCGCCAATTCATAATTACAGAGGAAAGTTGTACACAGTGAGACAGATTTTTAATAAATAATTAATTAAAAGCTAGATATAAGCGGCTTTAAAAATTTTAGACATGGTATACATAAATCTGCATATTAGGATCATCTTGTACACCTAATTTACTTACACGTTAACCAGAAAGAGGAAAATATCAGATACTTTAAAACACCATTAGAATTCGTCTTATTGTGCCACACTTAGTACACAGTGGGTCAGTGTGATTTTTTATGTCTTTCGTCGACAATTTCAGTAATCTGGTATGTGACTTGGTTTTCGAAGGTTTTCTGAGCAGAAAGAGGAAAATATCACATACTTTACAACTCCGTTAAAATTCTTCTTATTGTGCGCCACACTTAGTACACAGTGGGTGAGTGTGAATTTTTATGTCTTTCGTCGACAATTTCAGTACTGGTATGTGACATGGTTTTGAAGGGATTTCTGAACAGAAAAAGGAAAATATCACATACTTTACAACACCATTAGAATTTGTCTTATTGTGCACCACACTTATTAAACAGTGAGTGAGTGGGATTTTTTATGTCTTTCGTCGACAATTTCAGTACTGGTATGTGACATGGTTTTGAAGGGTTTTCTGAGCAGAAAGTTGAAAATATCACATACTTTACAACTCCGTTAGAATTATTCTTATTGTGCGCCACACTTAGTACACAGTGGGTCAGTGTGAATTTTTATGTCTTTCGACGACATTTTCAGTAATCTGGTATGTGACGTGGTTTTCGAAGGTTTTCTGAGCAGAAAGAAGAAAACATCACATATTTTACAACTCCGTTAGAATTCTTCTTATTGTGCACCACACTTAGTACATAGTGGGTCAGTGTGAATTTTTATGTCTTTCGTCGACAATTTCAGTACTGGTATGTGACATGGTTTTGAAGGAATTTCTGAGCAAAAAGAGGAAAATATCACATACTTTACAACAGTATTAAAATTCGTCTTATTGTGCACCACACTTATTACACAATGGGTCAGTGGGATTTTTTATGTCTTTCGACGACAATTTCAGTAATCTGGTATGTGACATGGTTTTGAAGGGATTTCCGAGCATCTGTGATTCGATTATGACATTTGAGAACGTTTTAAAGAGTCCAAAACTGATAAAGCGAATGTGGTTTTTGTAGTTGCTAAGTGGTGGAAAGTTAATAACACGGCTAAACATTTGCAGCAAACTGTCCAGTCCTTCGACCGTTTTTATAGAAAACGGTTGTTACATAACCGTAATTTAACTTTATTCTTACCATAATATGGTAAATAATACGACCAGATACGATTAATAATATGGTCAAATAGTCGTTATTTTTAAGAACGGTCGAATGACTGGACAGTTTGCTGCAAATTTTTAACAGTGAAATGTGCCCTTCTTATTTATAGTTGCCCATGTCTCAAGGGCATGGACATACATTACAGTGGCATGTAATGCTTATTATTCACTATAGAATACATATTATTTAATGCTACACAATTGTATTCTGTTTCACTGTGTACCAACGTTTCATATAAGCTGTGTGCCAAATAATTCTGTTGAACAAAATGGATAAATACCTCTTTTTTCGGTTTTGTTCAAGTTACGTGCTTGGTGTTAAGTGGAATCAGTGTTGAATTCAGGCCCGGGGGGGGGTCATCCCCCCAAATCCCACTGACACACTGTGTAATAAGTTGTAGTGCACAATAAGACGGATTCTAATGGTGTTGTAAAGTATGTAATATTTTCCTCTTTCTGCTCGGAAATCCCCTCAAAACCATGTCACATACCAGTAATTGAAATGTCTCCCCCTGAAGATTTGAGATTGTAATTCTTTTAATGGTTAAAAAGTGCAATTTCCCTCCGGAACACTACAATGTCCCATCCGGAGCCACAGAAATCCCTCCCGGAGAAAACTGGAAACATATATACACAAGATTTCAACTTAAATACTACATACATTAGAGTTCAATGATGTGTAAAAAAGTTTATTGAATACTTTTCTCTGTCTCACTCTATCTAAAAATATACTTTCATTTCTTACCTTTAAAACAACAGGCATTAACGCATTTGAAATGTGGTCAGTTAACGCTCCAAACAAATCAGCAAATAACAGTTTTACATAAAGCGTTATTAGCACAATTTGTTTCATAAAACCTATTTTGTTTTGCCGTGTACGACTCTGCACTACTTGAAATTACAGCACGGAATTGCAGAATTCTAGTTACAGAACAATTTTCTGATACATTTGAAGATTTAATGTATCTTTTTTGCTACACATCAGCCCGAAAACATATTGCTTCTCTTCAGATATCATCTGGGGTATGCCTAATCAGAAACATAAACATTAATAGGCATCCAAGATTATGGAAATGTCTCTTAAATAAAAAGCTCCTTTTGCTGCCCATAATTTTTTGAAAAGGCGTTTAGGTTACTGATACGTTTGAAGATTTAATGTATCTTTGTTGTTACCCATGAGTCCGACAACATATTGCTTCCCTTCAGATATCATCTGGAGTATGCCTAATCAGAAACATAAACATTAATAGGCATCCAAGATTATGGAAATGTCTCTTAAATAAAAAGCTCTTTTCGCTGCCCATAATTTTTAGAAAAGGCGTTTAGGTTACTGATACATTTGAAGATTTAATGTATCTTTGTTGTTACCCATGATTCCGACAACATATTGCTTCCCTTCAGATATCATCTGGAGTATGCCTAATCAGTAACATAAACAATAATAGACATCCAAGATTATGGGAATGTCTCTTAAATAAGAAGCTCCAATCGCTGCCCATAATTTTTGGAAAAGGCGTGTAGGTTACTTACGTTAAAATATTCATTTACGACATCTCTTATTGAATCTTCTCCTGAAGATCACTCAACATAATGAAAAGATTTTCAAAATCGTTTGTAATTACGGAGTTTTATGAACTAATATACTACATCATGAAAATATGTTCCTGCAATTTTTTTCAGAGATTTAAGAAAGTAAATGAGGAAATCTGAAAATGAGCATACTTTTTTAGCCTTGGGTAAACGTTGACAATAGTATTTCATTATTTTTAATTCCTTTATTCACAGCTTTTTATGCAATAATGTGATATATTTTAAATAGCTAACATGTTGTTTCATTTAATTATAAAATATTAGTTTGTTAGTATTTATTCGTGTTGGATGACATTTTAAACTTATCGTATGCTGCAAAATTAGTTCATGCATTCTTAAAATACAATTAAAGTAACTAATTTTAAAGTTGGATTTTGATTTGCAGTGACGATTTTTATGTGCGTTCGTAATTATATAAATACGTAGCACCTATTGTCGTCGTCTGGTCCGTCCGTCTGTCCGTCCGTCCGTCCGCATATAACAACGCAAAAACTACCCAACCGAATGGTTTGAAATTTAAAAAATATATATATATTTTAAATCGGTGCTTTCTTTTTATAGGAGCTTTCGAAGTTTAATCGTCAAGCGACCGAGATACTTATTTTATTACAGAAATTAATCTGCAGACGATATAATTCATTTCACAGAATTAAAAATCATCAAGATCTGAATATTTATATAACTAGCTATAGTACGAACGCACCTCATTTGTAACGTTTGACGTACAATTTCCAACTTGTTTAAGTAATGTGTTAAACAATTTTGAAAAAAATTGCTAAAATATCAAATAATTCCATTATTCGTGAGTCAATAACTGTATGTATGGATTCACAAGAAGGTGTAAAACAATATAACAAATTAATTTAAACACAATTAGCTGAAATCTCATTACAATAGAGTTTCACACATTATAAAATACAAAAACAAAAAAACAACATCAACAAAAAAAAACTTCTTTATTTTTTAAACGGAATACATAACTGAAGAGTTGAACTGTAGATGTCATTCAAGAGGCTTCTCAGTTGCAAGGCAACTCAGTGCCCTGTATATGAGATGTTACATATCACTTCTTATAGAGCCACAATTTAAATACCGGGTGTACATAATATAAATTTTCTCTATTTGGAAGTGTCTGTAGCTTGAAGAAATGAAACCCAATTCGGTACAATGATTGTTCATGAAGAGGGAAGGAGAATGGAACAATAAAAAAAATAGTTGCAATAATCGACAACAGATGGCACTTTTGAATGTGAAATGTAATGTGTAATAATACAAAGATAAATAATTAAGGCGTAAAACCGAATGGCATACCTAATTAATTGGAAAATATCATTGTGAATATGGTTACACTTTTGCATGGCGGTGAGGATCAAGTTCAGATTCCACATGGAGATTGTGCAGAACACAATCCAGGCAGTGCATGACGTGGAATGTAACGCATCAGGAGTGATGTTTTGCACATGTTGTGATATGCAATCTTTTAAGTCATCGAGTTTCTTGAATTTGCTGATGTAAACGTTGTCAGCATTGACAACAGCGTTGAATACAACGTTGAAGACAACGGCGTTTGCATCGACAAGCCCCGTAGCGCCATCTGTTGGCGATTATTGCAACTATTTTTATTGTTCCATTCTTTTGCTCCCTTCTCGACTAGTAAGAACACCGATTTGGTTTCATTCGGGTTATTCCTGCAAGCTACAGACAGCTCCAAATAGAGATACTTATATTATAACCACCCGGTATAGCAGAAGTACTAAAAACATAATTGTTTTACATAGTGATGGTTTATTTCAATATTTATTATGTGTTTTTCTGAATTTAATTCTTTAAAATTTTTGAGTAAACTTGTGTATTTTTTTCATAGATGGAGCTTACAAAACAAAAGAACATATCAACACAGTTGAAAATACCAAAAGTACAAAAATGGACACAGATTTATCACAGCAAAGAAAAGAAATTGAGAAAGGTATG
This sequence comes from Maratus michaelseni, assembly GCA_963931845.1. Classification (NCBI taxonomy): domain Eukaryota; kingdom Metazoa; phylum Arthropoda; class Arachnida; order Araneae; family Salticidae; genus Maratus; species Maratus michaelseni. The sequence continues at coordinate 414,147,030 of OZ007589.1, forward strand.
CATGACAAAACATTTTAAGGTCTTTTAATTCTTATAAGTAGTTTTCCAATTATTATAGTATGCGATTTAACAAATTTGGCATTTAATTATTCTATTTACAAAAGCCATTTAACCAATTATGTTTTAAGGATAATTTTGTGGTCTAAATTCTTTTAAAAAATTCATTGTGTAGAATTATATATAGAAATATATCTAACATCAAGCTTTTATGATTAGGAGAAATATAACCATTTTTCATTATATCCTTAATCCAATACTTAAGTAAAATTATTTATATTTTAAGTAAAAATTATGTTCTTCTACATCTCGGTATAGGTTTATAAATTACTTGAACTATTAAATTACATATAATGTATAATGATCTAAATCATGTGAACATGCTTTACAAACTATTAAGATGATACATTAAATAATTATATAAAAATATTGCATTTCTATTTAAAATCTAATTTGTAACAAATAATTCTTTAGGATACTTACTTGTCTGAAGAAAAGGTACTCTAACTTCTGTTTGTACGGAATTTATACTTTTTTTTTAAAGATTACGTCTTATTTTGGAAGATTGCGTTTTCTCAGTTTGAATATAAAGAATATTGTTAACTTTGACACAAAAACAAAACAACTACTTTGTTAAATTCAAACTATCATACTTTTTTAAAAGAAAAAAATGGGTTCTTAGTAATTTAAGTAAATTTTTTTAAAAGAGTAGAAACAATGAGAGTAAAATATATATATATATAAATACACTCATCTCCAAGACAAAATCTACAGATAGAAAATTACAATTATTTCATTGAGTAATAATAATTAAAAAAAGGAAAGTATTTGTTATAGTATTAAATACATTATTGCTTCAAAATCCTACAAGTCGTTTGTAATGTATAATGCAGATTAACAAATAATAAAATATAATTTTTTTTTAATCGTACATACGAGGGAAAGTCATTAAGTAAGTCACAAAAGATAATTAAATAATAACTTACAATGATATTCACTTCAAAACTATATTTATTTCTCAACATATTCTCCACCCATATTTATGCACTTATATCAACGTTTTATCAGTGCCCCAACACCAGCTGCATACCATTCTTTGGATTGATGTCTCAACCACAATAGGACTTCAAATTGAACCTTTTCATCATCTGTGAACATCATCTTGCTTCCAAGATGGTTTTTTAATGCAATAAACTGATGAAAATCGCTTTGGGCTAAGTTGAAGCTGTATGATGGATGTTGAAGAAGTTGCCAACCAAATTTTTGAATTGCCTCCTGTGTTCAAATTGAAGTCAATATATATATATATATATATATAGTTTGTTAGCAAAAACGAAAAATGGCCAAGACATTTAATATTTTCCTGCTTTTTATCTACGTAATACACTCATATTTACATCATATTTAATACCTTAAATATAAAAAATATATGAAATATTTTTTGTAACGTATATTAGTGTATTATCGAAGGGAAACGTTCGGGGTGAAAATATAAATAATAAAAATCAATGATAGAAACTATATATATATATATATATATATATATAATGTTTAAAACATGTATTGTAATGCACCTTTTACTTAAAAAAATTTACTGATAATATTTTAAATTCAAATGGCAACATAGTTCGAAATTTTATCAAACTGCTAAACACTATTGAAAATCTTAAAAAAAAATTAATAAATCCCCTTAAACTTTAAATAAGATACTGTAAATAGTATTATTTATGGCATGTATCTACAATTGTATAATCCTTTTTTTATTATTATTACAGAAACCAGCGGTCATCCTGGTCACAATTTCATGTGGATTCTATTGTTCCTATCTATTGCCTTGTATGATGTTACGACATAACTGGAGAAATTATCGAAGAAGACAATCATGTGTCATTATAAATTCATTTACATAATGCCAAGATAACAAAACCTGTCATCCCTCAGAACTTCAGAATCGGCTTCGAGTAAGATGATGATTTAAGGTATTAAGCTGAAAGAATGCTTTATCAACATTTAACTATAAATAAATATTGCGAGACAAAGTGATATCGAACGTGGGTGATAATGTTTTTCATGTTGAATGTAAGAGAACAAACAAAAGCTGATATCCAATGTGAAAGATGTACGTTTTGTGGTAAAAAACAACAATTTTCATGTTTTTGTTCGTGCCCAAACCTGTAAACATATGGAGAAAGAACATCTGAAAGCATGTTAAAGAATTCGAAAAGCTATATGACATTCTGAGTACTTTTTCAAATAAGCATTATGATGAAATTATAGCTAATCAGTAGAAGCATTAACAAAGCTAAATTTTTAGCAAAAGTAATAACAAAGAAAATATAAGTGAATGGGCTATTTCGATGTCTAATCAGATGTTTATATTGTGTTAAATATATGATCAAAAGAGCTTTAATAATTTCTAGGTACTGAACTTAATGTACTTCTTATTTGAAATGTTTCAAGAAAATATACTTAGAGTAATTTTCTTTCATGAAGTGGATAAGCCGTCATTAAACAAAGGAAGAACATTAACTAAATACTTATTCAGGAATGAAGAGCTTCAAAGAAAACAAGTATGTACTTTATTTACTTTTAAGTCTAGAAAAAGCAAAATATTACACTATTGTATTTCTTTAAATTCCCTGATGGTATAAAACGAATCTTCTTCAGTCCACTGAAAATATACAAATGAATTTTCAATGAAGCAATTTCTCCTAAGAATACAAATAAAATACATATATATGAATGGACATACAGAGTTAATAGTCAATGTGGATTGGCTGTGATGTACATACTTTGTAAAACTGGTGGTAATTTGAATACTAATTATTTAAAAAATTAATGAATTGAAAATTTGAATATGTATTTCTAAATTTACTTTTCAATGTATTGATATATGTATGATAAAATTGATTTATATGTTACATTATTGCATGTAAAATGATTCAATAATTCAAAAATCTGTGCATTATTATTATCGGTGCATGATTTTTAAACCTTCTGCATTCAAACAAATTTATATTTATCTAGGTATTTCTCAAAAAAAAAATCTTATCATTACTAAACATAAAACGATTTTTATAAGCTATTAAGGTATAGTATTGAAATTGATGAATTAAAAATTGTAATAATGTGTTTATTATTAAAAAAAAATTACCTCGATCTTAAATAAAAGTATGTCTTACGAAAACTGCATTAAACGTTTTATGAGAAGTTATTGACATTCATGAAATTCATAGCATTAAAAAAAAGAATCATGCAATTTAAATATAAATGTACATTGGAATTTGTCTTCCTTCTATATGTATACATTTAAAATTTATTTTAAATATCTTGTTTACTGTTTATTTTTATTTGAAGCAATTGTATTATACATTAATTATGTTTGTAAACAAAAATAATCTACTCTATTAAAATCCGTGCACGTATCTATCCATGTATCCTCAAAACCTCGAAAACCACAGGGCGCAGGGCTACGAAATTTGGCACACGGGTTGCTGGTAAAGGGCTCATGAATGATTGGGGCAAAAATTTTGAAAATTTTAAATATATATATATATATATATATATATATTATTTTATGATTGTGACGAATTTTTGCCTTTTTTATGTTCAACCCGTAATCGCGCGAGTTCTGACCAGTTTTAAATGTTTACTGCAATGTGAGATATACATATAACGTACGCCCTGCTGTAATACTAAGAAGCTATATTGGGTATTACGATAATTCTTTTATCTTGCATGCAAATAATTAGAGATTATATAATTGCGCTTAATTATTACCCTTTAAAAAAATAAAGAAAAACATTTTATCACAAACACCAACAAAACTTTTTATTCTATTTATTCCCTTATTACAAAGATATCTACTTATCGTCTGCTGCCATAGCAACATGATAAATGATATTTCATTAAAAAAATGCACAGTAGTAGAAAAATATTTTTCTACATATTAAATAGATACATTTGGTTGTACTGATTTTTATTGTTAATTTTGATTTCAGAATTAAATTAATGAACTCCCATGCGTAGAACGGGTTAAACAACTAGTAACAAAATTAATATCGTAAATTAAAAGGTTTCTAGAAACAGAAAAAATGAAGTATTTAAAGTTTCATTTAGTTAATCTATTTTTAATTCAGCTGTCTTCCCAATTCCGTTTGTAATTCTGTTGACCAAAACAGTGATTATATCTGGCTTTTTTTTCTAGTGACGTATTTTAATTACTGATAATTTCTATTTTTTCATAATCAAACGTATCACTTTATTGAACTATTCGTTTCTATATATTTTTAAGTATAAATATTAACTTTGAAATTGTTTAAATCTTTTATTCTTTCATGATGCTAATCATTCTCAAACTGTCTATAAAATATATTAATTTTTCAGTATTTTTAATAATTAATTATTTCTGATCCAAACTTTCCAATTTCCAAACGTACTCTATCTGTAATCACTGCATCAATATTATTACAACTCAAATTTATTAAATACTACACTTTAATATTTTAATCTTCGATATATATTTTTTAAATTACACTTTTATTTATGGATTTCCATTAATTAAATTAAAATTAATATAAGACATCACAGAAAATTGAACGTATTGAATTTGAAATATATATATATGAACATAATATTAAAAATGCAAATTACATACTATATCTATGTAATTTGTATTTTTTCAATTACAGGTAACATAATATCTCTAATTGAAAATATTTTAATCTAAAAAATAAACTTAATGTTTAATTTGTTGGTAAAATAATGATTTAAATCATAATATATTGCTTTATTTATGTCCAAATACCTACAAAAAAAATCTTGCACTTTAACAGATTTACCATTATAGTATATGCATTTTTTATATTAAAAAAATAATTATGAAATATAAGACATCACAGATAATTGAACGTATTGAATTTGAAATATATATATATATATGAATATAATATTAAAAATGCAAATTACATACTATATTTATGTAATTTGTATTTTTTCAATTACAATATCTCTAATTGAAAATATTTTAATCCAAAAATAAATTAAATGTTTAATTTGTCGGTAAAATAATGATTGAATCATAATATATTGTTTTACTTATGTCCGAATAGCTACAAAACAAATCTTGCACTTTAACAGATTTACCATTATAGTACATGCAATTTTTATATAAAAAAAAGAATTATGAAAGACGATGTTTGATATATGTAACAAATTATTTTCACTATACTATGTTGAAATAATTAAATTATTCTCTAAAATATTTCTAATTAGAAAAATATAACATTTTATGAACAGAAATATATGTAATTTAAATTTTTCGCATTTTTACTAACACATCTGAATAATTATAAAAACCTAAATGTATACACAAAAACAAAATTTGGTTCGTATTTTATTTATATAAAGCTCGAGAAATCATAAAATGTGCTTGTGCAGCTACTTATACTGCGTTGTTCTTTTGTATAAAAAATATATATTTTGTATCATTTTATCAGTAATTATTCAAGAAACAGCCGGACATGGAAAAGAAAAATAGAAATTGAACATTCCATTTTTGTTTTTTATATTGAATAAAAATATTCCATTATTAATGATTTGAATTTTGTGATGTACAGTATGCATAACAAGCTGAATAAGGGTCTTGTTTGTAGATAGTTACATTTATGTACATATTATAATGAATAAAATTTTTAAATAATGTACAGTTTTTGTTTCTTTATCTACAGTTTCACAAAGTAGGATCACCTACAAATGTTCTTAAAAATAATGAATGTCCAATTATTTACGAACATGTTGGTTCAATGGGATTATGACTCAAAATGAATATGTTATATATTTTTTTGGTGCATAGACTGAATTTTTACTGGGTAATTGTTTACTGTAAAGGTGAAAAACCCCTCATTTCCTTACTGTTATGAATAAAAAATTAGTTTTTAAAAATAGGTGTGAAATTGAAAATTACAATCAAACTGTATAGTTTATTATCTTAAGAAATTTGTTTCCGATACAGTCATTTTTGCAGTACTAAGTAAATGCTTGCCAATGTTTTTTGTATACTATTTATGCCAAAATGTTCTGTCATACAAGAAAAAACCAAAACATCGTGAAATTAAAAAATGAATTTTACTGTGTACTAATTAGAATGAGTGCCTATGTCGGTATTTTTGAATCAAACAGTCTTTTGTTTTTGATATAAAAAAACTCCTAAAATATTATTGAGGACTAATATTATTATCTTAAGAAATTTGTTTTCGATATAGTCATTTTTGTTGTTAAAGCACCAATGACTAATAAGCCATAAAATTGTAACAAACTAAGTTATGACTTATGTAAAGTGCCCTTTTTCAAGGATTTGGGAAGGCGGCGGTGGTGTCTGTTGGCAACAAGCTTCTTTATGTTAGGTTTTGCTTAGAAAAGAAAAAAAAAGAAAAAAAGAAAAATAACGGAATTTTTTTTAAATTTAAATTTAAATTAAAAAATAATTAACCTTAATTATAATCATATTCACTAGTTCTTAATCTCTTTTCTATGCTTATATTTTTTAATTTGAAATTTAATTAATTTTCATCTGAAGTCATCTACTACCGTCAGATATTACTTTTAATGAATACCTAATGTTTACAGTAAGTCGCTGTTCGGTGTAAACTTGCATCGCTACTAGGAAGACCTTAAAATTGCTTACATTGTTCTAATGTTCCATTTATTTGTTTTAAAATCTTCAGATTTATGTCTAGTTATTTCTTTAAAATTTCAACTTTGACGATGATTTTTGTAACAAAGTTTTAATATACAATCAAAATTTCTGACATTGACTAAAAAAAACAAACATTGATATGTTATTTAAAAACACGTGGTAGGAAAGAAATCGTTAATGGTCTGCTTGGTGATGTCCAATTCTTGAGAAAGAAACCACATATCACAAAAGATTCGTTTTGGGGAAAAAATTAAAGTTTTACTAAGGAACCAATAAACTACGATCTCATATTTTTCAGCCTCTTACTCATAAATAAAAAGTTGACAGTTTTTCTCAAGTCCTCAATAATCTTTTAGGAGTCTTTTTATATCAAAAACAAAGTACTGCACTCTAAAAATGACATTTTCGAAACTGAGCAAAAAATACTCAAATCTGATGTCGCATAGTCAGAATGGTTCTGAATCAAAATTACTCAAGTTTGAAAGATGTATATACACATTTCTGAAAACATGCACACTCTCACGAATAAAACATCATGTGCTCCTATTTGAGTATGTCCATGTTTCAAAAATGAATATGAACTGACTCCTATGTGCTCATTTTTGGGTATTTCAATGTTTAAAAAATGAATTTGAGCTGATTCTAATCATTTTTGAGTATGTCCATGTCTCAAAAATGAGTATGAACTGACCTCTATGTGCTCAGTTTTGAGCATGTCCATGTTTCAATATTCTGAGTATTTCTGGTATTTCAGAATTGAAAACATTGGGTCATAATATTTGAAATAAAAAGTTTCATGACGAAATTAAAACATCTATTTACTCAGATTTGAAAGTGCCATTTTTCTCAGTATATTTGATTCAAATATACACACATATCACTCATTCTAATTAGTATCAAATAAAATTCATTTTATAATTTCATGATGTTTTGATTTGTTCTTGTATGACAGAATATTTTGGTATAAACTGTATAGAAAAAACGTTGGCAAGCATTTACTTAAAAGGAGACCGCCAAACATGATGCGCACAGATTTGGATGATTTTAAAGTATGTTGTAGGGATCATACCCCTAACTATTCAGGTCAAAGGTTTCCTTCAAATGGGCTTTAGTTTTCGAGAAATTTCGTTTTAAAGTTAAGCATGCATTTCAAATGCCATTACTTCACGATCCGAGACAAGGTCTCAGTGGTTCCGTGGTAGCGTTCGCGATTTGAGAGCCGCAGATGGGTGTTCTGTCCTCTCCTGTGACTTTTACCTTTTTTTTAACAAATTTTATAAATTTGTCGCGTTATAAGTTGTATGCAGAATTATGAATTCTGCATCTTTGAACTTTTTGATATTTTCCTAATAAATTCCATTTACATTTTCGAATATTTCGTAAAAATTTACGTTTTTTTTTTTCTTGTGCAGTTTTGCAATTAATATTTCTATTGACGAAATTCCAAACTAACTAATTCCAAAAACATATCTTGAAAGGAGTAATAAAATATTAAAGCAATAACGATTATATCCAAGTTTTAGCCAGTTATATATTTTTTTATGTTATTTAAATACATTTAACTGTAAAGTTCAAACTCACCGTCATTTTTGATTTGCACAAATAAAAAATAATATATTACAATTAATTTTTTTTCAGTCTAACAAATCGATGCCATACGGAAAAATTCAACTAGAAATGAAAAATCGTTTGTAAATTACAATACATATAAAAAATATCTAAAAAAAAATCGTCTGCAACGACTTTTACGGTAATATCAGAATAAATAAAATTTTCTTTTTATCAATTTCGTTTTGCTTCCTTTGCAGACAAATACCACGTTTGAAATAATTTCTTTTTCAAATTTAATGCATTTTTAAATATATTTATCACATTTTAAGTATTTAAAGAATATATAATATGCTAATTTATACATTCTTCCAATATTGTTAAAACAATTATTTAAAGACGATTTTTAATGCGAAATTTGTTTAGAATATTTTTGCGATAGGTATAACACAATTAGTTCCATATTTAATAAACTAAAAATCTCGATGTCGGTGATGATAAATATTTTAGTATTTCAGCAGTTAACATATTTCAATATATTTAGAACAAATCAAATATTAAAAGGATATATTATTTTGTTAATTTTTTATCATTTAAATTTTTTTTAAATAGAAAATGTAAATTTAAAAAAAATGTATTATTTCATAAATACAATAAATAAATAAGTAAATATACATAAATGTAAACAATAATCATTTTAAAAAGACGAGATATCAAGACATAAATTAGTTTGGATTTTCGTCAGCAGAAATATTCGAATAAAAATTGCGCAAAAACTATAAATTTTCACGCAATATTCGAAAATGAAAATGGAATTTATTAGGAAAATATCAAAAAGTTCAAAGATGCAGAATTCATAATTCTGCATACAACTTATAACGCGACAAATATATAAAATTTGTTAAAAAAAGGTAAAAGTGACAGGAGAGGACAGAACACCCATCTGCGGCTCTCAAATCGCGAACGCTACCACGGAGACCATGTCGAGGACTGCGGAGTAAAGGCATTTGAAATGCATGCTGAACTTTAACAAGAAATTTCTCGAAAACTAAAGCCCATTTGAAGGAAACCTTTGACCTGAATAGTTAGGGGTGGGATCCCTACAACATACTTTAAAATCATCAAAATCTGTGCGCATCATGTTTGGCGGTCTCCTTGTTAGTACTATAAAAATCTATAGGTCTTCCACAATCATAAAATACCTCTTAGAATTAAATGCTGCAATTTCTAATTCGTATTACTTGTTTCTTAATATAATATGTTTCATTTAATTATTTCTATCAAACGTTAGTGTATTTTCATTAGATATGTAATAGCCTATTTATGCAGAATGGGGTAATAGGGAAACTGGAAATATGAAAGAAACTTACTTTACCATAAACTAAAAGTTAACTTTAAAAAGAGAAACATCTAAACTGTAATGATAGACAAATATGGAAGTTAAGTATCAAGGTAAAACTTTGTTCTAAAGAAAACAACAACTTTGCGGTATTTTGTCTGAAAAAAAAATAAAAGAAAACTTCTATAGAGGTACAACAACGTACTGGCATTTCTTATGAAAGTGTTATATAAACAAAATAGAAAGTCTGTATATTTAAGAAGGATATGATTCCAATACCATAAAATGTAATACATTAAAAATTAAATAAACATGCGACTGTTCAGGATTATATATGATTATATGGGTTTTCCTCCCCAGTTTATCAATTAGCTCACTGTATTGCCTGCATCCTTTTGAGTTTTCAAGACATTTGACTGGTGCTCTGTAGTATTGACTACTAAATCATTACAAAAAAAACTTTCCTGTAGTTTGCGCATGCGCAGTTAAAATTTATTTCATACAAATACCCATATATCATCAAATGTTCAATATATTAATATTTTAATTGCAGCAAACTATTTATATTGTTCTTTGTCAAGTTTTCGGATAGTGGTGTTAAATTCGGTTGAAAACTCTGTATGCTATAAACAAAACATGTTTGAATTTTTCACAAAAACGTTAACAACGTCACGAATATACGTGCTATACTGACACAAATGCACACAAATGTTGAACAGGACCTACATAGTCATTTGCTATAGTGACAGACTATTTTGAGCATTTTCTGTTACTTGGTTGATCCCAAATATTATTTTATTATTAATATTTATTATCCCCTCCCTTAATTGTCCTCGCGACAAAATATTCGCTGAAAATTATGAAGTCAAACATTTTCTTTATATTCTTGAAGTTCAAGGACAATTATTTCAGAAGTTATTTGACAAAACGTCTAAAATCGAAAAAACCGGTCACTGCCCATGCACGCAATTTTTGGAATCAGTGTAGATATTTCAACTCAATTTTTGTTCCCCAGTACCTGTTATTGATGTCCAACATGAATTATGTACAAGTGACATCATATTATACATACATATATCATATTATACATACATATGTTTTAAATGTGTTACTTCTATTGCTACTTAACAATATGAACTGTGTGACTCAACAATACAATTAAGGGGTCAATTTATATAAAAATTCTGCTTGAAATAACTTTTTTTTTTTTTTTTAACAACAGAAAAATGTAAATATTTCTTTTCTTGTGCGATTATGAATATATAACAATGTTGAACGATAAATTAAAAAAATGTTCTTAATGCAAAAGAAAAAAATATATTGAATTCATATCAAGCATAATTCCTTGAAGGCTTTTATTCTATAGAAGCAATAAAGTTATGTTAGTAACAACATTAAATTTTTATAATATTATTGTAAATCAATATTTCTTATTTCTTTTCACCAGGTGAATAGAAAGTATTGCAGTAATGTCAATGCATAGTGTTGTAAGGCCGAAAACGTAATTGCATTAAATAAGTTGACAATTTTTCTCAAAGTAGTCTATAATTTAATCACTAAGCTTTTACGTAGAGAACACGTACTTAATTAAAATTATTTTCAACTCTTTTATCGAGTTGCTAAATTCTGAACTTAAAGGTTAAGTCTTATAAAGCGTGTGCTAATGATTTCACACTGTGGGTGGTTTCAATCTTTCGTCTTCAAAGCCGCTTCCTACAAGTAAACAAAATATGATTAAACTTTAAAAGTATTTAAAGTGGATCTCTATAAATTTAATTTAAAGTACCTGCTATTCATCAGGGAACAAAAGGGTTGCATGCGAACTAATTAATTTCCGTCTCCATTTAGCAACATTGCTGAAGAAGCGGAAATGTTTTATTATAAGCGTTGTTTACTGGAAGAAATACATTTGAATAAGGAGTATTTTGTTTGTCTTAAACTGTTATGATTTAGAAAATAACATCTAACGATAAACACGTGTAGATGTAAATTATATGTAATAAACGTTAAAGCACTAAAATAAAGTATAGGAATATAACTTGAAAGATTTATTTCAATACACTATTACATTTCAGATTAAATTTATTGCATTATGTATTTGCATGCCTGTGCAAAATAATAAATGATAAGGATTGCATATAAGATCACTTTTTTCAAAACTTTGCATATGTTTTTTTCTGCAAAACTGTGTGTTTTATAAATATTTGGAATAATTTATTGCTGAAAACTCATAATATAAGTTTATTCATAAGGATGTAAATGGATTTTAAACATATCTCATTTCAGCTTTTGTATCGTCTTATTCAGGTTCAGATCATTGAAATCATTAAGAATCAAATATTTTTATATCAGCAGCATTAACTTCATATATTTTTATTACACAGTGTTATTTAAAGAAAACCGCATTAAAATTTCAAATGAGTACAGTTGTATAAATAGTCTTTTTAAGTTTTGCGCAAGTAAGTATAATACTTTAAAAATAATAAGCTTTTAAATTTTTTGTAAGTTTTTATAATTTAAAAGTAACTTACTTCTGAAAGAACACATTACTCTGATTCATTTGTGAAAAAATCTTCCTTTCTCGCACATTTCACGAATTACGCTGCGTACACCATTTGTGTTCCAAGAACATTCATACGGTAAAAAAATATAAATTGGCTCTCTCTTCTTGCATGAAAATAACTATAGTATGTAGGGAAAAAAAGTTATTTAAATTCCCAAGATCCAAAGTTATTTAAGTTCGATTCGTTGCTTTCTGAATTTCATTTCTTTTTCTGATATAGAAGAGTTAAAACATATTTAAAAAATAATTTAAAATTTGATTTTAGATATCTAATTCAAGAAAATATAAAACAGGAAAAAAAATCTTATTATTATTTTTTGTTGTTTGTTTAACTATATTATTTTTAAATATTCAATAATATCAGATTTTTATTTAAAAATGTGAGTGATCTGTAACAGTTTTGCTGAAGTACTTCATTATAAAGTTGTAAATAAATGTTTTTAAAGCAGCTATATTTTAAAATGCTATACATTTTCTTTGTATAAAAATTGTTCTATTGTTTATAACGTTAATTGTACACTAAATGAACACCAAACGTTTTGATGTTTCATGATAATCTTTTCGTACGGATCAAATTTATATTATTCTTATACAGTTTTGGATTTAAATGATTTTTAAACAGTTAGCACCTTCCCATGCGTCTCGCTCACTGTTTTTAAAGGTGGAAATTAGCTCAATTGGCCTTCAAGTCAAAGGACAAAGAGCTGCCAGATTCCAGCCACGTACACACATGCGTCTACAGAAAGTAACGTTTCGGCCTCCCTTCAACGTAATGTTTCTATATAAATAATTCTACATCATCAATGCTATAATACTGTGCAGGTATATGGTACAGTCATAAAAGAACAGAAAAAGATCACTTCGTACATTTGAACCGCCAAATTGTGGCAGAGAAGAAAAAAACAAAAATAGCCATTCTATTGTATCTTCTTTTAATTCATGTTTTTAAAAAAAAAGCTAGGGGGAAATCTCCATATCAAAATTTTAACAAACTTTGAAATTTGCAATAGGGATATACAATTTTGACACAGTATTTAAATTCGTTGGTAAATTGTTCATTCGTATTCCAAACGGGCAGTCATTCGGGAAAGTAGTATAGGAGTTATGTAGATATAAATTTTGAAACTTCTGATGTTTTAATGATTTTAGAAATGGATTTATGCTACAGTTTTTATTTGTTACAATACATCGTTTATTCCAAATGGTATTTTCATAATATATACATTATAATATTAATTTTCTGTAAAAAAAATATAATTATGGCACTCCGGGAGTGCCGACAGAAGTGAAAACTTGAACAATTACGTGTGTATTTTTTGAACCGTCAGGAAACGTTTTATTGTGCAGGAGATACTTTTAAATGAAGTGTTTTTTAATTAATTATTATAAACTACTACTACAAAAATTATATTACAATTTTCATTTAATGCGCTATTGTACATGAAAAATAATGCATATTATTTTACATGCAAAAATTGCAATCTATTTCTTAAAACGTAAATTTACAAATAAATGAAATATAAAATTTAATTAATTGGTATTCTTTGAAATTAATACCGATGAAACTTACGAATTTTCATCCACAATTTAAACAACTCTCAATACATTCATCATTTCTTCCATGAGATTTAGTTTCATATCTTTTGTAATAACATTTATCTGCAAAATAGGGTTCCCACTTCCTATCACTCCAAAAATGACTTCTTTGCGGCCTGTCTTGTTTACGGTATTCGTGAACATTATGATTTTTTCTATCTTCATACTACGCGTATTCTTTGCGGTATCTATAATTTCTATCAACAAAATTTTCTTTTCTATAAAATGATTTCACTTCATTTCCGTATCGGTAACCACGTTTCTTAAAACTTTCGTGAAATATCTCATTATTTTCATTTTTTTATATTACTTCCGTCTATTTTTCTCGTGCTCGTTAAATTACAATATTTTCCGTGTTTTGTTATTTCATTTTCATCTTTTGATTTGGTCTCGCGAGTTGAGTCACTTTTATCTGTTTTCACCGCGCGCACTAAATTTATCTTGAAATTATTTTCTGAATAATTTTTATTCATAATACCAATCATTTCGCTCTCTGCGCGTGAACTATTTCCTTTTGATACTTTCGCTTCATTGTATGAATTGGCAACATATACAGAGGTACGAGTTGTAATTATGATTTCTTTACCAATTTGAATAATTGTGTTAAAATTAATCCAATATACAGAGGTGTCGGTAACAGTGTCGCGAATTCAATGGTTTTTTCCCATCTCAAAAAATGCCCGACGCGCCTAAAGAAGTTTTCAATTAAAAAAAAATATATGTGCAACTCTGACACGTAAATAAAATCTGTGAATAAGAAAGTTAACTGTATTGCTGAAATCTGCTTATTCTGGTGGGCCAGTATGCATCATTTGATTAGGTGTCAATTTGCAACAAGCTTTACGGGGTAAATTGGAAAAACAATTTGAAAAACATGTTTTCAAAATTAATACTAGTATGAAAACTTACACTAAAAATATCTTTCCATTTAAAAACTTTATGAAAAATGCTGCATAATAAAATATATTTAAACATTATATTAAAGAACATTTAATATAATAAAATCGCTTGTTAACTTTAAATTAAAGTAACTGCTAAAAGCGATAAAAAAATAACAGAAAAGGTTTAAAAATACCTTTTAATATAGATGACAAGTGGAAACACGAAAAAAACAAACAAACAGGAAGTGGTACTAGTTGTCGCCAAAAATTTGGGAAATTTCTCCTTTATGCATCGGCTGCTACAGAGTTGTTTTTCCTGTTTACAGAACTGACTTTGGAAAAGTAAAGTTTTTTTTTTCTTTTGAAAATTTAAAACAAATTTGTAACTTCAAATCTTATTATGTTTCTCATTCACCCATTAAACTACGACAAAAATTTCTCATTTAAATACTTTTTTTTTATTCTTAATTAAATTTTTATGCATTTGAAAACTGTTTAAAAAACAATCTTATACTTTACATAATCAAGATACATTTAGAACAGAAGGTTGTACGTTAGTAATCAGTGGTTTTAACTGTTGCTTGGAATATCCCTCGAGTATGAACATCAATTAGGTAAATAAGGTTTCCGCTTTGTTTAAGCCACTTATTCAAAAGCAGTACTTTCTAATCGCAACTATTGACAGTCATTTATTCTATTGTGTTCGCGTGAAGGAATTTTCGATGGAAACAATGGGAACGAAAACTGTTTAAGTTGAAAAAAAAGATTGTGAAAGTCTCAAAAGTGCGTTTACTCAAGTAATTATCAAGTGCATGAATAACCTTTATTGAGAGATTGTTAATTTTGCTGAGAAAGCGTTTTGTTATGTGGAATTAAACTTAAGCATTCTTCTGCTTTATTTTAAAATTAAGTTTTGATTTTGGTGAAAGGAAATATCGATGTATGTAATGGAATGATTTTCTGGATTTTCTTTTTTCTTTTAATTTTATCGAGTTTACGTTAAAATTTTGTTTAGTGAAATTTTAAAGATATCTGTGTTAGGATCAATAGAAGTTGATTGAATATGGATGAAAAAAAATGTTTTTACTTAAATCAAATGTGTTCTTTAATAAATATATTAATTTAAAACCAGATTTTATATTTTACTCGGGCGGCATTATATTTAAATGTAGACCAATAAGCAAAATGTAACAATAATAATAATAATAATAATAATAATAATAAACAGTTATAATGTCAGAATTTAATTTTCTTTTTAATTTATTTAAAAAAAAAAACATTTTTCGGTCATTTATACAATTTTTTAAATTTTATTTTCACATTAAATCTTGCAAGTACAATTTAAAAAGTTTTTAAAATTTATTAAACATTAAAAACGGAACTATTTATCTTCAACTGTATTTACAAGCCAGTGAAAATATTTTAACAAATCATTGCACTTCATCATTAGCAGATGTTTTGATATCCGAATCAATAGTTTATTGAGCCAACCATATGTATGAGTCAGATGGTAATAAAATTTTAGTAAAAATATAATATGAAATAATAAAAATCTGATCTTATTAATTACAAAAGTGAAAAATGCTTTATTAGCAGATTTTATTCACCCTCTAGAATGTTGACATAGAAGGAGATACAGCTTTATTTGTATAAAATTTTTAAATCTATTCTTACTCAATTTGTATTATAAATAAAATTTGCTTGTAAAGCAGTTTCGTAGCCCTTTTGCTTATTTATTTATTTTTTGTTAATTCTGTTTCTGCGTACATTTTGCGAAGCACATAAAATTATTTAAATAGAAGCTCAAATTCAATTTTTTCGTTTTTTATTTATTTATTGTTGTAGTCTAACGGTAACAAAATACAAAATAATTATTTTACACAATAAAGAATTGATTTTCGATACTTATAATTGCTATAAAAGTACGGAATATACAATGGATTTTTGTTTAAATAAATAACTATGTTTCAGACTTAGGTAACTGTAATCTAATTTTTCATGTACTTATTTTTAAAAAATTTCACAAATATCACAAGATATATTCGCATTAATTTCATTTTTAGATGATTTAAAACTATTTCATAATATATATATATATATATATATATATATATATATATATATATATATATATATATATATATGTTACCGTGAAAGACCGAAATTGGAGAATGTCGACTTTCACCGGTGAATGTCAACAAACACCAAATACGTCGGTGAAATATCGAATATTTCATTACATTCTTGTACATTTGGACCCTCTCCGGTGTATGTCGAAAATCACAGATATGCTCTGGTGGAGGTCGAAAAGAGAGGAGCTTGAATCTCTTTCTCCCTTGCGGTAGCTAGCGGGAAGGTGTGACGTCACGATCCGTACATTCAGGCCCGGAGAGAAGTGTTACTGACCTGCGCGCGCAGCGCGATCATCTAGAAGACCCTGAGCCAACAAAGAAACGACTGGCTGTTTCCCGCCAAATCCTTTGTTCTGGTGGAGTCAGTCAGCTTTGTCAGTCTTATGCAAGGTTTGATGGTGAGAGCAACGATACTCTAATCGATACTCTCAACGATACTCTTTTCCGATACTCTAATTTATACAGAATGGATACTGCAGTGAATTGTGATCTTTTTCTTGAAAATTTAAATACATTAATTGCGGGTAAACGAGAAGACAATTGTTTTTATTTTTCTCAAGAAAAGTACTCTAAAATATTTTCTGAAGTGGTTTCTGCTAAAAGTATGTGCAACACACCTTTGGTTTACAGGCGATTAGAACGTTTTGACGTGTTAAAAATTAATGATGAAGAGAAGTTAATTGTACCATTAATACCAGGAGAAACGAATATACAGTATTATGTTACCAATGAGGAATTGTTCAGTATACTATATGAAACTCACACCAGAATAGGCCACGGAAGAAGAACGCGTATGCTTAAAGAGTTGCAAAATAAATTCAAAAATATTACATATGAAGTTGTAATGTTGTATTTAAATTTATGCAAACAGTGTCAAATGAAACACTGTGCACCTAATAAAGGTATTGTTGTGAAACCAATGATCAGTTCTGAGTTAAACTCAAGATGGCAAGTTGATCTGATAGATCTGCAGTCAAACAGAGTTGGCGAATATAAGTTCATAATGGTGTATCAAGATCATTTAACTAAGTTTGTCCAGCTACGACCTTTGAAAACTAAGAGGGCGGAAGAAGTAGCGTATCACGTTCTTCCAATATTTTTAACATTTGGTGCTCCAGCAATATTGCAATCAGATAATGGTAGAGAATTCAGTAATCAAGTCATATCCGAAATATGCACTATGTGGAAAGATGTTAAGATAGTTCATGGAAAGCCTCGTCACAGTCAAATACAAAGCTCAGTTGAAAGGGCCAATCAGGATATACAGAATATGCTAACTGCATGGATGAACGATAACAATACAAATAAATGGTCAGAAGGTTTACCCTTTGTTTAATTTGCCAAGAACACTACATATCACGAAGGAATACGCCAAAGTCCTTATGAAGCCATGTTTGGCATTAAAGCGAAAAGAGGCATAGCATCGTCTTTTTTGCCTAGCGAACAAATCGCAAATATCGAAACAGAAGAACAACTTGAAAAAATTGCCAATACTTTTGAAACCGAAGAACAGCTTGAAGAAACTGGTAATACTTCTGAAAAAAATTTGAGCGGTGGTCATACCGAAAACCATATTCCAAAGAAAAATATTGAAGAGGACTTGCAATCTACCACGTCTTCACATCATGTTCTGACTGAAAAACACGAGTTAATTTCTATAAAAAGAGCGGCCGCGAAAGAGAATCTTCTACTACAAGCAACAAAAATGTTACGAAGCTCGCAAAAACAATTTCCTCCTGCTCAAATCGGTGATACTGTACGATTACAAGTCTTGATGTCGACCGTGGTCGTACAGATAACCGAAATGTGTTAGCGGTTGTTGTTGGAATAGAAGACTCCGACTTCTATAAACTTGCAAATGAAAATGGTACCCTCAATCAGCTTTACACACGTAAACATTTCGTAATTTGTAAAGAAAAGTTACTTTCCATAGATGAGATTTATTTTAAAGAAATTTCGCTAAGAGAAGCAGCTGCAGCAAATTCGAGAAGCGGTGGGTATGGCAATACATGCTGTAATTGCAAAAAGAAGTGTTCCACAAATAAATGCAGTTGTAAAAGCAAGGGCCTCTTGTGCAATTCAAAGTGTCATAATAGTTTAAGTTGTTGCAATAAATAAGATTTGAATCACATAATTTAGTAAGTTTTTTTACTATTATTTTATTTTGTCATTTAGAACGTAATGTATAATTAAGTAAGTTTTTAACTTCTATTATTTTCCTTTCTGATTTTGAATGTACTGTATAAATAGGTAAGTTTTTAACTTCTTTTATTTTCCTTTCTCATTTTGAATGTACTATGTGTTTTAAGTTCTTAGTCATTCCTCTCAGAAAGAGAAGCGAAAAATTAATCGCGACTGAATTACGGAAAAAAAATATAAATCTCGGACATGTTCAACATTCACCATTAGCACATGGTGAATGTCGACATTTACCGGTGTAAGTCAGAAATAAGGGTATTTAGCAAATATTTCGGACATACACCAAGCGACTATGTGTTTGTTGACATTCACCGGTGAAAGTCGACATTCTCCAGATTTCGGTGTTTCACCGTAACATATATATATATATTTCTAATTAAATATTTAAAGTTTATTTTAGTTTTAAAATGTCCTGCATTACAAATTAGTAAATTTTAAATGTATTTTTTTTTTTTTAATTTCACAACCACGTAAGCGTTTATTATGCTTGATATTATATATTTAATTTTTTATAACACTTAACTAATAGTACTACAGCTCAAATTTAATAAGATTGCACTTAAAAAGATGGCTTAGAAATTTAAAATAAATATTTTTTCTTCTCAAGTATTTTGTCTGCAAATTGAGTGCGAATAATCGATTATAAAAAAAACCTCGGGATTAGTCATTTTTTAAAATCAGATTTTAGATAGTGACGGGACACAGTAGTGCGTTGATTTTCTTTCGAAAGAGAAGCCAACGAATATATATATATATATATTCGTTGGCTTCTTATAATTTTCGATGAAAGAATAATAAAACTGTATGGGGAATATAAGAAATAGAATAAAAGAAAAATACTTATGAATTGTCATATAAATGATATTTATAGGGCAATTCCGTGCAGTTTTTTTTTTAAATACGTATAATCGTCCAAAAATATCTTTAAAAAGACTCCGATTTGCATCCCTAATTTCATGCATTTCGCCTTAAAGTTAATTTATTCATCTTAAGTATTTGTGTGAAGAGGAATATACATTATGTAATTACAAGAATATTTAATATTTAAATTAAAGTCTAATAATGCTTAAAGTGATAAAAACATAACACGGAATATTTAAAATACCTTTTTAATGTAGATTACATATTTTTCGTTCACACTATCGGTGACATCTTTGTATATAAGTGATAAATACAATATTCTCGCAATTTTTTTAAAATGGGAAACATAAACCATGAGATCGCATGTCCAAGGCTAGCAGGTGCTTAAATTGGCCAAACTGGAAAAACATCATCATCGTGAATGATGTGTAGACATCAAACATGACAGGAGAACCACGGCTTTAGCCAGACAATATAAAAAGGAGCAGTTGCAGATTGATTTCAAGACTAGTAAAATATTTTTTCAATCAAGAGCTTATTTTCCATCCATTATCCGTGAATCTATAGAAATATATTTGCGAAAAGATTGCATTTGCAACGAAGCCGCTTCCTTTGAATTAGCTAAAATTTGGCACGCGATGATCGATAGATTGAAAAAGCAATAAAAATAAAAACAAAATATAATTTTCACGTTTCCCAGATTGGCCAATTTAAGCACCTGCTAGCCTTAGACATGCGATCTAGTGGTTTATGTTTACCATTTTCAAAAATTTGCGAGAATATTGTATTTATCATTTAGATCCTAAGATGTCACTGATAGTGTGAACGAAACATATGTAATCTACATTAAAAAGGTATTTTAAATATTCCGTGTAAAGTTTTTTATCACTTTAAGCATTATTAGACTTTAATTTAAAGTTAACAAGTGATTGTATTATATTATTTATTTAATATTTATTCAAATATTAATTTTTGAATAGTTTTTATATAAAAATATATGGGATATGTAAAAAAATAAAATAATCGAAAAATAGAGAGGAAATACAATAAAAGTATTAAAATGTAACAATCCATATTCTGTAAAATTGTAACTGTGGAAAATATATAAAAGCATATAGTGTAGAAAAAGGCAGACGCATTTAAAACGATATTATTATTTATACAGCTAGATATTAGTCTGTACAGTGATGCTTTGCTTGAATTAGAGAACTTTCGCCGACCACATTTCAAGTGTGGATGAGACAGTACTTTTTGAGAACTGGAACTTTACTCATTTAACTCTGTTACAGATCATGTATATTTTGTCTAATTCTATGTGGTATTTCATTTCTAATATCATACATATTCTGCTCTATTCCTCCAATAAATAGCATGAATTTAAATTCTAAGAAAGCTGAAAGACTAAATACTTAACCCTTTTTTAAAAACAAATCGGCGTAGTAATATAAAGTGTAACAATATAAATCTGTTTATTATTACAATTATATTTGTCCTATAATGAATAATGTGCATTCTATGTTATTCTAATATGCTTTTGTGTATTTGAGAAATGGTCATTCACAGATAGGGGCCACTTATTTCCCCTTACCACCACACAACAGCTACATATTCTAGTACCTCGAATTTTTAGTCATTTGGGCTCTTTAAAGCGTTTTACAGTTGTTAATAAATTGATTTTCAGGTTCCGGATACAACTATGCTATATATTAAGTGCGGTACACAGCGAGACGATGTTTATATTATTTTAAATTGATATTTTCTTGTTTCTATTTACGTTCAACAGCAATTTAAGTATGCAAGATGTTCACAGTACTCCGATGCATATACGAAAAGACTAAAATGTCTTCCGTTGATTAAATACAGCTCTTTTTTACGTTTTGAAAAATATCTATCACTGTGTACGAACACCTTATATATACAATGCTGATACATTTCAATTCCATTAGAATATAGTAACATATTAAAGAATGGAAATGGTTGCCCTAAGAGTTTCGTGATGAAAACTTTTGGAGAAGTACGGGTTAAGTGCTTATTGAGCGCACTTTTTCTTAATTTGTATGTCATAGTTTACGATGATAACCAACATATGGAAGAAATTGTGATTTTTTTTATTATTTGAATAAATATCAGAGATTTTTAAATTGCACTGACAATGAAAACCATAAAATTGTGAGTTTACTTTATTGTGAGTTTAATTATTTTTGATCGAGTTTATTGCTACGTTTAAATTAATAAACAAATTTTATGTAAAACTGTTACAATTTTAGACCAACAGAATTGTGTATAGGGAAAAATGGGACACGTGTGAATAACATCCCTTTCAAAAATTATATTCAGAAAAATATCTTTTAAAATATGTCGGTAGTTGAAGGAAGATATAAACTATTGACAATTTTCAAAAGCATTATGACATAATGTAAATTAGATGAAGTATGCGTTGTTCACACGTGCCTCGTTCTCCACATGTGCGCCCTTTTCCCCTATATTAATTCATAATATTAAAATAAGAATTTTAACCATCAAGACATTAGTCTTACTTTTAATAATAATAAAAGAAATAAGTTGTGACATTTCTGCTAAAGTTTAAAAGGAATGCAAAACAAATATCACAGTCGATACATTCTGCATAAAACTGTAGGTGAAATTATCGATATTTAATCTTATTAATATTTACAAATCTCCCTATGCGTAGTATGTAACATAGATATTTATGTCGCATAAAACTTTTCTGCTTTCTGAGCTATTTTTAGTATTTGTTGTATTTTTTTTATATTTTATCCAATGCCTCAATTATCTCGGGGATATTTTTCATGAATTTGCGTTGGAGAGGTCCAACTGGCTTGGATTGATTTTAATGTTTACTACAATCTGAGGTTTTGTTTTGTTACAAATATTTTCAAAAATTAAAAAAGTTTTTAATATATGTGTTAGTTTTATTGTTACAAAAATTGATTACACATTAAGTGTGTTATTTTCGTATTTTCTTCGTGAATTCGTATTATTTTAAAATATCGAGTTCTTGTTAAGAACTTTCGGTTCTACTTTTTTTTTTGTTTTGCTGTCATTCATACTTGAAGCTCTATCAAATGATTGTTCCAGAATTTAATTAAATTTTTGTCCATTTGTTCGAAATAATTTTCGATATTTAGATGTGAATTTCCCTAATCATTTTATCTAAAATTTTAAGTCATAATTAAAAAAAAGTGGGAAATGTCTTGGGGATGTCTGATGAAAATTCTCAATTGCTCCCTGGTGCTTATGTCTATGGCAGGCATGTCAAACTCGTTTACCACAACATGCCAAATTAAGCATTATGTCCGCGGGCCACATAGAAAAAATAGATAATATTATTAACATTGCAAAGAATAAAATTTGTTTGTACAAAATGCAGCCATGTTAATGAAATATTCACACAAAGTTCCAAACTTATTATTGTACATAGTTTATTTTATTTTATTTTTCGAAAAAATACTCAAAATTTTTTTTTCATCAGCCAAGTCTATAAAATTAAAATTTTTAAATTGTATTTATTTTAAAAATTGATTGTACACGCTGGCCTGTTAATCTTGATCTAGCAAAAGCATAGCTATCAATCTTCCATGTTTACTTCCATTTTTATTTAATAAATTGTGTTTTGGATCTATCCGATACTTATATGGTTTTATTAATTAAATACATTTTATGGTTCAAATTATGTTTATTTGACATCAAAAATAATAAAAGGTTGCACACTATACTTTAAAATATTGCTCAATTGATTAATAGTTACAGAAATTTGGAAACCCCATATCAACATATTTTCACTCTAAATCGCACTGAATTTTGATTAACTGGAGTAATAGATTCTGCACAATAATTTCAACATCAATCATTAGAGGTGAAGTAAACAAATTAAACTGATTTTCATATTTCTTGAAATCAAAAATTCTTCTTTAGGATTCATTTTTTAATATATTAGGGGAGAGGGGGAGGGGGCACGTTTGAACTGGGGGGCCCTTTGAACTAGGGGCACCTTTGAACACTGTAAATATTTTCCTTGGAATAAATTATATTTTTGAAATATAGATGTCAGGACATTACTGCTGCTTCAATTCAACAAAGATACAAAGCTTTACCATTTTGCACGAACACCACTGTTTATGCAAGGTATGTATTTTTATCTTTCTTCAATCTAAACTTAAGAAAATAAAGTTGTAAGCTTTTTATTGACAATCTTGTATCCCTAAACTTTTAATTGATTGTTCTATATTTAAATAAAAATGTTAGCTTTAGCTTATAAGCTTTTTTTAAATTCAAATTCTTAAGCCTAATTGAGTAAATAGTTGTAATGCTAAAGATGATGTGATGGAGAACCATTTAACAGAAAAGTTGGGGCAACATTGAACAAGTAAAACTATGAAGTAAAGAGTTATGGATGTATCTAAATATTATTATTTTTGGATTTTTTTTAGAAAATGTGAAAATTAAGAGATTAATTAAGAATTATTATACTTAATATGTAAGTTGTACTGATACAAGGCTGCCAACTACTACACATTTGGTGTAGAAATAACACTTTTTTGTCAAGTGTTTTTTTAACATGAGATATTCTTGTTTTGTCATATATTTTGATTCTTTTTCATTTTTAAATAATTAAATTTTATTATGTATTAAAATGTATATTATATTGTGCAGGGCTTTGTATATTGCATGAAATATTTTAAATAAAATATTCAGTTTAGTTTTGGTTATAGCCAAATTTTTATCTTTTCATGCAGTTTATTTTAATTAAAAATGTCTATTCACTCTACAAGATTAAAAGTTGATTATAGGTTTAAGTATAAAAAAACCAATTTTGAAACTTTGCATAGTTGTATAAGGGTTTTATATTTTTATTTGTGAACTTTTTCTTTATGTTGTGTGATATTTTAATGTGTTTCATAAAAACGCTAATAATTCGATAAAAAATTTAATTTCAGTAAAATGCATTTAATTTTATTCTGAATAACGTATATTTCTTGAAGATATGCAGTTTTTCATAAAAACTCTCAATATTTTCATATTTTATTTATTTGTTCAAAGGTGCCCCTAGCTTGTTCAAAGGTACCCCTAAATGGGTCAGGTTTGAACAGATATCTCTAAGCTTTTTCAAGTCTCACAACGAATGTAAATC
This sequence comes from Maratus michaelseni, assembly GCA_963931845.1. Lineage (NCBI taxonomy): Eukaryota > Metazoa > Arthropoda > Arachnida > Araneae > Salticidae > Maratus > Maratus michaelseni. The sequence goes on from OZ007589.1 coordinate 414,171,995, forward strand.
ATTTGATAGGAAAACTTTAAATTTTTGGCTCATATGATGAAGAAATACTTTGTTTTTCTCATGTAATATTTAAAATGCAATAAATATAATTCAAGTATGAAATATGTTGATTTTCTAAAAAAAATTTTCAAACCTGCCCCCCTCTCCCCTATTTGAAATTTCCACTCTGATGATTTTTGTAATAATGCCGGGCAATATTTAAAATGAAATACATTTTCTTTTTGAAAATTATTTTGTCAAAGTAATAAATTCTATTTGAAAACGCTATTGCAACCAAATAACATGATAACATTATGAAATTTGCTTTGAAATTGAAGTTTACATAGGTGCCTACTAATTTCAAATGAAAACTTTTAAGTACTTCGTCTATTGGTGGTCTTTTAATGATACACATTCAAAATTTGTCAATTGAAAATTAAAATTTTAACCTTGTTTAACAGTTTGAAATTAACAACTAAAACTTTATGATGGAAAGTCATCAAATATCTTAATAAAAAGGCAAATCTGTTTATCTCCATAATCAATATTTCCAAGATATTTTCTAGATATGCGATGATTAAACATGTGCATACGAATATAATATAAGTTTATAAGCACTATAAGTTTTTAAGCCTTTATCCAGCTTTTACAAATTGATCCTGCTATATATATATAAATATTTCTAGCAATGGTATACGTATGTCTATAGTTGTAGTATTTTCAAGTTTCTTTAATTTCTCTCGACATCATTTCTTCAATTTCGTAAAGCATGACTTCCACTCGCGGGATAATTAGTGTAATAAAGACAATACTTAGTTTTTTAAAGCAAATGTATTTTGTTCAATAGGCTTCGTGATAGCGCTTTGATTCTCTTTCAAGAAGTATCACTTTCAATTCTGACAGTTTATCTTTACGATGTATAGCCAGATTTTTGTGAGTTTTCTTTATACTTTGTTCTGTAGCACTTCTTAATGTCACATTCTCTCCAAACTCCAATTGTCTACTTATAAAACATAACATTTCAGATTCCTTTGAACGTAATTGAATTGTAAATCAACTTTAAAAAAATCTGTAATGTTCATCTCCAGTTTATCTTATTTATTCCTTGTGGTAAAGAGCTTTAACACATATTTATATACATATATAAATCCAGGGATCTTTGAGAGTATTTAAATAAAATATGTGCATATCAATGTTTTATTCAATGACACAATTACTAACCTAAGTAATGAAAATAATTAAAGAGCTTAAATAAAAAATCCATACGTTCGACTACAGCCCAAGGAAGTGAGGAACTTCTCCAAGTGAAGAACGGCTCGTCTTGCATAGAGTCCTTAATTGTGAAGACGCATCTGCACCGTAGTAAAATATATTGTCATCCCTGGTGCCTTACGATGATCTGAAATGAGCTGAACCACAGTAGTGAATCGCCTCGTTCGGATCAAAAGAGCTAGAAATTGATCTTGTGAAGGGGTTGTAACACATGAGTGGTCTAGAACAAGTATTCTTGATACTGAATTTTCGTATTCAAATTGTTCCCAAAGTCTTTGGACCAGATTACGAGACACATTATGATATCTACCAGAATCAACTTGTGATAACTCCATTTCCACCCATCCGATTGCCCGCCATCTTAACTAATCAGATAAACGTCATCTCCTACATATGGACAACACTATTTTAGGACCAACAATTGAAGATCAACAAGCATGAAAAAAATCCCACACAAATTTACAAAAGTGGGATATTCCCAGTTTTCCCACCTGCCATATAAGTGTACAATTCTTTTAAAAAATCAGAGATGGGTATAATTGTTGCATGGTTTTATTGAAGTTACTTAAGATATTCATATAAACCATATTTTGTACTTTTATTTTCATTCTTTTAAATATGAGTGTCAAAAAACTGGTTGTACCTTAACTCTTGGAAGCCAGTGTATATTTTTCAATTAGAATACTTACAGCAATATTTTGCTAAAGTTTCCCTAAAACAAATTAGATCCTTTACATAAACATATTTTTTCTTGCTTTTAAACTGCGTGAAAGTTTTCAATTTTTTCATAATGCGAAGAACTTTTACTCAGGGTTTAAATAAAAAAATGTTCAACTCAGTGGGAGCTCAACAATCAATAACACAACTAATGACTTCTAAAACTATCATTTTAACAACGACTAATCTTTTTATTTTAGGCTGTCCATCTTTTCAAAATGCAGTCACATAGCTTTTCCATGGAAAAACTAAAGAAAAAGATTAAGAAATAAAACAAAACAATCTAATATAACTATCTCTATTTTGTATCTCTATATTATAATATAAGTATCTCTATATTATAATATAAGTATCTCTATGTTACAATATAAGTATCTCTATTTGGAGCTGTCTGTAGCTTGTGGAATGAAACCAAAATCAGTGTACTTACTATCCAAGAAGGGGGAAGAAGAATAGGACAATAAAAAATAATTACAATAATTTGCGAAAGATAGCGCTTTTGAGTTTGAAATGTAATGTGTAATATTGTGCACCGTGGAGGTGTCACAAACCTCAATGACTTTATCGCATATCACAACAGGTGCGAAACATTACTCCTGATATTCAAATTTTAATTGCTTAATAGGCGTATAGCCAACATAGTGAAAAAGTACCCAAGCCGGTACTCGAACCCGGGTCATCAGATTCGCGCACTGACGTTCTACCAACTGAACCACTTGGGAACGATACTCAGCCGATGCTGGATTTTCTTTGATTTCGTGTTTGCCCCAGGGTTGGCGGCTCACGGAAAATATTTCATCTTGTGCTGCATTTGTAGCCTTGCCAACACGTTATGGTGAAAAAGTTCCAGGCTGAGTATCGTTCCCAAGTGGTTCAGTTGGTAGAACGTCAGTGCGCTAATATGATGACCCGGTTTCGAGTCCCGGCTTGGGTTCTTTTTCACTATTTTGGCTATACGCCTATTAAGCAATTAAAATTTGAATATTATGAATGCAAGGCGTGACAAATTTTCTCTGGAAAAATTTCCAAGTATTAAATATGATCACTCCTGATGCGTTACATTCCGCAGATGAGCACGTTGTGCACCGCCTGGATTTTGTCTCTCCAGCACAATGGTCATGTGGAACCTGAACATTATCGGCACGACCATGCGAAATCGTAACCACATTCACTGTGACATTTTTCTATAAATTAGGTGTGCAATCCGGTTTGACGCCTTAATTCTTTACACATTACATTTCACACTGAGTAGCGCCATCTGTCGGTGATTATTGCAATTTTTTATATTATTATTTCATTTTTCTTCCCCTTTCTTGAATAGTAAGTGTACCGATTTTGGTTTCATTTGGGTTATTCCTTCGAGTTACAGACAGCTCCAAGTAGAGATACTTATATTATAACCACCCTTTATAAGGGCAATTGTATCGTTACTTTTAGGATTTATTTCAAATTACTACATTAAATCCAGAAATACTCAAATAAATATTAAACTAACGCAAAATTTTATTAAACAATATTTAATGCGTTCTTTTTTCATTTACTACTGCTTTTTATATATTTATATGTGCAGTTATATAGTGCAATTGTCATTTTTACTGAAAAATAGAAGACAATAACACTTATTAAGCTAGCTGGAAAAATTTTAACAATATTTTGTCTTCTAATTTAGTTAAATTGCACTAGCATGAAATTAATTTGAATTCATGTAAACATTAATATTTATGTCAGCTAAGGGAGATCATTCAGAATCACTATGGATATATTAAATTGGTATTATGTGCAAAAGTGCAAATTAATTGTGAAATTATATTCAGCACGAAAGGATTTGATATGTAAATACTTATCTAGTATGATAAAGGGAACAGATTATCATTGTATAGTAATGTAAAAGTTAGTTTATTATTGATATTTCAAAAAATGGGTTGAAATAATTAATTTATTTGTGTTTCTTAAAGAAAATGCGATATAATCTCATCTTCTATTTTCTATCAATAGTTGTATTTTTAAGAACTTATACTTCGGATCTAAAAGTAGTGGTAGCAGTTAGCAATTCATAGAAAACACTCGATATTTTGTATAAAAATAAGCAATTTGATCATTCTAAAATAACATATGCTGGACGACAAGACTACTTACTACATAAACCTTTTCGTAAAATGACAAATATTTTAATATGAAAAAACATTTCGTTATTCTAGGGTTTTCAACCTTTCTTGTTGAATGACTGCATCAATAAATTCTCAAATAAATTCCCTCTCTATTATTTTTGATTTACTAATGCTATTTATTTAGTTATGTGTGCAGTTATGTAGTGCAATTGTCATTTTTGCTGAAAAATAGAAGAAAATAACACTTATTAAGTTAACTGGAAAAAATTAAAAAAAATTTTGTCTTCTAATTTAATTAAAATGGATTAGCATAAAAGAAATTTGAATTCATGTAAACATTAATATTTATGTCAGCATATCTAGTTCAGCATCACTATGGATATATAAAATTGGTATTATGTGCAAAAGTGTAAATTCATTGTGAAATTATATTCAGCATGACTAGATTTGATATGTAAATACCTATCTAGTATGATAACGGGAACAGGTTATCATTGAATAGTAATGTGAAAGTTAGTTTATTATTGATATTTCAAAAAATGGGATGAATTACTTAATTCATTTGTGTTAATTAAAGAAAATGCGATATTTTTTATCAAGAATTGTATTTTTAAGAACTTCGTATCTAAAAGTAGTGGTAGCAGTTAGCAGTTCATAGAACACACTCGATATTTTGAATAAAAGTAAGCAAATTGATCACTTTCTAAAATGCTGGAGGACAAGACTACTTACTACATAAACTTTTTCGTAAAATGACTTAAATATTTTAATATGAAAAATCATTTCCTTTATACTAGGGTTTTCAATCTGGCTACATCAACATGGCTACATCATTTAATGGCTACATCAACAAATTCTCAAAGTCCCTCAGGCCTTCCATAAGTTGATTAAATTAGCTTATGCAATAAATCTATGCATTCCTAGGTTAAAAACAAGGGGTAGGTTGTATGAAAATACTGCGAAATCGCAGGATATTAATTTTTTCTTAATTCATAAAAAAGTTTACGTGTTTATGTATATATTCAAATTTCTCACCAGACATTATATGCAACTATCTCATTTGATACTAGTCGTTAGTTTTTTAGAGCATTTGAAAATTGCTCTTTATTTAAGTGTAAGGTGGCTGGGTGGCTGTTGGCTAACACCTTAATTTTTTTTAAATTTTTGCTGTTTTGTTTTTATTTAAAACGAGCTTTTAATTTAAAATTTTTATGTAAATTTGAAATTTTATATATAAATTATTAATTACAGGTTATTATTTTTTAGACATTGATTTAATTTAATAATTAGAAACAATTAGTTATTAATTTTAACCAGAGTGCTGCTTTTTTTTTTCATGACTTCTTAATATTTTGATAAGTTACTTGCATTTCTCGTATGTGTGAAGTTGCTACCTAACTGAAGTACCAATAGAACAGTCTACATCGTTTCATTGTTCCATAATAGCAGTATAAATAGTAGTATATTATAAAAATAATAAAAATTATTTATCCAGTAGCTTTCAAAACAAAGAATGATACTAATAACTCGGTGTTTTCCTACCGTATCCTATTTATAATTGAAAAGCAACCAACGGGAAGTTTCAGCATAAGTGGCATTACCTGTCCATCAAAATTCAAGCTTTTTATGGCAAAATGCACTTCGGCGGAATTTGTGTTGATATGGAAAAAGACTATGTGCACCAAGTGTTTTTTTTTCATTGCTTTCTTGGTCATTTTCTATCTAAAAAATGAATTAGACGCTTCGAAAGTCTTTTTGATGCCCTGGAATTTTTTTTATAAATATTCGAAATGAAACATCGGGATACTAAAATGCTCTTGGAGGATGGCCCATGGCCTCCCGAGAAACTGTTTGAAATCTAGTTTATCTAGTTATGCACGTTTATACTTTGTAACAGACGTGTCGCTATTAGTGATAGTGAACAATGCTAGTCAGTCGTAAGAGAGCACAAGACGTGTAAAATTCAAAGTCGAGTTTATTAAAAACTTAAGTGGGATAGAATTTTGAGACACTAATAATTTTCTTTATGTCAAAAGAATTCAGCTCCCCCGAAACTTCACTCAGCAAAAATACAGATTCAAATATCAATTATAAAGAACTCAAAACGTAACTTACAACTTTGAAGATACAGCAAGTCAAGATACATCCAACAAAGATTTAATGTCCGCTTCTACAAGCTAGTCGAACTCTGATGGCAAGAAGTCCACCTAGGTTACTACTGAAAATGGCGCTCCGTGATCACCGAATTAACTTTATTTTCAATTAGCACGAAATAACGTAATATACGCATACCAACTGCTATCCTCCTTTCTCAGCTTCGGATAGTTGAGCACAATAGCCGGATCTAACATCAGCTCGCAGGGAGGAGAAACTCGATCCAAGTTCCACTTTTCCAACACATTCCAGTGCTTAAATACTAACACATCGATTGACCAGACGTAGAAATTTGCATAAATATCGATACGAAGCAAAAACTCTCAAGTTCCGAGGTTTTCACACTCATTCGTAGAAAGTTACAGAATGATAGCCTTTAACACGTTTACGCACACTGACAATTAGTGGACAAAAACTACGTTCACAATCAAATCTTCGCCTACTCTTATGATCAGAGTAGTCGATACATCATAACTTTGGCGAATTTTAATACACTTTTATGAGTCACACGAACTCATTTCCCTCCAGAAGCATTTTTAATTATGTTGCAAATGTTTACCATGCAGTGTCTCATAAATGTACTGATATTTACGAAGTGTTATGGAACTTTATGGATCCTGTGTAAAATATAATGATATCAAATGACGTGGTATTATCCTAAGAGACCCTAGTTTCCTATGATAAACTTGTTTGTTGTTGTGTGCTCTACTCTTATCCAAGTTACTACTCGAAGTTTGGGAATACTCTGGATAAATGTTTAAATAGATAGAGCAAAAATATCTTAAGGATGTTGGTCGGTGAAGTCTCCGATTTTATCTGTCCAATTTTAAACTTATGTGCATATAATGAATTCATATTTTTAAAATAACTCCTCAGAAAATTAATATTTTGAACACATTTTACTGTATAATGTTCTGAAAAGACGTTTCTTTCTTTTCTTAGTTTATAAAATATTTCTATACTATATGCTTAATTTAATATTTAATGTGTTAATATCTTAGCGAAGCTGCCCAATAGTTATTTCAGTTCATTCATATTTTCGCGTTATTAAAGTATATTTAGAAATTTTCACTGTTGTTTAATTACGCTAACAGTGATGCATTTTTTCCTTAATTTGTATAACATTTGTACTTTTTCTGTTATTTCTATAATTATTCCTTTTGTGAGTCCTACTATATATATTTTAATTATAAACAATTTTTTATATTTATTTTCTTCTATTTCAGATGATTCTTTTTTATCTATTTTACTTTTATCCGATTTTAATATATGAAAAAAATGTTGATGTTATTTTAAAAGAATATTTGTATTATACCTCAACGTTTCAGTTTTAGTTTCATTAATATGCCTTTATGAAAATCTATCAGCATAGCAGCTTTTCAGTGTTTGGGTTTCTTTTATTTAATAAATTTTAAAAATAAATTCTTTGTATATTTTGTTTATTATTCTTTAATATTAAGCACCCTGTTCTGACCCATGTTTCTTTCTTCTTCGGTATGGTGTCTTTTCAACAGATTTTAATAGCTTTGTGGCTGTTTACATATATAACATAAAAACAATACACACTTCAAATACTTCTTTGAATAACAATTAATACTACTAATGGGACGATATGAAGTACATAATATATTTAATTCGAAACTATTTACAATTTAAAAGAATTTGGATTATCCGTAGAATGATACCTTCAATTATTATATTAATTGTACAATTACTCACAAATAATACGAGGGCAATCCAGAAAGTAAGTTCCGTTAAGCAATTAAACAAAATAAAACGATCATTAGAAAATCACTGTTATTGCATAACGAAGTACAATGCTTAGATTATTTTTTAACATAGTTGCCACCATCGTTGACGCATTTATCATTGTGGGGCACGAGCTTTTGTATGTCCACGTCGTAGAAAGATGCCGCCAGCAATTCCAACAATGTGTTAACAGTGTTTTTTAATGTTGTAAGACAGTGTCGTAATGGTGAATCTTCGGTAATTCTTAATCTTCTCTTCAACTTCTGTAAACAAATCATCGTTAGTCAGAGAAGGCCGTCAATTTTCGTGAACGGTTTCACGTCCTTGATTTAAACTTCGCAACTACCTTCTTACCATTGAATCACTCATCACGTTTTGTTCATAAGCTCCACAAACTTGTCTGTGAATTTCAATTGGTCAAGTGTTCCCAGCATTCTGAAAGTGGATGACAGACCGTAACTCGCATGCGGCGGAATGTTAAAATATTTTCGACATTTTAAACGCTCAACATGAAGCCGATTCAATACTCAGCTATCTACAAATATATTCACTTGTTTACCAATGAGTCAGCAAAGCGGACGTGCATTCGTGAAATCAAGAACGCAGCGCTTTCGCGGCAAAAATTTTAAACGGAACTTATTTACTGGATTGCCCTCGTAATAATAAAACATACAAAATTTACAAACTTCTTATTGCATACACAATATTATGTTATAAACAGTAAGTTTAATTTAAAGAAAATAATGAATTTTCTGACTTTATATAAAGCATTGAGCATAAAATTGAAATTTCTACCAGCTTGAGCTTTAACGATTTTAAAAATCATTAAATTTACAATTTTCCTTTTCTGGACATATTACATATATATCTTGAAATGCTTTCTCAGCACTTTTCTGTTTTATGAACTTAGATGTTATTTTGTTACAGATTTTTTTTCTCGCTACACTCATAGTTAAAAAAAAGTACGAGCTCTATACTTCAAAATAGTATTAAAAATTTACAAGTATCTGGAGGCTTTTTAAATAATACTATATTCCAGCTAAAATCGAAAATGACATGTGAAACTACACATTTAATTAGAAATGATTTGCAATCGGTACCATTTTCAATCGCCCAAGGAGTAATAATATCTTTAATGAGGAAACTAATTGTATAAGGCATACATGAGAATAGCGTAATCTTTTCCACATAATAAATTTAAAATACTTCTAAAAGATATTCATAACAGTTTATCGCTTATATTGAACTATGCTTTAAATAATAAGTTACTTAAGAATAATAAATTACTTAAAATAAATGAAGAATAAGTGTTTGCACAAAAACATGGTTCTGAAATTTAAATTTCGAGAGTTTCAAGCTTTGAAATTTTTGAATTCATATTCATTCACTTCTGCGAGTTATAAAAATGTGTTCTGCTAAAATGGATAATTTCTTTATTCGGTTTTCTATTATAGTTTTTGCAAGATCCGAAGTAAAAAAGAATTTGTTTTGGATAAAATATAGATTTATATATGTATATATATCAGTACAAAAACCCTTAACGGGTTAAAAATTGTGACGCAGCACTTTCTTTTGGCTCTAAGAATTTCAAATATGGGTCTTAAAAGTAATGATATCAAATTTGAGTGACGCTATGTTAATTTTTTTTAAATCATCATTTTCTTTTTAGTTTTATTTATATTCACAGGTGCAATTATTATCTTAACATGAAAATAATATAAAATTTATTCGCTAAAGCTTTTTCATTCAGATCTCTCAGGAATTCAAAATATGGGTTTTAAAAGAAATTATATCAAAATTTGAGTGACACCTTGACGTGAATTTAATAGGATTGTTTTAAATTTAAATTTAAATTATTTTTCGTTTGTCTTCTAAAGTATATTTACACATACAAACAATACTTTTAATTTTTCAATACACTGTTAAATATATTACTTTCACTGAGCCTATATTATGTATTGAAATGTATTTATTTCAATAGACTGATTCATGTTTTGTGCCACGGTATCCAAAATCATAAGTAAAATTTATGTAAATGATTAATTTGCGTCATAGTATCCAAACAAAGGAAAATGTATGCAAGTGGATACTATGACGCAAATTAATCATTTACATAAATTTTACTTATGATTTTGGATACCGTGGCACAAAACATGAATCAGTCTATTGAAATAAATACATTTCAATACATAATATAGGCTCAGTGAAAGTAATATATTTAACAGTGTATTGAAAAATTAAAAGTATTGTTTGTATGTGTAAATATACTTTAGAAGACAAACGAAAAATAATTTAAATTTAAATTTAAAACAATCCTATTAAATTCACGTCAAGGTGTCACTCAAATTTTGATATAATTTCTTTTAAAACCCATATTTTGAATTCCTGAGAGATCTGAATGAAAAAGCTTTAGCGAATAAATTTTATATTATTTTCATGTTAAGATAATAATTGCACCTGTGAATATAAATAAAACTAAAAAGAAAATGATGATTTAAAAAAAATTAACATAGCGTCACTCAAATTTGATATCATTAGTTTTAAGACCCATATTTGAAATTCTTAGAGCCAAAAGAAAGTGCTGCGTCACAACTTTTAACCCGTTAAGGGTTTTTGTACTGATATCATTACTTTTAAGCGGTTATTGATGAAAATTTCTTTCAGTCGCAATTAAGCATTAGGGTATAAATTTATAAGAATAAAACTTAGTGGCTTCGCCCGCTAGTGGGCCTTCAATTTAAATCTGGGCCTCGAATCTAACTGAATTCTCCATTTGTATGACAATCCCTTAATTTCCACATGGAATAGTATAAACCTATAACCGAACGAACCACCAACCCAGGTCCCTGCTGCCACCGGCACCGTATACCGGTCGTGCTATGCATGCACCGGATAATACCTTAATTTACACATCGAATAGTATAAAGCTCTAACCGCACGAACCTCCGGCTCAGGTTCCCGCTGCCTGCGGCACCGTATAGCTGCCGTGCTGAATAATAAGATTAAGTGGTCACAGACCTTTTAAACAATATATCACATGAGGGGTGTGTGCAAAATTTTAAAAAGTACCCTCCTTGTGGGGGGCAAAGTGGGGGGGGATGGATACTGGAGATGCATAATATGACTAAGTGGTCACAGACCTTTCCAACAATATATCACGAGGAGTGTCAGCAAAATTTAAAAAGTGCCCCCCTGGAGGGGGCAAAGTGGGGGGATGGACACCAGAGGTGCATAATCTAACTAAGTGGACACAGACCTTTCCAACGATATATCACATGAGGGGTTGTGCAAAATTTCAAAAAGTACCCCGTTGGGGAGGGGGGCAAAGTGGGGGTACGGACACAGGAGATGCATAATATGATTAAACAGTCACAGACCTTTCCAACAATATATCACATGAAGGGAGTGTGCAAAATTTTAAAAAAGTACCCGCCTTGGGGGGCAAAGTGGGGGGATGGACACCAGAGATGCATAATATGACTAAGCAGTCACAGACCTTTCCAACGATATATCACATGAGGGGTTGTGCAAAATTTGAGAAAGTACCCCCTTGGGGGGCAAAGTGGGGGTGTGGACACAGAAGATGCATAATATGATTAAACAGTCTCGGACATTTCCAACAATATATCACATGAAGGGTGTGTGCAAAATTTTAAAAAGTACCCGCCTTGGGGGGGCAAAGTGGGGGGATGGACACCAGAGATGCATAATATGACTAAGCGGTCACAGACCTTTCCAACGATATATCACATGAAGGGTTGTGCAAATTTTCAAAAAGTACCCTCTTGGGGGGGCAAAGTGGGGGTGTGAACACAGGACATGCAGAATATGATTAAACAGTCTCAGACCTTTCCAACAATATATCACATGAAGGGTGTGTGCAAAATTTTAAAAAGTACCCGCCTAGGGGGGGGGGGCAAAGTGGGGGGATGGACACCAGAGATGCATAATATGACTAAGCGGTCACAGACCTTTCCAACGATATATCACATGAGGGGTTGTGCAAAATTTCAAAAAGTACCCTCTTGGGGGGGCAAAGTGGGGGTGTGAACACAGGAGATGCAGAATATGATTAAACAGTCTCAGACCTTTCCAACAATATATCACATGAAGGGTGTGTGCAAAATTTTAAAAAGTACCCGCCTTGGGGGGGCAAAGTGGGGGGATGGACACCAGAGATGCATAATATGACTAAGCGGTCACAGACCTTTCCAACAATATATCACATGAGGGGTTGTGCAAAATTTCAAAAAGTACCCTCTTGGGGGGGCAAAGTGGGGGTGTGAACACAGGAGATGCAGAATATGATTAAACAGTCTCAGACCTTTCCAACAATATATCACATGAAGGGTGTGTGCAAAATTTAAAAAAGTACCCGCCTTGGTGGGGCAAAGTGGGGGGATGGACACCAGAGATGCATAATATGACTAAGCAGTCACAGACCTTTCCAACGATATATCACATGAGGGGTTGTGCAAAATATCAGAAAGTACCCCCTTGGGGGGGCAAAGTGGGGGTGTGGACGCAGGAGATGCATAACATGACTAAGCAGTCACAGACCTTTCCAACGATATATCACATGAGGGGTTGTGCAAAATTTCAAAAAGTACCCTCTTGGGGGGGCAAAGTGGGGGTGTGAACACAGGAGATGCAGAATATGATTAAACAGTCTCAGATCTTTCCAACAATATATCACATGAAGGGTGTGTGCAAAATTTTAAAAAGTACCCGCCTTGGGGGTCAAAATGGGGGGATGGACCCAAGAGATGCATAATATGACTAAGCGGTCACAGACCTTTCCAACGATATATCACATGAGAGGTTGTGTAAAATATCAGAAAGTACCTCCTTGGGGGGGCAAAGTGGGGGTGTGGACACAGGAGATGCATAATATGATTAAACAGTCACAGACCTTTCCAACAATATATCACATGAAGGGTTGTGCAAAATTTCAAAAAAGTACCCTCTTGGGGGGGCAAAGTGGGGGGATGGACACCAGAGATGCATAATATGACTAAGCAGTCACAGACCTTTCCAACGATATATCACATGAGGGGTTATGCAAAATTTCAAAAAGTACCCTCTTGGGGGGGGCAAAATGGGGGTGTGAACACAGGAGATGCAGAATATGATTAAACAGTCTCAGACCTTTCCAACAATATATCACATGAGGGGTTGTGCAAAATTTCAAAAAGTACCCTCTTGGGGGGGGCAAAGTGGGGGTGTGAACACAGGAGATGCAGAATATGATTAAACAGTCTCAGACCTTTCCAACAATATATCACATGAAGGGTGTGTGCAAAATTTAAAAAAGTACCCGCCTTGGTGGGGCAAAGTGGGGGGATGGACACCAGAGATGCATAATATGACTAAGCGGTCACAGACCTTTCCAACGATATATCACATGAGGGGTTGTGCAAAATATCAGAAAGTAACCCCTTGGGGGGGCAAAGTGGGGGTGTGGACACAGGAGATGCATAACATAACTAAGCAGTCACAGACCTTAACAACGATATATCACATGAGCGGTTGTGCAAAATTTCAAAAAGTACCCTCTTGGGGGGGCAAAGTGGGGGTGTGAACACAGGAGATGCAGAATATGATTAAACAGTCTCAGATCTTTCCAACAATATATCACATGAAGGGTGTGTGCAAAATTTTAAAAAGTACCCGCCTTGGGGGTCAAAATGGGGGGATGGACCCAAGAGATGCATAATATGACTAAGCGGTCACAGACCTTTCCAACGATATATCACATGAGAGGTTGTGCAAAATATCAGAAAGTACCTCCTTGGGGGGGCAAAGTGGGGGTGTGGACACAGGAGATGCATAATATGATTAAACAGTCACAGACCTTTCCAACAATATATCACATGAAGTGTTGTGCAAAATTTCAAAAAGTACCCTCTTGGGGGGGCAAATTGGGGGGATGGACACCAGAGATGCATAATATGACTAAGCAGTCACAGACCTTTCCAACGATATATCACATGAGGGGTTATGCAAAATTTCAAAAAGTACCCTCTTGGGGGGGGGCAAAATTGGGGTGTGAACACAGGAGATGCAGAATATGATTAAACAGTCTCAGACCTTTCCAACAATATATCACATGAAGGGTGTGTGCAAAATTTTAAAAAGTACCCGCCTTGGGGGGGGGCAAAGTGGGGGGATGGGCACCAGAGATGCATAATATGACTAAGCGGTAACAGACCTTTCCAACGATATATCACATGAGGGGTTGTGCAAAATATCAGAAAGTACCCCCTTGGGGGGGCAAAGTGGGGGTGTGGACACAGGAGATGCATAATATGATTAAACAGTCTCTTACATTTCCAACAATATATCACATGAAGGGTGTGTGCAAAATTTTAAAAAGTACCCGCCTTGGGGGGGTCAAATTGGGGCATGGACATTATCATTAATTTCGTCAATCGGGCATGAAAAAATCATGAATTTCGTTGATAGTGTATTTAAAAATCATGATTTCGTTGATCGGGTATGTAAAAATCTGTGAATTTCATCAATCGAGCACAGAAAAAACATGACTTTTGTCGATCGGGGGAGGGGGGATCATATATTTTGTCAATTGGGCACGTAAAAATCTTGAATTTTGTTTATCGATCGCATAAAAATCACGTATTTCAGCAAATAGATACATAAAAACGAAGAAATTCCTTGATCGGCACATGAAAATCATTAATTTCATCAAACGGATGCATAAAAATCAAGAAATTTATGAATCAGGCACATAAAAATCATCAATCGGTGCGTAAAAATTATGAATTTCATCGATTAGGTACGAAAAAAATCATGAATTTTGTAGAACGGACGCATAAAAATTACCAATTCGTAGAGTAGTCGCATAGAAATCACGAATTCATCAAGTGGGTGGTTAAAAATCACAAGTTCATCAAGTAGGTGCATAAAATTCACAAATTTCATCAAACGTTTGCATAAAAATCAATAATTTCATCGATCAGGTTCAGAAAAATGAAATTTCGTCGATTGAACATGAAAAAAAATCATGAATTTCGGTGATCAAGTGCATAAAAATCTTGAACTTCGTTGATCGGTGTGTAAAAATCATGAATTTTGTCGATCGGGTGTGTAAAAATGATGAGTTTCAATAATCAGGCACAGCAAAAACATGAATTTTGTGGATCAGGGAGGGGGAGATCATAAATTTTGTCAATCGGGAACGTAAAAATCTTGAATTTTGTTTATCGATCGCATAAAAATCACGTATTTCATCAAATAGATACATAAAAACCAAGACATTCCTTGATCGGCACATGAAAATCATTAATTTCATCATACGGATGCATAAAAATTAAGAAATTTATGAATCAGGCACATAAAAATCATCAATCGGTGCGTAAAAATTGAATTTCATCGATTAGGCACGAAAAAATCATGAATTTTGTAGAACGGACGCATAAAAATTACCAATTCGTAGAGTAGTCGCATAGAAATCACGAATTCATCAAGTGGGTGGTTAAAAATCACAAGTTCATCAAGTAGGTGCATAAAATTCACAAATTTCATCAAACGTTTGCATAAAAATCAATAATTTCATCGATCAGGTTCAGAAAAATGAAATTTCGTCGATTGAACATGAAAAAAATCATGAATTTCGGTGATCAAGTGCATAAAAATCTTGAACTTCGTTGATCGGTGTGTAAAAATCATGAATTTTGTCGATCGGGTGTGTAAAAATGATGAGTTTCAATAATCAGGCACAGCAAAAACATGAATTTTGTGGATCAGGGAGGGGGAGATCATAAATTTTGTCAATCGGGAACGTAAAAATCTTGAATTTTGTTTATCGATCGCATAAAAATCACGTATTTCATCAAATAGATACATAAAAACCAAGAAATTCCTTGATCGGCACATGAAAATCATTAATTTCATCATACGGATGCATAAAAATCAAGAAATTTATGAATCAGGCACATAAAAATCATCAATCGGTGCATAAAAATTATGAATTTCATCGATTAGGCACGAAAAAATCATGAATTTTGTAGAACGGATGCATAAAAATTACCAATTCGTAGAGTAGTCGCATAGAAATCACGAATTCATCAAGTGGGTGGTTAAAAATCACAAGTTCATCAAGTAGGTGCATAAAATTCACAAATTTCATCAAACGTTTGCATAAAAATCAATAATTTCATCGATCAGGTTCAGAAAAATGAAATTTCATCGATCGAGCATGAAAAAAATCATGAATTTCGGCGATCAAGTGCATAAAAATCTTGAACTTCGTTGATCGGTGTGTAAAAATCATGAATTTTGTCGATCGGGTGTGTAAAAATGATGAGTTTCAATAATCAGGCACAGCAAAAACATGAATTTTGTGGATCAGGGAGGGGGAGATCATAAATTTTGTCGAACACAGATGTAAAAATCATGAATTTTGTTTATCGGTGCATGAAAATCATGAATTTTGTCAAACAGGCACATAAAGATCAAGAAATTCATTGATCGGCATGTAAAAATCATTAATTTCATCCATCGGGCATATAAAAATGATGAATTTAGTCGATCAGGCATGTAAAAATCACAAATTTTGTCAACGGGGCACATAAAGATAAAAAAATTTGTTGAACGGCATGTAAAAATCAGAAATTTTGCTGAACGGGCACATAAAAATCACGAATTTCTTTAATCGGCGCATAAAAATCATAAATTTCGCCAATCTAGTGCAGTAAAATCATTAATTTCATCGATCTGGTGCAGAAAAATCACTATTTTCGTCGATCTGGCGAGGAAAATCATGAATTTTGTCAAACGAACATGGGAAAAAAAGAAAATCAGAAAATCCTGCATTTGGTCGGTTTTCTCCATATTTTTCAAGTCAGTTTTTCAAGTTTTATTGCCGAGTGGTGATTGGCGAGTGCCTATTTTCACCTTTACCCAAAAACGAATAACATCGAATTAAAAGGAGAAAGTTATTAACTATTTACAGGAAAAAAACTTTAACGGCCATGTACTTAGCTGTACAAGGTCTTAACTCGAGCGTAAAAATGAGGAAACGTGTTTCCTTACGGATGCTCAACTACTGTATAAAGCGTCGACAAAAAGGGGTGACAATCCCATGCAAATGAACTACGAAAACTTCCAAAAATGAGTGTTGGAAAAACTTCTTCCAAATTTGCAATCGAATAGTGCCCTATATATGGCCAATGCTCAACATCACATGCCTGTTGAAAACCGCACTCCTGCAAAGAATTCTATAGACTGGCTGAAAAACAACAAAATATACTGTGGCGAACAAATACAAAAAGTAGAACTTTTCTCTCATAGAGAGTAATCGTCCAAAGAAAATCATCTATAAAATTTATAATAAAATTCTAGTTTAGAAGGTATTATTTTTTTAAATATTTTAAATGATAAAATTTTATCCGCCCTTCCAAATTATTTGAAAATACAAGCTGCAATTTATAATAGATAAAATACTCCCCCCCCCTCCCCCAGGTATTTTGTTTATTTATTTATTGTTTTTTATTTATTTTGAATTGATGGATCTCCATTTCAAAATTTTCATTTTATTTGATACTTTGATGGTCTATAGCTGTTTGTGAAGTTTCATGCATGTTTTGCTGTTACTGTATATTAATTTTTCAAATTCATTTTTAATAAACTTATGCAAGTAAATAGTTTTAGAGCCCTATGTTGTTTTCAACATATTCAGACAATTTCAAACGTTGCACTCACCAACACTTAATTTATAAGATCTGACTATTAAAAATCATTGCGAAAAAATTAACAGCGGTTTTCTCTAAAAAAAAATTTTTCTTTCTTCTATATGTTTTCAAAATACACCTCTGTACAAGAAACCCTATGTAAAATATGGATATTTATGTAACTTGTAATCAAAAAATTAAATGTATTAGCAGCAGTTGAAATTTAATAATTTTTCAGAATTTACTTTGAAGAACAAACACTTATTACAGTCAACAGTAAACAGTATTTTATACAAAAATTGGGAAATGTTTAAGATGATTAAATTTGTGAAGAGTTAATTTTTGGTAGGAAAAAGTTTTGTGAAGTGTCCTGTTTTAATATGAAAAGAAATGTGAAATAACCTGTTTTAAAATGAAAAAAAAAATGTGAAGGATACTGTTTTAAGATTTAAAAAAAATTGTGAAGGATCCTTTAAAGGTGTTCTTAATTCTTCTTAAACAGAGCCCTGCAATATACTTACTAAAGTTGTATTTTTTCTGTGATTTAAGCACATATAAGGTATTTCATACCTCTAAATTAGTAATTTTAAATGATTTTTAAAGTCACAGGTAAATGATAGAAAAATTGAAAGATAAAATAGCTATTTGTTTACTTTTTAAACTCTGAATTTAAAGTAAATAAGAACTTATTTATTCATTGTATAGTAATATTTTAGAGCTAAAAAAATCTATGTGGGTTAAAATGATTATATTCTTAAGTTTCGCGAGCAAATAGCAATTTTTTTACTGTATTTTTTAACAATTTTTAATGTAACATTTGACATTGAAACAATATAGTGCTTGAAAACTATTTAACAAGCTTATTAAAAAATGAATGTGAAAAATTAATATAAAGTAAATGCAAAACATTCATGAAGATAGAAGTTTGTCACACAACTGTTTGTAAATGTAATGAGAAAAAAAAATGATAACAATGTAATAATACTGGCAATATGAATGCAATAAGGTAATGCCAGGGGTCGATCCAGGAAAAATTTGGGGCCTATTTAGAGCCCCTTCACAAAAATCTATTTAATAAAATGGGCCCCTTCACAAAAATCAATTTGATAAAATGGGCCACTTCACAAAATTCTATTCCATAAAAACTTACTATTTATTATTTTGTGATGTTTTAAAATGTGTAATTTGTAAACAAACAAGTTTGCCAGAGAGGAAAACTTCCGCAAAAGGATTTAAAACAGGTTTTGTTTATAAATGCTTGGTTCGAATTTGATTAAATCGATTTCAACTTTCGTTACAAAATGTTATTTTTCACAAAAATATAATAAATTTCACAAAAACAACCTTTACTTTTCACGAAATGGGCCCCAAGAAAAAAACCCTGCATCGACCCCTGAATGCAATAAGAAAAAGAAAAAAAAACTATTTGTTTACTTTTCAAACTCTGGATTTAAAGTAATTAAGAACTTATTTATCCATTGTATAACATAAAACACTTAATTCAGAACTAACTTTCTGCATTTTCTTTTACAAAATAACATAAAAGTAATATTTTAAAGCCATAAAAACATGTAATTGGCAGTTGCTCTGACAAAGACAAACTAAGCACCTTACCAAAACGAAATTTTTAAAAAGAACCATCAAGTCATATAAAATAAAAAACAATGAATAAATAAACAAAATACCTAATAGTAAGTATAATATCTTTGATTTTCTGTGCCTATCTTTTCCCCAAATGCCTCTCGCTAATTTGTGCTTCGCGCATTGATACGATAATAGTTGGTTGGTTGTCTTCGTTGCGAAAGAAACAAAGAAATGAAAAATATTTTATCATTAGAAAATGAAAGATTTATTATATTTAGCAGTAAAATTGAATGCATGTAATTAAAAAATATTTCCTCATTTTGAAAAAGGAATCTAAATATTTTTTCGAATATATGCATGTTTAAAATCTGAAATTATTTCTTTGTAACAAAAAGAGAAAACATATAAACCCCAATTGAATTTAATACATATGTTTTACATGTTTAGAGTATATAATTCATTGTTTTTGCATTTAAAAAAATATAAATAATTAGCCCGGTCACAAGCTTTATTGATAACGGCAACCGTACATCAAATTTTAACTGTAATTCCCGGCGGAAGAAGGTAGTGAATACTCTATTGCATTTGTACAGCTTGGCTTAAGAAAATAGTCCCATTTTTTTAAATCGGATTATATAAAAAACTAGAGTTTTCCTATTTAAGCGGATAGGTGGATTCACTTCATATAAAACCGATTAGTATCATATATTAATTTTAAAAAAATCCTTCGGGCGGTTTTCGAGATACGCCGTCTTACACCATGACACCATTACATGCAGAGCGAAAAACTTCCCATTTTACTTAAAAATGGATTTCCAGATCTTAAAATCTACTGCATGTAGAAATCTATAAATTTCAGGATAGAGTTAGACCGGAGATATAAGACAGCTGTCAAAAAATCAAAACGATGTACCTCATATTTGCTGAGATATTAAATGTCGGCTTTTCGCTTTTCCTTTGAACTCAAACTAGCTGTATATATGGAGTGACGGAAATCTTCGGTATTAAGCATTCGGTTTTCGTTTTTTTGCTGCGTCACTCGAGAAACTACCGTCTCTCATGATTTTTATTTTTTATGAAACTGCAGTTAACCCGCTAGGCTACGATAAATAAAATTTGGATTTTAAAAATCACACATTATGTATAGCAAAAATCACTATTAATGTATATATATATACATTAATTGTCACATGTATTTATGTAAGATAAAGATATGTAAATAGTTGATTTACTGGAATTATATGAACAAATAGACGATGAATAATAGAATATGAACTTTAATACAGTCCTAGAAGTATAATTCTACAATGCTTTACTAGCAATGTCTTTTCAGCTGATACACTTCTCGCCAAACATATACAATATATTTATTTACCAAAAAACCAACTAGGCCTAACAGCGCCGTTACTGGGTATTTCTCATTCCAATGCTTGCTTCACAATAAAAATTAGAAGACTGGCTCTTTTTCCAATTTTAAAGATGTTCAAATCTTCATCTCGTGATCGAAAATATTTATAACTCGTGCATTTGAATCATGGATAATAATAGTACTAGAGTATCAGTTAATTTGATGATCATGCACGCAATAAAGGAAACGATGTGTTTAAACTGAAATCCTACATATATGTATATTTTATTTTATTTTTTATGAAACCGCAGCTAAACCGCTAGGCTACGATAAATAAAATTAGGATTTTAAAAATCACACATTATGTATAATAAACTGAAGGATATCTGAGTTTAATAACCTACACTAAATCATGATTAAAATTGCCAACATAATACTTTTTACACTTAAAAAATTACTTTTTATAGCTAATTTTACGTTTATTAGTAGATTAATAACTTTTATAAAATGTTTTTTTTTTCAGATTCCACTAACTTAAACGTAATTTCTCTTTTTCTTATAACAGTGAAATATTTTTTAGAAAATATCATCAATTTGTTTTTGTTTTATGTCGATTTTCGGGACATGGCAGCTCGTGTAAGGTCGATATCAGCGAGCATATGATTATGATTCGAGATGCGTCAGATTTACGAAATCAGAAACACTGTTCTTTTTTTTGGCATTTTCTTAGTAAAGTTTAAAAAATCAATGCATTTACGGATGAAAATACTGTCAAGAATGAGCCAGGCAGATTCTCGTTCTTAAGCGGGTAAAAGAAATTTCACAATACCCTTAAACTTTTTACAGTATTATTATTGATTCACCAGAATTAAATAATTTTAAGCAATAAACTTAATATCCCTTCTCGACATATCCCAACTACCGCGTGATTAAAAAAAATCAAATTTAAAATTAAAATACTGTCAATAAATCTAATACTCCTGAAACGGGAGTCCCAGCTGCGGAACCTTCCCTTTCTAATAACAATTCTAACTCTCGTCCCTAGCCCTACCGCTCCCCTACTAACTATGTCGGCTCATTTCATAATATGTCCGCTTTCTTTAAAGATATGAAAGAACTACTTCAATTATCTAAACTCCTTAAATGTATTTAAAACATTTCCTCTGAAACTCAAAATTGTAATAATCCCTTCGAAAAAAAAATATTATTGTCATAAATGAACTAGACAACGTTGCTACAGAGCTTAACTTAACCAATCATGAATAATTGCAATAACACATATTCCTCCCTTGTTATTCTCTCGTGTAAATTTATTTCCCTTAGACACAAAATTTATGAGCTCCGGTCTTTTATTTCATGCAACCCTCAATTTGATCTGCTTCTCATCTAAGAAGTTTGCCCCCTTCTTTGAAGCATTAACATATCTGGCTATAAGCTTTATCGTACACCGCGTACTAATTTTGGCGGTACTATAAGTTATCGAAAAAATCAAATTTAGCTCTGCTGAAAAATTAATTACTGTATAAATTTTCACCGGTACTGGGTTTAATTTGTCTCATGTATACCACTGGAAGTTGTGCACATGATTGACGTTCCATCTTGTGCTGCGAGGTTGTAGCCTAGCCATATAAGAGTGAGAAAATGCTAAACCGGATATCGTCCGGATGGCTTAATGGTAAAGCATTTGGTGCGCGGTACTAAAGGATCCGGGATCGAACCCCGGTCTGGACACTTTTTCACTCTATTGGTTGTATGCTGTTTAGTAAAGTGATAATTCACACCCTTTGTATTTCATTAACTTACAGAGTAATTTAAGCTGTGCTGGAAAAATAATTGATTAATAATAAACTAGTTGAAATCGTAGCTAAGAAACTTTTCAATTGTTCTTTATAAGTAAAGGATGTAGAATTAATCATGATGAAAATATTCAACATATGCAAGAGAAGAGACTATCAATATCATTGAGCTTTTAAGAAACATTTACTTCACGTAAACAATTAAATAAAAAACTATATATTTGTTTTATTTCGCAGGATACTTTTAAATGTTTATACATGTGGATATATAATCGTTATGTGTGGTATTGAATTTTTCCTGAAAGCCATTGAGAAAATATGCACTATACTAGAAAAAAAATCCCTGAAGGCTCGGCCTACAGGCACAGGTAGATTTCGAAGACGCAGACAGTGCGGCGCCTGTTTGTTCGGAATTGCGGAAGAAAAGACCTTTTTGCCATGATGCGGCATTTTGGAAACGCCCACTTCGAAACCTAGCTTGTTTCAAGGCGGAGCCGGCAGGGATTGTTTTCGTTTTTTTTTTTTTTTTGCTATAAGGGTTGATCCTATATAAACTTGGCAATGTAAAAGTTTTATATAATATTAAGAGGATTTATACTAATTTTAAGCGGATTTAATATCTTCTGAACTGACGAAGTTATGAATATTTTTCTTCTAAAACCCCCCTTCCCCCCCCCTTGGGGCAATTTTTAATAATATCAAAAATCTGTCATACATAAATTTTCGGCCCTTTTCCTAGAAGTAATAATAACTTTAAACGGATTCGATACGTATCATAATTAAGAAATTATGGGGTTTTTTCTGTTTTCACCCCCCCCATTTCCGCCCCCTTGGTTCGATTTTGCCCATTAACGAACTTGACCGAGATTTTATGCCCCTTGATTTTATGTATCAGTTTGGAAGAGATTTGTGCAGAATTATGGGAGTTATCGTGTCCATAAAAAAGTGACATAGATAGATAGATAGATATGTATGTATATATATAAAGTTTTGAACTGGGGGTGGTTTTGGGTTCTGGGAGTCATGATCGGCGTAGATCTGCAAAAAATTTTCAAAAAATCCAACGTAGGAGAGAATGTAATAGGTAGCATTTCTTACGAAATCTACCTAAAAATTGATTCATGGAATTTAGTTTCTTTAGAATTTGTAATAGCTTGTATATTTTCAGTTAACGCAGCCTTATTTTTAAAATAATTGATAAATTATAACATCGAACCGTAGTTCATTATTTCAATTTTAAAACCAATGTCCTTTTCTCCACTTTTCAAATACATATTTATAGGTATTTTGTATATATATAATGTTTATTATAATATTGAAAATATTCGATGTAACAAAATACTTTTAAGGGAATCTAGTACTAATTTCAGATCGAAAAATGTAAGAAAGTTTTCCTTTAATAAACTTTTGCGTTCGATTTTGAATATTGCTCTCTTATGGAAAAGCTAATGAAAGTCAATCATCTTGACACATTATTCCAAATTAAATGGAAAGTAAAATTTACATTCCATTCTATTTCCAGATAAGAATGGAAAAGTAATTGTAACCTGATGTCGAAAACTCTGTATTGGAAAACCATCAGTGCTAAAGCACTCGAATTTTAATGATTGTCAAATGTAGAGGATTTTTCGAATCTGTTACTATTAGGATCTATAATTTTAAGGCATATGCTTTTTTCTGTACCGAAATAAAAATATAACAACTTTCCATTGAATACAATATCATATTGAAATACAGTAAGCAGAAAGTATACACGTACTAGAATTCTATACTGAAAATTATAAAATCACATATTTCAAAATATATTGAAAAAAAAAATAAATATTTTGAAAGAGCACACAAATTTTCAAAATAAAATAATTCTTTTAGTAGCATATCTAAAAACTGCATGTTTGTTTCTGTCATGAAAGTCCAAGAATTTACCGTAATAATAACGGAACATTTTTGACTGCCCCTGTAAACTAACTATTAATGCTATGCACTTCATTTTCAACAGCTATCGTGTTATATTAAATGTCAATAACATACACAAATTACAGGATAATCAGAGTATATTTAAGAGAGTTACAGTACGGACAGAGTGACAGACAAACCGAAGTCATAAACAGTATTCAAAGTGTTAAAAAGACGTAATTTCTAGTCAAATGCTATTTCCGCTTTCTTTTGTGACACTTTAGATAATAAAATGTATCATGTGATACATAAACTAAAACCTCTAACGGCGTTTTAACGCACAAATACGTACAAACATGGCACAAAAAATCGCATACGGTCGTTTCGAGGATTCTTGTTTCCCTTTCCTCAGTGCGGAAAAAAAATTAAAAAGCTTAAAATGGATTCAAAGAACACCTCGGTTATAGCTTCGAGTACTGGCGTGATTGAAAAGGCCAAAGCAAGAGTTTATATATCCTAAAGAAATGACGTAATTGGTCGGAACTGACTGAGAAAAGGAAACACTGCGCATGATATATCCACACTACAGAGAGAAAAGGGGTGCTGGTCATATCATTCTGTAAGGAAGAAGTATGTTTATGAGTAAGTTTCGTAAATATCTAGATCCAAAACTGAATTACATTTTTGGATAATTTTAGCCTCTGGAAAATTAAATTGTTGGTTGGAATTTCAACAAAGTTTAGCTATTGCATATTTCTTACATTCCTGCCTTCTAACATAATTCTGGTGTTCTTTTTTCTGGTTTCCTTTGGTGTATCTAATTCTGGCTCTAATTCTAAGAGCACGCTTCGTTTGTCCAATGGTGTGATGCCCCATTATTGACAAAATTTTGAAAGTGATTGTTTGTTTAAAAATTGCACCAGATAAATAAATGCGTAAGTTATTTAAATATCATTATATATATATTCATATATTCCACAACTATTACTTTACGAAGAGGTTAACACGTATGCAAAAATATTACATAATCACTAAAGGGTTAAAAATATTTATTTCAGCTAAAATCTATAATCTAAGCAATTGATCTGAGAAAGGTTATACATTTGAAAAATAATAAAATGGAACCAAAACGATGCATTTTCTTTTTCAAGTATTTATTATTATTCCATTTAAGTAGCTGCAAAATATACATTTAGAAAGTGCATGTATACATTTGCAAAAGCATAAAATTATTCTTCAATATTAAAAGTCGCAAACATTTAAATGTATTTCTTAACTTCTTTTTAGCTTAGAAAATGATTTCAGAGACAGAAGAAACCGAATTTAAAATTTATTCAATGAAATAATTCAACAAATCAAGAATTTATTTATTGTAATAAATCATCCTTGTTGAATCAAAAGAAGAAAATGCGTTTAAAACTCATCTGATACAGGATGAAATATTGAAAATTAAATGAATATTTAACTTACAAAAGATACTAAATAAAAAAAGAATTTTGCAGAATTTTCTAGTATTTAAGACACAAATGACATTTTAGACAACATGTGAGAAATAAAAACATGATTAATGACTTACTGTAGATAGAAAGTAAACAAGCATGGTTGAATAATCAAAATGCAATAAAAGTTTCAATGGTCTTTATCTCCTTCAATGATTCAATCCTGTTTTTTTTTTATAGCAGGCATTTTATTTTTTTTTCTAAAGAAACCAAATTCAATATGAAGTAATTTATTAAACTGTTATTAGAAATCTCATTTTAGTTTCAGAAAATTTCGTTTATGAATAAAGATTAATTTATAAGATAGATTTTTAAGATTAAAATTAATTTATTTCAAATTCAACTTTTCGTTAATCTGTCAAAGCAATAGTTTTATATAAATCGGGTTGAATTATTTTAATATTTTTCACAAATAGTTCAGTTATATGTGACACTAGAATTTAAAGAGAAAGATGCTTTGAATCTGTGGACATGCAGTTTTTAATATATGTGGTGATTGAAAATTCCTCGTACAATCATTAAGGACTGATACAGCGTACTATTGCAAACAATTTTAGCAAAGTAAACCATGAACGTAATCCACACAAATAAAAATCCAAATAGCCAAAAAAAAAAAACCCAATTGGGGTCGAAAGATTTTTAGGTATGAGCCCAAATTGGGCCATGCCTGTTTTGGTTACCACTGTGTATCCATTTTGGAGCCCAAATTGGGTTATTCTTGTTTTAGTTACCACTCTGTATCCATTTTGTGTATTGCTAAATGTGCCCAAAATGGATACACAGTCGTAACCAAAACAGGCATGGCCCAATTTGGGCTCATATCTAAGAATTTTCATTCCTGATTAGGGTTTATTTTTTTCTGTGCATTGATTCACATAAAAATAATACATTATGTCTCAAAGAAATTTTAACTAACTGTTTCGTATTTGTAATTTATTGCTCTTTGACGAAGAAACACGAACCCTTACAATGTTACCTAGCAACCTTTTTCCCGTGACGAAAGAGTGTAAGTCGATTCTGTGACAGCTCTCTGCTTGTATGCAATAAAAATATTTAATAAATGTTTGTTTGTACTGTCCGCATGTAAGTAATCTTACGCAACATCCGCACATTTTGTTCCTAGCAATCCGGAGGTAAGTATCAGTGATAATCGAAAAAACTATTAGTTTTTGACGTAGCATGCAAAGTTAAACTATTCATTTTCAAGAAAATAGTAACAGAAATGGAAGGTGCTAGAAGAACAACACTACACCGCAAGCGTGGGAACTTAACATCACAAATAACAAAGATTTTTAAAGGTGGTGAACGAAAAAACATTAGATGTCCACCAACTGAAGGCTCATCGAGAGCTGATTTTAAAAGTGCAGGTGAAACTGAACTTTCTCGAGCAAAACCTTTACAAAATTGTTAGCAAAGAAAATTTTGAACAAACGGAAGAACTACTCTCTCAGCTAGATAATGAATGTTTAAAGATAGATGTTAAGTCTCAAAACCTCTATTAATAAAATTCATTGTGATTATTCAAATAGTATAAGTCACTAAATATACGCATTCTATTAATCATGATCATCCTAAAAAAGCTTAACAAAAAACTCCCAAATATTCCGCTACCTATTTAAGGGCCAACATCAGTCACGCTCAAGCTAATGTCAAAAACGCTCAAGCTAATGTTAGGTATATGGGAAGGTTCTAGCCTGATTTCTCGCTCGCATTCTAATATTTTTAATATATTTTTTTTTTTTTGCATAGGATAGCTGAGGTCAATCTCCAACGTTGTTAGTTTTTACTTTTCCGATTTTGGTTCCAGTTATATTATATAAGGGTACTTTCACTTTCAGAACCGGTACCAACCGGATCAAATTTAAAAATGCCCGCTTATAGAAAATCTGTAACAAAAATCAAAAAAGTAAAAACTAACAACGTTGGAGATAGACCTCAGCTATCCTATGCAGAAAAAGTATTTAAAAATATTAAAATGCGAGCGAAAAATTGCGCTAGAACCTTCCCATAGACTTAACATTAGCTTGAGCGTTTCTTTCCGTGACTAGTGCAGGCTCTTAAGTCGTAAATTTAAAAAGAGGAATTTATTTAAAAGTACATTTAATGCTTTAATCAATGGAAATCCTGACTTATCTGAAAATGAAAAGATATTTTACCTTCCAGGATCTTTCAAAGGAGAACCCCAAATTATAGAAACATATGAAGAAAATTATATTTGCAAGTTAATGGCCTTAGAACACAGAAATGAAAACAAAAGAATAATTGTAGTTTATCACATGAAGAAATATATTCTTAATATACACCCAATTAATCATGGATATGAAAAAGATCTTTATAATTTATTAGACAATTTAAAGAAAAATCTCATATTTCGATAGCGACAATTGTTTATAACTCTATTTAATACTTGGAAATTGTTCTATAGAGAATTTCTCAGGCCTTGCATTTATAATATTTCAACATTTAATTGCTTAAAAGGCTTATAGCCAACAGAGTGAAAAAATTTCCAAGACGAGATTTGAACCCAGGTGATCAGTATAGCGCACTGACGCTCTACCAACTGAACGTGGGCTATACTGATGACCTGGGTTCGAGTCCCGGCATGGATACTTTTTCACTCGGTTGGCTATACGCCTTTTAAGCAATTAAATGTTGAAATATTATAAATGCAAGGCGTGAGAAATTCTCTATAGAACAATTTCCAAGTATTAAATAGATTTATTCAATCATCGATACTGGATTCTCTTTAGTTTCATGTTTGCCCCAGGGTTGGTGGCTAACGAAAAAATATTCCATTTTGTGGTGTGATTCTAGCCTTGCCAAAATGTGATAGTGAAAAGTGCCAGGCTGGGTATCGTTCCAAGTGTTCAGTTGGTGGAATGTTAGTGCCCTATACTGATGACCTGGCTTCGAGTCCCGGCTTGGATACTTTTTCACTCTGTTGGCTATACGCCTTTTAAGCAATTAAAATTTGAAATATTATATTTTATAACGTTACAATATTAAATATTGGCCTTAATAAATTAGATAGCGAAACACAAAACCAGTATGACGTAACGCTAAATTATAATAGAATACACAGTTTTGATTGGTTTTTGGATTTTTAGAAAGAAGATGTCTAAGAAGAATTCTAAATAGCACCAATTTCAATTTTATATATAAGTTTGATCAAGAGCTCTGTATATTAGCTAACGACTTTTGTAACCACCACATATTAAGCCAAAATTTATTTCAAGTAAAAAACGAATAACACATGTTAAAACGCCCTTCCAGCAATTACTAACCATAAATGAGATGTATCTTGTTCTTTGCGTAGCACTGTATATGAATTTATTCATTTTCTATTAACTTCTATTAATATACTAAATGTAGTTCATCAGGAAAATGCGTAACACAATTAAAAACTACTTTAAGAACTTTAAGCCCTTAGTCAATAATACATGCGAATTCCTTTGTGTAGCCCAGTATATGAGCAACAGAATTTGCTAATGCAAAAATTTAGTTAAATTAAAAAATGCAAACCAAAGTTGAAAACACACTGTTACAAGTACACTTTGTAAAATCTAACAAAATATCTAAAATGTGTGTAGCATGCAAAACGCAAACTCATTCCTTATATCATTGCAAGAAATTTCAAAATATGGAATTGCGGGACAGAATAAATATCGTCACGTAACATACTACAACTGCCTACGTCAAAATGAACTAAGAAACTTCAGTGTGAACATAGCATTTTCTATAAGCGTTTTTTTAAAACTAATTTCCGTATTACAAAAAACTGCATATTTAAAAATAAATAACTTAAAACTGGATAGAAAATAAATACGGTTGGTGAAACAAAGGTGGCCAGTGTTCCTAAGGTAGCCCACCCTTCAAAAATAGAATTAATTTAATTTTTAATTACAAAATGGTGCTACTGCATTGTCAATCATGTATCTGGAGTGCACGTCACTGCATTTACAGAGATCACGTTGATCCTTCGACATTTTATGCAGCGATTTCACTTTTAAGGAGTAATCGTTCTAATTCCCATGTAAGACGATATTTTAATTTACACGTGTTTAAATTTTTAGAACTTTGAGTTATGATACGTTTTCTGAAAGTTTATTTCTTTCTCTTTCACCACATTTACTTCAATTCTAAGAAATTTATGAGATTAATACTTTTATGTCGTGCAAATTTCGACCATACGCATGTTCCAAGGAATTGGAAATCCTTAGAAAACAAATGTGGAAACCAATGTACTAAGGGTGGTTTTCAAAATTTCTACATAAATATATGAAAAATCTTAGTACTATTTATTGTTAAAACAAGAGATCGCTCAAAAGAAGTCAGTAACTCCGATAAGAAATTTCCTGAACTACCGTGTACAAAAAGTGCTTCAAGGTAATTTGGTGTCATAACATAAGCAGATTAAGAAGAAAAACTCAAAACATATCAAAAGAAAGAAGGGATAATCAAAGCATAATAGTAAGAAAAATAGTTTTATGGGTACTTTTTCATATTTTAAAAGTGATTTCAATACATGGGCCTCCTTTGGAACACTATGCGCCAAAGGTGCCCCAAAAGCTACAATTTTAAAATTGTATTATAAAAGTAATTAAATTTTATTTTACAAATCCAAGTATACTTGATATGTGTTAGAGATAAGTGTAAATGTTTTACAAACAAAAATTCAGCCACACACACCCAACCAGAAAATAATAAAAAATCCTCAAAGCTTAACTATGGACACCTTTGGGTCACATACTGTATGTCGTAGAAGCATCGCTCACAAGTAAAGGTACTATAGTCTGCGGCGGCGAATTTCAATTGTTATAGAGCATTCGCTTCGTCTCATCGAGCTAAGTAATTTGCTACCTCGCATATCGGCTATTGAGTTTTGATAATGACAGGGGGCCGGGTCTCAAATTCACAATCACTCAACGTCCTACACACTTGATGCCAAACGCTTTGGCTACAAAATGAACTGCTTAAATGAACCTTAGTAACTTGTTGAGGGTATGCTAAGTTAAGTGTTTTGTTGATAATTGGGTAATTGTGACAGGAATGGATTTTAAGTCAATTACATAATCAAGTCTGTACTTATACCCAAACTCTTATTGAATATGCTCATATAAAATAAAGCAATTATGTATTCAAGCAACAGTTTAATCATATGAGAATGTACAAAAATATTCGGAAAAGGAAGATTTTTAAGTAGGGAGGGGTGATTTTTATATTTGACTAATTTTTATATTTTAGTAAACATTTCAAAAACTTTGAAATTGCCAATACTGGATGTAATTTTTTCTACACATATATATCAGACTAATTGTCCACAAAATTTCATGCACGGGGCACTACAAATACAGAAAAAAACTATTTGTCATGAGAATTTTCTAGTTTGCCGGCTAAATGCGCAAGCATGCGCGAAGTTAATTTTTTCATCAAAGCCCTTTGCTACAGAGATTGGCGTCAAGTGCGTAGAACGTTGAGTGATTGTGAATTTGCGGTCGGGTCAAAGTTTAAAATTTCGTTCATTGAAAACGAGTTGCCGTCAAAGAAATAAGTAAGATTTAAATTTATTTATGGTTCTTACACTGACATGCATTGATGATAGTTAGTTTTTGACACATTATGCATTCCGAAGAAGTGAGTAAAACAATATTATTTCTGATAGTGCACACAACGAGCAAAGGCTTCTTCAGCTGACTCGACGATGAATTCAAATGTATTCACAGGATGAACAAAAGTAGATGAGGACATCATAACTTGCGAAAACCTGCCTGTCAAGTAGCATACGAATATTGTATCTACAATTATAAATTCTAATAATAACAGCAATAATATAACCTTATAGTAGTTATTGGCAATGTATGGCACTGTAAAAACAATTAGTAAACATAAAACACACTTATTTCTTTGAAGGCATCTGTTTTTCACTGAACGAAATTTTGAGCTTTGACCCGGCTCTCTGTCATTATAAAAACTCAATAGCCGATATGCGAGGTATAAAGTTACTAAGCTCCATCAGACGATTCGAATGAGCTATAAAAATATGTTTATTTGTCAAAATACAGTTAGATATATTTACATTTTTATCAAGTCTAATTTCTTTTTATTTTATATTACATAGTTTCATCTACAGTTAATTTCAGCTGTTTCTGACATTTGTAATTTCATGACACAATGCTCTATGTTGTTCGAATCCTTGCTACCTTGGATTTTTTTTTCATGTAATATTGAAAGAAGTTTACAATTTATATAACGATTTTGATTTTTGAATTTACTTTATTATTATTCTTTGAGATTATTTAAAATGCACACTATCATGAAAAATGTATTTTATGATACTCAATGTGTTCATAATCTACTGATATAAAGGAAAATATCTGCTTTTAAATCCAATAATATTTCATATTGGCAGTCTTTTTTTAACTGATGTTTTCATCATATATATTGACAAACCTTATAAAATTTAAAAATTTGTTTAAATCTTATTGCAAGGACGTTTACAAAATCATTATTCATAATGTAAACGACAGTTGCAAAAAAAAGAACTGAAATGTTTATTTCGTCTTCATTATATATTTAAAATTCGTTTTTATTATTGGAAATACGTTACATAAATTTGATAAAAATTATATTCTACGTTACTATTTATGTATGTTCGGTTTTTTCCAATAAGTATTTTTTGTTATATCAAAAGCCTAAACGTCTTTTTTGAGAATTTGAGTAATTCATATTATTTTGAATTTCTCGATATTGTGTAATTTGTCTCTAAAATTTTATTTTAAATGTAAAAACAATTTTAAAAAGAGGATTTTTGCATAGAATTTCACACTAAATTTTGCTCTAAAAGACTAACTGCTGTTTTATTTGTTTATTCCGCAATATTCAATTCATTTTTTTTTATTGTAAATTCTTTTCACAAAATATTTACCTTCAGAATGATTTGCCCACTTTCATTACTGTCCATTTAGTTATAGGTTGTTCATATGATTATAAATAGGATAAATAGTACATGTAAATAATAAATTTACGTAGGTGTTGTTTTGTCACTGTTATTTATTTGTTTGCTTGCATTGTAGTATTTTTTTTAAAAGAAATGAAAGGTTGTAACATTTCGACATTTCCGTTATGGAAGATGTAATATAATTTCTGACATATTCAAAAATAAACTTGTATATAAATCTATAATAAATATGAAAGTAACAATGTCAAATGAATTATTCATATTAAATGTAAAAAACGAGCAGTAACCTTGTTATCACTAAATTAAATTATGATTGGCAAATAAAATTTGATTGCCACAAACATTTAATATTTTAAAGATTTTCTATTAGTACAATAATGGAAAAAATATTTCAATGGAATGAGAAGAAGTGAAATTCTAATTCATTGCAATAAAAAACTGTAAACGCAATTCATCTTAATTACATAACTCATCCACTAAAAGGTCAAAGTTTTAACTAAATTCGGTTTAATACTATGTATGGTTTTCCTTTTATAAAAAAGACTTGCCATTAACTATCTAACAATTAGTTATCTAATTATTTTAAATAATTATCTATTATGTTATATATATATGTGTGTATATTGTAATATTTAAATATATATTTATTATTTATTTTTGTCCTTTTTCAACATATTTTTCCTTTGTAAAAAACTTACCATTAACTACCTAACAACTAGTTGGGTTTTTTAAAATAATTAACTATTATATATATATATGAAACTTTCTGAAAAGATTTATTTTGAAATTTGATTCATAACATCACTTTCTCTTTAAGTCATACCATAAAATTATATACCAATAGAACGATAATTTATCAAGAATGAAATGCAACAAATTTCATGAAAAATGTTTATTAAAACAGCAGTTATAAAGAAGAAAATGAAACATCTATATATATATTGCGCTATCGTACGTGGCACAGAAATCACGATTATTTGCTAATTGTTTAATGGCAACACTCGAATGAAACGCATCTCATTGGTTGATGATGCCATCTACAGGAATAAAAGCGAAACAAACAATGATTTATTGATTATAGTGCAAATATATTGTAATTATAATTTGTAAACATTAACAATTAAATAGATATATTTTGATAAATTTCCATTTGCAATATTGATTTTTGTAAACATTTAATATTTATAATTTAAAAAATACAAGCAATATAAAAATAAAAAAACGGATTTTTACTAAAAAGGGAAAAGTAAGTGTGATAATTTTCCCTGATGGTTTCAGTTTTTAAACGTAACTGTTATACTTTTGAAATTTTAGCTCTCATTTAATTTTTTTACAAGCTTTTAGTATAAATAAATATTATTCAGTCTTTTGTTTTATGAAGCTCACTCCACTGTTATATTTTTCAATGACAGTCTGGCCGAGCAACGCCGGGTGGGTTAACTAGTATATAAAAAGAAGATGTATCAAAATTATCACAATGTCAGTTAATAGTTAGTTGGGTAATCTTTACTCTTAATAACTGCTTTACACTACTTTACACTGTTTTACACCGTTTTCCCATCAATGGAGTGAACCAAGACTTTTAGTTCTTAAGCTGTTATCATGAGATACCAAGATTGAATTATTGCGCCTATTAATTGAATTTTATTGTTAGGTTGTTTCTGTGTAACAAGTTTCTTCAGTTTACTCCATAGATTTTCAATTGGGTTAAGGTCTGGGCTCCCGGGTAATTCCAACATTGGAAT
Organism: Maratus michaelseni; assembly: GCA_963931845.1. Lineage (NCBI taxonomy): Eukaryota > Metazoa > Arthropoda > Arachnida > Araneae > Salticidae > Maratus > Maratus michaelseni. The sequence goes on from OZ007589.1 coordinate 414,206,489, forward strand.
CGGATTATCTTGAAACCATGTCTTGTACACTTGAGCAGCATGACATGTAACCCAATCCTGTTGAAATATAAATGCTTTATTATCTTGAAAAATTTCAGTTGAATATTTTATTTATGTATTTTGAGGCATTCATCTTCTCATTAATCACACAAATTCTGCCCACATCTTTTGATTCTATACAACCCCATATCATAACACTGACTCAACGCTTCATGGTATGTGTAATACAATTAGGATGCAAACTTCTCTTTACGTATTTTATGCCATCACTACCGAAAAAAAATTCTGTGTGTGTGAACCTGTCGGTACGTACGCATGAGGTCTGTGCTCCCGGGTAATTCGAACGTTGGAATACGATTATCTTGAAACCATGTATTGCACACTTGAGCAACATGACATGGAACCCAATACTGTTGAAATATAAATGCTTTGTTATCTTGAAAAAATTCAGTTGAATATTTTATTTATGTATTTTGAGGCATTCATATTCTCATTAATCACACAAATTCTGCAAACATCTTTTGATGCTATACAACCCCATATCATAACACTGACTCAACTCTTCATGGTATGTGTAATACAATTAGGATGCAAACTTCTCTTTACGTAGTTTATGCCATCACTACCGAACAAAATTTCTGTGTGTGTGAACCTGTCGGTACGGACGCATGAGGTCTGTGGTCCCGGGTAATTCGAACATTGGAATACGATTACCTTGAAACCATGTCTTGCACACTTGAGCAACATGACATGGAACCCAATACTGTTGAAATATAAATGCTTCGTTATCTTGAAAAAAATTGGTTGAATATTTATTTATGCATTTTGGGGCATTCATATTCTTATTAATTACACAACTTCTGGTCACATCTTTTGATGCTACACAAACCCATATCATAACGCTGACTCAACTCTTCATGGTATGTGTAATACAATTAGAATGCAAACTTCTCTTTACGTAGTTTATGCCATCACTACCGAACAAAATTTCTGTGTGTGTGAACCTGTCGGTAGGTACGCATGAGGTCTGTGGTCCCGGATAATTCGAACGTTGGGATTATCTTGAAACCATGTCTTGCACACTTGAGCAACATGACATGGAACCCAATACTGTTGAAATATAAATGCTTCGTTATCTTGAAAAATTTTAGTTAAATATTTATTTATGTATTTTGAGGTATTCATATTCTTATTAATCACACAACTTCTGGTCACATCCGTCGATGCTACACAAACTCATATTATAACGCTGACTCAATGCTTCATGGTATGTGTAATACAATTACGATACAAACTTCTCTTCGCGTATTTTATGCCATCATTACCGAACAAAATTTCCGTGTGTGTGAACCTGCCGGCACCTACGCATGTGTGTCTTAACTCTTAATTGCATAGTGATGTAAATGTCCATCACTGTTTATTTAACTTTTAATAAATAAATCAACTTCTTCGACACCACTATGTTTATATAGAAATATTGATCCAGCAAATTTCCCGTGAACTATGTTGCTGAACAAAGTTAAAAATCTATCTTAAAATTTCTGGTGTCTAATATTTAATATATGTGTAAAAAAACACAATTGTAAAAGAAAAACTCATTCAAAGAAGGGTTAATCCAATTTAATCATTAGTAAAGTACTAACAAAACGTTGTATCATTTAAAAAACATGAATCAGTAAAAGATCTGTCATATTAAAATATATATATATCCGATAACTTATCAAACACTGCTGAGAGTCAAGTGTATTTCAAATGAAAGATGTTTATATGATGAACATTCTGTGGTTCAGTATTTATTTTTCGGGAAATTATACGAGTATGTATCTGAAGGTAATTACAGAAAAATTTTCTGTGTGGTATATTTCACTGGTAAAAGTACTCCTTATTTGAAATTTATTCTTAATTGAACATTTCTAAATTTTTAGGTAGTAGATATTGATATCTTATTTAAACTGTTACAAAATTTTTACAAGAGTTGTTAAAAATATGACAAATAGCATAGATTTTAGTTTTACAGTCAGAATTAAGTTATTTGATTTTCAAAATAATGTCGAAGTATCCGATTTCAATTTTTGTTTTTTGATACACGATGGCATACAAGAAGTTTACTAAATGAACACAAAAATATTCTAATATAGAAAAACAAATAATTATTTCATATGTGCTAGTGTTGTTAATTTAATTAGCATCAAAACTTTGTTTGAAAGGAAAAAACTATGAAAAAAACCCATTTGAACTGAAGTTGTTTCAAATTAAGGGTTTTTTAATGTTACTTTTATTTATTTATTTATTTATTTATTTTGGAAAATTACTAACATTTCTTACAATTACTGTTTACATTTTTCATCGATAAATAATATGGCTAAAGTTTAGCCATATGATAAGGGTTTCAATATGATAGGACTACACAAGTTTATGTTTCTCAGAAAAAAAAAAGTATAAATTGGTTGTTATTTATAAAAATAGTTATTTTGTGTTTACATGATTTAAGAAAAAGAGTACATAAAAGGTTAAATGGTTAGAATATATCAAGCAAAGTACATACATCTACATCAAAAAACTTGAAAATTTTTTTACAACACAAGTGAAGTACTTCTTTTTGAAGCATTGTAAGAGATGTATGCTATATTTTAGATTTTTTTATGCTTTTATTTACACCAGTTTGTATTTATCACGTGTAAATCGTAACATAGAATAATTCGTATTACATCTATCAGATTTTTTATAGTTTGGGAGATGTTTTAGTTACCAAATCCTCTAGTACTTTCTTCCAAAAAATTTCGAAATATGATAGCATTCGTATATTTCTTTTAAATGCTAAAAGTTGTTTTTTCTGTATTTAAAGCATAAGGAGCATATAAAGGATATTAAGTGTAATAGAAAAAACCATAGTCCTGGCAAGATTATATCAAGAAGAAACCATTCAAATCAATTTCAATGAAAGTAAAATAATATTTCCGTCCAGTCTATATTATCCATCCATAATAAGAGAAGTTAAATAGAGAGACTAACACGCAAAAATACAATATGTAACGATGCAGCATCTTTTAACTTACCGAAATTGTGGCTCGAGGTACTCTATGGTTACAGATATGAAAATGAACAACCAAGTAAAAATAAAAGATAACGTGCCTATTTTTTTTAAAGTACATGAAAATTAAATGATAGCATTTTAAATAATAACTTCAAAGTCCTTGCAATTATGGGATATTCTCATTTGTTTTTGAAATTGACTCGGAGTGAGCCTAAACATGTCAAAAAACCTAATAAAAGTTTTTTTACAGTGTATTTATTATATTGTTAATTTACACTTTTTAGAATTTAAAAGAAATACAATATTACAAGGTTTTATAATTTATTATAATGATAGCATTCATTTATTTATTTATTGAGCATCATTGCATATTGAATTTAGCACCGCAGCAATTTCCTTTTGTGCCTTGTACAAAAAATTCGATCGCCGATACATTAACAATGATGTTAATTTTCGTGTAATACTTAATCATGTTTCGTACATTAAATAATTAGTCTGAAAGATTAAGTCATTTAAAGAGACTTTATTTAGAATATTTATCAATTTTTATTACATGTAGCTTGCTATCTTTTAAATGTGCCAAAACAGGAAAACTTTGAGACAAAATGAAGAAGTATTCTGTAATTTTTTCCCATGGGTTTGAAGATGTGTCTTGTAAGCTACAGTGTAAAAAATTTGCAGCAAACTGTCCAGTCATTTGACCGTTTTTGTAGATAACGGTTACATAACCGTAATTTAACTATATTCTGACCATATTATTGCTCATTTAATGGTCAGAATATAGTCAAATTACGGTTATGTACGGTCAAATGACTGGACAGTTTGCTGCAAATTTTTAACAGTGTAGTATATATAAAAGTTCACTAGACGCATTATCTTACGTACAGCTGTTACCTGTGACTTCGTTAACGTAATATTAACACAATAATAAATGTATTTTTCTCCTGATAATTAAAATATATACAGCGTGTCCGAGAAAGGTCTTTATAATTCTAAACATTAATAACAAAAATACTAAAACATGAAAATAAATGCAGTTATGCAGTTTGCTTCAAAAGAATTAAGAAATCTAAGAGGGTTTTTTTTTTTTTTTTTTTTTTTTTTTTTTTTTTTTTTTTTTTTTACAGTACTTTCAATGTAGCTGTACGTAATCTCCGTTAGTAGTAAGAAGATGTTTTTTAACATTTGCGGTATAACAGTGAGGATTGCTAATTGTGTCCTTTCCTTTAAAACGGATATATCAGAAACAAGTGTTTGATGAACACTATCTTTAACATAACCTCACAAAAAGAAATCTGGTGGAGTTATATCGCGGAAGCCAAGGTATGATCCTTCCACGACTAACCCATCTTTCAAGAAACACTCTGATAATTGATACTAGAAAAACCTTTTAGATTTCTTCATTCCTGTGCAGAAAACTGCATTCTATTTCACCTGTTAGTCTTTTTATTATTAATGTTTAGAATGATAAATACCTTCCTCGGACACGCTGTAGAATTAACCAACGCTTTATCACTTTTTATAAGAGACAATACGTCATTTCTTTGTAATAAGGGTATTAATATAACTTCCTCTTAAAAAAGTGAAGTTTTGCGCCAAACAATACACACAATCGCAAAAATGAAACTGCAACCAATTGAAAAAGGAATCCAAAGTGTGAGAAAAAATGATAATCTAGAATATCATTAGATGTTTTACCACGCAAAGAAAAACTGGTTACAAAAATGTATTTACTTTTGCGACAAATTTCGCTCGCAAATTGGCTACGGACCCGATTACAGAGCCTAACTATCCTATTCTTGGCTATTTTCTACGTATATATGAAAAAAAAATATTCTACTATATACACCGCGCTTTCACGTTTATAATATTTTGAATTTGCTTATTTTTAGGAGTTGGCACGATCGTCTTGTTCAAGTCTACGCAATTCGGATTGAGGAAAATTTTCATTACTTTTTATTTCTTTTTTTTTCTTGCATTAAGCGAATTTTTGATACATTTTATTTTCATTTCGATAACATAGTTGTTTATTAATTTAAAAAAACAAAAACATTGCAAACACATTTCAACATTGAAATGGAATCGATGTGATTTTTCTAATCCTATAAAATTTTACGAAAACATATTTCCAAGTAGAGAAGAAAGTAAAAGACATTTTTAAAAATGACAATAAACTTTTTACTCTTTTAAAGCTGAAAGAAACGTGGAATTATAATCCGGTTTCCAAACCACGATTTACAAAGATGTCGCGTTTGTACCGATGTACTTCAAGCACTCGACCCTTAATTTAAATACTGTAGAGGGAAAATTATGTTACTTTGATGCAATAATATTATATCTTTAGATTTTTATGAATGAAAATGCCACTTTCTTTTTTAAAAAATGTCATTTTTATTGAGAGTTCTTCAGATGAACGCCTTAAGAATTCACAATCTGTATATATTGTTTTTTTCAGGCATTTGATTTTTTTTTCTATGAATGAAATTAATTACTTTCCGTTAATCCTAACGTCATTTTCGAAAAGAATAATTTTGCGGTGCATATTATTGACATTTGCTATCCAATTTCTTTTCAACATTTTTTTTTTTACTTTAAAAAAAATTAAGTTGATGCGGTATATTTATTTTAGCTGCACGCAGACAGTCGCCATCATTCTTATTGTATTCATTTCATTTAAAATAGAGAGCTTTAATTTAAAACACATACGTTTAGCATACATATATTACATACATTTAAAAAAACACATAATATATACATTTGAAATATACTCATTTCAAATGAAAAAAAAAAGAATCCAAAAAAAAGAAGAAAGAAAATAAATGGAAAAAGATAAGAAGTAATAAGAAGTAATTCCATTACCCAAGATCATTTTATTTCAACATCAAAGCATATTCGTTTTATTTTAGATATTTATGACGTTATAATCGCCTGCTTTCCATACTTATACTCGTATTCATGCATCTTCTGTTATTATCAAACACTTGAAAATGTGTTTTTTATTTATAATAATGTTATTTCATTTTCTTTTTAATTCTTATTTTTTTTTATTTCATTTTCATTTTTCACGTGGAAAATATTTTCTATTGAATATAATTTGTTGAGTAAAATTAGTATTCCGAGTTTTGATTTAGTAATTGCAACGATAAAGTAAAGTTAACCATTTTAAAATTGTATATGAAAAAAAAATATCCATCTATTTTCTATGAAAATAATAAAATTTTGAATTATTAAAAAATCCTTGAAAATTTTGAACATTTGTCCTTTGTTCGCAAATGGTTTGTGTCTAATGGTATGTCAAGATGGGCAATTCTTACCGTTCGCCAACTCTGGGACTCTGCAACTAACCAACGTTAGCCCAACCATTTTGTGCTTATTTGGGTAGCACATATTAATAATTCTAATTTTAGTTTGCAATATTTCTTTTTCGATTCAATATGTTAAAATGTCAAATTACATAAAAAGTTTCTTTTTTCTAAAGTTAAAAACGTGTTTTATATTTAATAGTAGCATAATAACAATCATTTTCTTGTATTAGAAATGGATAATTCAAACTTTGTATTCTTGAAAGTTTTTGTCTCGATCCCCAAGAGTTCGAATTCAAGAGCCTCGACAACATATACTATCACAGTTTATCAAAAGTTTACAGACGTTAGGCAATTAGTGTTGTAAATAGCTATTTAGTTTCTTAATACTATTATATACAGTACATACAGTATAATACTATATACAGTTATCATTTCAACTTATAGTTGTACTATAGAAAATTTCGATTGATTATTCCGACTTTTGTAATAATAAATGATTCGCATGTTTTTTGAAAAATTACTTTCTTTTTAACTCTTCCTTATCAAAGTCGACCAAACAAAGTCTTATCATTTATTATCATTTTGAAGAAAGAAAACCACGACCGTTTCCGGGATTTTAGGTAGATTTCGTAAGAAATACTACCTATTACATTCTCCCCTAAGTTAAAATTTCTGAAAACGTTTTTCAGATCTACGCTGATCATGACTCCTAGAACCCGAAACCACTCCCAGTTCAAAACTTTATATCTATCTATCTATCTATATCACTTTTTTATGGACACGATAACTTCCATAATTCTGCACAAATTTCTTCCAAACTGATACATAAAATTTCGGTCAAGTTCGTTAATGGGCAAAATCGGGCCTGGGGAGGGGGGAGGGGATTGGGGAGGCTTTTTGTGAAAACAGAAAAAAAACCAAAACTTCCTAATTATGATACATATCGAATCCGTTTAAAGTTATTATTACTTCTAGGAAAAGGACTGAAAATTTACGTATGATATATTTTTGATATAATTAAAGAAGACCTCATGGTGGTGAAATAGGGGTTTAAAAAGAAAAATTCATAATTTCGTTAATTCACAAGGTATCAGATCCGCTTAAATTTATTATAAATAGACTTAATACTATCTACAACGTTTATACTGACAAGTTTTTTATAGGACCAACTTCTACAGCAAATAAATAAATAAATAAAAACAAAAATACTCGCCGGCTTCGCCTACAAACACAGGTAGATTTCGAAGTGGGCGGTTCCAACTGCCGCACTGCAGCAAAAAGGTCTTCTGCAATTCACAATAAACAGGCGCCCCACGGTCTGCATCTTCGAAATCTACCCTGTGCCTGTAGGCCGGCCGAACCGTCAGGGATTTTTTTGTTATGTAAAATTACAAATTCTTCCGCATTCTTACGAATTAAAATTTATACGCTATTGGTAAAAGTGCAAATCTGTAAATGCAACTAGTATACGGTAAATTAACAGAATGGATTCTCTGTTTGTTAACATAACTTCGATTTACAGCTCCCTGTAAAATTATATCAGAATTAAATATACTGTTGTTATTAGATTTTCTATTGCTATATATATATTTTTTACAGCATATTATTTTAGTTATATTTCGTATTAATATATACTCTTAAAATTGGGTTTTCAATTTCTCAGAATCTGGATTTATCTGTTTGTCCAAAGCAATCATGTATATCTGTGTCGCTTGTTAGTTTGCGCAGACTCCTATGCTCATTAGTGTGAAGTTTATATCTTGCTAAATTATTACAAATTCATACATAAATCAAAAAATTTGGTAATCATAATAGGTGTAATAATTATGTTGGTTCGGATATAAAATGTACAAGGTTTCACAATTTTGGCAATAATAAATTTAAATATTCTAAAAAAACATTAAACAAAATAAACAAATTCCCTAGTTCGATCTTAGATATTATATGTTGAAATATATTCATTCACTAATTCAACTATGAATGAAAAGCACAAAATAATTATTAATATAATTTTACGGACATGTAAGTTTCTGGGTATCACAAAAGATATTTGACGTTGAAAGAAGTTGTTTTAACATAACAAATACATAACAATAGAATAACAGTAAAAAATATATTTATATGCGATACTTAATATCTTATTTTTACTAATGAAATAAAATTCTTATGTATTTCTAAAGCAGTAAACTAATTATTTGCCAAGAACAAAATTTTTCACATTTGTTATATTTGTTTGTCTCTTATTACCATACTTCAACTATTTCAACGAATTTTTTCTTTCTACAATTTTAAAACATAAAAGTTAATTAACTGCCGTAAAACGGAGATAGCATTTCTATATTTTATAAGATTGTCACCACAGATAAAATGATGCATAGATTAAAAGAAATACGGCATTTGATTTAAAAAAATCTTATGACATTTTTTTTCCATTATTGACTTTGACAGAATAGTAGCGATACTTTTTTACAAAAGAGTTAAATGCAAAGTGAAAATTGTCTTGAAAGCTTTAATATCTGACAAGTAAGATATTAATAAATCGAAACAGTTCAAAATAAATACAAATATATCCGATTTAAATTATTTACACAATTTTAATAGACTTTTGTGAAAACAACTTTTAGTTTTTATCATATAATCAAAGAAATAAAGTTTCTAAAAATTTACGTAAATGGATTTTAAAGATAAAAATAAGGTCTTATGTTTCTACTACTTTTTAAAAAGTTTAAATTTATGTGGAAATTTTTTAAAGGCAAAATATTTCACAATAGCTGTATAGTATTTTTAAAATGTCAACATACAGGTAGAATTTTTTTTTTTGTCAATGCAATTCATGTTTTTTTCATTATATGAGATGTTTATAAAGTCTCTATATATTTAAAAAGTACATTGTTGAAAATACAATTTCTTAAACGGGGATCTCATAGAATGTTTTCAACAGATGGTGAAATAACGTCGTCTATATGGATTGACGCAAGAGAATTTCAACAGCAAATTAAACAAGAACGAAAAATCATGCGTCAAGCATAGATTATGTAGCACTTTCCAACGCTTCTAAAATAATTTTACAAATCATTACCGTTTAATAAGCTGAAAGATGACATCTAAGTAAACAATTTGGAAAACGCATAACATATTTAAAAACGTAATTTCAGGAATTTTCAATATATACAATATTCGGAAAAATATCCGAATACTTTTATGTAGCCCTGTATAGGATCTATAGATTTGTATATATACATAGGATGCTAAATTTTAATTTAGTTAGGAAACGCGTAGCACAGTTTAAATTCTCCTTCTGGAGTTTCTGTCAATAAACGGAAATGTGTTCGCGAACTTTTGTGCTGCCCTGTATAGGATCTACAGAATTTATACACACTACGTAATAGACTAAAAGCTAGTTAAGATTAAAATCGCGTTCAGTAACTTAAAACGCACTTCCAGGAATTATTGTTAACAGACAGTAGATAATTCTTTTGTGTGTCCCTGTAAATGAACGATGACTGCTATACACACACTATTCTGTAGTAAGCCTCTTGTAATGCACCTTAGTAATATATATAAACTTCAATGCGTTTAAAATAGTGGAACATTATTTAAATAAGCCGCAGACGATTTTTCTCCATAGACGTAATGTAACGGAATTATTTTGACTGTCCCTGTAAAGTAACTCTAAGTGCTATACACCTACTATTCCATATTAAGCTTCTTCTAATGCATCTTAGTGATCTATATAAATTTCAATGCGTTTACAATAGTGAAACATTTTTAAAATAAACCGCAAATGATTTTTCCCCATAGACCGCAATGTAACGGAATTCTTTTGAGTGTCCCTGTAAGAAAACTATAAGTGCTACACACTTCAGTTGAAATAGGGAACGTGCCATAGATAACGACAATAACATATAAAAATTGCAGAGCAATCCGAGCATATTTACGGGAGTTAGAGCACGGACAGGCGGCCAGACGGCCAGACAAACCGAAGTCATAAGCACTTTTCAACTAGGTTGGAAAGTGCTAAAAAATCAGAATGCCGTACTTTTTTACGGAAGAGTTAAATGCAAAATGAAAAATTTTCTTGAAACCTTTAATGTCTGACAAGTAAGATGTTAATAAATCAAAACAGTTCAAAATAAATACAAATATATCCGATTTAAAATATTTACGCAATTTTAATAGGCTTTTCGTGAAAGCAACTTTCAGTTTTTATCATAAAATCAAAGAAATAAATTTTCTAAAAAATTATGTAAATGAATTTTAACATAAAGTCTTATGTTTCTAAAACTTTTCAAAAAATTGAAATTTATGTGGGAATTCTTTAAAGTTAAAATATTTAACAATAGCTGTATAGTATTTTTTAAATGTCAACATACAGATAGAATTATTCATGTCAATGCAATTCATGTTTTTTTTTTTTTAATATATGAGATGTTTATAAAGTGTCTATACATTATAAAACATATTGTTGAAAATCCATTTTCTTCGAGGGTGATCTGATACAATGTTTCCAACAGATGGAAAAATAACGTACGAACGGATGCAAGATAACTTCAACAGCAAATTAAAATAAAATTTTTAACCAAAAATTGAACCGACTTCAAAAACTACTACAAAGTAAAAAATATTTTTTTAGACAATAGTTAATAATAAATTAAATTAAGAGCATTGTATTTACCATGCAGATTATCATATTTATGTACATTAACTTGATTTTTTGGAGTCGGTGCCAGCCAAGCCAAGTACACAATTCAAAACAAAATATCCAATATAAATCTTAACACGCGTATAAATTATATCTACATAAATACGAGACAGTTAAAAAAAATACACATAACTCTTCAAAAGGTAGAAAATAAAATGATTTAAATGATTAACTAATTTCCAAAGCAATGTTTGTCGACATATATAGTTGCTAATCTCATTTGAAAATACACATTTATAACATCAGATGAAATGTTTAAAAATAGTAACATGGCTGGCACCGACTTCAAAAAATCAAGTTAATGTACATAAATATAATAATATGTATGGTAAGTACTATGCTCTTAATTTAATTTCTTATTAACTATTATCTAAATTATTTTTTACTTTGTAGTAGTTTTTCTTACCCATCATACGTAGTATAGGGTAAGTCTTGTAATCGTTTTGAAAATCGATTTTTTTTTTGACGGATTTACACGTTTCAGATACTGGAGATTCCGAAAAACATATTTTTAGAAAAATTTTTTGCCGTCCGTCTGTGTGTCTGTGTGTCTGTGTGTGTGTCTGTAAACGCTCTATCTCCCGAACAAATTGAGATAGAGACTTGCTATTTGGTATGTACTTAGTATGTAATAATGGGAAGAAGCCTATTTCATTTCAATAACCTCGATTAACCGGAACATTTTTTTTCGGACTCTCGAAATATTCGTTCTGATGAAAGGTATATAAAAATTTTCGAAATTGTTTATTTTAAGGAGTAAATGTAAAAGAAAATAAAAAAACAAATTTTGCATAAAACATGAAGTCGATCGGATAATTAGTTGCTGGGATATTTGTAATCCTATTTTCCACACTCTTCGATTTTTCATGACCCTGTATTTCATCCAAATTTCACTTCAAAGATATATTTTAATTGGAAATTTGACGCTTAATCAGATGCAATAAACCGCTAGTTAATAGGATTATTATTTTTGGAGTTATAAGGAAAAACCTCTTTCAAGCAATTCAGTAATCGAGCCTTTCTATGACGTCATCAAGCCACGATTTTATTTGAATTGCAATGCATTTTATAAGTAGTTTACACATTTTTATTTTAATATTTTACATTATACATATACATGATGGGTAAGTATTACTGTGGCCCCCAACGACTAGTTTGAAGTCGGTTCTATTTTTGGTTAAAAAAAATTATTATTTACAAATTCACGTAATAGAATATTTTAGGATATTAAATGAAAGTCGTCTGCCCAACAAATTAACTATTTTTAAAATGCTTTTTTTTTCGTTTTTGTTGAATTTCGGAAAACGTACTGAACCAATTTTCATAAAATTGAAATGGGACCAATTCGAGAGTATTCTCTTTGGAATAAAACAAAAATCGCATAAATAGGACGCATAGTTCCGAAGTAATCGGTGTACATACATAAAAAAAAAAAAATACATACACGTCGAATTGATAACCTCCTCCTTTTTTGAGTCGGTTAAAAAAATCAGAGTGTCCGTTAAAATTTTTGTAAACAAATTTAACCAAGACGGTAGAGCTACAGATGAAGATCGATCAGCCAAACCTCCTATATCAACAAATGTTGTTCCAAAAGAAGAAAATGTGGTTATGAGTATGCGTATCATTAAGCTATCCCCATAAAGACTCAGCCGGGAGCTTGGTATTAAAGAATTTTAATAAAAAGTTAAAATTCCAGTGCAAATTCACCTTGTTTAATAATTAAAATTCATAAAGATACAACGAAATGTAAAGATATTGCTTGAAGGTGCGTAAAAACATACATAAAAACATTTAAAAGCACATTAAAGTCCTTTTAGAAAATCAAAACGTTTTCAACCGAATTTACTCGGTCATCATCAGTGAAAAACTAATAGTTAAGTTGAGTTGTTGAAAAAAACGCGAAGAGACAACAACTCAACTTAACTATTAGTTTTTCACTGATGATGACCGAGAAAGATCGGTTGAAAACGTTTTGATTTTTTTAAAGGATTTTAATGTGCCTTTAAATGTTTTATATATGTTTTTACGCACCTTCAAGCAATATATTTACATTTAGTTGTATCTTTATGAATTTTAAAGAATTTTAGTTTTCGGAAAAATTCAACGTGATCTTTTAAACACATATGTCTACCACATATGAATGTTTAACGTTTTTACTTGGAAAATTCAACGTGATCATTTAAACAAACATGCTTACCACATTTAAACTACGGATAATTTTGGAAGTATACCAATTCAGTAAGGTTTGAGTTATGATTTCCTGAAAGACACGGAGAATGTAAACATGGTGCAGGTGCAGTTTTCGTACACCTATTCCTACTGTTACAAATATTTAAATTAATTCTATTACGTGCAAGCATAGGCTTAAGGTATCTCAGGTGGATTGGTTGCTTGCTGGAAAGTTCTAGTACGTTCTTATTTGATTATACTAAGACATATCGCATTCCGCAATGAATGGTAGTAGGATCAAGAGGTTTGTGACTGAGAGCTCGTCTGACTCCATTTGTTTTATTCTTACTATTGAAATATTCTGGTATCTCTCTTGGAATTTATTTCCTTTTACTGTCATTTATGTATTGCGATTTCATATAAAGAAGTTACTGGCTCATTTTAACATGTTCATGTGCATGAATATGAGCCGTTTTATTTGACACATTGTTCGCAAATGGTTCGTGCTTATAATGGTCTGTTAAGGTGGGCAATTCTTACCATTGGCCAACTGTGGGACTCTGCAATTAACCAGCGTTAGTCCAACCATTCTGTGCTACTTGGGTAACTTTTTGAGTTTTAACGACATTTCAATGGTCTTTTTACATGAGTTGCCCTATGTTATTGACTATTAAATCATGACAAAAAAATTTTGCTGTAATTCGCGCATGCGCAGTTAAAATTTCTTTCATACAAATACCCATATCTCATCAAATATTCAACATATTAATATATTTTAATTGCAGTATACTATTTCTATAATTTTTTGTCAAGTTTTAGGAAAGCGGCGTTAAAATTGGTTGAAAATTCTGCATACTATAAAAAAACTTTTTGAATTTTTCACAGTAACGTTGAATATATGTACAATGTTTACACAAATGTCCACAAATGATGAACAGGACCTACATAGTCATTTGTTACAGTGACAGACCATTTTTAGTATTTTCTGTTACTTGGGTGATCAAAAATATTATTTTATTATTAAAATTATTATTGCCTCCCTAACCGTAGCATTGTTCAAATAATAGCATTGTTCAAATTAATATATTTCTACAAATATAATGCAGTTTTAAAATATTGAGTAATGATTGATACTTTCCAGGCTTTTACTCATATGCGTAATTAAGTTTTTTACATCAAGTTTAAAATTTCATCTGTTTTTAGCATTTAAAAAAAATTACAGCGAAAACAACATTACAAATTTGCCTTTTTGCTCGGCGGTCAGGGGTTAAACTCTACTATATATAAGTTCTTTTAAGCCCATTTTTTGTAATTCTTATTTGGTTAACAAACCTTCCTTGTAATAATCTATACCTTAGCATAAGATTTATGCAAAAAATATCCATTTTATTTACATTGATTTTTAACATCAATTCTCCTTCAATTTTAACATGCTTTTATCAATTAATTGAATTTCACCAACCGCAGTCATTAGCTGATGATAGCGTTACAACTTTCTAATTTTCTTATTAATGATCTAACCTTTCTGCATTAACTGTGAAACGCAACTCGATCTGATCGTTATTGAAATATCCATTAACCCCAATTAAGCAGGAATATTTCAAGGCTGGTATAATAAGATGGGTCAAAAGATATTTAATTATTGATTTTCCTATTCTGAATATGGAGTAATGTAAAGCAAGGAAAACAAATACAAAATTTTGCATTAGTTTTTTTTTCGAAATGTTTCAATGATAACTAAAATGTATTTTAATTTTTTCTAAAAATACTAATATGATCTAAGATTTAAACATCTTACATTCATATACATATCGAATACGGTTACTAAATTATAAGTTTAACATAAATATTTTAAGCTAAAAATATTTTAGTACGTGAGTAAACTTTATACGTCCTTGTAAAATTAAACAGATGGAAAGAGATTATATTACATAAAGTACTTTTATTACATAAAGTTTGAATCAATGAGATGATTTTTAAAAGGAATTAGAATAATCTAACATTTCAGGACATTTCATAATCATAATAAATTTGTATTTGAAAATATTATTGTTACCGTTTGCATAATAGGGATTATATATTCGAATGACACTGTCTGAAATACTAGAATGTCACAAAATTTTGTCTGTCTCAGTTTATTTAATCAGTAGCAAATTTAGAACACATAATCGGTTTACACTGACATACTATATTTTAATTGTGAATAGATAGGCAATGTTTTAAACGGTAACAAAAGCTGTCTGTCCGTTTTAATTTTAAATGTTTAATTAGGAAAGTTTAACTGATTATTCGGTTCATAAGAACCCAATAACAGCATTTTTTATATATCGTACCATAATCATAATATAGTTTGTATTTGAAAATATTTTTGTTAACGTTTGCATAGTAGGGATTATATCTTCAAAATGACACTGTCTGAAATATTAGAATGTCATAAAATTTTGTCTGTCTCAGTCTATTTAATCAGTAGTAAATTTACAACACATTATCGGTTTTCACTGATATTTTATATTTTAATTCTGAATAGATAGGCAATTTTTAAATGGTAATAGAAGCTGTCAGTCCGTTTTAATTTTTCATGTTTAATTAGGAAATTTTGAATGATTCGGTTCATAAGAACCTAATAACAGTATTTTGTATATAACTTTTAATATTATTTTTTTACGTTCTAGCAAAATGTTATATTAATAAAATTATAATTAATCACATTTTTTTTTAAAGAACCCCAATTTATTCGTTTATATCTTCTGCATCAGAATGTATCCAAGTTTGATGTAGCCATTTTTTAACCCCAAATCCCTCAAAGTTAACTTTTTCTATTAATACATATTTTACTTGATTTTTTTAAAATTTTCGATACGTTTTTCTACGCAAAAATTTGATCGCTTGTAAGAAGAAATTTTTAATTTTATGTTTCTCTAAATTGAAATTTTTGCTCTAACACATAAAATCTACTTATTTTTACGGTGCTATATTTATTTGATCATAAAAGAATTGGTGGTACGCAATTTTCCCGCTATGCGATGCAAACACAGATATTTTTGCGCGTATACTCCCAAAAAACTAAGGGAAGAAAATGTACAGCATTTCTTAATACTCTGTTAAAAAAAGATAAATGTTACTTAATCTACGAAGCTATCATATAACCACAAACGAAAATATCCAATAACCCATTTCGACTTACTCATGATTCCAAAAAGCTTTCTTTATCTTTAGAAATCTCAGAAACCAATATATTTTTGAAATTTAAAGAAGCAATTAAAAAAATAAACTTCTTTAGCTGTCGCGGATTTTGTGAAACGTTTCCGAGAAATTTTTATAGTGTATTAATCAGTTTTATCAACATGTCTTTTATCTTCAAAGTTTAATAAAGTATTTATAAAATAAAGTTTCTTTTCAAATAATATAATACAATTACTTGTTAACTTCAAATTAAAGTATAATTATTGCTTAAAGTGATAAAAAACGTAACACAAAAGATTTAAAAATACCTTTTACTATAGATTACATATGTTTCCTTCGCTCAAACGGAAACATCTTCAGATCAAAATGATAAATAAAATATTATCGCAAAGATTTTGAAAATGATCAACATAAATCACGAGATCACATGTTCAATGTAAGCAAGTGCTTAAATTGGTCAAACTGGAAATCGTGAAAATCATTATTTTAGTTTTATTTTTATTGCTTTTTTAATTTGTAAACCATCGCGTGTCAAATTTTAGGTAATTAAAAAAGAAGATGATTCGTTGCAAATGTTATCGTTTCGCAAATATATTTCTATTGATTCACGGATAATGGATGAGGAATAAACTCTTCAGGGAAAAATTATTTTACTATTCTTGAATGCAACGGCTCTATTCTATATAGTCTAGCTAAGACAATAGTTCGTGTGTCATATTTGATATCTGCCATATGCTCTTCTATTCTCGTTTTAAATTTTCTGTTTGTCATTCCTATATATAGTTTATCTCCCATCCGTTATCCGGAATCAATGGAAATATATTTGCGAAACAGTAACATTTGCAACGAATCAGCTTCTTTTGAATTACCTAAAATTTGGCACGCGATGCTGTATAAATTAAAAAAGAAATAAAAATAATAATAAAATACTAATTTTCACGTTTTCCAGTGTGACCAATTTAAGCACCTTCTTACATTGGACATGTGATCTCGTGATTTATGTTTATCATTTTCAAAATCCTTGCCAGAATATTTTATTTATCATTTTGATATGAAGATGTCGTTTGAGCGCAGGACACTATATTAAAAGATCATCTACATTAAAAGATATTTTTAAACCTTTTGTGCTATGTTTTATTTTTTTTACTTTAAGGAATAATTACACTCTCATTTAAAGTTTATTTTGCTGCCACTATCCTTCAGAAGCGTTTCCGAATAGTGTTTATAGTGTGTTAGTTTTCTCAAATCGATATATTGGTAATTCGGCTGCTATCAATTCTAAATTAAGCATTTTCAGCCGCATAATTGAATTTACACTTGCGAGAGTACCTATATAATATTAATTTTAAAGCTACTGTTATTGCTGTTATCTTATCAGGTTTTACCGTAAAATATGTTTATTGAACCTGAAAATGTTTATTTGAGAATTAACAGCATCCGAATGACCTATATTCCTGGTAAAGAAAGCTTATTAATACACTGCAATATCTACTCGGAAACGTCTCCTAATATCAGTTACAGCCAATGAAACTTTGTTTTTATAAATGCTTCTTTAAATGTGGAAAATATATTGGTTTCTGAGGTTTCTAAAGATGAAGAATGATTTTCGGAATAATAGGTTACGGGGAAGAGTTTATTGTATATATTTGTTCTTTTATATTTTATTTTTTCCAGATTAAGAAACATATATATATCTATTTTTACAGACATATTAAATCTACTTTTAACAGTTTGCTAATATCCAGTTTTCAAATGTGTGCAAAGAAAGACTATTTTTTCCATTTTTTTCTTTTTCTTTTCTCTCTTTGTTGAGATTTCTTTGAATTGTGTTAGAACGTTATTAATTTTTTTTTTTAATCGATTATAATCATTCCTGATTTAAGAAATTTTATATATTTTTAACCCAACAATTCAGTTGGATCCACTGAGTTTTTACCCTTCTCTATAAGCGCAATATATAACAGGGTCCATATTTTCACTCAATTAATGAATATGTATTCTTTTTTTTTTTTACATATTTTATGTCACCAATTTAGATGAATAAATTGCGAATTACTCTAATTTGGTCGATTTGTGTGCACTTTTTTATCCGTTGTCGGAACAAAATGAATTTTCTTTTTCTTGTTTTATGCAATATAGTTTTAATGTTATTGCAGATGAAATGTCGACATTAGGGATGAAAAAATTCATATTTATAAAAACCACCAGAATGGTCATGGGATGTTGTTCTTGAAGTTTAAATATTCTTGCATGCAAGCAAGGAATCATTAGATTGTTAACTGTTAATGTATACGGATACTTTTTCATCACGAATTCAAACCTAACCACAACGCAGCACAGATAGCAAGCAATATCTACAAAGCATTTGGAGATGACACAGTAAAATAACGAACCGTACCGTGACGTTTCCAAAAATTCCTGTCTGCCGATATGAATTCCATAAACTAAGCGTGTGGATACGCAGTACCGGGCATCGGAAACATCGAACTACGGACACTAATTGAGTCTGAACCTCACCAAACTCTTAGAGGCATTGCAGAGTAATTAGGAATACAGTATTTCACAGTTTCTGTCACTTTCACGCACTTGGTAAAGTTAAAAAGCTGGGTAAGTGTGTAATGACTCCACTTTACTTGTGTAAATATTCCAGTGTGTGGGAATATCATTTGACTTGAACCAAGACAGTTCTCGTGGGAAACCTTGCCAGAAAATATTAATTGATGCTTTCTCACACTGGCGCTTGTTTGAAGTGTTGGAAATATTAAAGTTTTTTTGTGCTAAAAAGGAAGGTTTCAAACAATGAGTTTTAGCACTGCCACTGACGAAGCCGTGTCTAGGATCACGCGTAGTCCGCTATGGTGAAAAAAATCACCCTGGTGAAATCGAAATGCGATTCCTTATTTTCTTTTTATAAACCAATGATGCACTTAGTTGAAGACAACATCATATTTCTACTATGTAATTGGCTGATATAAACTTCTCTTAGAGTTAATACCGTACCGGTTTTGGGAACCATGAAAATAGAGTTTTTTAATTAGAGAGAACCGTTCCTGAGGGATGCTGAGGGGTGTAACAATTCTTTCATGGGTTGATGACAGGGTAGAGATCCTGCAGGTCGCTATGTACCATTGCGTGAAACGAAAGAGCCCGCCGGCTTGATTTAAAGCGCACAAGAAGGGGATTAATTGACAAGTATAGCGCAAAACGCCTGTACTGATAAATTGCGAACCAGTGAAGGATCTGTTTGTGCTAAAGGCTGCCCATTGTAATGAATCTACTATTAGAGATATTTTAATTTAATAGAGAAAACCGTGGAGTTTCTCTATTGTTATTCTGTCGGTTGTCAAGATAGAACTCAGACACTCAAAATTTGTCCAGAATTGAATTGAACTGTAGATATAATGTCAACGTACTTATATAACTTTATTTTTTTAATATAAATCCTTTTCTTATAATACAGTAAGTAATTTTTAAGTCAATAAAAATTAGCTTTTGTTTGATAAGAAATATTTCAAGGTCTAGTCTGTTGCTACCACTTCTTCTATCGATGTATCCCACCTTGACAGTTTTTCAAGTGGTTTACACATGAGCACAGAGAACAAAACCTTAAACATTGACTAGAATTTAGCACTTCTCTCTTCTTCCGGAGCATAAATGATCTGGTTTTGAACAGAATAGTGATATGTGATAAGAAGTTGATCTTGTACGATATTCTATACAATGGATAGGTGATTATGACGCGTCGAAACACAAGCCGAAACCAATCCTTCATCCGAAGAAGATAATAACGTTTTGTGGTGTACAGAGAGTGTTATTTACATTTCATTTTTGAGAAGTGGTGAAAATATTAATTCAGATAAATACCGGATTCACCTTAATATAATTCATGAAAAATTACGAGTTACGCTTCTAGATTGGCCAACAAAAATGAAGTTTTACTGCATCATGACAATGCGAGTACACGCGTTTTCAGAACAAATGTCAAGCAATTACACAGTTTACAGTTTGATATTTTTGCTCATCCTCCTTTTTCTTGAGGCTTTTCACAAACCGATAATCACCTTTTTAAGCATTTGGATTATCTTTTGGCAGGGAAAACATTCACCCAGCAGCCAAAACAGCCGCCAAAAATGTGTTTGAGAAGTTTCTTCAGTTCGGAATTCTGGACTTCTATATAATTGGCATACATGCTCTGGAATCTCGATGGGAGAGATGTGTTGCATCTAATGTTGTAAATTTCGATTAGTAAATATCAATTTCTACATACTTGTACTTATTTGAAGTTTATCAAACAGACTAGAAATTTCATCAGAAAAAAGAAACTTGATAAAATCATGAGTAGTTTTGAAATTTAGAAAATATTTGTTAAAAATAGTTTTCTTCATTAGTTTATATTATTGGAAAATATGAGAAAATTAATTACAATAAAACAAATTTCATTATGTATTTTAACGTGTATAGGTTTTTTTTACGATTGTTTTAAATTTTTCCGGTGTGAAATAAAAGAAGAACAACGGACAATATTTGCATCGTTAAGCATGCCTCAATATGTAATATTCAAAAGATAATTAATTATGTAATCAACTTCATTTTTATTCATCATATAAAAAGGAGGACATAATTGTTGCTAATGTGTTAATGTATGTTACAGTAATTACCGGATTGACTTACTCATTAAACCTATGTAAATTCAATATTTTAAAAAGAAAACAAGGAGCTTAATATTGGTTAAGTATTAATGATGGAAGTGATTTAGTAGCATGTTTATTCATGCTCAAATATTTTAATACATATTTTTAGAAGTATAAGCCAATACTAAAATTACACAATTAAAATGTTTTACATAGTTAGAAAATTTTGAAAGGTGCATTTCAAAAATCTATAACAACATTATTTACGTCTAACTTTAAGATAAATATTTCAATAACGTTTAGCAATATTAGCAATATTGAAATATCAATTTTAGCTTTATAAAACAGTACATAAAAAGGAAAACTTGTATAAAAATACTTTATTACTTAATTATAGAGAGTATATACTGTTTCCTAATGTATCGAGAAAATTGGTTTTATGAAAAGTATTAATTGAAATCGATTCAGCCCTTTAAGCGTTAGGCAGTATTTTGTATAGATGTATAAATTGTCATAGAATACAAACCATACAGTCTATGTGCCTGTAGAGTCCTACTTCAGTGTCCTACATATCTATTTATGCAATAGTAAAAATCAACGCTGTTATGCTGTAAAAAAGACAAATATTTTTTTAATCTACAAAAATATAATATAATCACAAATGGAAATGTACAATTACCTCTTGCGAGTTACAAATGATTCCGAAAACGGTGTTTAGGTGCATTCGTAATTATATAAATACGTAGCACCTATAGTCGTCGTCTGGTCCGTCCGTCCGCCTGTCCGTCTGTCCGCATATAACAGCGCAAA
This sequence comes from Maratus michaelseni, assembly GCA_963931845.1. Taxonomy (NCBI): domain Eukaryota; kingdom Metazoa; phylum Arthropoda; class Arachnida; order Araneae; family Salticidae; genus Maratus; species Maratus michaelseni. The sequence continues at coordinate 414,228,326 of OZ007589.1, forward strand.
AATAACCCAACCGAATTGTTTGTAATTTAACGTATATAATCTTTGCAGAATTCTGTCGAATCATTTAAAATTTTATGAAAATCGAATCAAAACTGAAAAAAGATATTAATAAAAGTTTCCTTCATTCTATTAACTTCTGTCATACATAATCTATATAAAATATGCCCAAGTCATGTAACTGAGGAAAACAAATGTCCATATTTTTTTTTCATAAGCCAGGTGACCATTTTTATTCAAAAAGTTTTTTTCAAATAAAATTGTAGAAAATTTACATTTTTAGAAAGATTGTTCAAAAAAATTGTTTGTTTGAGAGATGTGTTACATTAAGAAATGTATAGATTCTGAGATAACTTCAGTTAAAATTAGGTTAACAGCCCAATATTTATCCCAATATCCATTAAAATAAATAAACACAAGAGATTCGTTCATCGTGAATCATAGAAATATAAAACCATAGATAATCATTTGCAAAGCAAGATCTCCATTGGGAATTTTGCAGCGCTATCTCGTGTCAAAAAAATAATTCGCATCTATAAGCGTCGCATACGTAATATGAAAAAATAAAGGAATGCCTATGTCACTCATAACAATAATGATATAATTCATTTCACTGAAATAATAACGAAGATTTTTTTTTTTACATTGAAACACTAGTTAGTAAGAACGCACCACATTTCTTACGCTTAACGTACAATTTCCAACTCGTTTATCTTTAGAAACCTGAGAAATTTGACCTAATCATTTTTGAGTATGTCCATGTCTCAAAAATAAGTCTGAACTCACCTTTCTGTGCTCATTTTTGAGTATTTCCATGTTTCAAAAATGAGTTTGAACTAATTCTAATCATTTTTGAGTATGTCCATGTTTCAAAAATGACTATGAACTGACCTCTATGTGCTCAGTTTTGAGTATGTCCATGTTTCAGTATTTGGATTATTTCTGGTATTTCAGAATTGAAAGCATTGGGTTATCATATTTGAAACAAAAAGTTTCATAACAAAATGAAAACATCGATTTACTCAGATTTGAAAATGTCATTTTTATCAGTGAACGCTTTTAGGAATCGTGGGTAACTCGAAATCGGTTATTGTATATTTTCGTTCGTGGTTATATTATGTTATTCTAGATAAAGAAACAGTTGTATTTTTTACAGTTTATAGGAAAAAATTAAGAGAGACGTCATGGTGTATATTTAATACTGTAATATTATATTTTAATTTAAATGATTATAGGTATTCCTTAGTATTTCGAATGTTTTAATGAGTAAAGCATCATAATATATAATTATAATATTTTTATAAATCAAATTCTTTAGTTCTCAAATTTTATTCTAATAACTAAATTGCTTTACATTCCTCCATTTCTTTTATTTTAACGATTTATTTGTTAAGTATTGCGAACATACAGGGTGTTTCAAAAATGACCGGTATATTTGAAAAATCAATAAAAACTAAACGGGCAGCGATAGAAATACACCGTTTGTTGCAATATGCTTGGGACAATAGTATATTTTCAGGGAGACAAACTTTCGAAATTAGTTACAATTTTCAACAACAGATGGCGCTGCAGTCTGGAAAAATCTAAACCATGATATTTTCCACACATCCACCATGCGCAGCAATAATATGGCGTAGTCTCTGAACGAAATTACCAGAACCCTTTGTAAACGTGTCAGGCGGGCTTCACATGCAGAAGAGATGTACTGCTTCAGTTGTTCAATTGTTTCAGGATTGTGACGGTACACCTGGTCTTTAAATTATCCCCACAGAAAGAAGTCACAGGTTTACAAAGGTTTCTGGTAATTTCGTTCAGAGACTACGCCATATTATTCCTGCGCATGGTGGATATGTGGAAAATATCGTGGTTTAGATTTTTCCAGACTGCAGCGCCATCTGTTGTTGAAAATTGTAACTAATTTCGAAAGTGTGTCTGCCTGAAAATTTACTGTTGTCCCAAGCATATTGCAACAAACGGTGTAATTCTATCGCTGCCCGTTTAGTTTTTATTGACTTTTCAAATATACCGGTCATTTTTTAAACACCCTGTAAAAACAAAATAAAAGAAAATTTGAATGGAAAAAGAAAATAAAGTGAAACATAAGGCTTTAACTCTATACTATAAATGTTGCTAAATTTAAACCAAATAAAATACAGCTTTTTCATGAAAATTAAAAATAAATATCTCCGATATGCATTATTCTTAAAGTGTTATAAAACCAAAATTACCCAGGTTCGAGCCGTGGTGCCGGTATTTTTCGCTCTTTTGGAATAAATCTCAACAATAATACTTCCACCATTGAATATGATTTACCTAGTTGTAAGATACTTTCCTCTGTTCATTATGAACTAGTTTCATTGTATACAGGAATTTCTGTGTTGTACATTCATTATGTAAAATGCAATATTTTCTTATTTTTTTTTATTTTTTTATTTTTTTTTAATAGAAAACCTATTTACAACAACAATGGATTCAATTATGCGCCAAAAAAGACAAACTGGAGATGCAGCTGCAACAACAAAATATTTTAAACACTTATAAATTACTATAAACTAGAAAATACAAATACAAAATAAAGAGTGTAATATATTTCTTTAAAAAAATGCGTTTTAATCAATTAATAGATTCATATTAATTAAATTATCATTATGCGATGAGGAATGAATTTAAATAAACAAAAAAGGTTATTTAAATAGTGCCTTTTTTTTCTTTCTTGTTGCCATATCTTAAAAAAATAGGACAAAAATTATTTGTTTTTAAAATGAACTCACAAGCTCGCACTTTCTACGGAACGTAAAAAAGACGGTAAATTTTCCATGATCGGGTTTTGTGCCCAGGCCAAACTAACTTATTTTAATGGAAATCTTCTAGAAAAATCCTAAATTGCAGTCATGGTGTGATTTTCAAGATAAACAATAAATGCTTACATTTTTTTTTTTTTTTTTTTTTTTTTTTTAGAAAACATTAATTTTATTTTTATGCTTATTTTTAGTTAATGTTGTGCTTTTGAACTTTCTCTTTCGATATATTTGTGGTGTACGTTCTTTTTTGAAAAAAAATGAAATGTTCAAAAATGAGTAAATCAATGTACTCATAATAACTAAAATGTCTTCTTAAAACACCATCAAAAACTTTAAAAAGCTCTAGGCCTTTCGAAAGATGTGAGTCTTTCTTCGTCAGGCGCAAAATAGACATGCATCTACTATGAAAGCAGCAGCAAGACTGAAATGAGAGATAAGGGAGAGGAAACAAGCTGAAACAACAGCCAATAGGAAAGTAGAAATCAACAGCCAATAGGAAAACAGAATCGATCAACAGCCAATCGCAAAAGAGTAACATCAAAACAATAGAATACAAAATAGAAGGGGAATAAGGAAGGGAAAAAATAAAAAATAAAACATAAAAATAAAAATAAAATAAATAAAATAAATAAAATAAATAAAATAAATAAAATAAATAAAATAAAAATAAATAAATAAATAAATAAATAAAATAGAATAAAATGAATAAATAATAAATAAATAAATAAATAAATATTAATGAAAAAATAAAAAATAAAATAATAAAATAATAAAAATAATAATAATAAAATAAATAAATAAATAAATAAAACACACAAATAAATTAAAAAATTAAAAAATGGAAACAGATGAAAATTAGGAATTAAATAAGTAACCAAAATATATTAAAAAAAGACTAATATTAATTAATACAAAAATAAATTATATGGTAGTACTGAAGAGGTTTTTCCAAGCAGCAGAGAGCACTGTGGAGTCAGATTTATCATTAACAATAACTTCAGGAACTTTAAGATAAATAGCTAAATTTTCAAAAAAGTCCAATTCAGAGATCTTTAAAGATAATTTTAGCATTTTTGCCAATAGTATCTCTGAATTGGACTTTCTTGAAAATTTAGCTATTTATCTTAATCGTGAAGTTATTGTTAATGATAAATCTGATTCCACAATGCTCTCTGCTGCTTGGAAAAACCTCTTCAGTACTACCATATAATATATTTTTGTATTAATTAATATTAGTCTGTTTTTATATATATTTATATATTTTGGTTACTTATTTAATTCTTATTTTCATATGTTTCCATTTTTTTATTTTTTTATTGATTTGTGTGTTTTATTTATTTATTTTTTCATTAATTTTTATTTATTTATTTATTATTTATTTATTCATTTTATTCTATTCTATTTTATTTATTTATTTATTTATTTATTTATTTATTTATTTTTATTTTATTTTATTTTATTTTATTTTATTTTAATTTTTTATTTTTCCGCTTCCTTTTCCCCTTCTATTTTGTATTCTATTGTTTTGATGTTACTCTTCTGTGATTGGCTGTTTATCGATTCTGTTTTCCTATTGGCTGTTGATTTCTACTTTCCTATTGGCTGTTGTTTCAGCTTGTTTCCTCTCCCTTATCTCTCATTTCAGTCTTGCTGCTGCTTTCATAGTAGAAGCACGTCTTTTTGCGCCTGACGAAGAAAGACTCAGATCTTTCGCAAGGCCTAGCGCTTTTTAAAGTTATTGATGGTGTTTTAAGAAGACATTTTAGTTCTTATTTTTTCATACCAGTTTCATCTTATTTTATTCGATGTACTCATATCGAATTGAGTATGTTTGGATCAAAAATGAACTTATTATTTCTCATTTTTAAAACATCACATGTTATCAAACTCAAGCAAAACGGTAGTTTTGTACTTTGTAATGGTATATTTCATTCATGGCGGCAAAAAAGATGTTCATTAATAGGAAAATATTGCAATATACCCCGGAAATAAAGGAATAATATCGCAGTTTTATTGATCGGAAAGAACTATATCGTGCGTCTCCATTATAATGCGTAAAGTTACATTGCGTTGTTGTTAGTTATGAGTGCTTTGCTTCGTACTTCGTGCATTCATAGGCAGTCGGTCCGGTCTCTGTGCTGAGTGACATGGACATTTGTGAAAAGAAAATTAGATTCGAGATTTCTCAGACTACTCTCAAAGTAAGTGCTCTTTGTTAAATGTCCAATACATTTTGTTTCTTATTTTATGTAATCGGCAGTATCTTCTGTAGATACTAAATTAATGTAAATGTTATAGTATGCACACTATTTTAAAATAAGTTAAAAGTGCTTGAAGACAATGATCTTGTCTTAAAAATATTTGATTTGGGTACCTTTATAATATTTTTGCTATTTTCCCTAAATAAATAATCAATTAAATGTTTCTTGTTAATACCTTTGAGTGGAAAATAAATGTCAGTACATTTTTACTTTAATCTGTAATAAGCGGGGAGGGGGGAGGGGGGCATGGGTTTGAGAAAGAGTCCCTTAGAAAAGAAAAATATTTTTTTTTCATTTATCTTATTTTGGTTTTGAAAGTGTCTTATTAAATGTCTTGTCGCCCATGTTTTACCTAAATTTTGATTTTCCACGTGTTACTATAAATACTTTATAATACGTTTCAATTATTTTAAAATACTATGCATAAATTTAATATTTACATAAGTTTAATATTTTCAGAAGGTACTTGTGATTTGATAAAATAAGAAAGAAATGTATTGAATATTTAACAGAGAGTACACATAGTTCATATTTGAAAACATCCATGGGTTCGAAAACGAGTATACATCACAGTTCATATTTCAAATACATCTATGAGATCAAAAATGAGTATATAACGGTTCATATTTGAACAAATGCATGCAATCAAAAATGAGTACATGTGTTTTTCAATTTCAATTTTGAGAACATTTGGATCGGAGCTATTTTGAATATGTGACTATTTAAAATTGAGTACTTTTTACTCAATTTTGAGAACCCATTTATTTCAATGTGAGTATAGCTGAAATTATAATATGATTCAATCTTAAACAACACTATTTTGTTCAATTCTGGATGAAAAACACCACCCTCTTACAATCAATATTAAAATAAAGCACGAGTTAGCGAAAAACATTTTTTTAAATATTTTATTTTATTTTCAAATCTATGTCATTATATATACAGAACATATTAATGATTTGTAATTAGGTAAACTTAATAAGATTTTGTTTGCTAAACATTAAAATCGGAAAAGAAGCGTATTAGAAATATTTTCAGGTAAACTAAGGAATGGAAAAAATAATTGCAATAGTTTAGTTTATTTTTAAATGGTCAACATTATTTCTTAGATATAAATATTTACTTCGCTAATAGTCAAGCAAACGTTTATGTTAAATATTAAAATGTGAAAATATATTAGGGAATGTATTTTCTATTTAACCCCTTTTCAGTAACTTCCATTGTTCTCATGCTATGCAATCCGATTATATTTTCATGGACGTAACTGAAACATCCCCCTAAAATCGGTCTGTTCTTTTTTTAAACTTTGGAGTATATGTTGGACTTCAAAAAGAATTTTTTATGAGAAAGGGAATTCTACTCCCGTTATGCAAGGTAGCCCCAAATTTCAGTTGATAAACACTCTCTCTCCCTCTCTCTCACACACACACACACACACACACACACATATATATATATATATATATATTGGTATTCTTATGGTTAAATTACATTATCTGACATATATTTGAGATGCGTTCTTGTATAATCTTTTGCACGGATAGTTCAAGCCAAACTTCGCGTGAATGTCAGTTGACTTGTCCATAGAGAGATATAAAGTACACATGTTATTAGAATTTCTGAAATATTAGGATGATTTTAGATAGAATAATCATGTTTATTTAAATTTCCAATTAAATTTTCAGTAGGACTGAAACTTTTTCCTTAAATATTTAAATATAATTACAAAGGATGTGAACTTTATTTTCGCTGTGCTTAACAGCGTACAATCAACTTGAGTCAAAAATGTGTCCAGACCGGGTATCGAACCTTAATACCTAGGTATACCGCACAAAGTGCTTTACCAACTAAGCCATCCGGACGCACCCAGTCTGGCACCTCTTTCACAAATATACGTTGGCATGGCTGCAACTCCGCAGCGCAAGATGGAATGTCAACATGAGCACTCTATCAGTTGGCGTACATGAGACGAATAAACTCCCTGCATCGGATAATATATATTTAAATTTCCAATTAAATTTTCAGTAGGACTGAAACTAACGCCTTAAATCTTTAAATAGCTGTCCGGATGGCTTAATTGGTAAAGCACTTGATGCGCTATACCAAGGTATCTGAGTTCGATCCCCGGTTTGGACACATTTTTTCACTCAAGTTGATTGAACGCTGTTAAGCAAAGTGAAAAGAAAAATCACATCATTTCTAGTGCTATTTAAAGATTTAAGGTGATAGTTTCAGTCCTACTGAAAATTTAATTGAAATTTAAATACATATTATCCGATGCCAAGAATTTGTTCATCTCATGTACGTCACTGATAGTGTGCTCATGTTGACATTTCATCTTGCGCTGCGAAGTTGCAGCCATTTCAACGTATATTAGTGAAAGAGGTGCCAGAGTGGACGTCGTCCAGATGGTTTAATTGGTAAAACTCTTGGTGCGCTATACCAAGGTATCTGGTTTTGATCCCCTGTCTGGACACATTTTTTCACTCAAGTTGATTGTACGCTGTTAAGAAAGTGAAAAGGAAATTCACATCCTTTGTGGTGCTAATAATGTTTAATTGATTTCTAGGATTAAGAATTGTTATTTATGCTATCATACATAACTGCATGTAACAGAAAAGTGTTATTGAGAAAACTGAAAATGAATAGCACCACAATATTTATGATTTCGTGATGTTTTGAATCTGCAGTTTCATTAAAAAAAATCAAAATGAAGCATCCAATGAATTATTTATTGGTCTATAGAATAAAAATAATGTATACCTTAAAAGCATACATTTAATTTTCATAATTTTTAAACTAATATTTATAAATGTACATTTACTCTTCCCTAACATTATTAAAAGTGCAACTTAAAATAACATTTCCGAATAAATCAATAAAAATATGCCATATTGGTATGAGTAGTATTTTAAAATAATACTTCAGTGTTTTTCAAAATGTTGCATTTTTTATATTACGTACGGTCAAGTAACAACAATTGTACTTCGTCTGATATTCCGAAAGCTGTTTTTGACCTATTTAAATAGCTGCAGATAAAATAGTCAACATTTAATCCTATTATATAATACATATTATGTTTCATTACTATAAGATATCGTCATGTATTTTTAACTTTTTCGAATCCTTTGACTGCACTCAATTTTTACTATTTTTAACCAGGTAAACATTTACCTCTTCACTAAGCTCTTTTTCATAAATTATAGAACATATATGTTTAATATAAAAGTAAAAATGTAGCTAGGCCATTAGTCATTGCAGATAAGTTCTTGACTGCTTTATTAGTAACTTAAATGTTCCGAAACAATAACAGAAAAATCTTTAGTATATACAATGAGTTATTTTTTTAATATGCACAAGCCGTTTAACTTAATTGGTTAAAATAAATGGCAAAATAAATATCAAAACAAGTAATATAAAAAAAATAAGTCAATTCCTACATTTTAATCATAAATATATAAAATAAACCCGTGCAGCATTAATGTCTCACGTTATCTTTATTGAACATTATTTTATAATCATCGTTGCGGTATTTTATTTCTGTGGCATCACTCATTTGAGATAAATCTTTCATTTCATTTATGAAAACAATGGGAGGAATTTTTTTCTTCCCATTTAAAACTAAAATTAATTAATTAAATTTAATGAATGAATTAATATTTGAAAAAAACTATATTAACATAAAGTGTCATCCACTACAAGTTAAATAAAAAAGAAAAATGCCCAGTTAAAATGAGGGCATTGAGCTCACAGGCCATTCACACTAATTGTATATTATACTCTTATTTCAAAGAATTTTAAATAAGCCTCTCGAAAATAAAGAAATCGACAGTATATTAAGGGGGATCACCTCCCTCCCCCTATAATTAACCAAAACTATTCAGGGAAGCGAATTATTACAATGGACTTATATAAAAATTTGAAGCAAATCGGATAATTCTGCATAAAAAACCCATTTATCTAATTTAAGGGGGGTTAGCCCCCCCCCCCCTTATCCATCATTATACTTAATCAATGCACCCCCAAAACTAATCAGGGAAGTGCCTTACCACAATGAATCCATATACAAAATTTGAAAGTAATCGGATAATTCTGCATGAAAAACCCATTTATCTAATTTAAGGGGGGTTAGCCCCCCCCCCCGTTTAACCTCTTTATACTTAACCAAAGGATCCCCAAAACTAATCAGGAAAGCTCCTTACCACAGTGAGCCTATATACAAAATTTAAAGGAAATCGGAAAATTCTGCATGAAAAACCTATTTATGTAAATTAAGGGGGGGGGGGTTCCCCCGTTTCCCCCCTTTATACTTAACCAATGGACCCTGAAAACTAATCAGGAAAGCTCTTTACCATAATGAACATATATACAAAATTTAAAGGAAATCGGAAAATTCTGCATGAAAAACCACTTCATCTAATTTAAAGGGGGTTACCCCACCTTCGTTTCCCGCCTTTATACTTAACCAATGGACCCCCAAAACTAATCAAGAAAGCTTCTTACCACAATGAACCTATATACAAAATTTAAAGGAAATCGGAAAATTCTGCATGAAAAACCCATTTATCTAAATTAAGGTGGGATTAGCCCCCCATTCCCCCCTTTATACTTAACCAATCAATCCCAAAAACTAATCAGGGAAGCGCCTTAACACAGTTAGCCTATAAACAAATTTTGAAGCAAATGGGATAATTCTACATGAAAACCCATTTATATAAATTAGGAGGGGATTAGCCCCCCGTTCCCTCCTTTATACTTAACCAATCAATCCCGAAAACTAATCAGGGAAGCGCCTTAACACAGTGTACCTATAAACAAAATTTGAAGGAAAACGGATATTTCTATGAAGAGTTATCGCGTTCCGTACATACATACGTACGTACATACGTACATACATACGTGCGTACATACGTACATACATACGTACGTACATACGTACATACATACGTGCGTACATACGTACATACATACGTACATACATACAGAACCGGCGGGCACATAAGCTCTCAGGCTTTGATAGCCTGTCAAGCTAAAAAAGAAAAGCTAAAAAAGAAAAATGCCCAGTTAAACTGAGGGCATTGAGCTCACAGGCCATTCATACTAATTGTATATTATACTCTTATTTCAAAGAATTTTAAATAAGCCTCTCGAAAATAAAGAAATCGACAGTATATTAAGGGGATCACCTCCCTCCCCTTATAATTAACCAATGAACACCCAAAACTATTCAGGGAAGCGCCTTATTACAATGGACTTATATACAAAATTTGAAGCAAATCGGATAATTCTGCATAAAAAACCCATTTATCTAATTTAAGGGGGTTAGCCCCCCTCGTATCCATCTTTATACTTAATCAATGCACCCCCAAAACTAATCAGGGAAGTGCCTTACCACAATGAATCCATATACAAAATTTGAAAGAAATCGGATAATTCTGCATGAAAAACCCATTTATCTAATTTAAGGGGGGTTAGCCCCCCCCGTTTCACCTCTTTATACTTAACCAAAAGATCCCCAAAACTAATCAGGAAAGCTCCTTACCACAGTGAACCTATATACAAAATTTAAAGGAAATCGGAAAATTCTGCATGAAAAACCTATTTATCTAAATTAAGGGGGGATTCCCCCGTTTTCCCCCTTTATACTTAACCAAAGGACCCCCAAAACTAATCAGGAGAGCTCCTTACCACAATGAACATATATACAAAATTTAAAGGAAATCGGATAATTCTGCATGAAAAACCCCTTCATCTAATTTAAGGGGGGTTACCCCCGTTTCCCCTCTTTGTACTTAACCAATGGATCCCAAAAACTAATCAGGAAAGCTCTTTTCCACAGTGAACCTATATACAAAATTACAAGGAAATCGGAAAATTCTGCATGAAAAACCTATTTATCTAAATTAAGGGGGGGGATTACCCCCTCCGTTTCCCCCTTTATACTTAACCAATGGACCCCCAAAACTAATCACGAAAGCTCCTTACCACAATGAACCTATATACAAAATTTAAAGGAAATCGGAAAATTCTGCATGAAAAACCCATTTATCTAAATTAAGGTGGGATTAGCCCCCCATTCCCCCCTTTATACTTAACCAATCAATCCCAAAAACTAATCAGGGAAGCCCCTTAACACAGTGAACCTATAAACAAATTTTGATGCAAATGGGATAATTCTACATGAAAAACCCATTTATATAAATTAGGGGGGGATTAGCCCCCCGTTCCCCCCTTTATACTTAACCAATCAATCCCGAAAACTAATCAGGGAAGCGCCTTAACACAGTGTACCTATAAACAAAATTTGAAGGAAAACGGATATTTCTATGAAGATTTATCGCGTTACGTACATACATACGTACGTACATGCGTACATACATACAGAACCGGCGGGCACATAAGCTCTCAGGCATTGATAGCCTGTGAGCTAAAAACATTTATTTGAACTTGAGTGTGTGAATAGAAAATATTTTATTAACGATTGAAAATTTGAACAAGATATATATATAGAGAGAGTGTGAGCTAATAGTAGGAATTTAATAATTTTTGGACATAAAATATGTAAATTAAATTATTAAGGTCATAACAACATCTTCGTAATTTGAAATGTTTTTGAGTACAATTGTCCAGTCATTAAACCGCTTTCATTGAAAATGGTTACATAAACTTTTTTTTTATAGAAAATGGTTAAATAACACTTTTTATAGAAAATAGCTACATTACCGTTTTATATAAAATGGTAAGGATAATGTCAAAATAACCGTTTTACATAAAAACGGTTCAATGACTGGGCTGTTTGATGCGTATTAATAATAGTGTAGATGAAACTGATATGATAACCTTTAAAATACAGTATATTTCATAAAATATTAAAATCAAAAAATCAAATAGAATAATACTCTTCATTTCCTTTCTTATTACACCCCTTATTCTTATAGTACACAGTCCAATTATATTTACTCTAATGTAAGTAAAACACAAATTTATGACATTTTATATTCTGAAAAAAAAGGGGCTAATCTTGTTCCTTTCAGTCGAAAAAGATATATTTGAGTTCAAAGGAAATTTTCGAAAGGAATTTCTATCTTTGTTCCGCAAGGCATTTCTTAAAGTTTCGTTTGATGTTTTTGTTTTTATCATTTCTGTGGTTGAACTACCTTATCCCATAAATCTTTGGAGTGTATTCTTTTTTGGCTTTTATTAAAATAAAAGACGGTAAAGTTCGCGAGAATCTCACGCCTCTTCGGTATCAATCCACAAAAATCTGTTATTAAAATCTGTGATATGGTCTTAAGGATTTTGAAAATATAAGGAAACATTGGTTGTATTCCTAGTTAAATAAACATAGTTTATAATTTGTGTTTGTTTAAAATATATTCAGCATATATATATGTTTTTTAAATAGAATTGCAAATATTTATTAACAATGTTTTATTAGTAACTCACTTGCAATTTCTAGTGTTATCAGGTGCAGTGTGATAAATACCGAGACAGAAAGGATAATATAAAGAGGCACTACTATTGTTTTCGGACAACATATGTAAATACCTTAAATATAACCCAATAATAATACATTATTCTAAATATATGTAAATTAAATTACCACGAAGGGAAATTTGAAGTTAATAAACTAATGATTTCTGACTTTAAAATAATTAACAATATACGCGTGCAAATCAGTATCCTGTATTAAAACTTCAGTCATGTTACATTTAAGTTATAAAACCCTAAAAAAGCATATTATTTATTTAAATACTAGCAAGCTACGCCCGCTACGCTGGTCAGTTTCTCTTAACGAACCTTTAATCAAACACAATATTGACATTTCATAATGCACTTTTATATTTTAAGAGAATAATAAGGGTACTATAAATTGTGACTCGTGTTATAGTCAATATACACGTCAGGACACGTCGCCCTTATAATTATCCTTTACACGCGAAGGTTTCGCTATGGTACTCCATTGTGAAATATGGTAATTTTTGAAATTGAATGTTTGAAAAACGGCATAATCATTATATTTGAAAATTATATCAAGAAGAATACAATTTTTTACCTTTCAAACGCAGTTTGTCTAACAATTTTTGACAAATACTTTTTGAGCTATTATTTTTTTTCAGTAACTCCAAATGCTTCATTTTCCGAGATTAATCTGTGGCAACGATTAGCGAAAAACTCAGTCGTCAGTAACGTATAGCTTTTTATTAAAGAGGATGTTGGAGCAGGGACTGTCACTATCAATTTGCCACCATCACTTTTGAAATCGGTTCTGTACTTTCAGAGATTCCATAGAAATTGTAATTTAGAATGTTTTTAGAACACTTTTCCCTCATCTCACCCTTTTAAATTTCCAATGTTTTTATAATTTGTTCTTAGAGAGCATTTACATCTTATAAGTAACTACCATGCCAAATTTCATGTTTCTAACACCTTCAGTATAAAAAAATCGAAATTTTAGAACTTTTTCGCTCCTGCACCCCTCTGGGGAAGTGGCGCCGTCCTAAAATATAGCCTATGTTGGAGCAGGGACTGTCACCATCATTTTTGAAATCGGTTCTGTACTTTCAGAGATTCCATAGAAATTGTAATTTAGAATGTTTTTAGAACGCTTTTCCCTCATCTCACCCTTTTAAATTTCGAATGTTTTTAGAATTTGTTCTTAGAGAGCATTTACATCGTATAAGTAACTACCATACCAAATTTGATGTTTCTATCTCCTTCAGTATACAAAAAATCGAAATTTTAGAACGGTTTTCGCTCCTGCACCCCCCCCCTGGGGATAGTGGGATAAAATGTACCGACATAAAATATAGCCTATGTTGGAACAGGGATTGTCCCCATCAATTTGCCATCATCACTTTTAAAATCGCTTCAGTAGTTCCAGATATTACCCCCTACAAACAAACAAACAAATAAAAAAACAATCTTTACTCCTTTATAATATTAGTATAGATTCACAATTTGTTTTCATTATAATACATTTCAGAAAGAATCATATCAATTTTATACGATAAATTGTAATCTTAGTTGTTTTACAGTTTTACTGAAATAAAATTATATAGTCATCTTAGAAAATGTAGTCTTGATCAATATTCTATCTATCTATCTCAATATATAGACGTGTGTGTCCATATATTTCACTTTGCAGTCACAACTACCCAGAGCAGTCCATTTGTGTTTGTCTGTGGTAGTACTTCGAGTCTCAAATAGTGCACTATGGTAGCTGCATGTCGGTAGCTGTGGGGGTGTGGGAGATATGGTAGTTGAAAATGGTCGACCTGGGGCATTTTCATATTTCGACTAAAGCGTTCTAAAAAGTTTGGAATCTTCATCAATGGAAATTGTTTCATTAAACTTGACATGAACTAATTAAGATATAGAGAACTAAGTAAGATGATTTCGCGCTCTCTAACCGTGGAAATTGAAACTAAATGATGTTGACTATTTTTATCGAAACTGCAAAACAATGTTACTGATTTTCGGGCAACGCCGGACGGATCAGCTAGTCTGTCATAAAAATTTCCAAAAAAAATCTAAGGACGCCTTGCCTTTAAAAAGTAAAGGTTCGTATTTTTATTTCAAAATTTAAATTTGGAAAGATAAATGGAATTGTCCGCTAGAAAATTTAAAGAAACATACATATTTTGAAAAATCGGGGATATTGATGTCTCGCGCAACGATTGAATAGAACGTGTCTTAGATCCGTGAGAAATCGGTAGGCAAGATGCTATGATAGTTTGAAATTAGAAAGAATAATAAATCAGGATTCCATTCTTCTTCATTCTTTTATTACTAACTGCACATGAGGACTTTTAGGAACTTCTGATTGGTAACTTGTGAAAGCAATGACATATGTAGCCATTCAGTATAATTTTCCAGTTGAAACAGACACATTCGGTGTATCATAAATTTGAATGGTGTTGTAAAAGACAGATTTTTCACACATTATAAAATTAGAAAGGGGGAAAAAATAAGGCAATTTCAAAAATACTACGGAGGAGAATCAGATTTCTGTGATTCCTCTCACATGATCAAAAAATATTCCATCTGTTTCGAGGTTCTGATTATCTTCCGTGTAAAAGAAGTTAACCCAGTCTAGTTATGTTTTTCATTCGAAGTCTGTTTTCTGTCAAGAAATATATAATCTAGTCTTAGTTTTAATTCAAAGTATGTTGAAGCCTTATTTTATTCAATTTTAAAGTATTATTATAGAAGTCATTTCGTATTCTGACTTTTAGCTTAAACCACAAACTATTTATTCATTAAATTGTTATTCTGTTGAAATCTGTTAAAGGACATATAAATATACCAAGCAAGAAACAGTGATGGTAGATTATTTTTTTTAATGAATATTTGATCAATTAATACTCTGCCAAGTTATTCTTTTCTTCAAGTCGGATATTCAAAATTTACTGCAAGCTTTATCATTTTGTTTCAAAGCCTTGATTCTAGAATTAAATTCACTTTGGAAATTGAAGAAAATAACACACTCCCTTATTTGGATGTGCTGTTAATCAAAACCCACCATGGCATATAACGTACTGTATATAGAAAACCAATAACTTATCAATCCACTATTCTTAATAATGCTCAAGCACCCTTTTCTTATAAAGTTTCTGCCTTTAGACATTTTATTAGAAGAGCCTTTACTGTCTGTATCCCTAATCAATTAAATAATGAACTAAATAAAATACGTGACATCGCAAGAAATAACGAATACAAAACAGCACTATCAATAAATTAATTACGAGTATGGATAGTAAAAAGAAGAAATTTTTTAATGATTGAAACTCAGCAGTATCAACTTTACAATATTTTCCTGGATTTTTTGAAAGATTAAAATATAAACATAGAACATTTAATATCTGCTTTATTGCAAAACCTTCCACAAAATTTAAAAAACATATTAAGTAGAAAAACAGATCCAATAGAACCTGATCTACTTTCCGGTGTTTATGAAATCCCATTTACCAAAGCAGGTGGTACAGTACAATACTATATAGGAATGGCAAACAGAAAATTTAAAACAAAAATAAAAGAACATAGGGCAGATATCAAATATGACAGAAGAACTACTGCCTCAGCTAGACAATACAGAAAGGAGCCGTTGCAGATTGATTTCTAGAATAGTAAAATATTTTTTCAGTCTGCTTGCCTTGGACGTGCGATCTCGTGGTTTATGTTTTATTTTCTCAAAAAACTATGCGAGAATGTTTTATTTATCATTTAGATCTGAAGATGTCGTAGATAGTGCGAATGAAACATACATGTGTAATCTACATTAAAAAGTATTTTTAAACATTTCGTGTTATATATATATCTTTTCACTTTAAGCATTAGTTAGACTTTAATTTAAAACAATCTGTTTTAAAAATTTATGCAATTATTTATTTAAATAATATATTATTATTATTGTTATATATATTCCAGCGATAACATAAGAATACTCCAAAGCAGGATCTGCTTAGAATTCATCACTGGTATCAGTAATGAAAGATAATTTTTAAACAAAACATAGTTTCCCGCTCTCCAAAAAATACGTAGCATAGCCTACATATCAAACGTATAAGCAACTCTGGGTTTCCATATGTTCTCGCAAACGGATGTAACAACGTTCACAGAAATTGTCTTCCATTACAAATCGAGCACATGTAACAGAATACTTTTGAGTGTCTACGTAAAGGAACTATAAGTGTTACACACTTCATTTTTTATACCGAACATGCCAAATTCAATAACATATATTAATTGCATAGCAATTCGGGTATATTTAGGTTAGATAGAGATTGGAGAGACAGACAAACTGAATTCATAAACACTTTTCAACTATATTGGAAAGTGTTAAAAAAATATTCGGACAATTTTTATGAAATAAGTATTTGTACGAATGCAATAGATACACAAATTAAAACTTCTTTTACTTAAGTAAGGTGTCATACATATAAAAACACAAATATCAAAAACTTGACATGTTTCGGTTTACATTCTAAAACCATACTCATAAGTAGATACCTCGTCAACTAAAAATCAAACCGAATGACACTGGACACCATCATATATACAAGATACAGTATAACAAAACAACGCCATCTATAATACAAAACACAAATTAAAAACACATAAAAACATTAACCCTCAAACCATATTATATGTGCAGAATATGGGGACGCCAATGGGTTCGCCCATTTCGGGATTTTTAGCTGAATTTAAGATGAGACCTCTAGAAGAAAGAATTTTTGTAAGTTTTGAGAAATTACCTGTTTTTTGGAGGAGGTATGTTGATGATATTTTTTTGAATTGGGATTGGGGGGTAGAGTCTTTTGTTAGTTTTGTTAATGAAGTTAATGATTTGGATAGTAATATTCAGTTTACTTATGAATTAGAGGAAAGGGGTAGTCTCCCTTTTTTAGATACCTTTTTAACCAGAGGGGGGGAGTTTTTGAAGAGAACGGTTTATAGGAAGAGTTTGAATAGTAGGCATGTAATCCCAAATTCGGCGTATTCTCCTTTTAATTATAAGTTTTCCACTTTCCGTTTTTAGTTAATAGGGCTTTTAAGGTTTGTTCTGAAGAGTTTTTGAGGGAAGAATTACAGACTATCCGTGATACAGCTGTGAGTAATGGTTTTAAATTGGGTAGCATAAATAAGTTCATTAATTATTATAGAAATGATAATATTGGGGGGAATGATCAAGCTGTATGTGAAAATTATGAGAGGGAGGGTGAGGGTTCTAAAGTTAAAAGAGTATCTTTTCCTTATATGAAGGGTAGCTTTGAGAGGTCAAAGTTCAGATTAAAAAAGTTTGATATTGATTTAATTGCGAAACCACCACATAAATTAAAAGAGTTACTTTATAGACAGTTTGACCCGGTTAAGCAGGAGGATCTTTCAGGGGTATATGAAATTCCGTATGTTAATGAGGGGGGTGAGATCCGTTATTATATTGGTATGACAGGGAGAAAGTTAAGTATAAGAAAGAAAGAACATGAATCTGACATTAAATTTGGCCGCATGAAAACAGCTTTATCTAGATTATATTTGGAGGGGGGGATTAAAATTTCATTTAATGATATTAAATTAATTTTTATTTCGAGTTTTTACCGCAAGTCTCTTATAAGAGAATCCATTGAAATTTATTTACGAAGGGGTTTAGTCTGTAATGATACTTTCTCTTTTATTATTCCACCTTTGTGGTTAGAGCTTTTGAGTAAATATTGTGGGGCGAATTTGAATAGAGGGAAACAATTATGTATACAAGCTTGATTTGAGGGTTAATGTTTTTATGTGTTTTTAATTTGTGTTTTGTATTATAGATGGCGTTGTTTTGTTATACTGTATCTTGTATATATGATGGTGTCCAGTGTCATTCGGGTTTGATTTTTAGTTGACGAGGTATCTACTTATGAGTATGGTTTTAGAATGTAAACCGAAACATGTCAAGTTTTTGATATTTGTGTTTTTATATGTATGACACCTTACTTAAGTGAAAGAAGTTTTAATTTGTGTATTTATTTCGAAAAGGAGAAGTTTTTGAGTTTTTAAATTTTTGTAATTTAAAAACAGTTAACGAATGCAATAGAGCCATCTAGTTTAGGAAAAATTTGTTCTGAAAAGTTTAAACAATTTTTTGTTGTTGATAATCTGTAACTGAAGTTCTTGACAATAAATATTATTTGTCATTGATCAGTAACACGATTACGGGTGATCTTGCAGACGGAGCAAATTTTTTTCAAGAGACTCGTTTCCTATATCAATGAAATCGCTAGGAAACAATTTAGCTAGGTACCGAAGTCTGGGACTTTTTTTTTAAATGTTGAAACAAACTCAGCTCTGAAAATGCTGCTATAAATCTAAAATGTTTCCTGCGATTTTCATAAAATAACTATTTTGTATTAATTAGAGTATTAGAAAGCTATCTAACTGTGTCTCAACTTAGGAAAAAATTGTGGTACTTACATATTATCCCTACCATGTAGATACATTGCTTCAGCAATGTTATCGATAGTAAAAAATACAAAAACCCTTATTTTTTTTTCTACATTGTAATTAAAAGTTAATATTTTATACTTGCCAAATCACAGACAATCTTAGAAGTATTTGTATATAACTATATAATATGGTATAGTATAGCTATAGCTATTATATTCATAGGTATAGTACGTATATAGAAAATATGCTATATTTATTGCTAATATTGTGGAGAGTTGTATGTCCTTACTGGCCGAATTAATTCACGCTTGCATCACTTCCTTCAATATCAACATATTGCCTTCCAACAATGCCTATCAACATTGGGCACCTTGTATTTTTGAATTTATAAATGATAATAATAGAAATTTTGCTGATAATAATAATGATAATTATAATCAACTTACTCCACTACAGCAACTTCTATAGACATTTCACTCCTTATATTTTTGGCTTTATAAATAATAATAATAATAATAATAGAAATAATAATAACTATAATAATTTATAATAATCATAATAATGAGCAACGTATTGTACTTCAGCAACTCTTATCAACATTTGATTCTCTGTATTGTCAACCTAATGAATGGATTGTACAATAAAATTTAATTTCACAGTCAAAGATAATTCCATGGCAATATCACATTCTCCCATTGTCACCAAATACACAGTTGCCCTGTTTAAAGTTATTAGTATAAAAATATATAGACAACATTCTTCTGTTCCAGAGAAATAATAAACAGAAGTTAATGCCATAAAGGTAATATATAAATGTATGTATTTGTAACAAAACTTTTCCAACACTTGATAATTTTAGAAGAATTTTCCAATCGATTTGAAATATATAAACTTCCATTATAGGATAAAATACAATGGAATTTTTAGAATGTATTGGATTTTAATATAAAATTTTTATTCACAGTTTTATTCCATTTTTCTGTATAAAAAATAAACAAAATCAGAAGTATTAGGCTAAAACTTACTTGTAACGTAGTTCGTTTAACTGTAGTGCACATCCAAAAAAGCAAGTACAAATAAAGTTTTCGTATTTTTCCATTTGTAAAATGGTTACTATGCAGGGATATCCAGCATTTTTAAAGTAGCTAAGAAACAAAGAGAACTTCCAAATTCGGGGGAAAATGCAGATATCGTGTTTCTATCCCAGTTTCTTTTAAGCGAAAATTTAATTTTACTTTAAAATATACTTGTGCTTTGATAAGATTTAAACATCTTCTTTCAAAATTTCATAATGTAATGGATTAAATTTATCTTCTATAAAGGATAATTTTGTAGAAATACTTTTCTTTATCGTAGTTTTGGAATATATATTTTATGCAAATCAATTAAATTAAAAAAATAATATTTTATAAGGGTTCGTGTTCCAAGCATAATGCATAGTTATATTTAATAAATCATACAATTTATCTCAAAATTTCACAGCATGATAGGTTTCAATTGTCTTTTCGCTGAAAATAATTTTAAAATATGCTCTTTCTTAATATAGAGATGGACTTCTGTTTAATGAACTTCTCTTTTGCGAACTTCTTTATTTTACGAACTTTTTCTTGGAACAAAGAACATTTTTTGAATTTCCTTTTAAAATAATATCCAAATAGCGAAGTGTATTCTATATTTAAAAAACAATTTCTTCCGATTATTTTTTTCTCTATTTCTCAGAATAATTCTGGACATTTAAAACAATAATTTTAAAACATGCTCTCGCTTAATATACAGTTGGAATTCTATTTAATGAACTTCTCTTTTGCGAACTTCTTTATTTTACGAACTTTTCCTTGGAACCAAGAACATTTTTTAATTTCAATAATATCCAAATAACGAAGTGTATCCTGTATTTAACTAGGTTAGAAAGTGTTAAAAAACGATTTCTTCCGATTATTATTTTTCTCTATTTCTCAAAATAATTCTGGACATTTAAAACAATAATTTAAAAATATGCTCTATCTTAATATACAGTTGGAATTCTATTTAATGAACCTCTATTTTGCGAACTTCTTTATTTTACGAACTTTTCCTTGTAACCAAGAACATTTTTTGAATTTCCTTTTAAAATAATATCCAAATAACGAAGTGTATCCTATATTTAACTAGGTTAGAAAGTGTTAAAAAATGATTTCTTCCGATTATTATTTTTCTCTATTTCTCCACATAATTCTGGAAATTTAAAACAATAATTTTTAAAATATGCTCTTTCTTAATATAGAGTTGGATTTCTATTTAATGAACCTCTATTTTGCGAACTTCTTTATTTTATAAAATTTTCCTTGGAACCAAGAACATTCTTTGAATTTCCTTTTAAAATAATATCCAAATAGCGAAGTGATTCTATATTTAAAAAAAAAAAACGATTTATTCCGATTATTTTTTTTCTAATTCTTAAAATAATACTGGACATTTAAAACTTATTGTTTCTTTTTACACATTTTATAATGCTCAATTAACTTTAACTGATTTGACAAAGCACCTAACCACCGGAAATTTTCAAAGTGTGCCATTCTTTTTACTTCATCAAGGCAGTAAAATTTTCATCTACCTCACTTCACTAGGCACACTTATAATAACCCCCCCCCTCAATTCACCCACACCTAAAATAAACTGGTGGGCAAAAATATTCGTAAGCACTTGTCATAATCAATGGCCGTGAGATGCTTAAATGTGTTTTTTCATTATGTTATGCATTTTCAGCTTAATTATATTTAGTTAGTATATACTAATATGATTTTGTATGTAAATAAATTCATATACATATCTACGCAATAAACTGAATATATTAACGTCTACGGATAGTAATAGCTGGAAGTGCGATTTTAGTTGTGTTATGCCCCTAATATCTGAATTAAATCTCAGCTTATCATGTGGTGAGTATAAAAATTTTACATCATATGCAGAGCTGTAGAAAATATTTCAATTTGCCATTATGTGCGGTAAATGATGAAAATAGATTTTCAAATGTCTTTTGCGTTATAAGGTAAAGGTAGGAGAGTCTGCGCACAATTCAAAAGAATAGCAATAAAAAATCTAAATATTAATTTTTTGCTAAACTATCCATGAATAATTTTTACTTAATTTGTTTTTTATGCATTTTCATTGCTATTTTATTGTTATGTTGTAATTTATCAGAACATTTGTAATAAAACCAAGATAGTTATTTTGCGCAATCTCTCCTTACAGGGTTGGTGTGATTGCGCTCATGGGTAAGAGAGATTGTTACTAATAATAACTTAAGGTTTTTGTGAACAAATATTATTGTATTAGGAGTGAATATTTCAATCTAATGATTAAAGAATCAGAAAAAGGGAATAATTTTAAAAACGATGAAAAAATTTTTATTAAAAGGAAAAAATTAAAGAATCAGAAAAATCAAGTTCAGATAAGATTACAAAATAACATTAAATTACTTGATAACACGTTTAACTTAGAATTAGTCCATTTTCATTTTTCATTCTTTTATGCAAATTTACCAATAAGGTGCGTAATCTCTCCTAGCATGGAAACTAATGGGAACATTGCGCCATCTCTCCTAAGTAGCAGATGCGAAAACTCTCCAATTTCGGTAGGAGAGATTGCGCGGTCTTTTATTTAAACATGGCCGCTACTAAAACGAACCGTCGATGTTCACATTGTTAGTCTAGATTAGTAGCTTATGAGAAATATTTTATGTTTAAAATATTTTTTTACTATTGACATTGCATAGAAATTCTGATGAATAGCTGTGAAAATTCAAGCACTTACTTTGGGAAAATAAAACAAAATAGCAATGTTTTATCTTAGACGCTCAAAACAATCAGCGTGCATTTATCAGCGTGCAAGTAGACACTCCAATACTGCTGTTGTAAAACTTCCTGGAGTCGCTGCGTACTCACTCTACTCCTCCCCCCGAAACTCTATGTGCGCAATGTCTACGATCGCGCCATCTCTCCTGGCTTTACCTTATAGATGAATTGAATTTTAGCAAACTATGTAGTGTGGAGATTAAATAGACCACACACTGCTTTAGCAAGATTAGCACAAACTGAACCTATAAAAGTTGATTTCAATGGATCCAAAATTATATTCCACACAAACAATCACCAGGATGCTATCATAAGAGAGTCTCTAGAAATAATATCTAAAAAAGAAATAGTCTGTAACGATGTATCATCATATGATATCCACGCAGTCTGGAATAAATTAATACATGATTGATTAACCTGTACTTATTCTTGAAATGTTGAATGATCTTTCCCATTCCACCTTATATTCCAAACCCTTGGAGAAAAATGGTTTACTCCGGGCAAGCAAGAAAACGCGAAGAGACAACAACTCAACTCAACAATTTCACTGATGATAACCGAGTAGTTCGGTTGAAAGCGTTTTGAATTTTTAAAAGGACTTTAATATGCTTTTAACTGTTTTATGTATGTTTTCACGTACCTTCAAGCAATATATTTACATTTAGTTGTATCTTTATGAATTTTAGTTATGTGGTGTATATTCAAATCTAAAGAAAATATACAGGGCTGTTCAAATTAATATTTTATCGGCTGTGGTCGCTGATTGTCGAAATTGGATCTGCAACTGTGCTACGTCTTTTCAACATTTTTAGGTGCGTTCGTAATTATATAAATACGTAGCACCTATTGTCGTCTGGTCCGTCCGTTTGTCCGTCCGTCCGCATATAACAACGCAAAAACTACCCAACCGAATGGTTTGAAATTTAAGATATATTATCTTTGCAGAATTTTGTCGAGACATTTCAATTTTTTTAAAAATCGAATCAAAACTTCAGAAAATATTAATAAAAACATTTATTAAGAAATTTGATTTTTTTTTTAAATCGGTGCTTTCTTTTTATAGGAGCTTCCGAAGTTTAATCGTCAAGCGACCGAGAAACTTATTTTATGACAGAAATTAATCTGCAGACGATATAATTCATTTCACAGAATTAAAAATCATCAAGATCTGAATATTTATATAACTAGCTATAGTACAAACGCACCTCGTTTGTAACGTTTGACGTACAATTTCCAACTTGTTTACTTAGATATCATGTTCTACCTTATTGAATAGTGAAGTTTCATTACTGTTTTCTGGAAGTGTTGGAAAATGCTTCATAATCTATAGGTGGTGCCTAATTTTTCTTTCTTCTCGTAAAATTGCAAATATGTGAGACGTATTATGAGAGAAATGACACTTTCAAACAAATGACTCACTCAAAATTCCTATAGAAATTAAATTGAAGGATGCATTTGGTAATGTAACCTTTTAATAACTATTGTATAATAAATGCGGGGATATCATAAAAAAAAATTCAATCATTTTGAATATAAATTTTTAAAACTAAAATTACAATGTATTCGTAGACAGTAATATTGTTTTATTCTTGTGTTTTCTTATATTTGTTTACTGATAAAATGGCTAAAACATATGTCCACAATTAAAATAAATGTCAATTAATTACTTTTTATGTGATACTTAGTGTTTATGAATTTCAAATTTGTCTGTATGCAGTTCAACCTTTTTCAAAGTGTGAATCTCTGTACAACAAAATTTTCTCATAACAAAATTTTATATTTTGGATTTGGCGACTTCCTTAAATGAAGGTCCGACTGTAACTTAATTTAAAAACAAGCTATTTTTACTCTAATTTTTGTTTCTGTATGATTTATATTCTTTCTTCAGATCTCTGGTATATGTGCGTTTTCTCTCATTTTCGTGGGGTTTCCTGTGCAATGGATTTATTTTTATTTCCTTTTAGGTAGCTTTCATTACAAAAAGCTACTTATTGCAGCCATTCAGAGGAAAGCAATTCCAAAAAATTTTGGTGTATTTTCACCACAGACCCCCAAACCACCCTTCGTTCAAATGTTGATATATATATATATATATATATATATATATATATATATCTGACACATGTCATGCTATAACTCTCTTATTTATGAATCGATTTGGATGTGACTGAGTATGTGTATAGGACATACCAAGGTCTCGACAGAGTTCGTTGGTCAGCTTCATCCGCCATCTTATTTCAAAATAGTGTCCAGTTAAAATATTTTAAATATTTATAAATTAAAAAATATGTACCAAAAATTATAAATTGAAAAAAATTATTTCTGTTAAGTGTTAGAACGTGATATATGGTTTCTAGAACATTTTTTTTGTTTTGGATATATCTTAAAATATGTCTGAGATATAACAGTTTGAAATTCTAGGGTGAACAATTTGAAACAATCTGATGTTTGTTATGCTGTAACTCTCATGCGGAAATTTGTATTCAAATTCAGTATTAACGAAAACTGGGATTGAATCTTCTATAATCGGGTTCCAAGGATTTTAGCTGCGGGTGTTTTAGTAAAATGAGTTGAATTTTTATAAACATGGACTGTGAAAGCTATATTTTCCTCCCGGTACAGGCCGGAAGGACTGTTTTAGAAAGATTTACTCTGATAACACAAATGGGTAAACAAAAGAAGGAAAAACTGATGTTAGCTGAGAATGTGACTTCTTAACGAATGATAAAAACGGTCTGAAGAAAAAGATGTGTCTTTATACTCTGACAAAATTAACTATCGGTAATTAACAAACATAGTAAAAATGTTTCAATCATTGTTGGCTATAGCTTAAATTAAAAGGTTAATTATTGAATTTCCTCAAACGTAAATTAAGCATAGAATTCGATGATGAGAATCTTTAAAAGATGAAGTGGGCTAGAATCTGTAAATTGTCTATTTCATCACGTATCATGTTATTTCACCCTTTTTTTTACTTCAACATTTCAGTGATGGTACTTTTTCCAAACTCTGTGTATTTTTTTCTCAAATAGTATATATTTTTCTTAACAGTTTTTAAATTAATATTTTAAAAAGCATATTTAAAAAAGTAAAATGTTAAAAATGTTTTATAAACATTTCTGAAATTATTTTTTATAGTTTTCTTTAATGCTAATTCATCTATTTTGACGATTTAAATATTATAGAGCCAATAGGGTTAAACATGAGAGTAAATTTTTCTTTTTGCACACTTGGGTTTTCTTTTAAAGTTTTAAATTGAAATAAATTAAGCTACTCTAAATATAGTCTTTTGCTTAAATTGAATACAGTTAAATAAATTTCTAAAATTAATTAATTATGTACTCTGTGAGTATTAAAATTAATGTATTTTAATGTTACATAAATTAGAATATCTTTAGAATAATCTGAAAATTTAAATGATTTTTTATATTTTGAAGAACAATGTGATAATACGTAAATTAGTGTAAATCGAAAATATAAGACATAAAAATAATTAAAAATCATTTAAAATTAATATTTCTTTTTTTAAATGTTATTTTGATGTTATTCGGGAACTGCACAAACAGAAAATATCGACACTTTGGTGTTGATATTCCACAGCATATACATGTATAAATATCAAATAACAAAATTATACTATTTTGAAACACGTTATCAATTTTATGTTATTAACATAATTTAATGAAAAAGACTAAAAAAAAATAAAAATGTTTGCATTTTACACACTCAAAGAAGAATACTCCTAAATTTTCTATTTCGATACGATCATCGTGGTCATCATATTGATCATCATCACAGCAAAATATTTTTCTTTACAGAGGTATTTTAAGATATCAATAATTTGTGTATATTTTTTCCGAAACATTGAGATTTTTTAAGAATTATTCCATCCTTAAAGTAATTTGTTCGTTTGTTTGCCTGTCTGACATATTGAGAGGGTTTTCAGTTAACGGTGGATTAAAATTTCTGTGCCCCCAGTCTACCAAAAATGGAGGAAGGAGGGGACAGACAGGGACCAAGAAAACCTGGAAACTAGGAAAAAATTATATGGAGTTAATAATGAAAAAGTAATAGCCTAATAATAAAGCAAATCAGACCAATTGAAATCAAAAATACCAATAAATGTATTTTGTGAATAATACAATAAAATCACTTGTTAACATATATCAAATAAGACAGAAGAACTATTGCTTTAGCTTGACTACATAGAATAGAGACGTTGCAGATGAATTTCAAGAATAGTAAAATAATTTTCCAATCAAGAGTTTATTTCCCACCCATTATCCGTGAATCATAGAAATCTATTTGCGAAACGATAACATTTGCAACGAATTAGCTTCTTTTGAATTAACTAAAATTTGGCACGTGATGCTTTACAGATTGAAAAAGCAATAAAAATTAAAATAAAATAATAATTTTTACGTTTTCCAGTTTGACCAATTTAAGCGCCTGCTTGCATTGGGCATGTGATCTCGTCATTTATATTTATCATTTTCCAAAACTTTGCGAGAATATTTTATTTGTCATTTGAATCTGAAGATGTCGCGGTTTGAGCGAAGGAAACATATGTAATCTATATTAAAAGGTATTTTTAAGCCCTTTGTGTTATGTTTCTTATCACTTTAAGCAATAATTACACTTTAAGCATAAATTAAAGTGTTTTTGGTTAAAGGTAAAGTTGGCAGATCTGACTGAAACATGCAGGCGGATCTTATTATTTTATAAATTTACTTATTAATAAGATTCGATTAACTGTAATATGCGTATATCAAGTCCACGTTTTAAAATAGAGCCTGTCTCAGTTCGTTCTGCACCTATACTACGCTAAACAGTTTATAGAAAACAAGATATGTTTTAAAAAATTATAAATATAAAAGTTTTAGCCCATTTTTAAAAGCGCCTTAAAAAGAAGAAAACACAGAAAAAAAGAGGTAAAATAATTGCGTCGTAAAGTGTCGTTAAACAGTTTAGAGAGAACAAGATATGTTTAAAAAATATATAAATATAATCGTTTTAGCCCATTTTTAAAAGCGCCTCAAAAAAAAAAAAAGAAACCACAGAAAAAATAAAGAGGTGAAATAATTGCGTCCTAAAGTGTCTATATTTTGTACATTTTTAAAAACTAGGACTTCCCTCAAAGGGATTAGTCTGAGTGATATTGCTGAGAACATAGGGTTAACAATTACAATATAAAGAAAAAGAGCAAATTAAATGATAGAATTACAAAATATCATATATAAATTCATATACACTGTTAAAAAAATAGAAAAGAAGTACCGTTCATCAGATGTGTTGTCATAATTTTTTTTAACATGAGGTAAAGGATCTCATTTTCTTAAGCGCGTATTGCGCAAAACTTGGAAAAAAAAAAAAAAAAAAAAAAAAACGCTGGATCTTTTAAAACGCCAAGCTTTTTAAAGTTACGTAATTGGATTTGCAGCCAATAGATTATTCTATCAAGCGTGGCGTAACGCAAATTTAATTTCATTGTTGCACCTTTTTTGTGTGTGAATTTAAAATTTTTCTTCCTTGATTATATATCTATTATTTGTATAACTGTTTATAAAAACTCTTACACTTCAAACAACATTGATAGCATGTTTTGCTACAAACCAGATTGCAAAACTATAGTCTAAATTACTATTAAAGTATAGAAAAAATCTTTCGATAACTTCTGTAAAATAACTTTTACATTAAATCTCCATATCGGCAAAATTGAAAATTATATATATTACAAAGTTAAGCTTAACAGATACTTCTTGATTATTCTATAGGAGGCTCTGCCCCCTGCGCCTTTACAGCGCCAATCCGCAGACTTTTCTTTTGCCTGTCTGTCTGTCTCTCCACAATCTGTCTGTTTCCCTGTCCGTTTTTCTGCCCGTCTCTCTAACTGATTGTCTATCTCTCTACACGTCTCGCTACCTGTCTCTATATTTCTCTACCGGTCTCGCTACCCGTCTCTATATTCCTCTACCAGTCTCGCTACCCGCCAATCTATTTCTCTAACCGTCTGTCTATCCGTCTGACTACTTGTATGTCTAGCCGTGTCTCTATCCACTTCGCTACCCATTTGTCTATCTGTCTCTCTACCCGTCTGGCTATACGCCTCTCTACCCATCTTCTTACCCATCTCCGTACCCATCTACTGTCTCTCTACTCGTCTGTATACCCGTCTCACTATCCGTCTGTTTTTGTACCCGACTCTTCACTCGTCTCGCTATCAATCTCATTACCCGTCAGTCAACTCGTCTCTGTACTCATCTCTCTACTCGTCACTTTATCTACCACGCTACGCGTCTCACAACCTTTCTCGCTACATTCCAGTCTACCGGTGTCGCTACCCGTCTCTAGACCCATCTCGCTACCCCTCTGTCAACCCTCTTTTTCCTTTCTCTCTAGCCGTCTGTCTATTCGTTTCGCTACCCGTCAGTCTACCTATGTCGCTACTCGTCTCTCTACCCATCTCACTAACCGTCTGTCTACCCGTTTGTTTACTCGTCTTTCTACCTCTCGCCACCTCTTCCCAATATTTAAACAGTTCATTTATTATACAGAAGCCGTTTATCAGTTATTAAATGCAAACAGAAGTAATTTATCTAATAAGTGTAATCAGATGCATTTTTTTAAAATACATACATAAACCTGAATAATAATTCATCAGTTTTGTGTTGTTGTTTATATCATTTGACAGTAAATCTCAACTTCTTAAACCTGAATTGTCTCAAGCTTTTTAAAAAAACCACAAGGTCTGTATAACTGCAAAGTACCCTGAGGGCTATATTAGCTACATGTTATTAAGTTTCGTTATCGCGTTTGCAGCCAATTGCTTATGTCAGAAAGCGTGGCTTAACGCCATTTTAAATTCATTACTGTAACTTTCTTTTCTTTTCTTTTTTTTGGGGGGGTAGGGGGGTAGGGGGGAAGAGTTTCAAATATATACATTTAAATTAAAACTGTTGCCTCCATGCCATTAGTGTTGTTTGTATTATTAACTAATACCTTGTAGACCGAGCTTCATTTGAAACAAATGTAAAAGACTTCTTCTACAGTTTTTTTAAGGAGAAACTTTCGTAATTGGGCCCAAAGCCAATCGGAGTATTTAATATCATTATTGTAACTCTTATAGAGTTAAAACAATATTGTTGCTAGCTTTACTCTTGTTTGAGACCAACCTTGCATGTGTATCTGAATGGGAAAAAGTTTCGTATCCTATGTCGGTTGGCGAAAAAAATTTTAAATGGTGCCAAAAGGTAGTTTTAGCAACTTACAAAATTTTTCAAGAGAGCGGTAAAACATGTTTTTCAAATATTTACAAACATACGTTTATTAAAGCATGTTTTTGCACCATCTTAAAAATTTAAGCACGATGCTAAAATGAAATTTTATCGCCATATTCGATATTTTAATAAGTAATGAAAACACATAAACAAACTTATATAACAAACCTAAGAGGCATTTTTGTGATAAATAATTGTTATTGTCAGGGGGTTAAATTGTAAACAATTAATAAACGGCTAGTAAATAATAAATAGCATTTAAAATCTAAGGTACTTTTCGGTTAGCCGAGCGCCAGTGAAATGTATATATCTATATATACATATATATATATGTATACATACACACATATATGTATGTGTATATATATATGTATATATACATACATGCATATATAAATGTGTGTATATATAGATATATGTATATATATGTATACATAGATATATAAATTTCACTGGCGCCCGGCTAACCGAAAAGTACCAAATCTAAAAATGGAGAAGTGGTCCGTATAAAAATTAAGCGCTTGATATATGTAAATCATTTTTTATTTTTTAATATTTCCGAATGCACAGATAAAAAGGTAAAAATCTCTTTTCCAAATGCCTAATAGAAAATATACAAAATAGAAAAATATCTGCTAAAAAATATATTTACATAATACTACATATCTGAAAAAAAATAAGATTTAGAAAAAGTAAGCCAAATCTTTCAGATCCCAACAATCACATCGAAAAACTTATAACCAAAAAAGAACTCGCCAAATCTTACGGCACAGGAGATGGATTTTTCCCTCTGAATGCAGAATATTAGTTTTTTTCTTGTACGATGGGTGATTATAACTGTTTCATTTCACATACTACATACCGTTTGATATATTGGTACTTTTATGTTATCCTGGCGCAGTTGATAAATCGCCAAATATTGTTCCTATAACATTTTCATATTGAATTCATTTCATTTAAATGTAAACCATTCACTCATTTAATTTAAAATACATGCCTTTCATTAATCCCATTTAAAATGCTAAAAAGAGAAAAAAAAATAAATAATGCCATAAATCGAAACCTTTTATTTAAACACCAAAGAATTTTTTTTTATTATTTACACATGAGAAATAAAAAAAGCTGCTATTGCTGAGATTTGCGCCAAATCTCTAATACCAAGTCTACTAAGTTATTGCGGGGTTTTTCTTTCAAAGAGAAAAAAATCCAGATTAATTTTCGATTTCTACTCAATTGAAATATATTTTATTGTGCTGAATATTAGTGCGTGCATATTTTTTTTGCTCCTTGTACTCCATGAACTTTTCAATTCCGATTGTCTACGAAAATCTCGCGCCGGTGAAAATGACGTACCACAAAATTTCGCGACGTATGTACTTTAATTGTGCTTTTTTATCTATTTTTTTAGTATAATTTCCAAACGGTTTAGAATTTATTCTTGGTAATAAATAGACGTCGTTGTCACCTTTATAGGTACCTGCTGTAAAAATTTGAACGAAATCCGTAAAATATTTTTTGAGTTATGCTTGACGAAAGGTTTTAATATCCATCGTAGCTATATATGGGGCAAAGTAATACTGCGCTGTGTATGAGTCTTCGTTGCACTCAGACAATTAATAATATTTAACGAAAGAAGTTGGGACAGAAATTTATTATTTTGGTAAAACACTTGTTATCAATATTGTTTGTTAGAATTAATTTTTCGCCATAATTTTGTAGTTCATTCAAATGCAGAGGGTATGTTATTATTATATATCATCTTAATATCATTTAAACATTATACTTCGTTGATTATAAAAATTTTTATAATGGAAATCATCCAAAAGATCGTCATTTTCAATTATATTTGATGCGAAACATGCCCTGAACTGGGTGAACTAGGTTCTGTATTGAGACAAAACGACCTCCTTTTACATACAAATTTGCAGTTTGATTGATGAAGACGTGAACATTTCTTCATCTAAGACATGAAGTTGCCAGTTTTCTTCATTTAGTTATTTTCATGTAAAATTAATTTCTAACAGATTATTTGATCATGACATGTTCACAAAACAAAAACAAAAATACTATATACGCATTTTACGTTTGAAATATAACTTAAAAATATTATTATTTATTTAATTATTTATTTAATTTATTTATCCCGATTCCCCTTCAATTTCTAAATTACTTATTATTATAGTTTAACTTGCTTCTTGTATTCATTATGAAATTGAAAGTAATTATAGTATAAATTCCTAGCACTTTTCAGTAAATTTAAGTAGTTTGTATCTAAAAAATTTAATGAAATATGTTGTCTGTGCATCTGTGTGTCTGTGGACGATGGCTGAAAAACTCTATCGCACATAAAGGTCTAGAAATCTGGATGACATTAAATGAAGACAGTCCAAATGTACCTGTGACCCCGATTATTCATTTTTAAATAATTAAACGAGATATAAATGAAAAATCCGACAGAGCGTTAATGAACTAGCTTCATTTTACGGTCGTCAATTACAAATGCCGGCGTAACGATCATTGGCACCATGTGCAGGGAAAAAGTTGTTCTTCAAGCCTAGACGTAGCGAAAGTTCTGTTCGAATTTTAAAATCATGATTGCCAGGGCTCCTGTTGTGTTACCAAGAAAAGTTCATGTTTTTGGTACGTTTTTCGGGCTTAGGGTGTTTAATTTAAAAGAATAAATATTTACTATTAAAATAAAGTATTTTCTGATGTCCGTATACATATTTTTAGAATTTTATGCATTTTCAACTCGTAATCCCCTGCCTTTGGATG
Organism: Maratus michaelseni; assembly: GCA_963931845.1. Lineage (NCBI taxonomy): Eukaryota > Metazoa > Arthropoda > Arachnida > Araneae > Salticidae > Maratus > Maratus michaelseni. The sequence continues at coordinate 414,261,199 of OZ007589.1, forward strand.
GCGTTTTATATATAAAAAAAAACTAAAAATAACTGCTTTCGCATGGTATCTTACTGGTTGCAACTATTTACTTTGTTAAAAAAATATTAATATTTACTATTTCAAAATAAAAAATCTTTTCACAAGGTCCAAATCTTCGGTTCAAAATGTGAAATTTCAGATAATGTTTTGAATGAGCCTTTGCCTTTGCCAAAAAATAGAAATAATTATTCTATTTCACTGTTTCTGATAAAGAGGAACTTCCAATCGCATGACTTTATGAACAGCAAAGAGTTCAGGGATGTGTCGATTATAGATTGGATTTGAGAACCGCCTTAGGCATTAGATTTCAGTTTATAGAATGTTTGTTCTTTAAAAGAGAAGACTATTTAAAGAAAGAATATACTCATATAAACATACTATATTACTCATGCCATATTTTAATCTTGAGCATGGGCATACACAAATTCACGATTAATCTCAATACATAAAAGAAAAATAAATAAATCAATATATAACTGAAATTGCCTCATAGATAAAATTATTTATATTCCTAAAATTGTTCTCTTGAAAATGACCTTCCTGCAACGGAATTGCGAAAGATGTACAAATTATACGACACAAACTTGTTTAGTCAATGTTTGTAATAAGTGTCAAGTATAATTTAGTGTTGTTTAAATTCATTTTCAATAGAACTTTCGAAAGATGTCATCAGACATGTTCTTAGGGATAGGAGTAAAAATTCCATTAATATTTAAGTAGTTTTAAATTTGATTAAGCAAGTAACTTCTCTAGTGATTCTAGAGAGAATATGCTTATTTCTACTTACCCTGATATTTTGTTCGAAAGAGATTTAAACAGTTTGTTTTTTGTATCTTCTAATTTTTTTTTTATTATTATTTCGTCAAATAACCAGATATGAAGAAGTTATTAAAAATGTAAAACACAAATATAAACATGTTTCAAAAATATTTAAGAGGAGATCATTTTATTTTCTATTAAAATGAAAATTTAATTTAAAAGTAATTTTTACAGTAATTAATGAACATAACTTTGACTAAACGCAAACCATGATATTAAATACATTTCATCGCAAAGTCTACACTTTGTGCATACGATTACCGTTAAAGCCCGAAATATATGACTGTATAAATTATCTTGTTCATCTACAACTTATCTCATTTGTTCCATTGAAGTGCGAAATCATCTACAAATAAAGCATTTTCAATGTAGGGGAAGGTGGTCTAAAATGATCCTCTTAAGTGAAAAACTTGTGTAAAATAACATAACTGTTTAAATAAAACTTTGGCCCTTTGCAAGCATGTGTTACACTATATTTTGCATTATAAACATATTTTAATAATATTTTAAACCCAAATTGAGTAATGAATAAAGTAGATTTTTTAAAAAGTGTCCAAAGGATCATTTTTTCCTTACCAAAAGGCAAAATGATCCTTCATTTAAAAATAATTGTAAATTGTTTTTTATCGGCATAATAAAGATATAAAGGTAATTATGACAATTCATAAGTGTGATTCACATCTAAAAACATACTACATTAAGCAAACCAAGCCATATTCATGTACATGAATGTCTGTATATCTAAATAAATATAAAAGTTAGTGCTTACCTTATAACATATGTTATAAAATTCAATTTTGCAAAGTTTTCTATTCACACGCGTAATACTATGATCGCCTGAATTATGCCATTCGTTCTTCTTCACTTATCTCAACTAGTTTATGTGTTACCCTGTAGATAGCCCAACCTGTCTGAAAGGAAACATACATGGATCGTTTTGCCCGTTAGGATCATTTTAGACCACCTTTCCCTACGTATTAATGACGTTAAAACATCGTAAAGTGCAAAAATTTGCTTCTTTCATTTCCTTTCTTTTCTCCTCCTCTTTCTCCTTCTATTTTCTAACGTTTGTGTCTTGGCGCTTGTTTTAATGGCCAGTTTTTCAAAATTTGCGTCGATTGTGAGTGCTTACAATGTTCAATACAAATAAGGTCAAAAATAAAAATGGTCCATGCCAAACTTAGAAACTGCCATAATCAAGGATAAGTCAAACGAAAAAATATGTTGAGAACTTGGATGGCTGATAACCAAATTGATAAATGGAAATGAAGGCGCATGTTTTGTACAGTTCGTGAAAAATCGTGCCTATCATTTTGGAAACAAACGGAGTCCGTATAAAAACATGCTCGGTTGTCTCGCAGAAAATGCATTTGTTTTCTTCTATGACACCACGAAGTATGTTAAATTTGACAAAATAATGAAGAATATTGTAAATTTTGAGATTGAATGAAGAGATTGTAAATTTTGTGATATAGACAGTTAGTGTAATATTGACACAATTAAAGAAACCACCATTTATCCTGAACCTCTAACAAATCACCTCTGAAGGATAGAGAAGCCCCAAAAAATGATCAAGAAGTTATAACAAAAGAAATGAAGATACACTCATTAAAATTGGCATCACATTTTTATGCAAAGCTTGCAAAGAGACTTTTTACTGAATTATTTTCTCAAAAGCAGAATTAAGTGTTCACGTGTGTAAATCATGTGCTTACTCGCATAATTTGGATGAAATGCAAAACAAGATAAGAATGTATTGTGCAAGATCTGTAAAATTATTATGTAACTGAAAAAAGCTTACAAAACATTTCAAAGGAAATAATAGTACTTTCTAATGCAACTTCCCAAATTTCGATATAGGTATCACTGTGAGAATTAAAGTTGATGATAGAGACAAGGCAAAAACTGATGCTTGCTGTATTTCCGATGTAGTTCTTATTAAAACAGAAGATAGAAATTATAAACTTGTTACAAAAGGATGTATATTAAAACAATTACATTCAATAACTGTATTTAGATTTTGTAAAAATGGTTGATAACGAAAGAGGATGCCTCTTTAGAAGAAATATATTTACGTCAGACAGGAATATGGCAATCTTTTGTTACTAGAAAATAGATTGATTTCTATTGATTCACGGATCCGTGAATCAATAGAAATACATTTGCGAAACGAGAACATATGCAACGAATCAGCTTCTTTTGAATTACCAAAAATTGGCACTCGATGATTTATAAGTTAAAAAAACAAAGAAATAACAATTTTCACGTTTTTCAGTTTGACCAATTTAAGCACCTGCTTATATTAGACATGTGATCTCGTAATTTGTGTTTATCATTTTCAAAACTTTGCGAATATAGCTTATTTATCATTTTGACCTTGAAGAAGTCGCCGTTAGAGCGCATGAAACATACGTCTTCTATATATTAAAAGATATTTTTAAGCCTTTTGTATTATGCTGTTATCACTTTAAGCAGTATTTATACTGTTATTTGATTTAAATTTTGTTAATCGGATATTGCAGTCAGAGACGTTTGGTCCCGCTAATTGATCTGTCAGGGCCCTGCGCGATACGCTCAGGCCCTGCGTGGTTGTATTGTCTTCTCATTATTTGATGTTTAACTATTTCGCGACGAGTGTCAAGTACGCTTATTTTAATATTTGAGCACCACTATTGCTGTAATGTTGTGTTTAAATTAGAAAAAAAAATCTGCTTTAAATTTTCGATTTTCAAACTCAAGGATTCTGTGCATCTTATACGCCTGTATAAGTGCCACTCGTTGCAAAGGGTATATTTTTTTTATTTAAAAAAGATTTGGGTATTAATTTCATTAATAAAATTTTAAACAGAAAATAAATCCAAAACAAATATACAATGTTTTGATTAATAATGAAATGCTTATGAAGAGTAGGGTATAAAACTTAAAGTTACAATCTCAAAGAAAGCTTTATATATGTAAATTATAAAATTTTTTAAAATTAAATAAATAATGTTTGCCATTTTTGTGAAGAACTGATTAGGAAGGTCTCCTTAAAGCGCATTCTCAGAAAAATTTCAAAAGAATGCTAACGAAACTGCTCATGTACGTAATAAAATATCAGTCAAATGTAGCTGCTTAATCCCTGTAGAAATTTTGTAAAAAAATAAAATATTTTCAAGTGTGCGGCGCAAAAAAACACGATTTGGCGAGCCACACCTTTTTTTGCCAAATACAAACGATTTTAATGCATTTGGAAATTCCTAGTTAAAGAGACTGTTTAAATGCTCTTTACTTTATGAATTTAAACTTAAAGGATTAACTAGTTTATTATTATTTCTAGTTCACGCGATCCTTTTACCGATTGGTTTGTTCCCGTATTTCGTCGAGATCTGTCATCCTCCGCGTGTCTGACAAATAGCGGAAGCACTGACTTCTGAACAGAGAATTTTGTCTTGTTTCAAGTGCTTAATCACCTGTTATCTGGTGTCTAAAAGTTCGCAGTTTTCTAAATCTTCTGTTTACGATCGATTTGTATGATGTAATGATTTATATTCAAGCCTGAGGGCTTTAGGAACATCTTTATCATGTGGGAGTTGTTTTTCGTTTTCCATTTTGGATAAATAAACGCCTTAAAACAAGAACTGGCTTGTTCTATGTGGAGAAATTACCGGATGAGTAAATTCATTCCCTCACTACATCTACGCCACGATTATCTAGATTTGTCGACACAAATTATCACCACCGTTCGCAAGTTGCCAGTTTCCCATGAATTTTTAATTCATCCATATAAAACATTTCATATATATATATTAATTCTTAATGAACCAACGATCTCTCTCCCTTCTTTCGCCATACTTCAAAATTACGCATCAGCCGGGGAAAACAAAATACAAAAGACAAAAAAACAAAAAAATACAAAAATTCAAAATAGAAAAAATTTGTTTCCAACGATACAATTCGTTTGAAAAATACGAATATTAAAAAATAAATAAAACAAATCGCTTTGAAAGTCACTTTTGGCGAATTTCGTTTTCTCCATAGGATTTCGATGAGGAAAAAAAGTGAGTAGAAAACATTACTTTTCACAACTAAATATCAGTATTTTAGCACGAAAATTATACACGGGCTTCGTAAACATTATTTGTATAACTCATAAAAATTTCAAAGTTTTTGGATACTAAGAATTACACTTTTCTTTTTCAGTTTGCATTCAATGGTAGTCGATGATAAAAACTAGAAGAACACTTCTTGCAAGCCTTTTAGGTAGATTTCGTAAGAAATACTACCTATTACATTCTCACCTAAGTTGGAATTTTTGAAAAATTTTTGCAGATCTACGCCGATCATGACTCCCAGAACCCAAAATCATCGTCAGTTCAAAACTTTATATATATAGAGGGTGTTTCACAAAGGACCCCTAACTTTAAAAATAATAACCTTTAATAACCCGGAAACGGTGATAGATAGAAACATGAAACCAGTGGTATGTTTATTAAAAAAATCGTAAGAATCTTATACATAAATCTCAAAATGTAGTTGAAAATAGCACCGATAGATGGCGCTGAGAGCGTTAAGAATCCTTTTAAAGAGAGTTCAGAAGCATAGAAAGACTAGCTGTCGAAGATTTTGCCATTGAAATATAACCGCTATTAATAGCGTATAGTGAAAATAATTCCGAAAGTGATGTATACCGTGGTGGAACGTGTGTTTATTGTGTTGGAGTACCACCGATTAAAACAGAGTCCTACTGCCACAAGGAGGAGTTTTCAAACGCGATTTCCAGTCACAAAAGGGCCAGATGGTAAAAAAATTCGTGAGCTTTTCAAAAAAGTTCAACAGACAGGCAACGTGTCCGATGCGAATTATTTTTACTATACGATAATAGCGGTCAGATTTCAATGACGAAATCTTCGACGGCTAGTCTTTCTATGCTTCTGAACTCTCTTTAGAAGGATTCTAAACGCTGTCAGCGCATCTATCGGTGCTATTTTTAACTAAATTTTGAGATTTATGTATAAGATTCTTACGACTTTTTTAATAAACATACCACTGGTTTCATGCTTCTATCTATCACCGTTTCTGAGTTATTGATTTTTAAAGTTACGGGTCCTTTGTGAAACACCATGTATATATATATATATATATATGTCAGTTTTTCATGGACACGATAACTGCAATAATTCTGCACAAATCTCTCCCAAACTCATACATAAAATCAAGGGCATAAAATCTCGGTCAAGTTCGTTAGTGGGCAAAATCGAACCAGGGGGAGGGGGAATGGGGGGGGGGCTTTTTGTCAAAACAGAAAAATCCCCATAATTTCTTAATTATGATACGTATCGAATCCGTTTAAAATTATTATTACTTCTAGGAGAAGGGCCGAAAATTTATGTATGACAGATTTTTGATATAATTAAAAATGGCCCCAAGGGGGGGGTGGAAAGGAGGGTATTAGAAGAAAAAACTTCATAACTTCGTCAATTCAGAAGATATCAAATCCGCTTAAACTTATTATAAATCCTCTTAATATTATCTAAAACTTTTATATTGACAAGTTTGTTATAGGACCAACCCTTATAGAAAAAAAATCAAAATAAAAAAATCTCTGCCGGCTCCGCCTGAAAACAAGTTAAGTTTCTAAGTGGGCGTCTCCAAATGCCGCATCATGGCAAAAAGGTCATTTCTTCCGCAATTCCCAAAAAACAGTCTCCCAACAGTCTGCGTCTTCGAAATCTACCTGTGCCTGTAGGCCGAGCCGTCAGGGATTTTTTTACTTAGATTTCTTTGAAAAATATACAGTCACATACTTTAGGTATATTTAAGGCTATTATAACTGGCCCGGGTAACGCCGGGCGGTTTGTCTAGTATACTTATATAACACAAGTTAACTTACTTCTTAAAGAAGTAAGAAAAGGAAGAATTTATCTGAAATATTTCCTTTCATAAACTAGAAGAACAAAAACACACCGCTAAACGAAATGCTGTTAAAAATCGTCCAGAATATATTTTTAAGATGGATGAAAGAACCCATAAGAAGCACCTCATGAATTTTTCACACCATTGAAAAAAGTTTATATCGTTATCTTGCCTGACTATCTTCTTTTCCGTGCTCTTTTTTTTTTCAAACTTCAAAAAGTTATTTGTTAACCAAGAAATTAATTTATATTATCGAAGTGAGTTACAGACAACATCACAAGTGAAAACTAAATCTAAAGTTCCATTATACTTGGCAAAATTGCTCTAACAAACTGTAATACAATAATGACTTTGAAGGTTCCATTTAGAAGTGTTTTCGTATAATATTGTGCGTAATAATTTTCTATATTTTATTGAATTAGTGAATATTATTGTATTTGAATCAACGAAAACGGTACGTGTTGCCTTTATTGTTTTTCCATAGGTATATATAAAAACATTTTGATACTTTAATGTTGTATAGCTTAAAGTTGAAAAGCGTCCCGTAATAAGTAAGTGACGCATGAATTCATTATCTTGTTATTTATTTTTCGCAAAACTTAAAGAATAAACAAATAAATAAATAACCGCTAATTGGTTAAAACTTGTACTGATCCTACAAAACTTTCACAGACAAAAAATATTTAAAAGAAACTTTACTTTTCCGTTTCTATAATATTTTTAATGAAATCTTTGTAAATTATTATTACTTGTTTGACAAATACTCAAATAATGAACTTTCCTCTTGAAGAAGCTAATGAAAAATGTTAAAGAAAAATGAAATAAAAAAGTTGTTTGAATAACTTAAAGGTTTGCATCGTTAATTATTTTCTGAACTTTGCAAATATGAAAAGCAAATTTCATATATGGATTATCTAACACTGATGAGATGACTGTGATTTTTGCTTTGCGAATGTGTCGTAATAAATTGGAATTAACGTGATTTTAACTTTAATGATTTCAAAATATATGCTGTGTATTGTGTCTGCAATTCTAATTATTTAAAAAAAAAATAAAATGCAAAATAATGAATAATGAATAATGAAATCAAGAAATAACAAATTATAATACTTTTTATAAATTTTTTTATATAAACACACACACACACACACACACACACACACACACACACACACACACACACACATATATATATATATATAGATATAGATATAGATATATACATATATATAGATCCTAATCCTATCCTAATCCTAATAATATTATAAATCTGATTGTGTGCAAATGTTAGGCTGAAGCCAGCGTCAAAATGGAGCATTTAATGATCCTGTATCTTTGCATATAGGCTGATTATAACCCTCATGGGAACATAGGCTGGTTTTTGTTTATTTTATTCAAATATTTTTCTTAATAATTCAAAATTTCGTTATTTTCATTGAGAATAAATGGACATTTTTTCGTATAGTATTTTCAAATGGTTAAATTTACTTTACCGTTGCCAAAACTAATTCAAAACTCGAAAAAATAATTTTTACTCAACAATTTAGTTTCAATTCAAAAATTTTCACGAGAAAAATGAAAATGAAATAAAAAAAAATTAAAGAATTAAGAAGAAGATTCAATAATATTAGTAGAAATAAAACGTACTTTTTTTAGTTTTTGATAGTAATACAGGGTTTTAATATGCGTAACCATAGAAAACAGGCGTATATGACGTCATTTATCGAAAATAAAGCGGTTAAATAAAATGATCTCGGGTTTTTTCTTCACTTTTTTTCTTTTTTTTTCTTTTGTATGGTAACAATACTTGCCGTTTTACCGTCTGCGCACGGCTAATATAACTATATCGTATTTTTTATTTAAATTTTAAAAAGTAAAAAGAAGTTTCAACAGAAAATGGTTAGCAAATATCAATAATATGCTCCGCAAAATTATCCATGTCGTAAATGATGTCATGGATAGCGAGAAATAGTGATTTTTCATTCTTAAAACTAAAAGAAGTAACTCGATTACCTAAAAAAACAAGAATTATGTCATTAAAAAGGGATTTCTCTGGGGAAAAAGGAGACGTCATATTTGAAATAAAACGGGAATTTTCCAATATGTTTTAAAATGAGTGTGAATCAATTCCTTACATTAATAATACAAGGATCAATAAGTATAGAAAGTAGATGAGTTTCACGCCATATTTATAACGAAAAATTTAAATGTTTTGTTATCTATATTGATTATTAAGCATGAGTGTCCGTTATTTCGTTATTTCGTTCCGCATGAGTATCCGTTATTTCGTTATTTCGTTCCGCATGAGTATCCGAGTTTTCTGCTAAAAATCACATCATAATTTTCAGAAAAGGATAATGAACACGAATCTAGTATATTAAAATCTGACCGTGTGTTTGTATTTCGCAACTACTCCTAGACTATCGAACGCAACGCGATTTACTACCGGTTAGTTTACTATCGGTTTAGCGAATACCGGTTATAATTGATACGAGGATGTCAGACAAACTCTCAGAATTATAAAAATTAAATTAAATGCCATTTTTTTAATGAAGTTTCTCTAAAAACGGAAAGTAACTTACTCCATATTTGTGTATAAAAAAGGAGAAATAAAACAGATCAGTACATTTTTTACACCATTTTCTCATTAAAACTGAAAAACAGAATTTATTTTCACTTTGAATAGATGGTGAAAACAAAATCTTGATTTCAGTAAATTATCTGAAAAATAAAAACATATTTTCACATATTCAAACTTCATGAATCAATTTATTCTGGCGAACAAAAATTGCCTGTTAACATACTGTCATTTAGAAAACAAGATCTGTTTCAGCTATACATTAAAACAAGGAGGCGGAATTGAATTTAAAGAAAAAAGCATATACTATTTCCAATTAATGTTTTTTTGAAGGATGGCTGTTAAAACGTTTCACAAAGGCGTTAAAAGTAAAATTGTTTTCAGGTAAAATTGACATTTGTTTTTACCCAATTCGTCTGTTTCCATGATTTTATTTGGGCCTCCTTTTTTCATTGGTTGCAATTTCATTTTCGCGATTAATTGCCACAAAATTTCACTTTTTTAAGAGTTATGTCATGGTCCCTATAACAAAAAATATCGTATTGTCTCCTATGAAATGTGATAAATAGTTAGTTAATTATTAACGTTTTTAATTATCGGGAGCGAAATATTTTGCTTAATTAATGTATTTATTCTTCTTTTAATGTTGCGTGAACGAAGTCACGGGTAACAGCTAGTAATATTATAAATCTGATTGTGTGCAAATGTTAGGCTGAAGCCAGCATCAAAATGAAGCATTTAATTATCCTGTATCTTTGCATATAAGTTGATTATAACCCTCAAATGAACATAGAAAGGTTTTTGTTTATTTTATTTCAATATTTTTCTTAATAATTCAAAATTTCATTATTTTCATAGAGAATAAATGGATATTTTTTCGTATATTTTAAAAAGGTTGGTTGGTTTAGTTGGTTTGGCCCAAAGGGCCCGGTTTTGCAGCTTTTTTTAAAATGGTTAAATTTATTTTACCGTTGCTAATACTTTATCGTTGCCAATATAAAATAAAACCCTGAGTAATAATTTTTAATCAACAATTTATTTTCAAGTGAAAAATTTCCACGTGGAAAATGAAAAGGAAATTAATTATTTAAGAATTAAACAGAATATGAAATGATGTCATATTAGAATCAAAACGTGCGTTTACAAATATTTGATAATAATACAAAGTGCATAAATACGAGTAAGCATGGAAAGCAAGCGAATATGATGTCATATATAGAAAAATAAAACAGATTTGTTTTGATGTTGAAATAAAATGATCTTGGGTTATCAAATTAATTGTGATTAATTTCTCGTTTTTTTTTCTTTTTTTTTTTGACATGAAAGGAATTATTTAAAATGTACGTAATATATGTATTTTAAATGTATGTGTTGTAAATTGAAGTTCTGTGTTTTAAATGAAATGAGTGAAATATTTATATTTTTAATGAATTCAATACGAATGATGGGATAGGTTGGCGATTTATCGTCTGCACACGGCTAACATAAAGATACCATATTTTTAATTTAAATTTTAAAACGTAAAAAAAAAAAAAAAAAAAAAAAAAAAATATTGGATGGCAAATGCCAATGATATGCATCGCAAAATTATCCGTATCGAAAATCAGAAAATCTTAATAAAAATAACTATATTTTTTAAAAGAAAGTTGCCTTTCTCATAAAAGCTAAAGATTTAATATGATTGTGTCAAACTACCAGCATTTTTCCTCTATCATTTTCCTACAATCGAAACACATTTGTAAATCGTCGTTTCGAACCGGAATTTAATTTAACATTTCTGTTAGTTTTAAAATAAGAAAAACTTTGTTGTCGTTTTTAAATATAGCTTTTTTTAAAGTTGTTTCATAATATATTTTTGTACTGATTTGTAGGATAAGAAAAATTGCATAGATTTTAAAGCAATGCTTAAGTAAATTAAACAATATTTTTTAAACTTAGAAAACAACAATGTTATCGAAAAGAAAATCGATTTTACCAACAAATTCGCGTAATGCAAAAGCAAAGAAGAAATAAAACAGTAATGAATCTTTTCTTCCAGCCGAATTGTGTAAACTTGAACAAGCCGATCGTGCCAATTCATAACATTATAAACGTGAAAGCGCGGTCTATATAGTAGATTTTTTTTTACATATAGGTAGAAAATTTCCGAGAATAACAAGATTAGGGATCTGTAATTAAGACCATAGTCAATTTGCTTTTTTTTTATCAAGTTAAATTTGGCGCAAAATTAAATACATTGTTGTAACCAGATTTGTTTTTTGCGTGGTAAACACCTAATGGTATTTTAGATGATCATTTCCCCGCTCACCTTTGATGCCAACTATGACTGTAAAACATATTAAAAACTATTAGCCGATATTTTTTTAATTTTCTTATTGCTTCATGATGGTTCACACTTTAAACCTGAATCGGTCATGCCATTGTCGTTCAATTTTAATTCCTAATCCTAACCCTAATCGTATCCTATCCTAATCCTGATAATAACTTTAAAGAATATTCTTTGACACGAATATGTAAATTAAATCAATATCCATAAATGGAATGAATGGAAAATAGAATAAATAGAAATGGCAAAATAAAATAACAAGAAAGTACATTTATTCGACACCTAACCCTAGAGAAAGCGTAAAAAATTTGAAGCGCATGAAATAAATTAAAATAATCCTATATATACTTACAAAAATATGTAAATTTAGATGATCACATTTGTGTCGTCGGTATTTATTTTCTAATAGTGTTCTTGACGCGATAGAGAAAATATCGAGGTTAAATTGGGCAGAATTTAAAGTACTTACTAGCAACCTTTATTTACAGTTTAGAAAAGCATCAGATTGTTATATCTTTGTGAAATATCTATCAATGTATAATATCCACAAGCAGTTTCTTCACTATTTACACCACTTAGCGTGAAACACTTAATTTAATATATACATAAACAAGATAATGTAGTAAGAAATATATAACATATGTCTATGCAAATAAACAATATAATAATGCCCATTTAGCAATGCCCACATATACAAATTGTACACCAAATACCACCTAAAATGCACTATTGTATAGACGAATTCTGCCAGTGTTGTTTTTCGTTTTACGAAAAGGAATTCCTCGATTTTCACGATTTTACTGGGTCCTCCTTTTTTCATCAGTTGCAGTTTCATTTTCGTGATTGTATATATTATTTGGCATGAAATTTCACTTTTTTAAAACTGGGTTATGTCAAGGCCCCTATAGCAAAGAAATACCGTATGGTCTCCTATAAAATGTGATAAAGCTTTGGTTAATTATATATGTTGTTAATTATCAAGTGAAATGTTTTGCTAAATTAATGCATTTATTCTTTTTTTAATGTTACGTGAACGAAGTCACGGGTAACAGCTAGTATATATATATATATATATATATACTTTCTAGTTTACATTAGTAAGCATTTTGCCATAATTTACTAAACATATGCTGAAATACCTTTGTTAGATGGTTGTTTGAGGCGCAGCAATCATTTTATACACACGAGGGTGAGCAGATTGAGCATTCGTTTAAAGTTTAATCCCATTCAGTTAAACAGGGATTCGTACGTGAACTCCAATGAATAGTAGCAAGTGTCATAACAACTAGATAAGTTGGTGGGCCAAAATGCAAGAGAAAAACGTGTGTTAACAAAAATGACTTATAAAATAAGTTGTACTACCCAACTTTAAATTAAGTTACATCTTAAAAACATTTATGTAGAATGAATTTCCATCGCAATGGGGCTAGTGACTATCTCTCTATATTTTCACGTCCCAGAGCACTGGTGCAGCAAGTACGTGCTGGGGACATCTGTCTTATGGCCTAGAGCCCAACACTCTTCAGGGTGTCTGGTTCCGAAGCTACTGGGGTACTCTGAGACGCCCCAAAGTGTTGCGTGGTTGTTCCTCTTAGGGCACGTGTTCCGTCATCGCATGCTTTCGCAGCGACTACGTCATAAATTTCTTGGGAGAATGGGAGTGATGTTGAAAAGCGTCCCGTAATGAGTAAGTGACGCATGAATTCCTTATCTTGCTATTTATTTTTTGCAAAACTTAAAAAATAAACAAACAAATAAATAACCGCTAATTGGCTAAAATTTTTACTGATCCTACAAAACTTTCACAGACAAAAGATATTTAAAAGAAACTTTACTTTTCCGTTTCTATAATATTTTTAATGAAATTCGCAGGTGGCGCGAAGTAGAGCACACGGGATTCCTCCTGGTCGTGCTCGTTAAAAGTTCCTCAAAACTTGGGTACGGTGGTGGACCCGCCTTGCTGAGGCGCTCATTTGATCTATGTAGAATGCATTTAATTACTTAAAATCATTTATTAAATATCTTTAAGTAGAAACACCACTTTGAAGATCTGAAATTTAAGGGTATATCGAGCATTATTTTTACAGAAATGTGAATATTCATAAAAATACATTTACACTACATTATTATACATATATTAATGAAGAAAACTGTTAAATTATACAGTTAATTTCAGTTGATTTATTTTAAAAACTAGCTTGACAGCTGATGAGGGAGAATACATCGAAAAAAGGTTTAAGCATTGGATAGCCATAATTAATCGTAGACACAACCTAGATCAATCAGACAAACAAATGTAGTTTTTTAGTCCTAAAGTAATGTAAAATACTGTTTAAAAATTATATGACTTTTTTTTCATGAAATGGCATAAATTTAAATTAAAGTGTAAATTTTGAACCAAACATTTCGTTTCTTGAAGTTACACTGAAAATCGAGATATCAATATTTTAAAAATATCCTACGTATTCAACTGAAAAAGGTATTTGACGTAATTTTCAATAGAATCAGGTTGATTGATTGTAAATTGTCAGAACTTTAAAAGTTGTCAAAAGTAACGTGCTACAGGTAGAAAATGCAGTAATGCCTTAGTAGTATACCACACTACATTTTCAAAAGTATGTAGCGAGTAGCGCGATAGAAAACATCAGTAGTTCCTAGCGATCACTGACGCTACTTGTAACATTACTTCGAGAGTTACGCTGTGCCATTCTACAAGTTATGTGATCGTAAGTTGCAACAAGTTATGTGATCGTAGTTCTTTTGTGCAAAATGAATTCTCCATCGTCAGAATGTCAGCTGTAATGTTTAGCAATGCATCATGTGCCAACATAGATTTTTTTCTTTGACATTTTCTGTAAAACAAAATATTGGATAACATAAAAATTAATTTTCTTGCATGTTAATTTTCAAAAATTTAATGGCCTTGGTAATATCGCATTTATTTACTTGTATCATGCAGACGCGTTTTAACTAGTCGACGCTGTATTACTTGGCCCGTGACCTCAATTTCGAATGTAAATTAATCCTTTAACAAATTCTGAATGTAGCGAAGTAGTGACTACTTTTGAAAAGTAGTTTGTAGTCGCTACTTTTAAAGTAGTATTAGCCAATTTTAAAAAAGTACTTGTTGTGGTAGTGAGCTATGTTTTATGAATAAGTGTAAAGCAGTTGTAGTTGTAGTTCACAACAACAAATGTAGTGGTTTCTGATCTATAAGATAGAGTGTACATCGATTTTGAAAATTTTATTCTAAAAAAATCGTGTTTAAAATTTTAGTTGCTCTTTATTTGTTATAGCGCGCTCTATTTCTTTAGCTTCAAACTTTCTGTTCTAAAATCTATATTGATTTAAGTGGTGTTACACTTAAAACAATAAAGTGGTAAAAGAAACATAAAAAGACAGGCGAATTCCTTAACAAATTGAACAGATGAAAAATTTTCATGTACAGTCATGGAATAAGGAAGGATAGATACTGCACTAGTAACTATGCCGCAAATCATCGTTTAAAATGTTACTTGAACCAACCGACTAAAAATAAATTCCAGTAATTAATGATAGTCTTCGGGGTCATCCACGTATATAAATCGTAACGAACGTTAACATTTTCAATATTCACATTTTAATAGACCTTGTAACATGTCGCACATTCTATGGCTGCATAGAACATTGGATGGCGGCAAACTATTAGTGCCTTCTGAAACACTGAACATTTAAATAACATTTTCAATATTAACACCTAATTTGACATCAACAGTCGGATTCAAAACATTAAATCATTCGATCAAGTAATTTAGGAATTATTCAGGTGTAAAGATTTGAACTTCTTACATTATTGTTTTTACCAGTCAAATATTCTATGACTGTAACAGGTCGCGCCTTCTATGACTGCATAAAACATTGGATGGCGACAAACTATTATTGCCTTCTCAAACACTGAACTTTCACAAACTTGAAACAAAAATGGCTATTTTTTTTAAACTAGCTTTTATACTCCACGTCAGATATCAAACTGGATAAAATCTGTTTGAAGTAACTACTGCCAAAATAGGAATTTTAAGAAAACATCGTTTTGTTTTTTCACAATTAATTTGTATACCACTGTATATATCTATGTGTCAATTTATCTGTGTAATCAATAGGCGTAATATTACATATAATATTATTTTTGTTTATAAATGCAAAAAAATCTACAAACAAGTTAAAGCAAATATAAACATATCTGAAATGTTTTATAATCATATAAATAATATTAACAATTAAAACTTTCGTTTAAAAAAGAAAAATAATTAGGTATATAACTTAATTTGGGAATAGAAATGAAGATATAAAAATTCAATGAAACTAATATATTTTAATGACAACTTCTTTAAACTAAAGTCTAAAAATTATAAGTATGAATAAATAAGAATTTTGTTTTAACAATTTCATAAGGATATTAAAAAAAAATTATATCAAAGCGAAAATGCAAGCTAGAAAAAATAAATTTTGAACAGTACTTTTTGAAGTTTTAAAAAGTATAAGCTTATTTATCCTAATTAATTAGACTTTTAAAAACGAAGTTTAATACTACTTATGAAAAGATTTACAGTAAAAAAATTAATTAAGCTATCTTAGTGAGTAGTATCACAGAAAGAAAAATAAGTACGGAATTAGCGAGCGTGATTAAAAACTCCTAATCTCTTTTTAATAAGAATAAATGTTCCACGTTTCCCTTAACATCTTCAATGCACAATTTTAATTAGGAAATAAAAAAACATAATTCAAATATTCATTAATAACCGAGAAATTGTTTTGTATTTTCTAACTTTTTTGGGAAACTTTATTTTAGCACAATATATAAAGTTCTTGAATAATATGACTCACATAAATCTGAAACTTGTACAATTGTCATGTTTACAATATTTTATGAAGTATAAAGAAAGATTTTTAACACTGATGTTATATTCTTTAACGGTCTTAAATTATTTAGCTCTGGGCCAAGTAATAAAAAGAAGTTCAGGAAAGGATAACAATAATTAAAATTGTGTTGAAAATCTGAAATTTGCTACAATTCATTCTGTTTCTACCACACAACTTCGTATAATCCATATCTCAGAATATATCAATAATATATACTGAAATAAGATTGAATTAGAGAGAAATAATTATATGTAAAACTAATGCAAAAGTGCTGCTATATCGCATCAATGAGTGATTAGATTTTCCATGTGATATATGTTGTTGGATGCATAAGACCTCTAAATATACTTGTTAAAAGTTACCAGGATGGGAAAACTTACGATTTATACGTCTTTGACTGAAAACAAATAATATGTTCTCACCGCATACGGCATTCAGTTTCTGAAAGTGTTGACAATAAGGTTTTCTTGTTCCACAAAGCAAGAGCAGCTATGAACAGATAATGGAAAATATAAAAGAAATTTGGTAAACTATAAAAGCAAGATTCAATGATATTCACCATGCATGATTTAGCTGCATCGTATGCTATTAGAGACAGAGACACCAAACATTAGCTCAAGTGACATTCAACTGAAAGACAGGGCCACACAGACAGTCAGTAAAGATATTGCACAACGCTCGCCCCACCAAATAGCTTTCTGCGGAAGACGCACGTGACTGTCACTGTTGAATGCACGATATCATACTTAACCTCTTGCAAGAGAAGGCGAATACCGTGAATGGACAAATTGAAGGATAGAACAGAGTAGAAAGGAGTGAAGATTCTAAGTTCTAACTGCATCCCGCTGATGGAAGTCTAAGATTATGACATCAGGCTTATAGAAGTATAGATCTGTCATACCAGTTTTGGACGTATTCAGGAATATGGCAGATCAGTGATTTCCGGAGATGTTTTTCTTTTAAATTCTTAGGATAATTGGTACTTACTTGTTCAAAAAAACTTCTACGCCTTCATGTGCTTAGAGTGTAACCTGGGAGATCAATTTCCCCTTTTTTATACTTTTCTAACACCCGGCTAGTGACATATCAATAGGAAACATAAAATCTTCTGCTACTATTAGACAATTTTACTCTACTTATAAATTAAATACAATATAGGACAAAATATCTTGTGAAATGAGAAATAACTTGAAATGAAGTTAATTCATGTTTTATCTTTATCACTATTTTCTGTATGGTAAAATAAACTAATATTACATAAAATAACATTTTCAGTAGTAGAAAATCTACAACAGTTGGAATTCTTGAACTCCCGATAAAAAAACTTGTACTTCTCAATCCAAAATGGTGGATGCGATGTCATTACATTGCACTGAATTTAGCGCTACTATTATAGGCAACATATGTGAATCAGGTGAATGTGTGTGCATTGCTATCACTAATACGTTAAGATAATAAACTTATTTATAGTCATAGAAATTTCGTTAGTTGTTATATTTATGAACAGGTTTGGCCGATACATTATGATAGTTTACGGACTGTCGCTTTAATAACGTGCTTTGGTATTTTCAAAATTCCGGAAAAGCAAGTGTAGAATCAGAGCGTCAGACGTGAAACTGATTTTGCATCACAGCTGAAAAAAAAGACATAATATAAAAATTATTTTTTATGTAGAATGCAACGTATGAAAAATGTTTTATTAAACTTCCATTGTCTTAATCCAAAGCAAATTTTTAAATAGGCCACCATTTTGGTATGAATAAAGTAATGTCCAAGTAATTCATCTAAAATAATTTAGTAACAATGATCACTTGCATTTATAATACAGCGCATTACAATATTACATTGTAGAAGATTTACCGCTACTATTATGGGCAACATGAATGTATGTGGCTATCACTAATACGTTGAGATAATAAACTTATTTATAATCATAGAAATTTTGTTAGTTGTCATATTTAGAAACAGGTTTGACCGATACTTTATGATATTTTACGGATTGTCGCTTTAATAACGTGCTTTGGCCTTTCCAAAATTCCTGAATAGCAAGTGTAGAATCAGACCGTCAGGAATGAAATTGATTTTCCACCACAGCTGCAGTAAAAAAATAAAATGACATATAATATATATATTTTTTTCAATTTAGGATGCAACGTCTTAATAATGTTTTATTCAGCTTACACTGTCTTAATCAAAAGCAAATTTTTAAATAGGCCACCAATTCGGTATGAATAAAGTAATGACCGAGTAATTCATCTAAAATAATTTATTAACAATGATTATTTGCGTTTTTTATACAACACAACGTCAGCTATCGTTAATTTTCCTCTCTATATATATATGTCTATAAAGAGGTAAAAAATTTTGTGTTGTCATAGGTCACCGTTTCTATACTCTTATCAAAACAAGTTTTAATCTAGAAGATACATTTAGAAAATATATTTTTCTAATAAAAATATAATTTTATTTAAAAGAAAAAATCATTTTAATAATATCTAGTTCTAAGTTTTATAAATATTTATTACTGAACTTTTAAATTAATTATGTTACCAAAAAAATTGCAATTCTATTATGTTCCAAAATTTGAGCAAATACACGATGATGAAGATGTCATTTACGATAAATTTCATAGACATTCTACATCCCAATGGATAGAAATATACCTATAGTACTCCATAAAAGTCTCATAAAACTAACGCAAACAAAATGAGATCCGATAAAATTTTGTGTGAGAGATGGTAATATAAGAGAAGAGCATGCGACGGAAATTTCTAGTTTCAGTATGCTTTAAAATATTGTACAATGTTATTCTTCTAAAAGTATTTCATGTAAGGCTCTGCAGATATATAAGCATTTGAAAAATCAATAATAATAAAAATATTTTTATAAATGTAATTTGTATATCTAAAGTAAAGTACATTCAAAAGATATTGTGTTTATAGAAATGAAATTATAGGTAAATTATTTTGCAATTAAAAAAAACACACTTTAATGTGTTTTAAAATACAATATTTGTATTGAAAGTTATATCAGGGTTACCAGATTAGCTGATTCTAATTAAGAATTTTAAATTCACACCAGAAATTAACAGGTGTAAATTTTGTTTTATTTATTGAGAGACATTTTCTGATCTCTCAAGGCAAAAACACTTCTTTCGTAATTTCCGGTGTGAATTTCAAAATTCTGAATTACAAAATAAGCCAAACTGGAATAATTTTACAGTTATTTTAAACAGCTTCATTTTAAAAATAACTGGTAGTTATTTCAGTTAAATTTGTTATACATAGACATACATAGACATATACAAACCGATATATAAAATTTTCTTTATACGTGTAAAGATTGTTTAGAGTTTATAAGGTGTAAAAGTCCCTTACGTTTAGATTTTAATAAACGCTTAAATAGACATACTTTTGGCTATATGGCTTTTCGTTGTTTATATTTAAAGGATTATATCAACATGCAAACTTAAAAAAAACAAAAACATTGTATTGCATTTTCTTTAAGAGCAACTCCGAAAGCATATTCAATTACATTTTCTAGTAGATCTAACAATAATTAAGACAGTTAAGCTCCTTGGAAATGTTCTGTGTAGAGCTCATAAATCATAACTATAATTTTTAAACGTGATTATCTCAAAACTATGTTTTTAAAACGGTAATCACGATAAATGGAACCAAACTCAACCAATTTTTCACAACAGTATTATTTACAGAGTAATCGTTCCTTTTGGCAATCTCATGTTTATATATATATATATATATATATATATATATATATATATATATATATATATATATATAAACAATCAAAGTTCACATTTTTTCGTAAAAATTTTGTAATGAAATGTCATACTTAAAAGAAGAGGGCCAAGCTTGGTACTCACAGATTATGATGTATTTTATACAACGCTCATTATTTCTAGAGGTAAAAAAGAGGTCTAATATTATAAACTAACTTAAATACTTTGTAACGAAATTTTTTCGTTGGTCGTAGCTCAGTTGTTATCGCGCCTGCCCGTTGATCCACGTGCTTGGGTTCGAGACTGGAATGTACTGCATTTGTTCTTTTCATTTAAATGTATTTCATATATATATATTTTTTATCGCTACAATGATATTGAACATGAACAATTATGTCAATTCGTGATTTTAAAGAAACATCATTTAAATATTGTCTTAACAAGAGAAGTCAATGCGATGATAATACTTCTCTTTTTTTAAAGTAAGAAGCATAGTTATATTAAAAATTAGCATAAGAATTAAGTTACAACATAGTTATTTGCATATTAAAGTTATTAAAATTTGTAATACGTTTTCTTGCGCTTTAAATTACGTTGCTTCTTCGGTAGTTTTCCGTTATACGGACACCATGCCAAAATGTACGCTAAAGCATAATGTATGTAAATGTATGTATGTATGTAAATGTATATATATGAAAATGTATGTATGTAAATGTATGTATTAAATGTATGTAAATGTATGCTTGGCGACAATGGTGTCCGTATAAAGGAAAAGTACCGCTTCCTCATTTATCTTCATTCTGCTTCTATTTTTATTTTATTTGAAAATGTTTTATTTTATTATAACTAGATATGCCGCCACAACAGACTTTGTAATATAGTAAACACGTTACAAAATAAATATTTGAGTTGTGTTATAATATTAGACCCCCTATTTCTCGAGAACTAAGGAGCGTTGTATAAAATCCGTTGAACCTGAGACTAAGGCGCTTCTACCCTACAACATATATGAAGATAGTCAAAATCTGTGATTACAAAGCTTGGGCCTCTCCTTATTAGTGAAATATTTGTTTTGCACTGGACATATATGCATTGAAACACAAATATTGTAAAAAAAATATCTTTACACTGGAAATACGAAACCCCGAATATAAGTCGAACCCCGGTACAGCGAACCCGGTATATAAGGAGCACACGGATATAACGAACGAAATTTTTGGTCCCATCGTTTTCCTATTGCATTTAATGCTAATTTATTCTTTTATAGCGAACCTCTGAAATCTTAAGAATCGTCTATAACGAAAATTTTTTCCAGTTGACCATGATTTTTTTTCCCTTTTCCGCAGTTGTGAAATCAGGACTGCGACTCCAATTTCATAAGAAAATGTATCCCGGCTAGTCAAACATGGTGAAAGTCAGGGATAAGTCTTTTTATTAAAGGGTAGGAACAGCTGCATTCTTTTTCTTTTACGATAGCCACTCTGCAGGTGTGAACACGCCCACCCGTCAGTCATTTTCCCTTATTCCTGATCACAGCTGTGTGCAAGACTGGGGACAGAGCCAAAAATGGGGGGGGGGTAGAACAGCCAACCTGTTGGGAGGGGGGAATGCTCCAGCAGAACAAGTAAAAGCATGAACAGTAAGCACATACGCACCAGTGCTAGGTGAGAGGGGAAAGAGAAGTAAAAATCAGATCACGAGAACAAGGGAAAAGGTCGTCTCAGAATCGCGCCAGAACGAGTATTCCAGTCGTTTCATCTCGTTCACTCATTTTAATGCTTCTCTCTAGAGAACCTGTGCGTCATAATCTCTGGTTCCAGACTTCAAAGTTAAAAATTTGCTTTTAAGAAATCATTAGGTTCATCATGTCGAGCAAGCGTAAAGCATTCTGCATTGAAGAAAAAGTAAGCATCATAAAAGAAATACAAAATGGAGGTAGCCAAGCTGACATTTGTCGTAAAAAAGATTTATCGAAATCTACATTTGGAACAATATGGAAAAACAGAGAAAGCATACTTTCTGCTTTCGAGAAAAAATTGAGAAAATCTGAACATCAAGAATTGGAAGAGGCTTTATTAAAATGGTTTAGCGTTCAAAGAAGTCGAAATGTACTAGTTTCTGGGCAATGCTTCAGTCAAAAGCTGATGAATTTGTCAGTAAATTTGGAATTCAACTTTCGTGTTCTAATGGATTGTTAGACAGATTTAAAAAGCGGAACAAGATATCGTTCGGAAAAATTGTCGGAGAATCGGGAGGTGTTTCAACATCCGACATCGATACGTGGAAAGAAAAAGTTTGGAATGAAATCTCTCGTGAATACGACGAGAATAACATATATAATGCTGATGAAGCTGCACTATTTTACAAGATGACACCAAACCAGACATTAAATTTTAATGGAGAGAAATGTAATTGCGGAAAATTGTCAAAAGACAGAATCACATTTCTTGTGTGTGCCAATATGAGTGGAACTGATCGTCGTAAGCTTCTAGTGATAGAAAAATCTAAGCACTAAAAATATCAAACGGCTTTTTGTTGCTTATGAAGCAATCAAGCAAGGCGTGGATGACTAAGGAACTGTTTGAAAAAGAGCTTTGAATGGGGAATCGTGAACTGTCAGCTCAAAAGCGGAATATTCTACTTCTGCTTGACAATTGTAGTGCACACAAAATCGATAAACAGTTTCAATCGATTAGAATTGTACTCTTTCCCCCGAATGCAACATCTGTAGTACAGCCTATGGGCCAGGGTGTCATCAGAAGTCTTAAAGGCCATTACAGGAAGCAGCCCATTTTACGAATTTTAGAGGGATATGATAAAAATGTGAAACGTGACGTTTCTCTTCTTGATGCACTTATAATGTTCGAAAAATCTTGGCGGTTTGTTACGGGTTCTACAATTAGAAAATGTTTTCGACATGGAGGCCTAGGAAAGAATATTGAAGATACAACGAATGTTGAAGAAACAAAGAATGTTGATGAAGAGGATGATGAAAATTTACCTATCGCGATGTGGATAGAAAAGCACAAAATTTCATCATTCTCAGTTTGTGACATGCAATTGTTTGAAACATGTGATGACGAACTCATAACATGTGAAGATACGATTGATGAAGAAATTGTGGAAGAAATTAAAATGAATCATTCTGAAATCGAAGATTCTGCATCTGATGCTGATGAAGAGGAGCACATAAATGACGAAATTCCCACAATCTCAGATGCTACAGCAGCGATGCGTGTAATTAATAAGGTTTTGTCTACACAAACAGTGGAAGAAAGAGAGTTGGAGTCATTTGATGTACTAGACAAAGAACATGTTTTTGAAATCGGCATCACGTCAGCAGAAGATTACCGATTATTTCTGTATCAAAACAGTGAGCAACAATTGAAGGTAAAATTATTTGATTTCTGTTTGACTTCATTGTTAGTTAATTTAATTAGTATTTTGTCAGTTTAATGTAATCGATTTTAGTCAGTTTAATTCTTTAATGATCATATTTAATAGATTTGACCTTTTTTTAATACATCATTATTGAATATACACGTAGCAACTACGTTATACATTAACTCTAACATTTTTCTGAACGGTTCGGATATAGCGAACAAAACCTTCGGTCCCTTGAAGTTCGTTATAACGGGGTTCGACTGTAGTGACAATGAAATTGCATAACATTTATTGTCAATATTGGTAAATTATTCGCGAAAAATAAACACCCATATATTGAGGATATTTTTCACTCTAATATAGTTATTAGCCATTATATAGCCATGATTTAGTCAATGTTAAGCATGTTGGAGCCAATTTAAACATATTTCGTCTAATATAATATTTATTTTAAGAAACTGTCTCAAAAATAAAAATTTCTGCATTAAAAAACGAAAAGGATTTGAATTGTCTTTCTCATTAAATTATAAGGAATATGTCATTAAAATCATTTTATAACTTTTATTTTAAATAGAACGATTATACTACGATTATTTCTTTTAATTTATTTAATTCTTGCTATATTAGCACATTATACTCAAGCTAATGTTAATCCAAAGGCACTGTTCTTTTGAGATTACTATTTTGCTTTTGAATATTTTAAAATGATGTTCTTTTCCCATAGGATACACGATGTCTAATCGAATACTTTGGTACTTTTTAGTTTTGATATTATTTAAATTCTTTTTCCAACCTTTGGAAAATAAATGTGTCCTATGCATCTCGGTCTCTTGACGATTAACCCTCGGAAGCTGCAATAACAAAGAAGTACCGATTTTTGAAAAATTCAAATTACTTAATAAATATTTTTATTACTATCTTTTTAAGTTTTGATTCGATTTTCATAAAATTTGAAATGACGTGACAAAATTCTGCATCGATTATACATATTAAATTTCAAACCATTTGGTTGGGAGTTTTTAAGCTGTTATATGCGAACAGACGGACAGACACATGGACAGACACACGGACAGACGAACGGACCAGACGGCAACTTTAGGTGCTACGTATTTATATAATTACGAACGCACCTAAAAACTCAGTAATTGGACTAATGTTAACTTGCGAATGTCTTCCCGTTACTAGCGTATACTTTTAAGTGCGTCGAAAGTAAAAAAAAAAAAAAAAAAGTTATTTGAGTTCTTTCAACATAATGTGTTTCATTTGCGGTTCGTAATGGCGGGTCACCTGGATTCGTACTCCGAATTGAAGGGACGAGATCCTTCGAAACTGTAAGTTTTCTATGTGTTAAACGCTACAATTGATCAGGAATCCATCGTAAAATTGTTGTTGTTTATGGCAAGATTTCACTATCTTGCCTTGTGTTTGCCAAATGGAATAAAAAGTTAAAAAATTAAATCACACATCATACTGACGATTATCGTGAAGGGCGAACATTTAGCTAAAGCTCTTTTGAAAAATCTAGCTGTAATCAAAATTTTGATTTAAGACACATAAAATTCGTGAAAATTGGCAGTACGTTTGGCATTTTCTTTGAAGATGTACTTACACAAGGCTAGAGGGGGATTCTAGTTCAGAGCACTGGTTTAACATATTGTGCGCTTCGAAAAAGGCCGAGAAATTCAGTGTCAGTAATAAAATATAAATATAAGATATTTCTGAGATGATTAACTCATGACGTGAATTACATCATATTCCTTACAAATATCTATATTACCCCATTGCTTTTCAGTGGTTAATAAGCTAATGAAGATATGAAATACTTCATTAATATCAGCAATCATCACTCTGTTTTCCTCATTAATATTTTCCGTTCATCATGCTCTTAATGTAATCAATAAATTAGTAAAAGATAGAATATACTATAAGTAGATAAAGAATTCAGTTTAATGATTGAAAATAATTTTTTATTACTGTATTTCTGTATGAATATACCATTTTATTTCTATTTGAGTACATTATCGATTAATTTCTGTAAATTGAAATATATAAATATATATTCGAGAGGTTCAATTTAGATTTTTTTTTTTTATTCCAAACAAAGTAATTAAAATTGTAGGTGTCTGAGAGAATTTCAGATTAATTTAATTTAATTTAATTTTTTTCTACACAGAGATTAAAAAATGAGATTCGCAGTTTAAAGCGCTACATGATGTATTTTTTACATAAACAATTACAGATTTTATTGAAGAAATGCAATTTAAAAATAAATTAACAGCACGATGTGTTTGAATAATTTTTTAATGAGGTAAAACTTTTCATGTGTACTACATACGAACAATGTGGGCTTTTAATAAATATATATATATATTTTAACTTAGCTATGTATACAATATACCACTGATAAATAAGTAGTTTATAAAATATTCAACTATATTACTTGTCATTCACAAAATAGAGAATGGATGGATTTTTAACTACACTGTTAACCACTCCCCAACAAACACGACTACAGAAAGTCAGTTAGAATATTAAAATATTTTAAAAAATTGAATCGTAAATATAAGAAATAATGTAGCTAGTGAAAAAGAAGAAGTGCTAAAGCTGCATAAACAATTAATTTTCTCAATCTGCTTCATGCTACTCTAGGCGTTCATGGAAAGTGTTGACAGAAAATACTTATGTTATCTAACGAATCTGGATTAACCATATTATAAAATATAACTCCAAAAATGTTAGAGACCTTAATTATAATAATGCTTGGAAATAATCGACAGAGATTATTATACCAAATACATTTCAATTGGCATAATGGACGTTATGACAGTCTTAAAGCCAAGTAAAACACGTACACAGCAAATGTTCCAAAATTAGATTCGTGAACACGAAGTAGCGTCAACATGATGAAACACCACAGTATAAAAAATAGTCAAGTTTCCAATGATATGGGAACTACGACAAATTAACATCAATAAAAAAATATATATACACTGATGCGCACTTCAGTATTTGAAAATTTTTTTTACGAAATGGTTTAGAAGATGCAATTAGTGACAAAGCTGATAGATATTTTATAACAATTTTACATATTAGTGTGTCATTATTTTTCGACTGTAAATTAAATTTTTCTGTATTTTTTGTCATTATTGAAAACAATAAAGGATTAATTCTGGAACACTTGTAACAGAAAATAAAGAAATTCACTGCGAAATTCATTTTTTGAAAGTAGTTCTTCAGAAAGTATTTGTTTAAGAGTTCTGAATTAAATCTTATAAAAATTTCATGAAAAGGTAAAAAAAAAAATTAAATAAAATAAATCTGTGTTTTTGTTATTTTTCTGTCTCCATACATAGTTTTAATACGTACAGAAATTGTTCGAAAACTTTTGCTAACAGAATTTTGTTTTTTTTAATATTTTTTACAGTGTTATTAAGAATAAAATTCAGGTGGTAACGCAGAAGACAGACTGGGTTCAGACAGCGTTGGGCAAGAAATGTGTCCTGATCAACTAGGCTTCATCATTTTTATCAAGAACTTCGTTCCTATGGAAAGACATTGAAAATTTCTTTGTTCTGTATCTCTATCCCACTTACAAACCACCCAGCGAAAGGAGTCATCACACGACGTATTTAAGTGCAGTTTTTTGGTATCCACACTGACCACAACGACAGTGCCGTTCGTTCCAGTACGTTAAACTGTCCACACTCCATGTACTGTCCACACTCCATGCTGCTCCACTTCGGTGTGAAAATGGAAACCACTGCTTCACAGCATGTCACTGGAACCTAAATGCACAGGTTCACATTTCATAACGGCCTTCTATTGTTCAGCTGAAAAAAAAAAAAAAAAAAATCCGCGATGGCAAAAAAATGTATAAAGAAATTATTTTATTAGTACAATTTTAAAATATTTTACAAAATTTTAGTTAATTTTGTTACGAATATACAGGTTGAATTTAATTTTCACAAAGATACATTTATTTAATAGTAAAATATAGATCTTATTCAAAACACAGGTGAGAAACTGTTTCAATAGAAATGTCTAAATTTTCAAATTTATCTATGAAGAACATTTCGTAAATTAATTCAAAATTAAATAAATAAATAAATATATTGCTCGCGGCTATAGCGCTTATCACATAGTTGCTATTGTTTCAAAATTTATTTTGGCTTCTATATATATATATATATATATATATACATATGTAGTTTATATTTTAATGTTTTATAAGTAGAACATTTTACATTTCAATGAATTTGCTGCTATTGATTCATAATATTTTTTGCATTTAGCAAAATATTGTTTTTCTAATATAAAACTGCTATAGAATGACAGGCAACAAAGTAAATTAATTAAATTTTAAATTAATCTAATTATAAAGTATAACTTAACTATTGTTATTTTATATTTTTGCCGCATAATGAACTATGTAATATTTTAAGATTTTTAATGCAGTTTGAAATTAAATATGGATAAACAAATCGTAAATGATATTTAATATTTTAATTATCCAATTACTCTGATGAGCTTTTCATTCACCATATAAAATTATTCTTTGCACAAATTGCGAATGGAAAATGAGTAATTTCCTTTACTAAAATTTAAAATATTACCATTATTATAACGTTAGATTTATAGGTCCCATTCTGAAAAGTAAAATATTTGCTGTTGAAAGTTGAACCTAACTGCATTAAATTTGAAAGCAGTGATAAGAATTTAGCGTGTTTTGAGCTAAACGTTGATAAAAAAAAATACAGGAAAAGGGCAATTTTTTTAAAGAGTGAATTCCTTTTATTGAAATTAATACAAAATATATTTTTTATTATTATTTTACAAAATATGTTTTTTCACAGGAAATTACAAATCTCAAGGCATCATTTAAACAAATCAGTCCAATTACATAATTTATTCATATTAGATTTTATACTTAAAATTTAATCAGTAAATTACTTGTTACAATTGCATTATTTCTTACTTTAAAATAAATTTATTTTCATATGAAAGAAAAATATTTTCATTCCTGAATAATTAATGAAATATATTGCAATTCAATATTACGTATTTATAAAAGATTTGTTCTCTGTACTAACTGGTTTCTTTAATTAATGCCTCAAATTTTATTTTGCAATTATAAGCATCTAAAATAAATTATGCAGGACATATATTATAAAAATTGTATTTAAAATTTAAAATTTTATAAAATATGTTGAAACTTATACGTTCCTCAGGTTTCTATTGTTCCTTTTTTCCTATATGTTCCTTTTTATTTCGTTTTTCTTTTGGCACATCAAAGAAAAAATTAAATGTTTAAATTATAATTTGAAATGCATTTCGTATTAATACAAAATATGCATATTCAATTTGTATAAATGAAATTCTTATATGGAAAAATAAAAATTAAATGGTACGTTTCAAATGAACTGTATTAATAAAAAATCCTTTTCCATGATTAAACGCAATTCTTTATCTACTAAAGCATGAAACGCATATTCAATCATGTTCTAATTTATTGATTACATTAAGTGCATCATTAACTGAAAATATTAATGGGTAAAACAGGGTGATGATTGCCGATATTAAAGAAGAATTTCATATCCTCATTAGCTTATTCACTATTGGAAAAGCAATGAGGTTATATGGATATTTGTAAGGGATATCAAGTAATTCGCATCGTTAATTGATAATATTAACTGAAATCTCAGATCTTTTCGTTTTAAATTTGCAGATGCGTCTTTATTTTTGACTATCATAAAAAATATGGGGGATTTATTTCTGCAAATATTGTTTTCTTAAATAAGTTCCCAATACTTCCTTGTTATTATTATTTAAATCAATCATACTGACAGGTAAAGATATCCGAATCGTATGTATTCGATTCGTTCGTATTGTAAAATTACTAATTCGTAAGTTCACAAGATTTCACCAATGCTTGCAAGAATTTTGTTTTTACACAATTTCATTGTCAATATTTTCATTGTGAAGTTAAAGTTTTGAAATATGAATGTTTTATTGAAATATTTGAAATGTAAAATCAATATTTGTCTATTTGAGTGCAAATGTTTCAAATTTAAAGCCAAGATTAAATCGATATTGATTCCTCATGGAAAGTATTTTCATTAAAAGTATATAAAAAAACTTTCTGTAATAATGAAATCTGCAGATAATTTAATATTTTCCAAGAATTATGCGGAGAAGATGTGATGCTGAATGCAAATGTTTACAAATAAATAAGATGAAAATTGCTTTATTGAAAGATTTGATTTATGCACCTGGTTGTTAATAAGGTTAATAAAAACTTTATTTTTAAAGGTAAAATTTGCCCTTCCCCTGTAAAGGTATACAAAGAAAAATCTGAAGGCAAAACAGGATGTTATTTTTTACTCAGCATTATGTAGTAATATATTGTTGAAGGGGTAATCTCAGGCGCATTGCGAGCTTATTTTTCATTTTATATACTCTACTTAAAATTAAATTAAAATGATCACTATTTCGGGTACTCAGCAGCATAAATCATATCTGCAAATTCGGCAGTTTTCATATGTACTTCCTGTGACTAATGTTATTTAACAACCCATCTCTGCTGAAAAACACTAAAAATTTGCCTTATCTGCTGTTTCATACAGCAATTCTCTTATATATATTTTAAAGTTATTTTGACGCTGCAACCCAATTTCACTACGTAAAGCATGTAAAACATTAAAAAATCTGCCTCATTTGCAGATTTCATTATTGCAACAATAATCTTATATATTTTTTATAATTATTTTCATTAGCAGCCCTTCTTCGCTATGTAATGTTGAAAAAACATTTAAAATCTGCTTCATCTGCAGATTTTTTTTTTATACGCCTGATTGGGATGTTTTCGAAATAAAATACAGAAATAATAGTTTTAAAATGGAATCAAAATATCCACTAACCTTATACACTCTGTAGCGTTAATGTAATCTGTCAATAAGACAGTTTTCTTTTACATTTTATAAGCATTTTAAGCGTTTTCGTCTTTTTATTATTCTAAAAGTATGCATTAATATTCACTACTTTGGACTTGTTGCAATACACAAGGATCAAACTAGGCTATATATACAAACATCTGGTAATTTTTCTTTCAAGCCTGCATATGGTTAACTGCATAGTGTTATTGCAATGAGTCTGAAAAAAAAAGAAACAAAAACAGGTTGATTGAGAAATAAATGGGTAATTTACAAATAGCATAATGTTCCACAGACTCTTTGCAATAATCCAGAAGAATATCAGGCTGATTGAGAAAAAAAAGACGATTCTCTAATTAGATGGACCCTTTGACAAAAGTCTATATTTTCAAATTAGCCTACAACATATATATATATATATATATTGATGAAAGTACATGCAGTTGCAATGATGGAGAATTTATTAATTATATAGATAAATATTACGGACATGTTATTACTGGTAACTTACAGATTGTAAAAGACGAAGTGCTGAGAAAGAGGATGGAACATGACACAAAATATAGAATGAAACGAATTATAACGAAAAGTGCAGCCATTAAACGGTTTACAATTAACAAAGATATTTTTATACAAAAATTGACTTATAAATATAGCTTACCAAGTAATGTTTTTGATGAGTGGAAATTCTACATTTTAAGAGAGTTAAAGAGAGAATATGTTAGAGATTGTGACGGAGTGTCTCAAGAGGATTATACTGGGTTAACTAACTGAATTAAAGAACATCAGAGTAAATTTATAATTACATACGTCGATAAAGCTAACACAAGTTATGCATTAATCTGTAAAAAAATTATGGTGAAATATTAAATGAAAGTTATAATAATAGCGATAACTATGAGCTATTGAAATCGAGAGTTTCAGTGATGGAAAACAGAGTTAATGCATTATATAAAAAAGTTAAGTTAAAGCAGAAAAGTCAAAGTTTTTCATATCTTGTTCTAGTGCCAAAGTTTCATAAAAAAACAGTGAAATTTAGAATTGTAACTTGTGGGTATGGTTCATACATAGAGTCTGCTAATAAGATATTGTTGGGGGGTTTAAGTAGCGTGTTTGATAGAGTGTTGAGTACGGAGTCCACATTTATTATAAAAAACAGTTACATTTTATTAGACAAATTGAAAAAATATCAAAATATAAAGAGTTTGTTTGCATATGATTTTGCAGACCTATACAGTACAATTAACTTACTGGACTTAAAGGAAAAAGTTATAGATTTTTATAATAAAATCAGCAATATAGGTAGCGATAAAGATTGGTTTATTAACTTTTTTCAATTGTTAGCGCAAGAGATATCACTTGTATGAGGGGAGTAGAGTATTTAAACAGATCCGTGGAATTCCAATGGGGGGGAGTTGCAGTTCAATTTTAGCTGACATCTACTTACATATATATGAGAATAACAATAATTTAAATAGAGACATATTGAGTTATAGGTATATTGATGATGTTATAATAGCTGGATTAAATAACGAAAATGTAAACCTAGATTTTAAATATTATCCAAATACTTTAAAACTATAACTCTCCTTCCGGAATATTAAAAACATCAATTATCTGGATGTAAATTTAGTGTTGGTGAATGACAATTTAATAACAAAGGTTTATGATAAGAGAAATGACTTCGATTTTAAAACTTTAAAGATCTTAAATTTTGAATCGAACGTGCATATTTCAGTATTTAGAAATGTGTTTACAAACGGTTTAGTTCGTATTGAAAGGTTATGTTCAAGATTTGTCGATGCAGTTGGCGAGTTCATAGAGTGGATTAACATGGCATTGATGCAAGGTTATCCTGTGAACTTTGTAAGGAGAAACATGATCAATTTTATAGGAACATTCATTTTTGAATGCTAAGGGTAGTCTTGATCAGTTGTTGGATGAGTTCAGAAAGAGTTGGTAACTGCTGTATGTAGCTTGGTGTTTTGGTTGATAGTTTGAATTAATTTGGTCTCGGCAGGAGAAGGGGGATGTTGTTAACGTAGAAGCCGGTTTTAACCCTGCGGTGCATGTTGTTAGCCATGCCCTCCTGCCTTCAGGTTTAATTTTCCTGGTATTGATTTTTCGTTAGTATTTTGAGTTTGGTTATATTTGTTTTATAGTTTTAATTGGTTATAGTTTAGTGTTCAGTTGATATAATGTTATTTGTTTTTGGCTATATAGTGTGGTTAATGTAAATGTATAATTGTGTTTTAGTATATATATATATATATATATATATATATAGGGTGAATGCACCGGTAGTTGACAAATTAAAAATATTTTCTGTTTCAAGAGCTTCCGTGGCCTGGTCCCTCACCAGAATATTATGTTCAAATTTTCTTTTAATTTTGGATTGGAATTGTGTGTGCCACATCTTCGTCTATGCTCTGTCGTTGACTCAGAAGCCTGTTTTAAATGTAAAAAATCAAATATAGCTAGTAGTTGATTTTCAAGTGTCATTATTTATTTAGCCATGCTATCGAATTTTATCATATGACTCAACTGCTATAAAACAAACACTAAAAACCGTACGCACAGTCATCCAAGACTAACTAGTCATCCAAGACTAAAAAAACACACCACACATATTAAACACCAAATTGTCTAATTACTAATACTAGGCAATGATTAGAAAATTACATTAGCACATGATGATCGTATGTATTGGATTTTATGATTTTTCGGAAATTCATGCAGATCCAAAGGGCTTGTGACACTTAGTAATTAAAATAAAAAAAGCTAGTTCAGGCACAATGATGTAACATATCAAAAGTTATTTGATCAAAAGCATTGCTTTTTAAAAATGATATTTCTTCTGTTCAGAAAATTTTAACCGTCGGTTTTAAAACGCTATAGTATGTGTGTGTATGTGAGTGATACTGAAGGAACACGAGTTCGTAGGTACACACTGATGGAACAGGGGGCATTTCTGGTACATTCTCAATTATTTGTACACACATATAATTATTTATATTAGCGCCTGATTCATTTTTAAAGTTTTTCAAATTATCAATTAATGTAATATTTTCTTTAAAAGTAAAAAATAATAACCTATAAATTACTTAAAATTCAGTTCATCTTTTATAATATGAAGTCACAAGAAGAGCGTGGAACTCACTTTTGTAAAAATGCATTGTTAATAATGAAATGGATATCTATGTCTATGTCAGAGGAACTTTTAGAGTTTAATCCAATTTAAAAGATTTGAAGTAAAAGTTGGTGAGTGTGTGATAAAAATAAGATTTTAAAACTTTTTGTTTAGATATTTTTTGTAAAAATAATGATGATGTAAGCTTCTGTGTCTTATTGTCTCTAAAGATCTTGTGATGAAAAGTTTTCGTAGGTGTAGTTAAAAAAATAATAGTATTTTTATACTTTAGATTTTAATCATTAGGAAAGTAAATTGATAAAAAATACAAAAAGGAAAAAAACTTTCATTTGCTGTCTTACATGTATGGCTAGATCTATTAATGTTAAATTTCCTAATATATGAATGTAATAATGAATTAATGTAATATTTTCTTTAAAAGTAAAAAATAATAACCTATAAATTACTTAAAATTCAGTTCATCTTTTATAATATGAAGTCACAAGAAGAGCGTGGGACTCACTTTTGTAAAAATGCATTGTTAATAATGAAATGAATATCTATGTCTATGTCAGAGGAACTTTTAGAGTTTAATCCAATTTAAAAGATTTGAAGTAAAAGTTTTGATGTTTTGTCTATGTCTATGTCAGAGAAACTTTTAGAGTTTAATCCAATTTAAAAGATTTGAAGTAAAAGTTGGTGAGTGATAAACATAAGGTTTTAAAACTTTTTGTTTATATATTTTTCGTAAAAATAATGATGGTGTAAGCTTCTGTGTCTTATTGTCTCTAAAGATCTTGTGATGAAAAGTTTTCGTAGGTGTAATTAAAAAAAATAATAGTATTTTTATACTTAAGATTTTAATCATTAAGAAAGTAAATTGATAAAAAATACAAAAAGTAAAAAAACTTTCATTTGTTGTCTTACATGTATGGCTAGATTTATTAACTTAAAATTTCGTAACATATTAATGTAATAATGAATTAATGTAATATTTTCTTTAAAAGTAAAAAAATAATACCTATACATTATTTAAAATTCAGTTCGGTCTATTATAATATGAAGTCACAAGAAGAGCATGGAATTCCCTTTTGGAAAAATGCATTATTAATAAAGAAATAGATTTCTATGTCTATGTCAGAGGAACTATCAGAGTTTAATCCAATTTAAAAGATTTGAAATAAAAGGTTATGAGTGATAAACATAAGGCTTTAAAACTTTTTGATTATATATTTTTCGTAAAAATAATGATGTTTTAAGCTTCTGTGTCTTATTGTCTCTAAAGATCTCGTGATGAAAAGTTTTCGTAGGTGTAATTAAAAACAATAATAGTACTTTTATACTTTAGATTTTAATCGCTTTCATTTGTCGTTTTACACGTATGACCTAGATCTATTGATTTTTAATTTCGTAATACATTAATGTAATATTTTCTTTAAAAGTAAAAAGTAATACCTATACATTATTTAAAATTCAGTTCGGTCTATTATAATATGAAGTCACAAGAAGAGCATGGAATTCACTTTTGGAAAAATGCATTATTAATAAAGAAAAGGATTTCAATATCTATGTCATAGGAACTATCAGAGTTTAATCCAATTTAAAAGATTTGAAATAAAAGATGATAAGTGATGTTTTAAAACTTTTTGTTTATATCTTTTTCGTTAAAATAATGATGTTGTATGCTTCTGTGTCTTATTGTCTCTGTAGATCTTGTGATGAAAACTTTTCGTAGGTGTAAGTAAAAAAATAATGCTACTTTTATACTTTAGATTTTAATCATTAGGAAAATAAATTGATAAAACATACAAGAAATAAACATTTTTTGCGCTTCCGTTTGTTGTTTTACACGTATGACTAGATCTATTGATTTTAAATTTCCTAATACATTTATTATAAATTTTACCATCTGATATAAATCTCGTTTATTAATTTTTAGTTTTCCTAATATTACATAAAAATTTTAACCTCTCTTATAACTCCTACTTAGTTTTTATTTTGTTATTAAGAGTTGTCATGCTGTTAATGTGTTCACAATTATAAGGCGTGTAAAGAAAAATAATAGAAGATATTTCTAGTCTGGTAGCGGATACGGACCTAAATTTAAGCAGAAAAGGGTGGAATAGATTTCATATATGGAAGTGAAGAGCACATATGATGAATTTAGTTTTGCATATCTGAAAAAGTGGGCAAAACTTTACGGGGTGATAGAACGCAGCTATACTAGCAAATTTCTACATAGAATGTATGGTCGGAAAGCAAGCGGGGTGACGTTAAAAGGTAGTTTTCTACTGTCGCAGTTAAATAATTAACACCAGAATGAGAGGAGTTACTTCAGAAAAAAAATATTAACAGCAATCTAATTAATGTACATGCGCAAAGAAATTGCTCAAAAGTTCTTCCACCAGCTGTAATGCGCACTTCACACCTGCGGGATAGGGACAGACACATTTGCGTCTTTCCCTAGGCATTTCCCGAATATACCCGGCAACAACGGTAATCCTATCGACTAGATCCATATCGGTTTTAATGGGGCACTCGTAGATTAGGCTTTTCATATGGCCCCACAGGCAAAAGTCCAAACACGAGAGATCCGGCGATATTGGTCGCTAAGCTACGGGACCACCTCGACCAATCCATCGCCCTGGGAATGTTGCATCTAAACAGTTCCGCACATCTAAGGCAAAGTGTGCAGGCGCACCGTCGTGTTGAAACCACATTCTCGAACTGATAGGGGTTGGTATCGGACGCGTCAGCTCCGACAACACCTCTCGTAGGAATGTGTCATACGATTTACAACGCCACCTAGCGGCTTGTGCGGCCATACTTTCTATGACCGAATTTGCTCGTATAGCTGCGTTCTATCACCCCGTAAAGTTTTGCCCATTTTTTCAGATACACCCTGTATATAAGGAGTAATCGGCATCTTTATTTCTCGATCACAATGACAGTACTTACAGTGTTACTCAAAAGAAAAAAAATATGCATACAACTCAAAACTCTAAGTGTTGTTTAACATGGAATGCTTGACATATAATTTGATATCCAGCACAGTCTTCAAAGGTTCTCACGTAAAATGCATCATTTCGTAAAATATATCATGTTTAATGTGTTTCCTTGTTGAAAGGTGCGCATAAAAGTTTTAGCTGAAACTTTTAACTACAACCCCCTGTTTTTTCTTGCATACAGCAACCAATGCATATTACTTACTCTTTTAGATGCTGCAAGAAATGTATATGCATTTTAAAGCATTCATGTTTAGCGATAACTTGTGAAATAGCGTAAAATTAAATACACTGATTTCAATACATTAGGAAAGAATGTTAAAAATACCTGCAAATCTTAAAAAAATACATATTGATTTTAATAAAACTGAGTTAAAAGAGAACATATTGTAAAATGTAAAATAACACGAAATTAAAGTATAACGTTGATGCTTTATATATTAGCACAAGTAGGAAGCTGACAAAGTTGACATGTCTTTTTGTCACAGAAGAAATGTGTTCAAAATGAAATGACATTAACTCCAGCAGCAATAGAGCGCTTACTGCAATGTATACAAGTATGTAATATTGTCAATTTTGTGTTCTCTGAACCAGTTTAACACTAGAACGGCGGAAAAAATCTTACCTACTGGAACGGTGGCAAATGGTCATTTTGACCCTTCAATGAAACTACTGAAATAAAAATGATAAAATAATTTTAAATGCCATACATTGGAAAAATACGTAATTTACGAGTATTTCATCATTTATATTAAATTTATATTTAATATTACTTGATTATTTATTGAATTTTTAAAGTACTGTAAATGCAACGCCTGCAGATCGACCAATTGGATCATACTACAACTATTTAAAGGACTCATTAATTTGATATAAAAATTGATTGGTTTCACAAATTAAAACTAATGCTAATACAAATAATTAATTAATTGTAATAAATAAATTAATTGTTTTTTTTCATCAATATTTCATGTATACAGATTCAATACTGTCCAATATTTTTAAAAAATAACAAATGTAGATTGTTGTTTTTTTTTTAAGTACTTGTTATCTATTTAAGAAAAGTAAAAAAAAAAATTCAAAAAATTTCTTCCAACCAAACAAAAGTAATCAATGGGAAAAAGGGCTCAGAGGTCAAAATGAACCCTAACGCCGTTCTAGTGTTGAAGATGATCTATGCTTGCGAATGATCGGACAAGAATCAGTAAGAGTGAAAATACGTTGCATTAACTTGTTCGAAATATGAACTTCCACAACTGAATTTTTTGTTGTTAAGAATATTTTTCATAATTCGGATCGCATGGGATCTTGCATTGTCATCTATTAGGGCGAAATTATCTTTTCTTGATTAAACTTTGAAGTATTTAAATGTCGCAGTAAAATAATAAAAGATATGAAAATAATTTCAAATATACTATAAATTCCTAATTAGGATCTTAAAGATTGTATTGTGAATTGCGTGTATTCGAATGGAAATATAATCAGTAACGATTCAGACGAACAATAAGGATTTTTTTTAATTATATTTTTATAGTATGAAGCATATTTCGTAGTGATATATTCACATCTTAAAATGAAATAGTATTTTTTTCTCTTAACATAAAATTTGTAAAAATATCAACGAATGGAATAAGCTTTGCTCAATCTTTTATTTTCCATGACGAAATACAACATTTAGCTACTTTGTAAAACTGAAAAGTAACTACTTGCCAAGAACAAAATTATCGTTATTGCTTGCATTACTTTTGTTTTGCTCTGGGTATTCGTGCAGTTTCCCAATTTCAAAGATTTCTCCTTTTTTATATAAATCGGAGACATTAAAGTAAATAATCTCCTAGAAATTTAAGACAGCAATTGTATTTTCACTATATCTACTTGATAAAAATAAATGCTAAATTTGGATTTAAAAAAGGTATTTTAATTTTTCTTGTATTTATTGCTTTTGGGAGTGTATTAAGAAATAAGAATTTTTACATAAAGTGAAAACGGGAAGTGAATAAACTGTAGACAACTGACAAATGAAATATGTAAATCAAAGAAAATAAAAATCAAAGATATCCCAGTCTTTTTGGTTTATTTACATTTTTTAAGAAAATTTCGGTGAAAACATTTATTAGTTTTTATCACAAAATCAGAGAAATACAAATTCTAGAAATTTATATTACATTTTTTAAAGTTCAATTGCTATTTTCATATGAAAAAATATTTATAACAATGTTGTTAGCTGGAAATTTCTTATGCTAGGGTGAAACACCCAGTAACTGACACAATAAGGATTCTTTCTCGTTCAAATCACTATTGCAAAATTTTAAATCTATTTTATACTTATCTTTGTATTTGAAAGGATAGCAGAAACATATTAACAAAATATTGTTGGCAAAATTTTGAAAAAAATGTACATTTTATTATTAGAAATTATTTTTTTTTCATATATATGATCAAAAACTCCAGTAACTGACACGATTTCTATTTTGAAACACCAATAGGTGACACAAAGTGAACCAGTGACTGACACTCTATTCGCAAAGATTTAAAAAAAATGTTAATTTATAATTCAAGGAATTTTGCTTTAAAAATGCTTTCATCTTTATTTTGAAAACAAAATACTTTAATCTTTATTATAAAAGGTAGAATTTATGAGGCATATTAAGGGCATATGTCCTTTTTTCAGGTTTTAAATTATTAGTAATGCAGATATCCAATAACTGACATTTATGAACCAGTAACTGCCATGTGGTGTCAGACACTAATAAAAACTTAATAAATAAAAAACCTAATAAATATAAATAATAAAACCTAATATATATATAATAAAACCTAATAAATATAAATTTTATTCTTTATTATAAAAACACGATACATTATTATTTATTATTATAAAAAGTGGGATTTACTAAGCTGTACTGCATTATTAGTAATGCAGAATATATAGCAAAAGTATATAGCAGTAATATTAAGTATTGCATTATTAGTAATGCAGATATCCAATAACTGACATTTATGAACCAGTAACTGTCATGTGGTGTCAGACACTAATAAAAAAACTTAAATTTTAATGGTGTTTACTACAAGATAAATTTAATTTATTATTCTGCATTTTTAAATAGTTCAAATAATAGATTTCAACATTCTTTAATATAAACAATAACTGATGCATTCTACCAGAGACTGGTGAAATGAAATTCCAGGAACCAGTAACTGACACCCCCATTGAACTTAATTAAATTACTATAAACCATAAATCGGGACCCTAATGTATCATATGCATCTTTAAGCTAATTTCTACAAATTTAACTTTAAGAAAAATGTTTAGGATGGTTGCATTATGAATATATTAAAAAAAAACACTTTTTTAATTTTAGAAATAAGATGGTTGATTCAAAATGGCACTTTTTGTATTCTTAAAAGTTTCTTCCTCATTAAATATGTTCTTAGCCCTCTAGTGGAGAATAAATGGACTCCAAATGAAAATAAGTGTCTAATTTAGCACTAGATGGTATTACTTTGCAGAATTTTACCACAAAATGTTTATTTGAATTTAGATTTGATATCAAGTGTCAGGTACTGGTTAGGTGTCAATAACTGGGGGTTTCACTCTATATGTTTCGCATATAAATATATTTTTTTTTCTGAAAAGATACAAAAAAAAATATATCTTTGGATGTAATATGAGTATTAGATCTCCTCACAGGTATACAATCAAATTTTTTACAGAATTAAGAAAAAGAGAGAAGGTTTTCAATTGGATGCTTTCTTTTATTATAAGTTCTTAAATATTTTCGTGGCGATCACAGCAGATTTCGATTCTTTCGACTAAATATGTAAATGTAATTCTAATAAAATTTATTGGATTTTATATATGTCGATCGTATAATACCTTGTCTGAGCTTTAGAATGAATATATTACAATAATTACAAATTTTGGATATGTTATTTTGGTAAGGTATAGAAATATTTATTTAGAATTTTTCTAACTTTGATATTAGTTTATTCCACCTTTCACTAACAAATTCAGAAAAAGTGTGGTTTATGACATGCTGTGTTTGGTACACGGTGCGTCTTAACCATATTAATATTAATGATAGTTTCAGGCAAAATGTTAAATCAGGTTTACATTGTGAATGAAATATGGGATGCAGTCTTTCAAGTAATTTATCGATATGTATTTGAGTATCAATACAGTTAAAAAGGAAATTTTGCAAAAAGATGAATTTGAGATGTTGGGAGGCTTCTTAGCAAAAATAGGAGTAATACTTATGTATTCTGCATGATATAGTACATAACAAGAAAGACTCAAAATAATTTACAAAAGAGTGAATAGATGAAACCTCCTTTAAAATATTACTGATGCAATGTGAATTAACACACAATGTGAAATGGTATAAAAATGAAGAAAAAAGTAGAAAATCATCAATAGAAAACAAAAAACATTGATATATAAATGTAAATTATCAGAGTGTTAAGGTATTTAGAATAAGGGGGATTCTTTCGTGGATTAGTAATGTAATAAAAATGTTCAATTTTGTGTAAAAAGTAGCAGGAAGTGTTAAATAAACATGAAAAATTAATTTATTTATCAAAATTTATTTTATCGCTTTCAAAGCAGACTCCATCGAGTTCAATACAACTGTAGATGCACAGGACCCAATCTTCCATAAATTTTTCTTTGGCAGATTTGAAAATAGCCTGTAGCTCCTTCAGCGAATTTTCTTTTATGTCCTCAATGGACTCAATACGCCTTCCTTGAAGTGGTAATTTTGATAACAGGATAAAGTCATGCGGGGCCATATCAGGTCAGAACGGTGTTTCTTCGATGACATTCGTTGCATTTTTGGCCAAAACTCTTGCACAACGATAGGGCAAAATTGAGTTCTTTCGGACCCAGTCATGAGGCGCCGCGTTACATGCCCAAAATATTAGTCATAACATTATGAACGGACTTAAAATATATGGTCACTTACTCAGCCAACTCTCTAAAACTCATACGAAGATTTTCGAGCAACATCTTCTTGAATTTAGCGATGTTTGAATCTTTTGTAGACGTTGAAAGTCGACCAAAACGTGGCAAATGAACTACCGCTTCTCAGCCGTCTTTGAATGCTTTATACAATTTATATGCTTGTGTTTTTGACATGCCCGATTCACCGCACGTCTTCTGCAACATTTTCAGTGATTCGGCACACTAAATTGTGTTTGAAACACAATATTTAAGGCAAACTCTTTGTTCAACTAATTTTTCAATTTAAAAAATCGCAGAGTACTCTAAGTATGTCTGAAAAAACAGCAGCTGTCAATACACTAAGTCCCAGATGGCGCTCAAGCTCCGCGTTGTAACTCGGTACGACGCAACGGTCCTAAAGTACAAAAAAAAATGTCGATATATTTTTATGCAAGTTTTTCAAATGATAAATTCCGGGTGGTTTTTACGCAGAATGTGCATCTCTTTGCGATTTTGAAGTTATGCATGTAAGAAAATTACGATAGTTAAAGTATTACAGAGATTGGGTGTCACTAAAATCGGATAAATTTATTTTCAATAATCAGATAAAATAATCTTCAATAAAAATTATTTTGAGTTACTTTTTTAATCTTCTAATTTCAAATGTGAAAATATTATAGTTTCAATTAATAACACATAAATCAATATGAAAACAGGCACCTTATTTTCTATCACTTTGTTATGCTAAATATTTCTCCTGAGTTCAATATTTTTTAGTTTGATTCAATAATTATAATTTTCTTTTTCGAAAATTGTAACGGTTGTTTTCTTCAATAAAGTAGTTACTTTCAGAAACCTTCGTCATAAAGTATCAAATATCAAATTATATTTTTTTTCAAAAATTAACATTGTGCTATCAGTCCTATTTATGTACAGAAATACATGGTTGCTGTGTTTAGAGACATTTTTTGAAACATGAGGATATACTCTCCGAATGAAAATTCTGTTTTGAATCAAATGTAAAATAGGGATTTCCACAAAGTACCAACAACCATTAGAAGACGTGTTCATTTATAGAGATTAGTGCCTAGAAAATAGTATTCAATTTTGATGAAATGAGTATATCCTATATCACGTTAAGCAAAATTAAATGATGCAAAATATTTATGTGGTTGAAATAACCAACAGTCACAAATTGTTTTGGTTTTCATACTCATTTTCTAATGTTACACATTTTGGTTCTTTATAGTTAAAACTTTCGTCTATAAGGGATAAATATAGTATAATAACTATCATAATGTACAATATGTAACGTTTACAGAAAATGACTAATGTCAATAACTTTAGGTAATAATTTAAAGTTTCATCTTGTAAAATATTAGTATTACATTAAAATTAATAACGAAATAAAAAGTATAAGTGAAAAGAAAAGTCATGCGTCAAGCATAAATTACGAACTATTTTCAAACACACTGAAAAGGCTGTAACCAATCCTCACCATTTAATAAGGTGAAAGAAAGTATTTAAGCAAACAATTTGAAAAAAAGCATAATACATATTTTATACACAACACAAAATATTCAAAAAATAGTTAAGTTTAAAACCGAAATCACGTTTTAATGCGTTTCAAGTATATTAAAAAGTGTTAAAATAACTATGTTAAAAAGTGTTAAAAAAAGATGGAAAAAAATATTCATGCACACTTGTGAATATGCAGTGTTACTATATGGTAATATAATATTAAGGATAGGAACATGGTTAATATATGTAAATCGATTTACTTGTGAACGACTGCATGTATTGCTATATTTAGTTTCGTGGGGTTTTAAATCATATATTTTGGAATGAAACTATGTGTCTAAATACAAAGAGAGACGGAATTTTTTACTTTGATCATTTAGAACTAATAAAATATTTCTTTCTGTGAAGAAAAGGATTTCTGATTCGTATAGTAGTAAATAATCTGTTTAAATTTTTATTTTTAATTGTTTCCTTCGTTCTAGATTTTTAATGTATGTCTTAAAATTAGAGATCTTTATTTAAGATGATTGATTAGAATAGATTAGAAATCATATTTATAAAAATCTATTTTCTCCAATGTTTAAGATGGATGTTTAACATCTTTAATACGAGAATCAATAGAAATAAATTAATCCAAAGACGCATGCAATGACATGATACACTCATTACTTGATTGCCGCTGGAGAAAAATGTTGGAAGAGGGGAGAAAGACAGAGAGAGAATATTGAAAGCCGATAGGGGGAGCTCTTCAGCCAGCATTCATGTATATAATGGAGAGGAAGTTGGTTAGAGATTACAACTGATGATGCCCTGGCGGGGGGTTAAAGCGCTTTTGTTAGGTGGTGGAAATTTTTATTGGAGACTGTTTTTAATTTTTTTTAAAGGACGTTTTTAATGAAAATTTTTAACAATGCTTCTTTATAAATAATGTCTGAAAAAATTGGTAAAATGTATAAGTAGTATATGTACAGACATTAACATGTGAACACCTATTTTTAATGTTTAACATCGTTTTTTCATTTTTTAAATATAGCATATTTTCATCGATTTATAGAATTTCAACAACCGCTTTCAATTGTTGGTGATAGCATTACAGATATCTAACTTTCTTATTAATGATTTAAAGCCTGCATTAATTGAGAAAAGCGACTTGATTCGATCTGTATTGAAATATCCATTAACCCCAAATAAATCAGAATATTACAAAGCCTGGTCAAAGGCTTTTATTTATTGATTTATTTTCCAGAAGATAGAATAATGTAATGAGGTGAAAACAAATATAAAATTCTGCTAAAGGTATTTCTTCAATTTTCTTCCGGAAAGATATATAATAACAAATAATTTATTTCCAAAATACACATACAGCCTAAATTACTTTAATCTCCTGATCGCCGAACAAAAGGGCAAATTTGTAATGTTGTTTTCTCTGTATTTTTTAAAAAATGCTAAAAAATGATGAATTTTTAAACTGTATATAAAATACTTATGTACGTGTATGAGTATAACGTTTGACAGTATTAATCATTACTCAATGTTTTAAAACTGCATTATATTTGTATAAATATTTTAATTTAAACAATGCTTCTATTGCAATGAAAAATGCAGCATAGTGAAAGGATACATCAGTTCACGGTGGTGAGAAGGTTAAGAATTTCATGTGATAAATACATAACCTTACTTATATCTCTTACTGGTTTTTCATTACTAAATGATGCAGATTGA
This sequence comes from Maratus michaelseni, assembly GCA_963931845.1. Taxonomy (NCBI): domain Eukaryota; kingdom Metazoa; phylum Arthropoda; class Arachnida; order Araneae; family Salticidae; genus Maratus; species Maratus michaelseni. Next base: position 414,306,109 of record OZ007589.1, read on the forward strand.
AGAAAATGTTATTTTAGCCTATTGTAATAACTAGTTTGTAATAATTACAGTAATTGCAAGCAGAAAATGGAGTCTATTATTTAAAACACGTGTTCCTACTATTTAGAAACCTACAAATTTGTTGAAGCATCACAAACTGAATGCCTGCCAAACTTCCTACGTATCTACCGTAATCTGATAAGGAAATATTCACCATTTCTCGGCAATGGGTTGATCAATTAAAATAAAAGTTATCACAAATATAGATCATAGTAAGACAGATTCAATACATTCCTCGATTTTTGAAAAACTATCTGTGGCGTGAGTATGAAAGGTAAATGTTCTAATGAAAAACATACTGGTGATTCTGATTTTAAAACGTTTTGTATTTTAAAATTCGAATTGAGTAATGCTTCGCATACTAGTAGGACAAGCAATAATTCTATGTCTTTTTTTCATATATATCAGGTAAGAATTAATTTATTAACACATCTTTGATTTTATGTACTAGAATACAATATCCCGTGTCTTTGGTATGCGCCATAAGTATGTGACAAACGTAGATATTAGTAAAATAGAGATAATAACGTGACCATATTTTTGAAATTCTATCTGTGGATTGAATAATTAACCTTTTGAATCCCTCAATAACCGAACTCATCCCAATTCTGTGAAACCCACAATAGCCCAGTATAGCTGAAAGGATTTTTCTTCCCCTTAAATGAGTCGAAATGCTATCAAGGTTGTGGTCTCGCTCAATGATGGATGGAGTAATGTGTTAGCCTTTCTGGACAGTACAGAACGAAAAACAAGATTTTTGTTTCAGTAACAGGATCAATGATAAACAGAAGGGTGTAACACCTGTCGAAATTTGAATAAAGGGAGAAGGCAGTAGGGTTATTTCCACTACATACATAAGGAAAAAAGAGGAAACGAAATAACTAGCATTTTGGGCTATTTTGTTGGGATTCTAAGGTCATTCAGATTTTTAAAGCTTTTGATATAAAGAATTAAAAATAAAAGGTTTAATAAACGATGTATGTGTGATTCTGTGTCTGTATCTCTGGTATATACCATAAATGTTCATCGATCACAGGAACTTACACTTGATAAAGAAATTGTTGACATTACTCGACAAAATAATTCTCACTTGGACTAACATTTTTCTGCTGCACACGTGTGTGAAAATGACGTTCTTGAACATTGATATTTTGCTGAAAATGAACTAAAAGCATAAAAGTTAAAATTAAAATTCATTAAGATACAACTAAATGTAAATATATTGCTTGAAGGTGCGTAAAAATATACATAAAAACATTTAAAACACATTAAAGTCCTTTTAAAAATTCCAAAACGTTTTCAACGGAAACCCGGTCATCATCAGTGGAACGAACAGGGTTACCTAATTTCCCGGTTTATTATTATTATTATTATTATTATTATTATTATTATTATTATTAATAGTAAGAATACAAAATTGAAGTAATAGAAGTGCAACTTAAAAATACATTGATTAATATCAAATTTTTGATATTTTTAAATTTACCTCAATCTTTTTCATTTTAATTTAAAAATCACATGTAGATTGTAACAATTGTAAATACTTATTTTAATAGTTTTAGAATTTACAATAATCTCTATATAACTTAAAAAGAAAATAAAACTACAATTTTCAACCATTTACACAATCCGTCAAACATTTGAGTTATAGGTTTTTTTTTCCATTTTATTTTTAAGCCGTCATTTAATTTTGAGTATTTTATTAAGAACTGTTGTTAGCTGTAGGATTATCTAGCTATCTTAATTTCATCGGTGCCAGCATCCATTTTTGCGGCATTGTGGAAAAAGCACATTGCCAACTTGCATTCGAATCGTCATACTGTCAGATCACCTGGAGTGACGGTATGAATTGCCATTGGATACACGTCTGGGTAACCTCTTGTTTTTATAGCCGGCAATTTCAACAGTAGCCGTTACGTTTCTGATGTGTTGCGGTCCGTGGTTCTGCCTTATCTTCGATGCCTCCACAGCTCTACCATTTAGCAGGACAATGCACGACCGCATGTTGCTCGTATTATCCTAACCTTCCTTGATACAGAACATGTTCTACTGTTGATCTGGCCGGCACATTCTTCTGATTTCTAACCAATTGAAAATGTCCTGCCAATGGCTTCTGAGCGACTGGCCCGCCACCACTCGCCCGTCACTACGGTTGATGAATTGTGGCAGAGTGTTGAAGCTGCATGGACTGTTGTACCCGTACATGACATCCAATCTCTGTTCGACACAATGGCTAGGCAGATAAATGTTGTTATTGCGGCCAGAGGTGGCTGATTTGGGTAGTGTTTTCTCAGGGTCTATACCTCCAAATTTTCTGAAAATGTAATCACTTTTTCTTCGCATTATAACGTATTTGTCCAATAAATATCATTCTGTTATTTGCATTCCTTCATGGTGTTGCATTTTGGATGGCCAGCGGTGTAGTTCAGCATTTATGTCGGGCTAGTATTCCCTAGCAAAATTAAAACATCATCAAGAAATAAATAAAATGATATAAATAAAACGCAAATTTAACAGACTATTGATCGAACAAAATAAAACCACTACTTTACAGCTTTAATCACAAAAGTTATCAGAATGAAAATGACCAGTGTAAGTAGAGGATTCTTCGGCTTTTAACTCCTCGCATGCGGCTAATACGAAAGAGTGAATTTTAATAAACATCAAAGTTTTATTTGAATACATTATTTATATTTTTCATATAAAAAATACATATTAGTGGATTCAATGTAACAGAATGGAAGTTAGTTATCCATACAAATGTGGAGCTCAGTAGTGATAGTAACAGTTACATTTTGTTGTGGCGGTCATGGTAATAGTTTTTTTTTATTTACTGAAAATATCAAACTGATTCTTGAGTTTACTTGCAGGAGAGCATGGAATTATTTTCTGAGATTGCCTTTAAGAAGTTTAGAGAGTTTTGTTAAAATCCCTTATCTCAACGATTTTTTAAAACTTAATAATGTGTTAATAAATCTTGCTAAGTTTAAACTTAGGTTCTATGAGTAATTTAAGTTCTAAATGTGCAATGCAACAACAAGGTTTACCATGTTGTTAAATAACAACAAACATTTAGATATTATTTTTTTTTACTATAACAACATACATTTAAATAAAGAAGCATTAATATATATTTAAATATCATTTAAAATTTTTAGAAAAGTTAGTTTCTCTTCTCTTGTTTTTTTTTTTATAAAATATCTTCAGAAATATGAAAAAATGAAGGAGATACAGTTTTTTAATGTGGTAGCTGAGGCAATTATAATTTCCATTTTACAAAATTTGTAAAGAAAATTAATTTAATTTTTTTAAAGTTATATATCGTTGTTCTTTTATTCAGATTAAATGCACAATAATATATTTAAATATGCAATACATTACTGGAAATCCGATTATGTTGGTAGAAAAAGATTTAATTTGATTCCATAATACAACCATAAATTTGGAAAAGTACTCAAAGCATATATAAATAAAGAAAATCATGCTAAGGAAATTGTAGAAAATCTTTTTCAGTTTTTGTGTTGTTCTAAGTAATTAAAGGTATTCTTAAATTATGAAACCCAGTAATTAGGAAAACATATTTGGCAGTGAAAATAATTGTTCTAAACTAAAAATTATTAATATAGTTTTTATTTTTTTATAATTTCAATTACCACAAAAATGACAATAAATGTTAGAATAAATAAAAAAGGAAAATATTTCTGTAGAAATACAAAAAGTGGATAAAAAAGAATTAGGTAATATTAAATTAGGTAATATTTTGCAACTATGGAATATTTTAAATATATTTTACAACTGAGGATATTAAATAAAATGTAAAAAATCCATTTAGAAAAATAATTAAACTACTAATGCGCAAGTTTAAATTTGTTTGCATGTCACATTAAATGCACTACATTCCATCACATGCACTTACTGTACAAAGTTTTTATTTTAATGCAGTGTTGACTATAAACAAAAAACATTGTCAATATATTAACACTTATCACTATTGAAATTTTTCATCAGAGACTTGAAATTATTTAAGCTAACTTATCTATTATATTTTCAAATAAGACTCTTATTAGGGTTTTGTAAGACACTAAAAAGAGAATCTGCTTTTCCCTTTCGTTTCTGATTATAAAGCTTGGAAATTCCTACCACTATTTAAAAAAAAATAGCGATTATTATAAACACATTAATTTTTATTTTCTGATGTAAAAATTTTAAATATTCACACAATAAAACAGACTTGCATTTTATTTTATTTTTTCAACCAATGCCATGTTTCACTAAAAGTTTCCGATTTAAAAACTGGCGACATGAAACTTAACATTTTTGCCAGTTCTGAAAACATATCATCCTAATAGGGATTTTTTTTTTTTGAAGAAATAAGTCATTCAGCTTCATGTCAACATTGCGCATGTTTCATTTCAGTATCTGAAATTTAAACAAAACTATTTTCACAAGAAAAATATTTTAAGAATAGATTTACTTTACACTTTTATCAGATTCATTGTGATATGTTTCTTTTCTTTAGTTTGAATTTAGAGACAAATTGTGCGAACAAAGAAATTTATAGAAGCTAATCAAACTTCGTATTTGTAATTATTAAAAGAAAAAAATAGGAGTTTTCCTTAAAGACATACATAAAAAATTGACTGGTTTCTACCAAAGCCTTAAGAATACATAAAATATGACACATTCCTCGACAAAGAGAAATAAAATTTTGCGTATATTTTCATATGACTAATGCAAATAAAATGGCTTTTCCAAAAGGTATGTAATGTTTCAAAAGAATATGCTACGGAATTTTTCAAATTTGCATTTTCGAATGATCATAGAAAATTATTATTCCCTCAATGGGACTATTCAACACGTATATTAGTGACTGAGTTAAACAGAAACATTTTGCAGAAATATTCTACGTTTTAGAATAATATAATCAAAATAAAAAAAATTAACAGACACTTCTAATGTAACACTAGAAATGTAGTAGCGTGATGTCTTGCATCTGCAGTGTAAGAGATTTTAAATTTTTGATATAAAAAAGTCTAAATCAATTCTACATTTAGGAAATATTTAATGTATTACTAATTTTATTAAATTTATTATATGCAAGAAATGGTATTTCTAATGTAAATTAAATAAAAATCACGATAAATACATTTTAAAAATACTTATGATTTCAATTCAGTTCGAGCAGAATGTCTTTATAGAAAACTGGTGACATTAAATTTGATTGGTCGAAAATATTTTGGTCATTAACTTAATAAATTTTGGTCATAAAGCTAATATAAAGTTATATTTTTAGTTACTTTTTAATTTACTTAGCAAGTAAAATAAAAAATGATAAAATTTCATTATTATTTTTTTTGTTTGAAGCAGATTGTTTTCATTCGAAATGTTTTTCTACTTCCAGTTTCGAAGGTTTTACACGGTTTTGGGGCCAGGGATCTCGTAAAACTCGTTTTTACAAAATGTCTGTCCGTCTGTGTGTCCTCTTTTTATAATCGAAAAGTGCACGAAGTTTTGTATAGATTTGAACGAAACATAATATATATGATTTGAACTAAGGCCGTCCGTTCCCAGTTGAAATTGGGGATATTCCCCCGGAAAGGTGCGCTGTGATACCAATTTTGATGCGATTTTTTTGTACCATCGAACAGTGTATGAAGTTATGGATAGAATGTAATCAAAATTCATATAGTCGTTCTTGACTATGGACGCCAAATCTCATTCGAAAATGGGAATATTCCCCCGGAAGGGGCATTGTGATAGCGATTTTGATGCATTTTTTTGTATCATTGGACAGTGTATAAAGATATGGATAGAATTGAACCAAACATCGAACATAACTTTTCGACTATGGACGTCAAATTCCATTTTAAAATGGGGTTATTCCCCCGGAAGGGGCCACTGTGATAGCGATTTTGTTTGTATCATTGGACAGTGCATGAAGTTATGAATAGAATTGAACCAAACTTCATATATACGTTTTCGGCTATGGACGCCAAATTCCACTTGAAAATGGGGTTATTCTCCCGGAAAGGGATACTGTGATACCGACTTTGATGTGGGTTTTTTTGTGTCATTAGACAGTGTAAGAAGTTATGGGCAGAATTGAACTGAACTTCATATATACGTTTTTGACTATGGACGTCAAATCACAGTTAAAAATTTAGGATAATCACCCCTCAAGATTCGCTTGATAGCGATTTTATCGACCTTTTGTAGTTTAAGTGAAGAATTTATGAATATGTTCCGACGAAATTTTACATTTAAATGTAATGTCATAGGCCGAGTTTTGTATAAAATTTTAGAGAAAATCGGCATGAAGATGATGTTGTGATAGCGAATTTAGGTGTGAAATTCCTTTGGCATCATTGGAAAATGCATAAAGTTATGGATAGAATTGAACAAAACCACATATTTTTAACTATGGACGTTAGATCTCAATTGAAATTTCCTATATCAAGTCGCTGTGATTGCGAATATGGAACGATTTTATCGATCTTTTGCGGTTTAAGTGGAGAATTTATGAATATTTTCAACGAAATTTTATATTTAAATGTAATGTAATAGGCCAAGTTTTGTATAAAATTTTGTAGAAATTTGACCTGAAGGTAGTGGTGTGATAGCGAATTTTGTTCGATTTTCCGGTCGGACGCGGCAGCTGTTGAAAAAAAAAATCATACTGAATCTCACACAATTGTCCAATCTAGGTTTAATTTCCTTATTTGTAATAAGCAAATATTTTCACGTTTTTTGATATATTAATAGTTGTTCAGACTTCATTAGGCGAATCCCCCCCTCGTCCCCAAGGTGTTAGATTTTGAAACATTTATTGACAAAAAAATTGAAGCGTTAAAAAATATATATATAAGATACAAAAAAAGTTTTGGGAGTGGCTCATTCGACTAGTTACTTTCCATACACTTAGTCAAAGAAAAGTATTTTTACTATACAGTTTCTATAAGTCTTTAAATGAAGTCATAACTGTTTGATATACGTGCCGAGGATCTTTAAACATTTATGTAATACGTGCATGAAGTAATTAAAAATAGTATGTCCAAATTCAATTGATTTTATTTTCTGTAAAGACAGACATCATGCGGATAGAGGGTTAAGATAGTCGGAGCAGACAAATTTCAGCAGTACCAGAGAGGGACTAAAATAACACGAGGTGTTACTTAGAAAAGACTCAGAGAGCTAATACCAAGGCTATGCTCTCAAAAGTTATGAACAGATGTGCATGTGTACTTCAAATACGATGAATTAAGCCAAAATGTACACCCTCTGACCTATTATAACCCTAACAGATAAGGCATTTAACACAAATTTTGAATTATAAACTAGACAAAAAATTCATTAATTGGCGGAACTGAAATTTTAATGGATATACTAAAGATTCCAAGCGAACACTGTGAAAATCCATAATATCGGGCCATAAAGTATACTATAATGAATAAAAGGTGCCAGATAACGCAAACCACAGACAGAAATATGCATGCAAGGCGTCTTTTCTTATAAACAATTACATCATTAATAGTGAAATTGCAAGGTAAATAATTTTTGTATAAATTATAAATTGTGAAGATTATTGAGCGTTTAGATTACTGTGGAGGGGGGGGATGCTAATTATAGGATATTTTCTTTTTATTTATTCATTTCAACAGCCAGATATGTATGCGATTTAATTGTTGATAGAAACGTTGATTTCCTTTTTCATTTATTCCATTAACAGTTAAAAATGTAGTAAGCATTAAAAGAATGATATTTATTAGGTGCAAAAGTAATGAAGCGAATAAGACATTTTTAAAAGAGGAAGTTTTAATTATAAATTGTGAAGATTATTGCGATAAATTTCATAAACTGAAATTTTTACTCTTAATTGAGGAATAATTAATGATATGTGATTATTTGTTAATTACAGCATCATAATTGGAATCACTATGTATGTGTGTGGTTGAGTGTATAGACGATAGCTGACAAATTATACTTCCGATTGAGCTCTGATCCGACAAACATGTAACAGACTACAGTCGCAAGAATTGTATAAATTTTGATAGAAATCAGCCGACGGATTAGATATTTAAACCATTTTCAAACCATTTTGCAACAGATTCTATAGAAAAAATCACCAAGGATAACCGAGTGCTACAGTATAAATATAAATAATGCGGTGAAGTAGTTAAGTGTCAGTGGCTCAGAGGTATTGTTTCCAGTTCCGAAACAGGAGGTGCAGTGTTAGAATCCCGTTTATTCCATTGTGTCAGAAATTTAGCTGAATCCTCGGTATTTTGTAAAAATTTTCGGGTAGCTGAGTGGAATAACTCGAGGTTTTATATTTTATAAAGCACACTCTAACTGGGACATTATAATATTTTCATTTTTAAAAAAATTAAATACTTATTTTTTCTCAAATTTATATTAACTAAGGACTTGTAAAAAACATAATTTTAATTTTTTTGGTTTATTTTGAAATTTTTAACATATTTACAAAAAAAGTATTATTAAATTGCAATGGAATACCTATAGAAAGGAAATATTTCCAATTATAAATAATGCGGTGAAGTAGTTAAGTGTCAGTGGCTCAGAGGTATCGTTTCCAGTTCCGAAACAGAAGGTGCAGTGTTCGAATCCCGTTTGTTCCATTGTGTCAGATATTTAGCTGAATCCTCGTTATTCTGTAAAAATTTTCGGGAAGTTGAGTGGAGTAACTCGAGGTTTTATCTATACTAATATTATAAAGGAGATTGTTTGTTTGTTTGTAGGGGGTTATCTCTGGAACTACCGAACCGATTTCAAAAGTGATGGTGGCAAATTGATGGTGACAACCCCTGCTCCAACATAGGCTATATTTTATGTCGGTGCCACTAACCCCAGGGGGTGCAGGAGCAAAAAACGTTCTAAAATTGCCATTTTTTAGCTATCAAACTGGCTATCAAGCCCTGAGAGCTTGACAGCCGGTTCTGAATGTATGTATGTACGTACGTAATGCGATAATTCTTCATAGAAATATCCGTTTTCCTTCAAATTTTGTTTATAGGTTCACTGTGTTAAGGCGCTTCCCTGATTAGTTTTCGGGATTGATTGGTTAAGTATAAAGGGGGGGAACAAGGGGCTAATTCCCCCCTTAATTTATATAAATGGGTTTTTCATGCAGAATTATCCCGTTTCCTTCAAATTTTGTTTATACGTTCATTGGTTTAAGACGCTTCCCTGATTACTTTTCGGGATTGATTGGTTAAGTATAAAGGGGGGAACGGGGGGCTAATGCCTCCTTAATTTATATAAATGGGTTTTTCAAGCAGAATTATTCCGTTTTCCTTCAAATTTTGTTTATAGGTTCACTGTGTTAAGGCGCTTCCCTGATTAGTTTTTCGGGATTGATTGGTTAAGTATAAAGGGGGGAACGGGGGGGGCTAATCCCCCCCTTAATTTATATAAATGGGTTTTTCATGCAGAATTATCCCATTTCCTTCAAATTTTGGTTAAAGGTTCACTGTGTTAAGACGCTTCCCTGATTAGTTTTCGGGATTGATTGGTTAAGTATAAAGGGGGGGAACGGGGGGATAATCCCCCTTAATTTATATAAATGGGTTTTTCATGCAGAATTATCCCATTTCCTTCAAATTTTGTTTATAGGTTCACTGTGTTAAGGAGTTTCCCTGATTAGTTTTTGGGATTGATTGGTTAAGTATAAAGGGGGGGGGGACGGGAACGGGGAGATAATCCCCCCCTTAATTTATATAAATGGGTTTTTCATGCAGAATTATCTCATTTCCTTCAAATTTTGTTTATAGGTTCACTGTGTTAAGGCGTTTCCCTGATTAGTTTTCGGGATTGATTGGTTAAGTATAAAGGAGGGAACGGGGGGCTAATCCCCCCTTATTTTATATAAATGGGTTTTTCATGCAGAATTATTCCATTTTCCTTCAAATTTTTTTTATAGGTTCACTGTGTTAAGGCGTTTCCCTGATTAGTTTTCGGGATTGATTGGTTAAGTATAAAGGAGGGAACGTGGGGCATATCCCCCCTTATTTTATATAAATGAGTTTTTCATGCAGAATTATTCCGTTTTCCTTCAAACTTTGTTTATAGGTTCACTGTGTTAAGGCACTTCAATGATTAGTTTTCGGGATTGATTGGTTACTAGCGGCCCTCCCTCGCTTTGCTTCGGGTTAACCTTGAAAACCTTCATCTCTTTGTGTTTTCTGTAGACCTTTTTAATGTGTACAATAATTAGTAAATTATTTTGATAAATCTTGTAGGGTTCAGCCTGCGTTTGCAATGTATAAGCGGAAAAAATGAAATTATTTACGACATCACATTAAAAACCTCAAAAATAACAGTATTTCTCCACTATTTAATGGATATACATATAATTATTCCTCTTGAATCACTCTATCTATTAAAAAAAACTGCATCAAAATCCGTTGCGTAGTTTTAAAGATTTAAGCGTACATAGGGATATAGGGACAGAAAAAGCGACTTTGTTTTATACTATGTAGTGATTTATCTGAAATTACAAAGCAAAACATATGGTTATTATACATATAAACCTTCCTCTTGAATCACTCTATCTATTAAAAAAAACCGCATCAAAATCCGTTGCGTAGTTTTAAAGATTTAAGCGTACATAGGGATATAGGGACAGAAAAAGCGACTTTGTTTTATACTATGTAGTGAAGTATATAGGGGGGAACGGGGGGCTAATCCCCCCTTATTTTATATAAATGGGTTTTTCATGCAGAATTATTCCGTTTTCCTTCAAATTTTGTTTATAGGTTCACTGTGTTAAGGCGCTTCCCTGATTAGTTTTCGGGATTGATTGGTTAAGTATAAAGGGGGGGAACAAGGGGCTAATTCCCCCCTTAATTTATATAAATGGGTTTTTCATGCAGAATTATCCCGTTTCCTTCAAATTTTGTTTATACGTTCATTGGTTTAAGACGCTTCCCTGATTACTTTTCGGGATTGATTGGTTAAGTATAAAGGGGGGAACGGGGGGCTAATGCCTCCTTAATTTATATAAATGGGTTTTTCAAGCAGAATTATTCCGTTTTCCTTCAAATTTTGTTTATAGGTTCACTGTGTTAAGGCGCTTCCCTGATTAATTTTTCGGGATTGATTGGTTAAGTATAAAGTGGGGAACGGGGGGGGCTAATCCCCCCCTTAATTTATATAAATGGGTTTTTCATGCAGAATTATCCCATTTCCTTCAAATTTTGGTTAAAGGTTCACTGTGTTAAGACGCTTCCCTGATTAGTTTTCGGGATTGATTGGTTAAGTATAAAGGGGGGGAACGGGGGGATAATCCCCCCTTAATTTATATAAATGGGTTTTTCATGCAGAATTATCCCATTTCCTTCAAATTTTGTTTATAGGTTCACTGTGTTAAGGAGTTTCCCTGATTAGTTTTTGGGATTGATTGGTTAAGTATAAAGGGGGGGGGGGACGGGAACGGGAAGATAATCCCCCCCCTTAATTTATATAAATGGGTTTTTCATGCAGAATTATCTCATTTCCTTCAAATTTTGTTTATAGGTTCACTGTGTTAAGGCGTTTCCCTGATTAGTTTTCGGGATTGATTGGTTAAGTATAAAGGAGGGAACGGGGGGCTAATCCCCCCTTATTTTATATAAATGGGTTTTTCATGCAGAATTATTCCATTTTCCTTCAAATTTTTTTTATAGGTTCACTGTGTTAAGGCGTTTCCCTGATTAGTTTTCGGGATTGATTGGTTAAGTATAAAGGAGGGAACGTGGGGCATATCCCCCCTTATTTTATATAAATGAGTTTTTCATGCAGAATTATTCCGTTTTCCTTCAAACTTTGTTTATAGGTTTACTGTGTTAAGGCACTTCAATGATTAGTTTTCGGGATTGATTGGTTACTAGCGGCCCTCCCTCGCTTTGCTTCGGGTTAACCTTGAAAACCTTCATCTCTTTGTGTTTTCTGTAGACCTTTTTAATGTGTACAATAATTAGTACATTATTTTGATAAATCTTGTAGGGTTCAGCCTGCGTTTGCAATGTATAAGCGGAAAAAATGAAATTATTTACGACATCACATTAAAAACCTCAAAAATAACAGTATTTCTCCACTATTTAATGGATATACATATAAACATTCCTCTTGAATCACTCTATCTATTAAAAAAAACTGCATCAAAATCCGTTGCGTAGTTTTAAAGATTTAAGCGTACATAGGGATATAGGGACAGAAAAAGCGACTTTGTTTTATACTATGTAGTGATTTATCTGAAATTACAAAGCAAAACATATGGTTATTATACATATAAACCTTCCTCTTGAATCACTCTATCTATTAAAAAAAACCGCATCAAAATCCGTTGCGTAGTTTTAAAGATTTAAGCGTACATAGGGATATAGGGACAGAAAAAGCGACTTTGTTTTATACTATGTAGTGAAGTATAAAGGGGGGAACGGGGGGCTAATCCCCCCTTATTTTATATAAATGGGTTTTTCATGCAGAATTATTCCGTTTTCCTTCAAATTTTGTTTATAGGTTCACTGTGTTAAGGCGCTTCCCTGATTAGTTTTCGGGATTGATTGGTTAAGTATAAAGGGGGGGAACAAGGGGCTAATTCCCCCCTTAATTTATATAAATGGGTTTTTCATGCAGAATTATCCCGTTTCCTTCAAATTTTGTTTATACGTTCATTGGTTTAAGACGCTTCCCTGATTACTTTTCGGGATTGATTGGTTAAGTATAAAGGGGGGAACGGGGGGCTAATGCCTCCTTAATTTATATAAATGGGTTTTTCAAGCAGAATTATTCCGTTTTCCTTCAAATTTTGTTTATAGGTTCACTGTGTTAAGGCGCTTCCCTGATTAGTTTTTCGGGATTGATTGGTTAAGTATAAAGGGGGGAACGGGGGGGCTAATCCCCCCCTTAATTTATATAAATGGGTTTTTCATGCAGAATTATCCCATTTCCTTCAAATTTTGGTTAAAGGTTCACTGTGTTAAGACGCTTCCCTGATTAGTTTTCGGGATTGATTGGTTAAGTATAAAGGGGGGGAACGGTGGGATAATCCCCCCTTAATTTATATAAATGGGTTTTTCATGCAGAATTATCCCATTTCCTTCAAATTTTGTTTATAGGTTCACTGTGTTAAGGAGTTTCCCTGATTAGTTTTTGGGATTGATTCGTTAAGTATAAAGGGGGGGAACGGGAACGGGGGGATAATCCCCCCCTTAATTTATATAAATGGGTTTTTAATGCAGAATTATCCCATTTCCTTCAAATTTTGTTTATAGGTTCACTGTGTTAAGGCGTTTCCCTGATTAGTTTTCGGGATTGATTGGTTAAGTATAAAGGAGGGAACGGGGGGCTAATCCCCCCTTATTTTATATAAATGGGTTTTTCATGCAGAATTATTCCATTTTCCTTCAAATTTTTTTTATAGGTTCACTGTGTTAAGGCGTTTCCCTGATTAGTTTTCGGGATTGATTGGTTAAGTATAAAGGAGGGAACGTGGGACATATTCCCCCTTATTTTATATAAATGAGTTTTTCATGCAGAATTATTCCGTTTTCCTTCAAACTTTGTTTATAGGTTCACTGTGTTAAGGCACTTCAATGATTAGTTTTCGGGATTGATTGGTTACTAGCGGCCCTCCCTCGCTTTGCTTCGGGTTAACCTTGAAAACCTTCATCTCTTTGTGTTTTCTGTAGACCTTTTTAATGTGTACAATAATTAGTACATTATTTTGATAAATCTTGTAGGGTTCAGCCTGCGTTTGCAATGTATAAGCGGAAAAAATGAAATTATTTACGACATCACATTAAAAACCTCAAAAATAACAGTATTTCTCCACTATTTAATGGATATACATATAATTATTCCTCTTGAATCACTCTATCTATTAAAAAAAACTGCATCAAAATCCGTTGCGTAGTTTTAAAGATTTAAGCGTACATAGGGATATAGAGACAGAAAAAGCGACTTTGTTTTATACTATGTAGTGATTTATCTGAAATTACAAAGCAAAACATATGGTTATTATACATATAAACCTTCCTCTTGAATCACTCTATCTATTAAAAAAAACCGCATCAAAATCCGTTGCGTAGTTTTAAAGATTTAAGCGTACATAGGGATATAGGGACAGAAAAAGCGACTTTGTTTTATACTATGTAGTGAAGTATAAAGGGGGGAACGGGGGGCTAATCCCCCCTTATTTTATATAAATGGGTTTTTCATGCAGAATTATTCCGTTTTCCTTCAAATTTTGTTTATAGGTTCACTGTGTTAAGGCGCTTCCCTGATTAGTTTTCGGGATTGATTGGTTAAGTATAAAGGGGGGGAACAAGGGGCTAATTCCCCCCTTAATTTATATAAATGGGTTTTTCATGCAGAATTATCCCGTTTCCTTCAAATTTTGTTTATACGTTCATTGGTTTAAGACGCTTCCCTGATTACTTTTCGGGATTGATTGGTTAAGTATAAAGGGGGGAACGGGGGGCTAATGCCTCCTTAATTTATATAAATGGGTTTTTCAAGCAGAATTATTCCGTTTTCCTTCAAATTTTGTTTATAGGTTCACTGTGTTAAGGCGCTTCCCTGATTAGTTTTTCGGGATTGATTGGTTAAGTATAAAGGGGGGAACGGGGGGGGCTAATCCCCCCCTTAATTTATATAAATGGGTTTTTCATGCAGAATTATGCCATTTCCTTCAAATTTTGGTTAAAGGTTCACTGTGTTAAGACGCTTCCCTGATTAGTTTTCGGGATTGATTGGTTAAGTATAAAGGGGGGGAACGGGGGGATAATCCCCTCTTAATTTATATAAATGGGTTTTTCATGCAGAATTATCCCATTTCCTTCAAATTTTGTTTATAGGTTCACTGTGTTAAGGAGTTTCCCTGATTAGTTTTTGGGATTGATTGGTTAAGTATAAAGGGGGGGGGGGAACGGGAACGGGGGGATAATCCCCCCCCTTAATTTATATAAATGGGTTTTTCATGCAGAATTATCCCATTTCCTTCAAATTTTGTTTATAGGTTCACTGTGTTAAGGCGTTTCCCTGATTAGTTTTCGGGATTGATTGGTTAAGTATAAAGGAGGGAACGGGGGGCTAATCCCCCCTTATTTTATATAAATGGGTTTTTCATGCAGAATTATTCCATTTTCCTTCAAATTTTTTTTATAGGTTCACTGTGTTAAGGCGTTTCCCTGATTAGTTTTCGGGATTGATTGGTTAAGTATAAAGGAGGGAACGTGGGGCATATCCCCCCTTATTTTATATAAATGAGTTTTTCATGCAGAATTATTCCGTTTTCCTTCAAACTTTGTTTATAGGTTCACTGTGTTAAGGCACTTCAATGATTAGTTTTCGGGATTGATTGGTTACTAGCGGCCCTCCCTCGCTTTGCTTCGGGTTAACCTTGAAAACCTTCATCTCTTTGTGTTTTCTGTAGACCTTTTTAATGTATACAATAATTAGTACATTATTTTGATAAATCTTGTAGGGTTCAGCCTGCGTTTGCAATGTATAAGCGGAAAAAATGAAATTATTTACGACATCACATTAAAAACCTCAAAAATAACAGTATTTCTCCACTATTTAATGGATATACATATAAACATTCCTCTTGAATCACTCTATCTATTAAAAAAAACTGCATCAAAATCCGTTGCGTAGTTTTAAAGATTTAAGCGTACATAGGGATATAGGGACAGAAAAAGCGACTTTGTTTTATAATATGTAGTGATTTATCTGAAATTACAAAGCAAAACATATGGTTATTATACATATAAACCTTCCTCTTGAATCACTCTATCTATTAAAAAAAACCGCATCAAAATCCGTTGCGTAGTTTTAAAGATTTAAGCGTACATAGGGATATAGGGACAGAAAAAGCGACTTTGTTTTATACTATGTAGTGAAGTATAAAGGGGGGAACGGGGGGCTAATCCCCCCTTATTTTATATAAATGGGTTTTTCATGCAGAATTATTCCGTTTTCCTTCAAATTTTGTTTATAGGTTCACTGTGTTAAGGCGCTTCCCTGATTAGTTTTCGGGATTGATTGGTTAAGTATAAAGGGGGGGAACAAGGGGCTAATTCCCCCCTTAATTTATATAAATGGGTTTTTCATGCAGAATTATCCCGTTTCCTTCAAATTTTGTTTATACGTTCATTGGTTTAAGACGCTTCCCTGATTACTTTTCGGGATTGATTGGTTAAGTATAAAGGGGGGAACGGGGGGCTAATGCCTCCTTAATTTATATAAATGGGTTTTTCAAGCAGAATTATTCCGTTTTCCTTCAAATTTTGTTTATAGGTTCACTGTGTTAAGGCGCTTCCCTGATTAGTTTTTCGGGATTGATTGGTTAAGTATAAAGGGGGGAACGGGGGGGCTAATCCCCCCCTTAATTTATATAAATGGGTTTTTCATGCAGAATTATCCCATTTCCTTCAAATTTTGGTTAAAGGTTCACTGTGTTAAGACGCTTCCCTGATTAGTTTTCGGGATTGATTGGTTAAGTATAAAGGGGGGGAACGGGGGGATAATCCCCCCTTAATTTATATAAATGGGTTTTTCATGCAGAATTATCCCATTTCCTTCAAATTTTGTTGATAGGTTCACTGTGTTAAGGAGTTTCCCTGATTAGTTTTTGGGATTGATTGGTTAAGTATAAAGGGGGGGGGAACGGGAACGGGGGGATAATCCCCCCCTTAATTTATATAAATGGGTTTTTCATGCAGAATTATCCCATTTCCTTCAAATTTTGTTTATAGGTTCACTGTGTTAAGGCGTTTCCCTGATTAGTTTTCGGGATTGATTGGTTAAGTATAAAGGAGGGAACGGGGGGCTAATCCCCCCTTATTTTATATAAATGGGTTTTTCATGCAGAATTACTCCATTTTCCTTCAAATTTTTTTTATAGGTTCACTGTGTTAAGGCGTTTCCCTGATTAGTTTTCGGAATTGATTGGTTAAGTATAAAGGAGGGAACGTGGGGCATATCCCCCCTTATTTTATATAAATGAGTTTTTCATGCAGAATTATTCCGTTTTCCTTCAAACTTTGTTTATAGGTTCACTGTGTTAAGGCACTTCAATGATTAGTTTTCGGGATTGATTGGTTACTAGCGGCCCTCCCTCGCTTTGCTTCGGGTTAACCTTGAAAACCTTCATCTCTTTGTGTTTTCTGTAGACCTTTTTAATGTGTACAATAATTAGTACATTATTTTGATAAATCTTGTAGGGTTCAGCCTGCGTTTGCAATGTATAAGCGGAAAAAATGAAATTATTTACGACATCACATTAAAAACCTCAAAAATAACAGTATTTCTCCACTATTTAATGGATATACATATAATTATTCCTCTTGAATCACTCTATCTATTAAAAAAAACTGCATCAAAATCCGTTGCGTAGTTTTAAAGATTTAAGCGTACATAGGGATATAGGGACAGAAAAAGCGACTTTGTTTTATACTATGTAGTGATTTATCTGAAATTACAAAGCAAAACATATGGTTATTATACATATAAACCTTCCTCTTGAATCACTCTATCTATTAAAAAAAACCGCATCAAAATCCGTTGCGTAGTTTTAAAGATTTAAGCGTACATAGGGATTTAGGGACAGAAAAAGCGACTTTGTTTTATACTATGTAGTGAAGTATAAAGGGGGGAACGTGGGACTAATCCCCCCTTATTTTATATAAATGGGTTTTTCATGCAGAATTATTCCGTTTTCCTTCAAATTTTGTTTATAGGTTCACTGTGTTAAGGCGCTTCCCTGATTAGTTTTCGGGATTGATTGGTTAAGTATAAAGGGGGGGAACAAGGGGCTAATTCCCCCCTTAATTTATATAAATGGGTTTTTCATGCAGAATTATCCCGTTTCCTTCAAATTTTGTTTATACGTTCATTGGTTTAAGACGCTTCCCTGATTACTTTTCGGGATTGATTGGTTAAGTATAAAGGGGGGAACGGGGGGCTAATGCCTCCTTAATTTATATAAATGGGTTTTTCAAGCAGAATTATTCCGTTTTCCTTCAAATTTTGTTTATAGGTTCACTGTGTTAAGGCGCTTCCCTGATTAGTTTTTCGGGATTGATTGGTTAAGTATAAAGGGGGGAACGGGGGGGCTAATCCCCCCCTTAATTTATATAAATGGGTTTTTCATGCAGAATTATCCCATTTCCTTCAAATTTTGGTTAAAGGTTCACTGTGTTAAGACGCTTCCCTGATTAGTTTTCGGGATTGATTGGTTAAGTATAAAGGGGGGGAACGGGGGGATAATCCCCCCTTAATTTATATAAATGGGTTTTTCATGCAGAATTATCCCATTGCCTTCAAATTTTGTTTATAGGTTCACTGTGTTAAGGAGTTTCCCTGATTAGTTTTCGGGATTGATTGGTTAAGTGTAAAGGGGGGGGGACGGTGGGACAATCCCACCCCTTCATTTATATAAATGGGTTTTTCATGCAGAATTATCCCATTTCCTTCAAATTTTGTTTATAGGTTCACTGAGTTAAGGCGTTTCCCTGATTAGTTTTCGGGATTGATTGGTTAAGTATAAAGGAGGGAACGGGGGGCTAATCCCCCCTTATTTTATATAAATGGGTTTTTCATGCAGAATTATTCCATTTTCCTTCAAATTTTTTTTATAGGTTCACTGTGTTAAGGCGTTTCCCTGATTAGTTTTCGGGATTGATTGGTTAAGTATAAAGG
Organism: Maratus michaelseni; assembly: GCA_963931845.1. Lineage (NCBI taxonomy): Eukaryota > Metazoa > Arthropoda > Arachnida > Araneae > Salticidae > Maratus > Maratus michaelseni. The sequence goes on from OZ007589.1 coordinate 414,324,850, forward strand.
AGGGAACGTGGGGCATATCCCCCCTTATTTTATATAAATGAGTTTTTCATGCAGAATTATTCCGTTTTCCTTCAAACTTTGTTTATAGGTTCACTGTGTTAAGGCACTTCAATGATTAGTTTTCGGGATTGATTGGTACTAGCGGCCCTCCCTCGCTTTGCTTCGGGTTAACCTTGAAAACCTTCATCTCTTTGTGTTTTCTGTAGACCTTTTTAATGTGTACAATAATTAGTACATTATTTTGATAAATCTTGTAGGGTTCAGCCTGCGTTTGCAATGTATAAGCGGAAAAAATGAAATTATTTACGACATCACATTAAAAACCTCAAAAATAACAGTATTTCTCCACTATTTAATGGATATACATATAAACATTCCTCTTGAATCACTCTATCTATTAAAAAAAACTGCATCAAAATCCGTTGCGTAGTTTTAAAGATTTAAGCGTACATAGGGATATAGGGACAGAAAAAGCGACTTTGTTTTATACTATGTAGTGATTTATCTGAAATTACAAAGCAAAACATATGGTTATTATACATATAAACCTTCCTCTTGAATCACTCTATCTATTAAAAAAAACCGCATCAAAATCCGTTGCGTAGTTTTAAAGATTTAAGCGTACATAGGGATATAGGGACAGAAAAAGCGACTTTGTTTTATACTATGTAGTGAAGTATAAAGGGGGGAACGGGGGGCTAATCCCCCCTTATTTTATATAAATGGGTTTTTCATGCAGAATTATTCCGTTTTCCTTCAAATTTTGTTTATAGGTTCACTGTGTTAAGGCGCTTCCCTGATTAGTTTTCGGGATTGATTGGTTAAGTATAAAGAGGGGGAAAGGGGGATAGTCCCCCCCCCTTAATTTATATAAATGGGTTTTTCATGCAGAATTATCCCATTTCCTTCAAATTTTGTTTATAGGTTCACTGTGTTAAGGCGTTTCCCTGATTAGTTTTCGGAATTGATTGGTTAAGTATAAAGGAGGGAACGGGGGGCATATCCCCCTTATTTTATATAAATGTGTTTTTCATGCAGAATTATTCCGTTTTCCTTCAAATTTAGTTTATAGGTTCACTGTGTTAAGGCACTTCCATGATTAGTTTTCGGGATTGATTGGTTAAGTATAAAGGGGGGGGGGGACGGTGGGACAATCCCCCCCCTTCATTTATATAAATGGGTTTTTCATGCAGAATTATCCCATTTGCTTCAAAATTTGTTTATAGGTTCATTGGGTTAAGACGCTTCCCTGATTAGTTTTCGGGATTGATTGGTTAAGTATAAAATGGGGGAACGGAGGGGGCTAATCACGCCTTAATTTATATAAATGGGTTTTTCATGCAGAATTATTCGATTTTCTTCAAATTTTGTATATATATTCATTGTAATTAGAGATTTATCTGATTAGTTTAAGGGGTTCATTAGTTAACTATGACGGGGGTAACGGGAGGATGACCCCCCCCCCTTAATATATTGTTTATTTCTTTATTTTTCGATGGGCTTATTTCAAATTCTTTGAAATTTCAAATTCTTTGAAATAAGAGTATAATATACAATTAGTGTGAATAGCCTGTGAACTCAATGCCCTCATTTTAACTGGGCATTTTTATTTTTATTTTTTATACTGAAGGAGTTAGAAATTTGAAATTTGTCATTGTAGTTACTTATAAGATGTAAATGCTCTCTAAAAACAAAATAAAAAAGAAATCGAAATTTAAAAAGGGTGAAATGAGCGAAAAGCGTTCTAAAAACAGTCTAAATTACAATTTCTATGAAATCTCTGAAACTACAGAACCGATTTCAAAAGTAATGGTGGCAAATTGATGGGGACAATCCCTACTCCAACATAGGCTATATTTTATGTCGGTGCCACTAACATCAATGGGGTGCAGGATCGAAAAATGTTCGAAAATTGCGACTTTTTTATACTGAAGGGACAAGAAATTTGAAATTTAGCATTGTAGTTACTTATAAGATGTAAATGCTCTCTAAGAATAAATTTAAAAAAAAATCGAAATTTAAATGGGTGAAATGAGCGAAAAGCGTTCTGAAGTCATTCTAAATTACAATTTCTATGGAATCTCTGGAACCACGGAACCGATTTCAAAAGTGATGGTGGCAAATTGGTGGTGACAATCCCTGCTCCAACAGCCTCTTTAATAAAAAACTATGCGTTGCTGACGACTGGGTTTTTCGCTAATTGTTGCAACAGATTAATCTCGGAAAATGAAACATTTGAAGTTACTGAAAAAAATGATAGCTCAAAAAGTATTTGTCAGAAAATTGTTAGACAAACTGCGTTTGAAAGGTAAAAAATTGTATTTTTCTTGATATAAATTTCAAATCTAATGATTATGCCGTTTTTCAAATATTGAATTTCAAAAATTACCAAATTTTCCAATTTAGTACCATAGCGAAACCTTCATGCGTAAAAAGATAATGATAAGGGCGACGTGTCCTGACGTGTATATTGGCTATAGCACGAGTCACAAATTATAGTAGCCTTATTATTCTGTTAAAATATAAAAGTTATTTATGAAATGTCAATATTTTGTTTGATTAAAGGTTCGTTAAAAGAAATTGACCAGCGTAGCGGGCGTAGCTTGCTAGTATTTTATAAAGCACACTCTAACTGGGATATTATAATATTTTCATTAAAAGATTTTTTTTAAATATTTATTTTTTCACATATTTAAATTAACTAAGGAATTGTAAAAAACATAATTATATATATATATATATATATATATTTAGTTTATTTTGAAATCTTTAATACATTCACAAAAAAAGTATTAAGTTGTAATGGAATACCTATGATATGAAATATTTTCGTCTAATATTAAAGTAAGGACAAAAATACATACCCCCCTCCCCTTTTCTTGTTACGCCCGTTGTTCTTAAAGTATACAATCCAATTCTATTTACTTGAATGTAACTAAAACACAGTTTTATAACATTCTATATCCTGAAAAAAAAAAAAGAACTTAACATTTGTTCCTTTTTTCTATGCGAAGGATATGTTAGACTTCAAAAAGAATATTTGATGAGAAGAGAATTTCTATCTGTGTTTCACAGGACACCGCTTAAAAGTCCTTTTGAAGTTTTTGTTTTTATCATTTTTGTGGTTGAACTACTTTATGCTAAAAATTTAAAAGTGATTTTTTTTCCCTATCCATTGAAAAAATACTGAGAGGTAAAATTCGTTCAAATATCGTTTATTTTGAGTTTTGTGATGCAGAAATCAGGACACATCTGTTAATGGAATGTCCAAAAAATTAATAAGTATTTATGACGAAGAAGAAGCTTTACTTAAGTTCTTGGTTAATTTAAGTTAACTTTTCTCGATGCGTTACAAAACCATATTTTACATTGGTGTATACAGGGTGTTTCACGAAGGAAATAAATGAAAATAAATGAAAATAAATAACTCGGACTGTGTAGACAGAAGCATGAAACCAATAATATGTTTATTAAATAAACCGTAAGAATCTGATACAGAAACTTCAAAATTTTAGTTAAAAATAGCGCCGATAGATGGCACTGCAGGCAGCATTATGGTTCCCCGCAAAGAGAGCTCAGACTCCAAGAACGATCAGTAGTCAAAGATTTCGCCATTGAAACGTGATCACTAATAGCGTACAGTGAAAGAAATTCCAGAAGTGACACTGAAAGACATTGTTTACCGCAACAATCCTTTAACACTCGACGAGTAGAAGGATGCTATTTGTCAAGTTTGTGTGTGGATTTCCAGTGACATACTACAGAGAGTCACTGGCAATTGCATGCTTAGTTTGCGACATGTGTGTTGTTTGAAACGTATACATTTTGTATCGGTTTTGATGTGATACAGCCTACTTATGTTTATGCCATCTATCGGAGCAATTTGTTACTAAAATGTAATGTTTCTGTATCAGATTTTTGCAGTTTTTTTTATAACCATACCACTGGATTCATGCTTCTATCTATCACCGTTTCCGAGCTATTTATTTTCAAAGTTAAGGGTCTTTCGTGAAACACCCTGTATACACATGAATATATATAATTTTCGATATTTTATTTTTATTATTTTCCATATAAAATACAAATCAATTATTAAAAAATTCAAAAATATAAAATAAAAAAAAAACTTTTATTTATAAAATATTTTAAAGATAAATAAGAACTTGAAAAATATATTTATATTTACAATATTCTAGATTTTGGTTAAATGTAATATCTGAAGCGCTAAAATATTTTTTGGAGGTAGACAAAACCATTATTAGGATCTCTTTTAAAGTGTGATAATTTTCACTTTTAAAATCATATATAGCGTGAAAAAAAATTATTGAAATTGAATTAACTACGAAATTTTCGATACATGTCTTATGATAGCCTGAATCTTAGCAATTTATATAAAGAATGAGTGCAAAACAAAAATTTTAGCATGAAAATATTCTTTATATTTTACATTTCTAAAAATGTGTACAGATAATGTATATAGATAAATGTATATACTACATTGATGAGCAAAAAATATTATAAATAAACAAAATCTCCTAATGCTATACTCATTCTATGAAAATTTCAGATAACTTATAAAACTTATTTTAAATAATTTTAGAAAAACTACATTATCTGTTTTTTATTATTATTATTTATTTATCATATTCTTGCAATATACTAATATGTATTCGACACAAATAAATTTTTGAAATGTTTAGAAAGACAAAATAAAAAAGTGTTTATTTCAAAGATATTTTACTACAGCTACTTGAGGAATTTATACATAAGGAATAAATGTTTATATTTACAATATACCAGTTCACTTTCAGACGTTTAAGCCAGTTCCCTAAAATACTTTATCGAATTATTATGAATTTAGAATAATATCAAATATTTTTGTAAATATTAAAATGGAAAAATGTAGAAATACTTTTATACAACTTACATACAGTATTCTTACAGAAAGATCTGTATATACTTATACAGAAATACCTTTTCTGTTGTATGATCCAATTATATTTTCTTAGATGCAGCTTAATCACAGATTTGTAGCATTTTCTATAATAAGAAAACAAATTGTTTGCTCAGTTTAAAATTGCTGTATACTGGTTGGCAGTGTTTTCAGTGTATAACTAAATGTATACTGGATATATAGGATTTTAAATGCACTTATCCTGAGAAGGTAATGTGTACTTCTGTTTCACAATGCATTACATAAATCTTGCTTGATATATATATATATATTTTTTTCATTTCAATGATTTAAATATGTTAACTTAGAAACTTTTATGGTACTTATTATTTTTTTTTTATTTATTTATTTATTTTAATGGAAATTTAACCACAATATTCGTGTGAATCTTAGTCATTTTTAGTTTGCAAATTTATTGAAATAAAACTCTAAATGGACGTTATCGATAAGTTATCTGAAAATTACTTCTAAAATTCTGAAACAATGTACGATACAGAAATAAATAATATTACATCATGTAGCAAAATAAGCGTTTAGTTTATTGAATCAGATTTATGTAAATGAAACCCCATATAAATTTCTCAACATAGTTGTATTTCAAGGAACAAAATTGAAATCATAAATCTTAACAAAAGCTTAATTTATTAATTAAATTTAGCGAAATCTCAGATTTAGGAACACTTTAAAAAATGTCTTCATAATACGTGTCAATAGAATTTTTCTATAATATTCAGTCCTAAATAACTAAAATGTAATGGATTTCTACAATATTTGCAGTAGTTATTTCACTTGTCAAATCATAATTTTCCAATTTTACCAGTTATGTTATTTTAGAGAATTTCTAGCATTCAGAATTATACTCAAAGTAAATTGAATGTAAATTTTAAGAAACCTGTGTAGCAAAATGTGAGTGTTTTTGTATTTCAATAATATCTCCACAGATAATGCAAGAAATGATTCCAAAGTTTTCAACAAATGTATGTTAGAATTAAAATAAAACAAGTGGGTAAGTGTGACCGAAGATCGCACAAAGAGACTTTATCATTTCTTTAATAAATCCACACAAATTTCATTTTCCAAAAGAAAAAAAAAGAAAAAAAGTCATGTTTTTTATAAAGTAAAAAGTTACCGGCCTATTTTTCTCGTTTTTTCGAAAATCTGAACCGGTGCGATAGTCATAATAATATCTGTCATGTGGACTAAATGCGATATTTAAAAAAATCATTTCAAAATTAAACATGCTGTATAACCTTCAAAATGTTAAAATAGGCCAATACTGCCATAATCGGGTTTTTATCCTGATTCAATACGTTCCTCAATCTCATATGACATTATAATCACTTGCTGACGTCATATTTACTTGCTTTCTACATTACTCATATTGATACTCTCTTTGTATTATTCTCAAACATTTGAAAAAGCCTGTTAAACTTCCAATATGACGTCAGATTAATTTTATTTTTAATTCTCTAATGACATCATATTAACCTGATTTCTGTACTTACATATACTCATACTCATTGTATTATTCAGAAATGTTTGAAAATTTCCGTTTTATTACCAATCTGACGACATATTAATCTTTTTCCAATTGTTGAAATTTTTTATTTCATTTTTCACGCGGAAATCTTTCAATAGAAAATTAATTATTGTAGAAAGCATTTTATTGTGGATTTTTAATTGTTGACCACTGCTACAACGAAAAATGTTTAAATTTAATAGGAAAATGCTGTTAGATTTTTAGTTTTTTTTCTTTCGATATTAAAATAATACGATTTTTTTTTTAATTTTATGATTTTCAGCTTCATAGTAGGTATTCAGCTACACAAAATTTAAAATCTATAAGTGCTATAAATTTCTGAGAACCGTCTCTGTGACGGACAGACAACGTAGCATGACGAATAGTGTTCCGTGAGATGAGCGAAACCCTAAAACTTTACAAAAATTATTAAAGTCGATATTCATTTACTGATGGTAGTGTGTCCAGCAAAATTTATTTTAATCATTTGCCTATGTATCATCAATATGTCTTATCATGAAATTTAAAAGTTTTCTTTCCCCTATAAACAGGATGGAGAAAACAGGAACATATGTTGAATTGAGGGTTATTTTATCACTTATATGCGCACTCTGAAGCGAAAATAATTGAAAATACTGATTAAATAATGTCACTAATTGATATGATTTGACTCTGAAGATGTTATCCAATGATTTAATTCTTTATGCCCCTCATTATGAATTAAAGAAAATTTTGTCTTTTAAAGCAATTTTCTTGATATTTCAAATGTAAGAAGTTTGTTTTAATTTAATGTTTTAATATATAAGAAAATCATAAAGTACATTTTGGAAAGATTTCGTCTATTAAAACTAATAAACTAAATCGGAATTTTCAGGAGATTTGTAGTAAATTAACGATTCTAACCAAATAATTTTATTATAATATGGTTTTTAGTACTTTATAGGATGTACAAATATAATGGCCTTACATAACTCTAAAAACGACATTTTCAAAACTGAGCAAAAACTACTCAAATCTGAGAATGTCAAAAACTTATAATACGAATTAAAATTACTCAATTTTGAAACACGTATTTACTAATTTCTGAAAGCATGTACACACTCAAGAATAAAACATCAGGTGCTCATAGTTGAGTCCTTGATGTCCATGTTTCAAAAATGAGTATGAACGGACTTCTGTGTGCTCATTTTTGAGTATGTCCATGTTTCAAAAATGAGTATGAAAGTTTCCAAGGGCCTAAAAGTGGTTGGGGCACGAAAATAGGGCACCTTACCAAATTTATGAAAAATAATGTATCCGTTTAAAAATATTTTTGCTCTGTACAACGAAGAAAGTTTTTAAGACAATTTGAAGTAATGTGTCCAAACCTCATCGAAAAGTGCATTATCGCCAGTCGATGTTTTAACTTTATTTTATAACAAGATTTATTTGAGGCATTTTAAAGTATCAATAGGAAAATAAAGGAATCATAAAGCAATGACATACGAAATATCATTTTATAAAATTAGATTGCAACTGCTTAATTTTAAATTTTATCAGAGTACATCAGAAATTAAATATTGTCATGTCATGTATATTACCTTCCGCTAAAGTTCATTTTCTTGGTAATGTTAATGGATTCAGTGAATTCTCAGAAATTGAATGTAATCCTTTCCATTTGAGCTCACATTATAAGACAAAATGAATAAAGTCATGCGTTATTACTAAATGTATTAATTGCATTAAAATTTAGGAAAATATGCAGGGGTATATTTAATAATTTGTAATATTACTATTACATAGTATCATTAGTGATTACATTGTATCACAAAATCCGATGTACTTAAAGAGCATTTTATATCCAATTTATGTGCACATGTTGAAAGTAAAGATAAAAATGAAAAGGAATACTGATTACTTTTGCTTGAAATGCAATCTTCAGTTGAATCCTTCAATTACAGGTTATTTAAGTTATCGCAGTCAATACTGCTAACACACGATATTTCTTTGAAAAGAATCTATTCAATGTCGTTTGCTTTTCTGATGTTGTAAAGCATTCCATAATATTATCATAAAACGGTAAATTTTTACATCAAATTCCGCGACTTATTCTAATATGTAAACAGTTTTAGAAAATCTACTTTAGAAATTATGTTTTGTATTTTTTGGATCAAAGATAATATATGCATTATTATCCCATTTTGCTTTATTCTTGACAATGAAATCTAGTTTAGGTGTTCAATGTGGACTCACTTTAGTGACTTTTTCTTCGTCGATTCCAAATCATCTGGATCTCTGTCCTAGAAACGTAAAAACATTGTCACAACATAGTTTAAAATTAATAGCAATTGAAAATATCGATTAATATGTGATATAGTATAGCTATACAATACATGCATACCATACAATATATGCAATTAATCCATGTAATAAAATGTATAATTTTTAATAAAAATAATACATCCAAAGAGTATGAAAAAATCAGGTCCGTTGACTGTCACACAATTTATTTCTAATTCAGTGCACAAATATTTTCAAGGAGTAGATAAAGTTTTCATTGATAAATTACTACTTTTACAATAAATTGCGTCATATCAGGGGACATTAAATTAATAGTTTCTAAAATGCTCAACCGAATGTAACAATTTAGGAGCCGAATATTTCAGTGCCGAAAAAGTGTGCTAGTCACATTGTAAGAAGAATACGATGCAATCCTAATCTGCATGAAAATAAATCAATTCTTCTTGCATTAACATTAAAAAGAAAAACGTGACCTTAAAGATTACATCATTAGTTCTAAGGTCAAAACAAAGGGGGATGTGATGTGTGTTACAAATAACTTATTTAAAAAGAGGCACCATAGTTACGGACACAAAATCTAAGTAATGAAATAATGCAATTTCAATGAATTGCTCTTAACGATCTTGTTAAACTTTGACAGTATATGAGATAAATTTAAAGCAATATAAAAGCATTTTATCTTCTTCACTTTACTGTCCGAGAAGGACTTCTCAGACTAAGAACCAAGTATCTAGAGCATAGATGTACCCCTCCCCAGTCCCAGTTATTGAGGTTAAAAATATAAAATACAAAATCACGCTGGTAAGACAGAGGAAGAACAATAGATAAATGAATATAACGGAATCAATATTTGTAAAAAAGACAATAGTACAAAATAGTTTTACTGCCAGAGAATGCAAAGCTCCCAACCGACAAAAGACGGTGAATAAAGAAGAACATGAGTCCCTGGCTCGATTATGGATTAAGATAGAAAGGTCACTTAGAAAGTTAAAGATGTTTTTAAGCTTTGAGAGCCTATTAATAAAGTGATAAAGCATTAGTTAATATATGACGTAGCTCATACATTCTTAAGATTATTTTATTCAAAATTAATATTTTCCTGTTTTTAAATATTGAAATATTATGGTCTAAATTATTTTCTATATTAATTCTTCGTTTGCTCATTAAATCCTTTAAAAGAAATCCTTGACGGCTCGGCCTACAGAAACAGGTAGGTTTCGAAGACGCAGACTGCCTGTTTATTGAAAATTGCAGAAAAAAGACCTATTTGCCATGATGCGGCAGTTGGTACCGACGACGTCGAAATATACCTCTGCCTTGCAGACGGAATCAGAAGGGATTCTATTTTGTTTTTAATCTTGTTTTTTTTCTATAAGAGTTAGTCATTTAAAAACCTTGTCAATATAAAAGTTTTAGATAATATTAAGACGATGTATAACAAATTTAAGCGGATTTGATATCTAGTGAATTGACGAAGTTATGATTTTTTTTCTTCTGAAACCCCTATTTTGCACCCCCTTTGGGGCATTTTTAATGAAATTAAAAATCTGTCGTATATAAATTTTTGGCCCTTTTCTTAGCAGTAATAATAACTTTAAACGGATTCGATATGTATTAAAATTAAGAAGTTATGGATTTTTTTCTGTTTTCACAAAAAGCCCCCCCCCTACTTGCCCCCTCCCTTGGTTCGATGCTGCCCATTAACAAACTTGACCGAGACAGTATGCCGCTTGATTTTATGTATCTGTTTGGAAGTTATTTGTGCAGAATAATGGAAGTTATCGTGTCCCTAAAGAAGTGATATAGATAGATAGGTAGATAGATAGATAGTTAGATAGAGATAGATAAAGTTTTGAACTGGGGGTGGTTTTGGGTTCTAGGAGTGCTGATCGGTGTAGATCTGCCAAAATATTTCAGACATTCCAACTTATTGAAAAATGTAATAGGTAGTATTTCTTACGAAATCTAACTAAAAGCTATTCCTTTTATTGTAATGTTAATTGACCCGTTAAATATATCTTACTTTATTGATTTTACAGCTTGCAATCTGCTTTTTTTGGTTTCTTACAGCTGGGAGTAGATTTTACAATTATCCTTCATGCTTTGTTCAGAAAATAACAAAATGCATATCTATCTAAATTTCCATCTGCTGGTTCCTCAAAGAAACATTAAATATATATATAATTTTCGGATATCAAAAACCACATTCCCCATTGCATCACTGCAATTTTACAGATGTTTAAAGGGTTACTTTTTCAATTCACTCACTTGATAAGTTGTCATTTTTAGTACACTGTTGGCATCTCTGCAATTCCAAAATTTTTATATTTGTTTCTCCTTAGTGGATGTAATTCATTCTCTGCCACTGGCTTGATTCAGCAATTTTATGTTGCCATTGTAACTTAGTGAAAATGATCACTTGATCTCTGATGCTTGATCTGATAACAATCTAATTCTCTACTTCTTCTCTTCTCTGTGACCCAGCGTAACATTTTGCAAGAGAGGAACGCTGAGGTTTTGCATAAACGACGCCTTTTCTATTTACAATAACGGTCCATTTAACGATCTTCCGAAAAGTAATATTTCTAATCTGGATTCAAGAAAAATATGTTTTCACCCAAGTTAGCACATTTACAGCAGTGAATAAAGAGGAACCCGAGTTCCTGCCTTAGTGATGGATTAAGATAGAAAGGTCATATAGAAAGTTAAAGATGTTTTAATCTTTGAGAATAAAACCGGACGCAATTCAATATTAGCCAGCCATCCGTCTGGAAGAACAGGAGGACGACGAACATGCCAGAGAGTTGTTAAAGGACAATTATAGAAGTAATGAGAGGCAAGAGTGACATCCCCACACTCAGAAAGAGGAGAAAGGGCTCTTTTGAAGTTAGAGATAAACCTCAAAGGGACAAGGACCGGTAAGGAAATCTGTAGTGGAGGAATTTAGAAGGGGAGGATCCAAGGAAACCACTAAGACCAGATTATAGGTATATCTATCCTTATCCGAGTAGTCCCAGTGATCCTGATACTGCTTTATAAAAGGAGCGATGATGTCGTTTCATGTGCCAGTGTGGTACTGGAAGTGAAAAATCAACTGATGATCTGGAAGTTGCTTTCTTTACCAGCATATCCACCGTTTCATTGCCTAGGATATCCTTATGGGCTGAACCGTGGCCTAAATGGGTTCTACAGAGAAGGTTTTTGAGAAATGATTTAATCTCAATAACTTGAGTATGTATTGATCTTTATACATAGATGGCCTGCAGGCTAGAAAAAAAATATCTATCACTAAAAATTGGAAATAAAATATTTACGTTCTGTTGAGACATCCACTCTAAGACTTTAAATATGGCAAATATTTCTGGAAATTAGAATTATTATCATGCAGTCTGCCACCGATGTGTCACTACACTCCCTTCCGTAGCGCAGAAAGTTGCACATACGCCGGTATGGGTGTGTAAGCCATCGGTGAAAACCATAATATTTTGAGTGGGAGAGCAAGAATTTAAAGTCAGAGTTACTTAGACGTGGGAAGTATCCTCTGCCGGATGAATCTGCCAGCAAGGAATCTTACGCTAAATTATCATTTGTGGAAAATATTGTTGTGTGATTAGAGTCTCACTCTTCAAATGGAGCATATTACTAGAATTACTGAACTCGTAGTTAATGGTAATAAAAATGGGTGGAATACCTGTTAAGATATTGAGAGCATCAAAGGAGATGGTTCTGTAACCCCTTGAAATTTGTAAATAAAAATCCTTTGTAAAGAAAGTAATTTATTAAGTGTTGCTTTTGTAAGATTACCCCCCCTCCCCACAGCAAATAGCTGCCCCATAGGTGATAATGTTTTCTACAATACTAGACTACCAAGTTTTTAACATATGTTTTTTATACCCCAAGATTTAGTAGTTTATTTTGTTGAATTATGATAAAATTTTATCAGTTTGCGTTTAAGGTAATTTATGTGAGACAACCAGTTTCAGTTTTGATATATCGTTAAACCTAGAATTTTAAGGTTAACTGATATGGTAGATACTAGTGCCATTTATTTTGACGGTGGGTTTTCCTTTAAGGTTATGCGTCTTTGCAAATGTAAGGGCTTGGTTTTTATTAGTTGAAAGCTGAAGGAACTATATACATATACAAAATACCACCATGATGTTATATCCATTTTATATCGGACAAATGTAAAATTACTGTATTTGAAATCTATTGGAAATTGCTGAATAAACTTATGCTTCTGATCTTGTATGTACATTTATATAATCGTCAAACAGAAATCAATCAGGCAGGTGGTAGATGCAGATACGTATATATAATAAAGCAGTCTAAACATATTTGAAAGAGAATTTTTTTTTTTACATTATCAATGACCAAAAATAAGCCTTAACAAACAATCTTCTTTTACTTTTTGAAAATCAAAACACTTAACCCTTTCCGGCACTGTGGTCCCACTCCGGGCACACCTAATTTTAATTCCAAACTTGCATTCAGCACCAAGAATATTTTAATAAAATTTTGTTTATACAATGAAAGCTTAAAATAAGAAGTTCTTATTTTGTAAAAAAGTCGTTTGTAAATTCCGGTGTCAGTGCGTAATTTTGCATTTTACGAACAGAATCTGTCTGTGCCGGAAAGGGTTAAAGGTAGGGATTCATTTAAAAAATAGAAAACATTTTACATAAATTTGTATTAATTAATGTTTAATTAAATTTCTGTATTAAATTTCTGTATGAATCAATTTTTTAAATGTTTTTGACGTTTGCATTTACATTACGAAATATTTACAAAACAGAAACTTGTAAATTCTGTGGTCTCTCTTTTATTTCATAATATGACCAATATTAACAAATTTTATTATTTTAGGTACGAAAGAATTTGCATTTGTTGCATTAAAATTAAGATTAATGGCATGTACATGCTTTTCTTAAAAAATTCCGAACAGTTTTAGAGAACTGTGTATTCATATGAATTAGATAAACTTCCATTAAAAAAGATGAAATGTATTCAATAATTTTAGAATGTGTCATTTATTTATATGAAAGGTTTATACACAATTTATATTTTTATTTATATTTTATAGTATAAAAGTTAAGTACATCTAAAATATTAGTGAAAAAATTCACTTGTAACGAAATCTAAAAATGGTTCATAAGCAAAAAGAAATATATCTTTTTCAGATTTTCTCATATGTAAAATGGTTGCTTCTCTGAGATATCTAACATTTTAAAGGAGCTAAAAACAAAGAATCTTTTTGCGCATTCTGGGAAAACGCAGATATTATTTTCCTCTGTATGTTCCTTTTAAGCGAAAACTTAATTTAAATTTTGTATGTAGACTTACTTTGATTTGATTTAAATATCTCCTTTCAAAATTTCATAATATAATGGCTGAAATATATACAGGAATATTTATGAAGTAATGTTTTTGTGATATTCAAATTTATTTTAAGCAATTTATGAATTAAATTGAAAATATACTCTTTTCTAAGGCAATATTCTTTAGGCAAAATAATTTTTATTTACGAAATTTGCTAGTTATCATAAAGTAAAATAAATTAGAAATAAAGAAATACAGAAATAGGAATAGAAATAGAAATTTAAAAAAAAAATTATTTCCTTAGTTTGTAAAAAAAAAATTAGAAGATTAATATGTAATTAGAATCTCGAAGTACATTGACACTGTTACTAAAAACAGTATGATATATATGACCTCAATGCGGTATCGTAATATGATAAATACACAATGATCGCTCTACATATTTAAAAAAAATAACTTGGGCATAGAATACCAGCTTTTGAGAAAAAATGAATACAATGACGATGAAGAGAATACATTTAAATGCATTAATTAAAGATTTCATTTATTTTTTTAATTATTTATAGCAAATTTTAGTTATAATTAACAAAATTTTCATAGCACCCTAATAAATTCTTTATATGTCTGATGTATTCATTATTTTTGAGATTAGATTCGAGATAATAACTAAAGCTTGAGATATATATATGTGTATATATATATATAAACAGGGTTAGCAAGAAATATGTTTCCCACTTAAGAAGGCTCTGGAATGCGTGACATTGGTCGAAATATGATAAAATTTGAACTAGAGATAATTCAAATGATGAGCTTGACATTTATTAAATAAAACAAATAGTACAAAAATCCACCGATAGGTGGCGCTGTAATACACATAAATACATTAAATACTTTTATACATGCTAAATAATATTAAAAAGTAGCACTGAAACTTCTAAATATCCCCCCTTCATTTTCAGTTATGTGCTCTTATCGCAGAACCATATTTTCCACAGCTGACCGGAGTGAGTCTGCAAGAATACCAAGAACATGGCGGCGAATGCTGCCCTTCAATTCTGGCACAGATTCTGACCTTTTAAGGTAGATATTTGCATTCAGGAAACTCCACAACCAAAAGTCGCAGGGTATGATATCCAGTGAACGAGGAGACCATACTATTGGAAAATGACGGCTGATCACCCGTGCATCTGTGAAATGCTGTCTTAGCAATTTCTTTACACGAAGATCAATGTGAGGAGGTGCACCATCCTACATGAAAATTATGTCCTGAAGACATCTACACTCTTGAAGTTGTAGCATTACAAAATTCTTCAGCCTATCACGACACAGTTGACCTATGACGGAAGAAGTTTGGATTCCATTTGCAGTTATCCCTTCAAAAAATACGATTCAATCATAAAAAGTTGTAAAACCACACCATACTGTCACTTTTTTCAGGATGTACAGGTTGTACCTGGATAGCGTAAGAGTTTTCCGCTGCCCAAATTCGACAATTGTGGACGTTAACTTGCCCATCTAGGGAAAAGTGGGCTTCGTCAGTCCATAGAATGTTCCATGGCCAAGTCACGTCAACCACGATTCCAGCACGAAACTCAAGTGTAAAAGTTTTACGAACCTCTGAGGCCCTGTACTGCAATAGGTGTACAGACTTGAATTTGTAGGGATAAAAATGCAAAATCCGCCGTAATATCTTTCGTACAGTGGACTACGTCTTATACAATACACGGGAAACAACTGGCACACTTCCACTACCATGCGGCGACTACTACCGCAACTACTGCGGTAGCCACATTTTCGAAGCTAGACGACTGGATTTGCTTTCGTCCTGTACCTAAAAAAATGCCAAGTTGCCCAGTTGTTTCAAATTCCTTTATCGTCTAGCGTACACTGTTAAAAATAAATCCGTTAATTCACGGGAAAAGTACTGGCAGCGAAGTTGCCGGACTTTTTCCGTTCCGTTAGTAGATTTTCCGTTTTGAAAGATTGAAGAAACGGTAACTTTCTGTTATGAATGACCTCGGTTTAAAAAAAAAAAATCGATCTGTTTGTGCTGCCATCTGTTGACTATAACGGAAGTACTTAATTTAATATTTTAATATTAAATACTCCCTGGTACAGATTTCCTGGCTGCCCTTGGGGTTCGAACTAGGGATGACAGCGACATGAGTCGAGTGTTTTACCTCAAGACCAGCGGGCCCTTGCTAGAATAAGAGTTTGAAAGGATCATAGGGGATTTCTTCAAATCGCTGCTTGGAACTTAAACAATCTGGGGTTTAGAAACCTAGTAACTTTGAAATTAAGTGGGGGGATATTTTGTTATAAGATTATAACTGAAAAATTTAGTATTAATAGAGGATTGAAACATGAATTATATTAATTCCTAATTTGATTGTTAAATGCAAAATATGAATATTATATTTTGAATTAAATTCGATAAAGTATGTTTGCTTTTTTGAGAAAATCGATTTTTTTTTCAACTATTATATATTTTTTAAATGTGTTCTGTTAGAATATATTTTCATTGAGAGTGTCTTTTATAACTTTAAAAAGCAAATTACGAATAATTTCAAAGGAATGAGAAAGTTATTTGTTATTTTTTTTTATTCGGAAGCATTATTTTTGTTTGTTGCTTTTTTGCGTAAACTCGATTTCTTTTTCACTTAATTTAACTATTAACTACATATATATATATATATATATATATATACTAAGCTATTTGTTTAGAATATTTTTTAGTATGAATATTTTTTGTAACTTTAAAAAATAAATTGCTAATAATTTTAAAAGCATGGGAAAATTAATTGTTGCTTTTTAAATTCGAAAGAACTATTTTGTTCTTTTAAATAAACTCGAATTTTTAATTTATTGAATTTTTAGTTTTTCTGTGCTGCAACATGTCAGTTTTTTAAACATTCGAAATAAATATGCAGCAGATAACGGAATATCTCCGTTGGCCACTTTCTTCTCCTTCTGTTCCGTTGTTTTCAGGAAATATGAAGAATTTTTCTGTTTTTAACGGAAAATGCCCTTCTGTCGTGAAAAGGGACTTTTTCTGTGAAATTCAGGAAAAAAAAACCCGTGAATTTCAGATTATTTTTAACAGTGTAGGGCTCATGGAGTCATTGAACCTCTTCGTATTTGCTTCATACAGCGTAACTATTTTACAACAGCAAAGGAGTTCTGCTGGTTCTGGTAGAACAATTTTATACTCGTCAGACAACCACATCAGTAATTAGCCTATCACTGCCAAGAATAACAGCGAGGTTCAGATTCATAGATAATCAAACATACTTGCGAAAGTAAAAGAAATGACAGAATATACTTGTTCACGCACAAGTGTTGTAAACCGGACAACAAAAACTAAATGATCCATTTAATCCTAGACTACCCTCATAAAAATAGTTGATAGGCACTATGCTACATCTTTCCCCGGGATCTAAAAGAAAACATTCTTGGACTAAATACACGCTCAAGAAATTTCAAGATTTTTTTTAACGTAAATGTAAAACTAAAATATCAACTAAAACAAGTGATGAGTAATAATTTTAACTTTTTTTTGTCCGAAAATAAAATTTACTTTTATTAATTCTTAACCCATCACCATTTAAAATTACTTTATACTTTGAATATCATTGAAGACATTCTCATAAGTTCATAAAAAGTTAAGAGTCTCCGTTTGTTATTAACATTTATATCAAACAAATTAGAAAATTCTTATTAGAAATAGAATTTTTTGAAAACTTAATGCATTTAACTCTCTGTTAAATATATTCGGAAACTCTGTTAAAATACTTAAAAAAAATTAACTTACTTCATGTCATTGCTACGTTAATCTCAAAAATATATAAAATTATTAAGAAAAATGTAATTAATAAATTAAATTAATAATTTTTCAATCAGCGTTTTAGAAATAATAAAATAATTTCTTCTCTGCGTAAGTTTTCTTTTAAAGTTTATGATAATTTTAAAACAGTTTTAAAATATATATTTCCATATAAATATTTAATAATATAAAATAATACAGTTCACCTAAAAATATATCTGAAAATACATTTAAATCCATGTAATTAGTGTTAATTCTGTGTAAAACCAATTCAGTAACTCTGCTAACCCAATTAAAAGTAAAATATTCAACTAAATTGAATATCACAATTTTCACCTGATTTCTCCCTCCTAAAAAATATCCATTATTTTATTAAAATGATACATTCATAAATGTTTTCTGAAATTAGACTCACTTTTGCTGACAATTTTCGAGTGTATCATGTATTGATGGTTTTGGTCAAACGGAAAAATTTGAATAGCATTTTCGTAAAATAATAAATTGTTTCTCGTTCTAGACCGGCTAATATAGTTCCCATTAAACCTAGTGTAAATGGAAACGTATATGCAGTCATCGGGAAGTCGGTAATTAACAAATTAAAAAAATTTTCCTTCATTATAGGCCGTAGTTTGAAATTAAGAGGTTAATTAGTGAACTTCCAAAATCCAAATCAAGCATTCAATATTTGTTTGGTTGGAGTGGAACCGGATATGTGAAATGTCTATTTCGTCACGTATCGAAATACTTCTTTTTTTTTTCATTGCATTTAAACGATGATATTTTTTTCCCTTTCTGTACGTATTTTTTATTAATAGCATACGATTTCTTTTTAAGGCATTTTTATTTATATTTAAAAAGGAATCATTAATAAAATAAAGTATTACAACTTTTCGAATAAAATGTCCAAAAACATTTTTTCATAAGCTTTTTATACTTTTTACTTTTTTGAAAATCATCAATTTACAATATTTATAACCTAAACATAGTTCATGATTTTTACATAGCTTGAATTGCAGGTTTTAATTTATTAGCGACATGGTTCAAGATAAAGCATTATAAATAAAACTTTGAAAAATGTAATTTATACAATTAAAAAAAAACATGAAAGTATATGGTCAAAAGTATTGAACATCACAGTATTTTTATTGTAATTTTAAAAGTAATAGATGGATACAAATGTCTCTTTACATACAGTTATGCATTTCTTTTCTTTTTTTTTATATTGCAGTTTTAATATTTATATTTAAAAAGAAATATTTAATAAAATAAAGTATTATAAATCATCAAGTAAAATGTCTGAAAATTTTTTTTCCATAAGCTTTTTATATTTTTTACTTTTTTGAAAGCCATCATTTTACAATATTATGCGTAAAACCTAAACATAGTTCATGATTTGTACATAGTTTGAATTGCAGGTTTTAATTTTATAGCGACACGGTTCAAGGGAAATCATTATAAATAAAGCTAATAAAATGTAACTTATGCAACTAAATGAACATGAAAATTTACGAAGTATATGGTCCATTATTGAACACCACCATTTTTTTTATTGTAATTTTAAAAGTAACAGATGGATACAAATGTTTCTTTGCATGCAGTCATGCATTTCTTTTTTTTTAATATTGCAGTTTTAAGTACTTTAAATTAACCTTTTTGATTATTCTGTTTGATTTAATTTTTTTTTAACTGAACTGTTTTTTTTCTGGAAGCTTTGTTGCTATGATAGGTATATTAAGAGATAATCATGAAAATTAGACTGTATTTCATGCAGAAATAGAAATCACGAATTCTATGTTCATCTGCGAAATTTATAAAGATAGATTTTTTTCATGTTATATATATATATATATATATATATATATATATATAACTTATGTAAGTTTATATTATTTTAACTTTTAAGATGCATTAATAAAAATAAAAAAAATCTTAATTTATCAGTGAAAAATAGATATATAACATAGGAAATGTGTTCGTTTTATACTGAACGCAATAATTGGACTATAGTAAATTATGAAATCCTTACAGATATAAATATTTCTTTGTGTACAGAATCTTCGAAAATAAGCATTTAAGAAATGATTAAAGTATTGGAGAATATGTCATGTCATCTTTCAACTGTTAAATTCCGCTGATATGGACAAATAAAGATTTGTGTTATATTTCGTTTTTTAAAGAATTGTCCTTTGGGAATATACTTTGTTCATTAAAATGAAATTCCTTTTTTAATAAAATATAGATTAATGATACGAATTGAATGTCTAAGTATAACGGCTATTCTTTGCATGAATCATGCATATTCAATAATTGCCATTGCTAAGATTTCTGTAATTAGTTCAGAGCAGTAATTTGGTGGAATTTGTAGATCCATCCAATTGTGCAGAATGTTTTTATGCACACTATTTTTATAGTGTATACGATAAAATCCAGAACTGAATATAAATTTCAAATGTGACACGAAAGACAAATTTAAGAATTTGCATTGAAATTTACAAGTTGCTTTGAAATATCACAGGGCAGCCCTGTATTTTTTATTCGCGTACATTAAACTATGTCGGATGACGCTAACTACTAATAAGATATTTCGAAGTCGCAAAGATATTTTTAAAATCCGTAATAGAATGTCTTATATTTTAGGTAGTACTTGGTAAATTATTAATTTCAATTAATTTCTTAACTATGCTGAATCTTGTATTCCAAAAACTTGGTGAAAGAAATATATTCTTAGAAAAGTAGAACTGCAAAATGTTAAAATTTACTGTAAATAAACTGACTGCCGTCTGTTTAACTCTTGTGTATCGTTTAATAGATGAAATCACCATATCCTATAAGAAGTTTTCTAGTAGTTATTATTATTTTTCATGACATTTATATTGAAATACAGAAATGGTCGTATTTTACTTTTTCTCAATAAATTAACAAAGAAAAAATATGTTGATGAATCACCAATGCTGTGAAAGTAGCAATAATATTAGGAATTGCAAGACTAGCTTAGATTAGGAAGCTTTACATCTATTCACTTCGAAATTTGTAAAATTTATACTAATTAAAATATTATAAATTTTGATTTTTGTTTTTTGTATTGCAGTAGCTTTTAGAAAATTAAGTACACAATGATACAGGTAAGAGACTGTTATACCTTGAATATTTCATAGAGATAAGCTAAATAGTCTCAAATTAATTTTTATCACACTAAAATATGTAGTAGTTCAAATATTCGACCAGTATTTGTTTTTAGTGCATTTAGAAAAGATTATTTCATCTTGGAAAAGCCAAAATTGCATTTTTAGAATCCCATTTTAAAAAGTTCTTAATTTTCTACGAAAAGTGTTTAATAACATATATTATTTGATGTTATATAATATTTTGTTAATATATAATTTTATTAATATATAATAATATATTATTTTATGTTATATATAAATAATATATATTATTTATTAAATGAAAAAGATTTAAAAAAATCTTTTTCATTTAATGCTATAAAGTCTAATAACACAAAAAATAATTCTTATTTCATTTTAAGAATAAAATATTCAGTTGTTTTTAACATCATTACGCCTTATGCGGATATTATTATACATAAAGTGTTACTAAATTCCATTAATAACTATATTTACTTTTGTTGTTGTTATATATTAGAATTTTTCTGTATTTAACAACATAATTTCCCCAAGGATTTTATGGCACATAATTACATTATTTTATATGAATATAACTTTATCAATCTACCTATATCAGGTAGTTTCAGAATATTTTTGTTTAAAAGGGCAAACTGTATCCAATTACAAGTTAAAAGGCATGTGTGATTTGGGAAAAGCAAAGAGAATTTGAAATGCGTGGCGTAGAATTTTAAAGAAAAAATGCAAATAAAATATACCGCCATGTTACTGATACACATTCTTGGAACAGAAGACTGATACGCAAATAATATGTGGGTAAAAGAAACTTAGTGAAAATTTCTTTGGTATTTTGTTCTGAAATAAAAGAAAAAGTTTATGTATGCGCATTTTGAATATATAGTGGTCAATAAAAAAAAAACTTACGCAGACAGGAATTGTTGGTTTATTAATAAAGTAAATTAATAGGTATGTAGAAAGTGGATATTGAAATACGCAGTTTTCACTAAACAATGAATTTTCTTCATTTATTTCAACTTTTATTACGTTATTTACATACAAAATTAACTTTTCCTTCTTTAGATGTTTTAGCTGCAACTGTTTCCGGAGGAATAGCAAATTCCAGTTATTCTTTGAACAATTCGCATGAAAAAAAAATATATAAATAAAACAGAGAAAGAAGGAAACAGAAATAGAAAAATGGGTTGTTTTTCCAAAATATCTATAATTTAACCAAAATTTCTGTAGTACCATAAATAATTATTAAAGTTATAAATGGCAAATTTGTTTGAATTATATGAGGACGTGTGTTTCAAAACTCGCCTTATCCAAAAAATCAAATTCGAGGAAACCTATAAAAACCTCTGACTGCTTCCATTGGTTTTCATTGTAAACCAAGATTTTAGAATTACAGAAATACATGGTAAAACTAGTTTTCTATTTATTGGTGTTTTTTTCCGTGAATATTTATCAATAGAATAGATTGATAGAAAAACACGATTTTTTAAATTTTGGATAAAGTGAGTTTTGAAACCCACTTCATCATATTTACATAGGAATACTAAGTGAAAAAATTAAAAGAATTAGGTTTCTTTAATAAGATAAACTTTAATAAGTTAAAATCTTAAAAATTTTAGTGTCATAGGTAAAAGAATATTGCATGGAACATTTTTAGTTGAAGAAAGTAATCTAAAAGTGTGGCAGTATCTAGCTACTGTTATAAAGGGAATCTAAATTGTGAGCATGTTGTCCGACACCTAAACACCTTGTGCATTAAAAGGACTCTATCTATCGTTTCTCTGACTTTCGTAAGTATGATTGTGCTTCTTTGAATTTGGCTTTCATGATTATTTTTGTACGGTTATATGCAAATTAGCATACTGTGGTCGGCTAACGAAATATAAATACGAGTACGGAAGTTTAAACGGACGGATCAGCCAAATATCGACTATGTGGACTAGATAGGCAGCTTTCAAACATTTCATGTGCAGACACCATGCCATTTTGTTTCAAATTTTGTGATTGAGATGGCTTAAGAGAAGCGAGTTAGGTTCCCGAAGCCAAGCAGTCTGCTTTTATTAAAGTGTTCTCCCACGCATTTGAATAAAGTGCATTTTGGGATCCACAGTTAACCATTTAGTTAGTGTCAATTAGTATATTGTGAAGTTCTATTGATTGTAGTATTTTCAGCGATAGTGGTCTTCAACTTAGCGGTTGGCGTTGGACACACTTGTGAGCCGCCATTTTTCCCGGTGTAAGTTGAATTTTTAAGATTAGCAAGTTTGTATTTAACTCCTATTAGAGTGTGCTGAGGCTGAATAGATTAACGTATTTATATTTCATTCAACATTACTTATTAGTTTAAAATAAATATGTGGCTTTTAACTTAAATCCACGTCCTGCCGACTTTCTTGAGTGACGGCCCAGAGGTACATGTTACAAAATTTACCTTTTTTCTTCTTATGCTCCTGGTATAAACGAGTACTTGTGTCTTACTTTTCATATAAAATATGATTTTACTCCGAGAATGGAAATGAAAGATTCTTTTTTATAGTTGCTATTCTTCCAAAAATCTTTTAACAAATACATTTTATATTTTAAATCTTTTTCCTTTAACTTTAAAGGTCTTTTCTCTTTAAAGTTAAATAAAGAATATTTAAAATATAAAATGTGTTTGTTAAAAGGTTTTCTGTTAATTCGGATAATGCGATTAATTTATTTTAAATATTCAAATTTCAAGAATACCAATTTTTAGGATGAAATATTATTACCGATAGAAACAATACGACTAAATTTTTATGACGAAATTCACATTTACAGAGTTAGACTCAGCACTTTTATATGTGAAGCTTTATAAAAAGGCAAAGTTAAAATATGAAATTATGTAAAATAAAAAATTGATAGTAGTCGAATACAATAAATAATAGTCACTGTGTAATCAGTGACCTTCATAGTGATTTTAAAAAATCAGAAAACTGATAACTATGCATTATATATAAAGTGCAAATATAAACATTAAACATTTTAACAGTTTTTCAACGTATTGATAATATGCTTGAATTACAAACAAATTTAAGTGAAATTCTTTCCCGTGGTTATGATTGCATATTTTATATGAATAACACTTTAAAGGTCTGTATGCTTCAAGTATTATTATTATTTTTTTAAACTTTATCTAGTTAGAAGTTTAAAGAATATTCTGCCTATGAAAAGCATTAAATAGACTTTTTAAACACGCAGAATATAAAGAACGTCAAGTTATTGGTACGCTTGTATTCAACAGAAGCTGAATACACAAAGAAAGAACACTTTATACAGATTTCATCTGTATTTTGTTCAAAAATAGAGGAATGTTGACATACTCCTTTTGGTTGTTTACTTCAAAGAGAGCACAACACAAAACACTTAACAAAAACACTATAATTTATTTAAAACGATAAATAACGTGATTGGCAGTTTGATGCTTTATGATAGGTCTATTTTAAATACAGTGATATATCGGTTTTCGTCGATAATTCGTTCGAAAACAATCGGCCAAAACCGAAACCGACGAAAACCGAGCCAATTATTTCCATATAAATCTATGTAAATCCAATTAATTAGTTCTAAACACTCCAAAATACTTATAAAAACATTTTATAGAGAATAAATAAAGCGTTCAATAATAAATCAATAAGAAATCAATATGGCGTTCTTGGCGTATGGTATCAAGGGTGCACATACCTTTTTGGTCTTTTGGCAGTAGGAATAGCTTCAAAATCAGAAAACCTATGTCGCTCAATGGAACTTACAGTGGGGGGCGATATCCCATACATGCGACCAATTTCAGCAATCTTAATGCCGCTCTCGTATTTTTGAATAATTTCCTTCTCCAACTCGTTCGTGTTACGGGCTTTCCTCTATGAAGGACTGCTGGTACTTGGAACTTTCTTTGGTCTCATGATCATGGTCCCTCGCAATCAATAAAAAAGTACAAAAATACTCTGGAAGTAAATGAAATTGTTTGCTTAGACGCGCGAGGTGATGCACACACGACGAGAAACAACGCCATACGCAAACTGAACAGGAGAACGTGTGGGTCGTCCTCTTTGTTTACAGAAAATGCAGCGAGATCACCTGTGTACGCCGACGAAAACCGAGATAAATTTTTCACGGAAAAAATTTGACGGAACCGAAACCGACGATAACCGAAGTCAACAAAAACTGATGTATTACTGTATAGGCAATCAAAATGAAGTCCAATTTTAAACTCTGAGAGGGGGGGGGAATTTTCTTTCCCAAAAGATTTATTAAAATTAAAGCATTTAACTCGAACCAAAGTGGCACTACTTTCCGTTCCGTGAGAACGTAAGGAAGTCACTTTAATTCACTATCAAATATCACTATATTCTAATCATCAAATATCACTAATAATCATCAAATATCATAATTCAAATATTACTATATTTTTTATACGAAACTCACAGCCACAGATTCTATCCGAAAGAACTAGATGAAAAACTTCGCTCGCATTCAAAACGTGGAGAACTCGACGCTCAAATCCTGATCTAAAGTACCTTAACATCGGGATGCGATCAAAACCAACGAATCCAACTCCTACAACACTATATATCGCAACTACACAGCTGCAGATTCCCAATTATCATATAATTATAATAAATTACCGTAACAATCAAATTCTTGGTGATTCTGATTCCTGGTGAACTCGACGCTCAAATCCTGATCTAAAGTACCTTAACAGCAGGACATGTTCCAAATCCATCTAATGCAACACCTACCGCACTATATATAGCAACTACACAGCCATAGATACCTAATTACTATATCATTGCAAGAAATTACCTTGACAATCAGATTCCTGGAGATTCAGATGTACCTTTCGAAACTTAAAGAAATGAATGAATATGTTTCATTCACGCACAAATGTTAGAATTCGGGACAACGCGATCACACGCAAAATCTGAAAACTCACTCGACCACTAGAATACCTTTAGAAAAAAGTAGCTAGACACTATGCTACAGACTATGTACAATTTTCTTATTTTGTGAAAATGTAAATTTATAAATATATATAAATGTAATAATGTGAGCATAGTTTTCAGGTTCAAATGTTAACACTCTTCCCCTTTTCTGGGAAAAACACCATAAGGACTCCGGAGCATCTTAACAGTTGGAAGATCTGCTATTGTGAAATTGACATTTAATTTCAACATGTTCTTCTTCCGTTTGAAGAAATTTCGTTCTTGGCGAACTTTTGTATTGATTTTTCCATACATTTATCAGCAAAATAACTTCATTTCAGTTTCTGAAATTTCACAATAGTTTAATTTTAAACAATGTATAAAATAACGGTTTGTTTCTTAAGTAATATTAAATTATATTTTTTAATTATCTTTCACGAAAAATTTCAAATATTGTGAAAAACAAAATTGTATAAGAAGATTAAATTGCTGCTATGTTGAAAGTTATCTTTGCTAAGCTGTTTGTTTTGTTTTTCTGGCGTAGCATTTAAACAACTCATATAAAAATAAGCTGTTTTTTTAATTGTAAAATAGTATTTTAAATCTGAAATCTATTAAGAATCAAATTTTTACTTTCTGTATAAAATCAAATGAAGATTTTTAAACAATGTGTAGGATTTTTATTCTATAAGATTATATGTATGAAAAATTAAAGGTGTGTGTTTACAGCTGAAATGAAATAGCTGCAACAGTCTAACAAGGGGACCGCCAAACATGATGAGCACAGATTTTGATGATTTTAAAGTATGTTGTAGACCCCTTAACTATTCATATCAAAGGTTTCCTTCTAATGGGCTTTAGTTTTCGAGAAATTTCGGGTTAAAGTTCCGCAGGTGTTTCAAAAACCCATTAGTTTGACTGTCTGAGCAAAGTCTCTGTGTCGCAATTCGAGATTTGCAGGTGAGGTTTCAGTCCTCTCATGTGCCTTTTATCTTTTTTATATTAATTCTATATATTTGACGCATTACAAGTTTTATGCAGAATTGTGAATGCTGCATCTTTGAACTTTTTGATATTTTCCTAATAAATTCCATTTACATTTTCGAATTTTTCGTGAAAAGCTAGAATGTTTTTTTTTCGCAATTTTGAAACTAATATTTTTATTCATGAAATTCCAAATTAATTTTTATCTAAATTTTGTTTAAAATTTATTATTATTTACTTTTTATATTTTAATAACCGTTCTGAAATAATACTTTTTTTTTAACTTTATGGAATTTTAAATGAAAATTTATCATTTTTTTTTTTATAACTTATAGAAAATATTTTTTATCTCAAATCTTCTAAACGTATGCATGATTAGGTAATTTCAATAGCATATCTTGAAAGGAGTAATAAAATATTAAAGCAGTAACGCTTATATGGAAGTTTTAACCAGTTATATATATATTTTATTTTATCTAAGTAGATTTAACCGTAAAGTTCAAACTCAGCGTCTTTTTTTTTTATTTACACAAATAAAAAATAACATATTACAATTATTATTATTATTATTTTCATTTTCAAAAAGTCGGTGCCAAACAAAAAAATTCAACTAGAAATGAAAAATCGTCTGTAAATTACAATACGTATAAAAAATATCTGGAAAAAGAAATCTTCCGCAATAACTTTTGCGGTAATTTCAGAATAAGTAAAATGTTCTTTTTAATCATTTCGTTTAGCTTCCTATGCAGAGAATTACCACGTTTGAAGTAATTTATTTTTCAACTTTTAATGCATTTTTTTAATATATTTATCAAAATTTAAGTATTTAAAGGATATATAGTATGTTAATTTATCCATTCTTCCACTATTGTTAAAAGAATTTTCGTATATAAATTATTTATTGGTGTTTTTTAATACGATATTTTGTTTTGAATATTTTTACGAAATGTATCACACAATTAATTCCATATTTAATAAACTAAAAATGTCGATGTCGGTGATGGTAAATTGTTTAGTATTTCACCAGTTAACATATTGCAATATATTTAGAACAAATCAAATTTTAAAAGAATATATTATTTTGATAATTTTTTCTTAATCATATAATTTTTTTAAAATAGAAACTTCAAATAAAAAAATATGCATTATCTCATAAATATGATAAATAAATAAATAAATAAATATTCATGTAAACAATAATATAAACAATAATTGTTTTAAAAAGACGACATATCATGAAGTTTGGATTTTCGTAGACAGAAATATTAGATTAAAAATTGCACAAAAATATAAATTTTCACGAAAAATTTCGAAAATGTAAATGGAATTTATTAGGAAAATATCAAAAAGTTCAAAGATACAGAATTCATAATTCTGAATAAAACTTGTAACGCGTCAAATATATAGAATTAATTAAAAAAAGATAAAAGGCACATGAGAGGACAGAACCCTCGCCTGAAAATCTCGAATTGCGAACGCCAGCTCTGCTCCAAAGAGACCTTGCTCAGACGGCCAAACTAATTGGTTTTTGAAACACATACGGAACTTTAACCCGAAATTTCTGGAAAACTAAAGACCATTTGAAGGAAACCTTTGACCTGAATAGTTAGGGGTATGAACCCTACAACATACATTAAAATCATCAAAATCTGTGCGCATCATGTTTGGCGGTCCCACCCTTGTAAGTAACTTCGAAAATTTTAACACAAAAGAGGGTTTTAATTCCAAAATTTAACAAATAAAATTTAGAGGTATAAAGTTTTAGTATATGTGTCAAACTCTCGCTATATATATATATATATATATATATATATATATATATATATATATAAATGGATTTTCAGTTTGAACACTTCACTTCATCAAATGAACTGACACTCTAATGCTATTATCCATGATTTAAATGCGTGAACTGTAAATACTTTGGATCGCGAGTTTTGGCAAAGAGCCAGTCTTCTAATTTTTGTTACGAAGCAAGATATAAAATGAATATAGCCGATAAAGGCGCTATTAGGCCTAGTTGAATTATCGTAAGGTAAATTTATTGTATAGTTTTGACCAAAAGTGTATTACTTGAAATTAAAGTTCGTATTTTGTTGTTCATCGATTATTTGTCATATATTTTCTGTAAAGTGACTATTTACATATCATCATCTTACATTTTTGGGGGGTTCGGATGCCAAGATTATTAAAAGTAAAAGCCACTAGTAGTGAAATGGAAACCAAACGTAAAATGTTGTAAAATGCAAGAATCAAAAGTTGGGTTACGAATTAGCAAGGTGAAACCGTAATCGTATCACTTCAAGTACAATTTTTGAAAGATGGGAACTCTAAATAAAGCTAAGAGAATTGATCTAATAAACCTCTACGAAGAATGCGGAATTAACCAGAATTGCACCAGAAAAACTGACAGTACCGTGGTTACTCTTTTGCATGGCGGTGCTGCGATCATGTTCAGGTTCCACATGGTCATTGTGCTAGAGGACACAATCCAGGCTGTGCACAACGTGCCTAACTGCGGAATGTAATGCATCAGAAATGATGTTTCATACATGTTATAATATGCAGTAAAGTAATTGAGGTTTGTTACACCTCCACAGTACACAATATTACACATTACATTTGACACTCAAAAGCGCCATCTGTTGGCGATTATTGCAATTATTTTTTTTATTGTTCCATTCTTCTTCCCCCTTCTCGAATAGTAAGTGTACTGATTTTGGTTGTATTCCTGTTATTCCTTCAAGCTACAGACAGCTCCAAATAGGGATACTTATTTTATAACCACCCGGTATATCAGGCATAGGTGAAAAAGAAATTAAGCCAACAGGTTTTTTCTGGCATAAAGTCTACGTGGATGACACAGAAATCAAGGATAAATTTTACGTGGTACAAGAGACGGACTGCGATGTAATAATAGGTAGAAAAGCAGTAGAAGGCATGACGTTAAAAGTAACGGAAGATGGTGTTAGAATAATAAGCGGCAACAGAGTACGAGTAGGATACATTAAAATTAACGAAGTACCCACAAAAATTGATGAAGCAAGTATAAACAACGATAATCGAGGTTGGGAAGATATGGTTAAAATCGACTGCGTAAATGACGGGGTGAAATTGACTCATATTACAAATTTAGCAAACAGAATGAAAATAAGAAAATTAATAAAACCGTATAAGCCGAATAAAACAAAAGATACAGGATTATCCGATGAATGGAATATTGACTATCCATCTCCAGAAGAAAATTATGAAAGTAGTAGTCCTGCACATGGTAGAAAGACTATGTGAAAGATCGGAATAGGAATTTCGATCATAAGGGAAAGAACAGAAATTTTAATAGACCATTTAAATTTAGTTGAAATTAAAGTTCGTTAAAGTAAAGTTAAAGTAAAGTTAAAGTAAAGTAAAGTAAAGTAAAGTAAAGTAAAAGTTAAAGTAAAGTTAAAGTAAATTTAGTTGATTTAGTTGAAATTAAAGTTCGTATTTTGTTGTTCATCGATTATTTGTCATATATTTCCAGTAAAGTGACTATTTACATATCATCTTCTTACATATATATATATATATATATATATATATATATATTAATATATATAAAAAAGAAACATACTTTTAAACAGAATTTTTATTTTTTGAATGGAATCAAGTACATTTTAAACGATTATCCCCATAGAGGTAAGACACATTTAATAACATGCATTTCCTGCTTTGAAGTATGTTTCTTCGATTTATAAAAGCGGAAGGGTGGTTTATATTTATAAATATTAGTTGGTCTTACAATAAAGATTATAAAACTACTTTTGAATTTTTAAAGAAAAGGAACAATTAGTTTAGAATAGACAAATGTTTTATGAAATATTTCATATTTGCTAAAACGGATATGGTAGAAATTCATTATGTGTTTTAATTTTCGGAAAACTTTTGCTTGGAAAATCTATATTGCGGTAAATGAAGATTTAAAAATTTTATTTCGCATAAACATCTTGTTCAGCTATTCTTTTAAAAATACAACTACGTATTCATTAATATAGTATGTAATATTTAAAAAATTATTTGTGTCTGGTTTTGTATATTTATTCTGAAAGAAAAAATAACTTAATCGAACTCATTTTTTTAAATGTCAATCTAATTAATAATCAGCTGGATGAATTTTGCTTAGCAAATAGAAGTTATTTTTTAGCTTTTATTAAAAGTTTATATTTAACAAATAAAAAAATCTCCATGTTAAGAGTGATTTATCAGCGGCGATGTAGAAAAAATCAATGAAATACATGTCAATGAAGAAAAAGGAAGTTTATGTTTGTATATAACCAAACCATTGTCTTCAAATTTGTTTTAAATAATTAATTAATATTTGTCACTACATAAATTGACTCAAATAAGAAAGCTACTTGGTAGAATTGACAGGCCTAAATGACTGAAAAAATTTAGTTGCAAGGATATAATATGATACTGACGATAATGACAAAGTTTTAAACAATATTTCTAACAAAATAACATCATTGAAAATAATTTAAAATATTACGAATATTAAAAAAGAATGTTTTGGATTAATGGCATAAATAATTGTTCAATTTGAAATTATAACATTATATCTAATGTCAACATCCCTTTTTCTATGAACATAACATACGCACAATGATGAATGAGATATAATATGGAACGTTTTTTTAACAGGCTTTTGACATAGTAGACTCACGTTTAGTTAAAACACGTTGTTTCATTAAAAATGACTATCAATTAAAAATTAACGAATAAAATTATTAATAAATAATCTTAAAGATTACAGTGTAAAAACTTCACGCCACACAGCAGAGTATTTGATGCAAAATCCTAGCCAAAAAGGGAGAAACTAAAATTTGTTCAACAATTGTAAAAAACATATTTTATAATAGCTGACTAACTGGTGTTTCGATCTATGTCTATTACAGGAGTAGGGATCACATCTGGCGGCTCCTAGCTTCAGTTGCTTGAAGTTTCTTTGTGAGAAGATGTGCTTTTTTGCTATGTTTCAGCTTTGTTATTGTGTTTAAACGTATACATTGACATGTGCAATTAAATAATTTTGCTTTTGATAGAATAAAAAATAATAAAAATTGAACTTGGGTTATTTTTAAGCCTTTTAAATCTAATTTATTGAAATACATTTATTGAAATATATTTATTGAAATATATTTATTGGAATATATTTATTGAAATATACTTATTGAAATATATTATCTAATATACTCAAAGCTTTTTAAAGCTGTGTCGGCATTTGTCGAACCATTCTTGAATTATAATCGTATTGGTTATAAGTTTGACGGTAATTTTTTTTTTTTTTTCGTATATTGTTGCCATTTTTAGATATTAATGTTTTTTTTTTCAGAGGAGTTCAAATCTATTAAAGATACTCAAAAACCTGCATATCTATACTATAGATTATCAACTTTGCTAAATACTAAATGCAAGTAATATATACAGGGTGACTTTTAATTAACATACAACTTTAAACTGAAATAACTTCTCAGAGCCTCACTAGATGGCGGCACGAATGCGTGCAGTGAGAGAGGGCATAAAATGTATTTGTTTAGTGTCAGTTCCATGCAATTTTGAAAATGTCTCACAAAGCGTGATATTCAACTGAACACTTTATTTTTATTGTTAAAAATTGGTATTTATGTGCTGAAAGTGCAACATTATTTCTACGGAAGTGGTCTTCAACATTCAAAAACCGACTTAAGACTTTTAGAACAATCCTAAGAGATCTGATAAGAAAATTGGTCACCTTATTCACCAGATATGAATCCATCCTATTTCTATCTTTAGGGTCGTATGAAAGATTTGGTTTACAAGAAGCCGACATACCTTATTAGCCTCAAAAGTTCAATAACTGACTCTTTTTCAATCATAAAAAAAGAAACGCTCGATTCCGTTACTGACAACGTTGTGACTAAATTGCGCTATTGTATCACCTCTGAAGGGTTTCACTTTAAAAACCTTATCCATTAACCCTCGGACTGATTATCCCGCAATTTCCACGGGCAAGACATTTGTAAAAAAATATGTAATTTACAAATTTTGAAGCAATTTTGTATTAAAAATTCCACAGTCAAAGGTTGAAGATGAAACTGATAAATTTATTAAATTTTCATATACAGGTTGATTTGAAATATGTAATAGTATAGGAGATAAATGTCGATTACATATTGGTTGAAAGGATTTTGAAAAATAAATTGAGCAGTCAGAGGGTTAAATTCCTTTTCCAATTTCTTTTGAATAAAAAAATGTTTCTAGTGCCATTTGCAATGACTCGAGAGTTATTTCAGTTTAAAGTTGTAGGTTAATTAAAAGTCACCCTGTATTTTATATACATTGGTATATATAAATAGATAATTTATGCTTAGTAAAATTAACCACATTTAATTAAACATTACTGATAAATAAAACAAATCTATTAACAATTAATTCCTTCTTATAAACAGTAAACAATTAAGTAAACGTTGTATTATATATTTATTTTTTAAATAAATGCATACATTTAAATATGTATAACATTATCTAAGTGCATTTATTAATAGTAAGTCAACAGCAGTGGTTTTAACTTTAAATCACATGGAAAATAATTTTACCCTGGTTTTGCCTCAAATACGCCATGTGCGCCGGTCCACTAGTAGTAATCACAATTATTTATCCTAAAAATTTATCAAAGAAAGGAGATATTAAATCTGAAAAGATGCACTTCTAGTCAGAGTACTGACAATTGGCAAACACATATTGCATAACATTAAACGTTCGCACATTTCTGTTAAAAATAAATAATTGTTTAATTAATTTCGTCAATGAAAAGGCGCAGCATCCAGCAAACGTATTACAATTTAATAGCATCGATTATTTCCTATGATCATTTGTAATGCTTAACAATAGTTATAATAGATAGTGCCACCGACAACTTATGTATTTAAAAACATTCTTTTCTTCTCAGCTACAGAAAATCAAATAGATTTTTTCAGGTAATATGCTTCAACATTTTAGTGTTTTTAAATATATGCATTCCTTTTTAAAGCTCTTATTATTTTTTAAGACTAACACAACTAACATTAGAAATAATTAGCTCCTTTTTTATATCTAAAGCACAAAGAGAAAAATGTTAAATCCTATCTTTAAAGCAATATGTTCAAAGATAATGTATGTACCGATTTAAAAAAAATAGATCTTCAACAGTAGGAAGACATATGAATTTTATTGAATTTATTTGAATATTACATTAGCTATCTATTTGCGTAATGTAGTCTGAGAATATTTTGATTTAAAAGGAAAACTATATCTTGTTACAAGTTTAAGAAATATTCAACCTGCAAAATGCAAAGAGAATTTAGAATGGAATGCGTTGAAATTTAAACAAAAAAGGAAGAAAAAAGAAGACTGCTATGTTATTGATACACTTTGTTTAAGCAGAAGATGGGTATGCAATGGATGAATGGATAAAAAACACTTTGTAAAACTCCAGTCGCTATTTTATTTCGAAAGAAAAAAGTAATGTATGCGCTATCTTCATATTTAGTTCTGAATAAAAATATAACTTTACGCACAGATAAAATGTAGAGGGGCAAAACAAATGCAAAAAGATTGATATTGCCAAATGTGGGGAAATATTTATTTTATATGAAATATTTCTACATGAAATGTGCATTGCTTTAATTTTCTAATATGGTCATTTAAAGTGTAGCTTATGTAATTCATTGGGAATCATTAGTTTTTTGGAGTCGGTAGTATTTAATTGATAAAATCATACACGTCAATAATTATGATTAAAGTTTGAATATAAATGTATTGGTAACAAAGATATTTAGTTTATTTTTTAGAAACCGACCAATTGCAATCACTTCAGTTATATATATATACACACAAGGTGATTATATTAAAAAAAAAACTATCCCGATATAAGAGCTCCTAGCGATCTTACCGTTCATGAATGAAACCGTTCATGAAGAAACTGAATGAAAATTTGGTTTAAAGTATTCTGAGGTATGCGCTCAAGAATCATAAGAAACAGAACAGTTAAACTGTAACAGTTACAGTTAAAAGGACAAAATTTCAAAATTTCAAATGCGACACCTACTTTTTTTTATTGAAATATGATCTTCATAGTGACAAACCATACAAAACGTTGGAACGGTACTTGGAACACGAAAATCGCCGTCACTAGACAGACTAAGAAGAAAAGATAAAACAACTATGGTGATCACGAGAGCACGAATTTCTTTTTTAATGATGTCACATTTCACACTATTTCTTTGAGTATGATCCCAGCCTACTGGTTCTCCCTCAAAACGAAACGAAAGACCAAGGTTCGCAGATTTCTTAGTTCGGCGTAATGAGCCGTCATGACTGACGCCGTCGCACTAAGTGAAAGAAAAGGCACAGTGATATGCATGCCGCGTATCTTGCATTCTTGCACTCTGAATAACACACCGCCAATAGATAAAGATCGTGGAGAAATTGTAAAGATTTATTACTTGAACGGACAAAATGCCGCGGAGGCATTGTGTGTCTACCGCAGAAATCATGGGCTACTCCGACGGCCATGTACTGTAAAAGCTGTACGGGAATTGAAAAGCAAATTTGAAGAAACTGGTTGCACTTGCCATCGATCTCGTCCTGGACGACCTTCCGTTCTTGTCTAGGCTGTTGTAGAAGTCTATGAGACGATAAGCGACGTTCGTCTTGCAAGTGCACGCGGTTTTTCACACGTTCTGTAGTTGCCGAATTCTACGGTCTGGAAGACTCTGCACTCTGTTCTCCACATGTTTCCGTATCGGTTCCAGCGTGTCCAGACATTGCAAGAGTGTGATAAGCGACAATGGCTAGATTTTGCGAATGAAGTATTCACCTGGTATGACGAGGATGACAGCCTTTACGCATTTTGTGGATGGATGAGGCACATTTATTGTTGACTGGTGTACTGGTACACTGGTTGACTGGCATTTGAACTGCGTGCACTGGGCAGGTTCATGCCGGGCAGGGTGGCCTACCATTTGGCTTAAGCTCTACTAGCCCCGCACGGCGTACACTGGGCAGACAATAATCCCCATGATGTGGTTGTACTTCCGTTTGACGAAGAAAATGTGACTGTGGTGCGGTATAACAATCATTTTTATCATCAGCCCTTACATTTTTGAAGAGGTTATATCAGGTCTACAAACGTGTACGGTAAGGAGTACTCGCTATCTAGAAATGTTTACTGATTACGTAATTCCCAATTTGAAACAGCGAAAGTTTCTATCTGAAGTTGTGTGGATGCAAGATTGCGTTCTCCGATATGTGGGGTCTTCTACAAAACGTTTCTTAACTAAACAGTTTGGTAACAGTGTTATCTCCTACCATTTCACATTTCCGTGGCCTTCAAGGTCCCCTGATATCAACCAATGAATTTCTGGCTGTGAGGATACCTGAAATCTAAAGTGTATGCATTTAGTCCACGAACTACATCTGATTTTAAAGATGTCATCAGACGGCAGATTTAACAGATTTCTCTTGTAATGGTATGGGCATCAGTGCTATCCAGTGTCTGCCGCATGGAAAGTTTCATCGTGTGTCGAAGGAGCTCACGTAAAAAAATTGTGAAACACAATAAAATAGTTTGTTTTCGGTTGGTTCTTTGTCCTTATTGGTTGTTTTCACTTATCTTCTTAGTCTGTCTAGCGCCGGCGATTTTAGTCCTTCAGGTACCGTTCCAACGCTTATTATGGTTTTTGTCTATGAATATCACATTCCAATAAAAAATAGTTATTGCCATTTAAAATTTTCGAAATTTTGTCATTGTAGCCGTAACTGCTAGAGCTTAACCGTTGTTTATCATATCATCCTTGAGCGTATTACTCAAGATACTTTGAACCAAAATTTCATTCAGTTTCTGTGAACGGTATGATAGCTAGGGGCTCATATATCGGTATATTTTTTATAATCACCCTGTATATATAGTCTGTCTCAAATTTTTGGCACCAAAAGGAAATGTCGTTTAATAGATAACAATACAACATTAAACAAAAACATATTATTTACAATAAAATTCTGTATAATTATTCAAATGAATCATATCAAAAGGAATAAATGGATTAATTATCATCATTTTGATAAAAATACGTCATACACGTCTGTAACAATATACTCTGCAAAAGTTTATCATAATGTAACAAAATATATCATTTAACTCTTTTATGTGATGCTATATATTAATAGTATTTACTTCTATTCGGATAACTTCAAATAATCATGTTTACATTGAATCAATTAGTTTTTGAGAAATATTTGGTGGCAGATAATACATTCTTTTCAATGACCATTCTAGTTCTTTAGTAAGGTTATATTGCTTTTGATTCTGGAGTTCTTCACGGGATAATATACGCCAAATATTCTCAATAAGGTTTAAGTACGGGCTTAAAGCTACCCAATCTAAACCGTTAACATTTCAGTCGGTAAACCACTGTTTTCGTTTTCTGTGAGTTGTAGATTTAAGCATTGTTGTCTGTAATCTCCACTCAGGACTTCCTAAGATGTCCTCAAATACATATAGATGTTGTTCTAGTGTCTCTCGATACTGTTGAATTTTGTTTCTCATGCAGAAATGTCAGACAGGTTTGGCCAATAAAACCAATCACCGCCCAAATCATCAAGACTTACTGCAATGTCGTCAACTGAAGAAATTATGTGGTTGTTCCTTTGGTCATGCCAGTAACAATTACAGCCATCAGAACCATCTAGATAATACGCTGAGACATTGTCCCCGTTCGACATTTATGTCCATACCCAATCCATTCTGGTCTGTTTTTGGTGTGATTGTAAGATATATTTAAAAAAACTCTTCTTGCAGTTTCTTACATGTCGGTGTATGCAGTACGGCTGGAGACACTGGCTAGGAGATTATTTTTAATTAGCTTATGAACATATTTTGCTTTGACACCAGTCTTCCAACTTTTCGAACAATCTGAATACTTATTACACGCGGCCGCCCGATCGAAATTTTGCTATTTCTAACAAATATTCTATATGTCCCTCACTTTGAACAACTTAATATTTTAGATATTTCAATAAAGGGGTTATTTTTCGATTTCAACATAAATATCTTTTAAATTCCCTCCTTTGTGAAAACAGTACCTTTCGACATCTTAAATAACCACCTGAATTTGAAGATTTAGAGTAATACTGCTCAGGTAAAATAATTTGTTGATCGGAACGGTTGGTTTGTTGAAACGAATGCAGCATTTGTTATTTACATAATCTCCCTAAATTTTGGAGACAATGGTTGTTTAACAAAAATATAAAAAGACGTAATTTTTAAGTCAATAATGCGGGTGAAGTCATTATAATACCTCTACTTTATTTGACTTCAATAATATTTTGAATATTTATTGTGAAATCTTACCATATATTTTTCCTTCCAAATTTATGATCACACTAGTTCATCCCTCCGGGGTTACCCGGAAACGAGTAACTTTCTTCTGCGCTTTCGATAAATGTAGACATTTTCGGCGCACATTCTGTTCTAAACAAACCTCTTTCCGAGCGAAACTCCGGCACTCGTCCCCGCTGCCTACGGCATTGTATAGCACTCGTGCTACGCACGCTCTGCAATATCGTTCGGTTTCAATTTCCACTGCTGTGGGTCATGAAATAATCTTACTTAGTTATCTAAACGTTAATAAATTCATGTTAAGTTAAATGAACCAATTCCCGTTGCAGAAGATTCCAAACATTTTTAGAACACTTTTGTCTAAACATGAAATTGTCCTGGGTCGACCGCTTTCAACCAACATATCTACCACACGAATGCAAAATAAATGCAACATTTGTCATTATGATAGCGCAAGAAATACTGAGCCAAATCGAACATAAATGGGACAATATATTGAGCTTTCAGGCATATTGGATGAGTTTGTTTATGTAGCTTTTCTACTTCGTTTAGGGACACATAAAAATAAAAAAATAAACTTGCAAAATTTGTCATGACAAAAACGTCCGAAATACTAAATCAAATCGAATCTAATCGGGACAGTATATTGAGCTGGCAAATATCTTCGATAAGTTCGTGAATCAAATATGTAGCTTCTATTGTTCGTTTACAGGTACACACAAAAGTTGTCGATGGCAATCATTTAATGGTTTGGGTTCGAACCTCGTGTGATAGTAGGAAGTATATTACAGCATGTGAACGATTTTTGAACTATGATTTAAAAACATTTAAAAAAAAATTATAACATTCTCGTATCTATTCAATTACATTTTGTATGCAAAATTAAAAAAAAATCCTGCAACTTAGCTTTTTCACAAAAATAGTGATCTTAGGAGGAATTAAAACAATTTCTTTAATTTGTATTAAATCTGATGTATGTGCCTTAAAATATAAATAAAAACAACCAACTAATAACCAACCTTTTCCAACTAATCCATACGTTTTTTATAATTGCAATATAAATTGTTTGCTTCACATTCATTTTTATCCAGCCTGCATGTCTAGTAGTTAGCGCGTTGGCTACTCGATAAAGCTAGAGCGCCTGTTTCTAATCAGGTCGAAAGAGGGTCTGGTTCAGATTACACAAGCTATACTCGTTCAAAATTAGCTTTGAGTTCAAATATCATAACCCATGACCAAAATTACCCACTAATCGAAATTTCTCGAACATGTGACCAAGCCCAGTAGTCGTCTTGTTCCCGAAAACTGTAGGACACTAAATTAAGTTCAAATCCTCTGAGCCGTTTTTTAAGATAAAAAAAAGACCCATAATGACCCAAGACCAAAATGACCCACTAATCAAATTTTCTCGAACATGTGACCTGGCCGAACAGTCGTCTCGTACCCCAAAACCAGTGGTTCCCAAACTTTTGAGCTCGCGGAGCCCTTTTGGGGAAGAATTTCTAAGACGGAGCCCCTTAACCCCACGGTACTCTATGGTTTACACATTATTGTTTTTTATGACTATGGAGCAGAGAAATTTCTGCTGGATAAGAGTAAGAACCAGTAGTTTCCAACATGGGGCCAAGGTTCTCAGTTTGGCTCTTTTCTTGATACAGAAATTCTGAATTCTTACTAGAAAGTCTGAAAATCAATTTTTTTATTATTCAACCCCTTAACAGTTTTATTTCATATTACTATAATTCGACACAATAAATTAAAAATTAATACTAAAAACCACTTTTTTGTATTAAAATATCTACCTTGTATAATCGAGATATATCCGCCAAATACAGCAAAAATTATAGTTAAAAATTTGTGGTTTCTGAAAGCGTTTAGTAACGAAGAAAACACTCGTCTTACCCGAACAAATTTCGAGCAATACTGTTAAGGGGTTAATGACATCAATTTTTAAAATAAAAAATATTCTTTTGGGATATCCAGTATGAACTTGGAATTAAACATCAAAATGGTAACTCTGTCTGGGTCATGCATTGCATTGGGGCTTACGTGAAACTATTATTATTTATGACGTAAATCACACACACACAGATAAAAAATTAAGTTGTACAGTTTTCGTTTACAAAGAGAGACCCTATAGACTACTCGTGATAAGAAAGGAAATGCGTCGCCCATGAGTAATTAGATAACACGCTTTCGCTAGTCCCACCCACCTGAAGTGAATCATGTTATTACGGATTCTTTTTTCGTTCTTCTTTACGTTTCTAGTACTTCTAAAAGCGTACAACTAAAACGAACGCCTCTGAGCTTTTTCTTTTGAACTATTTTTTATATTACATTTTGAAGCAGATCATCGCTTATTTCAGAGTTTAAGTGGGAGGGGCAAAATGTATAACCTGTATTGTTAGGTTACATCGCCTAGAATACATAGTACGGAAAACGGCTACAAAATAGTACTAAAAAAATGACTCAGATAAATGTAGAAGGATGCTGAAAAGATAATGGGTTGATCGCAGCGACATCTTCTAACAGTGTCGTAGACAGGGTGGAGGTACAGTTGGTTTAGATACCACTAATTTTAT
The DNA here is from genome assembly GCA_963931845.1 of Maratus michaelseni. NCBI lineage: Eukaryota > Metazoa > Arthropoda > Arachnida > Araneae > Salticidae > Maratus > Maratus michaelseni. Next base: position 414,365,783 of record OZ007589.1, read on the forward strand.
ATAAATATTTTTGCCTTATCTAATCGGAGAATTTTCTGCGATATTGATGGCGAAGAAAACTTTATAATATTACTGGTTTCCAGAGCATTTGGACCCTCCCACCCCTCTCTGGCTACGCCACTGTCTGCTAGCTCTTTTCACCGCAAACATTGTATAAGAATCGAACTGAGAAAATGTTTCAGCTGGTGGTAAATATTTTAAATATTTAAATTATACCCTATTTCCTTTGACTTGGATAGTGATTTTCATAAGCTTTGAATATATGAAGGATATTCATCATGTCCAAAAAACGAGATGCGCATTCTTTTGTGCCTGGTTTGAGTAATCGATACAAGATAGCAAACTAGAAACTATCCCTATTTAGCATACCAAAGGATGAATTTCTGATAGAAGAGTGGAGAAGGTTAATTCCCTGATATGATAAAAAAACTAACTTCAAAATCAGTTACATCTGAAATATACACTTACAAGAAGATTTTAATAGCAGAAATTATGTTCATGTTGTCAATAGTGAAACGGTTAATTTTACTTCAGGTAAATCTATTTTTAAAGCAGATGTCGCTAAGATCGTCCTATTATTGTACCGCGTCGTTGCACGTTTATCGGCCAAAATTTTTTATCACTTCTTAAAGCATTACCTGTTTGGCTTTTTTTAAATTCCGAAATTTCACATTCATACCAAAAATTTCCTATAATGTTCTTTTTTGTACTTAATGGCAGATATTTCGTGACTTCTTAAAGTGAAACTTCTTGTTTTAGAATTTCCGGTATGAATTCGAAAATTTTGAATTAAAAAACGGTAAAACAGTTTTCCACACTATGTATTCTAGGTGCTGTAGTTACGTGCAGCATCGTTCACTTTTTTAAAACCCATTTTTAAAAACTTTTTTTAAAAACGGGCCAAACAATTCTGTTGCTGAAAGGTTTAAATAATGGACAGCCACCAGAATCTACGAAGACATTTATTTTAAAATTTGTTTTCTTCTCGTTTATTATAAATCAGAATATTATTTAAAAATTTTCTAGTATTAATCTGGCAATTGGTAATTAAAATTAAGTGATAAATGTACTACCACCACCTAAAAATAAGGTGGTAAATATATTACCACCGTCTGCTAAAGGGTTAAAATGTTTTATTTGAAGTATTTAGCTATTAATTATCGTTTTGAAAAATTTTCTTTCACTATTGTTTTTCTCTAAAAATAGATATACGGTTAAAACTACACATGTTAAAAGAACTGAAACGAGTCGAAAAACTTTACTAACAAAACAGGATATAGGTGTGGGTTAAATTTACATCCGGATGGGTACTCATTGACGAAAAGTCTAAGCAAGAGGTGGAGCTGAGTAACGGTTTAGATTGTTAGTGTGATGACAAATGTAAAGAACCAATATCCCATATAGCACATGTACTTCCCTAGGACATCCCCAGGAAGATTGACATTCATCCTCCAGGCATCCCTGAGGATGCAAAAATTTGTCACCAGGAGGTCCTCAGGAACCGAAAATGTCCGCCTCATAGCATCCCGGGGAGATCACCAGGACCTCTTCAGGTTCCTCCTCAGGTTGTTCTAGGGAAGATTTCAGAAAGTAATACCGGAGGAATTTGGGAGACTTCAGGGTCACTTAATGTGCATAAAAAACATCCGAAGTCATTATTATTCGACGTAATGTAAAAAGTATTTAATTTTTTTTTCTTAATAAATACGGACATTATCTTTTAAAAATTTACGTAACACATATCACTTTTATTAATCACGCTCACAGAATCACATTTAAGTTATGATACAGATTTAACGGAATAAACTTTCTTACCGCCGACTGGATTTGAACCTGGGTACTTACGCATACGAGAAACACGCTTTAGTGATTACGCTACACGGCCGTTGTACCTGAATCGTTTATAAGGTATTCATGTATTTCTTTCTCTTCTTTTGAAAGTCAGTAAATAGAAAACATGCATATTTTTACGCTTCGTATAGCAGGAATTCTGTAACTTTTATTGCAAATAAAGATGCATACCCTTTGATATATATTCAATACAATTTTAAATTGATACTAGAAAAGAAGCGTATCAATTATTTAAGGCTGTTCTCAAACCCAAAGGAGCTGCTTTCTGACACATTTTTTAACTCGTTTTTGTTCGGAAATGCATTAAATTGGCAGGTGGTCTTATTTAGAAACTATGTAATACTAGAAAAACGTTTTCCTTTTTTTTTTTTTTAGAAACGCAGATCTTTTCGAAAATACTGTGAAAATCGTCGTTTTGAACCGAATTCTCCACGCGGCATCACAATAAAAGGGTTGGGATGGGTTGATTATTGACGGCCAATTATCTACACTTGGGATATAGGCCCGGGGGAAGTGCCCTTCGTGGGGGTCTTTCTAAGGGAACCTAACCCGTATTTACGCATGGATAAATCCACGGCTCGAAGAAAACCACGAAAACTCCGAACGATTAGGCTGACGGGCGCGATTGGGATCGAACCCAGCACCTCCCGTCTCCCAGCTTCGAGAGCACAACCTCTCAGCCACTGGTGGGGACCACAATAAAAGGGAAAAGGGAAGAAGTGTTTTATCATTTGCAACAACATTGCGTTTTATCATTTTAGTTAGGAGCCACATATATCAGGGTCAGGGGTCTATGATAAGGGGGCCAATTAAATAAAAATATTTAAAATTAAATAAATTAAATTATAAATTATAAATAATCACAATTAAACAAAGTAAGAGAAAAATTGACGTTTCTATGAACCAAAAATTGAAAAACAAATTCAAAATGCACTTTTTTAAAATTAGAAATAGTATTATAATTTTAAATTTAGAATTAGAATAAGCAAAACTCAATTTGATTTCTAATATTGATATTACCATATTACAAGTTGTTAAATGATATATCTATAAAAGCTTTTCTGAGTTTATGCATGCTAGGCTGTTCTCAAATTCAAATTGGCTACTTTATGACATATTTTTTAGTTAATTTTTGTTCGGAAACGCTTGAAATTGGCAGGTGTTCTTATTTATAAACTTTATCATCAAAAGATGTTTTCCATTTTTTTGGTAAAGACAGAAGATCTTTCAGAAAATACCGTCAAAGTCGGTATTTTGAGCTGAATTTCCGACGCCGTAGCACGAGAAAGGAGAAAAACGTGTCGTCATGTAACATGAATCGCTTATAACCCAATAAGTAATTTATTTATCAAAAAATGGAAAATTTATTTTGATCTCAAATCAATTCAATAGTCAGGCCAGCCAATTTTATGTCTTTGCGTTTAAAAATAAATCAAAAGATGTGTCAGAAAATTTCGCGTTGTTAAGCAGATCATTTGAGAAACACCCTAAGATACATAAATACATCGTTTAATTTTCAATTACCTACATGAAACTGCTGTTTAAAATGACAATAATATTTCTTTAGCTCTTAATTTTTAAAATATGGGCATTTCTACTCTATATCTGTAACTAGTTAAATATGAAAAAAAGTACTGTTAATAAAATTTGTGTCTGTAACAAAAATATTTTTTTTTCTTATTGTAATAAATAAAACTAATTTACAATTAAATCTCCATTTAGCGATCTTTTGAAATCCCGTGAAAACATTCAATACATAGAAATTTCATTCTGCACTATTTTTCATTGAAATATAATTTCATTTTTGCTAACAAAACTAATATTTCAGGAGATTTAAAATGCCTAAATGTACGGATACCTTGACATAAAATATGAGTTCTTTGTTATGATTGTCAACGAAGTATTGTGTAAAAATTCTAAACAAGGAAATCCTTTAAAAGCAATACTTTTGTCTTTTATAGAATCATTGGTCGGCTGCTTTAAAGATTATTTTTCTATTGTACCGACAATTGTTTATTTTAGTTATCTCAAAGCTAAATTTGAAATAGCTTACTTCTTATTCTGGGAAGAAGAACGTTTCTCTCCTTTCAACCACGGAACTAAGTTCCATGCTTTCAACTACTTTTCTTTGCAAGTATTGCATGCATTCCAATAAGCATACATATCCATTCTTCATCCATCAAAAGGAATTGGAGACGGCTCAGTACTATTCATGATCTTATTGTAGTTAAAATTCTACCCTAACCTGACTAAACATATTTGCATTATGGGACTTTTGCAGCTGATTATAAAATCGTTCTTGACATCTGGATAGAAGTATTTCCTTTCTTAAACAGGAGTGAAGAATTTAATCTTTTATAAATATCCTAAACTAAAAAGTTTGCCAAATAGAAAATAGGTTTCTTAAATGAAAATTTTAACAAATAAAGCGAAACACAACTCAGTCTTAAATTCTGGAGAAATATTTGTTATTTAGAAAGATAAATATTTATTTATATTTTCTCAATCTGTATGTTGTTAATATTTCTTAAGTTCACTAAATTGAGATTTCACCTTCATTATTAAGAATTAAAAAATATATACCATGTATCGTAATTTGAAAGAGGTAATAGAAAATAACTAATTTGTATTTAAAAAATAAAATAAAACTAAATATGGTAAAACCTCCAGAACAGACACTTCATAAAAATTCATACATAATTAAAAATTGACATCATTTAGCGAACATATGCTCATTACCAATACATATATAAAGTATATTAAATGAGACAAGTGGTATTGACCAGGTTCGTGATAATAATCTGCACGAATTTCTATCTTTAACCCGATTTTGTAAGAATGTATATTTTTTAATAAAAATCTTTCAAGCAAAACTCTTATTCAGGGGGGGGGGGGGGGGTATGTTTGTATTTTTTTTAAACCAAATGTGCCATTTCAATGGAGCATGTAATCTCTTTAAGTTGATGTTATAATTTAGACTTAAAAGTAAATTATTGATTTGATAATGACGATAAATATAAAATTATTAATTAGTTGAAAATGTAATAATAAAATACATAAATATATATGTATTTTTTAAAAATATAAAAAAAAATTTAAGAGAAGAATAATAATAAAAGTAAATATGCTCGATATGACTTAAATATGATTCAATTTTGAAACTTACATGAAAATTAACTTTCACAATCGAAATAAGATTTTTTTTAAATAGATTGTTTAATTTAAAAATGCTTATCTCTAATCTATTAACTAGCAAATTCTGAATATATACAAATATGTAAATATATATTAAACTGTTGATAAAATCCTTATTTGTAACAAATTTTGGATTCCTTTTGATTTCTTACAATTACGGAAAATAAACTCATTTATTAGGAATACTAAAAGAAATATATATATATATATATATATATATATATATATATATATATATATATATATATATATATATATATGATAATTTAAAATGGTCAGCGAAAAAAAAAATACATCGAATTTATATTTTAAAATTAAATATTGATCCAAAAATTATTTATATATATAATTCAAATTAATATGAAATGATTAATTATTTAATACAAATAATAATAATAATTCAATATATAAGACTATATTTAAAGGATCAGAAGAAATAATTCTTACTAGGTATCTCTAATCCTTAATTTATAAAATATGGTTATATACAAATCAGATATATATATTAAACTTCGTGTTTCGAAAAAAAATAATTCTGATTTCTTATAATTGAAAATAAAAATAAACTAATAGGAGAAAGTAAATCAATTTTATATTAAAATTAAATTATTTCTACAGAAACTAATAACGTAAATAAGTGAAATCAATGTAAAATTATTAGTTAGATGAAAAAGTAATAGTAAAAATACATAAATATAAAAGTAATTGCTGAAAGTTCAGAAAAAACAATTAATGAATGTAATGATAAAATGAATTAATATATAAGTTAATTTTTAAAAGATCAGAAATAAAATATATAACAAATTTTCAATTTATATTTAAAGATTAATTTATTTTAATTATTAATTTATGATGTGGAATATTAAATTTAATTTTCTATATTCAATTTATTTAACTACATTTTGATTGCATTTTATAAATTAAAAATATATCTAAATAAGGATAATTAAATATTATAACAATAATTAAAAGGTAAACAATAACCAGATGTGCTTAGGAAATAAAATAAATCAAATAATAATATAAACTTTATTAATTAAAAAATCGAAACACATCAAATCAAATATTTTTTTTTAAATAAAAAATTATAATAAGTTATTTTAGTGTCAAAATCACCCATGAGATGGCACAAGCACCGTCTATTCCTAGGTACTTCCCTAGGAAAATCAACCTGGGGAGCTTGCTCCCTGGGAGGGATCTGGGAGATCAGTCCTGGGGAAGTGATCAAAGTATCTTCCCCAGGAACGCCTGATAGCGTCATTGCAGTTTCTGGAGGAATTTGGGATGAATTGGAACTCCTGGGGAGGTTTTCAGGAGCTTTGGTGCTATATGGGATATATATTTTTTAATTACTACAGCCTTATTTCTAATAGGAAAATGTGACATCATAACATAAGAATCTTAGCCAATGCCGAGCCCAATTAAAACAAAATTTTAAAGAGGGGTTGTTAAGTGATACTAGATGTTAAAAAAATGCGTTTTCAGCGACATACATTGCTTTAAAAATTAAGTACAATTGTGTAACATAGCATAGAAGATTTAAATAACTGAGAATTAATAAAAATAAAATAAACAGATTAAAGGAATTAAAGTTACTAAAAGAAAAGAGAAAATTAATCGCTGAAACTATCAAAGATTAACTAACACATTTCTCAGTAAATATAGCAAGTAATGGAGTATAAAATACCTCATTTTAAAGATCGCAAAGTGTGAAGCGATGAAAATAAACAATGTGAGCCACATTTACCTCATTAGGAAATTAGAACATGGTTACTAAGCAGAAAAGGACTAAGTATAAGCATATGAATAGGCAGAGCTCCAAAGAACAAAACTGTTCTCTCTTTTGTTCTGCAAACAGAGATAACAGCAGTGACACGCCTTTGCTTTTTCGATTCACGTTGTGCATTCGATTCAGAATATACTTTTTCTTGAAGCTTATTTTGAATCGAATTTTTAAAACACATTAAATGCAGAAACATAAAATAAAGTAGTTCAAACCAAAAATATTATCTAGAAAATGCATACATGTGTAATGCAAATTTTTATATGATTTAAAAGAATAGTATTATAGTATTTTTCCACCCAGTGATGGATGTATTTATTTTTGACACACACACACAAAAAAATTCCTATATACTTCTGAAAATATACTAATTTCTTTCATGTTTTTTCTTTTTCCTGGAACGCCGCGGAGCCCCTGAAAAGTATAGGCGGAGCCCCAGGGGCTCCGCGGAGCACACTTTGAGAACCTCTGCCCAAAACCATAGGATTCAAAATTTAATCTAAATAGTCTGAGCCGTTTTTTAGGTAAAATGATCTTGACCCACAGTAACCCAAAATTGACCCACTAATCGGATTTTCTCGAGCATGTGACCTAGTCCAATGATTTTCACATAATCCAAAATCGTAGGAATCAAAATTTAGTTCAAATCGTCTGAGCCGTTTTCAAGATGAAAATAGCTTGATCCATAATGACCCATGACCAAAATGGCCCACTAATCGAAATTTCTCGAACATGTGACCTAGCCCAATACTTTTCTCGTCCCCTAAAACTGCAGGATACTAAATTTAGTTCAAATCCTATGAGCCGTTTTAAGATAAAAATAGCTTGACCCATAATGACCCATGACTAAAATGACCCACTAATTGAATTTTCTCGAACATGTGACCTAGTTCAACAGTCTTTTCGTGCTCGAAAACCATAGGATGCAAAATTTAGTCTAAATAGTCTGAGTCGTTTTTTGAAAATTAGCTTGACCCACAGTGACCCCAAAATGACCCACTAATCGAATTTTCTCGGACATGTGACCTAGCCTAATGATTTTCTGGTGACCCAAAACGGTAGGATACAAAATTTCGTCAAAATCCTTACAGCCGTGTTTTTGATAAAATTTGAATATATATATATATATACAGTGGCGGTCGAACGTTTGCGGCCAGTTAGTTTCTTTGGTTTCTTTGCCAGAACGTATCAGCGAAGAAGCGAAATTGCTCCAAAAGTTAGGAATATGCAAATGACCTCTGACCAAGTGATAATTTTGATTGGTTACTAAAGGCAATTGATGCAAAGCGGAAAAATTCAAAATTTTCGCGTCTGCAAAAGTTTCCGGCCATTTGTCATTCGTTTGTTTCTGCTATCGGTAAAGTGTTTTTTGTGGCCACGTTCGTTAACTAATCAACGTGAATAACGTAGTTAAAATTTAAAAATGAGAAGGTCAACAAGTATTATTCGTAGACGAGTGATTTGTTTGTCGACAAAGGGCCAATCCTCTCGTGATATTGCGGCAAAGTTATCGATCAGAAAATATACTGTGAACAATATTAAAAAATTAAAAAATAAATATAGCCATGGCCTTCAGGATTTGCGACGGTCCGGGAGATCCCGGAAAACGACTATTCTTGTGGACATAATTATCAGGAGAAATACAGTAGATGACCCGCATAAAAATTCCGCTGCAATATCTTGCGATTTATGCAAGTGCAAATATTGATAAAATAAGTCGGTGTACCGTGTCAAGACGTTTACGTGACGTAAGACTTTATAGAGGAGTTGGTGCTAAAAAACCTTTAAGTAAAAAAAATCAGCGCGCCTGACTGGCGTTTTCCAAGGAACACAAAGACTGGTCAAGTGAAAACTGGAAAAAAGTACTATTTTCCGATGAATCGAAGTTCAACCTTTTTGGGAGGGATGTCAGACACTACGTCCGACGACCTAAAAACAAAAGATATGATTCAAGATATGTTATTCCTACAATGAAGCATGGTGGAGGATACGTTATGCTGTGTGGAGCATTTTCTGGAAAAGAGGTCGGTCCGTTAGTTGAAATCTGCGGCAATATAAATGGTGCAATGTATAAAGATATCTTGCAAGATCATTTGCTGACTTATTGGAGAAAAGTTGTGGTCGCAACTATTTGTTTCAGCATGATAACGACCCAAAGCATACATGGAATCTCGTCTAACAGTCGCTTTCGCACAAAAAAAAAAAATCTGCTTTGGAAATGGCCAGCCCAATCACTCGAGCTGAATCGAATAAAAAATCTTTGGAACGAACTTGAAAAACGTGTGCGGACTTACAAATATTCCAATTCAGCAGAATTTTCCTAAGATTTGCAAGAACAGTGGAAAAAACTAACCATAGACAATCTTCAACCATTCATTGAATCGTTGCCACGTCGCTGCACCGCATTACTTATTGCTAAAGATTTGACGAGAAAATACTAATTGTAAATGTTGCTGATCACTGTTATTTTCTATTATAATACCATATAATACCATTTTTACCAAACTTGCCAAGATGTCCGGAAACTTTTGAGAAAATGCTTTTTCATTTGCAATTAATTTTTTCAATTAAATTTATTTATATTTATTTGTTATACCATAAATAAGTTTCTAACTATTATGCCAATAAAATGCATAAGTATCACTTTGAGATTCCTCTTCATATGGGTAAGCTTACCAATTAACCAAAAATTTTATGCTGGCCGGAAACTTTTGACCGCCACTGTATATAATCACACACACACACACACACAAGATTTGCTCGTATTAGAATATAATATGATGATGTACGACTCCGTTTATATGTATACTTTAAACAGAGGTCCCGTGCAAAAGAGGATCGTAGCGCCCCAAGCCAACCAAGCAACCACCACTTTCGATTGAATGGCATAAAGTATTTAGCAAATTCTAGAAATAATACATTTTCAGGTAAAGCACCACGATCTTATATTCGATTATGTAAAAAATAATAATCTATTTTACATATATTTCAGAAAGGGAGAAAGGGTTCTAAGATTTTTTCTATGTTTATTCGAGGGAATGTAATTTTTTTTAACTTATAAATTCAATCTTTTCTATATAATTTAAGATAGTTTATGGGGGTTTTCAGATATAAAAACTTAAAAAAATGAAAATGAAGAACATATTTTAATTCAATAAATTCAATACATTTTGAGATTGTTTTATTTATTAAAGACATTTTAAATGTTTAAAGGTTTTTTAAATACTTTTTTACTTAAAGTCAAAAATATTTAAATTATTAAAAGGTAGTTCTATCACATAATTATTATTGCATAAAATAATAAGAAAACCCAACTGAAGTATTATTTAAAATCTTATTTACAAACCAAAAGTATATCCATAGTTTAATGACAGTTTAAAACATATGAATATCACATTAACTGAATCCTTTCTTGAATATTCCTGTAAATATTTAGTTTAACGGAAAAACAATTGTAAGAAATATCCAACCTAGAAAATTCGGCGAGCATTTACTATGTTTTACATTTTATTTTAAAGAATAGAGGTTAAAAAAGGCTACCATTTTATTGTACACATGTTGTTTCAACAAGATACGGATATGCAAAGGATGAATGGATAAAAACATTTTGTGAAAGTTCAGTCGGTATTTTATCTTCAAATATAAAAGTAATGTATGTGTATCTCTCATGTTTAGTGATGAAAGAAAATATCACTTTACCCATAGACAAAATGTCAGTAGGTAAATATTAGATATTGATAAATGTGATTTATTAAATATATTTCTAAATTAATGTTCATATTTCCACTTCCTGGTATGCTTATAAAAAGTACAGAGTACGTATGTATTTCATTGGAAATTGTTAATTTCAATAGCATCGGTAATTTTTGTTAGATAACGTCATGCACCCCAATAATTAAGATAAATTTCTAATCACAAATATGAGAGTAATGAAGGTATGTTGTGAAATGTAATTAAAAATGTCGAATCTTTTTATTTTAAAATAAATCTAAATCTGGTTACAAGTTTAAGAAATATTCAATCTGAAAAATGTAAACAAAAGGTAGAATGCACTGCATTGAACATAAAAAAAAGACCAAAATTAATTATGTCATGTTACTGATACTCTTTGTTTGACGAGGACACGAATATGTAAAGAATGAATAGATAAGATATATTTTGTAAATATTTTATTGTTGTTTTTTCTTGAAATACAAAATGCAATGTATATACATTTTTCATATTTAGTGCTAAATGTAAAAATAACACTACCCAAAGACAAAATATATGTAGGTAAAAAATGTAAAATAATAGAAGCTGCCAAATATAGGGACACATTATGTAAAAGTTCAATCACGGATATGCAAAGAATGAATGTATAAGAAATATTTTGTAAAAGTTCTCTTGATGTTTTATCTTGAAATGTAAAATGCAATGTATATGCATTTTTTTTCATATTTAGTGCTAAATGTAAACATAATACTACCCGCAGACAAAATATAGGTGAGTAAAAAACGTAAAATAATAGATACTGTCAAATATGGGGAAGTATGTAAAGGAAAGGTTTCTACATATATGTGCATTTTTAAATCTTCTTGAATGCTTACATAAATTGCAGCTTATGTATGAATTGCATTTGGGATTGATAGTTTCGTCGTAATAGGTAATGTTTTATTTAATAAAACCATGCGTGTTAATAATTAGATGAATTTGTGTATATGAAATGTACCAGAAAAAAAGCTTTGCTATAATTTGTAGTAAAAAGCTTGCTTTACAGTAATTTGTACCAGAATATTATGAGTGATTTAGAAATTTCTAGAGAGAATTTTTTTCAGTGATACAAATGTAAAACAATGTACCTTCACGATTTTTTTTTTGCCATTTTTACTTGCATTTCAGAACAAATTCTGTGATTTATTTCTATTTTTGTTTTGAGAATATATTTTTTGAAAAATCTGCAAATCGCTTTATTGATTATGTGTATATTTATCAAAATTTAAAAGTTTAAAGCTTTTGAAATTCTTTTCAATTTAAGACTAAAATATTGCAAAAACAATAGTTTTACGACATTTATTAATGCATGAAAATACAAACGAAATGCTTTAAATTCTATATTTAATGAAATAATCGTAAATATATTTACAGCACAATTTGACAAAAAAATAATATTCCTAGTTTAACGGCAGAAGACTGTGAAACTGATATTAATATCGCATTAACTGACTTTTTTCAGTGTTCAATTCAGACGTTTTTCTCCAGGAGGTTACGTTTTGCAGGTGTGGTGGGGACATTATAGAATTCCAAGGTATAATTTGAACTTTTGAAAGTTGTGGCGGAGCCTTCGGGCCCGCCCACTAAATAAGTAGTCATAACACTTACATAAAAATAAAAACGGTTTATTTAAAATCAAATATAAATGAGGTTGTAAGTAGGTGAGGTTGTAACGAGGCAGGATAGACTGTTAACACTGATCAAATTTAAAACTCAAGCACTAAATAATCAAAGCGAAGAAGTTGACCTCATGAATTTTTGCTAGATTCTATCATTAATTCTAATAAAGATGTCTAAGTAAATTGTTATTCCTAACTCTGAAAATATCACTAATATGCAATATTACTGGAAACACTAAATGTGTATTATCATTATAGAGAAATGTCTCAAATTTGAAAGGAATCCCAAGCATACTAAAACTCTTTTATTCAAATAAGTAGGTGTAAAATCTTACCACTTGGCAAACTCCTCAGCTGAAGTGATCTCCCACATTCACGAGGGACCCATTTTTGGTGCAGCTCGCACCTAGCATCTGGTGTATTTTAAAGCCCTATATTACGAAGTTTGAGAATCGATGACATTTTTCTGTTAAAATCATATTTTTTAATTTTACAGCAACATAACTTTCTGAAAATGTAATTTTAGAAACCACTTAACACACCGCGACTTAACTCGCTTTTGGCGCGAAATTAACAATTAAAAATCCAATAATAAAAAATTAAAAGTATACAAAAATATATAAAATATGATTTTAACAGAGAAATGTTATCGGTTCGCGAACTTTTATGTATAGGGCTACAAAACGCACCAACTCTCGATGCTAGGTGCGAGCTACATCAGAAGTGGTTCCCTTGTGAGATTACGCCGAACTTCACTAACTATCAGCACGTGGCAAAAACCAAACTACAAGTTCCGAAGCAATAATTCTCTAGTCTGTTGTTCCATAAATGGCAAGACACGACTAAATATTCACTTATACCAGCGTATTTATACTAGCCAGCTGACCACAGAAATCACATTCACATATTACATCGTAAAATAACGCGACAGTCAGATTCGGGGAGATTCAACCATACATTGTAAAAGTAAAAGAAATGACAGAAGTGTTAAAATCCAGACCGCACGCCCACACACTAAACGCAACAATACTTTAAATTCAAGATTACTTTTATAAGAGAGCGTATAAGCGCTATTCTATGTGGTAACAAAGTCTCAATTTTCTTTTTCGGGGGAAGCATTTTGATCTTCCCCAATGCTCCCCACTGCTCCCCACTGCTCACTCCTAAAATCATCATTGGACTAACTTAAGGTAGTCTGATAATGTGTTTGTTTAAAAATAAAATCATACCTTATTAGATTGTTTTTTAAAATATTCAACCCGAAAAATGCAAAGAGACTTGGAATGTTTTACGTTGAAAAATCAAAATATCGTTGTTTAAATCTGAGAGTATATCCAAAAGATGAATGGATAAAATACATATCCAATGGTTGGAGTATCATAGTTGAGATTTTTTCCAACAGAGCGAAAATATGCCGGGACCAGTACTTGAACCTGTGTAGTTTGGCTTGCCGTGCCAACGCTCTCCCTACTGAGCTAACCCAACGATATCCTGGCTGAATATATTTCACTCTTATTTGTTGGACTAGCAAACTGCAGCGCTAATTTAATTCATCCGAGCTATAACTATATCATTTTACATGATGAATCTGAAATACCACTGAAACTCTTGTATACCATGTAATTAGCTCATAATGAACAGAGGAAAGTATATTCAACTAGGTAAATTATATCCAATGGTTGGAGTATCATAGTTGAGATTTTTTCCAACAGAGCGAAGATATGCTGGGACAAAAACTCCAACCTGGGTACTTTGACTTAGAAAGTACATTTTTTAAAAGATTAATATATGTACGTAGTATTTAAAGCTTGTGTACATATTCTTAAATATAAAGAAAATAAGAACTTTTAAAAACTCATTAAAAACGTGTATTCCTGTTATAAATAAATGAAGATAAATAAATATTAATTCAGAACAGAAATAGATATGCAAAAATTGTTCAAAACTGTCAAATTTGAATGATAACTCTTACAATATAAAATCCAAAAATTATAATTATTAATGAACAAGAGCTTTTTACATTGCTTCCTAATGATATCAGAAATATATAAAACTTAAAAAAAAATTACGTAAAAATAGAGTTTAAAACAGAACGTTTCAATATTTTTTAAGTATATTCAACCCAATTAATTAAACTTTTAAAAACGTATTTTAATACTACTTATCAAAAGATTTACGGTAAAAAAAATAATTAAACTATTTTTAGTGAGTAGTATCAGATGAGAAAAAAATATGCTCGGAATTAGCGAATGTGCTTCAAAACTCCTAATCTCTTTTTAATAAGAATAAATATTCCAAGTTTCCCTTAATATCTTCAATGTAAAAATTTAATTAGAGAAAAAAAGTATAATTAGAATATTCTCTAATAACCATGACTGTATTTTGTCTTTTTAAACTTAATTTGTTCGAAAGTGGTATGATAATGTAATACATTAAACTTGAAGATCAAAGCCGATTCATAAATTTATTATTTCTGGAATTGTGAATTTTAAAACACATTATGAATTCTGTTAATAGAGAATTTAATAAGGAAATAACGAATGAGAATTTACAGGGAAAATTAAAATTAAAGATAAATATTAAAAAAAAACATCATAGATATAAAAATATTTTGTTGCCACTTTTTATATACGCAAATTAACATGTCCTAATGACTTGCCTCTTGTAAAGTAGTCCTCGGATTTTTCAACAAATGGAATCTTGTATACACAGTGAGAAACTTTTAAATACCAAACTAATTAATTTATAAATCTAAATTAAAAGATAAAATAAAAACGACAATATACTATTATGTTTCAAATATAAAGCGCTTTCGTTTGAAAAGTGTTTGAATAAAAATGTAGAGGCTTTCCTGTAGAAAAAATCGGACCAATAAAGCCAAATGAATTATTATCTGTTTTTATATGCAGTGTATATCTATCTCTCATAAATTAACCTGCTCTGAAACATTAAATTTTTTGGGTTTCGTTCATCTCACGAAACTATTTTACTCCCGCTCCGTTATCTGTCCGTCACAGAGCCGTTCTCAAAAACTATATAACTTACAGAGTTGAAACTTTGTGTATATATAGCTGAATACCTGCTTGAAGCTCAAAATATTAAAATTTAAAAAAATCGAATTATTTTAATAAATAGAGATAAAAAACCAAAATTCTAACAGCATTTTCCTATTAAATTTAAACATTTTTCGTTATAGCAGTTGTCAACAATTAAAAATCCACAATAAAATTCTTTCTATAATAATTAATTTTCTATTGAATGATTTCCACGTGCAAAATGAAAATAAAATAAAAAGTTTCACCAATTGAAAAAAAAAGATTAATATGAAATAAAATGATTGACGCATATTGGTAATAAAACGGAAATTTTCAAAGATTTCTCAATAATACAAGGAGTATGAGTATGTGTATGTACAGAAAACAGATCAATATCACGTCATTATAGAATTAAAAAGTAAATTAATCTGACGTCATATTGGAAGTTTAATGGATTTTTCAAATGTTTCAGAATAATACAGAGAGAGTATCAATATGAGTAATAGAGAATAGTAAATATATGAGTTTGAGAAACGTATTGAATCATGATAAAAACACGAGTATGGAAATATTCGTATATTTTAACATTTTAAAGGTGTACAACATGTTTAAATTTGAAATTATTTTTTTAAATATCACATTTAGTCCACATGACAGATATTATTACGACAGAGTATAATAGCGGGCATCGCCGGCTATCGGGCCGGTTTAGATATTCGAAAAAAAGAAAAAAAAAGATCGATAAATTTTTATTTTATAAAAAAAAATATGACTTTTTTTTTTTTTTTTTTTTTTTTTTTTGCTAAATGAAATTTATTTGGATTCATTAAAGAAAGGATAAAGTGTTTTGAAAGGAATATTAAACTAAACCCTTTGTGCGATCTTTGATCACACTTACCCACTTGTTTTATGTTCCAATCTATAAACAAAAACACAGTCATGAAGATATCCTTAAGGATAAATTTCACAGAAATTGTAGATCCCAATGTGTTTCCATGTTCTAGACAAAAAAATCGTATATTATACAGAGAAAAAAAGTTTTTGAATAAAAATGTAGAAGCTTTCCTGTAGCAAATATCGGACCACTAATGCAAATGAATTACTATCTACTTTTATATTGAATGTATATCTATGAATCATAAATTAACCTGCTCTAAAACATTCAATTTTTTATGTTCCAATCTATAAAGAACAACACAGTCATGAAGATATCCTTAAAGATAAATTTCACAGAAATTGTAGATCCCAATGTGTTTCCATGTTCTGGACAAAAAAATCGTATTATACAGGGAAAAAAATAGTGCGTGAATAAAAATGTAAAACCTTTCCTGTATCAAATATCAGACCAATAAAGGCAAATGAATTATTATGTAATTTTAAATTCAATGTATATCTGTCGCTCATAAATTAACCTCCTTCGAAACATTAAATTTTTTATGTTCCAATCTATAAACAAAAACACAGTCATGAAGGTATCCTTAAGGATAATTTCACAGAAATTGTAGATCTAAATGTGTTTCCATGTTCTAGACAAAAAAATCGTATATTATACAGAGAAAAAAAGTGTTTGAATAAAAATGTAGAAGCTTTCCTATCGCGAATATTTGACTAATAAAGGCAAATGAATTATATATCTACTTTTATATGCAATGTATATCTATCACTCATAAATTAACCTGCTCCGAAATATTCAACTTTTTTATGTTCTAATCTATAAACAAAAGCACAGTCATGAAGATATCCTTAAGGATAAATTTCACAGAAATTGTAGATCCCAACAGAGATGAATAAACTTATAGTACTCCATAAAAGTCTAATAAAACTAACGCAAACAAAATGAGATCCTCTAAAATTTTGAGTGAGAGTAGGCAATATTAGAGAAAAGCATGCGACGGGAACTTTTAGCCTCAGTATACTTTGAAATATTGTACAGTAATATTCCATGGAAGGAATTTTATTTAATGCTGTAGTTTGGATATTCAAGTGGTCTGACTATTGAGAACACCAAAATCATTTTATAGAACCAGAAAATTATTTTATAATAAATATGTTTAAAATATCTGTGTATGCGTACTAAACAACGGAATTTGTTTCCTATAAATGCACATACGCACATATACATACACGTTGACAATAATTAAGCTTAATGTTTGAAAGACTTCATAATCTAATTTTTTTTAAATATTTCGATTAAATTTCATTTTATGATGCATATAGCATGCGGAGACCAATTGTATAGCTAAATCAATTAAACAAAATATTTCTCAACAGATATCGTTCATAGTTATACTTTAGAAGTAAAACAAATACAGAAAAAGTGCGACAAACATGATTTGGAAATTTTTTTATTTTAATTTAACATGATACTTGTTCTAAATTTTAGACATAAAGTTATTAAGAAAAAGAACCGTTTTTATCGAAACTGTAGTATTATTCGAGGAAGAAGCGATATACTTAGTTAACCGTTTTGTACAAGCTAATCTTCAAATATGTAATTGATCCTCTTTAATCAACGACTGCAAGGTACGTCACCTGTCGCAACTATAGCGGATGTGGCTGCATGAACTGCAAGATCACACAATCAAAGCGGATTGAGCGGGAGCTCGATTACGGATGATTTCAAATGGAACGTCCGTAATCGAGCTCCGGTTCATTTCTTCTTGACTGTGCAATTTTGCGTCACTCATTGCGGCATATTCAAGATCAGCTTGCTATGAAATAATTAACAAAAAAATGTTGCTGGCTCCCAGATTACACAGTTTCTTTGAAAAAATATCATCGTCTAGAAGGTTTGAGAAGAAACCGCTTTATACGATTGGTTTGACAAATATGGCAAAATGTTTTCATGTAATAGGAGCACTAGGGGTTATCTCTTGAGCCAAAGAGCGCCATCGACAGAAAACCGTCTCCATTATGTACATGTGGCCGGCTAGGTGATTCGCTACATTATATACTACAATGTACTCGTACATCGCATTTTCATCTCAAACGTCCAGCAAACACACCACTTTCTTCATGGTTCTCCTTTATCCTAAAAAGTAATTCCTCCTTAAACAAAATTATCCAATGTATAAAATTGATAGAGGACAATGAATACATTTTTCAGAGCATTCTTCCGTATGTGGACCCAGAGGATTAGCTGGGCCCTACCTGGACTATAAAAACTTTTGCATCCAATTTATGTACAATATTCAAAAAGAGAAAAATTATTACAATGTAAAAAGCTAATGGCCTAAGCCTCATTTGTAATTTATTTTATTATTTTATTTTATTTTTATTATTTTTTTTATTTATTTATTTTTTTAATAAACTTGCCGAGCAGGGCTTGTAGAGCTCAAGCCATGTGGTAGGCTTCCCTGCTTGGTTGAATCTGAATATTCCATGATTGACCGTGCAGAAGGTTTTGAGATACATTTCATGGTATTATCCATACATAATTAAGATGTTACATGAATTAAAATCTCAGAATCAACATGAAAGAACTGATATCGGTAGTTTCATTCATCTCAAAATGAAAATGACGAATTGTAAAAATTATATTGTGGTCTGAAAAAGCGCCATTTTCTCAATCAGGGAATGCCGATACACAGAACCGTAAAAATATGCATGTAACAGATATGTTTCAAAGACGGTTCATTATAGGGTCATTTTTTGAAACTGTTTCTTTTGAAGGAGTAGATTATATTGTCGAAATAAGCTTAATTTACTGTGCATTTTTACATAAAAGTATAATCCCTGCATTGCAATGAAGATTTCCGTTTGAATACAACAATTTTTTGAAAGATGGAGTTTGTCAATATATTGCTGCACCAACCAACAATTTCTTAACTAAACTTTTAATCGCCAAAATTTCACAAGCAGACCCTAACAATAAGCAGAAGTTTTCAAAATTTTTAGATTGTCTGATTTGTTGACACCAATCCTTAAGATGTCTGCTTATCGACACGATGTTTCTGCAGGTGAAGATGAAAACTAGCTTAAAATTGCAAATTTACGTTTGAATTGAATTTTTATTAATTAAATATATATTGAAAGCAATTCTTACACATAAATTTAAATTTTATACTGTTTAACTGAATATTTTTTTGTGCCTATTTATATTCAATACCATTTTAAATGCATCTGACTGGCTGTTTTAGTGTCACATTTTATACACATATGCACATCCTTACAAAAGGAGGCAGGTGATAATGTGCGTTCTAATTTTCCAACTGGACGAAAAATGTCCGGGCCAGGATTCGACCGGAATGGCTCAGTTGGTATAACATGGCAGCTTCAGCCAAGAGATCCCAGATTCGAATCCTGGACCGGACATTTTTCGTCCAGTTGGATAATTAGAACTCATATGATTTCTTTACCATCTTGAATAATTATATCAAAATTAATCTAGTGTAATCACGTATCCAGCGTTTACTGGAGTTCCAAATGACCTGCGATTTATTCTGTTGAGCTGATTCAGATATCAGACCAGATGCTTTGATCAATAAGGTTAACTGGATGAATTGGGTCCTCCAGATTCGATCGAGATGGCTCAGTTGGTAGAGCATGACAGCTTTAGCCAAGAGATCCCAGGTTCGAATCCTGGATGGATAATTTTCGTTCAGTTGGAAAATTAGAACTCATATGATTTATTTACCAATTTGAATAATTCTGTCAAAATTAATCAGGTGATAATGTTTGATGCTTTTTTGAGAAAATAAAATCAAAAAAATATACAAGGATATTAAGCATAGATTTTAGCACATGTTTCAACAATCACTACTTTATACGAGATATACGATTTTAGTTTTGTATACTCAACAGAATATCTAAGCACTGATTACATTAATAAAAGTTTTGAGCGAAATAATTCAACAGTCGGAGATAGATTGATATATATTGCAGTGCGGAATGATGCTGATTTATTTAGAAGTCATTTATTTTTTGAATTACAAAAATGTATTGCATTACAAAATTATATTTATTTATTGCATTACAAAAATGTATAAACTGAAGAAAAAAAAACAGAAAACTGTACAGTTTCTTAAGTATATAAAACGAGGAAATTTTAGAAGCAAAAATAAATTCGTTTACCAGTTGTTTTTGTCAATAAATGCATGCTATAATGCTATGCTATAAATGCTATATCTCTTTCTTGAATTCAGAGAATAAATGTAAGATACATAAATAATGCTAGATTGTAATGTAATCTGTTGTTCGAAGCATGTAACTCAATATTGATTTTATGTATAGATTCAATATGCTGTAAAATATATTTAAACACTTTTGCTTGAAATTAAATTGTATATCACGAAATAACATGTCTAAAGCTATGTTTAGTTTTGCACAAATTTGCAAATTTAAATTCAAAAAGTTAATTTTCTCATATGAGAATTAGTATCAAATGTTCAATGTTTCTTTTCGTAACATTTTCCTAAATTTCTATGATCAGTTGTCCTTTCTATTTAACTCTGATATGCAACTTGCAGCAAATTTCTTTGACTGAGAAACATCGAAGATTCCGTAATAGATTTCACAGTGGAAATTATTTGGAAATTATTTACTGACTTTTATAATCCCACATTAGTTTCCGTGATCTGCTCGAGAACTTCCATTTTATTAAAAATGTTTGATAAGGGTTTGGTGTTATTTATGATAATTTATTTATGAAAATTAAGAATATGACGTCTTATCAGAATTTGCGTAAACCACAAGAAGGAGGAATCAGTTTACTTCACTGAATATATAACTTAAATATTTTGTCACATATATGTATGTACCAATAGGAAATAAAGGATAGCGTGCCAGCAAATTTCATATTTTATAATAATATAGCATTGTAATGCAACAATAACACGTTCACTACCGGTTTAAAATTAACGGAATTTTATTTTATTCAGAAATTCTGAATTCACACCAGAAAATACAGCAATATTTGCTTTAGTTGTACCAATGTACCAATGCAGATTTCTTGAAGTGCTGACGAAGTTCGTATTGATTTCGTTTACCTTCATTCGGAACTGATCAATCGAACAGTCTTAGTGCACAGATGAACTGTGCAAGATGAGTGGATTTTTTCAGAATCCGTTGCATTGGGATTGGTTAGCTAAGCATTGAGAGTAAAGGATTTAGAAAAGCCTCAGAGCCATACATTTTCAATTTTCGAAAAAATAGTTACATCAAATTAAAATTTTGCAATAATAATAATAATTATAATAGAATTAATATAAAAAAGGCTATAATACAATATTTATAGGCATATTTACTAAAAAAGTTAAAAATTAAAAGAACATTATAAATGCAAATTTTGCATTCATAAATTCATAATATAAATGCATTTACAAATGTTATTTATTATAAATGCAAAAATAAGAAAATTAAAAAGAAAAAGCTATATTACAAAATTTACATTAGAGAATTTCACTGATGATTTCATCAGCCAATCAAAAAAACAGTAAGGCAGCCAATCAAATTTAACCTACAGTAGGCAGCCAATAACATTTCACCGACTAAAAAGAGAAGAAAAGCTTGCATTTTGAGAAAATTTAGGAAAGTAGATTAATTCCGATGCCAAATGCAGCGGTAGGAACGATTTTCCAAGCTAAAAAGGTAGTTAATGAATTGATATTATGAAAATTGAAAAATATGAGACAAAATTTAGAATTTGGAAGAACGCAACGAAGTGTCCAAGGTGGCTTGCGCCGACATCTTTTAGAAGGCGGAGCAAAGCCGTCATCTCTATGAAGAATGACAAGAGGTCTACTAATTTTCAAACAGCATTGTTGATATTATACTGTTTGATAGATCTCTACGCTTGCTTTATTTAATGACAGACATTTCATGATTACTGAAAATAAAAAAAATTCTTTCAGAATTTCTGGTATGAATTCGTAATTTTGGATTAAAAAGGGAGTGTTAAATGAGTGACCAAGTGTCGCCACATATGTGCCCGCGGTAGCGAACTTGTTAAAGAATAAAATAAAAATGCAACATATCTATAATATTTTGCAAATTTTTTAAACCATCTCATATTTTAAAAATAATAGAAACTGACAATAAACATTTTAAACATTTTAACTTAAAAAAAAAACATTTTTGTCAAATATAAAATCACGATAACAAGGGACAAGATACTGCCAAAAACAAAACGTTTCATTCCTATATTGCCCATACTTAGTTATAACTTTTGCAATCTAATCAAAACTGATGCTATAAAAGGAATGTTTTAAGAACAGATTTTTTTTTTAGTTTTGTCAGTTTAATTGTGACATAATTTATAAAACTATAACGTATGTAAATGTGATTATTTATAAAACAAAATAAACTACTTCTAAATCTTAGGTTATAATACCATAATTTGAAGAATGTTTCTCTAAGGAAATAGCGAAAAATTAGTACTGAGTGATACTAAAAATATTACTTAAAACAGGACAAGTATTCGACAAAGAGAGATACATGTATAAACCCTTAAAAATATAATATAGCTAATGAAAATAAAATGTTTTTTTTCGAAATATGAGTAATGTTTCAAAAGAATATTGCTCAGTATTGTTTAAGTTTATACATTTTAAAAGGTCACATAGAATTATTACTTCCTTCGTATAACTAACTTTTCAACATGTAATCTGATGACTGAGTTAAACAGAAATAGGGTAAAAACGCCAGTGATGTCCCGGTTAAGGAGGTAGTTTTGGTTTTTAGCTAATAATTCCTACGCATTTGTGTCACAGTGGTGATCAAAATATAATAAGAAAGGATGGAAGAATATTTTAAAGTCAAGAAAATTAAGAAAATAAAAATTTATTCCTTGGCATGATTTGTGTTACAAAAATGTCCAGAAACATTAGTGATGGCCCACATTGCGCCAGTAATGGTCCATCGCTGCAGTAGGGATGGCCTACACATGTCAATACTTATTTTTGTGAACATGTTTTGCCGGCTTTTGTCCAAAGCGGGCAAAGCCTTTTGTTGACCTTCTTGGCTTCTTTGTGGGTCTTCACAACTTCTTTTGTTGCTCGTTTTACCATTCTTTCTCTCTGTTTTAATTTTTTTTTGTTTGGGCTTCTTCTATTTTTCGTTACTTGGTTTGTTGCACCTCATGTCATCTTTGCGATGTCAGGACGAAAGACATTCTTTCGACTCTTTTATTCCCTTTGCTTTCAGAACTGTGCGGGCATTCAAGGATTTCGTTTAACTGATGAAATCGGCCCTCTGCTATGAAAGAGGAAGTGTCTGAATTTTCTGGCCATGAAAAATGCTTTTCATCGGCCAATTCGGCCGAAACTCCTGACCTTTTCGTCGGAAGTTTTCGGCTCTTGCTGAACAATTCTGAGATTCGCAGGAATTTGTTCGAAGTTATTGCTGTTACTGGAGCTCAGTTAATACTTGAGTGGGTGTCATGATAACCACTGTGTCTGTGTAATTTTTTGTCCGCTGAGTATGTTTCCGTTTCACGTAAGCCTCGTTTGAATGTTTGATTTTTCTCCATAAGCTTAAACAAATGGCATAAAACTTCCAGTTTTTCACATGATGGTGGATGAGTATTTTCGAATTGCTTCCTTATATTCACAGTTTGACGGAAGTTCTCAATCTATGGATTTGGCAGAGCAGCATTAGAAGCCTTCTTACAAACGGTACCAGTTGAAACATTTTTGGTGACGTGACCCTTGCACTTTGAGAAGTCTATAGCATTTGCATTGAATATGTAAAGTCCTACTGCGCTGAAATTGTTTTTATTGGTAGCATCATGTCATTTTCTAGCACCAATGTCAGGATTGGGGCAATGTTCACTCCAGTTACAGCTTCACATTGATGGTTCTTGTCCTAGCGAAGAAAGGCCTTGTTCAACAGACCTTTTAGCAGACGAAAAGCAGCAACGTTGCAGGGTGAAGAATGTGGTTAGTGTTTGGGTATAAAGCGATCAAATGTATCTGCAGATATTTGCAAATTTCGATGGTTTTGCTCAAAAGGTGCATTTTGTACCCTCCTGCAAACACATTTACCGACAGATGAACAACATTCTTCACTAGAAAAGGGGCGAGGACATTTCCTATGCATTTGTAAGTCATCAAACCGTTGCTGTGCCTACCAATGCCCCATGATCGAAAAACTCTGTGAATCAGTTGTGCAGGAATTATTTCAAACATGCTCCGCTTAGCTTCCATGGACCGAATATGCAAACGTAACTGTTATGGTAAACATTAAGTCAGCTTGGTCGAATTCATAGGCATCTTTGGTGCCCTTCTCTGCCAAAACCCTGCATTTGCCAGGATAAAGTTTAAAGTTTGTACCGTCAGCATTAAAGACTTTTTGGATCCAGTAAGGCTTCGAAAAAGTTTTCTTGCTTCAGCAATTCAATGATGTCCTGTAAAAATGTACGAATGTCTCTTTTGCTGATGTTTCAACTAGATTTTGTAACGCCCTCCAGTGCTCTCTAATATTAGTATATATTTAACTTAAAAAAATAATGATTAAAGTTAATATTGTTTTAAATGTTTTTTATAACTTTATTAAATATATTGAAAAATAAGAACTTTCTTATTTTTCAAGATTTTTGCTGTCTGCATATGAACCCTAGTCTAAAGCACAGGAAACAAACGCCATACCATTAACCAACTTTGTACTCAATCGAGAAAGCTTAATGCTGTATTTAAAATTTCCATATCTTTCTGTAAATGCTACTTGTGATGCCGAAGTTAGACAGTCGGGTTTAGACGCTAGTTTAAAAGAGTAACCGTCTGTGCCATTTGTTTTGAAAAGAACATCACGAGTACAGAGAGTATAGTGTAATGTGAACAAAAACAAGAGCTATTAGGTTAATATGAAGTTGAACGCAAATAATTTGATTCAAATGTACGAAAGAACAGATGTACTCAATAACTGTACTTTAATTCATGACAACTCATATCAATAAAGTAAAAAAAGTAAGTGTGAGCCATCATTTCTGCTCTCATGAAAGAGTGACAACAGTAATGGCCCTCCCCACTAGCTGACTTAATAAGTTTATTTTGATAATATCAATATGTTTACATCTTCCTGACACTTTATTGTATTCATTACAACTCACCCTTCTTAGTTATTTAAATGTTATGTACAGTGCATCAAAAACAACTTTGCTTATTAAAAGTATTGCTAGCAAATCACTGCTGAAATTGTAGTAAAAGACAAGCTTCGTTAAGAAGAGCTCCCATGCAAGCAACATGCTATGATTTGCTGAAACAAAGGCATCATGTGTCTGTCAAAGTGTCATTTTATCAGTGATGATAGGTGACCAGTTTGAATGTTAAGCATTTATAGTGTCGTCCGAATATTAAATGGGCCATCACTGGTTTATGGACCGCCATTGTTGATAATACCCGAGATTGCACTATTTTTTCTACATTTTACTATGAAATCAAATGAAAAAATATGAAAACATACTTACATGGTATTGTAAAATAAAATACCTCTTCTGTATCTCACAATGAAAATATTTCCAATTACATAGTTTTTAATACTTAAACTTCATATTCATTTCATTCATTTCGCAAAATACATGTTTTTAATAAGGTTACGAAACGTCCTTCGATTTTCGCCAAGAGATGCAAATCGCTTACTTTAAGTAATTCACAAAGTTTATAGTTTAAAACTTGTATTAAATACTAAAAATTGGATAAATTTCGGGACGTTTTAAAGTAATGAAAAAGTTATAAATTGTAAAGTTGTGAAAGCTTTAAATTTGGATCTTGTTATGAAATTTGTTCACTTTAGCTGAAACAAGTTATAAATGATTTTATAAAGAGTGGGATATTCATATGTTTTCACAAATGACAAAATTTCATGCATTTATGGAGTATGTATTTGTTTTCGCATTGAGAAAAGACATAAAAACAAAGTAGCATTTTTTTTAGTAAATTTATTTATGAATATCTCTCTGTACTCGAAACTGTACTCGTGTAAAGAAACTTTTTAACTTTATTGAATATAGTAATGTTTTTGATTAATAATATTGAAGATGATATCCGAAACTGTACATAAGAAAGAAGAATTAAACATACTTTATTTATTTTGTGTTAGAAAAACACATATAACTCCTTACAAACAGATCATTTACAGCGAAAGAAACGTGTGCCTTGAACTCATAATTCAACTCTGAACGGAAAATACTATTTTAATTGCAATATTGCCAAACACTGTTTCAGTTGCAATATTTCACATTGAATATTTTTGTAAGCATTACGAATATTCCCTTTCTTATTTAAATTGCATATTTTCGTTTCATATCATTATCTAACATTAAAACTGTTTTCTCTTTTTTTTTTTCCTTTCTTTTTTTTAAATAAAATTAGTAACAGTTTTTCTTTTGATTTTCGAGGTGTTTGTATTATTTAATAATGTAGCCGTTTCAATTCCTTCACCACGATAATGGTCGCCAAAAAATGACCAACCGTAACCTTTTCGTCCAAAATAACAAAAATGTCTCTCATAATTCTAGAACTAATATACGTAGAACGATATTCTATATACTAAATACTTTCCCTAAAACATTATCTATCGAACAGTGCAAGTTCCATCAAAATCCATTCAGCAGAACTGGAGTTATAAGCAGTCGAAACGAAATTTCCGTTTGCATTTTATATATATAGTAGATGTGCTTTTTCATAAATAAAAATTCAAATTAAGTAAATTTTGAACATATTAATTGAATTTCGACAAAGCATTTCTGAAAAATAACACCAAGATTTTAATTTTAATTATTCTTCAGAAAGACATTTTAAAATATTATTTCAAGGTTTAAAAATATAATTTTACTGGTTTTGAATAAAAAACCCTTTATATAGATTAATGGAAAATTTGGAATTTTTAAATTTATTTGATAATATTAAATCTTGAATCTTATATGTTATATTTTTAATATAAGTTTTTAGATTTATTACGATCTTGCTAGTGGTTATTTTTTTAATAGATATTTCAAAGAAAATCGAAATTGAATATGACCTTTAGGAAATATAGAAATAAATATTATTTAAATGTCCAAAAAGAGTGGCCTGTTATACATGCATTAAAGTTTCAATCTCTAACATTTTTGTAATTTTGTTAAATTTTCAATAATTTCAATCAGAAAAATATTTTGAAAACTATTTTTTAAATATGAATTATTTTGATTACTACTTTACATGAGGATTATTTATAAGAAAATATTTAAGTGGCTTATACCATGTTTTTTAATATAGATATTCGCCCTCATGATTATACATAATACTTCATTGTCTTAACCACGATATAGATTTTCTCATTTGATATAGTCAACGTCAAACATAATTCGAATAGAGATCAATAATTAAATTTACATGTCTTTTATTTTATTTTATTTTTACTACAATATCTTTTTTTTCTTTTTTCTGTTTTCTTTTTTTAAGTAATGTCAAATCTAATTTAAGTCCTTCGATATTGAATAGTAATTTAAAAAAATGTTAAAAAATAACTATTGGAAAATTAATAGCTAAGACACGTTTTTTTATAACTAAATGATAAATAATGTATAAAATAAGGTTAAGTAGACTATATGGGACGACAGGGTAATAGTAATAGCTGTCACTCAAAAGTTCAATATTTATCAAACTTAATCTGCCACGCATGGAATGTGTAAAAAGAAAAATATAGATAATGTAATGCTGATATCATATTACGTTTTGTTTTACGGAGAAATCTGTAGTGACATTTATATTACACCTCGGCTAATAAAATGTTTGAATGATTAAGTTTAAATAAAAGTTTAGAGTTGAATTATTTGAAATTTGAAGGTGAGTATTTAATTGATCATTTTTTGTTTAATTAATTTCCACGGTCGAATTTATTCTATGGATTTATTTCACTAAAATGTTGTTACAACAAATGTCAGTTCTTGATGTTGATATCACATTGACGCCCAAAATAGGGTGTCCTGTTTTTAAAAATGCATTAAATTTATTAAATTTAAAATCTTTCACAACTTTATAATTTATAAATGTTTAAGCTTTTTCATTTCTTAAACGTCAAATAGTTATAAAATATTTTTTTTTAATTTAAAAACTGCCTAAACTACGTTGACTGCGTCCCCACATTTCGGCGATATTCCGAGATGTTTGATCGCCTTAACTAACAATTATCATCGATGGAAGAAATTGTAATATAAGAAAGTTTGCGGCAAACTCTCGTCAAGGAATTGAAATTCTTTACGTACAAAGTCCAGGTGCATCAACCATTGAGAGTGGCGGCGACTGCATAACAATTGGAGTTTCTAAATGATTTAGAAGAACGCATCGACAACGGAACCTTCCATGTGACTCAAAGTTTAGTGATGAAGCGGCATTTCCTTCTTGATGGCCACGTCCACAAACAAAATTGGCGGTTTTGGGGGTTAGAAAACCCTCATTTTGAAATCGACAGGTCGTTATACCCGCTACGTGTCACTGTCTGGTGACAAGAAATAAGCGCCCTGATAAGAAACTGTAATATCTGGAAAACTACTGAACATAATGCGTTCACACATCGCGACTAAACTAAACTGACAACGAAATTTTATGTGCGCATGCTTATGTGTTGTGTTTATCTCTTTACAGATTCGGCCAAAATGTCATGATACTCTATTCTGAAGCGTATTTTTATCGTGAAAGCGTATTACGAAAACAACAAAAGCCAGTTACTGTCTCAAGAGCATTTACAAAATAATTTAAAGTGCATGCTGGCGCTGACCGAAAAACAATTACTCGATTAATCCAGAAAATTGAGCACACGGACAATGTCTGCGACAACATGCGCCACAATCTCGATAGAAAGGCAACTGTTTCCACTCCTGTTTACACCACCATTCCAAAAGAATTGTTTGAGCGAAGTCCACGGAAATCAGTCAGACGAACAGCGCAAGAGGCTGGCATCAATCGAGAAAGTTTGCGTCAAATTGTCGTCAAGGAATTGAAACTCTTTCCGCACAAATTCCAGGTATATCAACCACTATGAAGTGTGGCGGCGACTGCACAATGATTGGAGTTTGCAAATGATGTAAATGGCAGAACCGACAACTGAACCTTCAATGCGACTCAAGTGCGGTTTAGTGATGAAGCATATTTCCATCTTTATGGCTCCATCAACAAATAAAATTGGCTGTTTTGGAGGCGGAAAACCCTAAATTTGAAATCGACAGGTCGCCGCACACAATGCGTGGTACATAATGTCCACCCGAGGAAAGGTCGGAGCCATTTTTGTCGATAGAACTGTCACGAGGCAACGCTACTGTGACATGTTGGCCAATAATTTCATCCTGTTCTTTCAAAGCACTCACAGATTCGATTGCATGTAGTTTATGCAAGATGGTGCTCATCCACAATCCCACCTCCGACGTGCTTGCACTGCTTGCAGAGCACTTTCAGCATCGTGTGATTGCTCTGGGGTATCGGGATCACACAGGAATGGGCATTACATACCCTCTTATTCTCTTGACTTAACATCGAGTGACTTTGTTCTGCCTGGACATCTGAAAGACAGCGTGTATTCGACGAATCCCAAAACGGTTTCTGAGCTAAAGATTTCCATTCAACGACACATCGAGGCAATTGATGTGCCAACACTTGAGTCAGTCATGGAACATTTTGTTCTACGTATGCGTCACGCAATTGTACGTGATGGTACAAACATCGAACCCGTGATTTACTAAATTTAGAATAACTATCAGTATTCTCTACTTAGAATAAAACATATCCATGCACCCGTTTGTTGGTCGTTTCATTTTTCTTTTGGGACGCCTTTTTTTTTGTCACCATGTAAATGGGACAATAAAAAAGTTATTAAAAAAGGGAAAACGTATGAAATATGAAGGCAAATTTTAAACAAACAAACAAAAATGAAACAAAAAGAAAATAATATTTTAATCGTGTGATGAAGTTATAGAATAATAACTCGAAAAACTAAATAATTCATAGAGGAATAAATGAAAATTTATAATTGATAGTTGCAGTGAAACGGAGACAGACAAGGAAAAAGATTTCAGCCGGATGAATTTTAACCTAACCATTACTAAACGTGTAAAAGAAAGTATTCATAAAAATTCAACAAAATATTTTATAAAATTCATTTAAAATGTTAGCCGATTGCTGATAAAGTTTTTATCACACTGATAGAAAATTAAAGAGACTGGACACATTACTAGTGAATTTTGTTAAAGATATTTCTTAGTCCTTTTAGTGACGTGGATGACATTCTGTATAGTCGTAGAAAATATCATAACCCCTTGTTAACTCTGCCGAAAATCATCGTACAAAAATGATGCAGATAACAAACAATTAGAAATAACTTCTATAATTTAATGCTATACTTAAATTATGCTTCGGGGATCGCGTACATATTAAACTTGTAAGAAACTTTAAAATTTTCAATACGAAATTTTGACAACCTATTAAGATTTTTTGGTACATTATACCTTCAGAAAAACAATAAGTCCTTTTGTGAAAAAATTTAGGATACATGCAGGTGTGTAAAATTTTGAACTTATAATGTTAAATTCATTTTTAATCGTTGGCAAACAAATTGCAATAGGGATAGTTTTTTAATTGAAAAACTACTTAGAGAAATTAGTTATTATTTTGGATTCACATACTGGAAGTATCTGGAAATCGATTTCTAGTAAAATATTTATATGTTACTATACATATTGTTTTCGAATATGATTTTAATAATTTATATGTATATCAGTACCAGTATAATTTTTATAGAATTGATCTGCAGTACAGTTAGCCTTTGCCACGACTGTACTTTACTTATAATATTAAAAGCAACTTAGTTTATTGTTTTGCAGTAATTTAATATTATAACACGTAAAAATGATTCATATAAAAAATAATATTTTGAAGTATTTTATTATATTATTGAAAAAATTTAAAAGGAGGAAATAAATCATATATTTATGTTTTCCTTCAGGTTTGTGTAATTTAAAATTTATGTTAGAATATTACATTTACCGAATTTTCCGGATAAATTTATAATGTACTTACACATTTAATATACTATATAATATGTTATGGATAGAATAAAGAATCTTTATATTTTGCAAATATGCTATATGTCATTTAATTAGCTTTTCGCGATTAAATTTTTTGCAAGAGTATGCACACATCGTAATTTTTACACTCTAAAGTTACGCTATTAGCAATGACAGATAAACCGTAACAATAATAAAAGACATCATTGCACACTGATAAGCTAATGGCATCACAGGTACAACCAAAACCCTCCTTAAAAATTGGCTCAAAAATATCCTCACACGCCCACTTCTTAAGAGGAAACTAAAAAACATATATAACCCTCTAAACCTACCTGTAAAATTTAAACTAGAGAACCTATCTGTAGGTTCTGTCGTGCGTAGAGCTCTGGCAGAGAATCCTGCGCCTGTCGCGAGGGTGTTTTTCCGGCGCACCCAAAAGTTTCCACAGCCTACACAAACACATGCCCCTAGCTGCCCAGTGTCGCGAGGGAAAATCTGTTTTCTGGCACAGATGGACCACTATTGTAAGGCCTCGATCAGTCCCTGTCACTTGCTTGCGATTGGAGAATTCCTGGCATGGCTGGCCGTAGGCCGATTTTCTTACATACTTGTATGTATGAAATTACCGCCCATTGCCGCGTTTTCTGGCGGCTTCAGCTATGGCTGTACACTGTTTTATTATTTTTTAAGACCTTAATAAAGGGACCGGGAGGGATACCATGCTCTACAGACTTGGTTTCCTTGTCTGAGCAGTCCCTCTTAGGCAATCAAATGAAATAATGAAAGACATATTAGAAGCGTAATTACGCATGTCTTTAGTAAAAACGGATTTTAATTTTCAAAGTTATTTGTACGAACAAATTGTCAGTAAAATCACATTTGTATGAAAATTTACGACAGTGAAATCGTTGAAAGATTAAAAGTCTAACAAAAATCCTCCTTTTTTTATTATAAATAAATAAGATACTGTTAAACAAAGTCGTTAAA
Organism: Maratus michaelseni; assembly: GCA_963931845.1. NCBI lineage: Eukaryota > Metazoa > Arthropoda > Arachnida > Araneae > Salticidae > Maratus > Maratus michaelseni. Next base: position 414,397,976 of record OZ007589.1, read on the forward strand.
TTACAACTGCAATATATAGGGTAAATGTACGAATAGTCGGCCACTTAACTGTTTTTTTTTTGTATATACATCTTAACGTAGAATTTTTAAAAAAACGACACAACATTTTTAACAGTGATATATGTCAAAACATACGTTTCTTATTATGTTTCAGCAATTATTTTTAAAAAACACGGTAATAGTTTTTTTTAGACAAAGTTAAGTTCAAAAAGGGCAAGTTCTCCCATAGTCGGCCACTTTAACTCTAATCACTGCACCAATAGTCGGCCACTTCAGAATTTTGTTTTACCTGAAAAACGACTCTAACAAATTTGACTAAATTTTGCATTCTACCATTTTCGGTTATAAGAAGATGATTGAGCAAACGACTCTAACAAATTTGACTAAATTTTGCATTCTACCATTTTCGGTTATAAGAAGATGATTGAGCAAACGACTCTAACAAATTTGACTAAATTTTGCATTCTACCATTTTCGGTTATAAGAAGATGATTGAGCTATCTCACATGTTCGAGAAAATTAAATTAGTGGGTCATTTAGGGTCACTGCGGGTAAAGCTAATTTTATTTTATCTGCTAAATGGCTTTAACGATTTTGACTAAGTTTTGTATCATACATTTTTGGGATACAATAAGACCATTGGACTGGGTCGCATGTTCGAGAAAATTCCATAAGTGGGTCATATGGGGGTCATTATGGATCAAATAAATTTTATCTAAGAAACGGCTCTAACGATTTTGACTAAATTTTGTATCCTACCGTTTTGGGGTACGAAAAGACCATTGGGCTGGGTTACATGTTTGAGAAAATTCGATTAGTGGGTCATTTTAGGGTCACTACGGGTCAAACTAATTTTATCTAAAAACGACTAAAACGATTTTGACTAAATTTTGTATCCTACCGATTTGGTGTACGAAAAGACTATTGGGCTGGGTCACACGTTAAGGGTCACATGTTAAGGTCCAAGGTAATTTAATCTTATCTAATAAATGTCTTTAACGATTTTGACTAAGTTTTGTGTCCTACCTTTTTGGGATACAAGAAGACCATTTGGCTGGGTCACATGTTCGAGAAAATTAGATTAGTGGGTCATTTGGAGGTCAATATGTGTCAAACAAATTGCATTTAAAAACGGTTTAAGCGATTTTGACTAAATTTTGTATGCTACAGTCGACTGTAAAAAAATAAAAAAATAAATAAATAAATAAAAAATAAATAAACTCTGGTACCCCTTCTGGTTGCGCTCAAATTGAAGTTAGATTAAAGTGGGTTTTGAATCGAATTATGCATTTTGAATCCCGCAGTGGAAAAGCGAAGGGAGGGGCGGTCCCAACTGCCGCATTCCAATCTAGTTGTTTTAACACTTTTCAACAGAATTGAAAAGCAAATAATGGGGGTACCAACTGCCGCATCTAATCTAGTTTAAGAAAAAGCTACTGTGTGCGAGCATTTGCGACTTAAAAGTAACCCCGATATCGAATATCAGTTTTCTATCCCTATTAATTCTAAATAAATCATAATTTAGAATGATAAACAACAATTACTGATAATTTCAATTTTTTAAATTTCGAATTTTATAGAAACCATTCTTTGCGAGAGTTTACATCTTAAAAGAAACTCCCATGCAAAATTTGAAGTTTTAAACCCAACAGTATCACAGAAATTGTAATTTTAGAAAATTTTTAGTTCCTTTTAAATTTCGAATTTTTTAGAAACTGTTCGGGTACGATCAGACCACTTACGTATGGAAAAGGTTATCCATGTCTAATATCAAGTTTCTATTCTAAAATTTAAAAAAAAAAAAAAAAAAACTAATTCAGAACATTTACCTCTCATTTCAGCATTCTAAATTTCCAAATTTTTAGAAACCTTTCTTAGCCGGTCGCTTATGTCTTAAAATTAACCACCATGCCAAATTTTAAATTTCCAGCACCAAAACTATCACAGACTTTGAAACTTTTGAATGTTTGTTTGGTCCTATACCCTTTGAAATTTCTTTTTTTTTCTTTTTTTATAAACTATTTTGTACCAGCGTTTACATATTAAAAATGACAGAATTGGCAAATTTTAAATTTCTATCCCTAGTAATTCCATATAAATCGTAATTTAGAATGTTTTTAGAATGTTAACAGTTTTTTTTATTTTCTAAAGTCCCCCCCCCCCACTTTTTTAAGTGCCTTGATCCAGAATTTACATCTTATAAAGCAACAGACATGTTAAATTTCAAGTTTATATTCCTAACAATTCTACATAAATTGTAATTTAGAACTTTTTCCACTCATTTCACACTTTTAAATTTCGAACTTTTCAGAAAACAACAACCATGCCAAATTTCAAGTTATTAACTCCATCAATATCACAAAAAGGGCAAGTTTGGAATGTTTTTTGTTCATCCATCTACTTGCGAAAAGTGGCTCTGACGTAAAATATAGTCTATGTCGGAGCAGAGACTGCCACTTTTACTTTTGAAATTATTTCTGTAGTTCCAGTAGTTTCCCCTACAAACAAACAAGCACGTAAAAAAAGATTTTTTTTATATATAATATTATTATAGATGTAGAGATAAAGTTATATCTACCAAACAATTAAAAATAAACTCAAAAAAGTATAATAAATTATGTATTCAGTATTCAGCTCCTGGTGGCCGACTATTGGACATGTAAGCAAAATTAATACCCAATGGTCGGCCACATTAAAATTAATTAAAAGCAACAAATTTATTTACTTTTTATACTCAAAAACACTAGTTTATTTACCCTGCTAATACTCTAGCCTTATAATTTTAGAAAAAAAAATAATACTTGCCTTTAAAATAATTGTCATCAGTTAACAAAAAAATAGGGAAAATGGTGATTTGACCTCAATCTTGAAAAAAAAAGGGCTGATTACAAATTCAATAAAAATACCCGCAATTCTTTGGTGATGGTTTGTTACTTATGAAAGATGGCTGCATATAACCAAATTGTAATATTTCATTTAGAACCAAAAATAAGCTATGCGTAAGGCATTTTATCTCAATGTGGCCGACTATTGGTGGGGGGGGGGGCGACTATTGGTACATTTACCATATATATATATATATATCACTATGTTAAATTATTTTTTGTGACATACGTAGGGATTTCACATCTCAATTTCAAATTGGAACTATTATTTTCAGATGGTGAATATGCCATGAAAACAAACAAGATAGAAAAATAAGGGAGTTCATGCTTAATCATTTCTTTATATTTAAACTGGAAAAATTATTTTTAGAATATATCTAAAAGAAAAAAATTCTTCATATTTTTAACCGCAAAGTAAAACATTCTTATTTATTTATTTATTTATTTTTTTTATGAAAATTAAAGTCAATATTTATTTTAAAAGATTGCATTTTTTCATTTTAAACTTCATATTTATTAGTATTTTTTTTTCAATTCCTACTATTAGCTCACACTCTCTATATATTTATATATCTTGTTCAAATTTTCAATCGTTAATAAAATATTTTCTATTCATCCTATCAAGTTCAAATAATTTTTTTAAAACTTGTACTGGATGACAATTGATTTTAATACAGTTTTTTCAAATATTAATTCATTAATTAAATATAATTAATTAATTTTAATTTTATATTTAATTTCTGTTCAAAAGTATAGACTCCCTCCATATTTATAGTCTCACCTTCCCACGTAAAAAGATAATGTGGCTGTTCACGGACGAAGATCAGGCTGCTCGCGGGCGAAGGAGACTATAAAGTGGAGTGAGTCTATACTTTTGAACAGGAATGAAGTATAAAACTAAAATTAAATAATAAAATTTAATTAATTAATTAATATTTGAAAAAAGCTGTGTTATCGTTAACTGTAACCTCGCTATGGCACTTTATTTTGAAGTTTGGTAATTTTTGAAATTCAATATTTGAAAAACGGCATAATCATTATATTTTAAATTTATATCAAGAAAAATACAATTTTTTTAACTTTCTAACGCAGTTTGTCTAACAATTTTGTGAGAAATACTTTTCGAGCTATTAATTTTTGGTATTTTAGCTATTTATTTTGTATTTAATTTTTAATACATTTCAAAAATTTCTCTTAAATAAGATATTTAGCAGGATATAAATTTAGGAATAAATACCGTCAGTGGCGAAGCGTGTAGATCGCTGGGAAAAAATTTTCTATTTGACCTAAGTAGGAATTGACTTAAAAAAAAGTTTTTATATTACTTGTTTTTTACTTTCTTCAATCGTTATAAAATGAAAGTATATGATTCGTGAAACATTTCAAATTCCGGTTTTCAAAGAATTTATACGTTTTAGAATGTTTCGAAAACTATTTGACTGTTTTCCGGAAATGTTCGTCTGTGTGTCTGTGTATATGTGACAGAGTTCTTGTGGGTCCTCCACAGTCTACAGATGCCCCTAGCTGCCCAGTGTCGCGAGGGAAATTCTGTTTTCCGGCAGTGATGGACCACTAATGTAAGGCGACTGACTATTTTAGAACTAATGTAATGTTCTATCTAATGTTATGTTCAAGAACTAATGTGCCGAATTTAATGGAACTTCAGATTCAGTTATACCTTGATAAAAATTGGTACTGAATAAGTTTTGGTGTAAATCGCCTAACAGGTGACAGCTATGCTGCATTTTTTATGGTTTTCGCGATAGCTATATCTCAAGAAATAATGCACGGCATTTCACAAAACTTCATATTCTGTTAAACCTTTATTATTATTATTATTATTATTATTATTATTATTATTATTGAGAACATACATCTGACTTTTTGCTCTGTTAGACCTTAACATGAATTAGTATGTTTGAGTGTATACCGCTCCGCAAGAGGTCACTGCTATGCTATATTTTTCAAGATTTCCGTAATAGCTATATCTTAAGAATGAATAGATCCTCATTTAATTTTGGTTGCTGACTATTTTATTTCTATAGAAGAAAATTTTGGGATGGCTATAGCATTCTAGTATGTTTTTGGTCCGAAGGAAATTTTGTAAATTCTGTGTGACATACATTTTTTGAATTTTTTAATACATTTACTTGAAAATAATTTTGCATTTATGTTAGTTGAAAGACATTTTTTACATCTTAAGAGCCTACACATAGTCACGGGAAATAACGCTCAAGCTAGTGTTAAGTCTATGGGAAGGTTCTAGCGCGATTTCTCGCTCGCATTTTAATATTTTTAAATGCTTTTTTTGCATAGGATAGCTGAGGTCAATCTCCAACGTTGTTAGTTTTTACTTTTTCAATTTTTGTTGCAGTTTTTTTGATAAGCAAGCATTTTCAATTTTGGAACCGGTTGGAACCGGTTCTGAAAGTGAAAGTACCCTTATATAAAATAACTGGAACCGAAATCGAAAAAGTAAAAACTAACAACGTTGGAGATTGACCTCAACTATCCTATGCAAAAAAAAAGCATTTAAAAATATCAAAATGCGAGCGAGAAACCGCGCTAGAACCTTCTCATAGACTTAATATTAGCTTGAGCTTTTTTTGATGTAGGCTCTTAAGGTAATTTTGAAAAAAGACAGTTCGTCTTCACTCAAAAACGTAAAACTTTTCCACTTAGCTTCTGAGTCATTGTTTAACGCAAAAGTATTTCGTACAAGCCCTTTATTGCAGGGATTTGTTTTAATCGAACATGGAATGTTTTTGATTTGTAATCGAATATATATTTTTCGTTTTATTTCGATAAATGAAGCACATCTTTAGTTCTAAGATGTTAATGTATCCCGACATCATTTTTATTCCTTTCTGTCTCTGTCGCGACCAGAAATTTGGTTCAAAACGACAGTTTTGACAGTATTTTCTGAAAGATTTTTCTGCCTTTACCGTCAAATGGTAATAGTAGTTCGATTACAAAGTTTCGGAATAAGAGGCACTTGCTAATATTTCTGCGTTTGCGTGCAAAATTGAATTTTAAAAGTAGCCACTTTGGATTTTAGAACATCCTTAAAAAATGTGCCTTTATGTCTGTATTTATTGTGCATCATTTACGTATGGGTGTGATTAAAGAAAGTCATTAAAAGTAATTGGATTATTTTTATAGATATTTAGAATTATATTTTTGGTGAAATGTCACTGTTACACATGTTTTCGGAACTCAACAAAAGTCTTTAATATCGAAAGAAATAATGAATATTTTCTACGATTCTAAATACACACATGTTTTGTTCCATCTGAAGAATTACGAAAGGTTCTTTTATTTATCCTTTAGTTGGAATTATAAGTACATTTTTGTTTAACTTAATGATTTACTCATTATGGTAAGTGTGAATTCATCACCAACAGTGTAATAGATCTTAAAGGAATCTTAAAGGAATATTTGCATAATTTGGATAACAAAATTGATTGTGAAGTAACTCTTTAGAATTGAATTTTAATTAGTATATTTCTTGAAAATAATTTCTTTACAGCAAAAGATTTTTTTTAGGTAACGGTCAAACTGCTGTTAACAAAATATTATGAAACGCCAACGTATAATCGTCATGTATTATATTCCCATTTCTTTTGTTATGTCATGATGATTATGTTTGGAATATCTTGTAGAAATTTTGATTTCGGCGTTTTTTTTAATATTATTATTATTATTATTTATGGTAATTGCAGCTGTCAGACAGATTTTTTTCATGCATCAATGTGTTAAGGTATATTTTCAAAATTAAAATTTTAAATATTTAGTAATGAAAAAACTACAAAAATATTTGTATCGTTCGTAGTCGAGGTACAATGCATAAAAATGCCGTACTTCCTTTCGAACTCATTGTGTAATTCTATATTATAATTTCCGTACTTTTCACAAACATTTTAGAAGTGAATTTGTTCATAAAATGTTTGTAATTATTTTGTTTTACTATTGATTTGTTGTTCTTTGTTTTAAATATCCAAGACTCAGATTGTTATTCAGATATAGATACAGCTATTACCAGTTTATTGACACTACCGAATATCTATAAAAAAAACTAGAACCATACAGTTATTAAAAAAATACATTATATCATTATCGAGCGACACAATTAAACGAGACTATAATAATTTATAAATGATCATTGTGTAATGCCATATTCGGACGCTCCGTACATTTCATAAACTTTTAGAAGTGAATTTGTTCATAAAATATTTATAATTACTTTATTTTACTATTGTATTACTGTTCTTTGTTTTAAATATTCAAGGCTATTATTCATATATAGATACAGCTATTAGTTTATTGACACTACCTAATATCTATAAGTAAAAAAAAACTAGAACTATTTAGTTATTAAAAAATATAGTATATCATTATCGAACGATACAATTAAACGAGACTCTAATAATTTATTGTCTAATAAATGTCAGGAAATTCAAATTTATTTTTAAAAAGGGCAATTAGCAATTTTAAAATTTTAGGTTCCAAAAAAGACATTAAATCTTTAATTAAACTATTTTGATCTCTTTTTGGGAAAAAACTATTGTTTTGGAATTAACATGTCAAATGGATAATTATTGTGTCATATAACGCTCATCAAAATTTTAGGGGAAATATTTAATACCCCTTCATGAACCTAGAAATTTTCGAAAGAATTTAGAGATTAGTGTTACAGTTACGTGATTAATCTTTCCGTTGTCAAACTTGCTCACCTCTTTGTAAAAAAGGATATTTAGAATAATATATAAATTATTGGAGCATATATCTGATTCAAAAACTTGAATCACATAATTCTTTCTAAATAGCTACATTATAAATTTAAATTGCTCTGTGGTATATTTACGTTAAACTGTATAGCTGTTTATTGATTTATGGCATATTTTCTGTAAATTAAAAACATAAAAATTCGTTTTTAGTGCCGGAAAGCTCTGAAATTAAAAAAAAAAAAAAAAAAAAAAAAAAAAAAAAGTTATCAGAACTCGGTAAGTATTGGTCGTAGGAAAATGGAATTTTACTGTTGTACTAGTCAGATCATACAGAAAAGTTTTCTAAATGTAACTTATACTACACCAGGGACCGTATAAAAAATAAAAAAGTGTAATTGTTTGAAAAGTATTTCATGAACATAATCTTAATTCTTACCTTATTTTGAACAGCTTTGTAATTTACAAACCTACTTATCTGCAACAGGTGACAAATTAAAGCGGGTTTAAATTTTCTGGGCAAAAATGTATTCATTCCCGCAGCTGAATTTCTTGACGCAATTCTGAAAGTTTTATTTGTAACAGATAAGTAGTACTGTCAAGCTATAAATTACTAGATATGTTATGAAAATATTACTTTTTTGTTCTTTTTTTCAAATATTCATCTTCATATTTAAAAATCATCATTATATGGCAGTTGGACTTTATGCATAGTTTTGCTCAGCAACAGAAACAGTCCCTTGTTTTTGTTTTTTTGTTTTTTTATGTTAACAAAATGTTGTGATACTGAACTTGAATGATTAAAAACAATTTTGAACTAATTTTGCAATCCGAATTTAATATCTAATGTCATATACAACATCTGTAATCTTGAATATGAGTTTTTATTTAACATTTCCCCGTGTGGAGAAAAAATTGCTAGGCCTAACGGCTGTCTCACCATGAGTTAGGGAATTTATTTCATTTTATTGTATTTGTTGTAAATAAAGTACATCGTCTCAAACAAATCTGCTTTCGAATAAAAATGTGCTCGAAAAAAGAGAAAAAAAGTGCAATTTCCGATTCATTTCGAATATTTTTTCTATGGTTTCTTCTACATTCAAAATGTGAAGTTTATACAATACTTAAGCATGACACCATGGTGGTCATCTAGATATAATAAGCAGTTACTTGAAAAATAATGTCATATTCAGGATTTACACTGACCAATTAAAGAAATAACGGAACATGGGTTTTCGTAACTTTTATATAATAATTTACGCGTGAGAAGTATTAATTTTTTTTTCATTCAAAATGCTTCCAATACAATAAATGTTTGGTATCCTATAATAAATAGAGTATTTTATTTTTGTCTTATACGAGAATTTTGGACATTTTATTTGTTAATTAGAAGAGAAAACCATAATATATATATTTTTTAATGTAACATTTTTAGAGCAAAATAAATGAAGACTGTAAAATTAATCAGACAGTATCAATGGGTAGAAATACAAATAAATAAATAAATAAATAAATAATAAGAATATACACTTGATCATCACAATCTCATAAAAATCATTTAACGTATTTTCTCTAATATTCGTACCTATTAGTTTCGAAAGAAATTTTGATGAGTCAAAAAGTTTTGCATAATTATTATACATTCATTACTGTCAAGTTTTTGTTTGTTCAATGTGAAATTAAAATGAAGTAATCTGTTTCAGTTTCCCTACGAATATTTGTCTTCAGCTGCTCCAAGAGTGAGAGAAGTTATTTATTGAAATAGATTATGATATATCATCAGTTTCTTGATCTATATGATGAATATTATCCATTTCCCGTAATTTGATGAGCAGAACTTACCATTCTATGCAGAAAAAAGTAACTGGAATCGAACTAAAAGTGGTGAAAGTGATGTTAAAGCTAGTTGCCGTAGCAATACTTTCGGAGACTTCTAATTTTCCCCCGAGATTTCTGTTAAATTTGTTTTTTGTCTTTTAGACGGTTGTCTTAAATTATTTAAACAAAATAAGGAAACCCTTCCTCAAAATTAAAACTTTATCAGAAAGCGTTAATCAATTTCAGATACTGATATTAGTTTGTATGAAGTTCAAAAAATCAAATTTTTAGTGCGTAAAAAAAGGTTTGAAGCAAAATTCAAATTTAAAGCAGCGATTTGCTAAATTAAAAATAAATATATATGTAGAAGAATTTCTGGAAGAGTGTGCAGAATAAATGAAACATTTATTCATCATTATCCAAAACTGAATTATGTCGAAGCATAGTAATATAATAAAAAATAATGAGGAAACAATACAATAAAAAATTATGAGGAATTATCTTGGTTCCAAATATGAGGAATTCTGAGAAATATCTTTATTTAACAGAGACGCTAAAATAGTTTACACTTTTAAAAATAGCAGATTTAAATAAAAAATTGTTCCTAAAAAGTCTTTAACATTTTGAACAGTATTCACTCGAAAACTTATTTTTTCACTTTATTTTACAATATTATTAAAAACTTTATTAACGACTTTTTATTTTTACACAGTGGGTTTAAATACCATCTTTAAATTTTTTAAACTGCAGTTGTATTAAACATGGTCTGCCTTAAAAATATATGTTAATAAAATAGACTATTTAAAAAAAAAGCATACGTTTTATATTTCATGTATCTAGTACTGAAGAAATATTTAACAATTCCGGAAAATACGCAAGTAAATACGGTAAAAAATATAATAGAATTTTTAATAAAATAATAAAAATTGCATTAAAATTTAATTTAGTTTTCATATATTCATTTCTTATAACAGTTCAATTTGCTTTTTGTTTCATTTATGAACTATTTATTTTCTAGCATTATGGAAAAGAAGTTACTATATATTTCTACTTTGAAATTCATTTTATATCACTTAATGCTTCTGGCCTTATTCCGTAGTTACTAAACTTAAAAAAAAAATTTTACAAGGTTTACATTTACTTAATTATACAATAAATTGCATAACACCTTTTAAAAAAATAGTTCATTTAAATACTTTGGAAATATCTAATATCTGCTAGACTTTTCGTTAGAATATATTTTAGTCTACAATTTCTACACATCGTGACTCTGAAACAGAACACTTACTTTTAAAAAATACATAGTAAATTCATCTAAAACGTTCTTTTAGAGTAAAAATTCGGCAGATACGTGACTGAACGAACATTTTTAAGGTCCTCTCAAATTCTCCTGAATAATTTTGCGAATGCATGATTTAGCTTTAAAATATCTACTAATTAGCCACTCGTATCCGACTTTAGTAGATAATTAGACAGTATTTTGAGTTCATTACCGATTTCCTGATGAGGATAATCAAGTGTATATTTATTTCTGTTTGAATCAAAGTTAATGGAATTTGCTTTTCCCCTTTTAAATGAGATATGGATTATTTCAAATTATTCTCACGCTCCGTGCATTTTGTTTCTTCTTTAAGGAAAATAGAAGTATTATTTATTAATATTATTTTGGTTTTGGCCGTCAACTATCCGTGTATTTGTGAATCTCGGAAAAATTAATTGTTAAGAAGAAAACATTGCTTAAGGTTTTTGAATGTATTAAAGATTAAATTAAAATGTAAGTGTATACTTATCATACATTGTTATCATTAATATAAAAAAAAGAAGTCAATGATAAATGTGTAACAAAAAAGTATCAAAGTAAAATAGAAGTATCTCCGTGCATTTTGTTTCTTCTTTAAAGAAAATAGAAGTAATATTTATTAATATTATTTTGGTTTTAACCGTCAACTATCCATGTATTTGTGAATCTTGTAAAAAATATTTGTTAAGAAGAAAACATCGCTTAAGGTTTTTGAATGTATTGAAGATTAAATTAAAATGTAAGTGTATATTTATCATACATACTTATCATTATTTAAAAAAAAAGAAGTCAAAAGAAAAAAGTGAAAAAAAAGTATCGAAGTAAAATAGAAGTATCTCCGTGCATTTTGTTTCTTCTTTAAAGAAAATAGAAGTAATATTTATTAATATTATTTTGGTTTTGGCCATCAACTATCCATGTATTTGTGAATCGTGTAAAAATTGTTTGCTAAGAAGAAAACATCGCTTAAGGTTTTTGAATGTATTGAAGATCAAATTAAAATGTAAGTATAAACTTATCAAAAATACTTATCATTAATATAAAAAAAGAAGTAAAAAGAAAAAAGTGTAAAAAAAGTATCAAAGTAAAATAGAAGTATCTCCGTGTATTTTGCTTCTTCCTTAAAGAAAAGAGAAGTATTATTTATTAATATTATTTTGGTTTTGGCCATCAACTATCCATGTATTTGTGAATCTTGGAAAAATTGTTTGTTAAGAAGAAAACATATTGCTTAAGGTTTTTGAATGCATTGAAGATTATCTGAAAACGTAAGTATATCCTTATCATACATACTTGTGATTAATATAAAGAAGTATCGAAGTAAAATAGAAGTATCTCCGTGCATTTTTTTTCTCCTTTAAAGAAAAGAGAAGTATTTTTTATTGATATTATTTTGGTTTTGTCCATCAACTATCCATGTATTTGTGAATCTTGGAAAAAATGTTTGTTAAGAAATAAAACATCGCTTAAGGTTTTTGAATGTATTGAAGATTAAATTAAAATTTAAGTGTATCCTTATCATACATACTTATTAATATTAAATAAGTATCAAAGTAAAATAGAAGTATCTCCGTGCATTTTGTTTCTACTTTAAAGAAAAGAGAAGTATTATTTATTAATGTTATTTTGGTTTTGGCAAGCAACTATCCATGTATTTGTGAATCTTGGAAAAATTATTTATTAAGAAGAAAACATCGTTTAAGGTTTCGGAATTTATTGAAGATTAAATTAAAATGTAAGTGTATCCTTATCATACATACTTATCATTAATATAAAAAAAAAGTATCAAAGTAAAATAGAAGTATCTCCGTGCATTTTGTTTCTCCGTTAAAGAAAAGAGAAGTATTTTTTATTTATAGTATTTTGGTTTTGTCCATCAATTATCCATGTATTTGTGAATCTTGGAAAAATTATTTGTTAAGAAATAAAACATCGCTTAAGGTTTTTGAATGTATTGAAGATTAAATTAAAATTGAAGTGTATCCTTATCATACATACTTATTAATATAAAAAGAAGTATCAGAGTAAAATAGAAGTATCTCCGTGCATTTTGTTTCTTCTTTAAAGAAAAGAGAAGTAATATTTATTAATATTATTTTGGTTTTGGCCATCAAACTACCCATCTATTTGTGAATATTGGAAAAAATGTTTGTCAAGAAATAAAACATCGCTTAAGGTTTTTGAATGTATTGAAGATTAAATTAAAATTTAAGTGTATCCTTATCATACATACTTATTAATATAAAAAAAGTATCAAAGTAAAATAGAAGTATCTCCGTGCATTTTGTTTCTCCTTTAAAGAAAAGAGAAATATTATTTATTGATATTATTTTGGTTTTGTCCATCAATTATCCATGTATTTGTGAATCTTGGAAAAATTGTTTGTTAAGAAGGAACATCGCTTAAGGTTTTTGAATGTATTGACGATTAAATTAAAATGTAAGTGTATCGTTATCATAAATACTTATCATTAATGTAAAAAAAGTATCAAAGTAAAATGGAAGTATCTCCGTGCATTTTGTTTCTTCTTTAAAAAAAATAGAAGTAATATTTATTAATATTATTTTGGGTTTGGCCATCAACTACCCATTTATTTGTGAATCTTGGAAAAATTGTTTGTTAAGAAGAAAACATCTTTTAAGGTTTTTGAAGCTATTGAAGATTAAATTGAAATGTAAGTGTATCCTTATCATACATACTTATCATTAACATAAAAAAATATGAAAGTAAAATGGTTTATTCTAAACATTTTTTATAAGCAATCAATATTTATCTAAAAAAAATAGCCTATACTGATGACTGCAATTCATGTTGCTAAACAAAATTCCATTTCAATATGTTAATTTGGCGTGAGACACCGATTACGGAAAATTCACCACTTTGATTTACGCTTGGTAGAAAACGTGAAATAGTTATTTTATCAAATAAATCGTCATTTGTATTGATGATTTCAAATAATTTATCAACGTATAATCATAATTTAATTAATAATATGATAATTGATGAAAGAGTATTTTTAAAAATTATTACAATCTTTATTTTTTATTTATATTTTATTTTCTAGTTTTTAGTGTTTAAAAAATTTCTTTCTTGCAGTTTACAGCCATAGTTGGCATGCTTTAGCAAACATAGTTTGGCGCATAATTCCATTCTTTTTTAACTCGTGTACAGTTCTAACCATAAAGAATATTTCAGGATTTATTACCTGCTCCCGGCTAGTGGAAAAATGCCTTAAAATTAATTCATTAAATTATAATTATGTCCTTAAAATTTTAAAATGTCGATTGTCATCAAAACACACATTTGTACATATTTTGTATAATTCTAGCGTATCAGGAATCGAGTGAAATATAAGTTAAAAAATTCCATCATGATATATATAAACCAAGTTAAATTACAGAAGAAAGTATAATATAGATTTGTCGGATTAGTAGTATAGGGAGAACTAGTATATTAAATTTATTATTTCAAAAACCGAGTATATGCAGAACAGTCAGAAAAATGCTTCTTAAACTTCAGTACTTGAGCGTTTAATTTAAAAATAACTTTTTATTGAACCATGTTATCTCTGCATAAAACAGCAAAGTATGCAGATTCTACACTTAAAATGAAAAGTGAAAAACAACTAGGCTAAGAGTTATTACCTATTAAAGTGACATAGTATTTTTCGGTTAACTTTGTATGCCTTAAAAGTATTCTAAAACAATGAAATTGAAATGCAAGCATGGTATGAAGTGGCGATAAATAACAAGTATTGTTTCGCATTATGATTTCCAAACTGCAATTTAGTGATAAACATGAGCGTTTGACCTATTCAACGAGTTGACTTATAAATGTTTGCAGGACACATGTTATCGCCAGAGATTCTTTTTTGCATCAAATATTTGAACATCTTCCTGGAAAACGAAATTAATGGTTGGATAAATTTGTAAAATTAAGTAGAAGTTATCAACATTTGGTAATTTACTGCCAAGGTAAAGTTAGGGCGTATTCTTCAAGCATCTTTAAAGTTTAGAATTTTATTTATTTATTTATTTTTATTTACGGGTATACCAGTAACACCACATTCTTATTTCAGAAATTCAACGAAATATTGATTACTTTTAAAAGTATATTAATATTACCAATGCTGTATTTGTACATGAATTTTGCAGGAATTGGTGGATAATGTGTCTAATGCATCTGGTCTGTAAGCATTTAGTACATTTTGATGTTGGATACGTTATTGATTAATGTTGTTTGGAACAGTTATCTTTGGCTAAAATATAAGAACATTCGGTGAAAGAAAAAATGAAAAATGAAACCATTAATACAGGTCCCACAGATATGGCAAAATACGCTCAGGAGTCCTGAATACAGTATATACAAAATATTTAAGTTGGTATTTCCTTCTGAAAATCAAAAACTTAAGAAATTTTTGAGCAAATGCAAATCATACATCATAAGTTTGTTAAAAATGCTTTGAAATATTGTAAATACCAAGATTCAACATACATTGCAAATTTTGAAACGGGCACTACGGAAAAAAAATTTCACATGCAAAGTAAATATCAAAATTATATTAATGAAAAAAAAAACCCTCTCCCTCAAAATTAAGCCTTAGCGGAAAGTGTTAATCAATTGCAGCTACTGATATTAGTTTGTATGTATGGACAGATAAAATCTGTGTGCAGTTAGATTTTGAAGAATATTTTTTGTTTTGTGTAACTTGTACATATCATGTTTGTTGTATAATTAAATAGAACAGATACATAAGTATGTTTCGTAATTTCAACGGGGAGAAATGATTAAATAATTTTAATTTTCCCTTCTATGTGTAATTTAGATGGGCTAATATATTAAGGAAAAATGTATTTCATTAGAATTAAAGGAACCCACGCAGCCCAGTGGATAGAATGCTGGCCACAAAATGGGGAGCTTGTGTTAATGTTCGCTTGTTCGATTTGGGTGCGGTATGGGTTGGATAACTATGCAATTTTTTGAGGGTTTATCTTATACGGATACAGAAATTCGGGTTACTTTCTTTTCAAAAGTTTTCCCTGATGGCATACATTCTATAAGGGAAAAATTTCCAGATACCTAAAAAAAGCCCTCCCCGTCAATTCAAATATTAAATTTATATAACAATATAATAAAGTATAACACCTTGTAATAATATATTACTTTTGAATGCTAAAGGTGTAAAATTAACAACTATAATATAAATTAAAATCACTTTTATTAGTTATTTTACATGTTTCGACTCTTTCCGAGTCATTTTCAAAAACAAAATGAGAATATTCTAAAGCTGCACGGGCTTTGAGGTTATTATTTCCATGTACTTTTTAAAAAATCTCAAATAGGATTCAGACTGATTCAGATTTCTCATAAGACGAGCCTTTATAATATGTACAGAAAATAAATTGAATAATGAATTAGATAATATTCGTAAAATTGCTTTTAATAATGGTTTTAAAGTACACCATATTAATAAATTAATCATGGATATCACCAATAATAAGAAACCAGAAAAGAAAGATGATTCGCAAAAATACAAACTTTATACTCTGCAATATTATCCAAGTTTTTTTGAAAAATTAAAACACAGCCTTAAACGTTGCAATATCTGCTTAATAGCCAAACCACCTAAGAAATTAAAGAATATCATTTGCAGTAAAATTGACCCAATTAATTTTAAGAATTATTCAGAATATATGAAATTCCTTTTATTAAAGAAGACGGATCTAAAAATTACTACATAGGCATGACCAGCAGGAAATTTAATTGCAGAAAAAAAAGAGCATATAGCTGATATTAAATACAATAGAAAAACTACAGCCCTGGCAAGATTATATCAAGAAGAAACCATACAAATAAATTTCAATGAAAGTAAAATAATATTTCCCTCCAGTCTATACTATCCATCCATAATAAGAGAAACCATAGAGATACTCACGCGCAAAAATACAATATGTAACGATGCGGCATATTTTAATTTACCGAAACTGTGGCTAGAATTACTCCATGGTCAAAGATATGAAAATAAACAAAATAATAAGTAAAAAATAATAGATAACGTGCGTAATTTTTAAAAAGTACATGGAAATAATAACCTCAAAGCCCGTGCAGCTTTAGAATATTCTCATTTTGTTTTTGAAAATGACTCGGAAAGAGTCGAAACATGTAAAACAACTAATAAAAGTTATTTTAATTTATATTATAGTTGTTAATTTTACACCTTTAGCATTTAAAAGTAATATATTAAATGTATTATTACTAATAATACTAATGTTCAATGCTTAGTTTAGTTCTCTGATTTTATAAAAATTTTTATTTATTTATCAGTAGATAATTGTTTTGAAAGTGCTACTGTTTCAAACCTACCACATTATGTGGTACTCTCAAGATAATCTTAAAGAGTTTCAAAACTATTATCATTCGTACATAAATTTATGCACATTCTCATAGATGTATTTCTTTTGAAATTATATTTAATATTTTTAAATTTCTTTCCAAGCATTTGGAATTCATTATGATTGATAAAGGAAAACGTGTGTCTATATTTTATTTGATTAATAAATATCTAAACAGATATCTAATTAATTTTCCCGGTTCTATATTTTTAATAGCATTGTACTCACAAAAATAAAATCAATTATTTTTTTTTAATCTTATGTTAATAAGAATATATTGTGATAACTTGTATATTGTAATTAATAATAGCAGAAGCTTAGAACACGGAAGACGACATTTGTTGACATAAACAACGAACAAGTACGATACAAACGATTACGATTAATACAAGGATGATATAACTACAGTTACAGTTATTACATCTCCCTTCTTTAGAAAGTTAAGCTCGTATCTATCATCTTGTGTTCACTTTAGAGAGCAAGTCTATTTACTGGTTTGACAACTCTGCCGGATCTTGTGGTGACAGTGGCGGAATGGTGTTTAGCATCATGTGTGACAGAACTGGACGAGTCAGTTGTGGGAGAAGGATTAGGTGGTTCGTCTGGGAGTGTTGAGTTTCCTGCATCCATTGGTAGACTCCTCTTAATTTCTATGTTGAATTTAATTTCAGTTGGCTTTATGTGACAAGAATTGCGTCTTAATGTGCCAGAAGGAGTAACTACGTTATAAGATCTGGGTGCAGTTTGAGAATCTATCTTAGCAGGGATCCAATTTCTGTGTGCTTTTCGAAGCATAGCATTTTGATTAGGCTGGAGCGGCAAATTTTCTGTTGGCTTCGCATGAGCATCATGATAATACTTTTGCTTTAAACGGGCTTCAGCAAGATGCTCAGATGTATTTTGTATGAGCATAGGTTTTAGGAGATCTTCGCTTATAGGAGTTGTAGTTCTCGTTCTTCTGCCAAACAATCTTTGGGCAGGTGATCCGAGGTTATCTCTAGGTGTGTTTCGGAAGTTCAAGAGAGCCATGTTGATATCTTGACCAGAGAGTTTGCATTTTCGGAGGATATTCTTTGCTGTCTGGACTGCACGTTCAGCTAAACCGTTTCCTTTAGGATATAAGGGGCTAGATGTTTGATGGTGGAACATCCACTGTTGAGAAAATGCTTTAAACTCCCAAGATTTGTAATTGCCGCAGTTGTCAGTCTCTAGAATTCTCGGTATTCCATGTACGCTGAACCAGTCCTTTAGAATTTCGATAGTGGATTTACTTGTCATGTCCTTTAAGGGTTTAAAGTCTATATAGCCTGAGTAGCTATCAGTAATAAGTAGATAATCTGTACTTTGAAATGTGAAGACATCAAACGCGAGAATTTCCCAAGGCAGTTTTGGAATTTCTTTTGGAATTAGAGGTTCGGCTGGTGGGGCTCTCTGAGTTCTTTGACAGGTTTCACAGTTTTCTATCATATAAATTATGTCTTGCGACATGCCGTGCCAAAACATGCATTAGCGAGCTCTTTTCAGACAACTTGATATACCTAAGTGTCATTCGTGGAGATTCTTTAGTGCTGTAGATTTGTATTTTTCTGGGATGATGATTCTTAGTCCCTTCAAAACTAGATCTTTTTGAACGGATAGTTCATCGACAATTGGAAGGTATTTCTTGCATGAATTTGGTACGCAATCTTTATTTGGGGGCCACACAGTTGAAATAAAATGCTTTACTAGCGTCAATTCCGGATCTGTATTTGTGAATTCTTGAAGAGCTTTTAAACCTTTATAGGTAGTTGGAATTGCAAATAAGATTTGAAGATTGCTTTCTTCTAAAGAATCTTGGTAGTGGCAATCTCTACTTAGCAAATCTGCTATATATAATTCTTTACCACATTTGTATTTTACTTTAGGTCTGTACTCCTGGACTTCTAAGAATAACTTTTGGAGTCTTGGGGGAATTCGATCGATGGTCTTGTTAAAAATAGATTCTAGAGGCTTGTGATCTGTTTCGATGACCACACCTTTTCCGTAGATATACAAGTGAAATTTCTGGCACCCGAATTTCATAGCTAGGGCCTCCTTTTCGATTTGTGGATATGCCTGTTGTGATGAATTTAGTGCTGTGGATGAATAAGCGATGGGTCTGCCTTCTTGTAGTAAAACAGCACCGAGAGCGTAAGAGCTGGCATCTACAGAGATTGTAAAACTTTTGTTCGGATCAAAGTATGTAAGAGTAGGAGATGCTTTCACCAAATTATTAATTTCACAGAGGTCTTGGTCTAATTGTTTATCCCAAACCCAAGCGGTATTTTTCTTCAACAGCAGCCTCATGTTGTGGGTTTTATCTGACAAGTTAGGTATGAATTTCTGAAAATATTGTATCATTCCAAGTAGTCTTTGCAAATCTTTCTTACTGGACGGAGTTTTGATTCGATCGATAGCTGCGACTTTATCTGGATCAATCGTGATACCTTCAGGAGTAAGCACGTGTCCAAGAAATTGCACTTTTTGCACTTCAAACTCACACTTGTCTCGATTCAACTTTGCTCCTGCTTCTTTGAGGGCTTCAAAAACTGTTCTAGTTCTGGACCGGAGGGTATTTATGTCTGGTGCATGGATTAGAATGTCATCCATCGAGTTTTCTACACCTAGAATGCCTTGAAGAATTTTAGTCATATGGTTTTGAAATATTTCTGGAGCTGTCTTTATGCCAAA
The DNA here is from genome assembly GCA_963931845.1 of Maratus michaelseni. Classification (NCBI taxonomy): domain Eukaryota; kingdom Metazoa; phylum Arthropoda; class Arachnida; order Araneae; family Salticidae; genus Maratus; species Maratus michaelseni. The sequence goes on from OZ007589.1 coordinate 414,417,804, forward strand.
CGGGACTCTCCGAAAAGAATATCTTCCCCAGGGTGTTGTGAACGTGAAAAAAGGTTGTGTGGTGGGTGAAACTCTTAGTTGCCAGAAGCCTTTCTTCAGATCTAATTTTGTGAAGAATTTGGAGCCTTTCACATTAGCAGTGACTTTTTCAAGCCTTTTTAAAGGATAATGCCTTCGCAGCAGAATTTTATTAACTTCCGACGGATCAATACAAATCCTTATTTTTGCTTTTTGCTTTACTATGACCATTGGACTAGCTATGGGAGTTGGTTCCTCTACTTTCTTTATAATTTTATCCTGGACCATTTTATCGAGTTCTTTCTTTACTAATGGTCGAAGAGAAAATGGAATTCTTCTAGGGGGTTTAATGTCAGTTTGGGGACATTCTGTGGAAAAATCTGCTGTATTTTTGATGCAGCCGATACCATGAAAAAGTTCTTGAAATTCTTCTTCTAGTGTTCTTACTAAATCTATTCTTTGAATCAGGCCTGCTTCTGTGCATGTTTTGCGACTTAACACTGGGCTTATACCACCATGTACGATAATTATCCGTAACTGCATTTCTTTATTTTTAATTTTGCAGGGAACTGTCGATTTTCCCGCAACATTTGTTGCATGGCCAGAATAGGTAAGAAGTTGGCGGACAGTTGAGGGATTTATTTGCAACCCCAGTTCTTTAGCTATTTTATACGGCATAGCGTTACACTGCGCACCTGTATCTAATTTCATGGGAATGGATTTATTTTTAATAACAACTGTTTCAAACCAATCGTCATTATTATTTGCGTCTACTGCTCCAATGACATAGTTGTCTTCATCTCTCTCAGCCATTGTTTCAATTTTTTCTATTTCCTGGACTTTATATTTTTGCTTTGAACTGCATTTTTTTAGCAAAATGGTTAAGTTTGTGACATATGTTGCATTTTTTTGCCAAAAGCCGGGCATTCATTCAATTTATGGGAAGAGCCACAATTTCTACAATCATTAATATATTTGGCGATTTTCGGGTTTAACTTATTTTTCGAATGATTGTTTTTCTGCCCTTTCGAGAATTTACTGGAAATACTTGAAATTAATGAATCGGGTTTGCTATCACTAACAATATTTTTTAGTTGCAGAGAAGCACTTTCAGCAGCGAGGCAAATTTGTACTGCTTTATCTAAGTTAAGTTCTGGATCACTTAACAGTTTCTCGCGAACATCCTTATTGTCGATTCCGACTACTATTCGGTCGCGAAGTAATTCTTCTTCCATAGTGCCCAATTTACAGCGAGATGCTTGTATTTTAAGACGAGTTAAAAAATCTTTAAAGCACTCACCTGACTTTTGATGTATCTGGTTGAATTTATACCGCTCGAATGTATAATTTACTTTCGGCGTAAAGTATCCTTAAAATTTATCTTTGATGACCTGTAAATCTTCTTTTTCGTCATCTTCTAAGGTAAAGGTTTTGAATATTTGTTGAGAATCACGGCCTATACATGCCATAAAAGTAGCTACTTGTACTTTCTTACATTTCGAACTAAGCGAAACTGCTTCCGCGTACCATTCGAAGCTTTGGAGCCAATCTTCCCATTGTTCTCTTGTATCCGCAGTAATTTGCAATGGCTTTGGTGGACGAAGTCCGCCATCCGACATGATCGAATGCAATTTAGATTCGTATTCGTAATTAAAACAAGTTAAAATATTAATCTGACACCATGTGATAACTTGTATATTGTAATTAATAATAGCCGAAGCTTAGAACACGGAAGACGACATTTATTGACATAAACAACGAACAAGTACGATACAAACGATTACGATTAATACAAGGACGATATAACTACAGTTACGGTTATTACAATGATATTACAATGATACAAATATAATCTTAAAGAGTTTCAAAACTATTATCATTCGTACATAAATTTATGCACATTCTCATAGATGTATTTCTTTTGAAATTATATTTAATATTTTTAAATTTCTTTCCAAACATTTGGAATTCATTATGATTGATAAAGGAAAACGTGTGTCTATATTTTATTTGATTAATAAATATCTAAACAGATATCTAATTAATTTTCCCGGTTCTATATTTTTAATAGCATTGTACTCACAAAAATAAAATCAATTATATTTTTTAATCTTATGTTAATAGGAATATATAATGTAAATGCTTACTTTGATTTACTTGTTTCCATTGCTTAAAATGCCTTTTTTTCATTTCTTAGAAAAGTAACTGACCTTTCTAAGGCATGAGTATTATTATTATTATTATTATTATTGAGTTTCAAAATTTCACGACATCTGAATAAAAGATCAAATTTCCCAGTAAACTCCGCTATCTTGTTTAAATTAACTATTTTTACTAAAATATGTTTATTTTAAAAGAAAATTTTACTCACTTACAATGAGTAAAACACCTATTTAAAATGAATATTTTAATGTTTAAATTATTATACATAGCATATTATAAAATTCTTGGAACTATGCAAGAATTCTTTTAAACATAAAAATTTTAAAAGGAAATTTATTTATAAATAGTTCATTCCAGAAAAAAAACATAAGTTTTAGATAAACTAAAGTCCTTCTTGTTATGAAATTTGATCCCGAAACCGTAAACGCCAAAAATAAGTAAACGCCAAAACTTCATTAATTTATTTTTAAGGAAATAGATCTTTCATTGTTTTCTGAGAAAGGCTTTTTAAACCAGTTCGAAAAAGCTAAGTATACTTCTTTTTTTTCTACTTATGAGATACAATAAGAAAGACAACTAATAAAAAAGACATACATTCTTGAACATAAATTTATAAACGTAAATATTTATTCATTTATATTATTGAAAAATTTGTGAAAATAACACTGATTTACACAAAGCTTCCATAAAACGTGATATTCATTTTCAAAATATGATAAAACAATAATATATACAACAACAAATATATACAAACGCATGAGCCTACGAAAAAAAGTATAACAATATAGACAGTTCCTAACCATTCATTATTTACCTAACCATAATCCACCGTAACCAATGGTTTACCTAACCATTCACTATTTATATATATGGCAGAGAATTATGTAATAAAATGTCCACGCATATTATTGGACAAAGGATCAAATGCATTAATAAATATATCGCTTAAGGGACCAGAAAGCTTTGAAATGACGAAAATTGATTGACATTTGACTGGGGATTAAGAAGCATGTAATTAATATAGACGATTACTACTTTTAGCATTTATTTACGTGTGTTTTTAGAAGTAAAAAACATTTATTAAATTGTAAAAAAAAACAATAAGAAAGTTTTTAATACTGTATGACAGAATTAATCTTGCAAAACTAATTTTGCCCAGATTTTCAAGTCCAAGTTTGAGATATTTTTGAGTCGTCACTTGTTCTTTATACTGATCATTACGTTGTTTCACGATTATATTTAAAAGACGAACAAACCTATTTTTCAAGTATTAACAATATATATATTTATACAAGAAATATAAATATATATATACATTTTTATGAATTTTGAATTTGGATTATATATATATTTTTTTATTTTCTACATTATAGTTTGCTTGTGTTTCAGACATAATCAAGATAGAGCATCATACGCAATATTGTGCAATATCATGCACCATTGCAGCATAAACCAGAAATGGTGACTCAAAAATGGAGGCTACCCGGTGCCTTTAAAACTATGCATGAAGCGTTGCAAATCTGCTGAGTGAGACAATACAGAGACTGAAATAATTACTTCTGACTATTTTTTTTTTTTCAGAAAACAGCTTACATATACATTCCTACTTATGCTGTTACGCTAAATATTTCTTTTAGAACAAATGAAACTCTTAAAACGAAAATGTCAATTAGAATTCGAATAGCTGTCTAAAGTAACATAATACAAAACATTTACTAGTGCATTTTACAAGTAGACTATTATTTTCTCTTTCTTACAAACATGATCCAGAAAAATTCGTTCCAGATTTTCAGCATCTACCAAAAAATGAAATTACTTTTCTAATAAACCCGCTATTTTAAAGCCTGCACATATCGAATTTTTTTTTCTTTTCTTTTTTTTTACCGCATCCCATGGTCCACTACGAGAGGGAACTGTGACTACCTCTGTAGGTTTTCACATCCCACGAGTTCTGGTAAAGCAAGTACGGGTCGGAAAAAACCCGACTTAAGGCCTAGGGCCTGGTTCCCTTATGGGTATCCAGCTCCAAAGCTGTTGGGGGATACCCACAGCCGCCGGCCCGTCCCCAAGTGTCTCGTGGTGACTCCCCTACTAGGTTTCACCGCGTATCGCAACGGCTTACGTCTTCGACAGGTGGGTTTAATGTTGGAGGGTCCGCAGGTGGTGGTCCTTTGGCCGTCCGAAGCGCCGTGGGAGATATTTCCTGCTGGCGCGATAAAAGTGCCTCAGGACTTGAGTTCGGTGGTCGTCTACACGCCGGGCGCCCGTCATGGCACCTGGTGGCGCAGCTTACTTTTACCATATCCCATTTCAAATTCTTAAGTTTATGTGTTAAGATTCACCACAAGAAGCAATATCATTAAAGTAACAGATTTTTTTAGTTAAATAATGTCATTTATGTTATTGTTAATGTTAATAGTAATAATAACAATGTTTAATTTGTAATTGGTAACAAATTATATGATCACACATTACAATTGTCAGTATGATAAAGATCATATACATATTTTCATTTTAATTCTAAATTTATAGTTGCATTATGTTTCTTAAAGATTATTTTATTTTTACTTAAACCCTTTCTATTTTAAAGATTAAAAGTAATTTCATTTCATCAAATATACACTATATGGCCATTAATGACCGGCAACTTTCAATTTTAGACATTTTGTCGAATATATTTAAAAATATACCTGTCAGATTCTTCTGGAATTTTAGGATCCAAAAGAACAGGTTTGACTTCATATTTATCATTGTTGATTTGATAAGAAGGACAAATAGGGGACCAAAAAAAATTAAAGAAAAAAAATAATACTTGGGATCACTCTGTAAAATAAAATGCACCAAATGATCTATCGATACAGAATATACATAGGCAGACATTGCACAATATGTGTATTCATTTGTGTAAGAATAGCATGTAGTAATAGAAATATAGCGATTTTTTTAAAGAAATTAAAGAAATCTTGCATGTTTTTTGCTTATAACATACAGGGTTTTAAACCAAATTTACACCAGTTTCAGAAAAATTGACAAAATGTAGTAGAAACAATATAGTGCAATTATAATATAAATATGTTAAATATTTAAGGAAATATTGGCAGTTGTATAAAATAATTTTTATCTGCGGATGCGCGAACGATAACAAGGAAGTTTTTGCATAATTTAATAGTCAACTCTATGGAGCAATTTATTAAAAAAATCAGTCAAATATCGTAAAAATTCAAAGAGATATCGGCGTTAGAGTGAGCTGTTTTTTAGTTTCTCACTAAAACTCGCCGAATGATAAGGGATTTTCCACAAATTGTCATTTTTTATTTTATACAATTTTCCAATTTTTAATGATACTCTCGTTCTCTTTGAAAAACTACCCTAACGAGCTTATTCGAACAAAGAAAGAATTATCAAAATCAAAGGATCCATTCCAAAAGTATTATAACCTGGTGCAATAAAGTTTTCCAAGGCGAACTAAAGTATCAAGAAAAAATTAAATATAGTATAAAAATTAAACATGACAGTTTGTGGACAATCCCATATCATTTAGCGAGTTTTAGTGAGAAACTAAAAAACAGCTCACTCTAACGTCGATATCTCTCTGAATTTTTACGATATTTGACTGATTTTTTTAATAAGTTGCTCCATAGAGTTGACTATTAAATTATGCAAAAAGTTCCTTTTTATCGTTCGCGCATGCGCAAACAAAAATATTTTATACAACTGCCCATATTTCCTTAAATATTTAATATATTTACATTTCAATTGCACTATATTGTTTCTACTATATTTTGTCAATTTTTCTGAAACTGGCGTTAAATTTGGTTAAAAACACTGCATGTTATAAGCAAAAAACATGCAAGAATTTTTTTAATTTAAAAAAAATCGCTATATCTCTATTAATATTCATGCTATTCTTACACAAATGAATACACATATTGTACAATGTCTTCCTATGTATATTCTGTAGCGATAAATCGTTTCGTGCATTTTATTTTACAGGGTGATCCCAAGTATTATTTTTTTGGCCCCCTAATTGTACTCCTTATCAAATCGATGTTGATAAATATGAAGTCAAACCTGTTCTTTTTAATTCCAAAATCCCAGAAGAATCTGACAAGTAAAAAAAAAAAAAAAAAAACGTTAACTTCTTTTCCAGCATATAAATGCAGCTGCAATTATTCAAGAAGTACGTTAGATATTTTTTATTTATCCCTTTAACTTTATTCTCTGTCTGGAAAATTTAATGATATATATAAAAAGTTTTTCTTTATATATCTGCGCTATTGTCCAAGCATAACATTAACTTCTTTATCTAATGTAAATGCAGTCTTTGATTTCCTTCGAATGGACAAAGTTCTATTATCTCATCAAATTATTCATGTCCAGAAAATCACAGCTCCTCTCATTCTCATAACATTTATTGGGTTGCCTGACAAAATTATGAAGAATAGCCATAAAGCGCCTTACATTGCAATCCTTTCATTTCTTCCCCCCTCTAAATTAATATGCGAGAAGGCTAACTGCCATAAAATTCTTTGTTCGATACACATGTATCTTGGCGCTGTAATTAAAGTATTGGCGCACAACTGTACTGCGAAATTAGATCAGATCATCTCTGTCTTTTGATGTAAAAAGGATCTATCTATTTTTAAGCTAAAGGAGGCCACCCCTTGCTTCATCGTATGTCATGAGCAATAAAAATACTTTCCATGGAATAGATTTATCATCAATGCTTCTTCTCTTTAACTTTTATCATCTTCCGGATGAGAACGTTGGTGGCTTGCTTGTGCCAACGCATGCTAATATTACTTTGGACTGCTTTACGATCTCGTAAATTTTTGATTTGAATTAAAAAAACAAATTTCCAGAAAGTCAACGTTTTTTGTTTCTCCTGTTCTGATACTGAATTCCCTTTTTCTACAACTAGGAAATAATCTTCTCCACAGTCAGGGCCTATTAGTGTGCACTTATGAAGGGGAAGAACTTAAATATTTCTGTTTGCATTGTATTATATAGGGTGATCATAAAGTCTTTCTCTGATTACAATAATTTATTGCATAAAAACTAATATAATTAGGCATATGCTTGTTTCAATATATTGTAAATACATTTATGAAATTTTCAATACAAGTACTTACGTCAGTAAATTTCGATGTGAGCATCCTTGGTAGCTCGAAGAATGTCAAGGCGGAATTCCACGTATTGCCCAAGATTTGGGCTGTCACACTAGACACAGCATCTGTGATCCTGACCTTGCGTGCTTCAATATATGTTACTGGTGTTGCAAACACTCTGTCCTTTATGTACCCCCCCCCCCCAAAAAAAAAAAATAATAAAAATAATAATAATAAAAAATAGAAGAGTAATATTGGGTGACAGAGAAGACCGTGTCGTTGGTCCATCCCGTCCGATCCATTTTACAGGAAATTTGTCATAAAAATAGAAAATTAATAACATAACTTTTCATAATAAAAATTTTACAGTATTACATTCGATGTTTATTTCGGTTTTTTTTTTTTTTTTTTTTTTTTTTTTTTTTTTTTTTAAATCAGGGAAATACTTTATGACTACCCTATATTATATCACACGTTTCATGTTGTTATATTAAACAGCAATATTGAAAAAAGAACGCTATAAACTTTAAATCGTTAATTATTTTATAAAAGCTTAAGCAATAAATATACCAGAACGTAAATATAATCATGCTATCAATCAGGATATTTATGTTTTATATTACTTATTTATTATTTTATTTATCATTACACAAAAATAGGTTAAATATGAGGGAACAAATATAAGAGATTCAAATAAAATTCGTCCGCCATATAGTAAACTAGACATTTTCAATAGTACAAAAATTGTAAATAACAGATAGTTTATAGGAGTTAGTTTATATGATTAGTTATAGGAATTTTCAACCATATTTATTGAAAAATAAAATATTTTTTTGTTATTTAATTATAATAATTATAAAGTTGTATGCAAGTGAGATGAAGCAAAATACAATATTATTGCTACTCAGTTTTTCTCAATTATATGCATAAAACATGTCATTTTATATGTTACTTTTATTATAAGGATCTTTTCTTTTAATCTAAACGAAAACTCAGCGCGTATAAGCAGGATGTCAATTGAAAAATATCTTTATTATTATTAATAATAACTATTATTATTACTATACTTAGTATAAGGTAAATCTTGTAATCGTTTTAAAAATCGAAAAAAAATTGCCGTCCGTCTGTCTGTGTGTCTGTAAACGCTCTATCTCCCGTACAAATTGAGATAGAGACTTGAAATTTGGTATATAGTTAGTATGTAATAATGAGAATAACCCTATTGAATTTTAGTAACCTCGATTATCCGGAACTATTTTTTTCAGACTTTCGAAATATTCGTTCTGATAAAAGGTACATAAAAATTTTCGAAATTGTTTATTTTAAGGAATGAATATAAAAGACAATAAAAAAAATTGCATAAAGAATGAAGTCAATTGGGTAATTAGTTGCCGATATATTTGTAATCCTATTTTCCACCCTCTTCTATTTTTAATGATACTGTATTTCATTCAAATTTCAATTCAATGATATATTTTAATTGAAAATAAGACTTTTAATCCGACGCAGTAAACTGTTAGTTAATATGATTATTATTTTTGGAGTTATGAGGTTGTTTCTGTTACGCAATTCGGTAATAGAGCATTTAAAGTTTATGACGTCATCAAACCACGATTATATTCGAATTGCAATGCATTTTGTAAATAGTTTACACATGTTTTATTTTCATATTTTATATTATGCATATCCAAGATAGGTAAGTATTACGGTGGCCCCCAAATACTAGTTTTATTGTTGTTGTTGTTGCTAATTCGGTATGGTGAATTTCGTTATTGTTGATTTTAATAAGCTAAATAATTAAATAAATATAAATTATTGTTCATGTAAAACTGAAATAAGAATTGATCGCCATCTAATACTTATATACAAGTAGAGGTATTTAAAAAAAGGTTAACATAATAGAGAAAGTAGGATCTCCGGTCCGATTATCTTTCTTATTACATTGTTTTTTATCTACGTGAAAACTGAATCCATATGTATGAATAAGGTACCAGGGGAAAGATTTGTTTCCACTCTGGTATAATGAATTTATGTACTTTTATGTTTTTATAAACAAACATGTACGTGACTATTCTATTTTAATAAATGTTTTTATTTTTAGTAAAACGGAAACATATTTTCTAATAATCTATTACGTTACTATGTTTCAAATAAATCTAAATAATAATAATAAAAAAAAAAAATTACAAAAGGAATTGAATGCGAGTGCCATGGTTATAAATTACAAAATTTTCATAAAATATTACTGAGTTTCAAAGGTTGACATTTTTTTTTTAAATTTATGTTTACTTTAACTATCTAACGCTAAAGATAAATGTAAAATAATTTTGAAATTATCAACAAACATTTCGACGTTGAAACAAAGCAAAAAATATTTTTGAAATACTGTTCTCAAATTCTGATTTTAGAATAAAGTTCGACTGTCGCAAGCTTAATGGTATTTTTAAAGAATTTTCAGTTATAAAGACATATTTTCTAAGAAAGAATCAGTGAAAAAATTTTATATTGATATTTATGTTTGACCCCTTTTCAATTTAGTTTTTTTTTCTTTTTTTCTTTTGCTGGTAAATAATAGATCACATTATTTTGTAAATTTTAAAAACGATCGTAATTTCTAGATTAAAAATTACCATTATGGGAAAAGTAGGATATCTATTATTTTCTGAAAACAAAAATATTTATTTTTATTTTGAAGAGTAAAAGTGTGAAAATAAAATACATTGTTCTTAAATTAGCAAAAGAAACAAAACACAAAAGTGAAAGTCAAAATATTTTTATGAAATAAAAGTTATTTTAATATTAAAAGAATTTGATTTTTTATTTAACTCTTTTATTATTCACTATTTACTACAATAGTAACCACGGAATTTCAATGGTGCATAGAGAAGGGGGGGGGGGATGATCTGTGCTACTATACGTTTTATAACTTTTTATGAAAATAATATTTTTTTTTTTTTTGAAATTTTCAAAATTTTTGTGCAAATTAGGAATGATAAAATGCAATGCTCAAAAGTAAAGCCATATAAGTTTATTCCTATTTATAACAGCCTATTTCAAAAGTCATGGTTAATAAAAGCCTCCCAATGAAACATTTAATTTAAGAATAAATCGTGGTCCATATGCGATCAGTCTGTCCAAGTTTATTCGGAAAAGTACATTCAATTTTCTTCTATAGCAGAATTTACAAGTAGTTCATAATAATTAATTAAACGTTAAAAATTAAATTAATTAACAATATTAAATGAAAATATAAGAATAAAAAGGAAGGAATCAAGGTGATATAAACATATATAATAACTTATTAATAATTAAATTTGAATATAGCAAATTTAATAAATAAATTCAATAGTTTCTACAATCGCCAACTTTCATGTGAATACAAACATTGGAAGCCCCAGAAAACTTTATCTTTGTGGTTCAAGTTGACTGTCTGCGCCTGGGCGTTATTTTGCCTCGTTATATTTATAATATGGATATATTGCTCTCTTTTTTGTAACTCCTGAAAAAAAAAATTCTACATTAACATTACTTTTAAGTATCTTCTTATTTATGTGTATCCAATAAGTGTAACATACATTGTTCCATTCATTTTATTTTTAAAAAATATACTTTTTTAAAATTTAACTCTATTTCAGTAAACGCAGTATAACTATGGTCTACTGTATTAACAACAGTTAACAGTTAATCTGCATTAGTGCATTAAGTGTTTTTTCTCTGCTTATATTTTCAGTATTGTTTTGTAGCATATTATATTTGTGTATACAAATGTTTATATTATATTATATTATATTATATTATATTATATTATATTATATTGTATTGTATTGTATTGTATTGTATTGTATTGTATTGTATCGTATTGTATTGTATCGTGTTATATTATATTATAATATATCGTGTTATATTACATTATATTATATCGTGTTATATTACATTACAATACATTATATTATATTATATTATATTATATTATATTATATTATATTATATTGTATTGTATTGTATTGTATTGTATTGTATTGTATTGTATTGTATTGTATTATATTGTATTGTATTGTGTTGTATTGTATCGTGTTATATTATATTGTATTATATTATATCGTGTTATATTACATTACAATGCATTATATTATATTATATAATATTATATAATATTATATTATATAACACTATATTACATTAGAATACAATACAATACAATAAATTACATATTATTCCATTATATTGCATTACGTTACATTACATTATATTATATTATATTATATTACACTTTCATCTATTTAATTTTAGAACATTACAGCGAAAATATATAATAAAGATCAAACTTAATAATAAAGTGATTTGGAAACAAAATGTTTTATAGTATAAAATCTGTATTAATAATGAAACAGTTTATTTCATAAAATTATAATTATGACGGTAATTTTTTTATAGTTATGTATTCTCATGAAAATAGTTAGTCTTATAGTTAGTTGAAAATTTCTATTTGCATTCTGCTCTTTGTTAGGCTAAATACTTATAGTTAAAGATTCGCTTCCCTAACTCCAAGTAGAAAATTTATTTAAAAGAATAGTCCACAAAATAAATTAAAAATGGTGAGAACAGAATCATTACAATTTTAAGATTTTCACCAATGATTGATAAAACGAAGTTTTCAAATGTATGGTATAGTATTCCATAGTTATAGAATTTAAAAACGCTAAAATAAATAATTTTTAACAAATATCAATCTAATCATTCAAAATTCAAATTAGTTTTTAGTAAAAATCTAATATATATATATATATTGTCCCCCTATAAATAACTTTAGAGCTGATAAACTATCTATTTAAAAATTCGAGACTAATAAAAATGTTTAATATCATTTCCTTATATATGTCTGCTTTATAAGATAATTCTTTTATATATAAAAACAAAATCGTATTGTTTACAGAGTAACGTTAAACTTACAACCTCACAAAAATTTTCAATATAGTGTTTGAATAGAACCAATAAAGAAACTTTATTTGACATGAAATGGTTTCAAAAATAAAAATAACTTTTAGCAAACATCAATCTAGTCATTTAAAAAATATACTTTAAAAACTTACTTTTTAGTAAAAATCTAAAAAAAAAAATTTTCATCCTATAAATAACCTTAGAGCTGACAAACTATCTATCTAAAAATTAGAGACTAATAAAGATGTTTAATATCATTTCGTTATATACGTCTCTGCTTTATAAGATAATTCTTTTATATACAAAAACAAAATCGTATTGTTTACAGAGTAATGTTAAACTTACAATCCCAGAAAACTTTTCAATATAGAATCTGAATAGAAGCAATAAAGAAACTTAATACGACATGAAATGGTTTCGAATAAGTCAATAGCATAAAACAGTACCATATCAAAGATAATAGAGTAGTCCCTGAAAGTACCTTAACAACTGCGATTATGTTACATTTAATGTACACTCATCTTGAAAATCTCCTGTTTTAAAGGAAATAAAAGTTTTATTCTTCTTTCCTACCAGAAATGAAAAAGAATATTTCAGAAAGTTAGTTAAAAAATAAAAGCCTTGCATTATAGTCACTCATTGAGTAGAATGATCAATGCGTTATTGTCTTCTTCAATTAAATTCTATATTTAAAAATAATTAATATAATTTCGTTAATTAATATTATTAATAACGAAATTACTCTCATAAAGATATAACGAATAACGACTCATTAATATTATTAATAACGAAATTACTCTTATAACAATATAACGAATAACGACTCATTAATATCATTAATAACGAAATTACTCGCATAACGATATAAGGAATAACGACTCATTAATATTATTAATATCATTTGGTTATATATGTCTGCTTTATAAGATAATTCTTTTATATACAAAAAATAAAATGGTATTGTTTACAGAGTAATGTTAAACTTACAACCTCACAAAACTTTTCAATATAGTGTTTGAATAGAACCAATAAAGAAACTTAATACGACATGAAATGGTTTCGAAAATAAAAGTCAAAAGCATAAAACAGTGCCATATCAAAGATAATAGAGTAGTCCCTAAAAGTAACTTAACAACTGCGATTATGTTACATTTAATGTACATTCCTCCTGAAAATCTCCCCTTTTAAAGGCAATAAAAGTTTTATTCTTTATTCCTACCAGAAATAAAAAGGAATATTTGAGAAAGTTAAAAAGAAAAGCCTTGCATTATAGTCACTCATTGAGCAGAATGGTCAATGCGTTACTGTCTTCTTCAATTAAATTCTATATTTTAAAAAGAATTGTTCAAGTTTTAAAAGAATATATTTTTTACTCGCCTCTTTTTACATAAATACGAAATGATTTTAAAGACAATTTTCTCAAAAAAAAAATCGTTAGAGTATTTCTAAACAATATCTATATTCAGATTGCTAATTTAACTGAAAATGGATAAATACAGGGTGCGTCAGAAAAATGTATACATACACTGTTTAACTGGACATACCTTTCTAATTTTTCTTTCTTTTTCAAAGTGTAATTAATTAGAAATAATGAGTGGACCAAGATTAACTTAAGGGAGCAAGATTAAACAAGTGGGTAAGTGTGATCGAAGATCACACAAAGGGTTTCGTTTAATATTCCTTTCAAAACACTTTATCCTTTCTTTAATAAATTCAAATAAATATCATTTAGCAACAACAACAACAAAAAAAAAGTCATGTTTTTTATAAAGAAAAAAATTACCGGTCTATTTTTTCGTTTTTTCGAATATCTAAACCAGCCGGATAGCGGGCGAAGCCCGCTATTATATTCTGTCATAATAATATCCGTCATACGGACTAAATGCAATATTTAAAAAAAACAATTTCAAAATTAAATAAACTGTACACCTTCAAAATGTTAAAATATGCGAATATTTCCATAATCGGAATTTATCACGATTCAATATGTTTCTCAAATTCATATATTTACTATTCTCTATTAGTCATATTGATATTCGATTTGTATTATTCTCAAACATTTGAAAAATTCGTTAAACTTCCAATAGTAAGTCAGATTTTCTTTTTAATTCTCTAATGACGTGATATTAATCTGCTTTGAAACATACTCATACTCCTTGTATTATTGAGAAATCTTAGACATTTATTGGTTTATTACCACTATGACGTCAGTCAATTTTATTTCATATTTCTCTTTTTTCCAATTGGTGAAAATTTTTATTTCATTTTCATTTTTCACGTGGAAATCGTCCGATAGAAAATTAATTATTGTAGAAAGAATTTCATTGTGGATTTTAAACCTTTGGCATCTGCTATAACGAAAAATGTTTAAATTTAATAGGAAAAGGCTGTTAGAATTTTGGTTTTTTATCTCTATTTATTAAAAATAATACGAATTTTTCAGATTTTAATATTTTGAGCTCTTTACAGCTAGTATTAATCTATATACACAAAGTTTCAACTCTATAAATTATATAGTTTTTGAGAATGGCTCTGTGACGGACAGACAATGGAGCTGGAGTGATTGGGTTTCGTGAGATGAACGAAACCCTAAAAACCAAGATTAAGGGATCAAGACTCAAGAAGACTGCACTTAGAAAAATGACACTTTCAAATTTGAGTAAATCGATGTTTTCATTTTGTTAAAATCTTTTTGTTTCAGAGAGGACCACCCAATGCTTTCAATTCTGAAATACCAGAAATTCTCAGAATATTCATATATGGACATACTCAAAACTGAACACATAGAGGTCCGTTCATACTGATTTTTGAAACATGGACATACTCAAAAATGATTAGAATCAGTTCAAACGCATTTTTCAAACATGGCAATACTCAAAAATGAGCACATAGAAGTCAGTTCATACTCATTTTTGAAACATGGACATACTTAAATAGGAGCTCATGATGTTTTATTCTTGAATGTGTGCATGTTTTCAGAAATGAGTATATACATGTTTCAAACTTGAATAATTTTGATTCGGAGCCATTTTGACTCTGCGACATGCTCAGATTTGAGTATTTTTTGCTCAGTTTTGAAAATGTCGTTTTTAGAGTGTGAGTCTTGCTCCCGGCTTCTAAATGGTTGCACGTCTTTTGCACCTGATGAAGAAAAACAAAGTTTTTTCGAAAGGCGTAGCGCATCTCTTAAATGTATAGTGTTGTCAAGAAGTTTGTTATCTTTTTTCTTTTAAACATAACCTAAATAAAACAGGAATTGTGATCGACATGAAATGTACATGAAAGTGAGTCCCTGCAAGCATTAAAGTACATTCGGACAAAGAAAAAGAAAAGAGAACATCCCACACATATTAATCATCAAGAAGTTTGTTTTCTTTTTTCTTTTAAACATATCAGGAATAAAACTTTAAACATAATAAAATTTTAAACATAAATAAAACAGGAATTGTGATCGATATGAAAAGTACATGAAAGTGAGTCCCTGCAAGCATTTAAGTACATTCGGCCAAAGAAAAAGAAAATAGAACATCCCACACATATTAATAATTAAGAAGTTTGTTTTCTTTTTTCTTTTAAACATAACCTAAATAAAACAGGAATTATGATCGACATGAAATGTACATGAAAGTGAGTCCCTGCAAGCATTTAAGTACATTCGGCCAAAGAAAAAGAAAAGAGAACATCCCACACATATTAATCATCAAGAAGTTTGTTTTCGTTTTTCTTTTAAACATAAACTAAATAAAACAGGAATTGTGATCGACATGAAATGTACATGAAAGTGAGTCCTTGCAAGCATTAAAGTACATTCGGTCAAAGAAAAAGAAAAGAGAACATCCCACACATATTAATCATCAAGAAGTTTGTTTTCGTTTTTCTATTAAACATAACCTAAATAAAACAGGAATTGTGATCGACATGAAATGTACATGAAAGTGAGTCCCTGCAAGCATTAAAGTACATTCGGTCAAAGAAAGAGAAAAGAGAACATCCCACACATATTAATCATCAAGAAGTTTGTTTTCTTTTTTCTTTTAAACATAACCTAAATAAAACAGGAATTGTGATCGACGTGAAATGTACATGAAAGTGAGTCCCTGCAAGCATTAAAGTACATTCGGCCAAAGAAAAAGAAAAGAGAACATCGCACACATATTAATCATCAAGAAGTTTCTTTTCTTTATTTTTCTTTTAAACATAACCTAAATAAAACAGGAATTGTGATCCACATAAAATGTACATGAAAATGAGTCCCTGCAATCATTAAAGTACATTCGGCCAAAGAAAAAGAAAAGAGAACATCCCACACATATTAATCTCCAAATTGTCACACAAAACAACACAATTAGCCATTCGACTAGAAATTATATCTTCTTTCCATTTACATTAAACCAATAAGCTCAGGATGTCGTCTTCATACTGAAATTGCACTAAACTCTAAATTTTTCCATCCGAAAATCTAATTTTAAAATAATATTTGGACTTTTCGCTAAATGTTACCTTAGGATACCAAATGTAAACCCATTCAAATCTTAAAGTTAGCTTCGGAATTATAAAGGTTTACATTTTGGAACTCCGAATGTTAAATGTATTTGTAATCATTGTAAAACAGATTGCAACGAGAATGATTTTTTTAAACATTATTCTACACTCGATTACACCAAAGACTTTTATTCTTTCATATATTAGAAGAAACCGCAATTTCCAATAAAATGTCTATTTTCGATTATTTTTTCCTTGGACAATTTGGTTATTAAAATATTTGGGGTGTTTTCTTATTCTTTTTGGCGGACTTTACAATATATAAGATACAATACCTCCAAATTATTCTAATATCACGAGTGTATTCACGTATCCAGCGTTTACTGGAGTTCCATTACCTGCGATCTTTTCTGTTGAGCTGATTAAAATATCAGACCAGATGCTTTGATCAAAGGTTAACTGGATGAATTATGCCCTCCAGATTCGACCGGGATAGCTCAGTGGTAGAGCGTGGCGGCTTCAGCCAAGCGATCCCAGGATCAAATCATGGCCCGGACATTTTTCGTCCAGTTGGAAATTTACAACTTGTATTATTCTACACTATTTGGCGGAATAAGCTGTAATTTTGAATTATCATATTTGAAGCTTCTATGAATGAATTTCTGTTAAAAAATTCATAGGTCACAATTAATTACTAAAAAAAAATCTAATATTAAAAGGAAATATATAACATATACATTCGAAATAAATGTATGAAAAAATGTGTAAATAATAATAAATAAATAAATAAATAAATAAATAAATAAATGTAATATTACCTATAATTAAAAAAAAGAAAATGACTTCTATAAGCTACAATTATGCAAATCTAAAAAAAATCACTTCATTACGACATTTTTTTAAAAAATTACAAGAATTGCAGTCCGTTGTGCAACTATATTAATAATGAATTTAACATTAGCAACTCAAAATTGTATATGTGCGCAATTCCTATATTTCTTCATCGAATTCATCGAATGTTTTCTCGTTTAGTAAAACGAATATTTGTTTAAACTAAGGTATTTTTTAAACTAAAGTAAAATTTATCGAAATATTCAAATATTATATTAAAATTAGATGTTCGCATTAAAACCCTCTGCCTCTGACAGTCTTGCAAAAAGGCAAATCTGTAATGTATTTTTATCTGCACTTTGTTTTAAATGCTAAGAAAAACTAATTTTTCAAAATTGAATATAAAAGATTTTATTACAAATATGAATGTAATCCTTGAGAGTATTATTCATTGCTTAGAGCATTAAAAATCCATTACATCAATAGAATTTTATTACTTTAAATAATGCTTATATTGCAGTGAAACCTGGTGCTTAGTGAACTTATTAACACGGGCTTGTCAGTGAGAGGGTTAAAAATTTCAGGACTTTGAAATAATTTCAGTATCAACAGGAACCCAAAGACTTTTATTCTTTCATATATTAGAAGAAACCGCAATTTCCAATAAAATGTCTATTTTCGATTGTTTTTTCCTTGGACAATTTGGTTATTAAAATATTTGGGGTGTTTTCTTATTCTTTTTGGCGGACTTTACAATATATAAGATACAATACCTTCAAATTACTCTAATGTCTACGAATGTGCATTATACATCCAATGTTTTCATAGAGACACCTTTTTACTTCGAAAATAAGACCTAACATGTATGCAATATAATCCCTTCCTAGAAAATAAGCCCGTACCAATTTTTTAATAAAACCAACATCTAAGATAACATCATAGCTTTAAAAATGGACATTAACCCCTTAACTGTTAAAGGTTTTATGATACCATAAACTAAAAATAGGCACAACACACCACATTTTCTTTACTAAAATATTTGCTTTATGTAATCGAAAATGTCTGCCCATTTAATAAAGCGAAGATTGTGTTTAAAAATTACTGGTGTGCAAAAGCTTTTATTAACAAAACAACCATACTCTTCTTGCCCGAACTGAGTTCGGGATACACAGTTAAGGGGTTAAGAATTGATTTAGATTAGAGTTACAAAGCAATCCAATTTATCCCCAAAACTCAGTTAATTTCCCGATATTAATCGGGATGTAGAAGTTATCGTCTAAGGACTAATTGACCATACAAGATAAATTATGTGATTCACCCTTTTGCTAATAAACCGTCCAAGATGCCCGGGCAAGCAAAATACTGGCAGACCGCCCGAACGTCTGTTGCATTTCTCCCCTTCGTAAATATCCACCTATTGTAGCAGAAAAGGGGGTTATTAGAATCAACTAATTGACCAAACAAGATAAATTATGTGATTCTCCCTTTCACTAATAAACCGTCCAAGAATCCCGGCCAAGCAAAATACTGGCAGACCGCCCTAACGCCTGTTCCATTGTCTCCCCTTCGTAAATATCCACCTATTGTAGCAGAAAAGGAGTTATTAGAATCAATGGGTGGGGAGAATTTTGTACCAGTTACCTTAGGAAGGTTCCACTCTTACCTCTTATTATCCGGCTAACAAGTAAGCAGGTAGAGGAAAGGGGGAGAAATAATCTCGCAGCATAATTCATGTTCGGGCGTCCAGCGTATTTTGAATGCTGTTGAGTTTTCATACTTCAGTATTCAAAGGGTTAAAAAAAAGCAGGTAGAAGTTCGTTTTTTGTCAAGACGTAGAAGTAGAAGAATTGACTATATCTAAAAAATGCATTTCACCCTAAGAAAATATGATAAATTTTAGGGAATGAGAAAAGTCATCCCCTAAATATAAGCCCTATTGCAGATCTTATTTAAAAAAAATACTTCAGCTGAAAACACATGCAACTCACATCGAGATTTTTATATAATTTTATCAGACTTATATATAATTTTTTATCAGACTTTAATATAATTTATCAAACTTTTATGCAATTATATCATTACTTTTATATAATTTCATCAGATTGCAAATAAAGATTGCGAATAAAGTGTGAGTACGAGATCACATTTAAATATGTTCAAGATGTGGTATATATATTTTTTCAATATTTGAAAAATAGATTTTACAGTATGTTGCATTTATTTCGGAATACGTTTAAAAATGTTACTTATTTTTACAGTTTAAATAATGATGCTATTGAATCAGTTCTGAAAAATACAATCATTTTTTTTTTTCAATTATACGTTGAATAAATCTTTCATTGTGAGATATAAAATCTTCACTGATTAATACGTAAAATAGAAGTTAATAAGAGATATTTTAATTGGCTTTGAAAACGTAGATATTTGCTTAGTACCTTAACCTGAATCAAATAACTATTTAAATAAATATGTACTTACTCTTAATTTCATGCTTAATAAATACTCTAATGCACACACACACCTTAACTTTAATTACTTTGCTAGACAAATTAACTTAATTTCCAAAGCATGTTAATAAGACAGCCCATGTTAGGAATCTCTTTCTAAATTAATATTGTTTTAACTGAATATTTCCATAATTGCAAATCGTAGCTTTCAAAATAAACGTGAAGTATTGGTTAATAGAATAACAATGTAATAAAATTATAGCCTAATTATAGTTCCATGATATTAAGTGACATATAATGAAGCGAATTGAATTTATTTTATAAAGAGATAACATAAGCACAGCTCAATTTAATGTATGTGTATATGTTTTCAATCAATACAAAACATCTAAATTCGCAATACGTAATAAATATTTAACTGAATATATGTTTGAGTTTTTAAATAATGGTATCCCTTTTATATTGTCATACCAGATTTTCCATTTGAGTTATTTTAATTTAAAAAACAAAATTATAATTTAACAAATTTAAAGATAAATTAACCCAAAATTTACGTTTTGTTTTCTGAATGCTAATTCTACATAAATCAATAGCTAAATGGATTAAAGAAGTATTCAAAATACAACATTCCCGTATACTAAAAGTAAGTTTAATATCATTCACCGAAATATAACAAAATATTAATGGCTGTCTTTAAAAAATAACAAAGGAAACACGCGTTCTTTTGGACATTTTTAGATTAGATCAAACACCAAAATACAGGCACTGCAAAATAAATATATTATCGGAAAACTATATTTTTCGTAAAAAACAATCTATGAAAATTATATTTTGAATAAGAAAATAATCTTGTATATTGAAAAACCATAAATAATTCCCATTAACTTTCCCATGAAACACAACAATGATAACGTTGTTAAACAAACGTTATTTTTTCGAAATTAATTTCGAAAAATATATGAATGAATGACCCACGAATTTTAAGAGAGGTCGATTTCTAGAAGCTTCAAATATGCGAATCCAAAAGTGCAGCTCATTCTGTCATGTTGTTTAAAAGCTATGCTTAACACTTTGTTGGTCGGCAATTTATATGATATATGTTTTTACACACTTTTATTTAATTTAACATGTTTTTTATATGTAAAGATTCAAATTTGTAATCGATTTTTCAATAACTTCCTGATATGCTAAAATTATAAAAATTATATACGCAGGTGTGTTTCTGATGACAATATAAGATATTATTATTTTTAGAACTTAATTATAAATTAGTAAATATCTTTTGAGCATGTGATAAATCTCAACATATTCTTTATGATTACAACTGTAGGGAAAACTGTCCCAAAATTACATGCTTAGGTAAAATGACATACCTTATGTTTTTCCATACCGTTAGATGCCAGCACTTAACGATACGCAGTTATGTTCGATCGGTAACGATAATCATTTAACATATATCGTACCAAGCATTGAAAAAAAATATTATTGTTTTACAAAATCTTAAATATGTGCTTCTGTAAGCCTATGTGTACACATAAAATCAAAACACTTACCAAACCTTTATTAGTTTGATTTGTACAGGCTTTCAAAAAAATAGGACAATGGTACAATACGCTGCTATTCGTTGTTACTTAGGTGGAATGGGAGAAACCATCTTACGTATAGTCCAACCAGTGGTGTAGTCGAGGGGGGACGCGGGGGGACGGCGTCCCCTCACTTTTTTAATTTATCTCGAGCGTCCCCTTACTTTTTATTTTCAAGGAGTATGCTAGAGACGCGGGAGGACGCAGGCTTTCCAAACTTATTATTTTTTAAAAAAGATGAGCACACCAATAAATTAACAATTTTAAGTGTTTGCGGAGTCTGATCGCCTGTCTGTCTCCATCTGTTTGCATTTTAACTTCCAGAATGCGCTTGAATTGCGACAAAATTTTATGTATATTTTTTTAATGTAGTATTATCACTATTGTAAATGATATATATGGCATCAGTATTTCGTTTACGAGCGATCAAAAAGGAGTTCTTTCATATTACGGTTTATGGGCGGAGAATGTTTGAAATACACATAAATAAAGTTATAATACTTTAACTACAACGAAAATGACATATGGTGAAATTCGTTACAAGATATTTCCTATCGAAAATAGCATTTATCTTTCGTTTACAGAGACATTAAAAAATATTTCGAAACACCATGACCTATTAACGGAAACTCTTTGTAATGCATGGAAAACTATGGAAAACAGTGCCTGAAACATTTATAGCTCTTTTACTACAACACCAAAAAATCCGGACACATTGTCATCTATCGATTCAGTTGCTCGAAACGTGTTTTTGATTATATTATGCATTTTTCAGCTGAATAAAATATTTATTACCTGAGTGATACGTAAATGATATTCGTATACTGAGATGCACAAAAGAATTCAAGTACACTACCGTCATGGCGGGATATTTCTTTAAATGCGTTTTGCAGCTGGTTTAAATTTTAGTTTGTTATGTGATGCGCATATGATCATTAATTTCTATACATGACCACTCAAAATAATTCGAATGAATACATTTATAGGTAACTATTGCTTGATTTGTGTTGATTATTCGGCCAAATATTAATAATAATTCCTACAAAATGCGGATAGAATATTATTACATTATATATTATTCATTATGCATTGTTCATTATATATTGTTCATTATACATTATTATTATTATATTATTCTATTATTCGTATATAATAATAATTCGTATGAATATTCGGCCACTATTCGGTATTCGGCCCTTTTGCCGAATATTCGGTATGGTCGAATATTGAACCGAATATTCGGCCGAATACCTGTAGCCGAATATAATTTGATATTTTGTCGAATAGTTGCATATTTGGCCGAATATTCTAAGATATTTGGTTAAATAAGTTCCAGAAAATCAAAACAAAATGTGATTTTAAATATTTTCAACAAACAATATTAAAAAATTATATCTAAATACATTAATTATTATAAGAAAATAAATCCTAATACTTATGCAATTTTAAAGCTTCATGACTGCTTATAAATAACTGTACATAATGATACTAGGACTTCCCTCAAAGGGATTAGTCTGAGTGATATTGCTGAGAACATAGGGGCAAATTAAATGATAGAATTACAAAATATCATATATAAATTCATATACACTGTTAAAAAAATAGAAAAGAGTGTTCATCAGATGTGTTGTCATAATTGTTTTTAACATGTGGCAAAGAATCTTATTTTCCTAAGCGCGTATTGCGCAAAACTTGAAAAAAAAAAAAAAAAAACGCCGGATCTTTTAAAACGCCAAGCTTTTTAAAGTTACGTAATTCGATTTGCAGCCAACAGATTTTTCTATCAAGCGTGGCTTAACGCAAATTTAATTTCACTGTTGCACCTTTTTTTTGTGTGTGAATTTAAAATTTTTCTTTCTTGATTATATATCTATTATTTGTATAACTGTTTATAGAAACTCTTACACTTCAAACCACATTGATAGCATGCTTTGCTACAAACCAGATTGCAAAACTATAGTCTAAATTACTATTAAAGTATACAAAAAATCTTTCGATGACTTCTGTAAAATAACTTTTACATTAAATCTCCATATTGGCAAAATTGAAAAATTATATATATTTCAAAGTTAATCATAACAGATACTTCTTGATTATTCTCTAGGCGGCTCTGCCCCTGCGCCTTTACTGCGCCAATCCGCAGACTTTTCTTTTGCCTGTCTGTCTGTCTCTCCACAATCTGTCTGTTTCCCTATCCGTTCTTCTGCCCGTCTCTCTAACCGATTGTCTATCTCTCTACACGTCTCGCTACCTGTCTCCATATTTCTCTACCGGTCTCACTACCCGCCAATCTATTTCTCTGTCTATCCGTCTAACTACTTGCATGTGTAGCCGTGTCTCTATCCACTTCGCTACCCATTTGTTTATCTGTCTCACAACTTGTCTATCTGTCTCTCTACCCGTCTGGCTATACGCCTCTCTACCCATCTGGCTATACGCCTCTCTACCCATCTTCTTACCCATCTCCGTACCCATCTGGCTATACGCCTCTCTACCCATCTTCTTACCCATCTCCGTACCCATCTGGCTATACGCCTCTCTACCCATCTTCTTACCCATCTCCGTACCCATCTGGCTATACGCCTCTCTACCCATCTTCTTACCCATCTCCGTACCCATCTGGCTATACGCCTCTCTACCCATCTTCTTACCCATCTCCGTACCCACCTACTGTCTCTCTACTCGTCTGTATACTCGTCTCACTATCCGTCTGTTTGTGTACCCGACTCGCTACCAATCTCATTACCCGTCAGTCAACTCGTCTCTGTACTCGTCTCTTTATCTACCACGCTACGCGTCTCGCAACCTTTCTCGCTACATTCCTGGCTACCGGTGTCTCTACCCGTCTCGTGACCCATCTCGCTACCCCTCTGTCAACCCTTTTTTTACCTTTCTCTCTAGCCGTCTGTCTATTCGTTTCGCTACCCGTCAGTCTACCTATGTCGCTACTCGTCTCTCTACCCGTCTGTCTAGCCGTTTGTTTACTCGTCTTTCTACCTCTCGCCACCTCTTCCCAATATTTAAACAATTCATTTAATATACAGAAGCCGTTTGTCAGTTATTAAATGCAAACAGAAGTAATTTATCTAAATACATACATAAGCCTGAATAATAATTCATCAGTTTTGTGTTCATAGTTGTTTATATCATGTGACAGTAAATCTCAACTTCTTAAACCTGAATTGTCTCAAGCTTTTTAAAAAATCCACAAGGTCTGTATAACTGCAAAGTACCCTGAGGGCTATATTAGCTACATGTTAAGTTAAGTGAAAGTTTCGTTATCGCGTTTGCAGCCAATTGCTTATGTCAGAAAGCGTGGCTTAACGCCATTTTAAATACATTACTGTAACTTTCTTTTCTTTTCTTTTCTTTTTTGGGGGTGTGGGGTGTGGTAGGGGGGGAAGGGTTTCAAATATATACATTTAAATTAAAACTTTTGCCTCCATGCTATTAATGTTGTTTGTATTATTAACTAATACCTTGTAGAGCGAGCTTCATTTGAAACAAATGTAAAAGATTTCTTCTACAGTTTTTTTTAGGAGAAACTTTTGTAATTGGGCCCAAAGCCAATCGGAGCATTTAATATCATTATTGTAATTCTTATAGAGTTAAAACAATATTGTTGCTAGCTTTACTCTTGTTTGAAACCAGCCTTGCCTCTGTATCTGAAAGGGGAAAAGTTTCGTATCCTATGTCGGTTGGCGAAAAAAATTTTAAATGGTGCCAAAAGGTAGATTTAGCATCTTACAAAATTTTTCAAGTGAGCGGTAAAACATGTTTTTCAAATATTTACAAACATACGTTTATTAAAGCATGTTTTTGCACCATCTTAACAATTTAAGCACGATGCTAAAATAAAATTTTATCGCCATATTGGATATTTTAATAAGTAATGAAAATACATAAACAAACTTATTTAACAAACTTAAGAGGCATTTTTGTGATAAATAATTGTTATTGTCAGAGGGGTAAATTGTAAACAATTAATAAACGGCTAGTCCTAATAATATTATAAATCTGATTGTGTGCAAATGTTAAACTGAAGCCAGCGCCAAAATGGAGAATTTAATGATCCTGTATCTTTGCATATAGGTTAATTATAACCCTCATTTGAACATAGACTGGTTTTTGTTTATTTTATTTAAATATTTTTCTTAATAATTCAAAATTTCGCTATTTTCATAGAGAATGAATGGACATTTTTTCGTATAATATTTTAAAATGGCTAAATTTACTTTACCGTTGCTAATACTTTATCGTTGCCAAAACTAATTCAAAACCCGGAATAATAATTTTTGCTCAACAATTTAGTTTCAATTGAAAATTTTCACGTGAAAAATGAAAATGAAAAATAAAAAATCAACGAATTAAAAAGAAGATTAAATAATATTATTAGAAATAAAACGTACTTTTTTTAGTTTTTGATAATAATACAAGGTTTTAATATGCGTAACCATAGGAAACAGGTGAATATGACGTCAAATATCGAAAATAAAGTGGATATGCTTTGATTGGTGAAATAAAATGATCTTGGGTTTTTTTCTACACTTTTTTTTTTTTTTTTCTTTTGTATGGTAACAATACTCTGCTCACGGCTAATATAACTATACCGTATTTTTTATTTAAATTTTAAAAAAGTAAAAAGAAGTTTCAAAAGAAAATGGTTAGCAAATGTCAATGATATGCTCCGCAAAATTATCCATGTCGAAAATGATGTCATGGATAGCGAGAAATAGTTATTTACATTCTTAAAACTAAAAGAAATAACTCGATTACATAAAAAAATGACGAATGTTAATAATTCCATTTTTGTTGATAAAACCTAAAGATTTAATATTATTTCGTTAAAGTAACATAATTTCCCCTATGCCAGTATTGAAATTAATTGCCTGGAAAAGAAAATTAACAAGAATTATGTCATTAAAAAGGGATTTCTCTGGGGGAAAAGAGACGTTATATTTGAAATAAAACGGGAATTTTCCAATAAGTTTTGAAATGAGTGTGAATCACTTCCTCACATTAATAATACAAGGATCAGTAAGTATAGAAAGTAGATGAGTTTCACGCCATTTTTATAACGAAAAATTTAAATGTTTGTTTTTCTATACTGATTATTGAGCATGAGTATCCGTTATATACAGATGAGAGTTTTCTGCTAAAAATCACATCATAATTTTAAGAAAACAAAAATGAACACGAATCTATTATATTAAAATCTGACCGCGTGTTTGTATTTCGCAACTACTTCTAGACTATCGAACGCAACGCGATTTACTTAATACCGGTTATCATTGATCCGAGGATGTCACACAAACTCTCTCAGAACTTAAAAAATTAAATTAAATGCCAATTTTTTTTTTTTTTTTTTTTTTTTTTTTTTGTAAATTTTAAGGAAGTTTCTCTAAAAACGGAAAGTAAATTACTCCATATTTGTGCATAAAAAAGGAGAAATAAAACAGATCAGTATATTTTTTACACTATTTTCTCATTAAAACTGAAAAACAGAACTTATTTTCACTTTGAACAGATGGTGAAAACACAATCTTGATTTCATTAAATTATCCGAAAAATAAAAACACATTTTCACATATTCAAACTTCATGAATCAATTTATTCTGGAGAACAAAAATTGCCTGTCAACATACTGTCATTTAGAAAACAAGATTTGTTTCAGCTATACGTTGAACCAAGGAGGTAGAATTGAATTTAAAGAAAAAGCATATACTATTTCCAATTAATGTTTTTTTGAAGGATGGCTGTTAAAACGTTTCACAAAGGCCTTAAAAGTAAAATTGTTTATCAGATACAAGTGACATTTATTTTTACCCAATTCGTCTATTTCCACGATTTTATTTGGCCCTCCTTTTTGCATTGATTGCAATTTCATTTTCTCGATTATTTGGCACAAAATTTCACTTTTTTAAGACTGAGGGTCAAGGTCCCTATAATAAAAAATACTGTATTGTCTCCTATGAAATGTGATAAATAGTTAGTTAATTATTAAGGTTTTTAGTTATCGGGAGTGAAATATTTTGCTTAATTAATGTATATATTCTTCTTTTAATGTTGCGTGAACGAAGTCACGGGTAACAGCTAGTAAATAATAAATAGCATTTAGAATCTAAAAATGGAGAAGTGGTCCGTATAAAAATGCAAAACATAACATTATACGCTTGATATATGTAAATCTTTTTTTTATTTTTTAATATTTCGGAAGGCACAGATAAAAAGGTAAAAATCTCTTTTCCAAATGCCAAATAGAAAATATACAAAATAGAATGCCAAATATACAAAATAGAAAAATATCTGCAAAAAAATATATTTACATAATACTACATCTGCAAAAAAATAAGATTTTAGAAAAAGTAAGCCAAATTCTGCAGATCCCAACAATCACATCGAAAAACTTATCACCAAAAAAGAACTCACCAAATCTTACGGCACAGGAGATGGATTTTTCCCTCTGAATGCAGAATATTAGTTTTTTAGGGTTTCGTTCATCTCACGAAACCCTATTGCTCCTGCTCCGTTGTCTGTCTGTCACAGAGCCATTCTCGAAAACTATGTAACTTACAGAGTTGAAACTTCGTGTATAAATCAGAATATCAGCTGTAAAGAGCTGAAAATATTAAAATTTGAAAAATACGTTTAATTTTAATAAATAGAGATAAAAACCAAAATTCTAATAGCCTTTTTCTATTCAATTTAAACATTTTTCGTTATAGCAGAAGCCAAAAATTTAAAATCCACAATGAAATTATTTCTACAATAATTAATTTTCTGTCAGACGATTTTCACGTGAAAAATGAAAATGAAATAAAAAGTTTCACCAATTGAAAAAAAGATAAATATGAAATAAAATTGATTGACGTCATAGTAAATAAAACGGAAAATGTCTAAGATTTCTCAATAATACAAGGAGTATGAGTATGTAACTCATACTCCTTGTGTGGATGTACGCAAAACAGATTAATATCACGTTATTAGAGAATTAAAAAGAAAATCTGACGTCCTATTGGAAGTTTAACGAATTTTTTAAATGTTTGAGAATAATACAACGCGAGTGTCAATATATGAATAATAGAGAATAGTAAATATATGAGTTTGAGGAATGTATTGAATCATGATAAAAACCCGATTATAGAAATATTCGCATATTTTAACATTTTGAAGGCGTCTAACATGTTTAATTTTGAAATTATTTATTTTTTATATATCGCATTTAGTCCGTATGACGGATATTATTATGACAGAATATAATAGCGGGTTTCACCCGCTATCCGGCTGATTTAGATTTTCGAAAAAACGGAAAAATAGACCGGTAAATTTTTACTTTATAAAAAACATGACTTTTTTTTTGTTGTTGTTGCTAAATTATATTTATTCGAATTCATTAAAGAAAGGATAAAGTGTTTTGAAAGGAATGTTAAACGAAACCCTTTGTGCGATCTTCGATCACACTTACCCACTTGTTTTCGTGTACGATGGGTGATTATAATATAATTGTTTCATTTCACATACTACATACCGTTTGATATATTGGTACTTTTATGTTATCCTGGCGCAGTTGATAAATCGCCAAATATTGTTCCTATAACATTTTCATATTGAATTCATTTCATTTAAATATAAACCTTTCACTCATTTAATTTAAAATACATGCCTTTCATTAATCCCATTTAAAATGCTAAAAGGAGAAAAAAAGAAATAATGCCATAAATCGAAACCTTTTATTTAAACACCAAAGATTTTTTTTTTTTTTAATTTACACACGCGAAATAAAAAAAGCTGCTATTGCTGAGATTTGCGGCAAATGTCTAATACCAAGTCTACCAAGTCATTGCGGGGTTTTTCTTTCAAACAGAAAAAAAATCCAGATTAATTTTCGATTTCTACTAAATTGAAATATATTTTATTGTGCTGAATATTAGTGTGTGAATTGCTCCATGTACTCCATGAACTTTTCAATTCCGATTGTCTACGAAAATCTCCCGCCGGTGAAAATGACGTAACGCACAAAACTTTCGTGACGTATATGTACTTTAACTGTGCTTTTTTATCTATTTTTTCAATATAATTTCCAAACGGTTTGACATTTATTCTTGGTAATAAATAGACGTCGTTGTCACCTTTATAGGTACCTGCTGTAAAAATTTGAACGAAATCCTTTAAATATTTTTTGAGTTATGCTTGACGAAAGGTTTTAATATCCATCGTAGCTATATATGGGGCAAAGTAATACTGCGCTGTGTATGAGTCTTCGTTGCACTCAGACAATTAAATTAAAAAAATATTTTTCTTGCTGCATATTTAGGCATCATATGAATTTAAGTAAGTATTGCAACATTAATTTCTTTTACATTAAAATGCAAAATATATACTGCATTTAAAGTTTAAATCTCTTTAGTGAATTTAAAAATATTAACTTTATATCTATTTTTTAAGTCATATTTATAATGATGATAACAGTTTCTTAAACAATAAAATTCATAACTATTAAAAATAAATATTTTAGTGTCTTGTAAAAATGTTTAATCTTTCACAAATTAAATCATTTTTCTAGTTTTTAGTTTTACTTTTAAATAAAAAAATTGAGTAAATATAGGACTATATAATTACTTTACTAATTAAAAATTAAACATTAGATGTTGATTAAACGAACTAATGAGTTTGATACATTGAAAAGAAAAAAACTATTACCTATACTGAAAAAGCATTTAATGAGTTACTTCAAAATAACATACAGAGGTAACAAAATAATTTATCACTGTAAAGCCTGAAATTGTGATGCAAAAATAATAACTTTTCAGCATTTTCAAGAAGTCTGTTTCGTTTGGTTTCATATATATTACTAGCTTCAAAAAACAAACTTTCACTATATACTGTGCTTGCAGGAGCTGAAAGATGATTTCTTGGTAAATTTGCAAGCCTTGGAAAGTTTTCTGCATTTGTTTTCCACCAGTTAAATGGACACTCTGTCCTAGCTATTAAATGTTTATCAAAATAGCAATCTACCTCTCTTAATTTATCTGCTGTATTATTATTAACTCCATTTGACAAATTTGGTAGTGATGACTTCTTATTTTTTTATTTCTGAAAAGCAATCCCAAAATGAAAATGAAATTATATTTTAAGAAAATAACCCTTTTCTTGACATGCAGAATGTAAATTTACTAAGTTTGAGTTGCATGAGAAAGGATATAAAAAGGCAGAGGACACATGCAAGTTCTTATTTTGGTGGGGTTAAATGATTTTACTAAAATTAAAAAAAAAATCATTTTTACAGAGGTAATGAGTTTCTATTTTAGGTAAAAAATATATAAATTACTAGAACTATCTATGGATTAAAAAATATATATATGAATTAAATTATTATTTACATTTTTGAAAGTCAAATGTTATCTTATTGGCATCAAAGTATTTCAAATATTACAAAAAATACATTCAGCTGTTATGATTTTTGAACACTCAAACAAAAAAATTATTTCAATTAGTCCTTAATTTAATTTTTGATTTTAAAATTGAAAACAGAAATAATAATTAAAATAATTTTTTAAGTCAGTATTCTTCCGCCAAATATTCGGTATTCGACTATTCGGCCAAATCACTATTCGTTACATCCCTAGTTTAAACTGAACAAAATTTTATTTTTGATAATAATAATAATAAAAAAAATGCTAGACGTGCTTTTTCCTCACACATTGTTGTTGTAAAATTAATTTTACAAACACTTGTGAGTAAGGAATATAATATTTATTGGCCGGTATACATTGTGTATTAGAAAGGTTGACGAGCGCTTTAATTTTTTACCTGCTGGAGATAAGTAGGTAATGTAAATTATAAAATTGTCTAAAATAAGGTAATAAAATAACACTGGAATAACATTATCAATGTCAATGACAGAATTATCACGTTAATTTTCAAACATTTATACAATAACTTTTTAAATTTTTATACGACTCTTCTATTCAAAAATTGTCAGTTAAAAACAATTTCCTTTTTGCTGCAACAAAATCATTAAAAATCATCATACATATCTTTAAAATTTAGTAAAAAAGTGAAGGAAGAAAGCTGACTTATACAACCTTTTCGAACTATTTAAATATTACTTCATCAGTGAAAATTGGGACTGTATGCATATTGGCGATAGTATTTTTAGAACAAAATTAAATATAAACAAGCATGAAGAGATAATGTAGTTTTAAAACTTAGATACATATTTTTTTTAAATTATAATAATTGGCTAAGCATTCTCTATGTATTTTCCGTAAGCTCCAGTACATGTAGCTGGTGGGTCAACCGCATATGTTTATTATCGTCCATGTTACTGTTACATCTTTCTTGTAATAGAGTTTTCTAATTTATATAGTCGTTGTCCCTTTCCTCCCCCTGCACATTTTCTACCTTATTTTAAACGGTTTTGCGTCTTACATTAACTACTTATCTTCAACAATTAAAAAATTAAAATGTGTGTCATTTTTTTCGGACGCCCTATATACGTCAACCTTAGCTCAAACTTGAAGACTTCGTCGGAAAATATTCAAGACTTTGATAGCAACGTGGTATTTTTAGTGACAAAACGTGATGCTTTTAATTTATAACAGTAATTTAACTTTAATGAATAATCTATTTAATCATCTAATGCTAATCTTTAACAATCCATCCTTATCTAAGTGAAAACCACAACCTTACTCAACATTTGGAAAGCTGAAAATCATAGAAGGGCTACTGACACAAAATCTAGAAAATATAAAGAATTGAGAACTTTAATGAGAATAAATATTTCTGGAAAGTTCTTAAAAAGAGAAAAAATAATACATATTATTATACTGTGACCGAATTAAATATATTGCTGTTGTTTTAAACCCATTTTTCACTTTTATTTAAATATTTGATAAATAAAAGAAATTAATATGAACCACGTTTTTTTATTAACGTTAAAAATAATTTATTAGGAAAGTGCTTCTTAAATAAGCCATTTGGTACAACTATAAGTGTTATTTGCATACAAACTCTTACTTCAAAATCATATCTTTAAAAAAATCCTACTCGATTTTCTAAACACTTATAGAATGGCATGCATTCAAATCAGTTTATAATTAGAGTAGACTTTTATGTTCTGTTAATAGTGTGGTAACATTCACTGAGACGATTCACACATTAAAATTTCAATTGTTCTTAGGGAATATCGACGCGTTATATACCTTCTATGTCAAATTTGAAGTGTCTAATCCTGAAAGTTTCAGAAGAATAGTGACTTAAAAAAAATTCCGCTCATTTCACCATTTAAAATTTCGAATATTTTAAAAACCGTTCTTCGTGAGCATTTACATGTTAATAGCTTCCACATGGTTTAAGTTACTTTTGCTCGAATATTTACACCGAAATCATGACGAAACCGAGATTTTCGAACGTTTTTTCTATATTTAAAAAAAATCCCTCTAGTATTGCACTTACATATTGAGAGTAACCTTTATTACTGCGATTTAAAGAATTGCTAATTATATAGAAATCATGATGAAACACCATTTTCAGAAATGTTCTTCGGAAGGATACTTATCTATATTCCTTTAAAAATTGTTTTTTTAAAAATTTCGATATGGGTTAGCACATGTATCCTAAACGTAGTCTTCGAGCCAGTAAAAAGCATTATTTATCGGTTATCCTCGGCCTCGGTCACGCTTTTTGATGATTTTTCTTACAGAAACTTCACTTATTTTTACATTTGATCACAAAATGGCTTAAAAATTGTCTGGATACGAAACACGTTGTCCAAAATTTTATACAGAGTTTGGACAGTGGCATATAGTCCAGGATATTAAATAATTTTTTATTATATATAACATATCTGCGACATTTGAGTTCAGACGAAAACTTCGTTTAAACGCTATCATGCTCAGAAACGCATATTGACTCACCGTAAAAACACCAAAAACTGACTTTGGGAATCTGAACAAGTAATATAAAAAAAAAAAATTAAGTCAATTCCTACTTTTTAATCATAAATATATAAAATAAACCCGTGCAGCATTCATGTCCCACGTTATCTTTATTGAACATTATTTTATAATCATCGTTGCGGTATTTTATTTCTGTGGCATCACTCATTTGAGATAAATCTTTCATTTCATTTATGAAAACAACGGGAGGAATTTTTTTCTCCCATTTAAAACTAAACTTAATGAATTAAATTTAATGAATGAATTAATATTTGAAAAAACTGTATTAACATAGTGTCCTCCACTACAAGTTTAAAAAAATGTATTTGAACTTGAGTGGATGAATAGAAAATATTTTATTAAAGATTGAAAATTTGAACAAGATATATATAGAGAGAGTGTGAGCTAATAGTAGGAATTTAATTTTAAAAAATCCCGACTCACACACATAAATACGCACATACATAGAAATAGGAAACACGGATTCAAAGGACCTCAAAAAGTAAAAAATAAATTTCATAGTCTTTTTATTTTCTTGTGATTACAAAATTTTCCTTACACTATACGTATCCGTAAAGTAAAAATGCAATAATTTTCAATGTTCTCAGAGGACAACTGTTATTATACGACTAATTCCAAAATAAATAATTCAAGATAATTTCTAACAAAAGTCTGGTTGCATGAATTAGCATAACTGAATTATGAATTCTATTCCAAAAATTTTCAGACATGAAATAAGATTTTCAATTTTTTTTATTTATGACAAGATTTTTAACGACCAACAGATAAAGAAACTTTAATTAATTTAATTTTAATTTAATTTTTTAATTACTTTTTTCTGCGATTCAAAATGAAAAACAAGATTCATAATCAAGTTTGCCCTATGACTGATTACAGGCCTTAATGATAGAGGCTATGAGCGTCCCCCCACTTTTTTTCTCAGGACTACACTACTGAGTCCAACGTTACATTTTTTACAAATAGTTGTTGGTTTTGCTACACAGGTTTTTATCTAGCAACTTCTTTGTAGGTCTGTGTAGGTTCTGGGTTTTTTACAATAACATGTTCATTTTTGTTTTAGAAAATGTTCATTAACCTGTTAAACACCCAATTTTTTGCCAGATGGTTTTCTTTGAATAGAAATTCCCAAATAGGAAACTGTTATACATCAAAGAAAATCAAACAGGCTCAGACTATCATCCTTAAGTAGCTGACTGATCTTCCATGAAGCAACTAATGCTGTTTCAAAAGCATTAACAAATAATATTAAAAGTAAACCCACATCAATGCAAAAACAATTTTCATAAATAAACGGAAAGGTACTCGAGATCTTTTGTGCTACATTTTATATTATTTATGCACTTTATACATAACAAGTAATAGGCAAAAATTAGCGTAATTGAAAAAGTCCTTCCGGCCTGTACCGGGAGAAAAAGGTAGCTTTCCTATATCT
Source organism: Maratus michaelseni (assembly GCA_963931845.1). Classification (NCBI taxonomy): domain Eukaryota; kingdom Metazoa; phylum Arthropoda; class Arachnida; order Araneae; family Salticidae; genus Maratus; species Maratus michaelseni. The sequence continues at coordinate 414,452,766 of OZ007589.1, forward strand.
TCGTTTTAAAATTTTAGCTAATGTTACACGAAAACAGTAAGTTAAAATGCAAAGAAACGTTTACAAAAGATTCGTTAATACTGAATTTGAATAAGAAATTCGCCAAATTATTGAGCAATAGCCAAATTGGCTTCATTTATAAAGACTTATTTTGGTCGCCAAATTTGGCGATATTTCGCCAAATGTCGCCAATTTTGCCAATTTTGTCGCCAATGTCGCCAATTTTGGCGCTAACGGATATGAATATATAGTTTTATGCGTATGATTGGGAAAATTATTACAACAATGAAAGAAAATAATTTGCGAGTAATCGCGTTAATGTGCTGTTTTGTTTCAAAATGTCAGCCACCCTAGAATTTCAAACTACTCTATCTCAGACATTTTTTAAGATAGAGGTAAGCCAAAAAATGCTCTGGAATCCTTGTATCAAGGCCTAAATAAATTTGAATTTTTAATTTTTTTGTATATTTATTTTAGTTTTAAATTTTTAAATGGCCGCTATCTTGAAACAAAATGGCGGACCAAGCTGGCCAACGAACTCAGTCGAGATGTTGGTTAGCTTAATACACACAATTAGTTTCATCAAAATTGATTTATAAATACCAGCGTTATCGTATGACATAGGTCAGATATATATATATATATATATGTATATATATATATATATATAAATCAACATTTGAACGAGGGTGGTTTTGGGGTCTGGGGGTCATGATCGGTGAAAATATATCGAAATTTTCCGGAACTGCTTTCCTCCGAACGGCTGCAATAGGTAGCTTTATACACTATTATATTATATTATACTTTTAGGTAGCTTTCAATACAAAAAAGTCCTTCCGGCCTGTACCTGGAGGAAAAGGTAGGTTTCCTATGTCTCGGTTTTAAAATTTTAGCTAATGTTACACGAAAACAGCAAGCTAAAATGCAAAGAAAACTTTTACAAAATATTCGGTAATACTGAATTTGAATAAGAAATTCGCCAAATTATTGAGCTACAGCCAAATTGGCTTCATTTATGAAAACTTATTTTGGTCGCCAACTTTGGCGATATTTCGCCAAATGTCGCTAAGTTTGGCGAGAATTTGGCGCTAACGGATATGAATATATAGTTTAATGCGTATGATTGGGAAAATGATTACAACAATGAAAATTTTTGTAATGTGTTGTCTTGTTTCAAAATGTCAGCCCCCCTAGAATTTCAAACTGCTGTATCTCAGCCATTTTTTAAGATAGAGGTAAAACAAAAAATGCTCTGGAATTCTTGTATCAAGGCCTAACACGTAATTAAAAAATAAATTTGAATTTTTAACTTTTTTCTATATTTATTTTAGATTTTAAGTTAATTTAAATCTTTAAATGGCCGCCATCTTGAAACAAGATGGCGGACCAAGCTGGCCAACGAACTCGGTCGAGACATTAGTGACCTTAATACACACAATTAGTTTCATCAAAATCGATTCATAAATACGGGCGTTATCGTATGACATAGATCAGATATATATATATATATATATATATATATATATATATATATATATATATATATATATATGGATATATCTATATATATAAATCAACATTTGAACGGAGGGTGGTTTTGGGGTCTGGGGGTCATGATCGGTGAAAATATATCGAAATTTTCCGGAACTGCTTTCCTCCGAACGGCTGCAATAGGTAGCTTTATACTTTTTTGTATTGAAAGCTACCTAAAAGTATAAAGCTACCTATTGCAGCCGTTCGGAGGAAAGCAGTTCCGGAAAATTTTGATGTATTTTCACCGATCATGACCCCCAGACCCCAAAACCACCCTCCGTTCAAATGTTGATATATATATATATCTCCATATATATATATATATATCTGACCTATGTCATACGATAACGCTCGTATTTATAAATCAATTTTTATGAAACTAATTGTGTGTATTAAGCTCACCAATGTCTCGACCGAGTTCGTTGGCCAGATTGGTCCGCCATTTTGTTTCAAGATGGCGGCTATTTAAAAATTTAAAACTAAAATAAATATACATAAAAATTAAAAATTCAAATTTATTTTTTCATTAAGTGTTAGGCCTTGATACGAGGATTCCAGAGCATTTTTTGGTTTACCTCTATCTTAAAAAATGGCTGAGATAGAGCAGTTTGAAATTCTAGGGTGGCTGACATTTTGAAACAAGACAGCACAGTACAAAAAATTTCATTGTTGTAATAATTTTCCCAATCATACGCATAAAACTATATATTCATATCCGTTAGCGCCAAATTCTCGCCAAACTTGGTGACATTTGGCGAAATATCGCCAAATTTGGCGACCAAAATAAGTCTTCACAAATGAAGCCAACTTGGCTATAGCTCAATAATTTGGCGAATTTCTTATTCAAATTCAGTATTAACGAATCTTTTGTAAACATTTTCTTTGCATTTTAACTTGCTGTGTTCGTGTAACATTAGTTCAAATTTTAAAACGAAGATATAGGAAAGCTACCTTTTCCTCCCGGTACAGGCCGGATGGACTTTTTTGTATTAAAAGCTACCTAAAACGTACCACAACTTACAACGCACTTCCAGCATTTATTGTTCTTGGACAGTATTGAAATCGAATTCGTTTGTGTGTCCCTCTCAATGAACGTAGAATGCTATGCACACCATATTCTATAGTAATTATCTTGTAGTAGTATACCTGAATGATATCTATCAATTTAAATATAATTGAAATAGAGTAACATCATTAACATTTATCGCAAATGATTTTTTCCCATAGATCGTAATGTAACTAAATTCTTTTGTGTGTCCCTGTAAATTAAATATAAAAGCTGCATATTTCATTTTCAATACCAAACATGTCATTGTAAATCTCATTAACATATGTCAATTTCATGGCAATCCATGTATATTTACTCAAGTAAAAGCACGGACAGATGCAGACAAACGCCAGATAGACAATCAGAATTCATAAAACACTTTTTAACTACGTTGGAAAGTGTTAAAAAAGAAAAAAACATTAATGATTTTCATGTGCATCTGGTCACACAAACTATTAGGCACCTGCGTTACTTGTAGAGTCACAATGTTTGGAATGTAACAAAAAAGAAAGGACTATTTCCATTATTATCTGACAGAGGTTAGGTAGTAGTGGATTGTACCATCGTCCTATTTTCAGGAAAATGAAAATGCAAGGGAAATTTATCTCCTAGATAATTTCTTATGATAATGTTTTAGTATTGGTATAAAAGTATGGAATAATACCTCAAAAAATATATATGCGTGTTTTTCTTGGAGTTCAAAATTTCAAAAAAACTTGTATGTTGAAAAAGTAAAGAAAAAATCCGAAGAAATAGCCATTTTAAAAATTTAATAAAAAATATCCAACATTAATTTAAAATTGCGATAAAGACAAATATTGAGTTAAATGATTCTTGAATAATAAATCGTCTTTAATTTAAATTAAAATATTCAAAAGAATTTATATAGTGTTCGCTTATGTGTGCTACCTATTTTAGGACGATGAGGAAGTATGGTTTGGCGAAGGTTTCAATTTTGTATTTTTTATTTAACAAAAAAAAAAAAAAAAAAAAAAAAAAAAATCTTCAATAAACGGAAATGTACTCGAGATCTTTTGTGCTGCCCTGTATATAAGCTGTGCACTTTATACATAACAAACAATAAGCAAAATTTAGTGTAAGTAAAAGACGTCCCACAACTTATAACGCATCAGCGAAACTGTTTACGCATTGGTCAGAAATTTCTAGTGACTGTTTTTGGTGCTAATTACCGTCTGTTTCATTTCAGTGATTACATATCTGAAGCATAAGGTGAGTACTTATTTCTTTTTAGATTATATTTTGTATGTGCGAAAATTTATAAATGCACGCTTTCTCGAATACTGCCTCTGAACATAAAATATGGCGATTGTAGGTAAAATGACATGCCGCCATTTGTATAAAATGACACAGTATGTCATTTTATTCCAATACGAAAATACTATGTCCATTTACCTACAGAAAATCCTCTGGAAAATAAGGAAAGCAACAGCAGAAACACAAGTTCTACAGATAACAGCCCATCTACACCTAATCTGTCAATTTTCACAGTTTCAATCTTACCTTCTCCAATTCCAGTGCCGACAACATCTGATTCGATGCTTCGAAGACATGTTTATCTTTTCAACCGCCAGCATCTTCAAGTTCATCATGTTCATTTATCAGACAACTTGATGTATCTCCACTTTCTTACCCACCTCATGTTAGATCATCCTCTAAAAAGAGGATGTATGAAGATTAAAAAGTTCTGACTAGCAGTTCTAATATTGCCGAAGCAAAGTCAAAAGCTGCTGAGTAACATAATTCACAATCAAGACAGGCAGCTCTACAGGCTAAGAAGAAAAATCGCTTTGCTACATCAATGATGACGACAAAGACACAGATATTTCTGCCGATGACGACGATGAAGCCTGTCTTTATTGCAATTCAGTCACTCAAATCCGAAGGAGAAGTGGATAAAATGTTCAAAGTGGGCATATAATGAATCTGCCGGTGTTTCTATGTGTGCAAAAACATTTATTTGAGATGTATGCAAGTAAAATCAATAGCAACTTATGGGTGTGTCGTTTTAAGACAGCACTGTAGATAAAATGACATACTACATCATTTTATATAAATCGTTATTATGACGCTGTGAGTTTATTTGTTACTTTTTAAAAGGCAACATTCTGTATATTTAGCAAAGTTAGTTTGTCATGAGAACAAATTTGTAAAAATGGAAACATTTTTCCTTAGGGTATGTCATTTTAGGACAGTTTCGCCTACACGAGCTACAAAAGCAATGTAGTTAATTATGCACCAAATCCAGCTCGTCAAAATAGGCCACATGGCTGTGAAACCCCAACAACGAAGTATTTTAAATACTATAAAATATAAAATATAAATAAAAAACAAAAAAATTAAGTATTTTTTTAAACTGCTCTTTTATAATTTAATAGTTGATTAATAATTAAATGATGATTATACATTGAAAAAGTAAATTAGAATTCCTGAATAGATAGTTCAAATAATGCTTATTTTTCGGAGTAGAAATTTATTTTATAGTTTATGTCATTTCTGTTTTTTTTTCAATAATTACGTATATTAACAATCAAACTTTCAATCAGTTATGTGGTATAGGCATGGGGAGAAACCATTCAAGTACTGCAGCTAATTTGTTTTTATTTTATATGAATATAGTGATACCATGAAATATAATAAAACTATGAAAATCTTAAGGTATATTGATGACGTATTAATTTTTAATTATGATTTTTTTAAGTGTATGTGACGTATATAATACCAATTGTTTAAAGTTAAATAGGGCAAACCATGGTCATTATAGTGCAGAAGTTTTAGATATATCTTTTAATATTTCAGATAATGATTTAATTTTTGATTTATTTGACAAAATAAAAACAGTTTAATTTTTTTTTACCAGACGCATGCTTCATTGGTACTCCAATATACATAAAAATGTTTATAATAATCTTCTCATTAATCAGTTAATTGGATTTAGTAAAATTTGTGACAATAATTTCAATTTCAATAAGCAAATTTATTTTGCAATAACAATTACCCTTACGATTTTTTGAAATACTGTTTAAAATTATTGCTGAAAGGTAATTGGCAACATTATGGTTTGACGGGATGCTTGCTTCTGGATCTTTCTGTATGATTATGTCTTCCCTAAAGTTTTTCTAGAATAACGTGTAGACGTGGATGTTTGAATTGAAGGAAGCGGCAGATTTGGTTGTGAAGTTAAGAGACTGGATAATGGAAATGAGTTTTACTTTTCTTCCTACAAGGTGAGGACTTTTGTAGTAAGTAAATTATTTGATATTTTGTCCATTAAGGTTTTCTTGTAGATATGGACTGCCTTGTATTGATTATATTTATATTTAATTTTAAAGTTTAATTTATATACCTTTGTTACATTTTACTATATTTGGTTATTATAATATTTTTGTTTTATGTTTTTTGTAGTTACTTTTTTTTTTTTTTATTCGCGCATATTGTAATAAGTTTTTAATATGTTTTATATTATAAAAGTAACCTCGAATTGTTTTTTTAATCTGCTTTTAATTTATTTTTTAAAAAAGTTACTCTGTTTTGATTGTAATGCTAGCTCGTGTTTCGAAACCTACATGTTTATAGTGAGGGTGGGTGATAGTTACAGCTGTCTGTCCGTCCAATAATGAGAAACATACAAATATATTGCCTCTGTAGTTTTTATGTTTTAACGTTATAAATGCTTATAATTAATTGTCATATGTGTTTATAGTTATTTGATATAAAATTTTTATAAACAGCTTCTTTCATAAAATTTAAATATTTCATATTTTGAGAAATTATATATATATATATATATATATATATAGATATATATATACTACTTTATTCAAAGAACCAAAATTCAATTATAAAAATAGATGAAATATATTAGATTTTATTGTATTAATTTTTGACTTTACCCATATTGTTATGCATTTATTTATCTTTCTCGCTTCATACATATTTATTTATTTCTAGTTGAAAATTTATACGAACGCACACACACACACATATATATATGCATATGTGTGTGCTACTATATTTGTACTATCTTTTATCTACTATCTTTGGACTATCTTTGTATTGCAATGTATGTTATTTTCCCATAAAATGTTCATATTCATCAGTATCAATTTGAACGGTATTCTCTTGTAACGTAAAATTAATTTAAAGTAAGTACGATATAATCCTTTACGTTTTCAACCTAGAAGAATTATGTTTACTAGAAACCATCCAATAAAAGTACTTTAAAATCTTTCTTTTCATTAAGACTATATATAGAAAAGCCTTAACGTCTTGATATTATCTAAAATCGGGGTATAAATATACTATAAATTAGGAACCTTTTGTCTGTCACTAAATTGGATAAATGTTAAAGAAGCAATGAAGCTAAAGAAAGGACGGTATTTTCTTTATGAATAATTTATATTTTTCCAGATGTATTTTCGTTTTCTTCTCAGGATTTCGTATTATTTAACGCTGTGCTGAATTTTAAGCAGAACACAAATCATGGTATTTTTTAATTTTTTATGTCATAAAATAATAAATAAGCTAAAGTAAATGACATTGGACCTTATATTATTAACTTCTAATATAAGTAATATTCATATATTTGGTTTTATTCTCTTGTCTTATAAAAATTTTAAAATATTTCGAAAAAGTAGTTAAGATTTGAAAATCTGTGCAACGGAATTCATCTTGCAAGTTATATCAGTACGTCTATAAAGGAGCCAGTGTTATTTTTTCCCGGAAAATTATTTATGAGTAACAAAATCTTTTTTCTAAAAATTAAAGGTAATTCTTAAATATAGCTTGTTAATAAGACCCGCTCCTGGCGGTGTAAGGATTGATAAGCATAAATATGTAAAGTTTATCTCTATAATCAATCTTAAATGCTACGTGTGAGTACGGACCTTTCTGTCGACCTCTAACTTTAAGATATCGAATGAATTCAAGGAGAAAAATCTTTGTAAGTTAAAATTTCTCAGTGGCCGAGGAAACGATATTTAATTGAATACTTAGAGAAGGTTGGCGACTGAAATTCAGAACTGAATCAAAATCCTTTTTCTAAAAATTAATGGTAATTCTTAAATATATCTTGTTAATAAGACCCGCCCCTGGCGGTGTAAGGATTGATAAGCATGAATATGCAAAGTTTATACTTATAATCAATCTATGCTGCGTGTGAGTACGGACCTTTCTGGCGACCTCTAACTTTAAGATATCGAATGAATTCAAGGAGAAAAATCTTTGTAAGTTAAAATTTCTCAGTGGCTGAGGAAACGATATTTAATTGAATAGTTAGAGAAGGTTGGCGGCTGAAATTCAGAACTGAATCCAAATCTTTTTTCTAAAAATTAATGGTAATTCTTAAATATATTTTGTTAATAAGACCCGCTCCAGGCGGTGTAAGGATTGATAAGCATGAATATGCAGTTTATCCCTATAATCCATCTTAAATGCTGCATGTGGATACAGACCTTTCTGTCGACCTCTAACTTTAAGATATCGAATGAATTCAAGGAGAAAAATCTTTGTAAGTTAAAATTTCTCAGTGGCCGAGGAAACGATATTTAATTGAATACTTAGAGAAGGTTGGCGACTGAAATTCAGAACTGAATCAAAATCTTTTTTCTAAAAATTAATGGTAATTCTTAAATATATCTTGTTAATAAGACCCGCCCCTGGCGGTGTAAGGATTGATAAGCATGAATATGCAAAGTTTATACTTATAATCAATCTATGCTGCGTGTGAGTACGGACCTTTCTGGCGACCTCTAACTTTAAGATATCGAATGAATTCAAGGAGAAAAATCTTTGTAAGTTAAAATTTCTCAGTGGTCGAGGAAACGACATTTAATTGAATACTTAGAGAAGGTTGGCGGCTGAAATTCAGAATTGAAGTTAAAAATATCCTACACATCTTATTAATAAATCACCAATCCTATTTAGGCTGTTCTCAAATCCAAAGGGGCTACTTTCAGATACATTTTTTAATTCATTTTTATTCGGAAAAGCATGACATGAACACGTGTTGTTATTCTCAAACTGTGTAATCGAAACATGTTTTCCAGTTTTCGGTAAAAGCAAAAAATCTGTCAGAAAACACAGTCAAAGTCTGCGTTTTGAATCGAATTTCCGATGCTTTAGTGCGATATAGGACAAAAACGTGTTGTCACGTCACACGAATCGCTTATAACTCGATAAGTAATTTATTTATTAAAAAAATGGAAAACTCATTTGGATTCAAATTGCTTCAATCGTCAGGACTGCCATTTCTATGCATTTGCTTATACTAATGGATCAGAAAATGTGTCAGAAAGTTTTGCGTTGTTTAGCAGGTTATTCGAGGACCACCTTATTAAGTGATTATATTTAACCTTTGTAGGATGAAGTTGGATTAACTTGTGATATCACTTTGAATATCGAATTTGCTGATGGACAAAATTTATTGCTTTAATTTGTAGAAAGTTTTTAAAAATTGTTCTAAAAGTATTACGTTCTCTTCGTAGCGTTGGATAATTATCATTTAACTGACTTCTAAAACTAGTTTAAAATGTAACAACTTTTTTAAAGACATATTTTGAAGATTTCAGCCCGATTTAAATACCTGCTCTTTAAATAATCAAGACCGAAAGAAAAAAATCCGGACGATGGCCATAATTCCAACTCAAATTAATGTGAAGACAAAACGTATAAATCTAATTTGTATAAAGTTCTTTCAAATTTTCATGGCTGATACATAGTATTGGCAAAAGAGATGACTTGTGTCAGTGTGGTCAGAGAGGTGACCCACTACATTATTTACTTGGCAAATGTAAATTTATGAAGTATAAATCCACATATAATGAAACTAAAACAACTCTTGACACTATTCTAGATATACTATCTGACAAAAAACATTTATTTCAACTTTACGAAAATTATAATATCTTAAATCAAAAATATTCATTTATTAAATACAAATTCCTCTTATAGTCAGTTATCTCTCTTTAAACAAAAAAAAAAAAAAAAAAAAAAAATGTTTGTTTTATGTATTGTACCAGTACCAAATTGTAAATACAGTGACCTTTCACTTATGCGCGATGTTCGGTGGTTGCTTTTTCGTACCACTGTTTTAAACAAGTTTTTTTTTTTTTTTAAATATTCTGCATTTGCGTATGGGTGTTACTTTTTTAAAAGATTCTGGTGACGAGGAATGATTGCCGTGTGTCGCGTGTGGGTGAGCGATTACTGTATATAGTGTATTTCAAAATGTTATTGTGTGTAAATAAAATTGTTTGAATTTCATATTGTAATTATATATTGTAATCCTTTTTTAAAATATATTATACCTCTAAATGTTATCGTATACGTATTAATGCATTCAAAATGTACAATTGTAAATAATTGTCATTATAATGTTTATCTCAAAATGCTATATAAATAACTATAACTAAAGTTTATGTAAAATATCAATTATTGTAATAATTTTAACGTTCGCCCAGCCTTGTGGCAAACTTGGGTGACGTTTATACTTTGTAAAATTGTAGTTTAACTTGTAATTATTGTAGCTAGCGCCAGATAGTAATATTTTTCCCTCCCTAGGCTTAGGGGTTCGTCCTGGCCATTAGCCATAAGCTGGTCCCTAGGGTGGGCGCTGTCTGTCTGTCTGTTGTAAAGTTGTTGCGTTTTATTCGTAACGCTGCTTACTTTTCATTTAAGTTACTCAAAATAAGGACTTTAAACTGCAACAACTTTATTATTAAACTTAACTAAGGTTTAAAAAGGGGGGGGGGGGGTTGTTAACTGTTATTATATTGTCATTAAACGTTTGAAAGGATATATCATTTTGATACTATGCATTAGTTAATTCATTTATATCGGGAAAAAATGTTTTTTCCTCATACAGCTTATTAATTTTCTCAGATGTGATTTCCACTATTTTTATTTGTCTGCAGGTGTTATTCATTCAATAATTATTTTAGGGACGAACATTAAGATGGAGGCGCAGCGATCGTCCGATGATCTCATAGTCCCGAGCCCGAACCTTCCCACCTTTCTCTGCTTTAAACTTATTGAGTTTGTTTAGAAATTTTTTCCGGTGGCCTTTTTATTACTTACCACCGAATTCGCAGAGCAGGCGGCGCGCGATCGCCCAACGTCCCCATGCCCTTTTCTCCGACACACTTTTAACAACGTCCAGACACGAAATAAAGGCGCCACCAGAAAAATTTTAGACACAAACTCAATAAGATTAATGCAGAGAAAAGCGCACTTTGCGTACTTTACTTGTCCTGTACGCGGACGACACGGCAATTTACGCTTCATCACATCATTCATATACACTCTTTATAAAATTCTCTAAAAACACATAAATGACTTCACAAGCTGGTGTACTCAATTGCGCTTTAAACTTAATGAACAAAAAACTGCTGCTATATACTTTTCAAAAAAATTCACTTACCCTAACCGTATTTACATCAACAATATTACTATTACATGGACTAACTATACTAAATATCTATGGGTTATCCTTGATAGAAGACTTACTTGGAATAAACATTTTAGAAATATTAGAGGCAAAGTAGCTGGTTTCTCTAAATTATTTTCAGCTCTCCTTCAAAGTAATACACTTTCTATTAAAAATAAAGTTATTTTATGTAACGCATGCATTCGATCTATCCTTACTTATGCTTGTCCGATCTGGCGCTTCGCTAGTAACAGCAATATGGATTATCTATATAGAGCCCATAATAAGAATCTTAGAATTATTAGGAATGGCACCACTATCTAAGAAACACTACTATCCGTATGTTGAGATCTATGAACCACATCTTTAAAAAAAGTATCTGTCAACTTTGAAAAAAAAAAAAAAAAAAACAACTATTTGCAACAAACCTAACGAAATCATAGCAGAATTTCCAGACTATGAGGTCTTGACCCCAATAACAGTAAACTCCCTAAATATGCTTTATTAATTGACGATGAAGATTGTGTTTTCCTCTCTCTCCAATTGTACTTAATATTTCTTGTCTTTTGTCTTAGTATACTAAAATAATAATAATAATAATAATAATAAAATCTTTAGTCTGCCTACTGGCTTTTTAATGTTATTATTTTGTAACTTTTAAACTAAACGTGTGGTCTCTGAAGATAGTCTTTTTTTCCTTTTTTTTGAGAGGGGTTCGACCCTCGGTAGGTTTCGTCTGTAATTTTTTTATCTAATGGAATTTTTTGTATTTACTTTTTTTTACTACTTTTGCTATACTTCTATTTCATTATTATATTTGTAAATATTTTTATTTAATGTTTAACTTTTTTAATTTCTGACGGCTCTCTTTTGCCTCGCAAGTCAATTACCTTTAACCTGGAAGTTCAGTTGGTACGCAACTAGGTATTCCATGCTGCTAACTGTTCCATTGTTCCTGTAAATTATTTTTTGGTGTTTAAATTATTGTCAACATTACATTGTTCAGGGATGAAAAAGCTGTCAACCGGTCAATTATCAACACTTATTTTCAATAGTGTTCTTCGCCTTAGTAAATTTCAGAATTTTTGTGATTAAATAAGACGAATAATACTACTAGGAAAGGTGGGGATCCTGCAATTGTTTAAAATAGAGTATTTTTAAGACATTTTTGATCTAAAAATGTTAAATTGCGAAAATAAAATATAAATCTATACTTAGGCAGATTGTTTCTGACAGTCTTTCCCCTCACCAAAAACTTTGCGTTTGTATGTTAGAACACTTCAAATCTAGTTTCAAATAAATGCTCTTTTAATTTTAAAGTGGTATATAAAAAATGAAAAGAAACAGCATAGCTAGTAAAATGCCTTGTACTTTTTGTTAGACAATATTCACAAGTTATAACTTAATTTATAATTTCCCTATAATTTAGTATCTGTCAATTGCTACTATCATAATTTAAACATACAAGCTTAAGAGAAAATAGGTTAATACCGGATTGATACTTTAAAAAAGTAAATAAATTTTGTGACTTACAAGGAAGGTCTCCTTAAAGCGCATACTCAGAAAATTAAAATAAAATTCTAACGAAGCTACTCATGTATGTAATAAAGGAACAGAGGAATTTAACTGCGGAATCCCAGTAGAAAATCTGCAAAAAAATAAAATACTTTCGAGTATTTGGCGCAAAAAGACGCGATTTGGCTAGCAACACCTTTTCCTCGCCAAACGCAAACGATTTTAATGTATTTTAAAATTGCTTGGTAAATGATTATTCGAATGCGCAAAACTTAATGAATTTAAACTTAAACAATGAAATAGTTTATTTTTTTGTATGATATATATACAAGCTGCTTGTTGTTGCAGTTATTTAATTTTACCACAGATAAAATATGTTCTACGTTTTGGAAGCTGCAAATATCTATTTTATGTTATAGCGAAGCTGACATTTCAGTTATGTGTATTATTGAATTATTGGAACTGTTTTTCAGTTGCAAATGTTTATTTTCACTTTTAGTTAACATTCAAATTTTAAAAATATATGAATCTGAAAGGCATGTTAAAGTAAACGAAGAGTTATAAGAAATTCTTGTTATGAGACCTGTCTATGAGATTTTTGTAAAATTTGAAAGCGTAAAATTGTCATTGGCTTAGAAAAAATTATACGAATGGGTTAATTCTAGGGCTCATGATATCCTCTTCTTTAGAATTGTTTACATTTTGCGTACAACATTTTCAATTCTCTGTACGTTTGCAGTAATATTAATTTAAAATATTCTTTAAATCAGATTAAATAAATCATTCATGTTTTTTTCTCTATTTATTACTGATTGAATGAAATTTTGCTATAGTTTTATCCTCCATTCCACTATTTTTTGTAATTTAAACGGCTTATACAAGTAATTTTTAAATGTATTTTAAAAGGAAAAGTCCGGTGACAAACGGATTCGTCATACTTTCCAATATCGAAGAAGTCGTTGTTTCCATAGCAACAATAGTTTTTACTTGAATTGACAATGTTGAGTCGGGCTTATTTTTGAGCTTGAAAAATTTTAATCCCTTTAAATTTTGTTTTAAATCGTAAAATATAATCGTTAAAATTCATTATATAACATATAAATGTGTACACAAAATTGTAGTCATAAAAATATATGACAGTTATGAAAGTTAAACTTACATAAACAAATTCAGCAGGAAAAAGTTTTTTTTAAGTGCATTTGTCACAAAAGCGTTTTTTTTTTCATTCCATCGTCAACCTGTAATAAATCGACAAATAAACGAAATTTTCATAATTTTTTACAGACGTTATATCGAGGTTCCGCAGAAAATTTTTATATAGACTTATATATCCTCATGAGAAAAACATTCTGTAATTTTTTCAAATTTTTCTGAGTATGCACTTATGGAGACCTTCCTTGTTAATTATTTATCCCTGTATATTTTACCCCTGTATATGAGTAGATTCAATGGCACAGTTGTCTTCAACGATGGTTTATAACAGAACAATACAAGTTTTAGAAGACGAAACTATTTGGAGCTATTTGAAGCAAATGTTGAATTAGTAATTACTTTTTTAATCTTCAATTTTCTGTATTGGTCATTTCTAAATCATAGGCATTGAGAGAGAGAGAGAGAGAGAAATAGCATATTTACAAAAGAAATTGATATTGAGGTTGAGGCATTGAGAGAGAGAGAGAGAAATAGCATATTTACAAAAGAAATTGATATTGAGGTTTAAGAAACCTTTTCCATGTTAATAAATTCGGGTTTAGTGAAACCTTCATGTAAAATTTGGCAGCACTAAATATAAACTTTGTATATAATCCTTTTAAGAGACATATAGACAGGCATAAACCCTCAAACACTCTATTTAATTAAATACAGTAACGTATAATCGTCAAAAGACAAATAACGGTGCACCGCATAAAAAAATAATCGAACAGTTTTCAGAACGATATACATAAAAGAGTTTGGCGATTCAAGCAAAGTTTGTCACGTGTATTTAATTGCTACATGCATCCTCAAAATTTGACTCCTTCTAACCTTCTAACGGAGTTTTTTCTAAGAAAAATGCATAATCTATACACATTTCTAGTCTGATTTGATCTAAATAATTCAAACAAATGTAAAAAAAGTGCGATACTAACTGAGAAATGGAAGTTGGTACAATTTTTATAGGTAGGCTACATTATTTTAAAAATTGCATTCATGTTCGAAAAGAAGATATTTTTATAATAAATAGATTGATTAACAAATAATGTTGGTAAATATCATTTAAACTGACCTCGGCCTTTTTTTTTTTTTTTTTTTTTTTTTTTTTTGTCAGAAGCTAATTGGTGTACAGAATATCTGAAAGGTAGTGGTATCTGGGAAAAAAAAAAAATGATTTTTTTGTACCTGGTAGCAAGGAAAGAAATGTATGCAGCATTTACAAGCTTTTAAATTATTTAAATATTACATGTTTAAAAAATATTCCAATTTCCGACAAACAACAATTTATTCCAAAATTGTTATAAAAAGGAACATTTAAAATTTTTACTCAGCTTAACTATTTCTTTAAACTGTTTAGTCAAGAAAATTTCCTGAAACCTTCGATTCCACCGAAAACAAATCTTTAAAATAACTTTCCACACAAATTAAAAACTATCGAAAGAAACATGCTTAAAGATTTTTACTTGAATCATCATATTTTTGAAAAAATGTATATTATAAACAAAACACTGTCTTTAGTTAATACAAGGAAGGTTTTTCAGAAACATTGGGGAAATTCAATAAAATATTAAGAAGTCAAACTCGTTTTCCTACTTTTGTTTACTATTAATTCACCCCCTCCCCTACACACACACACACAGAGAGAGAGAGAGAGAGAGAGAGACAGAGAGAGAACAAAAACGTTATTTTGTAATCACTTCATTGTTATTTTTAATTTTAAATATTTTTTTTATCTAACATTTTTTGTTGTAAATACTAATTGTATCTTATATGCTGTATAACCTTGACATATTTCTTCTTTTTTCCATTATTCGCTGTTTTTTTTTCAACAAATTTGTTAATAATACAAATACTAAAACCATTTTTTTCAAAATCTATACCATTCAAAAACATTCATTTTTTTTTTCGTCTACATCCTCTCGCTTGCGAAATTGTTTTCATGAAACATTGCTTAAAGTGTCATAATTTAAGTTATTTTGAAGATTGTGTAAAATAACGACTATACCATATAATAGGCCTCAGTGGTTACGATATACCGCTCAAATTGAAATTTAGTTGTAAACAAATTTAAAAA
Organism: Maratus michaelseni; assembly: GCA_963931845.1. Taxonomy (NCBI): domain Eukaryota; kingdom Metazoa; phylum Arthropoda; class Arachnida; order Araneae; family Salticidae; genus Maratus; species Maratus michaelseni. Next base: position 414,468,573 of record OZ007589.1, read on the forward strand.
AAAATTCTTTTTAAGTTTCGAGCCTCATTTGATGTTCATGTGAGCAAGGGGATAAAAAAGTTCTTCCGGGCTGTACCATAAGGAAAATGTAGCTTCTATATTCCAAGTTTTTTCTAAATTCAACATATTTTACTCAAACACCCGAAGCTAAAATGCCTGGAATCCGACTGTAGAAGATTCAATCCCGGTTTTAGTTAATACTGAATTTGAATGCGAATTTCAGCATGAAAGTTACAGTATAAAAAAATCAGATTGTTTCAAAGTATCAGCCAACCTAGAATTTTAAACCGCTATATCTCTGCCATTTTTAAAGATAAAGCCAAAACAGAAAATGATCCGGAATCCTTGTATCACGATCTAACACTTTACAGAAGCAACTTTTTCATTTTATAATTATTTTGTACATCTTTTTGTATTTTTAAACATCTAAAAATGTTTAACTGTCCGTCATTTTGAAACAAGATAGCGGATGAAGCTGGTCAACGAGCTCGGTCGAGAGCTTGGTATGTCCCATACACATCCTCAGTCATATCCAAATCAGTTCATAAATAAGAGAGTTACAGCAATGGTAAATGTAAGGTAAATGTAAGAAATATATATATAAATCACATTTGAACGGACGGTGGTTTTGGGGTCTGGGGACCATGATCGGTGAAAATATACCAAAATTTTCTGGACTTGCTTTCCTCTGAACGGCTACAATAGGTAGCTTTATATATATTTTTAATGAATGCTACCTAATAATAAACATAATGAACTATATATGTAAAACAAATTATCAGGGTACGTGCAAATCAAGAGTAGGATACCAGACTTTTTTTAAAGTAATATTTTACCAATTTAGTGAAAAAATTCTTCATTTATATATGGACGCCAATACTTTATGAAAATTCTGGTAATTTTAGCCCTTTAAATCCCCTAAGGCGTACAAAACCTGATTATCGTTTGGAAGCAAATTACCTTTCAGAAATAAAAATTAAATATTCTATTTAAATTTTATGAAATATGAGTTGATGAAACAACATTTTAACCACCTGAACTTTTCTTTATACATCGAATATATGAGGTCGAAGAATCTGGTTGTAGTTCATAAAATATCCGGATATTACTTGTATGGATCATAACAAGGCTTTAAAGGGTACAATATTTCGATCATATACGGTAACGTAATTCAATGTGCCCTCGGAATGAAATGGCAAAAGAAATCAAAAGTCAACAACACTCTCACATTAGTCTTCAGCAGGGGTGCAAAAATCTAGGCGCCAATGGGCAGATTCCCACCACTAAATATTTTTTATTCGTCGTCTAATAAGAATACTCATAAAATTTTGGTGAAGAATACTAATAAAATTTAGTGGTGGGAATTAGCCCATTGGCGCCTAGATTTTTGCACCCCTGGTCTTCAGCCTTAGAAGGGTAAAAGCACGCACGAGGGAAAAAGCACGATTTAAAAATATTGAAATGCAAACGAGAATTTGTAGTGAAAGTTTCTCTATTGGTATAACATTAGCTAGCAAATGTTGTATACTGGGAGGTCTTAACGTACATATTAAGATTGCCAGAATTGATAAGCCCAAAAGAAATACTTTTGTTCCTGAAACAAAACGTATTATTTTTCCAATTTTGACGTCATATGTTCTTATGCTAATTTGTTTCTCCAATTTGTGAATTACAAACTCCCATGTAATAGTACAGCCAAGCTATAATATATATATATATATATATATATATATATGTTGTTCAGCATTTTCCATTTCCTTGCAATACGTTATTTACAAGTGTACCGAAAGAAGTCTCAACAAATGAAACGTTTTCAAAAAATGTATAGTTTGTTTTTAATATTTTCATTTCATTCACACTATTTAGATATTTTTGACGTCCAAAGAAACAAAAAATATATAGAAAATTTGGTACTTTAGTGTTATAGCGGCCCCCATAATCAAGATTATGCCATGGTTGCAGGTATGATTTCGCCAAGATCATCGTAAAGCTTATATATGCATCATATATACGCATATATATACTCCAAACACTTATATATGTGCCATATACGTCATTATATACATATTATTTACATCTTATATGTCATATATACTACATCATATACATCGTATACACATGTTATGTATATACATCATATATGCGTTTTATATGACTATAAATTGACCATATACGTCACGAAATGTCATATACATCCTATATTATTATAATGTCTTATATGCTTTATAATTTGGCGATGAATATTTGTCGCTTGGTGATTCATACATGAGGACGCTATAACACGAAAATACCGAAAATGTTCACAATTATTTTTAAATGTACTTTTAAAGTAAAAGTATCGATACGTATTTCCCAAATTTATAAAGCAATTTAACTGTAATCAACTAATAACATAAAGACCTCGGTTTTAATTAGTTTTCCCAACGGAAACTTTTTCATAATTAGCTTTTAATAATTAAGTTTATAGAAGTGAAATGTTTTTCTTCAGCAGCAAGCTGTTGAGAGAGAAAATATACTATTCTATTCCAGGTGTTACTTGTGGATTATCAAAAGCATTTTATAAACACTTTAACCTGAAAAATACATGTTATCTAAATATTCTCATCATTCCATTTTCAAAATTAATAGAATTCTTAGCAACGCATTTAAAGTAGCGATTAAAATAAAAATATCAATTTTCCTTTCCGACATTTATTATATTATATCCTTTAATCAACACCTCAATTTTAATTAGTTTTCCCTAACCGAAATTCCAATAATTAGCTCCGAATAAATAAGCTTATTGTATACTCAGAATACTTCCCAAACGCAAATTCTTCGTAATCAAAAAATCGGAGATTTATCATTAAATTATTAGCGAAGTTCGCATAATACACGAACGCAAGAATCAAAGGGCAACGAAACACGTTCTAATTAATTTTGTTAGGCGTTCATTCAATTTTCATCTATAGAATAGCATTTGTCAGGCGATGATTATGTGAATGGTATTTTGTGCTCTGTGATCACTCCTTTTACGACAACTGTTGAGTTGTAAAATTGATATTTGTTTGATAATTATCAATATCGCATCATTTATTTTTATTTTTCGTGTTAAATATTACAAAACTTATACTTTCATTTTCTTCATTAAAAAGGCGATATTAAATATTATACTAGCTATATTATAAAGGCCAAACGTGTCCGTGCGTAACGCATACGTCATTTTGCGAATGGTAACAGCTGACGATGAAATTTCGGTTTTGTGATTTTTGCTATTGCAATTTATTTAATTTCTAAACATAGCACATTTTCAATTTTTACACCGTTATATGGAGGTTTCGTACTAGTTGTGCGAACTTAGAACAAATGGACTGTATATAAACTATAGTATTTATTTAGTTAATAAATACGATGAAGAGAAAGACAGCAACGGCGGCTTGTTCCCTCCGAGTTCCGAGCACACCTGCTCACACACAAGGTTACATTAACGGGTTGCCAGAAACAAAAAAGAGGGGGGGGGATGTTCCATCGCCAATAGATACGGAACATCCCGCCCGGCGTTGAAACATTACAAGTATTTCAATATATAACAAATGTAACACAGATAATAAAGAAAACAACATGATACAATTATAAGCAATTAAAACCATCACAATAAATATACAATTAATAATAATAATAATAATAAAATATTAAATAGTTACTGAGCATTAATTTCATTATCTATCATGGGCAAAATACTAATTTTAGATACAGATCTTTTAAAAATGCCGATCGCGGTTCGTACCTGTACTACTCTGACATGTCCGTCAGCACCTGGGATTACTTTAGTAATACGGCCTAGAGACCAAGTGCTAATAGGAAGTTGTGATTCCTTTACTAATACCAACATACCTGGCAAAATATTTGGCTTTTTGAATAGCCATTTGTTTCGTTATTGTAAGTAACTAAGATAATTATTCTGCCAACGCTTCCATATAATTTGCACCATTTTTTGTGTTATTTGCCATTTGTTTAATAAGTTATCCTTTACCTCAATTAAATTTGGTTCTGAAAGCGTATTAAGCGGTCTTCCTATGAGGAAGTGACCAGGAGTCAATACTTCAAAACTGTCGGCATCTGTCGACAAAGGAGAAAGTGGCCGCGAATTTAATATGCCCTCGATTTGTGCAATTACCGTTAGAAATTCCTCTAACGTTAAATGAGCTGAACCCACTACTCTCTTAAAATGATATTTAAATGCTTTAACTCCCGCCTCCCAAAGGCCACCGAAGTTGGGTGCTCTAGGAGGAGAAAATTTCCAGCAGATGCCCTCTGATGCCAAAAGGTTAGAGATTTCTTCGCTATTCATAAGTTTTCGTAGACGCTTAAGTTCTGCTGAAGCCCCAACAAAATTTGTAGCGTTGTCGCTAAAAATTGTTGAACTTTTCCCACGACGAGAGAAAAATCGCTTTAAAGTAGCAATTATTGCTACAGATGTTAAGTCTGAAACGAAATCCAAGTGTACAGCCTTAGTGACCATACATACAAATATAGTTACATAGATTTTTTGGAGGGTACCCTTTCTCTGGCCCTTGTATTTTATTTCAAAGGGTCCACATAGATCTAATCCGACATTAGAAAAGGGAGAGCTAGGTATTACTCTCTCAGGAGGGAGATCCCCCATCAGCTGGTTAGCCATTATGGGCTTAACTTTGAAGCATTGTACACATTCATACACAACCTTACGTGCAATGTTTCTGCCGCTAAGTGACCAATATTTTAGACGTACAGTATTCAAAAGAGCCTGGGGTCCTGCATGAAAATCACGAACATGATATTATTGAAAAATAAGTTTAGTTAACCTATGCTTTGCTGGCAAAATATGTGATATTTGCTTTTATAATTTATGTTCGCATGTGAGAGACTCCCACCTACTCTGATTAGTTCATTACAATCTAAAAAAGGATTCAGAAATTTTAACTTACTTGCAGGAGGGACTGAAGAACCTTTTTTCAAGGCATCAATTTCATGTGTAAAATACTTTACCTGAATGTATTTCAATAAGTAAATTTCCGATTTCTGGATCTCGTTGGCAGAAAGAGGACCCTTTAATTTATCGCGCTCCTTACAATTTCTAATAAATCTATAAATAAAGGCTAGAATTCTAATTAATTTCAAAAAATTATTAGTTAAATTAAATAAATCATTCATAAAATTAGAGTCATTAATGTTAAAAAGAGTCATTTTAGCAGGAGGTTTCAGTTCATTCACATATAAATTGTCACACAGAATATCTGGATTACGAATAGTCTCTAAAGATTGTTCACTAACAGTTGAAAGTTGTGGACCTTGCCACCACAGTTCACTAGCAGCAAGAGCTTTTACGTCAAGTCCCCTAGAAACCATGTCAGCTGGATTGCTCTCGGTTGGAATGTAAGACCACTTATAGTTTTTTGATAACTGCTGAATTTGCGACACTCTGTTGCACACAAATGTCTTTAACAAATTTGGAGGAGTTTCAATCCAAGCTAGTGCTATAGTTGAATCCGAGAACAACTGGACGGAGTCGAGAGGTTGTTTTAAGGCCTCTAAGACCTTGTTAGTCAATTTTGTCAGAAGAAGACATGCAGCTAATTCCAATCTAGGAATTGTCATTACTTTCGTCGGAGCAACACGGGACTTGCTGCAAAGAAGTTGACTAGATAGTTCATTAGTGTTAGAGATAGTTTGAATATATATAACTGCACTGTACGCCTTAGAAGAAGCATATGCGTAACCGTTCAGCACCACAGATTTAACGTTCACGTTTAAGAAACACCTTAGCACTTTAATTGTCTCTAATTCTGGTATTGTTGCGATGAAGTTTTCCCATTGCTGAGAAACTTGTGGAGGTAGTTTTTCGTTCCAATCCACATTGAGTAGCCACAGTTGTTGCATGAAGATTTTTGCCTTTGCTATCACCGGTCCAAGCAGACCAAGGGGGTCATAGATACGAGCTATTTGTGAAAGGACATCTCTTTTAGTAAAGTTTTGTTTTTCACTTATGTTTACCTTGTAGGTAAATGTATCACTGAAGCTATTCCATAGCATTCCTAAAGTTTTTGTCACAATTTCCTCGGAATTTCTGTCAAGGGAAAATATTTCCTGATCCTTAGATTGTACTCCATTGGAGCACCATTTGTTCAAGCTCATGCCTCCTCTTTGGAGAAGTTGCGTTAATTCTCGCTGAATTAATTGCATCTGGGTTAAATCTGAAGCACCAGACAAGCAATCGTCCATGTAGAAATCATTTAATAAAATATTCGAAGCCAATGGGTAGTCCCTCTTCTCATCCAAAGCAAGTTGTTGCAAAGTCTTGGTTGCTAGATATGGGGCGCAGGCGGTCCCGTAGGTAACGGTTGAGAGTTGGAAAACTTTGACAGGCGATGACTTACTGTCCTTCCAGAGAATTTTTAGGAATTTATGCTGTGAAGGGTTAATTTCTATCATTCTGAACATTTGTTTGATATCTGCCGTGAATGCGTAAATGTGCTTTCTAAATCTTACTAATATTGAAAAGAGATCTTCCTGAAGCACCCCTCCCTTATATAACATATCATTTAAAGATTTTCCAGTTGTTGAATTTGCACTTGCGTCAAAAACGACGCGCAGTTTGGTAGTTTTGTTTGATGGTCGCATGATTCCGTGATGAGGTAAATAAAAACCGTCTTCAAAATCACTATTTTCAACTATTTCAGGCATATGATTCAAATACTTCTTTCATTTAGAAAATCTATGTACAAATTTTTCATTGTTGGATCACGCTCTAAACGTTGCCACAAATAATCTAATCTTTTAGATGCGATTTTTTTTAATTTCCTAAATTAGTTTCAGAAATTTCTGGTTTGAACGGCATTTCAACTACGTATCTCCCATCCTCCTTTCTAAAATGCGTTTTATCAAAATGTTGATTACAATATGTTAATTCATCACTGCTGCACGGCTTTAAATCATCAACATTCTCTATTTCCCAAAATGAGGTCAAGGTCTTATTGAGTGTTTCTAGATTTTTTGTTAGAAAACAATGGGTTTCATTATGCTTTATATTATTATCATAAACACTACCAGATACCAGATATCCAAAACAAGTTGATTGCAGAATTAAATTATCTTTCAGACTTATTTGATCAGCATTTAAAAATTCGAAAAACAATTCCGCACCCAGAAGTATATCTATTTTTTGCGGAATGAAGGATTCAGGGTCTGCCAATTTTATGTTTTGTGGAATGCTCAAATTAGAAATGCTTATCTTTCTAGACGCACTAAAATTTGTTATTTTCGGAGTGATCAGACAATCAATATTCCATTGAGAATCCCCGCTTTTATTAGATAAGCAAACTTCAGTTTTCGCCTTTATATTTATTGTTGAATCATTCAAACCCGCAATCGGTATATGATTTTTTTCTTTCTTTAATCCCAACAAAGTTGCTGCGTGAAATGAGATAAAATTACTTTCTGACGCAGAGTCCAAAATGCCACGTAACGGTCTTTTAACCCCATTAGAATCTGTAATATAAATTATCACCGTGTTTATCAAAACGGATTTATTGTTTCCATGAGAAAAAAACGAAACGTTTTCAGAATTCTCTCTTTGCGTAAAGGCCGTCGCCGCTGTGTCTGGGACGCTCGATCTGACCTCGTAATGATCAGCTTGTGGCGCTGAATATTTATGTAGGGAAGTATGATGAAATTTTGATTTGCAAACAAAGCAAGTATTTTTTGAATCACAGGATGGTAATAAATGTGATTAATTTAGACAGTTAAAACAAAGTTTGTTTTTCTTGACAATATTTATTCTATCTGCTAATTTCATAATCTTATATTTTTCGCAATGGTACAAAGGGTGGATTTCAGAGCATAGACTGCACTTTTTATTCTCTGTTTTATCAGATTTCATGAATAAAGACTTAGAACGGTCAGAGTTAGAATTGAATTTTGAAGAAGAACTAGCACTGATGCTATTTAAGATTTGACATCTTCGTTCTAAGAATTCGAGAAATTCGTGAAAGTTAGGAACTTCGTTATCTTTTAACGTGAGCTCATATTGTTTACGAGTGTCTCGATCAAGTTTGTCTAAAAGTATATTTAATAATATGGCGTTAGAGAATGTATCTCTTTCAAAGTCTAAAACTTTAAGGGCTCTTAAGTTCTTTCTAACACTATCTAATAAATTTCGAAGATCTTTTGCGGATTCATGTTTGATTGGGTACAAGTTGAAAATATTTCTTATATGACAATCTACTATTCTTCTTTTGTTATCATACCGTTGTTCTAATGCACTAAAGAGAGACGTATAACTATCGTCTGGGGTTTGTATGCTTTTGGGTTCCCCCAATAAAGCCCCACAAAGATAGAAAAGCTTTTCATTGTCGTTCAAATCAGAATTTTCGGTAATGAGCGTATTAAAGGCTGTTTTAAAAATGCTCCACTCCTCAATTTTTCCAGTAAAAACCGGTAATGGAATTTTGGGCAGTTTTATAATTCCTTTATGATTACTAACACTTATATCATTACTTGAAGAAGAGCTAACATTAGATTCAAAATAAAATTTCTTAATAGAGGTTTTAAGACTTACCTCTATTGTTCTAATGTCCTCATCCAGTAGAGACAGTTGCTCCTCTGTTTGTTCAAAATCGTCCTCTTTCACGATTTTATAATAATCCTCCTTGATAACTTCGAACTTTTCTTGTATTCTAGTTAAACACTCCAAATGAGACTGCCATTCAGCTATTTCGACAGTATTTTCGTTAATCGCTTTGGATATTTTGGTGAGCTGAGACTTGATGTTACCGCGCTTTCGATTTAGAGTCGTAACTGCTGCCTCCGACATACTGTTGATCTTCTTGTTGAAGATAAAGAAATCACAAGTTTCTCGTTAAACACTGAAGATGCACTGATTACCTCCGGGTCGCTTAGGACCAAAAAATGTGCGGAGGTTTCGTACTAGTTGTGCGAACTTAGAACAAATGGACTGTATATAAACTATAGTATTTATTTAGTTAATAAATACGATGAAGAGAAAGACAGCAACGGCGGCTTGTTCCCACCGAGTTCCGAGCACACCTGCTCACACACAAGGTTACATTAACGGGTTGCCAGAAACAAAAAAGAGGGGGGGGGGGATGTTCCATCGCCAATAGATACGGAACAACCGTTATAGAGGAAAAAAATTTACTTTCAAATGCAATTTGTTTGAAAACTATATCTTAATTGCCTGATATATTATGGCTTATAAAATAATTTTTAAGCATGAATTTTAAAACGCCCAATAAACAAATGGAAGAATGCTGCCATTATAAATTTTTAAATAGTTACAGGTAGTAAAATTAATGAATTTTGAAATAAAAACGTCACAAGAATAGGGTGCCTTTATATGAGAGTAGCGTTATACCGGATACAAAATTTGATTAGTTCAGACGATTTTGGAGAAAAGGAAGCTTTGTAATAATTTAAAAATTTAAAAGAAAATTATTTGTTTACACCATAAACAAATATCGGATATTTTAACAGGTAATATAAACAGAAGATATTGTTTTAGATATCGCATTTTTATGAATAAAATATAACAAAAATTATTTCACAAATTTAATAAAAATGTATATAAAAATCTAATATGAGTAGTAAGAAACAACGTTTTAATTCATATTTCATCAGTATTACAAATAATGTTAACGGTCATTGCGAAGTTGGAAAAAACGAATAATGTGGCCGACTATTGGTACATTTACCCTACATGAAATTTGTTAATATCGCGATCACTATATCGCATGCATAAGATGATGAATAATAAATTAACAAAGAAGCATCACTGGATGCAGCGAACTTGGTATTAATAATACCAAAAAAATAAAAAAAATAAACAAAACCCTTGAAATCCGTTAATATCGCGATCACTATATCGCATGTATGAACGTTTAGTACAAAAAAAAAAAACTGGATAGATACCTCATGTAAGCGCTTCACGCACAAGAAAGGCAAAGAAACCAGTAAAAAAAAATCACTAAATGCAGCAACTTTGACAAATAAAAATATGAAAAATCTATTAGATTTAGCGGAAAAAAATGGTTTTCGCCTGCGTTCTGAAACACGAGAAACCCGGGTTCGATTCCCTAGTGTAGTATAATCTTAACAAGGTGACAAAAAAAGAAAAACAAAGAAAATATTTCCAAGAAACTCCAAGGAATGTCCAAGGATTTTGACATTGCTATTTTAGTTTAGAAAGTTTATATTTAATATTTCAGTGTTACATTTCGCAATCATTTCGTTTAACCTTTTGAATCCCGCAATAGCCGAAATCATCCCAATGGTCTGAAATCCCCAATAGCCCTGGATCCTGGATAGCTGAAATGATTTCCCTTCCCCTTAAATGGGTGGGTGTACTGCCAAGGGGGTGGTCTCTCTCAGTGATTGATGAGGTAATGTTTTCGCATTTCTGGACAGTACAGAAAGAAAAACAAGATTTTTTTTCAGTAACTGGAGCAATGATAAACAGAGGGATGTAACACCAGTCAAAATTTGAATAAAAGGAAGTGACAGTGAAGTAACTTCCACTACTTACTCAGTGAAAAAAATGGGGAACGAAATAAAACAGTATTTTGTGCTATTTTGTTGAGATTCTAAGGTCATTCAATTTTTTAAAGTTTGGGATTTAAAGAGTTAATTGTTGAATTTGTAAAGCTTTTCTGCGATTACAAAAGGCGAAACATTCCTTTAAAAAATGTGGTATAATTGCACGAATCCTGCATTAAGAAGTATTAAATCGTTTAAAAGCTAAATCGTGTAAAATGTTTCGTCAAAATAAGTTTTATAAGGCCATTTTTGTCGATATTTTCATACAAATAAATCAATAAGTCAACAACGCAGGCTCCGCCAACTCAGTGGTTTATTAGACACTCCAAGGCATCTATCCACATCATAATATTAATTAATTTTTCAAATTTTTAAAAATTAATTTACACACTCAGAAAAATGACACTTTCAAACCTGAGTAAATTGATGTTTTCATTTTGTTATGAAACTTTTTTTTTCAAAGAGGACGACCCAATGCTTTCAATTCTGAAATACCCGAAATACTCAAAATATTGAAACATGGATATACTCAACTGAGCACATAGAGGTCAGTTCATACTCATTTTTGAAACATGGACATACTAAAAAATGATTAGAATCAGTTCAAACTCGTTTTTGAAATATGGAAATACTCAAAAATGAGCACATAGGAATCAGTTCATACTCATTTTTGAAACATGGACATACTCAAATACGAGCACACGATGTTTTATTCTATTCTTGATGGTGCGCATGTTTTTAGAAATGAGTATATTCATGTTACAAACTTGAGTAATGTTAATTCGGAGCCATTTTGAGTATGCGACTTACTCAGTTTTGAGTATTTTTTACTCAGTTTTGAAAATGTCGTTTTTAAAGTTCAGCAGTGACATTTGTTCCAAATCATTGAATAATAAACATCTGGATTTTTTTTTACTTTGCTAACTAAACGTCCAAGCCGGGAATTGAACCCGGATCCTTGGAATAATGCTCCAAATATGTACCATTAAGCTACAAGGACGATACCCAGCTTGGCATCTCTCACTTACATACGACGGTAAGGCTGCAATCGCAGTATGAGATGGAAATGTCATCATGAGCTCGCAAATCTGCAGAAAACTCTTAAAATTAATCATTCGGATGATCCCACGAAACAGAATCCAATTAGTGAACGAAAAACACTTAACGAACACATGTAAAAAGCATGTGTGCAGACTTTTACACTCATGACTATTTTTTGAACTATATAGAAAGATAATCAGCAAATGTTTAGCTGATTATAACCAGACTCTTTTTTATATTTTTAATTTGTGGCACGTGTGTTTCTAACGCCACAGTTCTCTGTAACTTTACTCTTCAATTTGTAATCGGGTTGATAAGTCGACCTAAAAATGTTCTTCAATAAATATAAGTTTTAATCTCTAAAATGGTGTCTTTATATGTGTTGAAATCCAAATCAACTAATCATATCTTATTTCTTCCAGTTAACGAAAACAAATCTCCTGAATAAAGAACACAATTAATAGGTGTTCACTAATAAATAAATAAATCATAATTACAAATATAAGGAATATATATAGGTGAAACCCTGCTCATATCATAACATGGATTATAGATGATGTACGACCAGAAGACTATCGGAGCCGTGAAGTATAGAAGGTAAGCCCATTCACTTACCTATATTATTAATGTGTATTTTAAATTGCCACTATTCAAGATTGCTATTTTGATTAGTCACGAGATAGCGCGCGATTTTATCTACCGAAGCTTTATTTGTTTTGGCTCTGATGGCCATTCTTTTCCAACACAAACTTGAGACGATATTAATTAATTAAAATTACTTATGTGTTTGTCGTATGCTGGACGTCGATGTGACTTGGTAAGTCATTTCAAATTTGCAGCAGCTTTGCGCGCGTATGATGTCATTTCCATCTAGTTCTGCGATTGCAGCCCTACCGACATATAACTAATAAATATTAATAACGATTAATAACTAATGTTTATCTGTTTAATATATATTCAATGCGTATTTCTATAATTTTTATAATTAAATTTAAGGCTTAGTCAAAATAATTTAAAAAAAGTTCTAAAGCTTAAAGCTAATACTCTCTGTAATTCACATTTTTCTTTACTTCAAGAGTGATACATATATTTCCTTTTTCTTTCAGCTTTTCTTACCAGTTTTTAAACAAATTTCATAGCAATAAAATATGGAAAATATGCATTAAAAAATCCTTAACAAGTTTTTAAGAAAGTATGTTTTTTCTTTTTTTAAAATACTGATCGTTATGGTGAAAAAAAAAATGAGATGTTCTTTATAATCTTTATAACTTTCTAGAAAATTTTCAATTGCAAAACTTACACTATCTAAATATTTTCATCAAACAGATTTATCAAATTTACAAAATTCTTACAGATACTTTTAAGGAAGCTATTAACATAAAAGTAGTATTATACGATTTCCAAATTTAATAGTATGGTATATAATTTTAATGAAATAATAAAATCAGCAGCTCAATTTTAATTATTTTCCCAACTGAAACCCCGTTAATTACCTTGGATTAATTAAACTAATTGTAATTCTAATGCATACACTGAAAATGCTTTCCAAATACAAATTCTTCGTAATTATAAAAATTATAGATTTTTTAATTTTTATTGTTAGCAAAAATCGCATAATACATGACGCCGGAATTTTTCTCTAATTGAAAACTAGCTTTTAAACAGTATAGTATGTAGCATATGGTTGTGAAGTAATTGATTGTGTAAAAAGTAAATTATGTTAAAAGTTTAATCTAAATTATATGTTTAATGTCATTTTTATCTGGGATTTTATATAAGAAGTGTGATAAATAATATTTTTCTTTTTTTTTGGATTTTAATAATAATAAATTTAAAATTGTTGTGAAAACGAAATTGTTTAATTTATATAAGGAATTTTAAGATTCAATTAAAGTAATTTGAACTCGTGAAACTGAAATAGCCTAAAGCTAATGCTCTCTCAGTAATCCGATTCTATTTTTTTAATCTAAAGTGTTACATGTAACTAACTGCTTTTTTTATTCAGTTTTTCTTAGAGATTTCTAAATAAATTTGACAATAATGAAACCTGTAAGAAAAATACTGAAAAAAGCTAATGGATTTTTTGAAAACGCCCTTGCTTTTCTAAATATTAAAATATATGTAAAAGGCATTTTTTCAGCAAAATAAAAAATATTATTTTTCCCAAGGCAAGCAGCTTTTATGAGAAAAAAAATTAAATAGTCTGTTGCGTATGATACTCATAAATGTCTAAAACATTTTCTTGAAGATTTAGAATTGTTATCTAAATTCATTAGTTACACGGTTTTTGTACGGTACATTAATTTTAGTTGCCGAATAGCAATTCTCAACTTATTTTATGACAGGTTTTGTACAATTTAATAAAAGGAATTTTGCTATTTAGAAATATCGGTATTAAAATTTAGGACGTACGAACTGTGCGTTATTATACACTGAAACACCGGGCATTTTAATTGCCCAATGTTTAAAAAAATTACAAAATTCTTGAAAACACTCTTAAGGAAGCTATTAAAATAAATGTATCAGTATACAATTTAAAAAAAATAATAAACTTATAAATGCTTATTCAACGAATAAATCCAGTACCTCAATTATATTCAATTTTTTCAACTGAAAAACCGATAATTAGATTAGAATTATTGAGCATGTTGTGATTTTATTGCAGGCTTTACAAGTGTGTATTCTTCATAGTAAGGAAATCTTAGATTTAGCATTTAGCAAATATCGCATCATGTACGACGCGATGCGGGAATCAAAGGAAAAAGAGTGGTGCCCTAATTAATTTCGTTATGTGTTCATTCAATTTTCATCAATAGAGCAGTGTATCTAAATTAAATATTATGTGAGTCGTATTTCGTATTATGTGAACATTCTTTTTAGGGCATAAATGGTTGAGCTGTAATGTAACTATTTATTTAATATAAATAAATATCTGCGCCGTTATTTTACAGGTGTTTGGCTTATATGAAATATACTTTCACTTTTTCCAAATGAAAATAAATCGTTAGAATTTGTACAGTGAAAAACGTAATTCAGAAGAGTTTAATAGCAAACATTGAAACTAATTTTACATTTGAAAATAAATCGTTAAAATTTGTACGGTGAAACGTAATTCAGAAGCGTTTAATAGCAAACATTGAAATACATTTTCTGCTTTCCTTTACCTTTTTTTTATATATACCACTGACCAGGCCCCTACCTGCCAGGCTTTTGCATAACTTAACGAGTTGATGCCTGGCAACGGGGCGAAGATTCGCCTGCTCTCCGCTTGGCGAAGATGTGCTTGTTAAATCTATAGGCCGACGTGGCTTCAATGCGTTTTGTTGCTTTAATTGCTTTTTCTTAGTTGGCCGGTGGCTAATTGATTTCTGATGAGGCGGTTCAGCACTGCGCAGTGTAGCGAAGTCATGTCGGACAGATGTGAGATGCTGGGATATTTACTATTTCCTCGCTGCATCGCTCATCCATATACGTTATGCCATCGCTACTCGAGTTGGTCTCGTAATTTAGAACCTTGATCTGGTGACGAGACCTTCACCAGACTAGGCACCCCCAAAGGTATAATTCACAGGTAACTTGGATGACTTTACAAGTTACCTGTGAATTATACCTCTGGGGGTGCCTAGTCTGGTGAAGGTCTCGACGTTTCCTTAACCTTTGATTTTATCTCGATAATTATATTTTTACCTATTTGGTTTGATTTTTAATTTTGTAATATATTATGAATTGTTGTAAATATATGATGCATCTATAAATCTACCATTCTTCTTTTTAATCACACACTTTACGTGTTATATATATGTTTGTATGTATGTGTGCTTTTGTTTGTGATAAAAGTAGCTTTTGATACTCTTTTTATATGCTTTGTGATATGCATATAATATTTCGAATGATGATAATAAACACAATACAAATATTGTCCTCGTTCCATTCAAAATATTACAAAAATTCTTACAAACACTTTAACATAATCTTTTTAAATAAAAGTAGTAGTATACATTCCTAAAGTTGACTTTAATAAACTAATAAAGTCAACGTTTCAATTTTAACTAGTTTTCCCTAGCTGAAACATATATAATTAGCCACATATATAATATAACATATATAATTAGTTAAGCTTCTTAAATTTCTACTAATGCAGACTCAAAAACAAATTCTTCATAATCAAAAAATGATAGATTTATCATTAATGTGTTAGCAAAGTTTGCATATTACACAACGTGGTACTCGAAGAGCAACGAATTTCTTCTTGGTTAATTTCGATAGACTTTTACTCTTTTTTTTTTACAAATAAAATAGAATTTCGGAATTGGTGATTTATATATGAGTATTATTTTGTATTTTGTGATAATTATTTTTAGGTTATAAATTGTTGCACTGTAAAATTAGTATTTCTTTTAATATTAATTAATATCGAAACAGTCATTTTTTTGTGTCAGGATTAAAAAATCCATTCTTTCATATTCCCGTATAAAAATGAATTGTTATAAACTGTAACATTCAGGTTCTGAGAGGTATTATCTAGCAAGCAAACTAATTAATTTTTTTTTCATTTTTCTCATTTTTATTCTTCTGTACTTAAAAAAGTAAAAACGTAACTACACTGTTAAAACTTTGCAGCAAACTGTCCAGTCATTTGACCGTTTTTTGAAAAAACGGTTACATAACCGTAATTTAACTCTGTTCTGACCATATTATTGCTCATATTATGGTCAGAATAAAGTTAAATTATGGTTATGTAACCGTTTTCTATAAAAACGGTCGAATGACTGGACAGTTTGCTGCAAAGTTTTAACAGTGTATTATAAGATCACTCCTGTGTCTGTCTGTCTGTCTGTCAGAGACCTTTTACTCTTAAACTATGGGACGTAGAAAGTTCAAACTTTGGAATGTTATAAAGTCTATTGACCCACATATTTTCAGATTATTACGGATTATTCAGAGTATTACTTTGCCTCATTCGCAAATATATTAAATATATTTCGGAAAAATTTAGGGGTGCCAATTATGTAACTTGAAAAAAAATTGTATATCGTGTGGGGTATCTTGCGAAAGATCTCCTAATATTAAACTCAAAAATACATTTTTTTTTAATTTTTAGCTATCATACTTTTCGAGATATTGTCGAAAATTCACTGCAAAAATATGTCACACTCCCCCCCCCCCTATTTCCGAATCTTCTGAAACTAAAATTAGGAAAAAAATAGGGGTAGTAGGAGTTTATTTAAACTTTGCAGGAAAACTATAACGATTTTCCTAGGTCGCGTAGTTTTTGAGAAAAACGCATTTTTCCGTTACAAACAAACTTTACTGTACGGGCGGTCAGCGGGAGAATTGAGGGGCGCTCGAGATATCTATCAACGCAGAATCATACATGGGTAGTTGATAATATTTTCAAAAAAAAAAGTCAATAATTAGCCGAGATATTAATTAAGTTACTTGAAAATATAAATTTCTTTTTATATGTCTTGTTTGGTATCGTTCAAAAAAACTCGTAACACCGAACACAAGAAAAAATATTTATTTTAATTTTGGTATTATATTTTCATAGATATCGTCAAAATTGTACTACAAAAACATGTACTCCCACCGTCCTATTTTCGAATATACTAAAACTAAAATTATGGAAAAAAATTGGGATAGTATGAGTTTGTTAATTAATAAATAGTAATTAGTAAATTTAATGTACGGAACCCTTTGAGCGCGACTTATACTCGTACTTGACCAATTTATTTATTTATGACCAAAAAGTATATTTTCAATCATATTGAATAATTTTTCATTTTGTAATATAGATGAATTTATAATATAAGTGAAATACAATTTTTCTGTCTAGAATCAAATTACTTCGAGAAAAAATAATTAAACATCCTATCCCAGTTGTTATTCGTACATTTAAATAAAATTTCTTAAACGATTTAAAATGCAAAATATTTTCATCATTCCATTCAAAAAATTATAAAATTCGGTACTTCTCTATTATCCCGTCGACCACTTTTCATAACAAAAAACTATCGCCAAACTTTAACGCCAAATAAACGGGAGAACGTTGCCATTGGAATTTAAATATAAAAAATAAATAAAATTTAAAAATTTTAGGACACAATCGTTATTTTAATTAATGAAATAACTAATAAATCAGTAAAACATAATGAAAAATACACGCAAATGTCGAATTAAAAACCACTTGATGACATAACAAACACGTAAAATGCTTCTGACATCAAGTAATTGAGACGGCATTTTTATCGTTTAATCTTACAGTTTGGCGATAGTTTTTTGTTATGAAAAGTCCTCGACGGAATAAGAGAGAAGTACCTAAAATTCTTTCAGAAGTTTTTAAAATATAAGTACCAATATACATTTTCCAAATAAATGACACTGATCAACTAATAAAGGCGGCACCTAAATTTTAAATAGCTTTCCCAGCTCAAACGTAGATAATGTCCTTCGAATAATTAAGTTTATTATAATTCTAAAAGAGGCGCCGAATTCCTTCCATAGACAAATTATTCGTAATCAAAAAATTATATATTTATCATTAAGTTGTTAGCAAAGATTGCGAAATACACAACGCAGGATTTAAAGGGCAACGAATCGCGTCCTAATTAGTTTCGTTAGTCGTTAATTCGATTTTCATCAATAGAAAAGTGTATCTGGGGTCGATGATTATGTGAGCAGTATTTTGTGTTATCTGATCATACATTTTAGGAAATAACTTGTTTAGGTGTAAAATTTATTTTCATAAAATATTAATAAATGCCGGAACTTTTCAAATATTTGAAATATAAATGCTATACTAGATTAATTTTAACACAATTATTCAAAATTGGTAAAGAAATCATATGAGTTGTAATTTTCCAACTGGACAAAAAATGTCCGGGCCAGGATTAGAACCTGAAGCTGCCATGGTCTACCAACTGAGCCATGACTGATTTCTTTACCAACATCGAAACACAATAATGATCGAATATATGATCGAATATATGATCGAAATATATGATCGAAACACAATAGTGCTGGAAATTTGCCATTTGCAATAAGGAATAAATTCGCAAAATATTTCACCAATCGGTTAATATCTTTTACCGCTGCAGGGGAGGGGAGGGGGCGAAAGTTCCGAAAAATCGCAAAAAAAAGGTCTTTACAATAAATAAATAAATAAATAAATTATCCAACCATAGCAATGCAATTTCTGGAATGCAACAATTACATCAAGTTGTTAGTAATGTCCCAGTATTATTTCAATATGTTGAAATCATTTCTATTACCGCCGCAAGAATGACCAACATTTTGTAAAAACGGCAAAATTTTTACTTTTCCCTTTTTTTTTCAATTTTCACAATTTTTATTATATGTCTACAATTAAATAAATATACATTATATCTAGTAATAACTTATAAATGTCTATAAAATGAGGGTTGCCAACCAAGGGCGAGAGGAGACTGTCCCCGCCACCTAAGTTTGAAAGAATTTGGGGGATTTTCCGGAAAATTTTAGTGATTTTTTTCATAGGGGACCCCATACATAAAATCCCCATCATTTTCCTCCTTTGGGCGCCCCTTCAAGAAAATCCCTAACATTTTCAGAAAAATCCCCAAAATCCTTCCAAAATCCTTTCCTTTTTTTCAAATTAAGAGGGGGAGGGGGAGCGGGCCCCTATCACCGTTGGCTGGTTACGCCTATGATCAAAATTTCTAGACATTTAGTTATTACTAGACATTAAGTTATTACTAGATATAATCTAAATTTATTTACTTCTAAATATATAATAAAAATTGAAAAAATTGAAAAAAAAATTAAATTTTTGCTGTTTTTACAAAATTTTCCCCGTCCCTGTGGCGGTAATAGAAACGATTTCGCCATAAAGACGTTTTACTGGGACACTAATAACATCTTGCTGTAACTGTTGCATTCTATTAGAAATTGTATTGCTATGGTCGGATAATTATTTTTTTTTTGTAAAAACTATGTTGTTTGCGATTTTTTGGAACCTAGCCCCCACCCCCACCCTGCGGCGGTAAAATATATTAAACAATTAGTGTAATATTTTGCGAATTTCTTCCTTATTACCAATGGCAACTTTTCCGCACAATTCTGTTTCGATTTTATAAATTCCTTTTTTTTTTCGACCCACCCTAAGAAACAAGCTTAATATCTGCATAAAATAATTTTGCTTTCGTGAAGACAGGATTTCTGTTTTAAAGATACAATTACACTCAAAATGGTATGATCATGTATATTGTTTACACGCTTCTATGTATGAGCAAACTCAGTACTAGTCTTGTACAAAACCAGAAAAAATAGCTAATTTGAGAACAGATTTACCACTTGGAACATATAATCGAGTGATAAAAATTTTTAGATAAAATGAAGTCATTTTTTTAAAATGCTGGGTCACTTTTGAAAAACAGATTTCGCTTTAACAATCGACATCATGTGTAACAATTTAAAGCTTTTCATCCAAAATTCAGCCTGAAATAATTTGAAAAGGTTGAATAAAAATAAACTATTTTATATTTTGTGAGTTGGAGGTTCTTGAACAAATTAATACAAGCTATATTATATTAAATGTTTTCTAAAATAGTTATATGTAGATTTATATGTTTTACAATTATATATATTTATCTCTCTGTATATATATATATATATATATGCCAATTACCATTGAAGCAAATGCTATGGTAAAATTATGATTGCACTTGTTGATTTATTAACTATGTGGTATTCGTCTACACTTTATTACTAATTATCTCTTAGGAGATTTAATTAGAATGTTACAAGAACTTGATATGTTTTTTGAAATTCAAAGATATTATAATTAATTATATATATATATACAAAGAGAGAGAGAGAGAGAATTGTCAAGTTAAACGCAAACTACAAACTATAAAAAAATGAACAAGAAACCTTCAAATAAATAAATAAAATGGACAGAGGTGCATGTCTGATGACATGAAATTTGGAATAAACATGATTTATACCGTGCAAAACACCCACGACCAATCTCAAACTTTATAGATTGAGATAGATTTCAAGCATCTATATAAATTCAGATATTAAATATCAAAATTCCATTATTCTTAATACCTCAAGGCGAAACAACCATTCGATTACAAAAATTATTTTAATTATTTTCGGTACATTTTGTTTTTGATGAAAACATGGTATAAATTATATACAAAGTACACTGAAAAGTCTTAGTGTAAATCAAGCTTTACACTAAGACTACACTAAGAATAGGTATATGACATATACCTATTATTTTATCCAGTGTAACTGAACTTTCTACAGGTTTAATTTCATTCAAGAAAAGTTTCTAAAAAGTTCAACATGCATATTAGAGCTAAAATGAAATAACTTTACCACTTTCTAACACTTTCCAACCTAGTTGGAAAGTGTTTATGACTTCGGTATGTCTGCCGTCTGGCCGTGCTCTTACTCCCGTAAATATGCTCAGATTGCCTTGAAAATTTTATATGTTATTGTCATTATCTATAGCATGTTCCCCATTTCAAGTTATAGTTTTTTTACAGGGATGGTCAAAAGTATTCCGTTACATTACAGTCAATGGGGAGTAATCGTTTCAAGTGCATTTTGATGACGCTACGTCATTTAAAAAATAATGAAATTGATATATAATTATGAAGCGCATTAAAACATGCTTTTTGTAGAATATGGGGAGCAAAGCATTTATTATTCATTTACAGGGTCAAACAAAATAATTCTATTACACATCGTTCTATGGGGGAAAATCGTCTGCAGTATAATTTAGTGATATTTCACTATTTCAAACATAATGAAAATTATATGCATTACTCAGGTGCACTATAAATTGCTATCTTGTGTGCATTGCGTTCATTTACAGGGACACACAAAATATATCGGTTACAGTACATGTGCGATATTTACAGTCTATGTGTGATAAGTGCGTTTTCAACTTTGGTTAACGTTTTTATGTTCAACAATATATTTTCATAGTACATGTGTGTTTATAAATTCGGTTGATCATATACAGGAATACACAAAGGAATTCGTAAGTATTACAGACTATGGGAGTGAATTGCTTATGGGTAGTTTTTAATTGTGTTTAGACATTTTCCTGCTGAACTATATTTAGTAGACTAATAGAAGTTTGTGAATATAAATAAATTCATATACAGGGTTATTAAAAAAAGATACATTGTCGTTAACGTTTGGTAATTGCTGCAAGTGAGTTTTAAGTTGCCTTTTCGCTTAACAGGTGGTGTGTACAAAAGTCTTCAGATAATATACAGGGCTGTACAAAAGATTTCGAGTATATTTCCATCGATTGGCGAAAATTGCTGAATGTGAATATTCTAACTGAACTAAATTTTATCATACTATATATCCACATCTATTGATCATATACAGGGCTGCACAAAATAATTTGACTACTATTTTAACACTGCAAGGTAATTAAGAAAACTGTATTTTTCAATGTGTTATATGTTTTCTAAACTGTTTACTTACATATCTTCTTTCACCTTATTGAACGGTGAAGTTTCGTTACAGTTTTCTGGCTGTATTGGAAAGTGTTTCATAATCTATGCTTCACGCATGATTTTTCGTTCTTGTTTAAATAAAAATCATCTCTTTCACCATACATTTTAGTATTTAGTTTGTTTTCTTTAATTTAAATGTTTATGTCCAGATATTTAAAGTTAATAAAAGTATTATTTTATGCACCTAGAAAAAGGAATTGATTAAAACTACAAAACTTGTTTTGTTGAGTACATTTTGGTTGTTTTAGCAAAATTCAAGTAAAATTGAACCATTTTACTTGAATTAACAAAACATTTTTTGCTGACGATACAATTTTTTTTTTTTTTTTGGAATGGCAAAAAAAAATTTTTTTTTGTTGATTCAAACAAAATTTCCATTGACCTATATTTAAACAAAAAGTTTTGTTGGGTCAACCAAATTTTTGTTGATTCAACAAAACTTTTTACTGGGTGTGAAGGCCTTAATTTTAACGTTTCAGGATAATAACTGAAATTTATATTACCATCTGTACAGTTAAGATGTAACAACATTAAGTCACCTAATTATTTGTAACATCTAATATATTTATAAAAACTGTGTTTCTATACATAGAAATAAATACCTGCCTAAATTGAACTGCAAATTCTCACACCACACGCACACAGACACACCAATTGGAATTTCTCGTCCCGCTTATATATTCTACTGCCATCACTATATATATATATATATATATACATTTGGTAATAATAATGATTTATTTACTATTCCTAGTTACTATTTTTAAAAACTGTTCAATATGCATTTCTTATTTATTATAGTTATGAGTATTGAATTTTTTAGGAGTGATGCGGTATATATATATACGTCACTATTTACTTTTAATACACAACATTTTACTCATAAAATTAAAAGTAAAGAAAAAATTAATCTGTTTCAAATAAAACTGCTTCATGGTAAAATATGTTACTGGTAGATTGTATAAAAATATTCTTTTTCGTCGTTTTAAAATGCAAAATTTACTTTATATAAATATTTTCATCGTTTCTTTCTAAGAAATCATAAAACTCTCATAAATACATTTAAGGAAGTTATTAACATGAAATTATCAAAATACATTTCCAAAATTTAATTTATAAAACTAATAAAATCAACACCTTAATTTTAATTAGACTTACCAATCGAAACACTGAAAATTAGCTTCGAATAATTAAGCTTATTATAATTCTAATGAAGACACAGAATGCTTCCCAAATGCAAATTCTTCATAATCAAAAAGTCGTAGATTTATTGTTAAGTTTATATAATTCAAAGATTGCATAATTTACAACGCGGGAATCAAAAGGCAACGAATTACGTTTTAATTAATTGCGTTAGGTATTCGTTCAATTATCATCAATAGAACAGCATTTCTGAGTCGATGATTACGCCAATAGTATTTTGCATCATGCTATCATTCTTTTTAGAGTATGTATTGTTGTGTTGTAAAGTTAAAATTTATATAATATTAATTAATACCGTTAGAGTATTTTTCAGGTATTTGAATTCAAAAAGTTATATTTTCATATTCGCAATTAAAAAAAATTAATAGGATGCAACTGAGAGGTATTTAATAAAAAACAATCAAATTCGTTTTTTTGAATATATATATATTTAACTAACACGCAAAAATACAATATGTAACGACGGCATCTTTTAATTTATCGAAACTGTGGCTCGAGTTACTCCATGGTCATAGATATGAAAATAAACAACCAAGTAAAAATAAAAGATAACGTGCGTATTTTTTTTTTAAGTACATGAAAATCATAACTTCAAAGCTCATGCAATTATGGAATATTCTCATTTGTTTTTGAAAATGACTCCGAGTGAGTCGAAACATGTAAAACAACCTAATAAGAGTTATTTTAATTTGTCTTATGTTGTTAATTTACACCTTTTAGCATTTAAAAGAATTATATTTTTTTATCTTTAATCTCCCCAAAACTATATCTTCAAACATTTTATGTATTTTAAGGGGACTCGTTGCCAAAAAAGTTTATTCTGTAAATAGCACCTATATTAAAGTTTTTGTGTCATGTTTCAAAAAAGTATCTATTAATTATGGAAATTTATACTGGTACTTTTATTTCAGATAATAAAAGGCATTAAACTGTTAATACATTAATAATTTTTTAGTGATTTTTTTAAAATTACAATTGATATTTTTTGCAATTGATATTTACAATTGACTGTTTTGATATTTGAAACTAGATTTGTTTTACCATATAGTCATGATACTTTCTTCTACAAAATTAAGTAACAGATTTTCGATACAAAGATTAGATCAGGAGAAAAAAAATAATGGCATGCATATGAATTAAATGAATAAAAGTCTCATATATTTACGTTTAGATTTATTTATTTATTTATTTTATTTTATTTATTTATTTATTTATTTATTTATTTTTTGTAATCGAAAATTTCAAAGATTTCGAAAAATCGTTTACTTAGGTATCTCTTACGGACTCTAAAGATACAGTAAACAAATTCCAGACAATTTACTCAATTTACTCTCTAATGTTAGTCCTATGGGAGAAATAATTTATGATATCTCGTTCGCATTTCAATATTTTTAAATGATATTTTGGCATTTCGGCATTGGATAGCTGAGGTCAATCTCTATACACGCTACTTTGTACTTTTTCGATTTTTGTTGCAGTTTTTTTTTTTTTTTATTGAGGATACTTTCACTTTCGAAACAGGTTCCGAAAGTGAAAGTAACTTAATTTAAAAAAAAAAAAAAACTTCTTATTAAAATCGAAAAAGTACAAAGGAGCGTGCATAGAGATCGACCTCAGCTATCCAATGTAAAAAAAAATCATTTAAAAATATTGAAATGCGAGCGAGACATCGTATATTATTTCCCCCATAGGAATAACATTAGCGAGCGGGTGTTTTCGCCTGAGTGAAGTAGCCTCTTAGGCACATTTTTAAAAATATATATTGATATTATTTTAATAAACAGTACCTTTTTGTGTCTGACAGTGTAAGTACATGTGTTAGTATACAAATGATTAAAAAATAATAAAATGAAGTTTAAATTTCATTTGTTTAGGATGTTAGGGGTGTCTGAATAAAACGTTATACAAAACCCAAGTAAATGAGCTGTTCTTACCAATAATTGAACGCAAAATTTTCCAGTGAATGAAGAGGCAGCAATTTAAAGATACATAAGTTTCATACTATGTTATTTATTTTACAACCTGTACAAATAATTTATAACACGTTTTTACCGAATTACGGGTTTTTAAAACGCAGCACGATAATTAACTACTGCGGAGTTTTTCAAACCTTATTCTATTAAAATATCTACTAATTGTTCATTCACTGGTAGTTAATCACTTACTGGTCAGACAACCCTGTCTAAAAACAGTCAAATCGTGTTCAGGACCTTCTAAAACGTATAAATCCGTCGAAAAACGGATGTCCAAAATTTTCATAAATCCATTACTTTCTGCTTGTACAGATAGAAGAATGTAATAATAGATTTATCATTAAGTCGTTGGCAAATATCGCATAATACATCAGATGGAAATCAAATGGCAACGAATTGCGTCCTAATTAATTTCGTTCGACGTTCAGTCCATTATCATAAGTAAAACAGCATTTCCGAGATGATGGTTATATGAGTAGCATTTTCAGTGATATGATCTTTCTTTATAAGACATAAATTTTTTGGTTGTAAAATTAACATTTATTTAATAATTATTAATATCGGTAGAGTTATTTTTTAGGTGTTTGAATTAGACACACACACACACACACACGTTATACTTTTTAATTTAAACGATTAAACATAAACCATTAGAGGTTGACCCAAACATAATACTAATAATTGCTTAATAGCAAGCAATCAAACTCAGTTATAGCATTCCTTCTTTATTTTTGCTTTGATAATTGCTTAATAGCAAGCAATCAATCTCGGTTTTGGCATTCATTCTTTATTTTTGCTTTGATAATTGCTTAATAGCAAGCAATCAAACTCGGTTTTGGCATTCCTTCTTTATTTTTGCTTTGATAATTGCTTAATAGCAAGCAATCAAACCCGGCTTTAGCACTCCTTCTTTATTTTTGCTTTGATAATTGCTTAATAGCAAGCAATCAAACTCGTTTTTAGCATTTTCTTTAATTTTCCTTTTCTCACAATATTTTTAGTTGTTTTGTAATAATATATTTCTATGTATCTTTTAAATGCTAAAAGGTGTAAATTAACAACATAATATGCAGTAAAATAACTTTATTAGGTTGCTGACATGTTTCGACTCACTCTGAGCCATTTTCAAAAACAAATGAGAATATTGTATAATTGCACGGTCTTTGAAGTTATTATTTAAAATGCTATCAGTTAATTTTCATGTACTTTTTAAAAATTACGCACGTTATCTTTTATTTTTACTTGGTTGTTTATTTTCATATTTCTAACCATGGAGTTACTGGAGCCACAATTTCGGTAAGTTAAAAGATGCTGCATCGTTACATATTTTATTTTTGCGTGTTAGTGTCGCTGTGGTTTCTCTTATTACGGTTGGATAGTATATTGTAGTGAGACTGGGGGGAAAAATTATTTCACTTTCATTGAAATTTATTTGGATGGTTTCTTCTTGATATAATCTATATAATATTATGATATTGTTTTGTATTAATTTTAATTTTCCAATATAAGATGCATTGTTGTCAGTATGTTATACACTTGAACTTTTCTATTCCGTTTTTTCGATCACATTTTTTTCGAGCATTTTTTTTCCTTTTAAATTTAAATAATATAATAGTAACTTTTGTTACTATTTTTAAGTGCTTTTCTATGTACATTTAATATTTAGAACAATGATGAAAAAAAATCTAAATATTTTCCTCGTACCATTGAAAAGTTTATAATTTTTTTTACAAACACTTTAAAAAAGGCTTTTAAAATATAAGTAACGGTATACATTTTTAAATCTGATTTTAAAGAAGTCAATACCTCAATTTTTAATTAGTTTTTCCGGTTGAGATGCTGATATTTAGCTTCGAATAATTAAGCTTATTATAATTGAGGGGTTCGGAGCAAAAGAATACCAACCACATTTTTTGTGAAATAAATCTAACACTGGAATCTGTTGCTTAATATTGTAAATTATAATATCCAACATATAATTTGTTTCTAATGTCACTTGGTGGCAGTATATGTCCCACGTTTCGTTTTTGCTTCAGACGTTTATGCCCCCAATGAAGATAGCTAATTTACAAAAAACATAATAGTAATATCATTAAAGTAATGCCATATTTTTACTCAGAATATCTCAAACGTTACGAAGACATTGGCTAAAAATCTTTATGTTATATATCTTGATTTTAATATTTGATCCAATTTTGAAATTGAAATATCTCAGAACTTCAAAAATGTGACTTAGCACTCTCTTGTCCCAACCCTCTCAATTCATCTAATGCAGATGAACCCCACCAGCGACTGAGAGGTTTTGCTCTGAAAGTTGGTAGAGACAGGTGCTGGAGTCGAACCCATATTCCGTTCGTCATTCTAACAGTTAGGAGTTTTCCGTTGTTAGGATTTTTCCGTTGTTAGGATTTTTCCGTTGTTAGGATTTTTCCGTTGTTAGGAATTTTCCGTTGTTATGAGTTTTCCGTTGTTCCATTGACCCCCACGGGGGGGGGTGCTTCCCTCCCCCTAGCCTATGTCTATCGAACAGATAATCGTCCATAACAAACACCAGCACTAACTAAACTTAACAAAAACGTTTAATTTTAACTCGCCCAATAAATGGTACCCCACTATATGGAATATATTTTACCATAGTATCCACATAAAGGTTATCATTAATATCTCAGGGTTCATTCTTTCAAAATGGACTGATCTTTTTTTATAAAATTATTGTACTTTGTAATGTTTCAAATATGAAACAAAAGAAAACGTCAGAGTTCTACTTATATCGCCTGAGCAAAATTCATTTGAGTATTCCCGTGACATATTTGACAAACCATTATTTTGGGTGCTTTGTGGATCCCGTAAGAGTAAAAATATGGGTTAGTTGTTACTACAGATTATAAAACCCTCATTCAGTTTTCAAATTTTCAAGTCTTTAAATTTTATTCGTATTCTTTTTATTATTTTCAAAAAGAAATTAATGTTTTCATTATTTACTTTTTAAAAAAAATCTAGTTTAATGCATTTATTAAAAGATACGATTTTCAAAGTGACGTTACATTATAAAAAAGGTTTCTCTATTATTATAATACAAATTGTCTATTTTTGAAAGACTGTTTATTTTATTAAATATAAAGTAAACGACTATAGTGCATTTTTAGGAAATTTAAACTGTATAGATTGACAAAATTTTAATAACTGAAGACAGAGGAGAAACAAATGGAAACATAAAAAGATACTCATACGAAAAATTGACTTTATTCAACAAATGCCAGATTTTTTTTGCACTTATCTTACATTGTTCTATTACGTTGACATTGTCTTCAAAACATATAAGAAAATCATTAAAATATTTTTACTATACAGAATACTACTGGGGATTTCGTTTGACGAATTTTAATATAAGCACATGTAAATGATATTTGGACTAATATTATATATCTAAGCATGTGAATACATTGTAAGTGAAAGAAGATGGAATATATTTATTTTCATCAGATGTAAAAATAGAATTAAAAAAAATACTGTAAATGTATAAGAAATATTTTTAAAGCATGTATATTAATTGAATTTTTTTTCAAAGAGCTTTTTCTGTGCAAAATACTATCATATCTCTATCATATCTCAGTGTATTGATGTACCGTATACAGGGTGTTCATATGACGTTTTTGACCAAATGAAAAGTGATCTGGTTTTATATAGCTACTCGGTTAATGAAAAGAGCATAGTATTTAAATTTGAACAACATTCGTATAGGAAACAGAATCGTAATTACTCTGTCAAAAGTATGTCTCGCCAAAACAAACTCCGATATTTTGCCCATAATGTTAACAATAATGAAGATATACTATATTATTAATGGACTAACATCAAATGTGGTCACATTAGGTGTAGTGTTGAAAATGCACTATAATTTGATCAGTGGCACTGTACGCACTCCGAACTAAATTCTGACTTTTGGAGTTTCAGCTCAGTGTTTGTTGAACATGAATGTTCGCTTTTTGTTATGATTTTCCTGATGACGTTAATTTTCACTTAAGTCCAAGAAAATCCATCGATAATATCTTTACAATATCTTTAGTATAGAACAAGTCAGTAAAGGATTGGAGTGAGGCACCTAATGTGTTCCACTAAATAATTAAATTGCGATTCTCTTTTCCTGTACAAAAATTTTTCATATTGACGGTTAGTCCTATCTCTACATTTTACACAGACCGCGTATTACACAAACCGTGTTTATTTTGAATAAAAAGGAAGAACAGTAAATATAATAATATACTTATAAAAAGAAAGAACACTGGACCATATAGAAATACATACAGTCCCTGGCCAAATTATTAGACGCAGTTTTTTTTATTATAATTTATTAAATATCTGGAAAGATACATGAGGAATTATCCTGAAACTTCAGGAGTGTAAACAACATGATAAACGTCATATATTTCCGCGAAGATTTTTTCCCGAAACCCCATAAGGGGCCGTCAACAAATTGAAGAAAAACGAATATCTTTTGGATAACCCTGTAAAAACTAATATTGCAAAAAGCATTCAAACTGTAGATTATGATTAAGTGGCTTATTGTAATAATTTGGGTTCATTTTTATGAAGATAGCATGTATACTCGAAGAGAAATTCACGTTTTTATAAAAAAAGTCCCAAATTTTACCAAGTTTTTTGCTTATAATTTGCAGAGTTTTTAATATAAAAACAAGTTATTTTCAGAAAATATGACAAATAAAATTATACAGAATACCCTGCAATCAGAATTAAAAAATAATAAAAATTGTATGAAAAATGAGCAGGTTTACTAAATATTGTTTTACTGCGCATGCGCGAATTCAATCAAAATATACTCTACATAATATATTAGATAAATGTATAGACCAACTTTTATGAAAGTCTCAAAAACATAGCTTGGAAATTCTGATAGTAATCGTCGATAGAATAAGCTCGAATTTCGCTGTTCCCAAAAGGAAGCAAAAAGATGAGGGGTTGTATCCAAATATACTAGCTTGTGAAAGTTGACATAATAAGAATGAAGTGTCTCTCATTCTATATTTGATACAACACCTCATCTTTTTGCTTCCTTTTGGGAAAAGCGAAATTCAAGCTTATTCTATCGACGATTACTATCAGAATTTCCAAGCTATGTTTTTGAGACTTTCATAAAAGTTGGTCTATACATTTAGCTAATATATTATGTACAGTATATTATGATTGAATTCGCGCATGCGCAGTGAAACACTATTTGGTAAACCTGTTCATTTTTCATACAATTTTTATTATTTTTCAATTCTGATTGCAGGGTATTGTGTATAATTTTGTTTGTCATATTTTCTGAAAATAACTTGCTTTTATATTAAAAACTCTGCAAATTATAAGCAAAAAACTTGGTAAAATTTGGGAGTGTTTTTATAAAAACGTGAATTTCTCTTCGAGTATACATGCTATCTTCATAAAAATGAACCCAAATTATTACAATAAGCCACTTAATCATAATCTACAATTTGAATGCTTTTTGCAATGTTAGTTTTTACAGGGTTATCCAAAAGATATTCGTTTTTCTTCACTTTGTTGACTGCCCCTTATGGAGTTTCGGGAAAAAATCTTCGCGGAAATATATGACGTTTATCATGCTGTTTACACTCCTGAAGTTTCATGATAATTCCTCATGTTTCAATCAATTCCAGATATTTAATAAATTATAATAAAAACAACTGCGTCTAATAATTTGGCCAGGGACTATATATACGTTTTTCAGCCAAGTGTAAATGCCTTTTTAGTCTAATACATGTAATCTTTGAATGCAATAAAACTTTATAAATTAAAGCTTCGTATATTTTAAATATAATATGCTGAAATGCAATGTAACATAAAAATTAATATATTTTGAACTCATTATAATTTCAATAGATTTATTACATGAAATTTGACTCTCTATCTCTACCACTTGAGAATTGTTTGTTTTATAAATCTTTGGATGTTGTAAACATGGATTCTAGTTTTAAATAAAGACTCGTGCTTTTAAATTGATACAGGCTTATATTTCTTCCAGAGTTTAAAGATATAAGATGAAACACAGACATAGTGTAATAAAGTGGATTTCCTTTCAAAACAACCGAATCAACCTCGAAGTATTATTAATGTGTTTGCTTGTCGCGCGTAATCGTTTTAAAAAATCCTGTTATCAGAATAAATATATTTATAGGTCTATATCGTAATGTTTCAGAAAAACGTCATGTGAGACCTGCTATTATAGTCATCAGATAATAATAAGTTACATATGTATTTTATGTCGCATGATTTTAAATGATTATGTAACGCAGGGCGGATTAACACAACATGACGTAGCAGACGGATACGAAATAAGAGTAATCTTGTCACAGGTAATTTAAATAAATTTTCTATTAATATATATTTATATGTTTTCGCAATTGAAGTGAGTTTGGTGGGATTGATTTCAAGAGTCACTATTTTCTCTTTTGCACACGAGGGCTAAACAGACACTAACCTTTGTTTAAAGTGTAATTCGACAAACTAAAATCATCCGTGTCTGATTAGGGATTCGGTGTGTCACCGTTTGTTCAGTAACCAGCGCTCAAACTTGATTAAGTAATATCTTTACAATTGGACAAATACATGGGCTGAAGTGGATTTGAATTGCCCTGAAACATATTTATTTTAGTACAAAGCAAAACAGTGATCCTTTATAGCACACTGTTCTTCCCAGTACATCCTCAGGAGGAATGTAATTAAATGCTTATCAACCACCAAGCATCTGGGAAGATGCAAAGTGACTGCGCGGGGTTGCCCACAAAAACCGTAAATGTCCGCTTTTTAGAAACCTGTGGAGTTCCCTCGGAGCTTTTTGAGTGGTCTACTCAGGTGGTTCTGGGGAAGATTATGCGAAACGATAAAGGGGGTGTCAAGTGACAATAAGTTTGTAACACAAACACACACACACACACAAATGCAAATAAATAAATAAATATATTTAAAAACTAAATAAATATATATATATATTTATAATATTCTTTTCTTTAGTATATATTACTTAAATGCTAAAAAATATTGCTAATAAAAAGTATTTTAATTAATTATTTTTCGAAATAAGTATACAGAATATTAATCCATTCCCTGCCATGATCCCCATTTGGGGATCACACGTATTTGTTATGTTGCCGCCTAGAATTTCTAACTTATTGTTTATTTTTAAAGTTTTGTACATACATCATGGTCTTCTGTTAATGTATATGCTAAAAGTTTTAGTGTGATTTAAAAATTATGGATATATATAGCATTTTTTCAAAAAACAATCTCGTAAATCACACTTTTTCACACCTATCTATTTGCTAAGTGAATATCTGATAATTTATATTGAAATAAATTATTTTTTTCTCAAAGGTTATCTTCATGTATGTTATGAATAATATAGTATGAAAAATAAGCGAATTCTTTACTTCATAGCTTGACAACTTTCAAAATACAATGATCCCCATTCGGGGCTCACGGTTATTGCTATGTAAAATGATTTGCTATTTACACTAGGAATACAATTGTCCTTTTATCTCCAGATTTTTGGTGCGATGCGGTGGAATGTATCCAATAGGAATAGTGAAAAAAGGGGTAAGGAGGTGGGCAGATAAATAACAGGTGTTAAGTTTCTAAAAGTAACAAAACGGCTACTTCCAATGAAACTGTGGAATGCAACCACTGACAATGAAGGGGGGGGGGGGGGGAAGGATAACAGGTGATTCTGATACATACATGTCTGTAGATATTTTAGTGAATTCTGTTTTAAAAAATTGTTTCATTTAGAGAATCTTATCTGCTTTTTTTTTAATAACACAAGAGTAAGTTGATTTATTTTTAGTAAGTGAATGTATTGTTTTTTTTTTTTCGTATTCTAATGAATATTTTTTAATTATTAAATTTGCATGATTATGGGTTGCAAAAAATTTTCAACTCTAAGTCAACTTAAAGAATATTGGGGAAATTACCTTCATTTGACTGATAATGAAGACATTGACGGTACTATTGATATAGTTGAATTACCACCGGAAAGAGCGGACGCTGTTTCCGATTTAGATGATATAGATGAAAATGAACTGGTAGATACCATTCCAAACTATGTTCTGGGTTCGTTAGAAATTGATGGCGGGAGATCATATGAATAGGTTTCAGTTCCAAAGAAAATATATATACCTAAAAAAGAAAAAACCCATATCCAAGTGGACAAGAAAAAGGTGCATCATTTAACATTGCTAGTCGAGGAGAAGAAGAGTGCAGAGAACGTAAAATGAAAATGATAGAAAAAGTAAAAGGTAAAACACCAGTAGAAATTTTTGAAATGTTCTTTACACAAGAGCTAGTAAATCATATTGTACAGCATAGCATATCTTACGCATTTCAAAACAATTGTCATCACTTTACACTGTCTGCAGACTGCTTCAAAAATTTTTGGGATTTTTACTGTTAACTGGATATTACTCCTTACTTCAAGAGCAAATGTACTGGTCTGAAGAAAAAGACATAAATGTTGGAATTGTGCGAAAATGTATGCCAAAAAATCGTTATATTGAAATAAAGAGAAACCTACATTTTAGTGACAATACAAATATACCAATGATAAATGGAATCAAAGACAGGGTATTCAAAATACGACGAATTTTGGATGAGTTAAATAAAGCATTTATGCAATTTGGAGTATTTTCACATACTATATCTATTCATGAACAAATGGTGCGCTATTATGGTCATAATTTTCTGAAACAATTTATTAGAGGCAAGCCCATTCGCTTTGGTTTCAAGCAATGGGCAATGTGTTGTAGTGAAAACGGATATTGCTCTAATGCTGAAGGTAAGAAAAACAGTAGTTCAGAAAAGGATGTGAATGGATTAGGGATATCTGTAATATTGAAAAAGATAGCCACCATGGACAAACCACAAGACCACTGTTTTTTTTTACGATAATTTTTTCACGAGTTTTGATTTGATGAAAAATCTAAAAGGAAGAAATATATCTGCGACAGGAATGGTGAGATATAAATAGAATGAATAAATGCCCTATAAAAACCGATAAAGAAATGAAGACGGAATTTCGCAGGGCTTTCAATTATAGATATGATGAAATGAATGGAATATTTGGCCTTGTTTGGAAAAATAACAGCAGTGTTAAGATGTTATCAAATCATTTGGAAGTTTTACATTTGGGATGTGTGCAACGATGGTCTAGAACAGAGAAAAAACAAGCATTAATTCCACAGCCTAATGCCATTTTACATTACAATAAGAACATGGGTGGTGTTGATAAGCTTGATTGGAATATACAAAAGTGCAGAATTAAAATTAGAGGCAAGAAATGGTACTTTCCTATCTTCACTAATGCAGTGGATATGACTCTAGTTAATGCTCACACGATATATTGTATGTATTGGAAATGAAAAAAATACCACTATTAAATTTCAGAAGGGAAGTTGCAAAGTTTTATTTGAAATCACCCTCTCTTCCTGATCCAAAAAATAGTGAAAGGCCATCGTATAGCGTGAATTCACAGAAACGTGTACCAGAAGACGTGAGAAAAAATACTGAAGGGCATTATTTAGAAAGAACTGTGGGTGGAAAAAAATGTTAGGAAACAATGTGTAAAGTGTGATGTTGGTTTACATATGGACTGTATTATTCCACGGCAATCATAAAAAAATTATTGATTTTCTTTCATAAAATCATTTTTAAAAAAATGATTTATTTTTTAAAAATTCACATTTTCATTTCCTGTATTGTAAAACTTAATGTATTACATTTGTTTACATGCAAAAACTTAAATAAATTTATTTTAAAAAAAAGAAAAAAAAATTGGTAGTTAATGGATTAAAAAAAATTAAATAACAATTACTTATACGGAATCATGTTCGCACGTAACAGGTATTATTATATTTACTATAACGCCCAACAGAATACACGAAAGAAGCGAACGACATCTTGCAGACACTTTCTTATGTCTGTCCTTCCCACAGAATTTCAATCAGGGTTCTTGGAAATACTATACACATGTTCTGTCTACTGCGCTACCTGACTGAGAAGCGTTTGTAGGATATTTGTATAATTCCCTTAACCCTCTCATGAAAGTCCGTAGAGGCAAAACATGCTTAGTTTTGTGCTTTTTGTTTTAAATTTTGTAATTTTTATTACCAATTAAATGTAAATGCATATCAATCGATATATATATTCAATAGACAATTTAATTCGTAACTAGAAAAATAGCTTATAAAAATTCATTAATAAAATTAAATGTGATTTGATTTCTAAATCCTTAGATGAAACAATTGTTTAAAATGACAATATTTTTTTAGTATTCAAAAATAGATATTTCTGATCTGCATCTGTAATCTAGTAAAATATAAAACAATTGAAACTGTTATAAAATTTGTGTTTGCAGCAAAATTAATTTACCTTTTGACATAATAAATAAAACTGTTTTACATTTAAATCTCGTTTTAGCTATCTCTTAAGATTACTCGAAAACATTCATTAGATGCGGAATAAGTTTCATATAATTTATATATTTTTATATCCATATTATTATTTCCATTGATGGTGATCTAATTAATTAGAATTTAATAAATTCGTCATCAGATCTTCATTTAAAATTTAAAATTGGCATATTTCATAAATAATTCATTATAAAACTTAAATGTGATTTAATTTATAATTCCTTACCTAAAACAATTGTTTAAAATTACAATATATAATTTTAGCATTCAAAAATGGATATTTCTGATCTACCTTTGTGATCTAGTAAAACATAAAAAAAAATAAAAAATAAATAAATAAACTGTTATAAAATCTGTTTTCGTAACAAAATTAATTATTATTATTTTTTTATCATAATAAATAAAACTTTTTTACATTTAGGTCTCGTTTAAGCAATCTCTTAAGATCATGTGAAAATATTCATTAGGTACGGAATAGGTTATTGAAAACCCTCTTTCTCCGAAACAAGTAATCCCAGCTTATCACTCAGGAAGATACAATCAAACCGAAACTTTCTGCACTTGAGAAACCATATGGCTCGTGACGTCAAAGCCATGTGCGAGAACTTCAGTAAACACTTAAACTGTGAATACCCTGAAATAGGCCTCATGCAGCCATGGCAACTAAGTTCAACATAGACTGTTTCAACGTCGGTGTAACATGATTTTTCCGGACTGAAAGACGTAACTTTTAATCGCTCCTAAAGCGTATAAAACTTTTATATCTTTAAACATGTAAAAATGTAAAATATACTATTAAATATTCTTAACCTTCTAAACCAATGAATCCATTCAATTTCATAATACTCAATTTCTTAATAACAATTTTCTTCCTTCACGGTTAAGTAGTGATAAGTGGAAGAGAGAACGTGAAATGTGAAAACACGGAACCAGAGTCATAAACAAATGACACGATAAAATTGGATACACAATTCCTGAATCCCGAAAACAGAAGGTAAGAAGACTTTAACTATTTATATGATTTTCAACTGTTTACTATATAAAGACAGAAAAATTATATATATTTTTATATTGAAAGATTACCCCTACTTAAATATAACATAAACTTAGAGTGGCCATTAACTGCACATTAAAAGGTCCCACAGTAAATAAACTATTTTTACTACATAAGTGTCATATAATTTATATATTTTCATATCCATATTATTATTAGGATCCCTTAGAATGAACACCACGGAGGGCACTCTCCCCACCGGTCTATAAGGTAAAGCCAGGAGAGGTGGCGCGGTCGGAGAGATTGAAACATAGAGTTTCGGAGTGAAGAACTGGAGTGAGCATGCATCGACTCCTGGTAGTTGTACAACAGCTGTAGTGGAGTGTCTACTTGAAAGTGCACGTTGATTGTTTTGAGCGTCTAAGATAAGTATTGCTATTTTGTTTTGTTTTCTCAAAGTAAGTGCTTGAATTTTCATAGCTATTCATCAGAATTTCTATACAATGTCAGTAGTACAAAATATTTTAAACCTAAACGATTTCTCAGTAGCTACTAATCTAGGCTAACAATGTGAATATCAACGGTTCGTTTTAGTAGCGGCCTTGTTTAAATAAAAGGCCACGCAATCTCTCCTACCGAAATTGGAGAGTTTGTGCATCTGCTACTTAGGAGAGATGGCGCATTGCTCCCATTAGTTTCCATGCTAGGAGAGATTACGCAGCTTATTGGCAAATTTGCATAAAAAATGAAAAATGAAAATAGACTAATTTTAAGTTAAACGTGTTTTCAAGTAACTTAATGTTATTTTGTAATCTTATCTGGACTTGCTTTTTCTGTTTCTTTAATTTTTTTCCCCTTTAATTAAAATTTTTTAATCGTTTTTATTTTTTTTTCTGATTCATTAATCATTAGGTTGAAATATTCACTCCTAATACAATAATATTTGTTCACAAAAACCTTACAACATTGTCATTTAAGGGTAATTATTATTGTTAATAATTTAACTGTAATTAAATCGACTCCTGGTATTGGTAACAATCTCTCCTACCCATATGTGCAATCGCACCAAGCCTGTAAGGACAGATTGCGCAAAATAACTTATTTGGTTTATTACAACTGTTCTATTAAATTACAACATAACAACAAAATAGCAATGGAAATGCATATAAAACAAATGAAGTAAAAATTATTCATGGATAGTTTAGCAAAAAATTAATATTTAGATTTTTTTGTTTTTCTTTTGAATTGTGCGCAGACTCTCTTAGCTTTACCTTATCCCTAGTTCAGATAATCCGCTGTAACACATCACCACCACCATCTAATGCCATTGAGGGCCGTAACCTTTGATAATGTTAATAAATAAACGAAAGTTCACTAGAGGAACACTCTAAAATGTAAATGTGTAAATAAGTATATGTGTGCAAATTTATAAAATTATACTCTAGTCGTAAACATTTACCTGTATTTATGTATGTTTATCTGCTAAATGAAAGGGTGTAATTTTTTATCCCTTCAAAAACTTGGACAAATTTGTAAATGCATAAAAATTTACCGATTTACCCGAATTGGCGTGTTATTGTAAATTTATATATTTTGAATGTTACATAAAAATCTGTGTATTTCGAATATTACATAGAAAAAATCTATAACAACAGAGTATTACACAGAAATATGAGTAAGAATATCACAGAAATATTATATATGTAAGAATATCATAGAGATATATGTGTAAGAACATAATCATGCACAGAAGTATGTGTAAGACTATTATACAGAAATATGTGTAAGAACATAATCATACACAGAAATATGTATAAGAATATTACACAGACACATGTGTAAGGACAAAATATTACGCAGAAATAGGTGTACTCATGTGCAAAATTCAAAACGTGGCTTGTGTAATCGTACCAGAATGGTCAAGGTTGAAATCTGGAATGTTACAATTTTCTAGTTCGTATCCCATTCTGGTTAAGTACTGTTTTTTGACTGTCGATTGAATTCAAAATAGAGAATTTATCATATTCATTTAAAAGCGTCGTTGAAAAGTGATGACTGAAATTCACAGGGAAAAAAACCTTGTTAAAATACGGAAATTGTATTGGCGTCATGATTTGCAGTATAGTTACGGTATTTTAACCAAAACATTTTTAGAATATATATTTTCAGATTATACAGGTTTG
The DNA here is from genome assembly GCA_963931845.1 of Maratus michaelseni. Lineage (NCBI taxonomy): Eukaryota > Metazoa > Arthropoda > Arachnida > Araneae > Salticidae > Maratus > Maratus michaelseni. Next base: position 414,507,540 of record OZ007589.1, read on the forward strand.
TGACATACATTGCGACTATACGATTTTGGGATTCCAAAAACAATTCTAACAGAAAGATGGCATGTATTAAATACATGACGATTCTGTTCCTCATAAATCGTAGGCACGCTGTTTTGTGGCTTTAAAACATATTTTCGAGAAAGAGAACGAACGCACCAAGCATATGAGTTAGTTCTTCATACAATTTTGTTTTGCGTCCATAAAAACATTTAAATCGCAATTTACACACCAAACTAAAAGATTAAGCTATGTACACAAAAAGTGTCATTTTTTGTATATTAAACAGAAAAATGTGTACTCCTGTGCAATTTACATATTCAACAGTAAATCTCAGCATTATCTGATAACTTTTTACACAATTCAGGAACTTAAAAGTCTTATCATCAAAATACAATACAGGACAATGCGCATTGTGAAATTGACACACTAGTCGCGTATTTGGCAATTCACACGCCACTTTACACATATACACAAATATTTTTTGTATCATTAGTATACCTGTGATGTAAGTAAGTTTATGCATTTATTTCTTAGAGTGCAGTAACTTCTCATCTATCTGTTTAACTCTGAAGTGTCTATCTACAATATCATTCTGTGACTAAATTGTTGAATCTGAAGATCGGTGGAAAATATAGCTGATCCTGGCGATAAAGAATTAAAACTCAAAAAGTTTTATAAAAAGGTGATAAATAAAACTAATTAAATAAAACATTAATAAACATTAATTTCACTCAATTCCAAAATCTGATTACCGTGTAATTCACGATAGATTTCATGTTTTATTACTTAACAGTGCTGTTACGTTTTAGTTGTGAAAAGATAAAATTAAATTTTATTTAGCTTTGAACTTTATAATGTTGTAATTATAATGTTAGTACTTATATTTATTTCGTTAAGTTATTACTTAATAGTTTACTACTATTAAGTTTATTATTTCGAAGTTTACTTTGAAAGTTACCTTTTAAATTGTTTCATATTTTATTAGTTTTACTCACATACAGTATTATACTAGTATTAACACATGTGATTATGATTACGATTAGTCAAAGAAGAAACTTAAATGAAACTTAGCAAATTGAAGAAACTTAAATGAAACTTAGCAAATTGAAGAAAATTGGCAAATTGGTATTTCCTTTGAAGATGCTCAACTGAGGGGGTCAGGGCAAAAGAGTGCTAAGCGGCATTTTTGAACTTCTGAGATATTTCAATTTGAAAATTTGATCCAATACTCAAATCAAGATATATAACATAAAGTTTTTTCGCCAATATTTATTAGTAATGTTTGAGATATTCTGAGTAACAATATGGCATTACTTTAATGATGGTACTATTATGCTCGTTGGAAATTAGCTATCTTCATTGGGGGCCTAAACGTCTGGGGTAAAAACGAAACCTGGGACATATGCGGCCACCAAGTGACATTAGAAACAAATTATATGTGGGATATTATAATTTACAATATTAAGCAACAGATTACAGTGTTAGATTTATTTCACCAAAAATGTAGCTTGGCACTTGCTTGCCCCGACCCCCTCAACTATACAAAAGAAATAATTCTATATAATTTACATACTGCAAAAGATTATATACTACATATATTTTCCCCCTTAATATTTTAAATAAACTTTTTAGAGAATATAAGCTATAATTTGTATATATATATATATATTTTTTAAATAATATAATCTGATATATTGCGTTTTTTTAAGAAGATCGCCTTTCTTGTATTCAATTAACTAAACATTACTTCATTTGCTAAAATGTTTTCATGGTTGTTATCCGGAATGTTTTATAAAAAGTAATACGATCGCATATAATGGAATATAGAGATAATGAAATTTTAATCCAATTACTATTCTGTGATGTCATATGATTTATTAAAGCAAATAGACTATCCGTTGATCTTTATTCCAAATAACGAATGGATTAATAAATTAATTTTAGTAAGTTGACATGAAACAAGGCTCCACTCAATTTAATATGAAACATAGATTTATTTTAAAATATGTTGGCCGTGTCAAAAATAAAACGTTGGGTTTCTTTCGAAAATATAGAAAATATGCCAAAAGTGTTATTTTATATTATTGGATTCGATTTATAATATGATTTAAATTTAGTTTGAAAATCGTGTTTTTCTCCCTATGTCTATTAAAAATCAATAATTTCGATGTAAATTCGGTATTGTTAAGAAAACGGTTTATTTAAAGTAAGTAATAAATCAAAAGTTATAAAATGATATCTAGAATGAATTAATTATTTAGAAAAACAAGAAAGAAAAACAATTTTGTTTTTTAAGATTTATTGCTGTAATATTTTTGCAGGCGTTTGAGCTAAACATCAATATCGACCATACTTTTTTTGTATCCTCTCAATTATTTGAGGTATATTGCCTTTTTCTGATTGCATAATAATGAAACACGTATTGTAATGTAATTTATCTGTAGTAGGATCTTATAAATAACGCTGATCGTTGAAGGATTTAAGGGAACAAAATTAAATGCCCATTGAAAAAGTTTTTTAATTAAATTTATGGACAAAAAATAAAATCTTCTGTTGGAAAACTAAAAATTTATTTAAACTGGGCTCAGTTTACAATGAGCTGGAGTTTAACACTTTCATGCCGGGCAATCTTGTATGAGGTTGCCGTGGATTCTGCGCTTGGAAATCTTTGTAATGTAAAGAGGGTTTTTCGAGTCTAATGTAGATGTAGGAGGGATGAGAAGCCAATGTAATTGACGTCATTTGGAAACAATCGAGGCTAACGAAAAAGACAGGCTACCGCGGTTCATTCCACTTATCTTTTTTTACAGACCGCTAGAGTGACGTGATGCTCTTTTCGTACACGTGCATTGGTGGATTCGAGCATCACGTGACTCTCGCGGTCTGTAAAAAAAGATACGCGTAAAGCACCGCGGTAAACTTTCTTTTTCGTTAGCCTCGGAAACAATCGTACACTGTAAAAAGTTTCGTAAAATTTCAGTAGATGTACCGCAAATTAACGGTACTTGTACCGTTTTCACTCGTTACGGTATGAGTAAACGAGTGCAAACGGTACAAGTACCGTTAATTTGCAGTACATCTACTGAAATTTTACGAAATTTTTTTCCGTCCTTCTAAGGTATATTAAGCGTAAAAAAAACGTATATGTGCCATTTCAATTATACACGGTATTTATACAGTAAAATGATTGTTTTTCAGTAAAAAATCGCTATTTATACCGTAAAATAATTATTTTTCAGTAAGGAAAAAGCTGGTAGTCCCGCCTTGGTGTACGGCAACCCCTGAAGTGATACTCTTGCTCTTGTTACGTAATGCGTACAGACCTGAGGAGAGGGGGGGGGGGCAGCCGGTACATATACCGTCCAGTTTAATTACGGTACATACACTGGTCACAAAGTTGCCAGTAAATGTACCGTAATTTCTGAGCAAATTTTTTTACAGTGTAGCAAAAGGTGGCAAATTTTCTTTATAAAAATAAACATTATCAGTCGATTTTTTTTTTTTTTTTTTTTTTTTTTTTTTTTTTAATGACGCCATTTTTAGAGTTGAACGCAATTTTTTCCAATAAAATTCTGGTGTCTAATTTCAAAACTGGTGGAATTAATAACCTGTGAAAATAATGTAATTTTTCATAATTATAGGGAAATGATGCAGTTTCATGTTTTTAGATGGATATATTTATTTATTTATTTATTTATTAATACATGATGTCAGTTCACTTTTAAGGCCTTAAGCACTATTTTTGCAAATTCAAAATATGTACTCTTTCTATTGTAATAGGAAAATGCCATCAATAAAGTTATAATAATCCCTCTTATTTAATTTTCTTTGGAATAATGGAAGTAACACGATTTCCACTATTTCGAAAAAACTCCATTTAAAACTTTTTTAAATTAAAAACAAGAACGAAAAATCATGCGTCAACCATAGATAATGTAACACTTTCCAACTCTTCAAAAATAATTTTACATATAATTACCATTTAATATGTAAATTTCAATTTGTTTGAAATATTTAAACATTCTTAAAATAAACCGCAAACGATTTTTCTCCATAGACCGTAATGTAACGACATTCTTTTGAGTGTCCCAATAAAACAAATTTAAGTGCTATACACACCCTGTTCTATAGTAAGCCTCTTGTAGTGCACCTCAGTGATATATATCATTTTCAATATGTTTGAAATTGTATAACATCATTAAAATAAACCGCAAATGATTTTTCCCCATATACCGTAATGCATAAGTATTCTTTTGAGTGTCCCTGTAAAAAAAAAAAAAAAAAAAAAAAAAAAAAAAAAAAAAAAAACTATAAGTGATACAAATTTCATATTCAATACCGAACATACCTCATACTAAACCTCAATAACATATATTAATTGCATGACTATACATATATATTTACGTGAGTTAGAGCACGGACAGACAGACGGCAGACAGACAAACCGAATTCATAAACACTTTTCAACTATGTTGGAAAGTGTTAAAAATAAAATGGAAGTGGAAATATTTTTAGGTGCGTTCGTAATTATATAAATACGTAGCACCTATTGTCGTCGTCGGGTCCGTCCGTCTGTCTGCCCGTCCATCCGTCCGTCTGGTTTGAAATTTAAGATGCAGTATCTTTGCAGAATTTTGTCGAAACATTTCGAATTTTATGAAAATTGAATCAAAAATTTAGAAAATATTAATGAAAACATTTATTAAGAAATTTGATTTTCTTTTTTTTAATCGGTGCTTTAACAAGCTATAGTACGAACGCACCTCATTTGTAACGTTTGACGTACAATTTCCAACTTGTTTAAAAATAACAAGCTCATCTACAAATGCACATATTTCATTCAATTTTTTTAAATGTTAAAGTTGATTAAATAGATATGGTGGCAAATGAAAAAAAAAAAAAAAAAAACGGCTGGCATTTTAAATACAGTAAAACCTCCGAATAACGGATACCTCAGGAGAGCAAAATTGTCCATTATTCGGAGATGTCCATTATTCAGAAGCAAATAATATTTTTTTCGAGATTGAAACTATGTTCTCTAAATAAACGTGTTCGCTATTCGAGAGTGTCCGTTACAGATCTTTTACTGTATATAGATAATAACATAATACGTGAAACTAAATAGTCCTCAAAATTGTCTCATGACTTTTAACTTTCGACTATGGCTGATCGCCCCAATCATGTCGCAAACGTGCCGGCCAAATCCCGCATCAATAAGATCGGATCTTGTTAAGTCAATTCATAGAGAAATTAGCCAATTCGGAAACTGGCTGATTTGGGACTTGGCTATAACATATACATCAGAATTAGAGGAGGTTAAAGAAAAGAAATATTAATCAACTCTGTCTTTGCAACTGGATTTGTCTACTAAATAGATAAGTACACTCTCAAAAACACTTCCTCCAAATCATGGAAATATTACTGGCAGCAGTGCTGCCGGATTATTTCCGTTATTTTTCTCTCTGTTACAGGAGGAAAATTTTCCGTTATTTGAAGAATTTCCCCTCTGTTACAGGAGGGAAATTTTCCGTTAGTTTAAGAAAATCGGTCTTTTTCTTTGTGCTGCCATCTATGGACTGTTGCAGAAGTACTCTTTATTTAATACATTTTAAGAATATTTCCTGTCTCACCTGGGGATCGAACTAGGGAACTGCTGGTCTTGAGCCAAGTATATTACCAATAGGCCAGTGGGTACTTGCTTGAAGAAGAGTTTGGAATCATGATACGGTTTTCTTCAAATGACGGCTTTGGGCTTAAACAATTTGTAGTTTAGAAAGCTGGCAAATTGGAAGTTAATTGCGGGGAGATTTTGTCGTTATGAGAAGATCGTTGGGGTTTTAACAATTTATTATTAATAGAGGATAAAAATATGAATTATATATATTCTTAATTTTATAGTTAGACGTAAAGTATGGATGTATTTTTATTTAAATTCGAGAAGAAATGTTTACTTTTTTAATAAAATCGATTTCTTTTTCAAATATTATAAAGTTCTTTTTTTTTTTTTTTTAAGTGTTCGTGTTCGATGTTTTAGAATATATTTTAATTTCGACTGGTTTTTAATAAATTTTAAAAAAGAAATTGGGAATAATTTTAAATAAATGAGAAAATTATTTGTTACTTTTTAAAATTCGAAATTATTATTTTGTTTGTTTCTTTTTTGAGTAAAAGCGATTTTTTCAACTATTATGTTAATCTATTCGTTTAGAATATATTTTAAATGCGAATTTTTTTTATAACTTTTTAAAAAATAATTTGCAAATAATTTGAAATGAATGAGAAAATTAATTGTTACTTTTTTAAATTCGAAAGAACTATTTTTTTTTTCTTTAATAAATTCGAAATAATAATTTATTGAATTTTTAGGTTTTCATTTTTAAAATAAATTCAAACTTTAGTAGCCAATACTTATGCGTGCAGGGAATAAACGGACATTTTCTCTCTTCCTCAGACTTTCGAGAAGAATTCACGGAAAAAAACCTGTTTCTTGGAGTACTGAAATTATTTGTTGAAAAATGAGGAATAATTTAGTATATAAAGACGAGTTTTTCTGACAGTGTACTATACATTTGTTATTATCTCGAAATTATATTGTCAGGCTTTCACTGACAGCTGTGGTTTAGAACTATTGTTATGTGATATTATCTTTTTGTGTGCTTATGTAGTCTGTGTACTGTAAGCCTTAAACTAACATTCCTTTCTTATCTGGAATCTTAATCCGAGTAGGTGAGTGAAATGATATGAGTTGAAAGAATGTTAAGGACAGTGGAAGGAGTTTTTCTATTGTCATTAAAAGTTCATAGATAAGACAGACAAAGAGCTTCACGTTCTTCTAAGGGTTCGAACCCTTGCGGACAGGAAAACCAACCCCGTTTACGGAGGGTTATTACAGAAGTTGCCCAGCAGAGGGAGTTGAGTTAGTTTTAGCGCGGTGAGGTGGATGTGTAGGTTGTCCAGGGTACACGTGTGGAGGTAGATCTCTTGGAGTGGAGAGATAAGGTGTTTGTGAGATTAATAGCAATCTCTGGTTATTCTGAGTTAATTAACGTAGCATGAGAGAGGTATCGAGTAGCTTAGCAGTACACAGAACGTATTTTCTGTATTTTATTTAATGTTGAACCGGAGAAGCTATATCCGAGTTTGTAAGTGTAAATATTGTCTTGTTATTTGTAAACATTGTGTAAATACATTTTTCGTTTAAGTTTAAGTGAAAGAGTTCGTCTTTTTATCAATATACCTCTCATAGCGTGACCGATATCGCGTAGTCATATCGGTGGTGGCAGCATACTAAAATTACCGGATTATTCTTCAAAGTTGGGTGGAGTTAGAGGGAATCCAACATATATATATATATATAAATTCTCACGAATAAAATAAGTAAAACAGTTTTTTTCAAAACAATATTGCTTAAAATATTCGTTTAATCTATGATAATAAAGACAGAAGTTTATTCTGTGTGTATTAGAGATGAGTCCATGCTTTTTTTTTTTTTTTTTTTTTGAGTCCGTGCCCAGCCGAGCCCGAAACATTTTATCAGAGCCCGTTACCGAAATTATATAATAGAAAAAAAGTCATAATATTTAAATACTGTTTTAAAAGTAATATTTGATTTTTAATTAACTCCTTACATGACAATAACTGTTAATTCAATATTATCAAAAGAGAAGTTTCATATCAAATAAAAATACACTTCTTTAAAAAGATTCTCATATTTTCCTTCCTCAACAAGCAATCTAATGGGCACATTAACGAAGTGCGTTTTGTGAATAAATGCATGAAATTTGCAGAATTTACTATTTATATGCCACAGAACCGGGCAATGATTTTCTATTTCCTATAAAAATTGTACATCTTAAATTATAATCGATTCTTTCCTCAAAACAATATTTCGTGATGTTCGTGTCACTCAAAATCCGCTTAAATTAAAAATTTGACAGCGGTATTTGTAAGATCCCATGTTATTATAAGAAAAGAGAAAACACTGCTCGATTGCTTTCTATCGGAATAATAATACATGTCATTTATAGCTACATAGGAATGAAAGTAACTTCGTGAATGTACAGAGAAAAGCCGCAGCATGAGCAGAGTTCATGATGAAAAATAGCTATAAAAATCATTAACGTTATTTTCATTTGATGAGCGATTATGACTCACACACAATAGAAGACTAAAATTTTGCAAACATTAAGCTAATGCTTGTTGACTAAGAATGATGGAATATATGCATTTCGATTTTCGCGTTAGATCGCTTAACAAAAAATAAATAATAATAATAATAATAATAATAATAATAAAAATAAACATACTGTTAAAAAATATCCTCCTGTCACAAACGAAAATCGAACAACAAATTAATTGCCCCTATTCCGACTGGCGCCATACCAACAAGTCGGCGCCGTCAATACTACACATAAATCTGCAAATATAACAAATTGTCTTTTAAAATAGCATTCTAATAATCAAAAAGAAAAACGCGATTTCTGTTTACCCGTATTTCTGATGAAAATAACGTTTAAATGATTTGAAGTAGAATAAGTAATTTTTAAGGGTAAAAAAATTATATATTTTTTTTATATGAGAATAAATAAATGAGTCATTTTCACAAAGAATGAGCCCGAGCCCGAAAACTGATATAAGAATGAAGGCCCGGGCTTGGGATGCCCGTCTCATCTCATGCATCTGTCTGTCTGTACTGAGTTTTTGAAACGACTGCTGCACACATAGTTGAGCGATTTGCTAGTAAGATACCTACATATATGAATGCTCTTGATATATATATGCATATATGTGACATATATATGCTCTTGAATCAAGATTTTGGAATATTTATTACTTTTTTTTTGGGGGGGGGGCGGTGGTTATGGGCTTTTATGAATTTTCTTTCTTTCCACACTTCCCTTTTTTTTTTAGTATTTCGCATTATGCGGCGATTTTTCCACGTTAATAAAAGGAATCTGGTTTCAATCTTTCATCCCAAAATAATAAATTTTGTCTTAATTTATTCGGAATTCGAACAGCGAATTGCAAATTTTTGCAAATTTTTATACAATTTTTAAAGTTTTATGCAGGTTTAGCGGCATTTTTTTCACATTCGTAAAAATAATCTGGTTTCAATTTTTCTGTCCAGAAAAATAAAGTTTATCCTCGGCGATTTTTGATTTTTTCTCGAATTTCCCCCCCCCCCCTCTCTCTCCCCCTTTTTTTTTTTTTTTTTTTTTTCGTTTACCGCGATTTCTTTAGTAAAAGGAATCAGGTTTCGATATTTTAGCCCAATAAAGTAAATTTTGTCCTATTTTTACTAAGGTTCATTGGGAGTTCGTACGGCAATATTTCAAATTTTGACGAATTTTCGTTTCACGGCGATCTTTTCACATTGGTCAAAGAATTCCCATTTATTTATTTTGCCCAATATAGGAAAATTTACCATCGGTGATTTTTGAATTTTTCGCGATTTTTTGTGCGATTTTTACATTTTTCATGTTTGGAGGCGAATTCTGACATTAGTAAAAGGAATCCTGTTTAAACCTTTTGACTCACTATAGAAAATTTTGTCTTTTGCGATTTTTACCTCATTTTGCGTTTTGCTGCGATTTTTTACCATGCATAAAAGGAATCCTGTTTCAATCTTTTACCTCAATATAGGGATTTTTGTTCTCGGCAATTTTTGTATTTTTCATGAAATTTTTATACGGTTTTCAGAGTTATTCCGCGTTTTGCGGTAATTTTTCAAAGATAATAAAATCAATTTGGTTTCAATCGTTTTGCCTAATATAGTAAATTTTGTCCCCTTAGCTTATTCGGAATTCAGACAGCGATGTTTGAATTTTGGCAATTTTTATAAGCGATTTTTAACGAACTTTTGCATTTGAAGATGATTTTTTTCTTACATTTTGACCTAATAAAGTAAATTTTGACATACCGATTTTTCATATTTTTTCCTAATTTTTTATGTGATTGTTAACGTTTTTACGCGTTTCGCGGTGAAATTTTTACATTCGTAAAAGGAATCCAGTTTCAGCCTTATAGCCCCAAAAAATTAATTTTGTCCTCAGCGATTTTTTAATTTTTCGCGTATTTTCATTTTCTGCATTTCCCCCCTTTAGTAAAAGAATCAGGTTTCGATATTTTAGCCCAAAATAGTAAATTTTGTTTTCTGAGACTTTTTAATTTTTTTTTTTCGAGATTTTTTATGCGTGTTCTAGTATTTATCGCGTTTTGTAGGAATTTATGATTTTTTTGCCAGAAACAAAAGAATTTTTCTGTAAATTTTGCGCCGATAATCCACCCAAACCAGTGTCCCCCCCCCCCCCCTCCCCCTTTTTCTCCTCACTCCACACGCAACCACAGATTCGTTTAAATTGCGGTTCATCTATCGTCATTCGCAGAACAGTTAATTTTTAACATTCATTTTTTTTCAATAAATAAATAAATAAAAATAATATACATATATATATATATATATTTGTTTGATTAAGAAAAGACTAATGGGGCATTTTCTACTTTTTTTTTTTTTTCAGTTATAAAACATGATTCTAATATAAAGCGTAATCAATATCACGACAGAGAAAAGACATGGATGTTACGGACTTACTGCATGATAGTCAAATTAGGAAGTAAATAAGGTGATAAATTAAAAGTTATCTAAATTAATATTCTCTAAAATATAACTTTGTATAATATAATTTTTGTCCTAGCTACCTAGATTATACTTGGGAGCTTCGCACTTTTAAGTTTTCTTTTCGTACACAGATGACGCCACTATCGGAAATCACTGGCAGATCAGACTCCTTATGTGAAATGGGATATCAGAATCTTATTTTTTGATATAAAGAGCATTTTCTTAATACTTTGGCAACATAAAAACATTCGTTAATAAAGAATATCAATATAATGTTACGCTTCCGATTTATCAATGCAATGATTTTGCTGGAAAAAAAAAAAAATCCTTGATATTTGATATCCAGTGATGATAAGTTCAGCACATGTCTTGAAATGTAAATAAAAAAAAAAAAAAAAAAAAAAAAAAAAACAAGATTTTTTCTTTTATAAACTTGTAATACATTATTACATTATTAAATATTTTTTTATGTACTGGAAAGAATAAAATAATAACTTGTTAGTTTACATTTATTTGAAAATAGTAAGTAGTATTTTTGAAAGTAGACTTATTTTTCATACATTTCAGATTTAATTCTTGGTACATTTAAATGATTTTAAATACCTGAATTTAAAATTATATCAAATTTATATGTATTGAAATCACACAACTTCTTTCTAAGTGAATCAATAACGAATTAAAAATGAAAATATGAAGAAATCATTAATATTTTCGAGACGACATTTTTTTTTCTCATTAGCTAAAAACACTGCCTTAATTTTCATTAACTGTTCTTCTCTAAAATATGACAAAAATATATTACAATTAAATCTTTTTCATGAGCACTATTGTTATTTATTTTGCGGTTTAATAAAAAATGTAGGAATCGCCGGAAGAACATGTGGAAATTTAAAACTCAGTGTCAGTTGTATACAAGATTAGGCAATAGATGGCACCACCAAACAAAATTATAAACTTTCAACCAAAATTCTTCTTTCTATTGAAATATTTCAGTTATTCCATGAAATAACTTGAATTAAACAGAAACTATCTTTGAGAACATTTACACTGAATTGAAACTTAGTCCAATACTACTTAATAAATTTTCACCAACGTGCGGTGCTTGAATATTCCATTTTTATTCATTGAATATTTTTTCAGAAATAACACTTTGAAATTTCTTATATAGTGTATATTAAGAAAAATAAATAAATAAATAAATAAAAAGACAAAATACATAAATAAATAAAATAAAATAAATATTTAACGGATTCCACTAGAAAGGTGGTTTTATGCAGATTGATTTATAAATATATTTTATATTAAATATTTTGTATTTTATATTAAATACAATTTTTAAAGAAATTATTGTACAGTAAAGGCACCTTTTTACTGGAAATGTTGAATTTATATATATTTTTTATTTTTATTTTATTTTTTTTTTTTTTCCCCGGGAGTGATTTCTTTAACTCCGAAGGCGAGTAGGTTGGGGAAGGGTGGGGGGAGGCGGACGCAATTATAGGAATTTGCACTTATGCACAGTTAAGGCTGTTCTCAAATCCAAAGGGGCTACTTTCAGAAGGATTTTTTAATTCATTTTTCTTCGTAAATGCATGAAGTGAGAAGGTGTTGTTATTCAGAAGCTGTTTAATCAAAAGATGTTTTCCATTTTTTAGTAAACGCGAAAGAAATTTCAGAAAATGCTGTCAAAGTGGGCGTCTGGAATCGATTTCCCGACGGAGCAGAGCTAGAAAAGGGAAAAACTTGTCGTCACGTGACACGAATCTCTTATAAGTAGAAAAGTAATTTATTTATTTTAAAAAATGGAAAACTCATTTCGATTCCAAATCGCTTTAATACTCAGGCCTGCCAATTTTATGTCTTTACGTTTAAAAATGAGTCGGAAAATGTGTCAGTAAGTTTCGAGTTGTTGAGCAGGTTATTTGAGAACCACCTTAAGAAAATGTGTATAGACCATGTACTGCGAAATAAGTCATACATTATTTCTCTGTATTTATCTTTATCTAAGACTCTGATGTCAGTTGTGATACTTTTTATTGCTCTTTACAGGTTTCGAAGCAAAGCGCACAGATTAACATGAGGAATTCTCCTCAGGGAAGGCAATAAACATGTGAGGGACCCTCCTCCACTACTGTCGCGTAACAAAAGAAGGAGAACATCAAACAAGCAGAAAAAAGGTTTTGCACCCCCTCTCGTTCGCGTATTTCAACCTTTATACGCATAAATCCCTAAATATTGTAGGTGACGACATTTTGAGGTTTTTGGCTGATCGATTTCACTTTAGGACCCTTCATTCAATTCATTTGTTTAATACCTCAACAAAAAAAAAAAAAAAAAAAAAAAACTCTAAGTTTTTAACTTTTTTTGTAAATTTGAATTTCGACCGCATGAATCATCATATTGATAAATTAGGTGATATATAGTGTTCGTATAATAAACAAAGTGTTTATAAAATACAAAAGAATGAGAATTATCGCTTTACTAAACAGCGTACAACCAATAGAGTGAAAAGATGTCCAGACCGGGGATCGATCCCGGATCCCTTGGTATAGCGCACCAAGTGCTTTACCATTTAAGCAATCCGGACGTCACTCGGTTTAGCATTCTCTCACTCTAATATGGCTAGACTACAGCCTTGTAGCACAAGATGGAACGTCAATCCTGAGCACAACTTCCAGTGACATACATGAGACAAATGAGACCCAGTATCGGTGAATATTTATATACTAATTAATTTTCCAGCAGAGCTGAATCTAATGCTAATTGTATAGCTAATTGTATATTTATAAAATTAAAAACATTTTAAAATGTTATCGTGCACGGCTGAAAAATTGTTTAAAACATGTAATGATCTCAAATAGAAAAAAAAAAAAAAAACGCAGTGGGTAAATGATGCGATGCTTTAAAATAAATAAATAAATAAATAGACCATATGATCGAACTCAATTTTCAGAATACATTGCCAGGTATACAAAATATAGATACAAAACTTTTTCTTTTTTTCCCCTCTTTCCTTCAAATAATTAATAGTTTTAAATCAAATGTATATTATTTCCATTTAATATAGATTTTAGATTTCCCAACAACTACGCGAAAAATAATTATTTATGTGGAAGTTATCAATTATGTATTATCATTCAAGCTCAACTTCAATTCAATTTCTAGCTTTGAAATGTAATAAAAACTACGAGATAAAATTAAATAAGCTATCAGTCTCGTAATCTGTGTATATATAATGTTTCAAAAAAATTAGTTAAAATTTTTTTTTTCCACCTTCAGAATATAATATTTTTTTTTGTTTTGTTTTGTTATGTTAGAGAAGTGTAGAAACTTTCGCGAAGTTTGAAAAATCAATTATCAACTGTTATAATTCCGCCTTTTTCTGCCGAGATTTACATGTTCATTTTTTTTTTCCTTTTGCTTAAAATGTTAATTTACATTATTATAGGAAATCCTTATTGTTGAACCACGTGGTAAAATATTTTAAAACGCCCAAACTTTTATTTTACTTTTTTTTAAGCTATTTTTTTTTAAACTTTTATTTCAATTATTTGAAAATTCATTAAAAAAAAATAATAATAAATTTAAAAAAACTTAGTATACTTAGTTACAATTTACAAATACATGTTATTTGATAGTACATTTGTTTTATATTCGATAATGTAAAAATTTTAATTATGCTATAGTTATAAGTAAATATATGTGCAGCATAATTAACTCCATTGTTATAACTCTCATACATATTTAATCACATTGTTGCCACCAACGTTAAATTTTCAGCATTACTGGCATTTTATATTTCTTAAAGTATCCGCACTCCGCACACCTTCGGGGGTGATTTTTTGAAATTTTTGAAATTTTCTCTTTATACCAATTTTGTCTAATGGCAATTAAGTTAAAACTTTTAAAAATATATAAATGTTTTAGAAATTACACAGAAATATTTTTTTTTTTTTAAATTGGAAAATAGTCAAAATTTGACATTTGTGCAAAACGTGATAACTCAAAATCAAATCAATGCATTCCCATTTTGTAAATTGCGTAGCAAAGAGAATAACTTTTTCTAGGACATAGACTAGCCGCATTATAATAGCATCTCTATCGCGGACGGTATGGCACTTGAAGTACTAATGTAATGAAAAATTCATAAAATTTCTTGCAACTTTTCTACTTATACCTGTGTAAATATAAAACTAATTAATATATCATCATAATTGTAGTTTAATCCGTCAATAAACATTTGTAAAAAAAACTAAAAAAAATCAATCATCATTCATAATTTTTTGCTATATGCTGTTTTGTTTACAGTGGGAATCTGAAAAACTTCATTTTGAGAAAAAGCTAAAATTAACTTTTAAAGGCAGTTCTTGCTATAAAAATAATAATTATTATTTAAAGGTTTAATTATATAGTCCATGTAGTTTCTTGAACATGTAATTCAATTTAAATACTAAATCTCGAAAAAAAAGAATGCTAACACAGATTTCAGCTTACAGCCGCTTTGCAGAACACTATATTTCCGGTTTAAAATTCTTCGGCAAGCTGTAATAGATGTAACTTTAAACGGCTCTAACTCAGATACATACGCAATTAAAAAAGAATTCGATAGATAAAAGATCGGATTTCAATATTACTGCAAAAATGAAAAATCGATATTTTCATCGAAAATGATATTTCAAAGGTGTGAGGATACCTTAAATGATTTTGAATGCTGGGAGAGTTTTTTTTAGTAAGCTTATAGATAGTCATTTTCACTTTTAAACACAAAGACATTTTAATAGGCAACCACATGATATTTGTTTTTCGTGAATAAATTTCAATGATCTTAATCTTCTCTGTCAAAGCTATAATCTTCCCAATTCGGGAAGGTTTTATAGACAGCTATATGACATTTGCTTTTCGTGAATAAATTTCAATGATCTTAATCTTCGCTGTCAAAAATATAATCTTCCCAATGCGGGAAGGTTTCATAGACAGCCACATGACATTTGTTTTTCGTAAATAAATTTTATCATCTAAATTATATGATCGTAAAGAAATATAATCTTGCCACAATGCGAGAAACCGCATTTTCTAGATAAATCCCCTGTCGTACTTTTCCAGTGCATTATATTACGAATGTAGAATATTTATTTTAGTTAAATTTATACTTTTTTTTTATTTCATTGTAAATCGCAGAAAAGTTATTACCCAAAATGTAATTTGTACACAATTAGATATTATCGAAATTCCTTTTCGTGATCAAATGATTTATATTTAAATTCATTAAAATTGAACATATTGTCTTTGATGAATTTCATTAGAAATGTTTTTTAGGCAATTTATTATTAAAGCAAATAAATAAATATTTATATTCAAACGCATTGTATAGAAACCACGTTTCACATTTCACCAACGTAACCACATTCACCAACGTAATTTCAATTTAAAGAAAGTGTTGAAAAAAGTCAGGTTTAAAAATTTCAATTTGAAAATAAAGTAAATGTTATAACATTTACTTTATTTTCAAATTGAAATTTTTAAAAAATGATCGTTGTTAATTATTTATTTGAATGTAATAACTTTAATAACTTTAAGAACTTTAGACATATTTATTAGACACACGACGCACAGTGGAGTATTTGACCCGAAATCCTGGACAAAAATATTTTTCTATGTAAATACAGTCTGATTGCCTTGAAATTGTTAGATGTTATTGGGTATCAATATGGCATGTTTGGTATTGTAAATGAAGTCTATAGCATTTACGGTTCATTTACAGAGACACCCGAAAGAATTCCTTTACATTATGTCTATGGGAAAAAATCGTTTGCTCTGTATTTTAATGATATCACACTATTTTAAACGTACTGAAATTTATATACATCACTGAGGTGTATTAAGGCACTTATTGTAGAAATATGGTGTGCATAGAATATATCGTTCATCTACAGGGACACACAAAAGAATTTGGCTGAAGAATAAATTTAACTATTGAAGTTTATGACAATAATTGTTGGAAATGCGCTTGTAGTTGTGATATGCATTTTTAAATTGATTTTTTTTAAATATTACTTGGTGTGGATACATTCTAGAGATCATATACAGGGTTGCACAAAAGTTCTCAAGCACATTTTCGATTATTCCCTGAAATGGCTGAATGGAAATGTTTAACTTTGTTATGCGTTTCACTGAACTAACTTTTAGCATACTATGTAGTATACATACAAATCCATAGCTTAGTTTAATATTTTATATCTTAAAGGCTGACGAAGTGTAAGTAAAATTTTAACACTTCACATAATAATAAGTATACATTTTATAAATATTTTGACAACTAAGAAAAAAAGAGACATCATTTAAGAAGAACACAAAGAAAAAAGAAGTTAAAATATTAATTTACTAAGTAGATATTTTAAATAGACTTAACATTACCGAAGGGAGTTTGGTAGTCGAGTGACTAGCAGCCTTAAATGTTTACTGCTTGTAAGAGAAAATTAATTGTTGATAGATTTTTTATTTACTAGTAATGTTTAATTAAATGTATTTAATTGTACTATCTATACAATTTATTATTTACATTTAATTTACTTTAATAATAATTACTACATTTAATTTACATTTAATAAAGATTATTTACATTTGATAATACATTTAATACAGTGGAGTCTCTACAGTATAGAGATGCTGATTTTTCAGTGTATTTAATAGATTACCAGTTTCAATCTAATTCTTCAGAACTCTGTTTTTCATCTTCTTCATCACACTCTTCTTGGCTTTTATCAGGACTACCATCAGACCTAGCTGGAAGAAGAAGTTGTAGGGTCTCGCTACTGTATGGCTTGTTCTTTTCCCTTGGTCTTTGTCTAGAGCAGTTTACAAAAGGATCACTGCTTAAAAGAAGCCAATTTGGAACATCTCTATAGCAAACGTCTCTATTGCGAAATTTTTTATTGCACTTTCTTAAGTACTTTGTACGGTACTGCCTAAAGTGTTTGTTTCTGGACTCGGCAGCTTTTCCAGACCGTTGGCCAATGGGTACGACTGCTTTCTTAATTACAGTACCACCAGGAATCAAAACCTTGTGCATTGTTGGAATCATAGTGTACCAATTGTAAAGATTCACATACAATCTTGCTGTTTCATCAGCAGATGTTTGGAACTTTTTTTCGTCAATGCGATGCCCACTTTTTATGACTCACAATGTTACTTACAACCTTTTAATCATTTCTGCGTCTTCTCCAGACTTCTTTAATTCCCTCCTTTCTCCCCTTATTTTCTACCTATGAGCCTCCAAAACTAATTGGAGGCACTTTTTTCAGTAAATAAGTATTTACTATTTGAAGCCGATCTGATATTTCTATCAAGAGGTGTCGAGTTCCGTAGGTATGTACGTACTTACATAGGTACGTACATGCATACATACAGGATATGTAGGGGCAAAAGATCTCAGGCAATATCCTGTAAGCTAAAAACCTGGAATACTAGAGTAAAAATAAAGTTTTTATCCTTTCAATTCGGTTGCCGCAAAAAATGGGATTTAAGTAGTCCACCCGAAAAAAAATTATATAAAAAAATGGCAACAGTATGCGGAAGATTATTTTGCAGAAATTGACACTCAAGACTATAACTAATACAATTATAATTCAAACGTGGTCCGGCAAAGCCCGGCACATATTTAAAAAGCTTTCGATATGTTTAAAATAGAGCGAAAAACGCTTTAAAAATGACCCTTTTACACATTTAATATTTTTTTATTACATTAAAAACTAAACTATTTAAATTTACACATAGTTTAACACTAAGCTCTGACTTTTTTTAAACACGCAAGCCCTGTTTAGTTTCCATTCAGCAATTCATTGAGACACAAAAAAATTATATTTAAACATAACAAAAATGCCTAAAATCAACAAAAAACACGTCTTCTCACAAAAAAACTTCCTCTTCAACTGCGGCCAGGAGCCACTATATATAACTCAGGTTCCAAAAATAGACATAGATCGACGCATCAATTAGTTAGCTATTAAGAAATATGCTTTTTACCATTGTTGGCGAAATTTTAATTTTTGCATTTTTGTCCAGGTTTTTGGATCAAATACTCCACTGTGCGACGTTTGGTTATTGCATAAATTGAGATTAATTTATATTGTAATTTTTTAAAATAAAAATTTCATTGTAAGTGACACAAGAAACCACCTGAGTAGTTGATCAATAATTATTTTATCCTGTTCTAGATTGTTTTTTTTTAAATATATTTTTTAAATTGTTTGAAAATTTGAATCTGTGTTTATTATTATTTATGCATGGTTTTTGTTTGAATATTATTTAAATAAATTTACATTTTTAACTGAAATAAATATACGTGTACAGGAAATTGCACTATCGATAAAACAATTTCAATATAGTTTGAATTGGATTTTTCATTTGAAAAAGTTTCAAAAAAGAAAAAAATCAAATCTGTTTCGTTTAATAATTAAAGGTAAACGAAGTATATACCATAAAATGTATTTTCCAATTTGTTCCCCTTATATTTTTAAAATAATATATACATGATTTCACTTTCCATATAATGTATTGGTTCAAATTTTTAATACGAAAAATACAGTATTTTTCAATTTCGTTTTATTGTAAAAACCAGATTTCTCTCTCACGACATTTACCAAATAATTTAAGATATTTTATCTTATTTATCGTCTTATCAATAACTTAGACAGGTTTGAAATGTTTCCAGTTTCGTATCAGTTCATATTTTGCTGAAAGCGTAGAATTGTATAGGTAAAAATTGTTTTGGGGAATAATGTGAATACCAGTGAATACGACAATTTTCTTTTACTTAAATATTTACGCAAGAATCGTATATAAATGCTATATAATAGAACATCCGAACTTCAGGAACAAAACGCAAAACATTTCACTCCATTAAAAATGTTTTTTTGTTTTTTAATTCCCATTACATTATACGTAGTTCATTACTCACCGCCTCCATAACTCCCTAAATGCGATGAATAATTCTGAAAATGGTTCACAATTGTGCTTTTTACACTTTTAAGAGCAAATAACTGTATCAACGTCAAGGCTTTGAACGTATGTTTCATTTACCCGAAGTGGAAGCTCGTTACAAGGCGACACGTTTTCAAATTAGAGTTCTAAAATATTTTACGCATTTTGGTTACGAATTTTTTCAGGGATCAATTAGCCCCGTACTGAATCACTCAAATGCGCAGAGACTTTTACGAGATTTACTAATGTATGTTTATGTGGTATTTTCATATATTATATTAAAATTGTGTTTAATTAAGATTTGTTGAGTTAATAAATTAGGAACAGCTGAAACCTTTAAGAGGGCATTTTAATCTTATCACCGCTCTAATCGGACGTCCAAAAAATGTATTGACTGAAGTCAGAAGCATGCACAAGTTCTGTAGTAACATACTGAATGCAGACGTTCTACAAAATTAGTTAGAGACGTTCGAAATTAATTGAGCACAAATAAAGATGTTTGCATGAAGGGCAAAAATCCCCTGTGTTCCCATATATATATATATATATATATATATATATATATACAGGGTGATTATAATTAAAGTTTAAGTTTCAAAACGCTCTTAACCCTCTGAGCGTTTTGAAAAAGGGTAAACTTGTAATGTTGTTTTCTCTGCATTTCGTTTTAAATGCTAAAAAAATATGATTCTTTCAGCATTATAAATAAAACTTAATTACAAATATGAATGTAACCCTTGAGAGTATTAATCATTCTCCAATGTTTTGAAAATTCATTAAATCAATAGAATTATATTATCTTAAACATTGCATATCTTGCAGTGAAACCTGGAGCTAAGTGAACGGAATATTACTTTCCACACGCTTAGAGGGTTAAAAACGAACCACTGATTAGAATGACGTCAAAATTGAACGGCGTATTATTGACGAAGGGGGAAAGGACACGAATAAAAAAAATAGTTCAAAATTTTAGAGACCGATGGCGTTGTAAGCGTCAGAATTTCGACTACAAATGACAAATCGTAAAACAACGGCTAAGGCGTAAGTTACACGATAAATCAACTGTACTGTTCAGTGTGCATGACTCTACAGGTGTGATACTGCTAGTTACGTAAGCCCATCCACTACGGCAAGGTCGCATCACATCAGATGGGAAAAATCGGTTATTAATTGTCCTGAGACAAAAAAACGCATAAAAAGCATCCATCCAATCAGTTTTTAATTGTCCTGAGGCCAAAAACCGCATTAAAAACATCCATCCAATCGGTTTTTAATTGTCCTGAGACCAAAAACCGCATAAAAAACATCCATCCAATCGGTTTTTAATTGTCCTGAGGTCAAAAACCGCATAAAAATCATCCATCCAATCGGTTTTTAAGTTTCGAGAGACTGGCGCAAAACATGTTCAATATGCTGTCCACCGTTATGTGCAACAAGATTAAATCGGAAAACAGCATGTTCCACAACCGATCGAAGTGTCACTGGGATCAAGTTCAGAATGTGTTGCGCAACTGATAATTCTAGCATTTACAAAATGTCGCCTCAACAACTGCTTCACTCGATTTGCAATGTGCGGAGGAGCCCCATCTTGCATAAAAATAAGACTACTCAGACATCCACGCAGTTGCAGAGCTGGAATGACGTCATTACGCAAAAGAGACTCATAGCGCTGACCATTGACGGTAACGGTAACAGGACCGAAAGCACCTGTCTCTTCGAAAAAATATGGCACTATGATAAATGATGCCGTAAATCCGCACCACACAGTGACCTTTGCTGGATGAAGTGGTACTGAGTTCGTTGCGAGTAGATTTTCTGCTGCCCATATTCGGCAATTCTGTGTATTGACATATCCTGTCCGATGGAAACGGGCTTCGTCTGTCCACAGAATTTTCCACTGTCAATCATTGTCCACTTCCATGCGAGCAAGAAATTCCAAAGCAAAACCCTCTCTTGCTGGCAGGCCAGAAGGAAACAACTCCTGCACATGGCAAATTTTGTACGGATAGCATTGCAGGATGTTTCGTAGAATATTATGCACCGTGCTCAGAGGATTGCCCAATGTTCGGGCAATTCTCCGTGCACTGCATGGTTGCTCACCACCGCTCTTCTCCTCCTGAACTGCTGTGGCCACTTCTTCAACTACCACCGAATCACATATTTTCCTTCCTCTACCAGACTGCACATCAAACAAACCTGTATTTTTGATTTTTTTCATCATTTTCTCCAGACCCATGTCAGTCATCTGTCCAACGCCTTTTTTCATACCCTTGAGGGTCCTGAACTTCTGCAGAGCTTCTGGCGCAGAATCACCGTTCTTGTAATAAAGCTTTACAAGCAAAGCGTGGTCCTTCATGGAGACACTCATGGATGAACGTCTGAGACGCGAAATGAGGCAGCGCCGTTTACCCAACTCTTTTATAACACCTGAAATGACCGTGCGCATGCCAGGTATTTTAATTTACATCTTCTGACGCTTACAGCGCCATCTGCCACTACAATTTGGAACTATTTTTTCTGTTCATGTTCTTTCCCCCTTCTTCAATAATACGCCGTTCAATGTTGACGTCATTCTAATCAGTGGTTTGTTTTTTAGAGCGTTTTGAATCTTAAACTTTAATTATAATCACCCTGTATATATATATATATATATATATATGTAAAAATTTTGCTTTAACATCATGTCTAGAACATAATCATCTGCAGCATGTTGTTTTAGAACAAAAATTTGTCCAACTTATAATTTCATTAATTGGTCATATGAGCCAAATTTCATCAAAAAATACCATGTGGATAGTGTAAAATTTACAATGATTTCAAATTATTAATTTAAGCTTAATTAAGCTACATTATAATTTTTTAAATGATTTATATTTGCAAACAAGAGTTTGGTTGTTATATTTAATTACTGATGGTTGATTTAAATGCACAATCAAATATGTTCTATGATTTTTGTTTTATTCTTATTTTTTTTTAATTTAAAAGAGGATTAATATATGTACAAAAAACAGTGGCTTTTCCTCTTTCTGTCTTTGTTTTTTTTTTCAGGCAAAATCTTTTGTTCTGTCAAGGGTCCATACATCATGTTACCTACACACACACACATAAAATTAATTTAATTATATAAAGGATAAGTAATATGTTCATATAAAACAAGGTTATTCACAGTAGCAAAAAGTCACCTGCGTATTCACAATTTGAGGAAGCAATCAAAGACATGTTTTAAGATTACAAATACAACAGAGACAATTGCGTATTAAATTTGTTTTCAAAAATATTTATGAAATTCCAACAATTATATTTGTGTTTTGGACTTTGGAATGAGAACTTTTTGAAAATTTATCATTTTTTCTCCATAATGATAATTTTCCCATTATTCTGAAATTGCCCAGTTAAAAATTAAATTGCCTCCTTGTGGACGTACGACCCACGTTGTTAAACACTGATTTATTTTTTTTATGGAATAAAAAAGACGTCAAGTGCTGTTGGTAAGAAATTTCAAGGGTAATCGTATACTAAAAAGAAAAAGTTGTTTGTGTGTGCGTCTGTGTGTTTGTTGGCGATGGGTAGCAAAATCTACAGCTCGAACAGATGTGAAAAGTTGGATATAGGTAGTCCAAGGCATGACCTGATGCACCTGAGGTTCAGATTTTTAATATTTTGATAATTAACCGCGATATTAATTAAAAACTCATTGGACATCGCTTCCAAAATGCCACCTTTTTTTAAAAAGGTGCTAAAAGAATATCAAAACCACAAAATGTCTACATGGGGCTTCTATGCGAGGGTAGCATCACGAAATATTGGGTTTAGAAGAAAAATAACCGGGTTACCAGACTGAAAAAATGCGTCGAAATAACGGAACCCATTATATCTATCGACATGAACATTTTCAGATCTACATTTAAAAAAAGTTCCGATTTCGAAAATCTAAAATTAAAAAAAAAAAAACATCGGTAACTTCTCCAGATATTAATTAATAGATAATTAACTTTCCTTTGAAAATTAAAATGATTTTATCTTGCAAATACACCTGCTTTTATTTCAATGAAAGTTTGGAGTTGCTGGTGATATACGGGTTCCCAGATTCACATTTACCACGCTTTTCGAAACACGCCGAAATAACGAAATCTATTCGGTGTATCAACACGAAAATTTGCAGTTATAGGTAAAAAAAATTATGACTCCAAAAAAAAAAAAATAATCCATCCTTATTTTTTCCAAATATTAATTAACAAATAATTAAATTTGCTTTGAAAAATAAAATGTTTTTATCTTCCAAAGTGCACCTGTTTCGATAACAAATATTTCAAAGTGATGGCCAGAGAGTTTTCTGAAAAAAAAAAAAAAAGTTGGAAGTAGGGTTTTATACGGACATGCAAATTATAAAATATTATTTACCTGCGTTTTTGAAAATAACACAGCGTAACTCATTTTTTCTTTATTAAAATATCATAAAAATTGTGAAAATTGGATAGTTAAAACCGAAGATATTAATTAATATGTCTTTAAATTGATTGCAGAAAAATAATTCATTTTAACGAGTAGTTTCACGACACCGACATTGTGTCTCTCATCTGTTGAAGGGAGAAATATATAAAACAATGAATTATAAAAGTTTAAGTAGGATTATTCTAGATTCTATAAAATTATGCAAAGTACATAACTTATTGATTTGAAAGGGCGGCTTTTTCCTTAATTGACCCCCATTATTAATAAATCAAAATCTACTGCACTGATTTCAACAGAACGAATTTCATTTAACAAATTTAACATTTTTAGCTTCACCCGTAGCGTTTAATTACTGTTATATATAGAGAATATCACTTTTTTGAATAACAGTTTCATAAAAATTATTTCTTAATAATAGTACACATTAGAAATCTGGTTATCCGAAGAAGCAAGATCGAAGCCTGATCAAGATCGAAGCGTATTCGGTTAAACGAGGTTGAGCAAAATTTTTGGATAACCACAAAATTCAGTTACTTTTATTTGTCAACAGATGTCACTATTCAGAATCAAACATTAGATAAATTTTGTCGTAAATTCTAGCTTCATGTTTAGTCGATACTTTTTGAGAACAATATTGACTCGTCAAATGATAGAAATTCTGGATAAAGAGCACTTCTTGTACATGTTCGAGAAACTTCCTAGAAAAATAACAGACGACAACATTAAACCCTGCTCTGACACAATCCATGCCCAACACCTAACTTACAACAATGCCTTACAGATGAAAACATTGTTTAAGCATTAAAAATGGTTGTTTTTCTATCTTTTCTAGTTGAAACTGAATCTATTGAAATAAAAAAAGTCCTTCCGGCCTGTACCGGGAGGAAAAGGTAGATTTCCTATATCTTCGTTTTAAAATTTTAGCTAATGTTACACGAAAACTGCAACTTAAAATGCAAATAAAACGTTTACAAAAGATTCGTTAATACTGTTTTTGAATAAGAAATTCGCCAAATTATTGAGCAATAGCCAAATTGGCTTCATTTATGAAAACTTATTTTGGTCGCCAAATTTGGCGATATTTCGCCAAATGTCGCCAAGTTTGGCGAGAATTTGGCGCTAACGGATATGAATATATAGTTTTATGCGTTTGATTGGGAAAATTATTACAACAATGAAAATTTTTGTAATGTGCTGTCTTGTTTCAAAATGTCAGCCACCCTAGAATTTCAAACTGCTCTGTCTCAGCCGTTTTTTAAGATAGAGGTAAAACAAAAAATGCTCTGGAATCCTCGTTTCAATGCCTAACACTGAATTAAAAAATAAATTTGAATTTTTAACTTTTTTGTATATTTATTTTAGTTTTAAATTTTTAATTGGCCGCCATCTTGAAACAAAATGGCGGACCAAGCTGTCCAACGAACTCGGTCGAGACATTGGTGAGCTTAATACACACAATTAGTTTCATCAAAATTGATTCATAAATACGAGCGTTATCGTATGACATAAGTCAGATATATATATATATATATATATATATATATAAATCAACATTTGAACGGAGGGTGGTTTTGGGGTCTGGGGGTCATGATCGGTGAAAATATATCGAAATTTTCCGGAACTGCTTTCCTCCGAACGGCTGCAATAGGTAGCTTTATACTTTTTTGTATTGAAAGCTACCTAATAACTATTACTCATTGTGAAGCTACAAAAATTCTAGATGCAGAACTTCGGTACATTGAACAACAAAAGGATGCCAGTATTTTTGAAAATGATTAGAAAAAGAAAATAACTGTATATTTTAGAGAGAAATAAAAATCAATGGTCAAAGTCATTAGTTTCTACTATTAGGTAGCTTTCAATACAAAAAAGTATAAAGCTACCTATTGCAGCCGTTCGGAGGAAAGCAATTCCGGAAAATTTCGATGTATTTTCACCGATCATGACCCCCAGACCCTAAAACCACCCTCCGTTCAAATGTTGATATATATATATATGACCTATGTCATACGATAACACTCGTATTTATAAATCAATTTGGATTAAACTAAATGTGTGTATTAAGCTCACCAATGTCTCGACCGGGTTCGTTGGCCAGCTTGGTCCGCCATTTTCTTTCAAGATGGCGGTCATTTAAAGATTTAAAACTAAAATAAATATACAAAAAAGTTAAAAAATCAAAATTATTTTTTCCTTAAGTGTTAGGCGTTGATACAAGGATTCCGGAACATTTTTTGTTTTACCTCTATCTTTAAAAACGGCTGAGATACAGCAGTTTGAAATTCTAGGGTGGCAGACATTTTGAGACAAGATAGCACATTACAAAAATCCAACGATTAATTTACGAGTTTTAGTGAACGCGACTTCTCGCAAATTATTATCTTTCATTGTTGTAATTATTTTCCCAGTCATACGCATAAAACTATATATTCATATACGTTACCGCCAAATTATCGCCAAACTTGGTGACACTTGGCGAAATACCGCCAAATTTGGCGACCGAAATAAGTCTTCATAAATGAAGCCAACTTGGCTATAGTTGACTAATTTGGCAAATTTCTTATTCAAATGCAGAATTAACGAATGTTCTGTAATTGGGTTCTTTGCATTTTAGCTGTTTCGAGTAATATTAGCTAAAATTTTAAAACGAAGATATGGGAAAGCTACCTTTTCCTCCCGGTACAGGCGGGAAGGACTTTTTATTTTTGCAAAAGTTTTGCAAATCTTTATTTATTGAAATATTTTACGCATAATACTTTATTTATGTACATAATATATTGTGCAATAAACATATTCTAGTTTGTTTAATAGGATTTTTAAAATAAAAGAAGTTTGTAAGTGTAGTATTTTAATATGTTTTGGAAATTAGAGATTAAATTTATTCCATTAAGCTGAATTTCTGATTACCAGGAACTACTGTATTTTTTAGGTAGATTTCGTAAGAAATACTACCTATTACATTCTCCCCTAAGTTAGAATTTCTGAAATATTTTTGCAGATGTATGCCGATCATGACTCCCAGAACCCAAAAACTTACCCCAGTTCAATGCTTTATCTATCTATCTATCTATCTATCTATCTATCTATCTATCTATCTATCTATCTACCAATCTATATCAGTTTTTTATGGACACGGTGACATCCATAATTCTGCACAAATCTCTTCCAAACTCATACATAAAATCAAGCGGCATAAAATCTCGGTCAAGTTTTTTAATGGGTAAAATCGAACCAAGGGGGGATGGGGGATCTCTTTGTGAAAACAGAAAAAAACCTCATAACTTCTTAATTATAATACATATAGAATCCGTTTAAAGTTATTATTACTTCTTGGAAAAGGGTCAAAATTTATGTATGATAGAATTTTGATATCATTAAAAATGGCCCCAAGCGGGGAAAAATACGGGTTAATGAAGAAAAAAATTCATAACTTTGTCAAATCACAGAATATCAAATCCGCTTTAATTTATTAAAAATATTCTTAATATTATCTACAACTTTTATATTGACAAGTTTTTTATAAGACCAACTCTTACAGCAATAAATAAATAAATAAAAATAAAATAAAATAAAAACAAAAAAATCTTTGCTGGCTCCGCCTACAGGTACTGGTATATTTCGAAGTTGGCGGTCCCAACTGTCGCATCATGGCAGATAGGTCTTTCTTCTGCAATTCCCAATAAACAGGGACCCACGGACTGCGTCTTTAAAATCTACCTGTGCCTGTAGGCCGAGTCGTCAGGGATTTTTTTATTCTTAAAAGTATTTTTATAACGCTCAATAGCATTCAGATCTTTGTAATAAGTAAAAATAATCAACATGTCTGTAATATTGCTGACACACATTTATCGGGTAATCTACACTATCTATTGACAGACATGTAGAATGTTAGTGTTAAGGAGAATTTGTTACAAGTGGCTAGTGATAATACTTAAGTAACTGATAAGAGGACTACGGCCTACGTCAAAGCTACTTGATTTGTCAGAAGATTCATTTATGCACATTTTATTTCTTAAAAAGCACTTTCGACTGCAATTTCATTGAAAGAAGAAAAGTATGCCTTTCATAAAGTTAGAATTATAAACAAGTTTCCGAAAGACGGTCTTGCTACATTGATACACAGAATCAAAAAAGAAAATAAAGAAGAAAGTGTATTCTTTGCAGTCACGTGTGAAAGGTTTTGAATGGGTGTGAACGTGATGTAATCAGAATCGTGCATATCACGAACATTGTAAGAATGCAATACGTTAAAATCTGAAAAGACTGTAAAAGGATCTCCCAATAAAAGGGATAAAATATATCAAAGCTACAGTCTCTTCTGTTCCTTCATGCTTAAAAATAAATCTTTGAAGTGCACGTTTAAAGTTTATAAATGAATTACTATTTCTCACAACGGCTTCATTGATATATTTTAGAAAATGAAAAGACAGTATCTTTAATATTTACAAATTAATGAACGACCATAGAAAAAAGCACATTAATCACAAATCTTTTATCACTTACTATGTTCGGTGCATTTCAATTGCTGTGATAATCTTTGAATATGACAAAACAAATTAAAAAGCAATATTAGAAGTATAGCATCTTAGATCAATATCAATCGTGATAAAAGTTATGTGTTTCGTGATATTTACGACTTTTGAAACAGCAAAATAAATAAAGAAATAAATAAAATGCATGCTATTCTGTATTTATTGTCTAATTACTTTCCCGAATGTTTAAATTTTTTGAAAGGTGTTGTTTTTATTTTATCTAGTTAAAATTTTTGATATCCTTCGGCACTTTTCACAAAAAATAATTAAAATTAAGCATAAATATCCATTATAAAGAAACTCAAAATAAAATAACAATAATAAAACTTATTTCGCTAATGTGTATTTTCATATATTACTGGACAGTCTTAGAAAACTTGCATTTTGGCTACGCATCACCTATCCAATCATAGTCAATGATCCTGACAATTCATATAATAATCTCAATACACAAGCATTTCATTATTTCGTTGATCTGTAAATCAGGTACAGTCAAAACATCTTGAATCGAAGTCGAAAGTACTCCTAAGATTTGCTCGATATACCGTGGTTTCGTTAATACGTTCTCTAACAGTAATCGGATTTTTCCTGAGCCGTTTCAGAGCCGTTCTCCCTTATACACATCCATAGTCGATTTGGTTGGTTCTGAATTTCTTTCTCGTTGTGAGTCAAGAACATTTCAGCTTTATTTCCATAATTTTTTATTTAGTTGGGTTGATATCCATTATTTCAATTGCGGTTTTGACTCTTGCAGAGTTTGGGGTTTACCCTATTTTTTTAAAGAAAGTTTATAATAGTTTTTCAGATTGCAAAATCTATATATTTGAATATTAATAAATGTACTATATATGTTCATTTGTCTAGATAAAAGACAAAATAGATATTACAGGTAAAATTATCGACTTCTTTTACATAATTCAATGAAATTATTTATTCATTTCATTTCATTTAGGCTTCGTATCAAGTTCGATTTTAAATATTTCGAGTTCATATTGGTTTCGAATTGAAGTGTTCCTGAGGGAGTCAGGGTTTCGGTTGACGAAAATTATTTTGTGGGTTTCGGGTCGAATTATGGGTTAACTTTAACCCTTCTTTGCATGAGTTTTTCTTTTACAATTGTTTTTTTATACATATGTTAAATATTAGACACCAGAAATTTTAAGATAGATTTTTAACTTTGTTCAGCAACATAGTTCACGGAAAATTTACTACATTAATATTTCTATATAAATATAGTGGTGGCGAAGAAGTTGATTTATTTATTAAAAGTTAAATAAACAGCGATGGAAATTTCCATCACAATGCAAAGAAGGGTTAAAGATAATTTCTAGGTTCATGTCGAGTATACTGTGACGCTTTCAGGACTATTGTTATGTTTTTCATGTAAATATTCTCTTTGTATTCAGGAATAGGCTATTTTCATGTTTAGCATGTTCACCAACAGCTCATGTGAATTTTAAGTTTTTCAGTTGAAACGGGGTAGGTACGAGCCCCATGCGCCTCGCCCTGTTTTATATGGCTGATGTTTTTCTTTTTAAATATGCTATATTTTTCCATAATTTTTTTTTATAATATACAAATATTATTATATCATTTTGAAAACAAAGTTCTTTTTTCTAACATTTTATCATTTTTATTAAATTGTTTGGGAGAAATGTTCAGTTCTACACTATATGCCCAATGATGACCGGTCACTTGCAATTTTAGACGTTTTGTAAAATATCTAGAAAAATACATAAGGAATTATCCTGAAACTTCAGGCGTGTAAACAACTTTGGCGACGTCATATATTTTGGCGAAGAATATTTCCCGAAACCACATAGGGGGCTGTCAATAAGTTGAAGAAAATCGAATATCTTTTGGATAACCCTGTAAAATCTAATATCGCAAAAGCGTTGGAACGGTAGCACATGCTTAGGAGGCTTTTTTTTAATAAACTATGTTCATTTTTATGATGATAGCACGTATACTCGTGGAGAAATTAAGGTTTTTATAAAAACAATCCCAAATTTCACCAAGTGTTCTGCTTATAATTTTCAGAGTTCTTAATATAGGAGAATGTTCTTTTCAGGAACGATGACAAACAACATTATATATAATATCATGCAATCATAATTAAAAAATAATAAATATTGGATGAAAAATGAGCAGGTTTACTAAATATTGTTTCACTGTGCATGCGCGACTCGAATCAAAATATACTGTGCATAATATACTAGCTAAATGTATAGATGAACTTTGGTGAAAGTCTCAAAAACATAGCTTAGAAAATTCTGATAGTAATCGTCGATAGAATAACCTCGAAATTCGCTGTTCCCAAAAGTAAGCAAAAAGATGAGGGGTTGTATCCAAATATACTAGCTTATGAATGTTGACATAATAAGAATGAAGTGTCTTTCGTTGTATATTTGGATACCACCCCTCATATTTTTTATTCCTTTTGGGAACAGCGAATTTTAAGCTTATTCTATCGACTATCACTGTCAGAATTTTTAAGCTATGGTTTTGAAACTTTCAAAAAAGTTGTTCTATACATTTAGCTAATATATTATGCACAGTATATTTTGATTGCATTCGCGCATGAAGATTTTTGCAACAAAAAATAATTAGTTCTAAAAGTCACCGCTAGGGGAATATGTGGCGCTGTGTATTTGAAAAAGAGAGTTTAAAAAAAGAAGAATCAATACAGAAATAAAATTACCGTTTATTTAGCACATCCAATTCAGGTTTGATGTGGCCGCCGTTTTTGTGGACCACATATTGCATTCTGTGCACAGCATTTAAACAGCAGAGAATAACATGTCTGCAGGAATCTCCCGTACAGTTCGCGATACGTTATCCTTCAACGTAGCCAGGTCCTGGACACCTCCGTGATAGACCTTGGACTTTAGGTAACCCCATAGCCAAAAGTTACAGGGTGTAAGATCAGGGGACCGAGGTGGCCATGCAGTTGGAAAACAGTGGTTAATGACTCTTTTTGTTGTGAATTTCTGTCGTAGCAGCTGCTGTACCCGCAAAGCAATATGTGGAGGGGCTCCATCTTTCATGAAAATGATTTTCTCCAGCCACTGCCTTTGCTGAAGTGCCGGAATAACAAAGTTGTTTAACATTTGGCGATATTTGTCTCCGGTAACAGAACAAATTACCGGTCCTGTCGGAGTAATGTTCTCATAGAAGAATGGACCTATTATCACATCTGCTGTGAAACCACACCAAACAGTTATCTTTGGTGAATGCAAAGGAATTTTCTTGAATGCTCTTGGTGACTTGTTATCCCAAATTCGGCAGTTCTGGGTATTTACAGTTCCATTCAGGTAAAAGTGGTCCTCGTCCCCCATAAGATTTTCCAGAGCCAAGCATCATCCAACTCCATTCTGGCAAGAAAAGTGAGAGCAAAAGTCACTCGCTTATCATGGCCAGTGTGACGTAACTCTTGTACACGGCTGATCTTGTACGGGTAGAAGTGAATAATCATTCGTAGGATTTTCCATACCGTACAATAAGGCATATCATGATTCCGAGCTATCCTACGAGCGCTGGAAGTGGTAGCAATATTCTCTGGTGCTCTGTCGACAATCGCCGTTGCCACTTCTTCGATTGTATCCTGTGATACGGGTTTTCGTCCTCTGCCTGACTGAATATTTAGAGAAACTGTTTTCTCAAACTTCTCAACTATTGCTTTTAAACCATCAACTGACAAAGGACCGTTACCGTCACGAATTTTTTTTGTGGTTTCTAAAAGCACGAAGAGCGGCTGGTGCATTACACTAGTTGAGGTAAAAGAATTTGACTAGTAGAGCTCGCTCGACTAAAGAAGGAGACATTATGAAAGATAACTTTCAATGAAGTTGCTTCTAACAGTAGCACATTATCTTTTAAAGCCGAACAATCTGGCACTGGGCCAAAAGATGTAACGTGAAATTTGAATAAAGAACTTCTTCTTCTGCTGTTGCTTTCTTTGGGGCTCTGTAAGTGAAATTGCTGATAAAGAAACTTTAGCAGTGTTTATGTAAATTTTTAGCTTTTTATAAACTGTTACCATTTTGATCTTGGATTATATTACTAAATTCGTTAAATAAACGGTAATTTTATTTCAGTATTGATTCTTCATTTTTTGAAACTTTCTTTTTCGAATACACAGCGCCACATATTCCCCTGGCGGTGACTTTCGGAACTATTTTTTTTTTTTGCGGAAACCTTCGTCCCCCGTCTTGTTTAATCTTCCTACAAAATTTGGCGCCATTCTCGCAATTAGATCGCGCTATACAGAACACTCTGTGTACCGTCAGTTTAATTATGGCCACCTTGTATAATATATGCAGATCCATATGGAATGTGATTTTTGAAACCATATATATGTTAATTAAGTTTGCCCTGCGTATTTGTATGTTAATCACGATATCTTTATTTCATGAATTCAAGTTCTCGATTTTGGGAAATTAGAATCTAGCAACGTTCTATCCAACAAAATCATATCATGATCGTTACGCGCGCGGGTAAAAGTAGCACCAAATATGTAAAATGGAAGAGGTAACATCTGATGCTAAACAAACGTATAAGACATCAAGATTTTCTGTAACTTTGAAAGTGAGGTATACCTTTTAATTAATTTAAATAAATTGCATACTACATGGGATGTAACGAATAGAGATTTGGCCTAATAGTCGAACACCGAGTATTCGGCAAAATTTTTGGTCCTATACCAAATATTCGACAGCCAAATACTAACTAGTTTTTAAAAAATATATATACAATTATTATAATTTGTTTAAGTGTTAAATTTGCAATAAAGTAAAATTATCTTGCATCAACTTGTATGTTTAAAACATTTAACAGATTGGTGTACTTGTTGTAATAATTGAAACCACTTGGTGCTAATTAATAAAACAACAATTTTACTAAATCTAAATCACTAATAGCACAATTTTATCTGTAGATACATGTAATTCGTATATATTTTATCTAACAAAGGGACTCATTATTATAAATGCATTTAAACGTGCATTTAAACATGAAAATGACTGCATGAATGTGTCAGAAAGGATCAAGTTTGGATTAAAAAGAAAACCACAGAACAAAAAATATTATTTTTATCCTGAATCTATTCGGCTACATATCCAAAGTATTTGCTAAAATATCCAAAGTATTCGGCCAACTGAATATTTATCAAAAGGGTCTACTAGACAGAATACAGAATAGTGGCCGAATATTCGTTGCATTTCGTCGTATTACTGAATATATTTGTAAATGTGAAACAAAATGTACCTTTATATGATTTTAAAATCCTTTTTGCAACAATTATATATATATATATATATATATATATATAAATATATATATATATAAATATATATATATATATATATATATATATATATATATATATATGCGTGTGTGTGTGTGTATTCAGTAATACACTAAACTCAAAAACTAAAAAAAAATAAGAGAAGAAACAAACGTTTTTTATGCTGAAAAATACAAGTACATTCTTACTTTACAATGAATAGAGAGGGCGATAGTTTAGAAAATAAATTTTACTGGTCACGTTTAATGCGTTTTGAATCTGCTATGAGCGTGATGCAATCAAAATCATTCATCTCAAACGTGCTACGTGTACTCGGCACGTTGAAAACTGAAAACTTACTATGAAAACATGAGCATATGGTTGATACTTCTATTTATTTTTCTTATGGAATGTTCAGGATGTGTAGTGAATGGAGATGCATTTATTTGTTCGCAAAGAAAGAACATTTTTCGAAGACTTTCAGATTCAGATGCAATATATATATATATATATATATATATATATATATATATATATATATATATATATATATATATATATATATATATATATATATATATATGAAAACACACAAGAAAAAGAAAGGATAAGATATTATACAAAGCAATGCAATGGACACTGCAGGAATTATACTTAATAGGATGGAAAAGCAGAAATTGGAAAATTATGAATATCTTATAGAATCTTCAGAAGGTCTTTATTAGAATATTCGTAGTAAATATATGTTATTTCATCAAATATTGTCAGCATTATGCCTAAAACAGACAATATTAAGCCCCTAATAACATGTATGTATATATGAAACAAGACAATTAAAAACTTACATGAGTTCAAATAACAATTCAAAATTTTATATTTGATAGCCAAATTGTGCATTTTAGTTCATAAGAGCTCGTACAAAGAGGAAATCATACATGCTCTTATAGAAGTTCAATAGCTAATTTTTAAGCCGTATTTTTAAGAGCTATAGCATGAATTATAATAACGATTTAAATGTTCAACCGTATGAAATGCCATATACGTCAAAATACCATTTTTATTTTTAAAAGTTATAAAACTTTAGTTTTGTGAGATCCCTGGTCCTATAAAAATATTTTTAAAGTTTTTTTTTATGATCTAACAAGTACAAGAATTTTTTTTTAAAAATATTTTAATTTTACGATCAAAATAAACAAAATTATACGTTGAATTTTATGAATTTTCTCTATTTTCTGAAAATAAAAAGGGATGTTGCACCATTTTTTATAACATACTTATTTAACATCTAAATATTTAAAATCAGGGCATTTTAGTTTAAACAATACTTTATGAACCATATCTTCATAAATGTATGAAACTGTGAAATACTAAAACAAAATACCCTTTTTATAAAAAAAAAATTGCATTCAAAAATTTTTTATACTAATTCTAATAATTTATAAAAAAGAATAAGATTGTTTTTATCAATGAATATTAAATCTTTTGAAAGTTACATTTTCTGAACAGTGTTAAAATATTTAGGTTATTTACTGAAATAATTAATTCTGTAAAATTGATGGAGCATAAATTATCTTTCAAATAACAAAGTGATCGTTAAAATTGCGCTGAAAATAAACAAACCATTCCAAAGATAATTATAGTTTTTAAAGAAAAGGCCAGGTAATATCAGCTTTCACTAAAATACATTATTTTCGAAATGCTATTTTTAAAAATAAAAAAAACATTGATTTGTGTCTGAAAGGTTAACTAGTTATTAGTTTTCTGTGATAAAAATTAAACTTTTTCACGAATGAAATATTTAAAAGTTTCGCAAAACAAATCTCTATTCTTAAGAAATATTTTAGTACTTACTTTTCTGTTTAATTTTAAAAGTATTATGTATTATCTGTAAAAAAAAAAATATTGTAGACAGTTGCTTACTAATTCAAAATGTAATTATATTTCATTCCGCAGAGACGACGTACGCGTGTATTAATTAAATCATATTATCACATATGTATGTAGTTTACGCATACATTAAAGCAGACCTACGTTAATTTCCCCCCCTTTGATATGCAGGATGTTCTTTATATATTTTTTGTATGTTGATTTCTGAAACAATATGTACAGTAAATTCCACCAAATACAGTTTTGACACAGATCGAGGATTTATTTCTGGTTGCTGCATTAAAAGCAGGTCTTGTAGTGCAAGAGAAAAAAAAAATATGAAAGGAGGGAAGAGGGATTGCATATCTTTTTTTCAGATGCACAACAAGCATTATAATAATTTGTGACATTTTAGAAGATATGACAAGAATAAGAAATTCATAAAAACGTAAGGTACAGCTTGCGTTTCAGTGGTGCTTCAGTAAAGGTTGAATTTACTCTGATCTTCCGTGTGATTTTCTTGTATTTTCAACCTTAATTTGTGTAAAATACTTACGTGATAGAGTAAAGTTTGACCTTTAATAAATCTGCGTATCGTAAATCATTAGAAAAAAAGCGATAATTAAAATAAAGAATGAAAAAGTGTTATTTTATAGATCTACTAGTTGTTACCCGTGACTTCGTGCACGTAATATTAAAATAAGAGTAAATGCATTAATTAAGCAAAAAATTTTGCTCCCGATAATTAAAAACGTAAATAATTAACTAACTCTTTATCACATTTCATAGGAGACAATACGGCATTTCTTTATTATAGGGACCTTGATATAACTCAGTCTTAAAAAAGTGAAATTTTGTGCCAAATAATCGAGAAAATGATATCGTAGCCAATGCAAAAAGGAGGGCCAAATGAAATCGTGGAAATCAACGAATTAAGTAAAAGCAAATGTCAGTTTTACCTGATAAACCATTTTACTTTTAACGCCTTTGTAAAACGTTTTAACAGCCATCCTTCAAAAATAATTAATTGGAAATAGTATATCCTTTTCTTTAAATTCAATTCTGCCTCCTTGGAATAATGTAAAGCTGAAACAAAACTTGTTTTCTAAAAGACAATATGTTGACAGACGATTTTTGTTCTGCAGAAAAAAATGATTCATGAAGTTTGAGTATGTGGAAATATGTTTTTTTTTTTTTTTTTTTTTTTTTTTTTTGCGGAACCTTTACTGAAATCAAAAAATTTTTTTGAAAATAAATTCTGTTTTCAGTTTTAATTAGAAAATGGTGTAAAAAATATATTTATCCGTTTTATTTCTCCTTTTTTATCCACAAATATGGAGTAATTAATTGCCGTTTTTAGAGCAAATTCATTAAAATTTTAAATACAATATATGTATATTTATCTATATATATTGGAATCTAATTCAATTTATCTTTAATTCTGAGAGTTTGTGTGACATCCTCGGATCAATGATAACCTTGATAACCGATAAAACTGTGAAGAAACTTTTACTAGTTGTTAAACATTTTCGGTGCCCAATTTAAAATACATATTAAACGGAATTTATAAATAAATATAATTCCAATAAATGAAACTATATGTATAAAGTTTCATTTTTCTCTGTTATCTTGAAATACATGAGGTAAATTTACGACATAATATAAGTATGAATAAAAGTTTTGGTTGGCTTTATAAATAAACACAAAATTATAGCGTCCTTTGAAATCAGGCTGGAACTGTAAGTGTAAAACATGGATCAGCAAGTTGTGCATCATGACACAGTAAGAAGCTTATAATAGCCCCCGGCACTGTCTGTCCGTCCTAGTGTAAAAGGAAAAAAAAGTGTTTATTTATATGTTTATGTGTTATATGTTAAAAAAAAAGGGCCCAGGAGCAATCCAAAGCCACCAAAAAAATTATAAAA
Organism: Maratus michaelseni; assembly: GCA_963931845.1. Classification (NCBI taxonomy): domain Eukaryota; kingdom Metazoa; phylum Arthropoda; class Arachnida; order Araneae; family Salticidae; genus Maratus; species Maratus michaelseni. Next base: position 414,545,196 of record OZ007589.1, read on the forward strand.
TGTCTATGTGTTTTGTCCTAGTAGCAGCGTGCGGTAGTCGCACAATATCAGCTGGCACCACGGCCCGAAACAGGAGCCCCGTAATCACAGTATTACTAGCACGACGCATGTCATCAACGGTCCAGCAAGTTGTGCACCATGACACAGTAAGAAGCTTATAATAGCCCCCGGCACTGTTTGTCCGTCCTTGTGTTAAAAAAATAAAAAAATAATAAAAAGAAGGGGAAGAAGACAGATGAGAAAGAAGAAGAAGAAGAAGAAGTGGAAGGAAAGAGGTGATAAGTATAAAGGATAAGTATGGAAAGTATATCGTGTACGTTAATGGGAGCTGGTGCACGTTAAATCTGTTCGTGGCTCTAATGTCCTCCAAGTTCTATATAAGCGCTACCTCTAGGGGTGCCAATCCAGATGCAGGTCTCTCATCTGGAATTGGTTCAAAATTAGGAGACTAGTTTCACAGTTATGTGGATCATGTCAGCTATATAGAAATAAAAACTGCAAAACCGGGCCTTTGGGCCAAACCAACAACAACAACAACAACAACCCATTGGGCTTATGGTTTAGTCAGTTAACGACAATATTACTTATTTTAAATTGCAAATTTTTAATTATTTAACAACCTTTCATGGGCCCAAAGGACGGGTAGCCAAATCAACTAGCATAATAAAAGTAAATTAATTTCAATAATGTAGTTAAAGTATAATTCAGAATAAGGTTTAGAATGTTACTAACATTCTTCTCTTTCAGGTTCCCCCTGCAGTTCCTCATGCTGTCGGTTGGGGCGGGCCAATGGCCGGCCCCAGCTGGTAGCACGAATGCTTTTTTTTAGCAGCAGTTTTTTTATTAATTTTATTTTTGACTGTTCGCCTCTTTATTAGGTGCAAATAGACATTGTCCGCACAAGCTACCGGACCCGCTCCAATGGGACAGCCCACGGAGCCAGTTTTTACCAGGTGGGGTACGGTAGAAAGGCGCAGTCCCGTCAGCCCCCGCAGCGTTTCCTTCTGCCTTGCTATTCGGCCCCAAAATTTTCCTTGCTGGTACGACTTAGCTATTGGCAAAAATAATAATAGTAATAATAATAGTAATAATAATAATTTCAGTGGTTTTAATTATCTTCCCTCAAAATTCTCCCCCCTTTTTCAAGCTAAGCTGAGTACCATAGTTTCGGCACTAAATTGTCCAGTCCCATTCCAACTATCATGACGAGTATGTGGCGTGTGGCAACAGATCTCAGAATACTAAAACCTAGGAGTGATCAACCCAGTAAAATCCGGACTTTATTGGTCAGCCGACCTCGGTACTTGTCATTGAGGTACTTGTCATTGCCCCATGTGGCGATCAGGCGAATTTCGCCCCACTCTCCAGGCACTCAAACCCGTCAAACTGGGTCGAATCCCGGTAGGTAGGGGCCTGGTCAGCGGTCTCCAAGTGTAAAACATGGTAAAGAAATAGACGAAATAAAGGTAACACAATTGAATACAGTGGAATTCTCAGTCACATATGGTTTGTCAGATTTAATAATATTTGTTTTCAATTGGTAATCCTGTCGTTGAATCCCAGGTCTCCAGTGCATATGATCCATTAATTTATTTTCGAATATGACATTATGTAATTTGCAGTAGCTTCTTATTTCTGCTTAATTCGATAATTTACAACGACATACTCATTTATTCAATCCAATAAGTATTCTGTGTCAATATTATAATTCCAGAGTCCTAAATACGGGGATTACATCACAGTTTTCAACGCGGAAATCAAAGTGTACGCTTTTTTATAATGATTAGTTTGTAAGTAATTTTGCAGCTATTGGTGGATTTTCAATAATAGTCAATTACATAGGCAAATATTAATGTCTATCAAGGACATACGTGGAAGGAAATAGTAAAATATTCTAACAAACTACTGGGCCCCACCAGTGGCTGACAGGTTTTGCTCTCTAAGCTGGTATACGGGAGGTGCTGGGTTCAAACCCTGTCGCGCTCGTCGACCTAACCGTTCTTGGCTGAATCTGCCATTCTCTACCAACTGAGCAATCTCGGACAAATCTGGAGAACCGCTCAGTTTGTAGAACATTAGCAGCTTCAGCCAAAAGATCCCTGGTTTGAATCCTGGCCCGGACATTTTCGCCCTGTTGAGAAAATTACAACTCATATGATTTCTTTATCAATTTGTATAATTGTGTCAAAGTTAATCTAGAATAAAATAATTGCTAATTTTATTAGTATTGATATAAGCTCGTTATGTGATTGTGTAAATACATGTTTTTTTATAAATTAAACTTGGTCCTGATAACGCGGCCAGTAACGAAAATGTAGAATATTTCCATCTATAATTAGTTAGCAATTTCTATTAATTAATATCCCTATGTTAACCTATGTTAACCCTTTGAGAATTTAGTTTCTCATTAAATAATGAACTTTTTCACTGTTTGTGTCGTTAGAAATTGTCCTTCCCTATGGCATCATGAACACTTCCAAGGTCGTCGGTCAATTTGTCGTAGATCGGAGTATAAACCTGCCCTTTTCTCAAGACACTTATTAAATCGCCCACAATTCTTAGAATTTCGGGCCTTAAATAAATTCTTTTGACTTGAAGCCAATAGCCTTTCTGTTAGCCTGAGAATGAAAAAACTATTATCCAAAGTTAACGACTGAATCACTGTTAATCGTGATTCTTTGATAAAAAATCTTATCCATCGTTAAGTTGGATAAATTCAACCTGTTTCCGAAAATTGTTATATGCAAAAGTTTATTAGCTAAGAAAATAGATTAACTTGAAAGTATGGGATCGGTGAAAGAGAGCGTGTCTGAACTAAAAATATATCAAGTTCATAATACATTTAATAACCTATCATAAATCCACGATGTATATTTTGATTCAATAATTCTTTGATAAAGTTGTATTTAGCTTAAAATTTCAATATGTTTTTGAATAAAATAATATTGTCAGAATTTAATATTTTGGTTGATGTTATAAAGTAAATGTTGTAATGATTTATTATATTAAATATATTGAAAAAAGGCAATGTTTTTATTAAACGTAAATCGTTGTCCATTTATTTGGGGTAAGATGTTATTAAATGCCACTTCCTCCCTTTGAACAGGTGGAAAAACGCATTGTCCTATGACATTAAAGCAACTTTTCACACGATAAAATATGGAAGCTCAGTAATCACACACACACAGAGAAAAAAAATCTCGCTTCAATGAAGTTAAAGAACTAGGCATAATTTCCACTCTTTTATAGTGACCCGGAATGCACTCGTTAAAATTACGGATCACAAAACTTCAGATATATAGTCCAAAGAAATTCGAAATCTACACTGAAAGAAAACTTATACCGCCTTCATCTAGAACGAATAAGTAGTCATTTTCTAAATGCCTAAACTAGAAATATAGATTTCCGAGTTATGCGAATAATTGAAACAAGTAAACTGAATAGACGAAATGATTGAGATAGGTGATGAAACGATACATTATATTATGAATCGTATGAATTGCGAGAAATTATCACTTGATATCTAGAATAAATTCATAAACTAGAATTATAGTTACTAAAACTAACCTCTTGGGTTCACATTTATTTGCAGAGATTTTAAAATAAGTTTCACCATGATAATATAGGAAAACGCTCGTCAATTTTAATGCATTGGTTCTAGTTTCCCCATGGAAACTAGAACTCGCCAGCAGAGATAACTAGAATTTATAAGGATGACATAGAACTATTTTCTCTAGAGCCACAATTTAGTTTCTAGAGCCAGTGGCAGAATTTTTTCTCAGTGTAAATAATGCCATTTCAAACATTTTTACTCTCTTAGCTATAAATGTTGAGCCTTAAAGAACAGTCGATTCCAATAAATCCCCAACTGAGCACACTAGTACAAATACAGAAGGCTAGGTACAAGGAAATTCAAATTTACAGGAATAAATTAAATGTCATAAGTGCACTGACAGAGAACTGATAGCAGTATACATCTTTAACCGTCCGTCCGTCTTAGCACCTCTGAAAAAACCTGACATTCCACCAAATGATTTAAACCTTTTTGGTGAAATAAATTGTACAGATTCCAAGATAGTATTGCCTTCGAATTTCTATTAGATAAATACTAGAACTTTACTACGAATGTTATTGTCTGGCCAATTAAGCCTTCTCTATATATTAATAATTGTCAGACACGCCATCATCATCATCATCATCCTGTTATTAAACTTTGTAAAGTAAGAATTTATGACTAAATACATTTTTGGAAACCTGTATTTTTTATTAACATTGAAATTTATATAATTCGTTATTTCTTCGTTAGGTAAATTTCCCCATATTCGAATGAAATCTAAATATAAAGCGAATAATACGTTTCCCTTATTTAAGACAACATAGAATATCTTTATTTATATATTACTAAATATTATTTATGCATTTATTCAATTTAACATAGCAGTAATATAAATAGGTGTTGATATTTGTAATATTTCTAAACGTATTATTTCACATACGTCTTGCCAAATGTAAATAATTAAATAAATAAAAGAATTAAAATGAGAGAATCAAATTTCCTATGTTTTCCCTAACAAAAAAGATCAAGTCATTTAGTCCATTAAAATAAAAAATTAACTAAATTTTTTTTATTTTAAAAATATCAGTTGGCCGTATATAATAATTAGCATTATCGGGCATAATATTTACTATAAAAATATATAGCAATATAGTATATAATATTATGTTTAAGATTGTATCCACTTATACATTAGACTATAAATATGTATAGTAATATCGTATATGAAATTATATTTGAGATTGGATCCACTTATGCATTAGATATACTAAATGAAAGAGTTAAAAATGTATAGAAAATTTTCAAAATATATGTTTTTCAAAATAGCTTCTAGGCAAAATAGACAGTTCGCGTTTCAAATGCTTCAAAGCTCCGCCAGTGGTAGAGGGGTTCTGCTCTCAAAGCTGGTAGACGGGAGGTGCTGAGTTCAAAATTCTGTCGCACTCGTCGACCTAACCGTTCGGAGTTTTCCGTAGTTTTCTTCGAACCTTGCCATAAATACGGGTTAGGATCCCTTAGAAAGGTCCCCACGGAGGGCACTCCCCCTTGGGCCTATATCCCTCGTGTAGATAATCGGCCGTCATAAATCAACTAACCAACCAATCAAACGCTTCAAATAATCTTGAAAACTTTTAAGAATCTAAGATTATTTTTGTATCTTTCAGATAATAACACTTGGGGATTATACAATATTTCCTCTCATTGAAGGTATTTCCATATTTCCCCATACATTAACATATCTAAATTTATATATTAAGCAGTATGTAATAGTAGATAACTATAATCTAGATAGCTAGATTTCGAACTGGATCTGTATTTAATCGGCAAAACCTTGAAAAAAAAAATAAACAGGCATACAAAAACCATGAAACAATTTCTTTGTCAATATAATGAATGAAACAAATTGTGAAAAATGCGGATAGAAAACAAAATGAAATATTCAGGTTTCAAATCTGTTTTCAAATCTATCCCATCATCTACAAAAAAATTTAAAGCTTTAAAATAGAAATTGAAATCCACAATCGCCTCCAGAATTTTTTTCGGTGAACTTGTCAAAAACAGTTAAGCACGAGAACAATTTTAGCATGAGAGAAATATCTTTAAAAATATTATATGAATTTTCGACCGAAATAATAATAGTTTTGTTATTTGAATTTATATAGCGAAATATCAACATTGATATGTTTAATGGAAGTTTGGAGTTTTTTTCTGAGTTTTACACGAAATTACAAGCAAGTTATATAAATTAAAAAAAAAATTCTGAAATTGTAAGTAACAACGCAAAATATGAACATTATGAAATAAAGTAATATAATATAATATAAAGACAGGTATGCATGAGAGGAATTTTAGAATGAGATAAATATCTTTAAAACAATATTATATGAATTTTCTACCGAAATAATAACAGTTTTGTTATTTTTATTTATATAGCTAAATATCGACATTGATATATTTAGTGGAAGTTTGGAGGGTTTTTTCTATGTTTTACACGAAATTACAAACAAGTTATATAAATTTTTAAAAAAATCTAAAAATGTAAATAATAACGTAAAATATGAACATTATGAAATAAAGTAATATAATATAACATAAAGACACGTATGCATGAGAGGAATTTTAGAATGAGATAAATATCTTTAAAAATATTATATGAATTTTCGACCGAAATAATAACAGTTTTGTTACTTGTATTTATATAGCTAAATATCGACATTGATATATTTATTGGAAGTTTGGAGGGTTTTTTTCTATGTTTTACACCAAATTACAAGCAAGTAATATAAATTTTTAAAAAATATAAAAATGTAAATAACAACGTAAAATATGAACATTATGAAATAAAGTAATATAATATAATATAAAGACATGTATGCATGAGAGGAATTTTAGAATGAGATAAATATCTTTAAAACAATATTATATGAATTTTCTACCGAAATAATAACAGTTTTGTTATTTTTATTTATATAGCTAAATATCGACATTGATATATTTAGTGGAAGTTTGGAGGGTTTTTTTTCTATGTTTTACACGAAATTACAAGCAAGTTATATAAATTTTTAAAAAAATCTAAAAATGTAAATAACAACGTAAAATATGAACATTATGAAATAAAGTAATATAATATAATATAAAGACAGGTATGCATGAGAGGAATTTTAGAATGAGAGAAATATCTTTAAAACAATATTATATGAATTTTCTACCGAAATAATAACAGTTTTGTTATTTGTATTTATATAGCTAAATACCAACATTGATATATTTAATGGAAATTTGGAGGTTTTTCTTTTCTGGGTTTTACACGAAATTACAAGCAAGTTATATAAATTTTTAAAAAAATCTGAAAATGAAAATAACAACGTAAAATATGAATGTCATGAAATAAAATAAAATAATATAATATAAAGTCAGATATGCATGAGAGGAATTTTAACATGAGAGAAATATCTTTAAAACAATATTATATGATATTTCTATCGGAATAATGATAGTTTTGTTATTTGTAGTTATACAGATAAATATCGACATTGATATATTTAATTGAAGTGTGGAGTTTTTTTTTTTTTTTTTTTTTTTTTTTTTTTTTTTTTTTTTTGTGGGTTTGACACGAAATTACAAGCAACTTATATAAATGAAAAAAATCTGAAAATGTAAATAACAAAGTAAAATATGAATGTCATGAAATTAAATAAAATAAAAAATATATAAAGACATTCTTAATTGCTTTAGCTTGAAACTATAAACATTTTTATAATGTTATATTTTGAATAAAATGAGGTTAAAAATAAAATGACGTCGAGCGTGATGAATGAGCTCGAAGCCACTTCGATCATTAATATTAAACGCCACGCTCTATTTTGCTTACTTTTTGGTGTCGCATTCTTATATATTTTTTAATTTTTATGACGGAGATCATCCATAGTCAGGGTTCCTACCCGGCAGTCCTCCATAGTCGGGGTACATGCCGGTGAAGTAGACGTCTTTCTTTTAGACAGTGTATTATCGAGACTGACTTATATAATTTACAATAGTTCAGTATTCTATCAGAAGCCATCAATCTGTATTTTCCAGAAATTCGGAAAATGGTATTTTATATGGATCAATAATATTCCATTCTTTCAGATATTTAATAGTAATTCGGTAATTGAGAAGGTAAGTCACATGATAATACTTTATTTATAAACTTTTCAAAGATTTTACATCTTTAACCGAAATTCATTAAATTGATTTATACATACGAAACAAAATTAAAGATATAGTTCACTATTAAAATAAATGATCAACGTAAAAGGAGCACAAATAAAATATATATAAAATAGCAAACAGCTGTTTTGGAGCATCTAAAGCGCCATCATCAGTGCCAATGTTAAAAAGATTAAAAACTGATTTAAAAGTTTAAGCCATGTACGTATGCTTGCGTCTTCACTCGCGACCAAAATCTTGGTCTTATATAGATCTTTTATAGATTCTTGGTCGCGAGCGGATATGGAAGCATACTTACATGGCTTAAACTTTTAAATCCGTTTTTATCTTTTTAACTTTGGCACTGATAATGGAGCTTTAGAGGTTCCGAAACAGCTGTTTGCTATTTTATATATTTTCTATTTGTGCTATTTTTACGTTGATCATTTATTTTAATATACCGGAACAAAGTTCAATCCACATGTTTTAAATATAGTTCAACAGTTCAGATAGCAGACAATAATAGAGAAATCACGAAGTAATCACTAGTAGGAATTCAAAGCTTTCTTGTATGAGTAGCTGTTTGGAAGCTCTGTCCACTTTTTGGAATTTCCAAAGAGTACAGAACTATTATTTCAAAATAGAATATTTTTAATTTAATATTTAATACTTAAAACACAACATGTGTAATAAGCTCGTGTAATCATAGAATTTGTGATATTTTTCTGCGATTAAATAAGGTGAAAAAGTCTAAGAAAAATAGTGATAGAACTGCGCACACTGTGTTATTTGCCCCACGTTTAATTCATTTGCCTCATTAGTGGGAATTTCAGGAGTTTCTTTTTTATTGAGAAACATCGATTCCCTACCGGAAATTCCGGAAGTGGGATTTCCGTAGATTCAGAATTCGGAATTTCCAAATAAAAAAAGAAATCCTGAATTGAACGCATATATGCACTAATGATGTATAGCATTTATCGTTCACTTATAGATACGTACAAAAGAATTCGGTTACAGTACTTACTAATAGTGATAATTGCTGGAAGTGCGTTTTACGGTGTGGTATGCATTTTCAAACTTATCTAACTTTTAGTTTAATATAAATTCTGTGGTTCATGTACAGGGTTTATCATAAGAATTCGCAAACAATATGGGCTATGAACATCAATTGCTGAAAATGTTTTTTTACTGAGTTATGTGTTGTTTAAACTGTATATATATATATATATATATATATATATATATATATATATGTTATATAAAAAATTTATTTCCTTCGTATCCTTCCATTTTATTCGCATTAATCTTTTAAAATTAATCTAACTTCTGTCATAGTCAGTATTTCCTTAATTCTTAATAATATCTATTCCTATTTAAAGTCCTTTTAAAAGTAAATATCCGTATATTAATAATTATTTTATTCCAAATCTTAATCTAAAATTTAAGATCATTCGTAACTTTTATCAGTTCCCCAATCTATAAAATTCTGAGACGCGTTCTCATTTCGAATGTTTTTTAAAGCCATTTTCTTTTTATTATTATTATTATTATTGCTCTGAATTTTTCGCATTTTTGGGATTTTAACTTCAAAATTGGTCCGCACCCAAGATTCTTTATTGTTTTAGCCTCGCCCTCTAGCCTCATTCGTTGGGCTGGAGCTAGCTTCTCACTCATTGGGTTGTGCGCGCGTGACGTAATTCTGTGTATGTTTCCGCGGAGAGAACAAAACTCGCCCGCATCGGTCGGAGCGGCAGATTTTTGACGTTTTCGGAAGCTAAACAAATATGTGTCTGGTATTTTTAATTCCGTAGAATATTCATCTGGCCCAGTAACATCTTAATTCAATGAAGTGAAGCAACGTTAGCCCGAGGGCTATAAGTTTTAGACCTTTGGGAATCGTTTCTGTGTTGTTCGTCTTCTAATAAAATTATTTGTCTGGAGATTGGCTGGATTTATTGGAAAACTTTGGTGGACTAATTTCATTGCCTTCTACTTCGCCATATTCGCTAATATCGACTGCAACTTGCTATATCGTTGAAGGACTGCTATCTTTTCATCGAATATTATTCATCGTAATATCTCAACCTCGTCAAAATGCTGCAAAAAGCCCGTTAGGATTCCATGAACTTGCGCTGAGCTATGCCAATGTTCTGATTGACGGATGAGCTGCGAATGTATTGCCGGCTACTGTTGTATATCTTCATAGCGAAGAGTGTGCGTCTAGTTCTCGCTAAGAGTATGTCGATTAGTTGTTCTTCTGATCGTCTGATAAACGGAGAAGCTGTGATATGTTGCTGAATGCGGCTGCTGTATATTTTCCATTGTGGTGTGTGCAACTGATTCTCACCAAAATATGCATCGAATTTTTCAAAAAGTGTTGGAATAATTTATCCCTGGAAATACCAGATGCAGACCAGTGTGAATGTTCTACAAAACAACTTCTCAATCATGACGGAATGATCTAAATAATATTTTCTTTTACAGAAAAAAAAAGAAAAAGTATCATTATACAAAAAAATAAATAAATTGATCGGTCTCAAAAATTTCAAAAAGTAAACAGGCAGACAACTTGTGAACGGAATTACGTAAGTTTGAAAAAAGTTATTATTGTATGTATTATTTATTATTTTATTTATTTTTATGTTATTTAAGTTTCGCTCAGATTTTCTTATTTGTTGTATTATTATTATTACTATCATTATTTATTAGAGATGGAGGTATTTACATTTGTTATTTAATTTAAATTTTATTTTACATCTGTTGTGTTAATTCTCTTTAATTTTTATATTAATGTTATTGCGATCTGGACTTGTAAAAGTCCTTGGTGATCACAAAATGAGTGAAAACGAAATAAACATAATTCCTTTTGATTTCGAATCGGGAATGAACATTCAATCTTGGTTAAACCATTTTGACAAAACATGCCTTTCTGAAAAGAAAGATGAAAATTGGAAGATTAAAAATATTTCAAATTATTTGAAAGGAGAGGCTCTGAAGGTATTTATCAATGAATGTTTAGAATGTAAAACTTTTGACAAAATAACTGATATTCTTACTGAAAAATTCGTAACTGTTCATGTTCCTCGATTTTCAGAATTTGCTTCTATGAAATTAAATGATCTCAATGATTTGGATAAGTACTTTCGAAAAAAGGTTGAAATAGGTAGACAACTTTGTTTATGTGAAACTATAATAGTACAGGGATTAACAGACGGTCTCAAACCTGAGTACCAGAATTATATGATTAGTAATCCTCCAAAAAATACAATAGACTGGTACCTAATGGCTAAACAGTTAGTAGTAATTCCTGCTTCCCATGTCAACAATAGTAATTCTAGGAGTAATTTTCAGAATTATAGATCATTGCCACAATATGATCAGGCACCTAGACATTGGGTTCGCCCAAGTCGAAATTTTCATATGCCAAATTCCAATTTTCATTCACAGAGCAATTTTAATGCTCCAAATTCTAGATTTATCAATCCTAGGTTGCCTACTACCCATTTTCAGAGAAATTATCCAAGTAGACCATGTCGAATGTGCTTAGATAGAGGTATCCAAAATGCTTACCACTGGGAGAGGGATTGTGTATTCAATGTTAGGCCTTTGCAATCTTCTGCACCCCCTCTTAGTCAACCACGACCATCTACTGATAATATATGACAGTTAATTGTATCAGGATATGTAAATAACAGGGAACTCCCTTGTGTGATTGACTCTGTCAACCATAAGTATTTTACCTTTTGAATTTGTTAAATTGTTAAATGCTAAAGTTATAAATATTCCACCTGTTATTATTGGCCAAGCCAAAGGAACTGTTGTAATAGATAAAGCTTGTAATTTATTGTTTAAATTAGGTAATGTGTAACAAAATATTAGATTTTTGATATGTAATACAAATTTAGATTATGCTATATTAGGTTTACAAGAATGCTGTAAGTTTAATTTAATTATTGATTGTGCTGCATGTCGAGTATTATAAGGAGACCTTGCTTTAAATGAATCTAAGAGCATATCCAGTGATAAATTAAGATTACTTCATTTTAATGTTAACTATGATTATCAGAGAGTGCAACCCGATTATGGAAAGATCATATCTCTTTAATCCTTTGTTCCATCTAATGTTGATAATTCTAAATTAATTGGGGACATAAATTCTATAGAAAATGAAACTTTAAGGGAAAGTATAAGGGATTATTTAGACATTTTTTCTAAAAATAAATTTGATGTCGGGAGAATTAATATTGAACCGCAACGTATTTTTCTTAATTCTGACCTACCAATATCTCTGAGGCCATACAGAACTTTCCCTTTAGAAGAAAAAGAGATTTCGGATCAAATTCAATCACTATACAGATGCTGGTTTAATTAAAGAGAGCAATAGTCTCTATTCTGCCCCTGTTACATTAGTAATGAAAAGAGAAGAAGGTAAAAAACTAGATTATGTGTTGACTATAGAAAATTAAATGCAATAATGAACAAGAACGAAAAATCATGCATCAAGCATAGATTATGTAACACTTTCCAACGCTTCCAAAATAATTTTACGAATCATACTCTTTAATAAGCTAAAAGATAACATCTAAGTAATCCGAATACTTTTATTCAGCCCTGTATAGGATCTATAGATTTGTATATATACTACATAGGATGCTAAATTTTAGTTCAGTTAGGAAACACGTAGCACAGTTTAAAATTCTCCGTCTGGAGTTAAATAAGACGGAAATGTGTTCCCGAACTTTTCTGCTTCCCTGTATAGGATCTACAGAATTTATACACACCACGTAATATACAAAAAGCGATTTAAAATTAAAATCGCGTTCAGTAACTTAAAACGCACTTCCAGGAATTATTGTAAACATACAGTAGAGAATTCTTTTGTGTGTCCCTGTAAATGAACGATGACTGCTATACACACAATATTCTGTAGTAAGTCTCTTGTAATGAACCTTATATAAATTTCAATGCGTTTAAAATAGGGAAACATTATTTAAATAAACCGCAGACGATTTTTCTCCATAGACGTAATGTAACGGAATTCTTTTGACTGTCCCTGTAAAGTAAGTATAAGTGCTATGCACACCCTATTCCATATTAAGCTTCTTCTAATGCACCTTAGTGATATATATAAATTTCAATGCGTTTAAAATAGTGAAACATTATTTAAATAAACCGCAAATGATTTTTCCGCATAGACCGCAATGTAACGGAATTCTTTTGAGTGTCCCTGTAAAAAAACTATCAGTGCTACACACTTCGGTTGAAATAGGGAACATGCTATAGATAACGATTATAACATATAAAAATTGCAGGGCAATCCGAGCATATTTACGGGAGTTAGAGCACGGACAGACGGCCAGACGGCAGACGGCCGGACGGCAGACGGCAGACGGCCAGACGGCAGACGGCAGACGGCCATACGGCAGACGGCCATACGGCCAGACAAACCGAAGTCATAGGCACTTTTCAACTAGGTTGGAAAGTGCTAAAAATGACGCCGAACCCCTACCTCGTATCGATGGAATTTTAGATAAACTGAGTAGTGCACAGTATTTTTCAACTTTAGATTTAGCCTCTGGCTACTGGCACATACCCATACATCCATCCGATACTGAGAAATTGGCTTTTGCTACCAACTTTGGGCTCTTTGAATGGTTAGTTCTGTCCTTCGGGATTAAATTAGGCCCCCCGATATTTAATAGAACCCTTAGAAGAATACTTACTAAATACAAAATAGATTTTGCTTGCCATTAGTTTGATGATATCATTATTTTTTCTTCCTCATTAGAAGAACGCATGCAACATTTAAACCAAATATTTGAATTATGTAGACGTGAAAACATTAAACTTAAACTATCTAAATGCAATTTTGTTCAAAGTAAAATTAACTTCTTAGGATATACCATCCAGAATGGCACATTAACTCCTGCTAATGCTAATATTGAAGTAATAAAAAAACTAAAACCCCCTTCAAATGTAAAATAACTTCAGAGATTCTTAGGATCTATCAATGTTTATCACAAGTTTATAGATAAATATGCCGAAATTCGAGTCCCTCTTAACAGATTACTCAGGAAAAATACATTATGGGAATGGAATACAGATTGTCAAAATTCTTTTCAAAAATTAAAAGATGCCTTAATAGCCAAACCTATCTTAAAAATTTATGACCCGAAGTTACCCCTCCATATGTTTGTTGATGCCTCACAGGTGGCAGTAGGTGCAGTCTTAAAACAACCTGATAGTAATAATTTTTTACATCCAATTGCTTATTTCTCTAGAGGATTGAGAAGTTATGGGAAGAATTATTTTATTACCGAGTTAGAGTGTCTTGCCATCATTGACACGTTAGACAAATTCTATCATTATTTTCATGGTGTAAATTTTACCATTCATACTGATCATGCATCTCTTGTATGGTTAAAAAATACTAAACATCTGAGAGGCAGGTTATTTAGATGGTCTTTGAAGTTGAGCATGGTTGAATATAATATAGTTTACGAAAAGCGATCCACAAATGTCGAAGCCGACATGTTATCGAGAAACCCAGTTTCACATTTTATTCAACCACTTACTTTTCTTCTGGACGTTAAAGAAATTATAGAGAGGCAGGAAAAAGATAATGTGTGTGGTAAAAATTATCTAAATGAAAATGGACTTATGATTATTAAAAGGAAAGGATTTCGAAAAATAGTAGTCCCCATGTCTTTAAGGAGAAAAATACTAAATGTTGCTCATGAAAAATTTGGTCATCCTGGTATCCAAAAAATGTTAAATTTAATCTCCCCTAATTATTATTGGCCTGACATGACGCAAGATATAACCAATTTTGTAAAACATTGTGATATTTGTCAAAAGAATAAAAAACCCAGACAGAAAAAAATTGGCTTATTACAAGCTATGCCCACCACAGATCAACCTTTTGAATGTCCTTCTATTGATACTGTGGGAGGATACAATTATTATAACTCCACCAAAAAATATCTACACATCATCATTGACCATGCAACCAGATATGTTTGGGCATTTCCTTCCAAAAGTGTTACCACAGAAACATACACAAATTGCTTAAAACAAGTCTTCAATATTCAATTCCCTCAACAATAATTCATTTTCAACAAAATTTTCGATATACCGGGTCCTCAAAAGGTATTAAGCGATAGGAATGCAGCCTTTACTTCACCTAGATTAAAAATTTTTTTGCCGAATCACAATATTAAGCAACGTTTAACCACATCACATCACCCTCAAACGAATGGCAAATGTGAGAGAGTGAATCAATCAATAGTTACAAGATTAAAGTGTAAAGTTAATTCTACTACCTCCAAAATTCCTTGGACCAAACTTCTGACTGAAGTAGTTAATGAATACAATAATACACCCCATTCCATAACCAAATTCCCTCCTGCTTATTTACTTTTTGGCAAATTACCCTATGATTCCCCTCTTAAGCAAAATTATTACCCTCCCGTCCAGGAAGCCCTCAACATTGCTAAAAAACGCACGGATGAATTTTACCTGAAAAGTAAAAAAATATTATGATAGAAATTATGTGGAGCCAAAATTTGAGATAGGAGATCTTGTTATCTATGAAGAATTCCATTATCCCAATACCAGAAAGCTCTCACAAGTTTTTAGTGGTCCCTATCAAATCCTTAAAAAATTATCTGATGTAAATGTTGAAATTAATAGACAGACTCAAAATAAATTTACTGAAATAGTCCATGTATCAAAATTACGCCCTTATTACCCTCCTGACAAATTAAAGTTATCCCATGAGCAACAACAAACTAATGTTAAATCAATAGCTTAATATTAAACTTAGTAAAACAAAAATTAACTAAATTTAATGAAATCAAATTATAATTGACTAATCAATTCTCTTCTGTATAACAGTATGTTCTTGAATATAGGAATTCCCAAGAATATTACTGCCAATATTTTTGCTTGAGTTAACTTTTTATGCAGGCGTAAATTAGTTGATTTGAGTTAAAAGGTTCTTATATTGGATTGAATTGAATTAGAACAATAAAGTAAATTGGAATAGCAAATTAGATTAGAATAATACATTAAATTAAAATAATTGAATAAAAATTCACTGGATTAAATTAAATTATAATAATAGAATAAAATTCTCTACTAATAGTAATAGTTAAACTTATTATCCACCGTTCACTTCAAGGTCTTATTTTCATTGAGCAGCTTATGTTTCTCTTGTTTGACTGAAAACAGAGAGCACATTATCTTACTGAATTGTTGATAATTTTTCACAGATATTTCTTAGTTTACTATTTATTTATTTTGTTTCCTTTTGTTAAGTATATTTTCATTCCTCACTGATATTGAAAAAAAAATGAGGAATTAAATTATATACAGATGAATTACTGATTTAGTATTATTTTGAAGTTGTTTGTTATTGTTGGTATTATTATGTCGTTATTATAATTGTTGTTGTTATTTATTATGTGATAAGATTATAAAAGAGAATATTCTTGAGAATTGTGATAAAAGAGAACCACTGATAGTATATTAGTTGATGATAAAAAGTCACATCTTGCTAGCAAAATATCTAATACTCATATCTAATTGACTGAACTTTATTAAATTACTGGACTTTATTTGATAAGTGCACTAACAAGGCACAAAACTTATCAAGCATCACAAACAAGCACTTTTATTGTTTATTGAACTTAGTAGTGATGAAACTTTCTTATGTTTTTGAACTTTATGATTAACTGGAATTATCCTACTACAGAATCAATACACTGTATTGCCGTAAACTGTATTACTGGCTAATACTTGACATATCTGTGCCTTCATATCCATACCAAGAAACTTTTTTTGGAAATGGGAGGTCTATAACTCAGACTGTTACTGATTAAGAGGACTATTAGACATTTATACTTTTCACTGCTTAGACAAAAATGCTTTGTTTACTTCATTTTCATCCTTTTCACTATTTATGTTTGAAGAGTGAAAAAAAAAATTATTTATTACTAACTTATTTATATTGTAATTGTATGTATTTCTGTATTTAAACAATTCCCAGAGGTTCGCGTTTACAAAAATAAGTATTGAATTTACTTTAATAAAATCAAAGAATTTTTGGCATTAACTAGAATACCAGATAAATATTTTGTAATCCAAATTCTTGCTTGCCTTAATGAACTTGTAGATCAACGGATCTACCCGTCATTCGGATTTTTAGGAAGGGGAGATAATGTTATATAAAAAATTTATTTCCTTCGTATCCTTCCATTTTATTCGCATTAATCTTTTAAAATTAATCTAACTTCTGTCATAGTCAGTATTTCCTTAATTCTTAATAATATCTATTCCTATTTAAAGTCCTTTTAAAAGTAAATATCCGTATATTAATAACTATTTTATTCCAAATCTTAATCTAAAATTTAAGATCATTCGTAACTTTTATCAGTTCCCCAATCTATAAAATTCTGAGACGCGTTCTCATTTCGAATGTTTTTTAAAGCCATTTTCTTTTTATTATTATTATTATTATTGCTTTGAATTTTTCGCGCGCTTGGGATTTTAACTTCAAAATTGGTCCGCACCCAAGTAAGGGATTCTTTATTGTTTTAGCCTCGCCCTCTAGCCTCATTCGTTGGGCTGGAGCTAGCTTCTCACTCATTGGGTTGTGCGCTCGTGACGTAATTCTGTGTATGTTTCCGCGGAGAGAGCAAAATTCGCCCGCATCGGTCGGAGCGGCAGATTTTTGACGTTTTCGAAAGCTAAACAAATATGTGTCTGGTATTTTTAATTCCGTAGAATATTCATCTGGCCCAGTAACATCTTAATTCAATGAAGTGAAGCAACGTTAGCCCGAGGGCTATAAGTTTTAGACCTTTGGGAATCGTTTCTGTGTTGTTCGTCTTCTAATAAAATTATTTGTCTGGAGATTGGCTGGATTTATTGGAAAACTTTGGTGGACTAATTTCATTGCCTTCTACTTCGCCATATTCGCTAATATCGACTGCAACTTGCTATATCGTTGAAGGACTGCCATCTTTTCATCGAATATTATTCATCGTAATATCTCAACCTCGTCAAAATGCTACATATATCTACACATATATATATATATATATATATATATATATATATATATATATATATATATATATATATATATATATATATATATATATATATATATATATATATATATATATATATATATATATATATATATGTTTGTATAAACTCTATTTATGGCGTCAGGTGCCGCAATCCGAAATATCTACAAGAGACCACTCCATTTCTTCCAGTCAAGGGTCCATTCCTGCTCCAGACCCCTATTCCTCATGACTTTTTACATACCATTCATCCAGGTCTTTCGTGGTCTTCCTCGTTTCCTCTTTTGGTTTGTTCTATAATTAGATGTGATTTTGGGTAGTCTCTCGTCACTCATTTATTTAACATGGCCATACCAGATTAATTGCTTCTTTTGGAGATCGTCTAATATGGTTCCCTTTATTTTCATCATTTTTTTATTTTTTCATTTCTTATTCTTTCTATTCTTGATCAAGGCTGACCCCAGTGCCTGATCTTCTTAGGGCATCCATTTCCACTGCTGCTAATTTCTTTCTTTCTGTCTCCATAATTCTCCACCCCTCTGCTCCATATAAAAATATGTTCTTTACAATAGAATTGTATATATTATAGTATTTTCTTTTCCTTGAGACCTCTTCACTCCACCCAATAGAATTTAGTAGTTTTACAGCCTTTCTTCCTTGACAGATTCTGTAGTTAATTTCCTGTGAGTCTGTGCTCTCTCTATTAATGTCTACACCAAGGTATCTATAATACTCGCAGCCTCCTATTTTCATGTTAATATTTAAATTTAGTTCTGTCTCATTTCCTCTTATACACAGGTATTTGGTCTTACTAACGTTCATGTAAAGTCGCCATTTCTCATATTTAGATATATAATTTCAGTGTATGAAAAATGAAATATCTTATTTATATTCCGTTAGTGTGGTACAGTATTTCATAACCTATGCCTGATGCATGAGTCTTGTTTCTATTATTTCAGATTTTTTTTTTAACTAATCCAAATTTACCAGTTTCTTAAGACTATTGAGTGTACGCTTACCAGTAGCAAAATGCAATTTTTTCAGGATGAGAACCAGAATTTGCAAAACATATTTTTTTTTTTGCTTTGAACGTCTTAATAAGAAAATATCTGAATTATTTTTACATAAACTAAAATGTTACATATTCTCTCTTCTGATAAAAATTTAAAGTTAAAGCTGTGTTTTTATACTGCAAGATGCATGAATGAAGATTTACAAAAAAAAAAGTTTCTGCAATTCATTCAATTTAGAGGTTACATGTGATATTAAATAAATAAATAAATAAAAACACTTTTTAAGTATCTAGTTCAGACATACTTTTAATTTTAAATTTTACAGTGTCGTCATAGCTTCAATAAATTACACAGAATATATGTTTTCCCTAGAGTTAAAAATTTTGTACATTCAAAAGTTCACGATCGAAAATAATGTACGCCTCAATCCAAAAACATTTTAGACATCTCCATTTCTCGGAAATGTTTGCGCATTTTTGAATTCGAAGAAAGTAACTCAAACATCAAGTGTATTAAATCTAGAATTTATACAAAAAAGTCAGGCGTCTTTATATAAAAGTTGATGAGTTTTGTTCAATAACCATTGGTATTTCTCAAGAGGCAGATACTGTTTTAAAAGTGTGTGTGTAATTATAATAAATATTTAATGGTAAACCTATGGTATATTTTAATTTAAAAATTTAAGAAATTTACGGATTTTAATATTATTTTTTTTACATACTGTATTTCATGATTTAAAAAATTTCTTAAGTGAACGTACTACATTTTTGTTATAACATAAATTAAAGATAATGTTTAAATGTTTAAATCTACGTTGAAGGAACATTCTATTGTGAAATGTGAGCTTTTGATATTTTTAGTAATATATTTGAATCAAAAGAGTAATTTGCACATTTCTACGTATGATAAAATCAAACTTAACCCATTAAGCGCCGCTATATATATATTAAACTATTTTTTATGGAACAGTTGTTTTTTCTTTATGAATAGGAAGTCTTTAAAGTATTTCTGAAAAAAATTCAAATATTTAAGAAAAATAGCATGTTCCCAAAATGGGAGCAATGGCTCAAAATGGGGTAAATTTTTTCAAAATTTTTACTTATGCCTCCGTGCATTTATAGTTGTTATTTCACTGTTCATTAGCTATAAAAGGGGTAATATCATTCTGAAACTGATATTTTACGAATAATTCATATAAATTAGTCCAACATCTACATTTATAATAAAAATAAAACATAAAATTACCGATTCCATAAGCATTTTCTCTATCCATTTCTTTATTTTTCCCATTTACATAATTTCTGTCCTACTATTTTTCATGAAAATGATGGAGCATTTTTTATGCAGCATTATATTATTATTATTTTTTTTTTTTTGCGTTTTCTAAAATTGAATTTTTAACTTTTTTTTTTTTTTTTTTTTTTTTGCTTAGTTTTCCATATTCCGATTTGAAGATTCGTCTGAACTTTCATCTGAAATATCAAGTCTGCTTTTAATACTTTGTCTTTTTTAAACTCTAAATCAGATATTTCTTGATTGTCTGTTGATTTAGAATTTACGGAAAGTTCTACTTCACCAAATATAACATGGGATAAATCGTCGCATAAATTATTTTCTATTACATATGTAATAGAAAATAATTTATGCGACATACATATGAGGAAGATATCTTCCTTGTATGTTGCAATACTGCAATCAGCAGGCAAAAAAAAAAAAAAAAAAAAAAAAAAAAAAAATGATTTCTGGAACAGCCGAAAAATCATCCAAATCTAAAAAATTGTTCAATCATCTTCCATGTAAAAAAAAAAAAAAAAAAAAAAAAAAAAAAAAAAAAAAAAAAAAACAGAATAAAAAAATAATGTAATGATGAAAAATAAAGAGATGGATAATGAAAATGCTTATAGAACTGGTAATTTCATTTTGTTTTTTTATTATAAATGTAAAGGTTGGACTAATTTATTTGAGATCTTCTTTAAATATTAGTTTCAGAATGATATTATCCCTTTTATAGCTAATAAACTGAAAAATAAGTACCATAAATGCACGGAGTCATATGTATAAGTTTTCAAAAACATTACCCCCAATAAAAGCCATTGCTCCCATTTTGGGAACAACTTATGCTTTCGGTAATTGTGATTGATCAATTATACATGTTAATTCCGGATTGATGTTGTTTAATATAATACACTGTTATAAACATATTTTAACTAAAAAATATAATTTTAATTATAGAGTTTTTTTTTTTCTCGAGTACGACCAAAAAGTTATTTTTCGCCTTTTTTAACACATTTTAAAAAATAGAAAATTTTAATGAAACTTTAAAAAAAAATTCAGAAGTCGTCTATTATATTCAAAATTCAAATAACACGAACCTTTTAACAATATATAAAATACTCACTTTAGAAAAAAATCATAAAGCAATGTTCCCAAAATGGGAGCAATGGCGCTTAATGGGTTAATTAGTTTAGTTGAATCTTTTATATAATCTAAATTAATTTAAATGTTTTTTTAAAATATAAAATAAAAATGCAATTCTTCTGGGGAGCAAGATACCTGATAATCTGTTCATTCTCAAAATAACTATTCAGGCATAGCTAGTAGAATATGAGTTGAAGTTTTCCAATTGGACGAAAAATGTCCGGGCCAGGATTCGAACCTGGGATTTCTTGGCTGAAGCGGCCACGCTCTGTCCATTGAGCCATCCCGGTTGAATCTGGAGGACCTAATTCATCCAGTTAACCTTGTTGAGTATAGCATCTGGTCTGATATCCGAATCAACTCAACAGAATAAATCGCAGGTAATTTGGAACTCCAGTAAACGCAGGATACGTGATTACACTATATTAATTTTAACACAATTATTCAAATTGGTAAAGAAATCATGTAATTTTCCAACTGGACGAAAAATGTCCTGGCTAGGATTCGAACCTGGGCTCAGACATTTTTCGTCCAGTTGAAAAATTACAACTAAAATGATTTCTTTACCAATTTGAATAATTGTGTTAAAATTAATCTAATGACTAGTAGAACCCTATCTTATCAGGTTTTTAAGAACTGTGTCACTGAATGAAACATGCGAATTTTAATTCCTGGTTTAAACTGTTCGCTTTCACATAAAACATTTCTTCCAATCCGGTCAGCAAACTATTTTATGTTAGGGGTTGTCATAGCTTTCAAAACAGCGTAAAATTCCCCTCTTCTATAGGGAGTATTTTTATCACTTTTACTTGCCCATAATACGTAGTATAGGGTAAATCTTGTAATCGTTTAAAAAAAAAAAAGACTAATTCACACGTTTCAGACACTAGAGATTCCAAAAAAAATTGTCGTCCGTCTGTCTGTGTAAACACTGTATCTCCCGAACAAACTGAGATAGAGACTTGAAATTTGGTATGTACTTAGTATGTAATAATGAAAAGAAGCTTAATGAATTTCAGTAACCTCGATTATACGGAACTATTATTTTTTGGACTCTCGAAATATTCATTCTGATAAAAGTGTTGGCGCCACTCTTGGCTTCTAACATCGCTTGGTGATAAATGTAATTCAGAAGTCGTTTTGTTCTTCGCTTTGATCGGGAGTCTCCATGGGGAGCTCCGAAGTAAATAAAAAATGGTTCGTTGTTGTAAAAAGAGTTGAAATTTTATCGATAGTTGTATAATTTACAGTCCACTTTAATATCGTAGTCGACAATAATCAGCCATCATAAGATTATATTGCGTTTTGTTTAAAAAGAAAAAAAAAATCGGAACAATAACAATGGATACAAAGGTGTTGAATCAAAGAAGGGGTAATATAAAGGCCCAATTGACAAAATTATCAAACTTTATAGCCGATGAGGCACAAGAAATAGACTTAGTGGATATCTTGAATAAAATCGAAAATTTGAACAAATTAGAAGATAAATTAGATGATTTGAAAATGGAGTTCTATAAAATTTTGAAAGATGACGAAATCGATAAGTGTGATGCTGAATTTGAAGAAATCGAAAATCTCAAGGTAAGATTTAAAAAGGCTTATTGAGAAATCTAAAACTAAAAATATTGATCTAATAAATGAAAATAATGATGTTAATAATTCAAAAAATTTAAATGTTAAATTACCCGAAATTCCATTGCCGAAATTCGATGGTTCGTATGAAAATTTGAATAACTTTAAAACTCAATTTAATAGTATAATTGATTCGAACGAATTGTTAACTAATGATCAGAAACTTTTTTATTTGCAATCCTCTCTTGTGGGGACAACGAAGCAAATCCAAAGTACTGATGACACATATGAGTCATTATTTGAAGCACTTAAAAAAGATTTGACAATAAAAGATTAATACTTAACAGTCACATTAAATCTTTATTAATGTTAGATAATATTTGTACTGATTCAGCTGAAAAATTAAGAATGCTGCTTGATTGTATTTTAAAGCATGTAAGAGCTTTAAAGGTGTTAGATGTCGAAATGAACAATTTTAGTGAACATTTATTGATTAATATTATTTTGACAAAATTGACTAGAACAACCTGTAAGGAATTCGAAATGACACCAACAACGACAGATTTACCTCGATGGGACAATTTTATCGAATTCTTGCAAAATCGTGTTCAAATATTAGAAAACCTTCAAGGAACACAAATAAATTCGCAAAAATTTAAAACCCAGAACAAACAAAAAACTTTTATTCTGAAATCTAATTCATGCCTTGTTTGTAAAAAATTACATGCATTACACCAGTGCCCTGTTTTTCTAAAAATGACTCCAATTCAAATATTTGATGAAGTAAAAAAGAATAAACTTTGTATAAATTGTTTAAATGACTCGCATCTGCTTTCGAAATGTGGTTCAAAATATAACTGTCAGCTGTGCTTTCTCAGACATAACGTATTACTTCATCGAGATAAAAATAAATCGTTTCAAAATAAAACGTCATTAAAAAGCCCCGATTCTGAAGTTAACATATCATTGGTGACAGACGGACATTCTGGTAAAGAAAATGATGATTCAAATAAACAAAATTTATCGGAAATATCTCAGAGTTTTTCATCACATAATAATGAAAGTAAAAAAGCAGTTCTTTTGTCTACAGAATATATGTATATTTATAGTCCGTTACATAAATGTTTCGTGCAGGCCAGGGGAATTCTCGACTGCGGGAGCCAAGCTAACTATATTACGGAAGAAATGGCCTCCTATTTGGGCTTGAAAAAAGAAAGAATAAATGTTTCCGTTAGTGGATTAGATGGAAATGCCTTTAATGTGAAAGGGAAGGTTAATACGATAATTCGTAACAAGAATTCCTCATTCTCTTCACCTAGCGAATTTTTCGTTGTTTCGAAAATTACTAACTGTGTACCTTCTTCAAATATTAAAATTGATAAAGCATTGTTACCAAATAGGGTTTTGCTAGCTGATCCTACTTTTGACATACCGGAAAAAATTCATTTAATAATTGGGCAGAACTCTTTTATGAGATAATAAAAGAAGGACAAAATTGCATTTCACCAAATTTAATGTTTCAAAATTCGGTGTTTGGTCTTATTGCTACTGGAACTGTTAAAATCAAGAGTTCTAACTCATATTGTGGATTAACATTTAATTATGAAATTGAGAACATTGAATCTAATCTTAAAAAATTTTGGGAAATAGAAAATATTTCACCTGGCCGTTTTCTAAGTAAAGAAGAAGAATTGTGTAAATCTCATTTTCAAAAAACGCACAAACGGAATGATACCGGAAGGTTTATTGTCGAAATGCCGATTCAAACTGATCAATTAAATTCATCGGGAAGTTCGAGAAATTTAGCAGAAAGGTGTTTACAACAAACAGTAAAGAGATTGGAAAATAATAGTGCTATAAAAAAACTTTATTGCGAATTTTTAAACGAATATGAAACATTGGAGCATATGGAAAGAATTTCAGTCGAAGATTCTCGCTCAGTAGTTTATTACATGCCTCATCATGGCATTTTTAAACCAGATAAATCCTCTACAAAATTAAGGGTTGTCTTTAATGCCTCTGCCCCTACCACAACCGGAAAAAGCTTGAATGATATTTTGCTTTCCGGTGAAGTTAAGGAAGATCTTTTTGATATTTTGTTAAGATTTCGAAAATATAAGGTTGCTTTAACTGCGGACATTAAAAAAATGTTTCTGCAGATTTTGATAGATCCTTCGCAAAGGGACCTTCTACACATTCTTTGGAAGGATTACGAAAATAATTCCACAATTGCCTTTAAATTGAACACGGTCACTTATGGAACTAAATGCGCCCCTTTTTTGGCCATAAGGTGCATCAAACAATTGGCTTTAGATGAGAAGGACACATTTCCTCTTGCGGCAAAAGCTATCCTATCTGATAGCTACATGGACGACATCGTGACTGGATCCCCAGATTCAGAATCGGCAATAGCCCTGAAAAATCAATTAATTGACATATTTCGTTCTTGTGGAATGGCTTTCACAAATGGAATTCAAATTTGAATGAGCTTTTAAATCATGATGAAATCGAAGATGTTTCCTTTTGCACTAAGTCTGACACTTCAGCTAAAACATTAGGCATAGTTTGGCAATCCAATTTGTGTTTAGAGTTTCGGTGAAAGAACAAAAATCATACACCAAAAGACAGGTTCGTTCTGTCATAGTAAAATTGTATGATCCCCTTCGGCTCATTGGCCCAATTATTTCCAAGGCCAAGTATTATCTTCAAAAATTATGGTAGTGTAAAATAGGATTGGATGAAAACATTCCAGAACCCCTTGCTAGTGATTGGTGTAACTTCGTAAGTCAACTAAAGAATATAGAAAATATAACAATTATCCGATACATTTTAACTCCTTCCACAGAAGCAATATTTGTTCTTGGTTTCGCTGACGCTTCCATAACAGCTTTTGGTGCTGCAGTTTATGTATATTGTTTAAATTCATCTAACTCGCCTACATCGAACCTCATTGCAAGTAAATCAAGAGTGTTACCTCTAAAGACCATTTCTGTGCCAAGACTGGAACTATGTTCCTGTTTGCTTCTTTCTCAACTTGTCGCCAAAATTCTTCCTTCCTTACAACTAGACATTCAAGAAGTAATTTTTTTCTCAGACTCAACTATAGCATTGGCATGGATAAAAACCTCTGCTCATCTATTAAAAACTTTCATCGCAAATAGACTGTCAAAGATTCAGTCTCTCACTGAACAATTTTTATGGAAACACATTCCTTCTAGTGATAATCCATCTGATATAATATCTCGTGGAACATTTCCTCAAGAACTTTTAGATATGGAACTGTGGTGGAAAGGTCCATTATTGACTAATAATATCTTGGACTTGACAGAAAAAGAGGCAAAAACTGACTTTCCAAATGATGATGCATATTTAGACGAACTTAAATCGAACAGTACTATTAATTTGCATCTTATTAATCAAGACTTTAATCATTTTCTTAACAAATTTTGTAATTTAAGTAACAGTTATTTTAAGTTAATTTGTATTTTAGTTTATATTTATAGATTTATTTATAATTGCAAGCACAAAGAAAGGATTGTAGGACCTATAACAAAAGAGGAATTTTACCAAGCAAAGATTAAAATAGTCAAATTGGTTCAGGTAATGTACTTCGACAGAGAAATGAAGGCGCTCAAGAAAGGTGAGGAACTAAAGGATAGTCGAGTAAGTAATGTAAATCTTTTTCTTGATAGGGATGAAATAATTAGGGTTGGTGGTCGTTTAGATAAATCAAATTTATCTTATGATAAAAAACATCCGATTCTTTTACCGAAAGATCATAGGCTTACACTTTTAATTTTCCAGTATTTGCACTTAAAAAAAATGCATGTTGGTGCTCAAACCTTGCTTCATTTTGTGAGACAAGAATTCTGGTCTTTAAATGGCAGAAACATAGCCAGAAAAATTGTGCATAATTGCATTGTTTGTTTTAAAAACAAACCTAAAATTGCAGAACAAAGCATGACCTTGTTACCTAAAGAAAGGGTAAATATAAATCCCCCTTTTGCAAATTCAGGCGTTGATTTATGTGGCCCATTTTATATAAAATACAAAAACCA
Organism: Maratus michaelseni; assembly: GCA_963931845.1. Lineage (NCBI taxonomy): Eukaryota > Metazoa > Arthropoda > Arachnida > Araneae > Salticidae > Maratus > Maratus michaelseni. Next base: position 414,572,095 of record OZ007589.1, read on the forward strand.
ACGTAAGGGAGTTTTTAGTAAAATTTATGTCGCAATTTTCGTCTGTTTTGCTACTCGTGCAATTCATTTAGAAATAATAACAGATTTAACTTCTGAAGCCTTAATAGCTACCTTAAAAAGATTTGTAGCTAGGCGCGGAATTTGTGCCACCATCTTTTCCGATAATGCCTCTAATTTTGTTGGTGCGAATTCAGAATTGAAAAAATTGCACAAAATTGTAAAAAATCAATCCGAGGAATTGGCTGCTTATTTATTGGCTAATTCAATTTCTTGGAAATTCCTTCCTCCTAGATCCCCTAATTTTAGTGGCTTGTGGGAGGCAGGAGTAAAATCCTTTAAGCACCATTTAAAAAGAACTATTGGAGATTTAAAACTAACTTTTGAGGAATTTTTAACTGTCGTTAATCAAATCGAAGGTATTTTAAACAGTAGGCCTCTAATACCTTTATCTTCGGATCCAAATGATTATGAAACGTTAACCCCAGGACATTTTTTAATAGGCCGCCCTATAAATAGCATCTGTGAACCAAACTTGACTGATCTTGTCAATAATAAACTTAGTCATTGGCAGCAAATTACAAAAATTAATCAATTAATTTGGAAAAAATGGAGTAGAGATTATTTAAATAATCTACAACAGCGAACAAAATGGTTATTGGAAAAAGAAAATATTAAAATTGGAACTATGGTTTTATTAAAGGATAGTAATTTGTCCATGTGTACTTGGTCAGTCGATCGCATTCAAGACGTTATTTATGGGAGCGATGGTAAAATTAGGGTTGTGCTTGTAAAAACTCCAAATGGTATATTCAAACGAGCAATTTCTAATATTAGTATTTTGCCCATAAATGATCCTTTATAATAATGTAAATATTTATTTTTCTTATATTTCTGTGCATTTATATTTGAAATTTTTTTGCAGTAACTTTATATTTTAATATTAAAATTGAATTGAATTGTATATTTGTATTATTGATTGAACTGAAACTTGTATTATAATTGAAGATTTATTGTTAAAAAGAAAAAAAATTAATTGTTCCCAACGAAGGACATTTGTTTAAGATATGTTGCTGAAATAAATATTTCAGTGGTGGCCGGTATGTTGGCGCCACTCTTGGCTTCTAACATCGCTTGGCGATAAATGTAATTCAGAAGTCGTTTTGTTCTTCGCTTTGATCGGGAGTCTCCATGGGGAGCTCCGAAGAAAATAAAAAATGGTTTGTTGTTGTAAAAAGAGTTGAAATTTTATCGATAGTTGTATAATTTACAGTCCACTTTAATGCAGTAGTCGATAACAAAAAGGTATATAACAATTTTCGAAAATGTTTATTTTAAGGAGTGAATATAAAAGACGATAAAAAACGTAAATTTCGCATAAAGAATGAAGTCGATCGGATGATTAGTTGCCGAGATATTTGTAATCCTCCACACTTTTCGATTTCTCATGACACTGTATTTCATTCAAATTTCAATTCAAAGATATATTTTAGTTGGAAATTTGGCGCTTAATCCGACGCAGTAAATAACTGTTAGTTAATATGATTATAATTTTTAGAGTTATGAGGATGCTTCTTTTACGCAACTCAGTAATAGAGCATCTAGAGTTTATGACATCATCAAGCCACGATTTTCTTCGAATTGCAATGCATTTTATAAATAGTTTACACATGTTTTATACTCATATTTTGTATTATGCATATCCATAATGGGTAAGTATTACGGTGGGCCCTAACGACTAGTTTCATTTCAAACCATGACATATTCTCTGTATAAAACTGTCGGTGACTATGAAGAGCATAAAAAATATAGTAATATGTGTCTGGTTTCTCAGAAACAGATCGCCAACAAACTTTATATGGATGAAACGTTTCGTGATTTCCTAACATGACAAAACAACTTTTCCTAGCGTTTCTAATTTCATAGATGTGCAAATTAGATGCAATAAGCACCAGCAACGGCGTACCAATTAAGCAAAAATGAGAGGGCCTTATATAGCAATTTTCAAATACATTTTCAAATACATTTTCAAATTAGGATACTCAATAATTATGAAAGGAATTAAAGGATGAGAATAATTAATCTGGGGAGGAAGATTTCTGATATTATGCTCATGCTCTAGAAGAATTATTTTGGTTTGACTAATAGAACCCTATCTTATCAGGTTTTTAAGAACTGGGTCACTGATTGAAACTTGCGAATTTTAATTCCTGGTTTAAATTTTTTTGCTTTCAGCTAAAACATTTCTTCCAATCCGATCATCAAAATATTTTATGTTAGGCGTAGTCATAACTTTCAAAACAGCATAAAATTCCCCGCTCTATAGGGAGTATTTTTACTGCTTTTTCATTTCAAACCAGTGTAGATTCTCTGTATAAAACTGACGGTGTATATGAAGGACATAAAAAAATATAGTAAAATGTGTCTGGTTTCTCTGAAACAGATTGCCAACAAACTTTATATGTAAACAGCACTACAAAGGATGTGAATTTTCTTTTCACTTTGCTTAACTGCGTACAACCAACTTGAGTGGAAAATGTGACCAGACCGGGGATCGAACGCAGATACCTTGGTGTAGCGCACCAATTGCTTTACAAATTAAGTCATCCGGACCACATCATCTGGGTTCGATCCTCTTGTCTGGATGTAATTTTTCACTCAAATTGGTTGTACGCTGTTAAGCATCTTTTGTAGTGCTAGTTAAAGATTTAAGTCGTAGTTTCAGTCCTACTGAAAATATACAACTTTATATGGATGAAACGTTTTGTGATTTCTTAACATGACAAAACAACTTTTCCCAAATTTCTAATTTTATAGATGTGCAAAATAGATGCAATATGCAGCAGCGGCGTACCAATTAAACAAAAATGGGAGGTCGCAATTTTCAAATTAATTTTTAAATTAGGATATTCAATAATTAAGAAAGGATTTACGATAATAATTAATCGTCCAATTATTAATGCCATTATCCCATTATCATATATTGAGTATTTTAATTATTACAGGCAGAATATCTTAGATACTGATTTCTAAGAGAAGATTGCATAAGGATTGCATATCAAAGTGGAAAAATACAAATTATAATTTTTAGATGGCTAATTCAAGCTTTAGAATTCTTTCTCATTTAAGAGTTATTTAACCAGAAATGCTTTAAAATTACCACCATTCAATGTCTCAGAGAAAACGTATTATTTTCTTCTGAAAGCAAAAAGTCATTTCTTAATTTTCATTGTTTCTTCTGCTGTTTTATTATATATATTAAAAAAAAAAAAAAAAAAAAAAAAAAAAAAAAAAAAAAAACTTTTTTCCTGCTTGTTTATTTAAAAAAATAAAAAATAAAAATAAAAATAAAAGAAAGGTTTTTAAAAGTCAACGAAGAGGAGAAAATTATTATTTATTTTTTTAACATTATTTATACGCTACTTTCATTAATTGATTTAATTTGGCGAAAGAATGAAAAACTCAAGTATTGGGAAAATATCATTTTGAAAATGTAAAAAATAATAAGGTGTATTTTTAAGATTTAAAATAGATTTTCTAATTTTAGTTGCTATTTATGCTTTATTTGTAAAATAATTTTTGAAAGAGCTTTTAGATTACAAAAATTTAAGTTCGAGTGGTGATTATATAGACATAAATTGTGAAAATTTTGGCACCTACAGATCGTATTTTACGTTTTCCTTCACGTCCCATAAATCCAACTATTGTCAATTGTTCTGAATTATAAGCTTTTCTAAAGAGTGATTTTCTGATTGCAGAGACTATTTATGCTTAATTTGTAAAATATATTTTGAAAGAACTTTTAGGTTACAAACATTATAGATCTGGTAATGTTTATGTATATTAAAATTAAGTATGACTGTTTTGGTACCTACAGATCGTATTTTAAATTCCCTATCATGTCCCAGGCCTCATTTTTCCAGCTTGATTATTTAAATTTTATTTAAGAGCATAAAATAATTTTTTTTTATCTAGAATTATTCCTGCGCTACATTCATTAATTGAATTAATATGGAGTAAAGAATGAAACATGAAGCATTGGGAGAATATCATTTTGAAACTGAAAAAAAAAAAAGGCCTGTTTTGAAGATTTAAGATATATTTTCCGATTTAAGTGGCTATTTATGCTTTATTTGTAAAAGATTTTTGAAAGAACATTTAGATTATAAACATTTAAGATCTAATAATGATTATCCTAATAATATTATAAATCCTATTGTTTGCAAATGTTAGGCTGAAGGCGTCAAAATGGAGAATTTAATAATCATGTATCTTTGGATATAGGTTGATTATAACCCGTAAATGAACATAGGCTGGTTTTTGTTTATTTTATTCAAATATTTTTCTTAATAATTCAAAATTTCATTATTTTCCTAGAGAATAAATGGACATTTTTTCGTATAATATTTTAAAATGGTTAAATTTACTTTACCGTTGCTAATACTTCATCGTTGCCAAAACTAAATCAAAACCTGGAATAATAATTTTTTCTAAACAAGTTATTTTCAAATGAAAAATTTTCACGTGAAAAATGAAAACGAAATTAATTATTTAAGAAACAGAATATGAAATGACGTCATATTAGAAATAAAACTTGAGTTTTCAAATATTTGATAATAATACAAGGTGCATAAATACAAGTAAGTATGGAAAGCAAGCGTATATGATGTCATACATCGAAAATAAAACAGATTTGCTTTGATGTTGAAATAAAATGATCTTGGGTTATCAAATTATTTGGGATTAATATCTCTATTTGTTCTTTTTCTATTTCACATGAAATGAATTATTTTAAATGTATGTGTTGTAAATTAAAGTTCTATAAAGTTCATTTTAATACGAATTCAATACGAATGATGGTTATAGGAATAATACTTGGCGGTTTATCGTCTGCACACGGCTAACACAAATGTACCATATTCTTAATTTAAAAAAAAAAAAAAAAAAAAAAAAAAAAAAACCTTTGAAAAGATATTGGACGGCAAATGTCAATAATATGCACCGCAAAATTATCCGTATAGAAAATCAGAAAAATTTTATTTTTTAAAAGAAAGTTGCATTTTTTCATAAAAGCTGAAGATTTAATATGATTGCGTCGAAGTAATGGCATTTTTCCTCTATCATTTTCCCACAATAAAAACACATTTGTAAATGGTCATTTCGAACAGGAATTTAATTTTACATTTCTTTTAGCTTTAAAATAGTAAAACCTTTGTTGTCATTTTTAAATATAGCTTTTTTTAAAGTTCTGTTTCATAATACATTTTTGTAAAGTCTTGTAGGTTGAGAAAAATGGCATAGATTTTAAAGCAATGTTTAAGTAAAATTACAATATTTTTAAAAACTTAAGAAACAACAATGTTATCGAAACGAAAATAAATTTTACCGACAAATTCGCGTTATGCAAAAGCAAAGAAGAAATCAAAAAGTAATGAAACTTTTCTTCCAGCCGAATTATGTAAACTTGAACAAGCCGATCGTGCCAATTCATAATAATATAAACGTGAAAGCGCGTTGTATATAGTAGAAAATGTTTTCACATATAGGTATAAAATTTCCGAGAATAGGTAGGTTAGGGATCTGTAATCGGGTCCATAGCTAATTTGCTTTTTTTTATCAAATGAAATTTGGCTCAAAATTAAATACATTGTTGTAACCAGATTTGTTTTTGCGTGGTAAGCACTTAATGATATTTTAGATGATCATTTCCTCACTCACCTTTGATGCCAACTATGACTGTAAAACATATTAAAAAATATCAGACGATAATTTTCTAATTTTCGTATTACTTCATGATGTAAATAGACTTCCTGGTTCATCCTTTAAACCTGAATTAATCATACCATTGTCGTCCAGTTTATAATCTTAATCCTAACCCTAATCGTAGCCTATCCTAATCCTAATAATAACATTAAACAATATTCTTTGAAACGAATATGTAAATTAAATAAATATCCATAAATGGAATGAATGGAAAATAGAATAAATAGAAATGGCAAAATAAAATAACAAGAAAGTTCGATACTTAACCATAGAAAAAGCGTAAAAAATTTCAAGCGCACGAAATAAATTAAAAAATTCCTATATATACTAACGAAGATATGTAAATTTAGATCATCAGATTGGTGTTGTCGGTAGTTATTTGTTTAGAGTGTCCTTGACGCGATAGAAAAAATATCGAGGTTAAATTGGGCAGAATTTAAAGTACTTTCTAGCAACCTTTATTTACATTTTAGAATCGCATCAGATTGTTATATCTTTATGAAATATCTATCAATGTATAAAATCCACAAGCAGTTTCTTCAATATTTACATCACTTAGCGAGAAGCACTTTATTTAATATATACATAAACAAGACATAAATTAATATTGTAGTAAGACGTATATAACACATGTCTATACAAATAAACAATATAATAATGTGCATTTAGAAATGAATACATATACAAATTTCACACCAAATACCATATAAAATGCACTGCTGTATAGAAGAATTCTCTCACTGTTATTTTTCGTTTTACGAAGAGGGATTCGTCGATTTTCGCAATTTTAGTGGGCCCTTCTTTTTTCATTGGTTGCAGTTTCATTTTCGCGATTGTATATATTATTTGGCATGAAATTTCACTTTTTTAAGACTGGGTTATGTTAAGGCCCCTATAGGAAAGAAATACCGTATTGTCTCCTACAAAATGTGATAAAGATTTGGTTAACTGTATATGTTTTTAATTATCGAATGAAATGCTTTGCTAAATTAATGCATTTATTCTTTTTTTAATGTTACGTGAACCAAGTCACGGGTAACAGCTAGTATAGTTATAAATTATGAGAATTTTGGCACCTACCGATCGTATTTTACGTTTTCCTTCACTTCCCAGAAATCCAACTATTGTCAATTGTTTTGAATTATAAAGATCGATTTTCCAATTGAAGAGACTATTCATGCTTTATTTGTAAAAGATATTTTAAAAGAACTTTTAGGTTACAAACATTATAGATCTGGTAATGACTATATATATATATATATATATAAATTAAGTATGACAATTTTAGAACTTACAGATCGTGTTTTAAATTTTCTTTCACGTCCCAGAACTCTAACTATTGTCGATTGTTCTGAATTATAAACTAAATATTTTGAACATTATTTCTAAAACTGGTTTCAGTTAATAATTATGTATATTTTAAATCTGCTATCTGTATTAAATACTCTTTCATTCCATTAAGATTTATTTATTTTCCTTTTTTTTACATCAAACTAACTTTTGAAAGCCGTTTGAATGTAAGAATAAATACATATTTTTCATGAAGTGAGAATTACTAACAAGTTTTTGAAAGAAGACTAAGCTCTTCTTATACACAGAATCGAATAAATAAATCAAAAGGAAAGTGTATTCTTTTCAGTCACGTGTCGCACATTTTGAATGGATGTGAACGTGATGTAATCAGAATCGTGCATATCACAAACGTTGTAAGAATACAATACGTTAAAATGTGAAATGCCTTTGAAAGGATCTCTCAATGAAAAATGATAACATATTTGAAACCTTTGGTCCTTTCTATTAATTTGCCATTTATATGTCTTTTCTTTAATGTGTGCGTTGACAAGTTATTCAATATGTAAATTGGAACATGCTGTTTAAAATAAAAACATTCTGTCATTTTAATAGTACATTTTCAAAAGTTTTCTTTCTTTTTTTTAACACTTTCCAACATAGTTGAAAAGTGTTTGTAACTTCGGTTTGTCTGTGTGCCGTCTGTTCGTATTCTAGCTCTTGTAAATACTTTCGGATTGTCATGTAATTCATATATGTTATGTATGTTTTCTAAGGCATGTTCGCTATTAACTCTTTAAATCCCAAGCTTTAAAAACTGAACTTAGAATCCCAACAAAATAGCCCAAAATGCTGGTTTTTTTTTGTTCCCCCCTTTTCACTAGGTAAGTAGTGGAAATGATCCTACTGCCTTTTCCCTTTATTCAAATTTCGACAGGTGTTACACCCCTTTGTTTATCATTGCTCCAGTTATCGAAAATAAATCTTGTTTTTCTTTCTGTACTGTGCAGAAATGCCAATACATTACCCTATCCATCACTGAGAGAGTCCCCTTGACAGGCCCCGACCCATTTAAGGGGAAGGAAAATCCTTTCAGCTATCCTGGCTATTGTGTGTTTCACAGCATTGGGATGATTTCGGCTATTGCAGGATTCAAAAGGTTAAAAATAAAGTGTGTAGCATTTATAGTTCGCTTACAGAGACACTCAAAATAATTCCATTGCATAATGGTCTATAGGTAAAATCGTTTATGGTGTATTTTAATGATGTTATACTATTGTAAACGTAATGAATTTGATACGAATTTCTCAGGTGCACTAAAGAATGCTTTCTATAGAATATGGAGTGCAAAATACTAATCATTCATTTACAAGGTCTCACAAAAATATTCGAGTACCTTTTCAACTATGTATGACAGTTGATTTTGAAATGTGTTATACGTTTTTTAAATTGTTTACTTAGGTATCTTCTTTACCTTATTAAACAGTGAAGTTTTTTTAAAAAGTATTATGGAAGTGTTTGAAAGTATTTCATAATCTATGCTTCTTGCATGATTTTTTTTCTTGTTGACATTGCATTAATTTGATACTTCAAAATAGTGAATATACAGAAGTAACAAAAATGATGTTTGAAAGCTTTTAAGCAAGTAAAAAACAAAAATTAAGTACATAAAAGAAATTTAACTGGAAGAGTAGTAGAAAAATACCAACTTTAAAACAATGAAAGATTTAAAATTTTTATTTGAAACCTATTTTATTCATGCTCTTCATTTTTCACTACCGTATCATTTTCCAATTTTACTTGGTATGATATTATTATATAAGGTAATTTAGTAATTAGCTTCCAATTAAAAATGCAAGAACAAGTCTCTCTTGATTACCACCAATAACATTTTTTCTTCAAATTGTTCAGTTGCAAAGTGAAAGTGATAGATATATTTGCTATTATTATAGTTTTCCCAACTGATTTTCATTGAACAATCCATTTAGAATCTGACAGTTTTAAAATTTGAAACTTTCGTGGGCTAATTGAGAACTCCGGCTTTTTACAAAGGTCCCGGATAATTGGAGAATCAACTTACTTTTTCCAATCGGCATGGTATTTTTCAGGCTTACTGCAAAGAGTTTAAGCAACTTTAGACTAATTGTGGACGCGAGTTTCAAAACTCGCCAAAAATCGTGTATTCTATATCAATCTATTCTATCAGTGAATCTTCACTAAAAAATACTGCAATTCGCAGGAAAACTAGTTTTAGCATGTATTCCTGGCGTTCTCAAATCTTGGTTTACAATAAAACCCAATGGAAGTAGTCAAGGGTTTTTCGCAATTTTCTCGAATTTCATTTTTTTGATAAGTTGAATTTTCAAACTCACGTCTTCAATTGGAAAATGATAATTGGTTTTAAATCAGCCTGAAAATTTTCAGGCTCATTGCAAAGAGCTAGTTCGAAATTGTCCATTTATTTCTAAATCAGCCAGATTAATTTCAGACACATTGCAATGAGCCTATGCAGTTTTAAGCTAATTAGTAAATGACCACACTTCTCCAAACAGCTTAGTTTCATCCAGGTTTATTGTAATAAGTCCAACGGAGTGTATACTTATGCATACTTTTAGTATAGAAAATTGGAGCAAGAACATAAAATACTTATAACAATGTATAAGAACACGGTCTTATTGACAGATTTCATTATAAAATATAATTTAACTATAATATAGTTTAACTAACATATAGTTTAACTATAATTTTTGGACGTCATGTTCACCTTGATTACTAAATGAAATATATAAGAATTGAAAAATATTATTTATTTTACTAAAAATATGCTAAAAATACATAAAAATGGTTTTAAAGCATAAAAACTGTCAAAAGATGTTAAAAGATGTTAAAACCCAAATGTTTTCAACTGGTGACTGTTTGGTAGCAGTTGAAAGCTCTTGGGTTTTAACATCTTTTAACATATTTTGACGGTTTTTATGTTTAAAATTTTTTTTATGTATTTTTAGCAACTTTTTAGTAAAATAAATCATAAGTTTCAATTCTTATATATTTCATGACAGATTTCATTAATGCGACTGAGTGTCTAAGATTAGTGAATACCTCAGTTTCATTTTAAGGGTATATTTTTCGCAAACATCTAGTGCAGACGTATCAATAAAATCTGCAAATGAGACAGATTTTTAATGTTTTTCTAGCATTACATAGAGAAATGGTATGCTGGATGAAAATATTTATAAAACATATATAAAAAAATTGCTAAATGAATGAAATCTGCAGTTGAGGAAGATTTTTGTTGTTTTCACAGCTCTACGTAGAGAAGATGGGATGATGAATGAAAATAATTATAAAACATATTTAATAAAATTGCTGTATCAATGAAATCTGCAGATATGGCTGATTTTAATCTTTCATCATTATTACGTAGAGAGAATGGATTGCTTAGAGAAAAGTATTATAAAACATATATAAGAAAAAATGTATTAATAAAGAGAAGAAACAGATGAGGCAGAATTTTAAATTTTTACCAGTAGTGAAGATGGGTTGCTGAATGAAAATAATTGTAAAAATATGTAAAAAAATATCCGCATTAATGAAATCTGCAAATGAGGCAAATTTTTTGTGTTTTCTCTTCTTTAGGTATTGAAAATGAGTTGTTTAGTGAAAATAATTTTACCGAATATCTATGAAAATTGCTGTATAAATGAAATCTGCATATGAGGCAAATTTTTAGTATTTTCTGCCGTATTGGCAGATATGATTTATGGTCCTGCTTACGTGAAATTAGTGAATACTTTAATTTTAAGTCTGTAGCGCACTTAAAAGAAAAATAAAGTGGCGCCTTAGATTACTCATTCAGAAATATATTTTATTACGTAATGCTAGGGAAGAATAACATTCTCTCTTGTCAGTAGAATTTTTTTATCATCTTTACGGGGGGGGGGGAGGGAGGGGTGGCAAATTTTACCTATAAAAAATCAAGTGTTTATTAAACTTAATTATCAATCAGATGCATAAATCAAATCTGTCAATAAAACAATTTTCTTCTCTTTTCTTTCTTTTGTAATAATTTTCATTCAGCAACCCATCTTCTCTATATAATACTGGGAAAATATTAATAATCTGCCTCATCTGCAGATTCCATTATTGCAGAAATTTTCTTATAGATATATTTTTTTAATTATTTGCATTAGCAACCCATCTTTTCTACGTAATGTTGGGAAAATATTAAAAATCTGCCTCATCTGCAGAGTGTACTGATACAACACTTTTATTACATATGTTTTATGAATATTTTCATTCAGCTCCCATCTTCTCTACGTAATGCTGCAAAAAACATTAAAAATCTTCCTCATCTGCAGATTTCTTTGATATAGCAATTTTTCTTATACATGTTTTAAAATATTTTTTCTCACATTTTCTTATCATTTTCTCTGCGTAATGTTGGGAAAACATTAAAAATCTGTTTCATCTGCAGATTTTATTGATACTTCAGCACGGGGTGTTTACAAATCCATATCCTTAAAATAAAAATGAAGTATTCACTAACCATATACACTTAGTCGCGTTGATAAAATCTGTCAATAAGGCAGTTTTCTTATACATTGTTATAAGTATTTTAAGTTCCTGCTCCTATTTTCTACACTAAAATTATGAATAAATACACTACGTTTGACTTACTGCAATAACCCTGGATGAAACTAGGCTGTTTGGAGAAACAAGTGGTCATATAGTAATTAGCCTAAAACTGCATAGGCTCATTGCAATGAGTCTGAAAATAAATATGGCCGATTGAGAAATAAATGGACAATTTTGAATTAGCCTAACTTTTCACAGGTTCTTGCAATAAGCCTCATTGCAATAAGCGTGAAAAATTAGTCTGATGTAGTAACAATTAGGATTTTCCAATTAGCATAATACTGTTTATGCTCTTTGCAATAAGCCTGAAAAATATTAGTCTGATGTAGAATCAAATGGTCATATAGTAATTACCCTAAAACTGCATAGGCTCATTGCAATGAGTCTGAAAATAAATAGGGCTGATTGAGAAATAAGTGGACAATTTTGAATTAGCCCAACTTTCCACAGGTTCTTGCAATAAGCCTCATTGCAATAAGCCTGAAAAATATTAGTCTGATGTAGAATCAAATTAGGATTTTCCAATTTAGCATAAAGCTGTTTAGGCTCTTTGCAATAAGCTTGAAAAGTATCAGGCCGATTAAAAAGAGAAAGATGATTCTCCAATTTCTTCTTAAAAACTATTGAGATCATAAAAAAAAGTTAAATCTAGAAGAATTACGAAATTGAAATCCACCAGCATTTGACATGACTACTTATGGCATAAATAAATAACAGTAATTAAGACATTTTACATTTGAAACTACTGATCCTGTAGGCATCTATATAATGCATTCAAACATCAAAACATATTTAGATGACAAAGCAAAAAATAAAATAAAAAAGAGAAAAACTGCCAAAATGGAAAAAGGAAAATAATATATACTTTTAGAAGGACAAAAATAAAATTTTGTAAGACGTACACGGCTAATTTCAAATGCAGGAAAAGCGTACTCACCAAATTTCAAATTGATCGATTACTTTTTTCAAGTTGTATTGTGGAATAAACAAACGGACAGATATTAAAATAAATTCGAATTTCTACAATAATACCCAACTTCGGAAATTAGTTTGTTTTTTCTTCTTTAAAATCTTCCCTATGTGTGTAAATTTTGTGCATGCCCGTATACATACATTTCAGAACTTCTATTTAAATAATATACGAAAATTCAGATTCATATGACCTCAAACTACCAATAGCCATTTTAAAAATACATTTATTTTTGTCTGTTTTTTTATCCTTTACGTGTATCCCTTTAGATTACAAACTTTAAAAACACATTGATATGTAGTATATTAAACAGGGTGATATCAGGGGAGGGTTATTATATTTTTTGTGTGGGTTAGAAATAACACTACTTCCATCGGAGTTAATATAATTTTACATATCACCTATTAGTGATACGGTTTTTTTAGGCTTATGAAATATGGCCTATCAATATACATAATAAATAATATCACACACATATCAATACACATAATACTAAAAATAAATGAACAACGTAACAAAGCACAAATAAAAATATATAAAATGTCAAACGGTTGTTTCGGAGCCCCTAAAGCTCCATCATCAGTACCAAAATCAAAAGGTTAAGTTTGGCACTGATGATGGAGCTTTAGGGGCTCCGAAACAACTGTTTGTCATCTTACATATTTTTATTTGTGCTATTTTACATTGTTCATTTATTTTTTATGTAACGGCACAAAGTTAAATCCACCTATTTTAAACACATAATGCTATTACATTTCTTATTTTAAGATTCATCCTATAATTGTCGTCTTATGTTTTAATTTTTGAGTTTATCGTGACGGATTTTAAGAAATCAACCAAAGATTAACAATTGCATTCGCCATCTATTCTAATCTTCAAATATATACAGTCCTCAGTTTTTACGTCTTATAGAGCATATTAAAATGTCGCCCACGGAATTACCAATTTCAAGATTTTAAAAAATCATACAGAGTCATACATACTATACGTAATATTTTAGCGCCTAAAAAGTTATAGTGCGATCTCTGAGAGTGAAACTGTTCAGGGCGTCAGAACAAACCTTGGAACAAATAGAAATCGATAAATTTGTCATGCCGCTTCCATCACAAGTAGACTATCAGGCAAATTCAAATACACGTGTTTTTCTAGAGATTTCTGTATTCTTCTTATTATTTTCATGTCTAATGTTGGCACTCCTAGATTTTAGGAAAACAATTATGACATTCATATTTCATTTATTTTCGTAATAATAGTATAAGATTTCTTTGTTAAATTATTGATTAATATTATATCAATATTACTGAGACAAGTGCAAATAAATCTCAATATCTTTATTTCGTCGTTTGTCAAAATTAAAGATATCATAAATAATAATGTAGCAACGTATTATTTAAAATACTCGGTACTTGAAATTTAAGAATGTACGTTTTTCCTTTGAAGCAAAAAAATACAATCGAAATGTACTAGCATCCTGGTGCTAATAAATGAAAGCGTAAAGCTAAACTAGATACGAGGCGCGAGCAAATCCTGTGTAGGCTCAATAAAACATAAAAGAATGGATATGTAGGAATATAGAAATGCAGTTGGTTTATGTAAGTTGCGAATAATCTAAAAAAAAACCATATGGAATACAAAAGTACATACATTTTCTTACACTATATAATAAATACTATATAATACACTATATAATAAACAACGTCTATAATATATATATATATATATATATATATATATATATATATATTCTTCACTCACAATCTATATATATGGTGAAACTCGAGAAAACAAAATTTGGAGGCCACGTTTAATGTTCTTTGAATGTACTGTTATTTGTGATTCAATCAATTTCATTCAACCTAAACGTAATACCTGTACTAGGCACTTTGAAATCTGAAAACCTTTGAAGAAACTTTACTATGAAAACATGAATGTATAGTTTATACTTCTAGTTTTGCCTATGGAATCCTCAGGACTTGTTGTGAATTAAAATATATTTATTTCTCTGTAAAAGAAGTATATATATATATATGTATGTGTGTGTGTGTGTGTGTGCTGAGGAAAATATATTATATAAAAATGAATAATAATTTTGCTTTTAATTGCATGTCATTTTAAGGTTACATTTTAAAAGAACAATGTTGTAACTTGAAAAGTCGTATTAATATAAAAACATCTACAGCAGTGAAGCTAATTACGAACCACAATGAACCATAATAAATGCTATATATAAAAATGTTAGATACATAGTTCAGTTCGTTCCTAGTCACAATATATTCGCAAGTTAAACTAACTAATAAACTATTTCAAACACAATGAAGAACTGATTTTATTTTATAGAAATTAATTGTAGCATGAGCTCTGGGGAAAATGGTGTACATTACATTTATATACAGCGTGCTCCAAAGATGACTGATGGATTTTGTAAATCAATAAAAGAAAACGGAACGCGATAGAAATGTAACGTTTGGGAAACCAGGGAATTTTATCACACCAATTTGCAAATTTAGTTAAAATTTTCGCCAAAAGGTGGCGCTGTAAAATATCGGTGGTACTCCAAAACAAGAAATATCCGCTTTACCATCGAATAAACCATTTTCAACAGTGTGGTGCGCACTCTTTCAAAAGCACTCATTAACAGATTGCGTTGCAAAATACCGAATGAAGATGTGACGGATTCAATTTCTCTGCAGCTCTCACTAGAGATCCTAGATTAGAGAGAGATTAGACATTGACGAAATGTCTGCCAAGTAAGTTCCAAAGCAGGTGAAACGCAGTAGAACGCAATGTATTTACATCATCGTCTAACACTTTTTATTGTATTAAAATCATGGAAAATTCGTTTCACATGCCTTCAGAGAATCATGAAAATACATTGCGTTCTACTGCGTTCCATTCGCTTTGGAACTTACATGGCGGATATTTCGTCAATGTCCAGTCCAATCTCTCTCTCATGTAGGATCTCTAGCTCTCGCATACCTGCATCGCCATCTTTTGGCGAAAATATTAACTAAGTTTGGAAATTGGTGGGATAAAATTCCCTGGATTCCAAACACAAGGCCGCAAACGATACGTTTCCATCGCGCTCCGTATTTTTTTATTGACTTTCAAAATCCATCAGTCATTTTTGTGACACACTTGTAGTACCTTTACAAAGACCTATACTGGTTCCGAATCTACAGGTGGTAATTGTTTGAAATTATCCTTAATGATATTCAAGTCCTTCCAACAGAAGTAATTAATGTGTAGTATTGAGCTTCAATCAAAATGCTCTCTACGGAAAAATGACGTTTGTATGGCTTATTATTTATTTTATAGGTCTTCACGCGATAGTTCAGACATATTGGTTCATCAGTGTTCTTTATTTGAAGTGCATTTTTATGACATTATACATAGAGTTTCAAAAAACTGGTTTATTTCCATGTTTATTTCCAATAGACCCGGTTTATTCCCAGGTTTATTGCCAAAAGACCTGGTTTATTCCCATAAAACCAAGTTTATTCCCCCAAAACCCGGTTTATTACCAGGTGTAAACCGGATTTTTTCTAGCCTTTGCAACTCTAATTATACAGCTTCAATTCAGCAGTATTTATATATAAGTTCAAGGTACAATATATGTGCAAATGTCACCTGGCACTTTTAATTTTAGACGTTTTAAAGAATATATACATAAATAGTGGATAATTTTTTCTTGCTTTTTGCGTATTTAATGAATATGTTTCACCTCACATTTTTGTGTGAAGGTTTAGTCACGAGGGAAAATAAGGGAAGCAACAACTAATTCATTAAATTTAATAATATTTAGGATAAAACCAGTAGCATAAAACGGTAGAAATACTTTGTAATTGTTAGAAATGTTTAAGTGGGTCAGGTACGATATTCGTAAGCATTTGTGGAAGAGTAACATGTACTTTCATGAAAATATAAACGTTTTTGTAAAAATTTATTAAAATTCCGCATACTTTTTGTTATAGCATGCAGAGTTTCAAACAAATTTAATGCCACTCGTATCGTATTTCTTTACCAGGACATAACAAAAACGTATTTATGATCACGTACTTCGCATCAAAATGAAAGGCTGCCTGGATGTCTTGTATCTTGTTTACTATTTATTTATTTATTTATTTTAATTTGAATGATCTAAATTTAGTGTCCAATCGCATGAAATTTTGAATAGATTTGCAAGGTACAGCGTTCTGCTTTGTATTTTTTAAATAATCACCCTATCGTGTATATATATATATATATTTAGAGGGACTCGTCAAACATGTTAATGTACGATAGTCGCGTTAGTAATGTAAGATAGCGCATTAAACATGAACAGTTGCGGTAAATTGGTTTAAATTGAATTTGGAAAATAATAGATGGTTATCAGACAAATAATCTGTTGTGTCAACATACTCTCGGTATAATGCGCGAACTGGTGTGCAATAAGCAAAAATGTAATACTAATCATATAAACGTTTTTCATAATTTTAAGCAAGTTATGGGTTAAGAAGCAATCATGTTAATTGAATTATATCTCTGACAAAGTATGTGAATTAATTTTCTCTTTGCTAAACAACACACAACCAACATAGTGAACAATGTGTCCAGATCGGGAATCGAACCCAGATACCCTGGTACAGCGTACCAAGTGCTTTACCTTTTAAGCCAACTGGACGATATCCAGTCTGGGATTTTTCACCTATACGTTGGCAAGGCTTAAACTTCGAAGCGCAAGATGGAATATCATACATGAGCACACTACCCAGTGGCGTACTTGAGACGAATAAATTAGCAGTATCGGATAATATCTAAATTTACAATTATTATTTTTTTTCACTCTATTGGTTGGTCGTTGTTTAGCAAAGTGAAAATTAATTGACATCATTTGTTAGTGTTATTAAATTTACGCGCAGTTTCAGTCCTGCTGAAAGTTAATTTGAAATTTATGAATTATATATTTTCATTAAAAAATACTTGCTTTATAATATGTTCTGTTATAACATTTGTTTGACATTCTTCTATATAATATGCAGTTAAAACATAACTAGCTCATTAACACTATACGTTTGTATTGCAAATACCTATATAACATAAGACAACTTAAAAATATATCTATATATAAATCTCTCAGTTATAATTATTATTACTTTCATTTTTGTAGTTATTTTGTTGCTCCCAAATGTTAGCACTATGAAAGTAAACATTATTCAGGATGTTTGAAAAGAGTTTGTTTTAAAAAATATAAACAAAAAATTTTGAATTTAACTTTTAGGAAAAGTATTCGATAATCCTCAACTTCCTTTTATTCTTACAAAAATGCAACTGAGAGGGAAAATCAAAAACTTTTTGTTTTATAAATTTCTTTAAAGGAGTCCCTCAGTACAGTTTTGTTGACAAACTAGTCATTGGGGGGCACCGTAATACTTAAACACCATGGATATGCATAATCTAAAATATGAAAATAAATCATGCCGTAAACTATTTATAAAATGCATTGCAATTCGAATAAAATCGTGGCTTGATGACGTCATAAACTTTGAATGTTCTATTACTGAATTTCGTAAAAGAAACATCCTTGTAACTCCAAAATTTGTAATCATATTAACTAACGGTTTACTGCGTCAGATTAAGCGTCTTATTTCCAATTAAAATATATCTTTGAATTGAAATTTGAATGAAATACAGGGTCATGAAAAATCGAAGAGTGTGGAAATATTATTAGAAATATCTCAGCAACTAATTATCCGATCGACTTCATTCTTTATGCAAAATTTATGGTTTCTTATTGTCTTTTATTTTTATTGTCTTTTATTTCACTCTTTAAAATAAACAATTTCAAAAAAAATTATATACCTTTTATCAGAACGAATATTTCGAGAATCCGAAAAAAAACAGTTCCGGATAATCGATTTCACTGAAATTTAATAAGCTTTTTTTATTAGTACGTACTAACTACATATCAAATTTCAAGTCTCTATCTCAATTTTTTCGGGAGATACAGCGTTTACATACACACAGACTTGACGGGCGGCAATTTTTTCTTCTGAAAATATGTTTTTCGGAATCTCCTCCAGTGTCTGAAACGTGTAAATCAGTCAAAAATTGCTTTTTTCTATTTTCAAAACGATTACAAAACTTACCCTATACTACACATGATGGGTAAGTAATAATGAGTATAAAAGAAATTTTCTGGTATTTTGTACATGACTCTTTTTGAGATCACCTGGAGTTTTTATGTTTCCCGATCTTGATTTCCGTACATTAGAAAATGAAATTTAGATTAGATTTAATCGTGCAAAAAATACTATCTCATTTCATCAAAAGCAAACAAAGTTTGAAAATGATTTTTTTCTACCTAACGGACAAATATTTGATTTTAATATGTAATTGATATCAAATATTTGTTTTGATTCATTAAAATATATGTTTCATTTTATTAAAGAATTAAAAAAAAAGATATGCGATAATTATTTGCCTGCCACACATGCTTGTGACATTTTATTGAAAAACAAATTATGATATTAGCAAAAAACTATTATCACAGACAATTATTATCGTATCTACTATCTAGCCACAAAGCCTGAGTGAGGTAACACAAAGTATACAATTTGTTAGATAATGCATGTGAATTATTTATTGAATCGAATAGAAAAAAAAGTACAAAGTTGAATGTAAACTTAAGTTGAATTCAATTCAAATTCCTGCAATCTATTCTTTAAATTTTTAATAAAGATTATTTTAATTTCAAATTTTTTCGCTCAAAATTTTACGTTCTTTATAATCATGTTATTGGCTTTAAAGAAACTAGGGCATCTAACTCGGGCTTCCAGGGATGGAGAATATATGTGAAAACCATTTATTTTTTTAATTGAAAACTAATAGATATTTTATATTTAATATTTTTAGATCACTCCCTAATAACACCAAAGAGCATTTTTTAAAGTAATGTGTCAGTTATATATTCAAATAATATTTTGAAATTTATTAAAAGCGGTAATTTCGTACTAACCTTGTGCCAGAAGTAAATATCTGAAGAAATCACTAAAACTTTTGTTATCTACAGCAGTTTTTTAAAATAATTATTCTGAAATAATTATTCTGACAATTTCAGCGGTTTTAAGCGCTATATTAGGTGGAAACAGATGCTGGACATTTTATATAGTTGAAAGTGCACACGGATTAATATTTTGTAATCGTCTGCAAGCGATAGAGATATAGATAAAAAAAAATCATGCTTGAAATTTAATTTAAATGCTATAATAAATCAATCGATTAAGATACAGATTTCAAACAAATTGCATTTGAAAGTAGCTTTTTTCCTTATATAACGGTGTAAAAATTGAAATGAGCGATGTTTCGAAATGAAAAAGAATTGCAACAACAAAAATCGCAAAACCGAAATTTCATCGTCAAATGTTGCCATTCGCAAAATGACGTCAGCGTTACGCACGGACACATTTGTTCTTTATAATATAGATAATTGTATAGCTTTAAATTTTGAAAAAATTACATTGTTAAAAAAATGCAAAAAAAAAAATCTATTCGGTAGAAACCTTAAAGAAGAAGAAATTAAAATTATAGCGAGCTTCTAACGTGTGAGCATATTTTTGTAGTATTTGAAAATACAATTTAATTTTTTTTTCATATTTCCTTTACATTCAGTCTTTAAAATTAAGATACAAATGTACCTAGATGTATGTTTAACTTTATAAAAAAAGTCCTTCCGGCCTGTACCGGGAGGAAAAGGTAGCTTTCCTATATCTTCGTTTAAAAATTTTAGCTAATGTTACACGAAAACAGCAAGTTAAAATGCAAAGAAAACGTTTACAAACGATTTGTTAATACTGAATTTGAATAAGAAATTCGCCAAATTATTGAGCAATAGCCAAATTGGCTTCATTTATGAAGACTTATTTTGGTCGCCAAATTTGGCGATATTTCGCCAAATGTCGCCAATTTTGGCGAGAATTTGGCGCTAACGGATATGAATATATAGTTTTATACGTATGATTGGGAAAATTATTACAACAATGAAAGAAAATAATTTGTGAGTTATCGCGTTAATGTGCTGTTTTGTTTCAAAATGTCAGCCACCCTAGAATTTCAAACTGCTCTATCTCACCCATTTTTTAAGATAGAGGTAAATCAAAAAATGCTCTGGATTCCTCTTATCAAGGCCTAACACTAAATTAAAAATTAAATTTGAATTTTTAACTTTTTTGTATATTTATTTTAGTTTTAAATTTTTAAATGGCCGCCATCTTGAAACAAAATGGCGGACCAAACTGGCCAACGAACTCGGTCGAGACATTTGTGAGCTTAATACACACAATTAGTTTCATCAAAATTGATTTATAAATACGAGCGTTATCGTATGACATAGGTCAGATATATATATATATATACCGGGTGTCCTAAAAAGGACTGACTGATTTTAAAATTCAATAACTTACAAACGGTGACAGATATTTAAAAAATTCTTGCAGGAGAGTGATGTACGATGTCAGGAGTTTTTTTACTGCGATTCCCGGTTTTAGTTTGAATTTTCATCAATAGATGGCGCTGAGAGCAATAGGCACTCAGTCGAGACCAAAACTGAAATCAGGAGGTTACATGTATGGAGTGGGTCTCTTTCACCAATACAATTTTTGTTAGGGCACGATTCTGAACTGAGACGGTATGACTTCAATATTGTAGGCAGGGAGAGTCAGAGCAACAATAGGAAAAAGTATTGTTTCCACGAAAACGACTTCTACCAAATAGAAATGTGTAACGACAATGTTCAAAATATCAATTTTTTTTTAAACTTGTTACATTCCAAGAAGGATAAGGTCTTTTAAAAATGAGTGTCCTCTTTATTCATCATTTTTTTTTCTTTCTAAGACTTTCCAGCCCAATTGAAAAGTGTTTATGCACTTGGTTTATCGGACGGTCTCTCCATGCTCTAACTTGTGTAAATATATTCAAATTGCCATGTATGTATCTGATATAGTATATTGAGGTTTACCATGGAGTGCTCTGTATTGAAAACGAATTTTGTAACAATTATAGTTCGGTTACAGGGGCACTTAAAAGCATGCCCGTTTTATTGTGGTCAGTAGGATAAATCCTCTGCACTGTATTTTAATGATGTTACACTATTTCAAACTTATTGAAAATAATATATAGCACTAAAGTGCACTAAAAGATGCTTGCAATCGAATATTGCATGTGTAGAACTTTTAATTCGTTTACAAGGCCACCCAAAATAGTTTCATTGCATGATGGTACATGGGAAAAAATCGTTTATGGTGTATATTAATGATGTTACACCGTTACAAACATAATGAAATTGATTTACATTTATGAAGTGGACATGTTTTCTGTACAATATGGAGTGTAAAGCATTTATCATTCATTTACAAGGCTACGCAATTTATTCTGCTACATAATGGCCTGCGGGGAAAAACGGTTTGATGCGTATTTTAATTATGTTACAGTATTTCTAATATAATGAAACTGATGTACATTACCGAGGTTTACTGAAAGATACTTGTTGTATAATATGATGTACATTTTTCGTTCATTTACAGGGACACGCGAAAGATTTTGTTTGAAGTACTGTATCAGGAATACTGTCTATAGGCGATAATTGCTGGAAGTGCGCTTTCAGTTATGGTAAGCAGTTTAAAAAACATTTTTGCATACTACGTGATGTGTATAATGCTATAGATCATATACAGGGCTACACAAAAGAATTCGTAAGCATTACCAACTATGAGCGTGAATTCCAGAAAAGAGTTTTTTATTCGAGCTATGTTATGCATTTTAATGAAATCATTTACAGGGCCACGCAAAGAACTAAATATATGGCCGCCGATGGATGATAATTTCTGGAATTGCTATTTCAGTAATTTTTACCGTGTTTTTTGCCTGAATTGAAATTTAGTTTTATATTTGGCATGTAAAAAATTTGTATGTAATATACAGAACTGTACAAAAGAATTCTAATATGTTTCCGTCTATTACTAGAAACCTCTGAAGGTGAATTTTCAACTGCATTATGTATTTACTTATTAAACTAAACTTTAGAATACTATGTAGATTTTTTGTACAGTTTTATAGGTCATATACAGGGCCTTTCAAAAAAAGTGGAGTACTTTTTTGGCTATGGGTAGTAAATACTGAAATCTTGTTTTAAAATGTGTTATGCGTTTTCTAAAATGTTTAATTAGATATATTCTTTCATCTCATGAAATGGTGAACTTATTGTGGCGTTTTTAACGCATGGCGAAGTAAAATTAGAACGAATTATTTTGAGTTGCGGCAATTTTCTTTTGCATTCTTAGGGTTTCGTTCATCTCACGAAACCTTATTACTCCCGCTTCGTTGTTTGTCCATCACAGAGGCGGTTCACAGAAACTATTTAACTTACAGAGCTGAAGCTTTGTGTACTTATAGCTGAATACCTGCTATGAAGTTCAAAATCATAAAATTTGAAAAAAAAAATCGTATTATTTTATATAGAAATAAAAAAACCAAAAACCTATCAGCCTTTACATATTAAATTTAAACATTTTTCGTTATAGCAGTTGCCAACAATTAAAATTCCATAAAAAAATTCTTTCTACAATAATTAATTTTCTATTAAAATATTTCCACGGGAAAAATGAAAATGAAATAAGAAGTTCCACCAGTTGAAAAAAAAGATTAATATGACGTGATATTGGTAATTAAACGGAAATTTTCAAACATTTCTCAATAATACAAGGAGTGTAAGTATGTGTAAATACAGAAAGCAGCTTAATATGACGTCATTAGAGAATTAAAATGAAAATTAATCTGACGTCATAACGGATTTTCAAATGTTTCAGAATAATACAAACAGAGTATCAATATGAGTAATAGAGAATAGTAAATATATAAGTTTGAGGAACATATTGAATCATGATAAAAACTCGATTATGGAATATTGGCATATTTTTAAATTTTGAAGGTATCTATACCACATGTTTCATTTTGAAACTGATTTTTTTTATATCGGATTTGGTCCAGATGACAGATATTATTATGACAGAATATAACAGCGGGCTTAGCCCGATATCTGGAGCCAGTTCAGATATTCCAAAAAACGAGAAAAATAGACCGGCAAATTTTTACTTTATATAAAACATTATTATTATTATTTTTTATTTTTTTTTTTGGAAATGAAATTTATTTGGATTTGTTAAAGAAAGGATAAAGTGTTTTGAAAGGAATATTAAACGAAACCCTTTATGCGATCTTCGATCACACTTACTCACTTGTTATGAGAATAACAATCCTGTTTAGAAGATTTTGATTACTTCTTCTTGTAATCAAGCATCACTTGTAAGAATTTATTTATTTATTGCCTTAATTTCAAGAACTTACACAAAAAGTCGCAAATGAAATGGATATTCAAAATATAAATAATACGTTGTCAAATGTTTCTCTCACCATTTATTTACCAGAAATACAAAGCTCTTCCGAAGATAACAAATTATTACTACAAAATAAATATATGCATACAGAAAGTGTATTATACTGTAAAAGGAAAGTTTTATGAATAATAAATCAGAATGACTATATCGATTGGATAAATGACGGTGTCACTATTTTTTATAGAGAAATTGATAATGATAACAAAGTTAATAAAGAAATAATAAGCAAAATAACAAAATAAATATTTTCAAATATTTTCGAACAGTTAAAAATGTTTCTAAAAAATAACTGATCATTAAACTTAGATAGCTAAAAAAATTAACCAAACAGATAAAGAAAATTACATGGGATAAATACAGATTTGTAAAATTCTATAAACATATCAACTCTTTATAACTCATATTTAAAAGAATGTGAATGCCTCAATCCAAGGAGAAAAGGGTAAAAACCAGAAATTAGACGCGTTCAATCACATTACGATATTCTCAAAATGCCCACCATTCGACACAATCATATGTCTTAAACGGAGAACAAAATTACCCCATACGTTCTGCAAAGTTCTTTCTGAAATAGCTTCGCATTCATGAGTAATGATTTGTTGCAGTTCAGTAATAGTGGTGGGATTATGTCTGTGCACTGCATCCTTTAGGTTGCCCCATAGGAAGAAATCGCATGGATTGAGGTCCGGCGAACACGGTGGCCAATCCATACCTGTATCGGTTGCATTTTGATAATGCAATGCAATGACACGGTTATCAAAATATTCATTGAGGAAAGTGAAAACATCAGCTGTCCGATGAGGTCTCGCACCGTCTTGCATGAACCAATCTGTTTGTAAATTACCTAAGGTATTCAACATGGCCACAAACTGGTGCAATATTTCGATGTATCGACTTGAATTTACAGTTTCCTCCAAAAAAAAAGGCCCAATAATTCCACTGCTAGATAAGGCTGCCCACACAGTAATTTTTTGTGAGTAGACTGATCGTGGCACGCACACATGAGGGTTCTCAGTTCCCCATATCCTCCAATTCTGTTTATTGACGAAACCATCCAGATGGAAATACGCTTCGTCAGAAAACCAAATTTGGTTTGCGTCAATACCCCCTTCATCTATCAACTGTAGCATTTCATTTGCAAAAGTTAGTCTTTTTTCTTTCATAATGATAGGAAGTGGTTCCTGCGTTTGTATTTTGTAAGGATACATTTCCAAGCATTTTCGCAGAATTTTGTGCGTTGCGGTTTTACTCACTGAGCATGAAGCTGCAATTTTACGGACCGATATTCTCGAATCTTGATTAATAACATTTTTAATAACATCTACGTTAGATTCAGTCATGGCCGATTTATGTCGTCCAACTTTGTCTATCAAATCGTCGGCAACACTACCGGTTTTTACAAATTTCTCATACAATTGTTTAATTGTATTTGGATGAGGAGCATTCCTTACGTTAAATTTCTCTTGGAAACTTCTTCTTGTAGCTATTATGCTTTGATCCAAGCGGTAGTACTCTAGTATTATAAATATTCTTTCTTCCAAAGTATAAACCATTTCCAAGATTCTTTTAAACTGGATTCAACATGCATAAAAATATACTGAAAAACTTCCTTAAAAGATCTAAAATCTTCTTAGAATTTAACACAATTTATGAAATTTTTAACAACAACAAAAGGAAAAAAAATACTGAATCTCTTCTCCTAGTTTTAAGATGCGATGCACAAAATATTATTTAAATCAGACGATAAAAAGTAATTAAATCCAGGAAAATAAAACTTTATAAATATAAAATCGTCTGCTCTCTCACATACTGCTTACTAATTCATGCCCAATTCTGAACGCTGTCATTATGTTAAGGAATTCCTTATTTCCATGGCAACAACACATTTCATCGAAAATATAACGTCTGAGCTCAGAATCGTGCCCAACAAAAATTGTATTGGTGAAAGAGACCCACTCCATACATGTAACCTCCTGATTTCAGTTTTGGTCTCGACTGAGTGCCTATTGCTCTCAGCGCCATCTATTGATGAAAATTCAAACTAAAACCGGGAATCGCAGTAAAAAAACTCCTGACATCGTACATCACTCTCCTGCAAGAATTTTTTAAATATCTGTCACCGTTTGTAAGTTATTGAATTTTAAAATCAGTCAGTCCTTTTTAGGACACCCGGTATATATATATATATATATATATATATATATATATATATATATATATATATATATATATATATATATATATATATATATATAAATCAACATTTGAACGGAGGGTGGTTTTGGGGCCTGGGGGTCATGATCGGTGAAAATATATCGAAATTTTCCGGAACTGCTTTCCTCGAAAGGGCTGCAATAGGTAGCTTTATACTTTTTTGTATTGAAAGCTACCTAAAAGAGATAATAAAAATCATGAATACAATTTCATGTTACTAACAAAGAAGATTTCCTTAAGGCGCAAACTCAGAATATTTTGAAAATAATGCTAATGGAACTACTCATGTACATAATAAAGGATCAGTCAAATTTAGCTGCGGAATCCCAGTAGAAAAATCTGTAAAATAATAAAATATTTTACAGTCTTTGGCGGTAAAAGACGAGATTTGGCGAGCAACACTTTTTCCTCGCCAAATGAAAGCGATTTAAATGTATTTGAAAATTATTCGTAAAATGAGGGCATAAATGCGTGGAGTACTTTATGAATTTTAACTTTTTGAAATTTATTATTTTTACTTGGTTACTCCATGGTTATAAATATGTAAATAAACAATCAAGTAAAAATAAAAAAATAACCTGCGTAATTTAAATAAAGTACATGGAAATTAAATGATAGCATTTCAAATAATAACTTCAAAGGGAATGCAAATATAGTAACTTCTCATTTGTTTTTGATAATGGCTCAGAGTGAGCCGAAACATACCAACAATCTAATAAAAGTTATTTTACTGTATATTATGCTTTTATTTTACACCTTTTAGTATTTAAAAGAAATACACTCTTATATATTGTTGTGTGATTTTAAAAATGTTTTGAAAATGTTTGATTTTAAAAATGTTTTAAAAATGTTTTGCTGGTACTGATATTACAAAACTATGAAATACATAACATCCCTATCGCTACTGGATCCTAAATTCAGAGGGTCCTCAAAATTAAAATACAATAGAAATCGAAAAAGTAATTTGCCTATGTAAAAAAAAAAAAAAAAATATCACTGACGGCTTGGCCTACAGGCACAGGTAGATTTAGAAGACGCAGACCGTGGGGCGCCTATTTATTGGGAATGGCAGTAGAATTGACCTTTTTGCCATGATGCGGCAGTTGTGACCACCCACTTCGAAATCTAAATGTGTCTGCAGGCGGAGTCGACAGCAATTTTTTTGTTTTTAATTTTGTTTTGCTGTAAGGGTTGGTTCTAAATAATATTTGCCAATATAAAAGTTGTAGATAATATTAAGAGGATTTATAATAAATTTAAGCGCATTTGATATCTTGTGAATTGACGAAGTTATGAATTTTTGTCTTCTAAAACTCTTATTTCCCCCCCTCCTTGAGGCCATTTTTAATGATACCAAAAATCTGTCATACAAAATTTTTCGGCCCTTTTGCTAGAAGTAATATTAACTTTAAACAGATTCGATACGTATCATAATTAAGAAGTTGTGGTTTTTTTTTTCTGTTTTCACAAAAATCCCCCATTTCCCCCAAGTTGGTTCGATTTTGCCCATCAACGAACTTGACCGAGATTTTATGGCCCTTGATTTTATGGATCAGTTTGGAAGAGATTTGTGCAGAATTATGGGTGTTATCGTGTCCATAAAAAAGTGATATAGATAGATACATAGATAGATAGACAGATAAAGTTTTGAACGGGGGTGGTTTTGGGTTCTGGGAGTCATGATCGGCGTAGAGATGCAAAAATTTTCCAGAAATTCCAACTTAGGGGAGAATGTAATAGGTAGTATTCCTTTTGAAATCTACACCCCCACCCCCTCCCAAAAAAAAAAATGTTTAGAAATATCGAAATCTAAACGAGTAATTTGAAAAAAACTCTTCCATATGTTTACCATCAGTGTCGAATTTCTTCGTGTTACTAGAGTAGGCTCTTAATATTACCGCCCCCCCCCCCCAAAAAAAAAAAACATTTTTTATTTGTGTTATTTATTTGTCATTTAGTTTGACAATATTTTATAGTAAACATTTCATTTTCTAAGATTAACAACGATTATTGATATGCAGAAGATGTTTAAATTTTTCACACTCAATTACTATATGATCTTTTGAGGAAATTAAAGATACATACCAAATAAAATGTTTCGTTAACGCCACTTAATTGATACCATTTCAGGAATCAATAACAATATTATCTTATTATATTTTATTTAAACAATATGCGTTAAATGAAAATATCAAATTACTTATTTACGTATTGATAAACTTCCTTCTTTATGTGTAAATAAATAATACATTTATGGATAAAAAAATCAACAATGATCTTGTCAAAAGTCTTTTTTTCTATTTATTTTAAAACTTATCTAAATTTACTCGAAACTTTCACTCATAGATAACAATTCCATTTGAATTTCTCGGAATATATCTGAATTCGAAGATTCTAGTACGGTATCTATTGATTGTGTCTAAATATATGTAATTCAGTCTTTCTAGAGTAAATAAAGACATGATGAACCGATAATCGATTTATTTTGTACAGATACATTTTGTAACCATTGCAAAAAAATATTATCAATAGAAACAATGTTTCATAAATCCAATAAAGTAATATAAAGAATTTATGAAACATGTTTGTCAGATACTGCTTATGTCATAATGTTTTACAGGGTGATTATAAAAAAAAACTATCCCGATATATGAGCCCATAACTGTCATACCGTTCACAGAAACTGAATGAAATTCTGGCCTAGAGTATTTTGAGGTATGCACTCAAGAATCACGTGAAAAACAACAGTTAAATTCTAACAGTTACGGTTACAGTGACAAAATTTCGAAAATTTCAAATGGCAACACCTACTTTTTTGTATTGGAATGTGATCTTCGTAGTGAAAAACCATAAAAAGCGTTGGAACTTTACCTGTAGCACGAAAATCGTCGGCGCTAGACAGACTAAGAAGAAAATTGAAAACAACCAATAAAGGACAGAGAAGCAACAGAAAGTAAAACATTTTATTGTTCAGTGCTATCCACCATCTGCCGCATGTAAAGTGTCGTTGTGTGTAAGATGGAAAATGAATGAAACACAATAAAATGTTTTGTTTTCTGTTGCTTCTCTGTCCTTATTAATTGTTTTCACTATTCTTCTTAGTCTGTCTAACACCGGCGATTTTCGTGCTACAGGTACCGTTCCAACTCTTTTTATGGTTTTTCACTATGAAGATCACATTCCAATAAAAAAAAGTAGGTGTTGCCATTTGAAATTTTCAAAATTTTGTCACTGTAACCGTAACTGTTAGAATTTAACTGTTGTCTTTCATATGATTCTTGAGCGCATACCTCAAAATACTTTAAACCAAAGTTTCATTCAGTTTCTGTGAACGGTATGATAGTTAGGGGCTCATATATCGGGATAGTTTTCTTATAATCACCCTGTATATTTATAAAGAAATTTACATTATAAATGTAAGTCTATTCATTTAATATTTTAAATATAAATAAGTTACAAAGCGTGTGTTTTTTTAAATACTGATACTGAATTACATTCTTCCATAAATAATTGATGAATCAGCTTGACTTTATTTTAAAAGTGATTATGCTTTAACGTTTTAAATATAATTTCTCAAACAGAACATAATCTTTGAATGTTTTGATATATAGATTTATTTTTCATGTAAATATAACTAAGTTAGAATTGAATAATTTTACTAAATGAATTCTATGAATTAGAATATTATCACTATGAACAAATAAATAATGTAAAGTATACGTAAACAAAAGATTATTTATCCGAGTTAAAAAATGATATTATAAATTAGAATGTCTTTTGAAAAATATACACACATAATTGGAGGAAATATAATCTTATGTTACATTTTTATTAACTATATGCATTTGTGTAAAGATTTACATAATTATAACCATTATTGCCTACTGCTAAAACTCGATAGTATTTCCGTTTCTTTATGAAACAGTTAAGAAATGTTTTTAATTTCATTGAAATGTTGTAGATACATT
This sequence comes from Maratus michaelseni, assembly GCA_963931845.1. NCBI lineage: Eukaryota > Metazoa > Arthropoda > Arachnida > Araneae > Salticidae > Maratus > Maratus michaelseni. Next base: position 414,602,358 of record OZ007589.1, read on the forward strand.
TTTCTGATACTCGAAATTAACTGTGCCGTTTTTGATACACATTCGTTTGTAAATTTGAAGAAAAAAAAACATGTGTTCTCACATCTTTAATTTGATTTTTTTAACTTCCTTGTTAGAATTTTTCGTTCTGATATCAAAATTTCAAATAGTTTTTAAATATATTGCGAATCATCATCTTCAACAGTTTAAAATGGATAATGTTGTTACTTCAATTTGAATTATTTAAAAATATAATACAAAGTAATATATAAACAAGTGGGTAAGTGTGATCGAAGATCGCTCAAAGCGTTTCGTTTAATAATCCTTTCAAAACACTTTATCCTTTCTTTAATAAATCCAAATAAATTTCATTTAGCAGCAAAAAAAAAAAAAAAAAAAAAAAAAAAAAAAGTCATGCTTTTTATAAAGTAAAAATATACCGGTCTATTTTTCTCGTTTTTTCGAATATCTAAATCAGCCCGCTATTATATTCTGTCATAATAATATCTGTCACGTGGACTAAATGCGATATTTAAAAAAAAAAAATAATTTCAAAATTAACATGTTGTACACCTTCAAAATGTAAAAATATGCGAATATTTCCGTAATCGGGTTTTTATCATGATTCAATACGTTCCTCAAACTCATATATTTACTACATTAAAGGCGTGAGTATAAAACATCACAAATTTACTGAATGGTTTATACAAACGTTTTGTATACACCATTCAGTAAATTTGTGATATTTTATACGTCTTTAATATAGTAATGTTTCATGGTGTAATCGACCAGCATTTATATCATATATTTACTATTCAATATGTTTCTCAAACTCATATATTTACTATTGTATTATTCTGAAAGATTTGAAAAATCCGTTAAACTTCCGATATGACGTCAGATTTTCTTTTTAATTCTCTAATGACGTGATATTAATCTGCTTTGTGTACATATACATACTCGTACTCCTTGTATTATTGAGAAATCTTTCTGTTTTATTACCACTATATCGTCAATCAATTTTATTTCATATTAATATTTTTTTCAATTGGTGAAACTTTTTATTTCATTTTCATTTTTTACGTGGAAATCGTCTGATAGAAAATTAATTATTGTAGAAAGAATTTCATCGTGGATTTTTAATTTTTGGCATCTGCTATAACGAAAAATGTGTAATTTTAATAGGAAAAGGCTGTTATAATTTTGGTTTTTTTATCTCTATTTATTAAAATAATACGAATTTTTCAAATATTAATATTTTGAGCTCTTCATAGCTGGTATTCAGATTTATAGACGATGTTTCAACTCTGTAAGTTACATAGTTTTTGAGAATGGCTCTGTGACGGACAAACAACGCAGCGGGAGTAATAGGGTTTCGTGAGATGAACGAAACCCTAAAAAAATAATCATATGAATAGAAAAAATCTATAGCTATTATTCTCCATGTGAAAATTTTCTATAAAACTCACATTTAGTCACAAATAAGACAGTTTTTAAAATTTATTTATTTTAATGAACAAGAATGAAAAATCCTACTTCAAGCATAGATTATGAAACACTTTCCGAAACATCTAGAGAACTGTAACAAAACTTTCCCGCTAAATAAAATGAAATGATATATGTAATTAAAGAGATTTGAAAACATATAACACATTTAAAAAGTTAAGTTTTAGCAATTAATTACCTTCCATTGTCAATAAAGTAGTTTAATTATTTTGTGCAGCTCTACATATGATCTATAAATTTGCACATATAATACATAACATACTAAAATTGATTTCAGATACCAAATTTTTGCATGAAAATTACGCACGTTATTTTTTATTTTTACTTGGTTGTTTATTTCCATATTTGTAACCCTGAAGTAATTTAAGCCTCATATTTCGGTAAGTTAAAATAACGAGTATAATTTTAGAAAGTTCATGAAAATTTAATTGATAGCATTTCAAATAATAACTTCAAAGACCGTGCAGTTATAGGATATCCTCATTTGTTTTTGATAATGTCTCGGAGCGAGCCGAAACATGTCTACAATCTAATAAAAGTTATTTTACTGTATATTATGTCTTTGGTTTACATCTTTATACATTTAAAAGAAATATATTATCACAAAGTGCTGTAATTTATTATATTTTTAACATTAAAATGTGCTGCAAACGATTTTTCCTCATAGACCATTATGTAAAAGAATTATTTTGTGTGACCCTGTAGATGAATAATAAAAGCTTCGCATCTCATATTCTACAGAAAACATTTTTTAGTGCACTTCTCAAATGCATATCAATTTTATTACGTTTGAATTGATGTAACATCATCAGAATGCACTTGAACGATTTTTTCCCGTTGACCGTAATATAACGGAATAATTTTAACTGTTCTGCAAACGAACTATAAATGCTATACACTTCATTTTCAATAGCGATAGTGCTATGAATGAACTTAGAATTAGATAAGGACTTTGAAGGAAATAGTGTTAATATCGTGTCGCGACTTTCGAACTTAATGGCAGCTACGCGCACGGTTCTGCGCAGCCGGAGATCATCTCTGTTAAGGTAGTGCCAGCTGCAATAACAAATCGAAACTATATATCGGTTACCCACCAGACGATGTCGATTTGAAGAAGCAGATGAACTGGTGACATATAAAGCAACTGTCCTATTTGAAACATTTTTTGAGGAACTGTTTTTTTCTTGAAAAGGGTATTGCGTTAAAAGTCCTTACCTATTTCTATGTTGTTGGTGCTATGGTAAACGTCAATAACATTTAAATGTTTCCGGCAATCCCAGTATATTTACTAGAGTTAGAGTACTGCCAGACAGCCAGACAAACCGAAGTTAGAAACAATTTTAAACTATGTTGGAAAGTGATAAAACGTATTATTTTGATTATTTTCCTTGTAATTAACAGTAAATTTGCAAGCAGGATATTTGGAATAGGTCATTGTTCCAAATATTTGGAACAATGACAATAAAAGAATAACAATTGCAGTTGTAATAAAACAGTTTATTTAATTTAATTTTTTTAATTTATTTTTATAGAAAATAGCATGTTTTTTCGGTGAATTTTACGCAACTTGTTTCAGTCAAAATGGATTAGAAAAATTCAGCGTGGTAATTTGATTTAAATTTCAAAAAATTCCGCTAATGTTTTACAATGAAAAGGATAAATTTTCGATTTCATTAAGCAAGTCAACAGATATGCTATAAATTTTATTTTTGTATCATTAATTTATTTTAGATGAATTTAAATATAATTCTTTATAATTTAAAATTTCTGCTCTTAAAAAATAGACATTTTTTTTATAGACAATACTGTTTTCAATAGGCAATACTGTTTTTAGAAAGAGAAGCAATTTCTCTGTTTTTAAAAATCTTTAAACCTATGATAACGTTCCAATCGCAAAATTATGGAATGTATTAAAGGAAATGTATATAAATCAAAATATTATTAGAGTAATTCAAGAACTTTAGAGACAATCAAAAACAAAGATTAAAATAAGGCCAAAGATTGTCAAAAGGTTTTATAACAGTTAAAAGACTCAGACAAGGATGTTTTGTCTCCCCAAAACATTTTAAATTTTATGATGAAGAAACATTGAAAATTTGGAAAGAAAATTGCATAGTGAATCTAATGTCGATTTTTACTCTGAAATTCGCAAATGACCAAGTTATAATTGCAAAAAGTAAAATTTATTTAGAGAAAATGACGATAAAAATTATGGAAGAATATGAGAAATGGGGACTTCACAAGAACGTTAGTAAGACCAAATACCTATGTATAGGAGGAAATGAAATAGAACTAAATTTAAATAACGACATAAAAATAGGAAGCTGTGAGTATTATAGATACCTGGGTATGGATATTAATAGAGAAGGCACAGACTCACAAGAAATTAAATACAGGATATGCCACGGAAGAAAGGCTATAAAACTATTAAATTCTATTTGGTGGAGTGAGGAGATTTCCAGGAAAAGAAAGTACAATATACACAATTCTATTGTAAAGAGCATATTGTTACATAGCACAGAGGGATGGAGAATTATGGAGACACAAAGAAAGAAATTTGCGGCAGTGGAAATGGATGCCCTAAGAAGATCATGCAGGATGTCAAAAAGAGAAAGAGTAAGAAATTAAAGAAACAATACAATGATGAAAATATAGGGAACCAATATTAGATGATCTTCAAAAGAAGCAATTTATCTGGTATGGTCATGTTAAAAGAATTAGTGATAAAAAACTACCTAAAATCGCTTTTAATTATACAACAATCAACAAACGAAACGAGGAAGACCACGAAAGAACTGAGTGGGCGACATGGAAAAAGCGATGAGGGATAGAGGTCTGGTTCCTTGACCGGAAGAAATGGAGTAGTTTCTTGGAGATTTTTTGGATGGCGACACCTGACGCCATAAACCAAGTTTATATATATATTACACACACACACACACACACACACACATATATATATATATATATATATATATATACGTATGCAATTCTACGTATTTCTTACGATACTCATGTATGCATTTGAAAACAATTAATGGGAAAATTTATATGATAAGAAGAACAATTAATGAAAAAGATATTGCTTTGAATTTAGAATTAAGAAAGCGCCATTATTCTATGTGCTAAATACTGAGACATTTTGAACACTTTAAACACAGATAGTTGAAAGTGTTTATGAGTTCGGTTTGTCTGTCCGTTCTCTAATTTTTAAATATTACTGGTATTGCCGTGTATTATTATATGTTGTTAATGCTTATTATAACACGATTGCTTTTGAAAAGGAAGTATGTAGCATTTATAGTTCGTTTACAGGGTCAGTCAATTACATTACACTAAATGCGAAAAAATCTTTAATGATGTTAGACCATTTCAAACTTAATATAATTAATATGAAGTGCACTAAAACAAGCATGCTGTAGAATATGGCGTGCAAAGCATTTATAATTCATTTGTGGTTCCACACAAAATAAATCTGTTACATAAATGGTCTACAGAAAATAACTGTTTGTAGCGTATTTCAAGTATCTTACACTAATTCAAATATAATGAAATTGATATACAATATTGAGATTTGCTACAAGACTATTATTATTGAATATGGCATGTGTGCCACTTACATTTTGTTTACAGGGGCACTGAAAATAATTCCGGTATCTCCGTAGAATATGATGTGTATAGCATTTATCTTTTTTAAATGGACACACAAAATATATTGGATCCAGTACCCTATACGAAGTGCAGTTTATTAGCGATAATTTCTAGAAATGCGTTTTCAGTTATGGTAGGCGTTTTTAAGTTTAACCCTCTGACCACCCAGCAAAAGGGCAAAATTGTAATGTTGTTTTATCTGAAATATTTTTTAAATGCTAAAAAAATATGATATTTCAAACATGATATAAAAACGTAATTAGGTATATGAATATAATCGTTGAGACTTGAGAGTGCTATTTTTCACTTAATGTTTTAAAACTAAATTATATTTGTAGAAATCTATTAATTTAAATGTAGCTAATATTTGCAGTGCTACAGCACAGTGAACGGATATATCAGTTCATGGCTGTGGGAAGGTTTTATCTAAATTTTTACATAATACGTGATGTGTATAATTGCTATATATCATATACAGAACTACCGAAAATAATTCGTAAACATTACTGAGTATGGCCGTGAATTTCTTAAAGGTGGATTTTAATTGAGTTATGCATTTTCAAGCTGAACTATACATAGTGTATTAAAAGATGTTTTGAGAATATAAATAAAATTATATACACGGCACGCAAATAACTGGATACATGGCCGCCTATGGATGATAATTTATGGAACTGTGATTTCAGTAGTTTGAAATGTATTTTAGAGTGAATTAGATTTTAGCTTAATATCTGGTGTGTATAAAAATCTGTAGGTAATATTCAGGTCTGTACAGAAGAATTCAAGTAAGTTTCCTTCTTTTGATAGAAATTGCTAAAGGGGATTTTTTAACCTGTTATGTTTTCTTGATAAGCTAAACTTTAGCATACTATTATTTAGAATACATACAAATCTATAGATCAAATACAGGGCTACGCAAAATGATTGGAGTACTTTTCTGGCTATGGACGGTAATTGGTGGAGTCTAATTTTCAAATGCATTATGCAATTTCTAAAATTGTTACGTAGGTATCTTATTTACATTATTAAACAGTGAATTTGTTTTAGTATATTCCGGAAATTTTGGCAAGTGTTTCATAATACATGCTTGACTCATGATTTTTCTTTCTACTTTATACTCCTCCAAAAGATTAATGTAATCTGCGTTCGAAATGCGCTTAAATGAATTGTTTTAAAAGGATTAAACAATAAAATGTATCTTGTAATTCAAATGTTTTAGAAGTTACAAAGTTCTATTCAATTAAAAAACAGAAATCTTTTCTTTTTACATTTTGCTGAGTCAGTTTCTCTTTGATACCTACCATGTCCATAAACATCTTTGAAGTAAGTACAGATACTAAGATGCTTTTCATATAGTCAAAATCGTCCCAGAATTCTAGGACACATGATAGAAAATAAGATTTGTAAAGTTTGTAAAGCAAACATATTTTAAAGTTCTCTACGGTTTCCTGACATTTTCGTGAGTTTTTCAATTAAAAAATACAACTCGTGTGCTTACAAAAAACAGAAGAAAGAAAATATCAGATACAATTTAAAGAGTTCTTTAAGGACACGTACTTACATTTTTCAAGGCGCTGATAAGGAGTTTTAAGTTTAAAGTATATTTTGTAGGAGTCTATGTATTTGTTCATAAATAGATAGAAATGACATAGTATGATTTCAATTAAAATTTTACTTTTAAGACATTAAATTTGAAAAATTATGATAAAAATTAAAAGTGTTATAGTGGCTACTAAATAAGAGAAATTACATATGTATATTTAATAAATTTCTATATTATTATTTCCTAATAAGGTATTTCTAAACTTAAAATATATTTCAAATATATCAGTTTAAATTATATCAAAGAGAGAAAGAGCTGCATAATTAGTTAAAAATACACACAAACATTTGAGAACGTCAGTCGATTTTATGCTTTTTTTCTATAAAAAGAACCTTTCAGTTTTTTTAACGTTTTCCTTTACATTAGGCTACAAGCATAGGAAACACGTCCTTACACGGTAAACAAAGGTAAACGGTAAACAAAGACAAATGTTTCTCAATCTAGCTCTTGTCTTTTTGATGGATTGCGAAAATATAAATATAACTTCTTCTGAGTTACCCGCGATTTCGAAGAGCGTTCCTTTATTTTCAGATGTCTCTGAATTCAATAAATTTCCGATGTTTAAAGAAGTATATCTGAAATTAAAGTTTCTTTTACTGTCCGTAATTTTCGGAAACGTTTTCGTGTAGTTTTTGTAGTGTATTAATCAGTTTTCTGCTCCCGGATTATCGGTTTTTCGAATTCTGTCAATACTCATATAAACATTTTAAGCTGCGTAACAGAATTTATACATCCAAGAGTTACACAATACTGTAAATTTTAATGTTAATGCTAATAATTTATATTTTATTGTAAATGCTGTGAATTTTAATGTTAATGCTAATAGTTTACTTTTTTTGTTACTGCTGTTACTTTTAATGTTAATGTTAATAATTTAAATTTTATTGTTAATGCTGTTAATTTTGATGTTATTGCTAATAATTTAAATTTTATTGTTAATGCTGTTAATTTTAATGTTAGTGCTAATAATTTAAATTTTATTGTTAATGCTAATAAATTTAATTTTACTGTTAATGCTGTTAATTTTAATGTTAATGCTAATAATTTAAATTTTATTGTTAATGCTGTTAATTTTAATGTTAATGCTAATAATTTAAATTTTATTGTTAATGTTGTTAATTTTAATGTTAATGCTAATAATTTTAATTTTATTGTTAATGCTGTTAATTTTAATGTTAATGCTAATTATTTTAATTTTATTGTTAATGCTGTTAATTGCTCATATTTGTTGATAACTAAATTGTTTACTTAAGAAATGCTGGCATCCAAAACAAACGTTATTTTCGGATGAGAAAACTGATTAATACACTGTAAAAAACACTCAGAAACGTTTCAGAAAATTACGCAGCAAAAGAAACATTTGTTTCTAAAATGCTTCTTTAAACCTGTGAAAACGATTGGTTTTTAATGTGCGTGAGGATATAGAAACGCTTGTAGGAATCGTTGGTAACTCGGAAGAGATTATAATATATTTTCGTAAACCATAAGAAAGATAAAAGCAAGATTAAGAAACATACGTCTTTTTTTGGCTATGTACAGGTACACATTGAATTGTTTTTAATTATATGGATGAAAAAACGTCTCAGGATTTTTCATACAGTCAATGCAATATTCTGTCGGATCAGTCCAACATTCTTTCTTATTTCAATATTTCCTGAACGTGAAAATACCCCTCGTGCGCTAAGATAGATCAAATAAAATAAATTAATATATATTCCCGAGGTTCAGAATGGAATTAAAAATGTGTCTATATAGTACTTTTACAGGGTGACATAAAATAATTTTAATGTTTTCATAATCGATGTGGAGAAACTGTTTGATGTGTATTTTGTGTTACACACAAAGAAAAGGAAGTTTATACATATTATTGGTTTTCTCTACAGTAAATTCCTTATGGAGAGTTGCAGGCACGAATCTTTTACGGTGTTATGCAGAAAAAAAATCCAATGTATTATTGTCTAATGGCGTTAATTAATGTGATACAAAATTTATTGAATTTATGCAGTTTTATTGCTACATAATATGTATACTATTATGGTGAATTTTAATATGTTTCCTATTAAAATATGCTTATACAGGCCCTCACAGTAGAATTCAAAAACTTTGATTGGTTTGATAATTTCAAAAGTACGTTTTCCAGCTTATGTTAATTTCAGTTTATTATATGATGTGTATATCGTATACAGCTCCTTTATACGCCGCCCAAAATTAAATTGAATAGAATAGTATCAATTATGTTATTCATTTTAATCTGAAGAAAAAAACAGAAATAGATTTCCCGCATAATCACTATTATTTCTGTGAAAGCATTTTTACAGCTTTTACGATTTATAGTCGTACTGAATTAGGCCAGTATGTTGGTCCACACTAACGATATAAACAGAGATGTTTTGGAACACAGATACTTTGTCAAACAAATTTGTTACAAACAGTTACTTATAATATTCCAGAAAGCAAACATCTATGACGCATGGAAGGCACATATCGAGAGGGTTCCAGATTAACGGCCGTGGCTAAAAAAGTTTTTCTCTTTAGCAAAGGTATAAGTAAAATAAGTTGATATTCACTTTGTAAATGGAGCCACAAGCTGCATTGCCTCCATTTTTACAATTACTTGTGAAATAGTCATCATTCTTCGAAATATAATTTAATAAAATCAATTTGGTTATTTGGTTATTCAGTTTTATCAAAGATTACTTTAAAAAAAACGGAATTGGATTTTCCGCATAATTAATAATATATCTGTGAAATTATTTTTACACCTATTGCGATTTATAGCAGCACTTCATGAGGTATACAAACGGACGCTTTTGGCGACATAGATAATTTGGCACAATACACATACTTGTAATATTCTAGAAATCAAACATCTATGACCCATGAAAGCCAAATTATCGAGAGCATTTCAGATTTATCTACAGTGGCTAAAAAAGATTTTCTCTTTAGCAAGGGTTTAAGTAAAATTGCTTGATATTCATTGAGTGAAGAAGGGACATGAGTCATCAAATACTACTTTAGAGATAATTTACATTGTCCGACATATATTTCCATCATAAGAATACGGTCTCATCTAGAACTTTATGATATGAATTGTAACTAATATGAGACGTTTAGGGGATACTTCTCCAAAAAGCTAATTCTTTGAGCAGATTTCGTAAAATGTTTCTCAATTCAGAAAAGTTTTACATAACCTATGCATGAAGAAATGACTTTTTCTTTATCTTTTGAAACTTGCATAAAGCCATTTTCTAAGATATTATAAAGAAAGATAACTCCGTATTTAAAAAAATATTGCTTTTTATATTAAATTAAATGTCTTGTCATTTTACGCAACAAAATTCGCAACTGTATTTTGTTACATGTATAATTTTAACCTACTTAAAGATGTTCTTTTCTTTTACATAAATCAGTTCGTGAAGTTATTTTTTACCACTTTTATCTAAAATGTAATTATTTTTGCTCTGTCATCAGACCTGATTATAAATTGGCGTTGTTAATTTTATTATGCATGTCAAAATAATTAAATTTAAACTCAAAGACTTTTATCAAAGACATCTATGACCCATGAAAGCCAAATTATCGAGAGCATTTCAGATTAACGGCAGTGGCTAAAAAAGTTTTTCTCTTTAGCAAAGGTATAAGTAAAATAAGTTGATATTCACTTATTAAATGAAGCCACAAGCTACATTACCTCCATTTTCAGAGATTACTTCTGAAATAGTCATCATTCTCCGAAATATAATTTAATAAAATCAATTTGGTTATTCAGTTTTTCCAAAGATCCCCTTAAACAACGCTGATAAGAAAAACTGCAGTGGATTCTGCGCATAATCAATAATGTTTCAGTGAAATTATTTTTACACCTATTGCGATTTATAGCAGCACTTCATGAGGTATACACACGGACGCTTTTGGCGACATAGATAATTTGGTAATCAAATTTGGCACCATGCACTTACTTGCAATATTGTAGAAATTAAACATCTATGACCCATGGAAGCCAAATTATTAAGAGCATTTCAGATTAACGGCAGTGGCTAAAAAAGTTTTTCTCTTTAGCAAAGGTATAAGTAAAATAAGTTGATTTTCACTTAGTAAATGCAGCCACAAGCTACAATGCCTCCATTTTCAGCGATTACTTCTGAAATAGTCATCATTCTTCGAAATATCTACTATATATATAAAACACAAACGAAAATTTCGCTCCGTTCCTTTATAAGTCGAGTTCCGCTGGATGGATTTTGATGCAACTTACACTGTTCGATAGACAATTTTTCAGGGAAGGTTTTAGTATATATCATATCGTTCTTTGTAGATTAGTTATAGAATTATGGTGGAAAGTTCTGTTATTTTGAACGAAAAGGTTACCATTCCTTATATTTGGCGACCATTATTGTTGGAGAAAGAATTGAAACGGCTATACACCTCGAAAAATAAAAGAAAAAAACTGTAACTAATTTTATTAACAAAAAAAGAAAGAAAAGAAAAGAAAAAGAAAAAGAGTTTTGATGAGAGATAACAATATAAAACAAAAATATTTAATTTAGACATGATTGGGAATGTTCGTAATGCTTAAAAAATTATTCAATGTGCAAGATTGCGATTGAAACTAATATTTGGCGATAAATCTTTTGTTTTTGGCGGTTTTGATTTTATGTTTGTCGCCAAACAATTTGATTTTAAGCCAAAAGATGTTTTTTCAAGTGTATGACAGTATTTATGGAGGTTTTTTTTAAAATTCAAATGTAAATTATATTATTATAATGTACTTCTAATTACTTCTATTATATACAGGGTGTCTCAGTACAACGTTTCAGAACTTCTAGGAGGGGTAGGGTGCACCAAAACGACTCAGAATCATACAGCAATGTAGGGTCGGAAATAATCTCCTGACGGGGAAGATTGCGTTGCGCGAAAATTCTCAGCGTTCTTGCAGGGAATCGTCATTTAACACAAGGACGCAGAGTTAGTAGGATGCCTAATTATAGGAACACAGAGTTAGACGATATGCTTCAGACTTACGTGGCTGCGGATTGTAGTGGGCCAGCCGGGAGGATCCGAGACATGGTTGTAACATTCCCGAATGTTCGGAATCCCATGCGCCGAAGAACTGAGGCCTACATTGAAGTCAGTGGACGAAACTTCGAACTCTATCTTTGACCCATATTACTTTTGTTCATGTACATTTATTATTATTTATGTAAATTCATGTAAATTTATTATTAAACCGAATATTCACTAACTTATTTATTTTTATTTCTGATGTTTCTGTGTAAACCACCACGCCAGGAAAGCACTTCCGACCCTGCACAGCTATATGATTCCGAGTCGTCGTCGTGCACCCTACCCGTCCTAGAAGTGCTGAAACGTTGTTCTGAGACACCCTGTATACGAAATTTTGTTCCAGCTGCTTTAACTCGAGTTCTGTTGGATGCAGTTTCATAGAACATGAACTGTTCGATAGATAATTTTTCAGGGAAGGTTTTATTATGTAACATATAGTTCTATGCAGATTAGTTATAGAATCATGATGGAATGTTCTATAATCAGATAAACCTGATTATGAAAGATTAGCCTTTTTAGAAGATTCTGCGGAATGGATTTCGATTTTTTTAGGGAATGTTTTATTATATAACGTATCATTCTACATTGCTTAGTTCTTAGAATTACAGGAGGGAATTCGAAAATCAGGTGACCCCTTTTATCAAATATTACTCTTTTCAAAAAGTTCTAATAAACGATTTTTGATGGGACTTGCGCTGATAGTTTGATATTTTTTTAAAGAAAATTTTCAGTATATAAAATATTGTTCTACATTGGTTAGTTATAGAGCAATGGGGGTAGAGTCTGTAATCAGGGAACCCGTTTATGACAGAACTCGGATGACAGCTTTGCTATTTGACTAATCATCGTCGATTAATAGGGAAATATTCGTAATCAGTCAATTCGTAATCAGTCCAATCAGTCAATTCTCGACTGATATTTGACGCCATTCGAGGCTGTAATTCATTAATATACGTGTCAGAATTGTATCTTTTATAACCATCACTATCTCCCTACAAAATGTTTCTTTTTATATTTCTCTTACAAATGTCGTATAAACTCGCTACATGAAGAGGTTTCCCGTACTTTTATGTTAGCCGGGTGCAAATCTCGCCAATAGCATTTTAGGTAGCTTTCAATACAAAAAAGTATAAAGCTACCTATTGCAGCCGTTCGGAGGAAAGCAATTCCGGAAAATTTTGATATATTTTCACCGATCATAACCTCCAGACCCCAAAACCACCCTCCGTTCAAATGTTGATTTATATATATATATATATATATATATATATATATATATATATATATATCTCCATATATATATATATATATATCTGACCTATGTCATACGATAACGCCCGTATTTATAAATCGATTTTGATGAAACTAATTGTGTGTATTAAGGTCACTAATGTCTCGACCGAGTTCGTTGGCCAGCTTGGTCCGCCATTTTGTTTCAAGATGGCGGCCATTTCAAAATTTAAAACTAAAATAAATATACAAAAAAGTTAAAAATTCAAATTTATTTTTTAATTACGTGTTAGGCCTTGATACAAGGATTCCAGAGCATTTTTTGGTTTACCTCTATCTTAAAAAATGGCTGAGATAGAGCAGTTTGAAATTCTAGGGTGGCTGACATTTTGAAACAAAACAGCACATTAACGCAATTACTCGCAAATAATTTTCTTTCATTGTTGTAATAATTTTCCCAATCATACGCATAAAACTATATATTCATATCCGTTAGCGCCAAATTCTCGCCAAAATTGGCGGCATTTGGCGAAATATCGCCAAATTTGGCGACCAAAATAAGTCTTCATAAATGAAGCCAATTTGGCTATTGCTGAATAATTTGGCGAATTTCTTATTCAAATTCAGTATTAACGAATGTTTTGTAAACGTTTCTTTGCATTTTAACTTTCTGTTTTCGTGTAACATTAGCTAAAATTTTAAAACGAAGATATAGGAAAGCTACCTTTTCCTCCCGGTACAGGCCGGAAGGACTTTTTTTTTCTCGGCAATAATAGATTTTATTTTACACGTGTGCAAATTAGCAGCAATACTTTGATGATAAAATAGACTGTTTTGGTTTATAACATTATTTATTATTTTTATTCTTTTGCATTTTTAATGAAATTTGTGAAAGGCGCATGTTTTAAATGTATGTAATGTGTGTATTTTACATATATTTTAAATTAAATGAACGAAAGTTTTGTATTTTTAATGAAATTTGTGAAAGGCGTATGTTTTAAATGTATGTAATATGTGTATTTTACATGTATGTACTTTAAATTAAATGAGCGAAAGTTTTGTATTTTAAATGAAATGAATGCAAGAGGAATGATAGTGATGAAAACAATATTTGGCTATTTATCACATGCGCCCAGCTAACATTTCCTTGCAATTTTTGTAGTAACCTATCACTAGAATAATTAAAAAAATATTGGTGGCCAAAAAAACGACTGCTCCGGGGACTGTTAATAATGTCAGAACTATTGCTAATATTGAATGTTATGATTTTGTAGGTCAAACTAAAATACCGCCACAATGACAGACATATTTACTACATCTAGCCATAACCGCTGATCCTGATTGGAAAGTAGGTGTAGTTTGTATCATGTGCATTAATTAAGTAGCTAAACTACATAATCGGGTCTACAGACGTTTGTCGTACGTTCCCTTGCGTTGTTTGGCGCATAATTAACTTATAAAAACAGTTAAGTTGATTCTATGTTTTTAAAGTGGACTTTTTCCATAATAGAGTCTACAGAGAATTAGCGTAATTTGAAACAATGTTTTTGGATAATTTTGGTAATTTTCCGTTATACCAATATCATGCCAAAATGTATGCTAAGGCGCCATTTATTTCAACTCTGAACGTGCAATTTATTTTATTGCAAACAGGGCCAAACATTGCGACTCACTATTTATGGAATGCAAATCTCTTTTTTTTAAAGAAAATACTATTTAAGTGTAAGCATGCAAAATTTTTAAATTACATCATTTGACGCAGTATTTATTTAAAAAAGACAACGAGAAATAACTTGCAGTTTCATAAATTTTAAAGATCAATATTCTTATATCTTTTCAGAGAAGATTTTAGTGTATCAGAGAAGATTTTAGTGTATTTATAGCATATCGTGATACGTTGCTTAGTTAAAGAGTTATGGAGGAAAGTTTTACAATCAGGTGAACTCTAACATAAAAGATTAGCCCTTTTAAAATGTTTTACTAAACGTATTTTAATGAGACTTGCATTGCTAAGTAGATAATTTTTCGAGAATAGTTTTAATACATTACATATCGTTCTACGTTGCTTAGTTAAAGAGTTATGGAGAAAAATTTTACAATCAGGTGAACTCTAATATAAAAGATTAGCCCTTTTAAAAAGTTTTACTAAATGGATTTTAATGAGACTTGCATTGCTAAGTAGGTAATTTTTCAAGAAGGGTTTTAATATATTACATATCGTTCTACGTTGCTTAGTCAAATAGTTAAGTGCGGAGTTATATAGTCAGGTGAACCAGATTACGAAAAATTAGCCTTTTTAAAAAATTCTACTCAATAGTTAGATAATTTTTAGGGATGGTTTTTTGTATAATGCATGTAGTTCTGCCATTCTTTGCCAAATCTTATTGTAAATGATAAGAAAAAAGAGTTGGTCCTTAACAGCTAAAATGTTGACTACACATTAGAAAAAGTAACAACGGAACGGCGTTCGTATAGTTTTTAGTAATAGCGGAAGGATATTCCAAGTAAGGGTACAGATTACTTTAAAATACAAGGTCAAATCCACCTTTATATTTCGTTTGATTCAAGGTTCGTTTGGAGAAACTGACCAGCGCAGCGGGCGCAGCTTGCTAGTAATTTAATAAAATCAATTTGGTTATTCAGTTTTTTTTCAAAGATTACTTTAAACAACGCAGAAAAAAAAAACTGAAGTGGATTTTCCGCATAATCAATACTATTTCCGTGAAATTATTTTTACACCTATTGTGATTTATAGCGGCACTTAATTAGGTATACAAACGGACAGGTATACAAACGGACATAGATAATTTGGATATCAAATTTGGCACCATACACTTACTTGTAATATTCTAGAAATTAAACATCTATGACCCATGAAAGCCAAATTATCCAGAGCATTTCAGATTAACGGCAGTGGATAAAAAAAGGTTTTCTATTTAGCAAGGGTTTAAGTAAAATTGCTTGATATTCATTGAGTGAAGAAGGGACATGCGTCATCAAATACTACTTTAGAGATAATTTACATTGTCCGACATATATTTCCATCATAAGAATACGGTCTCATCTAGAACTTTATGATATGAATTGTAACTAATATGAGACGTTTAGGGGATACTTCTCCAAGAAGCTAATTCTTTGAGCAGATTTCGTAAAACGTTTCTTAATTCAGAAAAGTTTTACATAACCTATGCATGAAGAAATGGTTTTTGCTTTATCTTTTGAAACTTGCATTAAGCCACTTTTTAAGATTTTATAAAGAAAGATAATAACTCAGTATTTAAAAAATATTGCTTTTTATATTAAATTAAATGTCTTGTCATTTTACGCAACAAAATTCGCAACTGTATTTTGTTACATGTATAAGTTTAACCTACTTAAAGATGTTCTTTTCTTTTACATAAATCAGTTCGTGAAGTTATTTTTTACCACTTTAATATCTAAAATGTAATTATGTTTGCACTATCATCAGACCTGAATATAAATTGGCGTTGTTAATTTTATTATTCATGTCAAAATAATTAAATTTAAACTCAAAACTTTTATACTTTGATAAATTGTCTTAACTCCTTGAAAGCCGGTGGTATAATATGTATATACCACACAATTGTAATTCACAAATGCGACACTGACATCAGAATTAGGGCATTAAATTTTGCTTTTTTAAATCCGCGCGAAGAATAGCTTTTGTTTACTTTCATATAAATTTGTTCGTAAATTAAGGTGTTATTCAATCATTTTATCATTTTAGCGGAAGAAGTACTTTACCTCTAAAGGGCTTAATAAAAAATCACAATGTTTTCTGTCTTGTAAAAATTCAGTAATGGCGTTAGTCATATATTCTTATGATTATTTTATTAAAATTAATGTTCCCTTCTTTAATATTAAAATATTGTTGGCTAAATTACTTTCTAAATTATGTCTTCGTTTGCGCATTAAATCCTTTATTCATAACTGCTTTCCCTTTTTATCGTAAAGTTAATTTTATATCCGTTAAATATGTCTTACTGTATTCCGATGTATGTATATGTCTTACTGTTTTTCAAATTTGCAAGCTGCGTTATGTGGTTTCGTAAATCTGGGAGTAGATATTACAATTATCCTTTAAGCTTCGTTCAGAAAATAACAAAATGCGTATATATCTAAATTTCCATCTGCTCTTTCTTAAACTTAATAATGAATATACAATATATGCGGATTTGTAACTACAATTTCCAGTCACACCCATGCCTACTTGCAGATGTTTCGAGGTTTACTATTTCAAATCACTTATTTTGTAATTTTGCCAATTATGGTATATCATTGGCATAAAAAATTGTATTTCTTTCTTCTTAACGGTGGCTTATAAATAGTCGACTAGGTTTGGACCGCATTTGTTTTTAGCGTCGAAACTCAGTATAATAAATTATAACACCTTGTAATAATATATTCCTTTTAAATGCTAAAGGTGTAAATTAACAACATAATATAAATTAAAATAACTTTTATTAGTTGTTTTATATGTTTCGACTCTTTCCGAGTCATTTTCAAAAACAAAATGAGAATATTCCAAAGTTGCATGGGTTTTGAAGTTATTATTTTCATGTACTTTTTTTAAAATTACGTACGATATCTGTTATTTTTTACTTGGTTGTTTATTTTCATATCTGTGACCATGGAGTAACTCTAGCCACAGTTCCGGTAAATTAAAAGATGCCGCATCGTTCCATATTGTATTTTTGCGTGTTAGTATCTCTATGATTTCTCTTATTATGGATGGATAGTATAGACTGGAGGGAAATATTATTTTACTTTCATTGAAATTTATTTGGATGGTTTCTTCTTGATATAATCTTGTCAGGGCTGTAGTTTTTCTATTATATTTAATATAAGCTATATGCTCTTTTTTCTGCAATTAAATTTCCTGCTGGTCATGCCTATGTAGTAATTATTGGATCCGTGTTCTTATTCAGGAGTATATGAAATACCTTTTATTAAAGAAGACGGATCCAAGAATTACTACACAGGCATGACCAGCAGAAAATTTAATTGCAGAAAAAAGAGCATATAGCTGATATTATATATAATAGAAAAACTACAGCCCTGGCAAGATTATATCAAGAAGAAACCATCCAAATAAATTTCAATGAAAGTAAAATAATATTTCCCTCCAGTCTATACTATCCATCCATAATAAGAGAAATCATAGAGATACTAACACCCAAAAATACAATATGTAACGATGCGGCATCTTTTAATTTATCGAAACTATGGCTACAGTTACTCCATGGTCACAGATATGAAAATAAACAACCAAGTAAAAAATAATAGATAACGTGCGTAATTTAAAAAAAAAAGTACATGAAAATAATAACTTCAAAGCCCGTGCAACTTTGGAATATTCTCATTTTGTTTTCGAAAATGAATCTGAAAGAGTCGAAACATGTAAAACAACTAATAAAAGTTATTTTAATTTATATTATGTTGTTAATTTACACCTTTAGCATTTAAAAGTAATATATGTAGAAACTCAGATGAAAATGTAATCAGTACATCTCCAACTCTTGTCCTGAAAACATCTTAATTTATATTTATACATCTTAACCTATGCCAGCTACGTTTCTGAATAAATTCCAGTCACACCCATGCCTACTTGCAGATGTTTCTAGGTTTACTGTTTCAAATCACTTGTTTTGTAATTTTACCAATTATGGTAATCCATTGGCATAAAAAAATAAATGACTTTCTTCTTAACGGTGGTTTCTAAATTGTCGCCAAGGTTCGGACCGCATTTTTTTTCCCGTAGAAACTCAGATGACAATGTAATCAGTTCATCTAAAACTCGTGTCCTAAAAACATCCTAATTTCCTCTACATATGGGGGCCACCTACCTATACCAGCTACGTTTCAAATAAATTCTCAACTCCATTCATGGACTTCATGTCTTCTTATTTTTCTTCAATAGCGTAGCATTTTTCTGGAGGGGAAACTGGATTATGCGCGATATTACGATGCAAATTTACAAAGAAACCTTGCTATTAAATTTATGTTATCTTACGAGGGGCAGTCGGAAAATAAGTTTCTCCTGGCGACTGTGTACAGAGGTGTGTATGAAAGACAAAAAGTGTAATCAGACATTAAAGATAAAATATAACTTTAATTTTCCACATAAGTACCAAGTACTTTGAGACATTTGTCATACCTCTTTATAAGCTTCAAAAAGCCCTCCAGGAAAAAATCAGGGCTTTGCATACGGACAAAGCGTTGAACGGCTATGGGCGAAAGACGACACAGCAGGTGAACACGAACGTGGAAGACATCGATACCATTGGGTAGAGGTCGACCGCGATCTAGCAGATGGCGCTGTTGACTGCAACTGCGCTGTCACCGCAACAGCGACATCTGCTTGATCGTGGTCGACATCTACCCAATGATATCGGCGTCTTGCACGCTCTTGTTCACCTGTTGTGTCGTCTTTCACCCACAGCCATCGTCCGTATGCAAAGCCCTGCTTTTTCCTGGCGGGCTTTTTGAAGCTTATAAAGCGGTATGACAAATGTCTCAATGTACTTGGTACTTATGTGGAAAAATAAAGTTATGTTTTATCTTTAATGTCTCATTACATTTTTTGTCTTTCATACACACCTCTGTACACAGTCGCCAGGGGAAACTTATTTTCCGACTGCCCCTCGTATTTTACAATAGTTTTCTACTCCTACAAAACAAACCTTCATCATATCAGTTTACTTATAAAACACCTATTTATGGCGCAGTCTTTTTAACACTTTCCAACCTAGTTGAAAAGTGTTTATGACTTCGGTTTGTCTGGCCGTCTGGCCGTCTGCCGTCTGGCCGTCTGGCCGTCTGCCGTCTGGCCGTCTGCCGTCTGCCGTCTGTCCGTGCTCTAACTCCGTAAATATGCTCGGATTGCCCTGCAATTCTTATATGTTATAATCGTTATCTATAGCATGTTCCCTATTTCAATGGAAGTGTGTAGCACTTATAGTTTTTTTACAGGGACACTCAAAAGAATTCCGTTACATTGCGGTCTATGGGGAAAAATCATTTGCGGTTTATTTAAATAATGTTTCACTATTTTAAACGCACTGAAATTTATATATATCACTAAGGTGCATTAGAAGAAGCTTAATATGGAATAGGGTGTGCATAGCACTTATACTTACTTTACAGGGACAGTCAAAAGAATTCCGTTACATTACGTCTATGGGGAAAAATCGTCTGCGGTTTATTTAAATAATGTTTCCCTATTTTAAACGCAATGAAATTTATATAAGGTTCATTACAAGAGACTTACTACAGAATATTGTGTGTATAGCAGTCATCGTTCATTTACAGGGACACACAAAAGAATTCTCTACTGTATGTTAACAATAATTCCTGGAAGTGCGTTTTAAGTTACTGAACGCTATTTTAATTTTAAATCGCTTTTTGTCTATTACGTGGTGTGTATAAATTCTGTAGATCCTATACAGGGAAGCACAAAAGTTCGGGAACACATTTCCGTATTATTTAACTCCAGACGGAGAATTTTAAACTGTGCTACGTGTTTCCTAACTGAACTAAAATTTAGCATCCTATGTAGTATATATACAAATCTATAGATCCTATACAGGGCTGAATAAAAGTATTCGGATTACTTAGATGTTATCTTTTAGCTTATTAAAGAGTATGACTCGTAAAATTATTTTGGAAGCGTTGGAAAGTGTTACATAATCTATGCTTGACGCATGATTTTTCGTTCTTGTTTAAAAATACTTTTGAAATTAATTTTAAGCATTGGAAAAATGCATGTAAGTTTTTAATGTATGTCCTAATTTGATAATACGATTTTCACTGGCCAAAAAGCTCATGTTTGAATTCTCGATCTTTCCTAATATTTCAGAGTGTTAATTCAATTCCAGCCATATTTTTGGTCTATTTAACTATCGCTTGGAGATCCTCTTGGCTTTGAAACGCAAAAAGAAAATTTCAAAGCAATAGCAAAAAATAACCGTAAAAAGAGTCTTCTTAAATGATATGTCTGAGAAGCGGAATGTGAAAAAAAAAATTATCGTTAAAAAAACGGGTTCATTTTTCTGCCTTTGCCTTAACAAATAAAAAAAAATGAAAAAATAAATCATATTCAGAGGAGATTCTTCAACATGGGAAATAGAAAGAAAGAAGTTGAATTTTAATAAATAAACTATAATTCGTTATAGTTTGCTTTACGTGTTCTGACTTGAAAGTTGCTCTTTCTCCTTGTAAAAACCTTTTAGTTGCTTTATTAAAACATTGTTAAAAAATAGTGAAAAAAGGAGACTATCTGTTTTTAAATGTAAATTAAGTGTAGTTCTTTTTATTTTAATTAGAACATGGAAGATCGGCTTCAATCGCAAAATCTAACAAGCGGTAAAACAAATGTTGATGTTAAAGGATTTTTAAGAATAAACGAAGCTTACAGCGTTGTCGAATTAAAGGATTTTTTTACATTTTCGAGGAAAAAAAATCAGAATTTTTTTTTGTGTGTGCGTGTTATTTTTTTCGCAAGGTGTTTTGTTTTTAACGTCACTTCTTCGTGTTGGTTTTTTAAACCAATATTCTTCTCTAACATGTATGCTTACACATAGATTAACAGTATTAATCAAATATTTATTTTCTATTTTAGATACGTCTATGTTTAATTATCACTTACTAAATGTCTATTCAAGTGGTGAAAGTCATAAATTTTTCAAACAACGTTTAATGAAAACTAGTTATATAATTCAGATAATGCTCAAAAGAGTTATTTTAGATATGTTTTTGTAATAAAATTTGAACTTAATTTATTACTTCTCTATATTGAATAAAACTTAAAATTGGATAAAAATAGTTTCATTCCTTATTTCAAGATGATAGTTTATTTGTTAAATTTTCTATAAAGCCCAACAGTAGAAATAAGAGCATTTTCAGAAAAGCACATTCAAAAGTTTTGGAAGTAGTACTCAGTACGCAAACAAAAAAGCCTCTTATAAGCATTTATTATTATTATTTTTTAATTAAGTGTACCACAGATGATGTGGGGGGCGAAAAGTAACGTAGAATTATTTATGCAAAAAAATTTATTCTTATTTTTTTTTTAAACTGGTTTTCCACTTTAAGTGCTGTCGTAAGTATTAAACACATATTACATTTTCATTCAAATGTCACTTTTGTATATTATTTATTAATTTAATTTAATTTAATTAATTTTAATTTTTTGTGATTCAGCAAATTGTTTTGACATCTTAAACATATTAACAGCTAAAACAAAAGGTGAAATGAAAAATATTACAGATTTGGTATGCATTATTGGTTTTCAAAAATATTGCATTGCACTCCCTTCACTGCAGAACTTTTAGCTTGTGAAAAACGAAATAATTCTTCGCTACTTTAAATATGTTTTTCTGAGATATGCATATATAATTTTAATTTAGTATAAATTTTTATTACACGAGTATTAAACAAACCAAATATATATATATTATAATATATATATAGATATATAATATTGGGTTGTCTGGAAAGTTCGTGCCGGTTGGGAAAATCAGTTCGTACCGGAAAATTCTTGCCGTTAATTATTAGACATCGAAATCAATGTCTAATAATTAAATGATACAATTTTCCGGCGCGAATTGATTTTTCCAACTGGTACGAGCCCCACCAGTGGCTGAGAGGTTGTGCTCTCGAAGCTGGTAGACGGGAGGTGCTGGGTTCGATCCCAATCGCGCCCGTCGGCCTAATCGTTCGGAGTTTTCGTGGTTTTCTTCGAGCCGTGGATTTATCCATGCGTAAATACGGATTGGGTTCCCTTAGAAAGACCCCCACGAAGGGCACTCCCCCCGGGCCTATATCCCTAGAGTAGATAATTGGCCGTCAATAATCAACCCAACCCAACCCAACTGGTACGAACTTTCCGGATAACTCAATACATTCGTAATATCATTACATATAAATTGTATTTTAAGTGTCGATTTCCACACTCGCGGCTTTAAATTATCTTATGGCGTTGTCACTTTTTCTAGTTTGCATTTTGTATTAGTTGCGTAAGGATACACTTTATGCAAAGTTGCAGTGTAATTATAAAATAGATGTTACTATTATGGATGTGATAGTTTTCCGAAAATATTCAATCAATCGAACAGGGACATTTATCTAGCTAATTGGAGATGAATAAGTTGTGTGATAGGTATTGAACACATATTTAAGTAATTCGGGGTCATATGTTTTTTTCAATTCAACAACTTTAATTGCCATCTTAAATATTATCGGCGAAAACAGAATTTTTTGTGAAGCGAAATGAAAAGTATTCAATATTTTATATTTATGTATTTTTCTTTGAAATCAAACTTAAAATAGGATAAATACAAATCATTGTCAGTCATTACCTGAGAAAAGTCTTGTTAATAGAAAATAAGATGGTCATGCTTTGAGTGATCTAATAATTTGAAAGTACCAAAATGTGGCATTTCACTCGCTTCACTGCGAAGATCTTAACTTCCGAAAACCTACTTGGCACTACTTTATATATGTAACTTAATGTATTTTATTAATTAGGATATTTGATTCAAATTCTGAATGATTGAATATTGCATCATTTAGCACGAAGTAGCATTAAGATTGAGTTCAATTAAATAAATTGATCTAAGGCTAATAATTTAATGCTGGAATCCAGATTAAAAGTAAAGAAATGCTTAATTTATCTAGTACGGCAAGAAGACATAATAATTATCTGATGAAGACGATGCACTGATATCCTAGTTTTATAAAAAAAATGAATGTTATATAAGACCTTTTATGATTTCACTCACATTGCTTGATATTTTAGACATCGGCATACTATTGTATTGCAAAATTGAGAAAAACCAAATATAATTAAGATGTTCTATAAGAATATCCGTAGATACACATATAGAATTTTTATAGACATTTATAATATAATTATATCGTGTCTGGTTTTTAATGCTTTATCTATTTAAAGTCTTGAAAACAAATTGTCAATATATTAAATATTAGCATAGAAAATTAAGATTGAATTCAATTACAAAAAATG
This sequence comes from Maratus michaelseni, assembly GCA_963931845.1. Classification (NCBI taxonomy): domain Eukaryota; kingdom Metazoa; phylum Arthropoda; class Arachnida; order Araneae; family Salticidae; genus Maratus; species Maratus michaelseni. The sequence goes on from OZ007589.1 coordinate 414,626,435, forward strand.
ATTTAAGATTAAGAACATAATACATATTTTTCAATCTCGATTTCATTTTAAAATGTTCTTTAGCAAATATTTTGATGAAGTTTGTTTATACGATCTATTGACTATGTGAAAACAAAGCAGTTGTAATTTTAATACATAGCACTAGCATTGGAATATACATATAACAATATTAACAGTGATCGGAATATTTTACGCAGAGCAGACAAAAATTAATTAACAAAACATTGAGATCACAAAATATGTATTGTATAAATTCAATGACAACTTCTAAATCTCAGGTTTAACTGCTTTTTTTCTGCGAGGCGTTTATTAATTATTATTCTTTAAGTCGTGCAATTTACTGATAATATTCACAACTATTCTCTGCATTAGGTATATGAGAATTTTCCTTTTAGTCGTGTTGTGATGGTTATTTTTTTTAAGCGTGAAATTCAGTAACAACATTGGTAGGACATCTGTGTCTTGGACGCGTGAGTTTTTACGCGTGGTCTCAATGATTATTCTGTTTTGAGGCGTAAACATCAACGCCGAAATTGGGAATAATAACTCAACATTTAATATAAAAGTTGTTATTCCCATGATAATTAACACCATGAATGGACAGTGTAAAGAGAGGGAATTTTTTAGATACTGACATAACGCAATGTCGTTGATGAGGATTGTGAAGAGCGGTGACTGGCTGAAATAATAACTGAAATTGATGTGCTGTAATTGGCTTTATAAAATATTAATGAATGTAACCAATTTTCAGTAATTGATATTGAATTTCAATTTAAAATTTTCTATCAAGACAGATTATTGAATGAGATTCAAACTACTTCATCCAATTGATACGATATCTTAGGCAATGGGAAACACACTGACAAAGAAACCACTTTTTGTGCAGCTCAAACCTAGCTGGTACATTTTGTAGTCCTATATATATAAGTTAGAGAAACTATAAAATTTCTCTGTTAAAATCATATTTTATACATATTTTTTATTATTTATTCACATATTTATTTTTTAATAGTTAATTTAACGCCAAAAACGAGTTAAATAGCCATATAGGGGCTACGAATCCAAACTACTACTCACACATAGCAGACGACTATGACATTTGTCAAGGGTTGGCGAGAAAAATTCTACGGTAACAAATAAAGACAATTTCGCGGCACCAAAAATGCAATTATAATGTTGTATTTTCAAATTCGTAGATTCTTGAAGTATTTTTTAAACTTTTTTCTATATTTTATACTTATTATGGACTAATTTGTATTTTATACTGCTTTTTATATTTAAAAAAAAAATCTATGTTAAAAGTCGAAAATTACATTTTCAGAAAGTTATGCTGCTGTATAATATATATATATATATATATATATATATATATATATATATATATATATATATATTATTTTAACAGTAACAGTTTGTTGATTCTCAAACTTCGTAATATAGGGCTTTAAAACGAACTGGGTTTCAATGCTAAGTGCAAGCTGCACCTAAGCTGGTTCCCTTGGGAGTATTGAAACTACAAGTAGAAATCTGATTTGAAAGAAAAATATTTACCAAAGTTATCACTAATTTTAATTAAAATATGCTTATAAGCAATATGTTTTCATCTTTCGCATGTAAATGTTTGACTCAAGTGCTTAATTAAAAACTAGTGATTTTTAATATAAATATTTCTGTCACAATATGTGGTGATTAAAAATATATATACTAGTGCATAATTATTAATTCCATAATAATAGAAAACAAATACTTAAGCATAACTAATTAATTGTACATTTAAAGGCATTCAGTGGCCTATGAGACAAAAACAAAATTATTTTTCTGTATTATAGAACTGCAAATGATAGCTTTTAAGATTTTATTAGAAGACAATAGAATCCAAACCAATGAATAGAGAAAGAAAAACAACAGCGAGAATTAACATTATTATTTTAACCCATTAAACAAAGTTAAACTAAAAGCTGTGGATTTGAAGAGGTGTGCATAAGTGAAATAAACAGGAAATTTAAATAAATTAAAATCCAAATTCGTAATTTTAAACACCATTAGTGGACCCTTGCGAGAATTTCGCACTGCAGTCTAACATTTTTAGCACTATCTAATAATTTTAGGTTCAGTTTTAGATTTCTACAGAAAAAATAAGGACTAAAAATATCTGCAAACACCATCAGTCAAGTCAGAATATCATCTCATTTATTCCTAACAATAAAATCTCAACTAAAAAAAAAAAAAAAAAAGTTACGTGCGCCAGAAAAAAATGGCATTTTAACTGCATTAGAAGATGACGTCATCCTCTTCGGGAGAAACATGGGACAAAGAAAAATGAATTGAAATACACTTTTAATCTATTTAATATATTATAACAAATTATACCTTTTATGCTGCATGTGTAACATACCACTTCTTCGATCGATCAATAACATATATTTTTCTTCTAAACGTTTCAATTTCCATTTTCTTTTTTAATCATAAATATAAAATAAACCCTTGAGGAAACGTCGCATTTTACCTCGTTTGTACTATTTATTATTTTTCTTTAATCGTTGTTGTGGATCATATAATGCGGTATACTATTTTTGTGGCAACACTTGTTTGAGGAAACATTTCATTTCACTTATGAAAACAATGTCGATTTAATTTTTAATTAACAGCAATTTTTTATCGAAAAACATGTTTTAACGAAATGTGAGTGTACTATGTCAGAAACCGCTTCAAAAACTTTTTCGTTGTTGTGCGGTTCGTAAATTCATAGAAAAAGGGATATTGACAGCAGGAATAATATATATGATGATTGGTCTTCCTTCCTTATCAGAGATATAACTGTAACATAAATTTATTTAAAAAAATTCATTCTATTAAAAAATTCTATTTCAAGTAAATATTATTTTATTCACAATTCTTTTAAACACAATATAGAAAAAATCCCAAATTTGTTATTTCTGTTTCAGTAGAATGCGAAAATATAAAGAAAGTTTCTTCACTACCGAAATTTCTAGAAGTAGGAAGAAAATCCATTTATATGAAATTTATTTTTCATCCTTAGATTGGAAGTTTTTTTAGACTTATTTTACATTTTTGAACAATTGGCAAGTATTTCCGCCCCTTCTAACAATTTAGAACTTCCAAAATGTTTACCTTTTGGTGAACGACATTGTATAATACGAGAAAACCACACATCTATAATATATATATATATATATATATATATATATATGTGAAAATGTAAATATATATATTGTGAGTATCCTTATTGAGTTAAAAAAAATAACTATAAGCTTTTTCTTAGCAAAAAAAAAATATATATAAATGTACATAGAGTTAAAGTGAGAAAGATAGATAGGTAGGTAGATATTTACATAGATACATAGATAAATAGATAGATAGGTAGGTAGATATTTACATAGATAGACAGATAATTAGATAGATAGATAGATAGATATTTACATAGATACATAGATAAATAGATAGATAGATAGATAGATATTTACATAGATACATAGATAAATAGATAAACAGATAGATATATATACAGAGTGTTTAGTTATTATAGCAGTAAACTGCTAAAGGTGAAATTACATAATACTAGAAAAAAAAATTAATAGGAAATTAGAATCACCATCCACTTATTAATTAAATCAACAATTTAAGGAATGTCACTCCAAATCAAGACTAGATTTTCATTCACTACTTTAGTAAAATTGAATCTATTTTAGCGAATTTGCAACAGGCGTATCAAACATTGTTCGACCAATTAGAGTCGGGATTATGTGCAGCATTGAGATCGGGAAACGTGCATACAAACATGCGTCAAACGTTATTTAAAATATTGGGTTGTCCAGAAAGTTCGTACCTGTTGGGAAAATCAAATCGTACCATAAAATTCTATCATTTAATTATTATATATTAAATCCGATATCTAGTGTATAATAATTAACGGGCAGAATTTTCCGGTACGATTTTTTTTCACAAACGGCCCGAACTTCCGGACAACCAAATATAAACACTAAATCTGCACTCATGCGTTTTTAGAAGCTGTTAATTTTCATATTTTGTTACTTAATTTTCTTTGTGTATAAATATAAAAGATACAGACAATATCATTCCAGGATAGTAAAAAATGCTAACAGATGTACGCACATGCACAGACATACATGAATGGTAATGTATCAGTAAAAATCTCCATTGCATCAATATATGTTTTTGAAATAAGACATACAAACTAATTCTATCTGACAAACATTAATATATTTTAGATAAGAACATTCCATACGAATACAGTAATAAAATATTTTCATACATTTCTATATATTTTCTACAGTCAGTTCCACTTTTTTACCATTAATGAAAATATTTATCTACTTCAGCTTAAATAATCCTAAATTTTTACTCCACAGTTTTGACAACTTTTATCTGTGTGGTAATAAGTATATTTGATATTTAAGTTTCTGAAATTGAATCATTTTAAACAAATTGTAATTTGTCTCAAGTAATCATGAAATATGTGCTCCAAACACAGACAGAATTTTGTAACACTGTCGTTTGATAAAATGTTATTAGCATTAAAATTTGCGAAAATATCTGAAATCACAGACATCTTAATTACGTTTCATATTGCATTTCAGATTTTTCCGTACAATAAAACTATCATTCACACAATCTATCATTCCAACTGTTAAATTTGTCTTTATAATTTCAATATTTTTATAAGCATGAATTCTAAGAAATATTTCAATATAAATAAAAAAAAATAAAGTAATATATTTTATCTGTTGGAAAATGAATGGTTTGTAAGATTTCTGGATTCAATATAATTTTTTTTAAATCCTTGCTTGTATGTTTCAGAATCACTGTCAGCAAGAATCAATACCCACCATTCCGAAGCGTCCTGTGTGAATACGCATAATTTTCTTTTTTTTTTTTGAGATTCTTGATGATTACATAAATTTTTTCTAATAAAATTTGTTGTTTAAAGTTTGTCTAATTTAGTGGTAATTATGTTTGAAAATAAGCTCTCTTCCTGTACGTTTCTTATTTTAATTTTTTTAATTGTTTGTTAATAGTAATGTGCAACTTGTATATAAACTTTTAATTTTAATTAATTTATCTGGTGTTTATTCAATCATCATGAATGTGTATTGTTTTGATAAGTTAACTAGCTGATCCCCGCCGGGCGGTGTCCGGGAACGTGATAATAAATAATAAAGTTTTTATTATTTTATATCTTTAACCCGATTTTGTATAAAATTACATTTTAAGATGAAAAATTCGCGAAAGAATATTGATATTTAGTGATAAAAGCACCCAGAGCAAAAATAGAAGTTCTATGCTTTCAATGACGGTACACCTCCATCCGTTTTCAATCAACCTTTTTCAATCCCCCTAGGCTAAACACTCTAATCAATCAGTTTTCCTGTTTCTGAGGGGAGAAACCTTAAAAAAAAAACGTTCACGCATGCGCAAAGAGGCGATATTCGTGTGGAAAGTTTTACAGAATGTGCTTTTCGTTTTAAATATATAGATTATTTAGGTATTTTCTTTTGCAGATAATCTTAGTGTACTTTAATTCTCGCCTTTTTAATTATGGGGTTTTTCTAGGGATTTATTTAATGTTTAATTTATTTAATGTTTAATTTATTTAATGTTTAATTTATTTAATGTTTAATTTATTTAACATTATCTATGGCGGAAGATTCTAATGCGATAGAATTAAATCGAAATCACACAACAAAAAAATTTATTTTAATTATTATTAATTATTTATCTCTTAACGTGAACATTGTTAACGTTAATGTCTTAGCTTGCGTCATCTATCGCGAAAACTCTTATTTACTATCGTCCAGGTATTAGAGGATAAAAAAGGGCAAATAAAGGAAAGTTTTGATATTTGGTTCCTTTATGTTTTTGTGGTCGCTGTACACGAATCTGAGGTTTTCCAACACATTATTTTTCGGGAAATACGTTTTTTTTTGCTTTTTTTTTGCAAAAAAAATTAAAAAAAATTACTTTTCTCTGTTTTTTTCAAATTAACTCCAAAACTATGCATTTTGCGTGAAAGTCGACAGTATATGAATTAAAGATAATAAAATGTTCTACATTTTATGTATTGAAAGTTTTTTTCTCTGATGAATGGTTTAGCTGTGAAAGTGCCGCAAAAATGAGTGTTAAAAACAAAAAACTGTAAAAAAAAAACGGGAATTACGGTACTGTACGTCGATGTAACATGGAAACTAATCATTTTACGCAAACGCTAACCATTAATGATACGAAAGATTGACTATATTTTATCATTTGTGGTAGAGGAGAAGTGCGGATCCAGCGCCAGGGGAAGGTGGAAGCAGTGGAGCAGCTCTACCTCCTCTCATGAGTCGAGTTTGTTCCTCTTCCGGAAGCTCATACTGTAGGAGGAGGTAAAATTGGGAGGGGGTAAAACACAAGAACTGCTAAAAACGGGATTTACGGCCCTGTACGTCGATGTAACATGAAAATTATCCATTTTAAACAAACGTTGACTATTAATGATACTAAGAACTATGTGAATGACTACATTTTACAATGAAGTTTCCGGATAATAAATACGACGACACATTATGAATTATTTTTTAATTATAAATAATTATGTACATTAGTAACAAACATTAGTAAGTATATTTACATAAAGTAAAAAAGCAAAAAATCTTATTTCCACATTATTTTATTTGAAAGTCCCTCCTGTTCATCCACATCTACAACATAGAAAATACACGTATGAAATTAGTGTGTGTGTGTGTGGGGGGGATATTTACCACCAGAAAAATAGAATAAATGTGTTCTTAAAGGTAAATATTTCATACCTTATGGCATGGATTGCTCCTCTCCCAGTGGGTCAACGGGTTCAATGAGTAGACAATTCATCTCCAGCTTGGTTTAGAGGTATAACTAGTCTTGATTCACCATTGAGATGTTGTTGCAGTTCCCATCGCCGTTGAGGCACATGATTGAACAACAAAGGTCTGCCTTCTTGCACCCACAATTTTGTTGGCAATTCTTTTTGCAATTGCAGAATACAAGCTTCAACAAAGCAGAGGGAGCAGGGGGTAGTACAGTAAATACAGGCTCAAGGTCAGTATTTGTTCTCTTACATCTGCACTCTTCAGCATTTTTTCAACTTCCAGTCATTACTGCGCCTTTTGATATACTCATAAAGAATGATGTCATGCTGCAGCTCCAGATGGTGTGGCAAAGCAGCAATATTAGAACTGTATTTAAAAGCTGATTTCTTGTACGAAATATACCTTAGGTAATTCAGCAAAGGCCCATTCGTCCCACTATAGCTGTACAGCGAGACAAGGAAAAGTTCCTTAGCAGATGCAATAATCTCCTGAGTAGCGTTCGAGTCTTTGAATACTTAAACAACGTCAGCAACATCTGTATTCTTCACAAGAGTTTTGAGGAACTTCATTTTTCCTTGCATAAGGGGATACTGTACTACCCCCTGCTCCCCCTGCTTTGTTGAAGGTTGTATCCTGTACGTGCAAAAATATCTGACAAGAAAATTGTGGGTGCAAAAAGGCAGGTCTTTGTTGTTGCAGCATGTGCCTTAGCTGTGAAGGTAACTGCAACAACATCTCACTGGTGAATCAAGACGAGGAAGACGAGTTATACTTTGAATCCGAGCTGAAGATGAATTGCCCACCCATTGAATCCGTGGACCCAATGGAAGCGGAACAAGCCATGCCACAAGGAATGAAATATTTACCATTAAAGAAACATTTATTCTATAATATAGGTAGTAAATTAAAAAACCCACTAATTCCATGCGTCTATTTTTATGTTGTAGATGTCGATAAATTGCAGAGCCTTCAAATAAAAGAATGCGGAAAAAAGATTTTTACATTTTTACTTTATGTAAACATACATACTAATGTTTGATACTAATGTACATAATTATTTATAATTAAATAATGATTCATAATGAGTCATCGTATTTATTATCACGCAACTTCATTCTAAAATGTAGTCAATCACATAGTATCATTGTCAACATTTGCTGAAAATGATTAATTTTGATGTTACATCACCGTACAGGGTCGTAAATCCCGTTTTTTGCAGTTTTTTGTCTTTTACCCCTCCCCTCCCCCAAATTTTTGCTCCTCTTTGAGTAAGAGCTCTCCGGAGAAGGAATACTCTCGACTCATGAAAGGAGGTGGAGCTGCTCCACTGCTCCCGTCTTCCCCTGGCGCCAGATCCGCACTTTTTCTCTACCTCAAATGCATGAAATATAGTCCATAATATAATATTTAGTATCATTAATGGTTAAGGTTTGCGTAAAATGGTTAGTTTCCATGTTACATCGATGTACAGTGCCTTAATTCCCGTTCTTTTACAGTTTTTTGGTTTTTTACACTCATTTTTGCGGCACTCTCACGACTAAACCATTGATCAGAGAAAAAAAATCTTTCAATTCATAAAATGTAGGAAATTTCATTTTCTTTAATTCATATACTGTTAACTTTCATGCAAAATACGTAGTGTTGGAGTTACGTTGAAAAAACAGAGAAAAGTCCGTTTTTTACAGCCTTTTTTTATAAAAAAAAGTATTTCCCGAAAAAAATTTTGTTGGAATACCACAGATTCGTGTTCAGCGACCCAAAAAACATAAAGGAACCAAATATCAAAACTACACCAAAACTTTCCTTTATTTTCTACCAAATGACTGGACTATTTATGGTGAATCAGGTGCATGTTGAACAGAATTAATTATAATTACCTGCAATTAAACTAAATTGTTATTATGTATTCAATAACAATGAAATCAATAACCTACAATAAATAAATTAATTTAACGAGCATTTTTCATGATTTTAAAAATATTTCAAGGTGGATTTTATACTATCCAAGGAAATTATTTTTTTTCCTGCTCTTCGATGTGTCTAGCCATGCGAAAACATGAATCACAAGAACAGTAACAATTTATTTTAGTCATAAATAAGATAAAATAAGGTATTTTCAATTTATTATATTGTTCATTAAAATATATAGTTATACCTTAAGAAGAGTGAGAAAAATATTAATTAAAATTCGTTACTAAATTCTGTTTTGTTAATTTATATGTTAACAAATACTTTGTTTATATGTAATTCATATTTTACTTTTTCTCAGGGTATTTAACTTTTTGAATTTATTTAAGAATGCTTAATTAAATAGTAAATACATATGTATATATTTCTTTTTCTATATGAATGGAATTTTATTAATTTTACCGATTTTGTAATCTAAGATAATTTATAAGATTTTATGAAGAAAAATGTATTTACAGGGTGTTCAAAAAATACCTGAATTTGAAACTGGACTAATTAATTAACTAAAGTAAATACGAAGTTAAATAAGTTGCATGTTTATGAGATGTTTCATTAATTTTGTATACATTATTTTTTATAATATTTAAAATTTTATTAGAAAACACAGTCTCAACATATCACCGTATCGAAGTATCAGCATATCAAACAGTCTGTTGGTACAGTATCCCATATTGTTAGAAACTTCATAATACTTTTCAAACTTTAAAAACACAGACATGTCATGGTGACGCTTTAGTAGTGATCACATTGCTTCGTCTCAATTGTTTAAATCTCCAGCTACAATATAAACTTTTAACCTTATAACCTTATAAATACGTAGTTTTTTTGTAAATATTGTATAGAATATTTGAGTTTGGCTGGCCTTTTAGGGACGCTTTTTATAAATGTTTGTAATAAAAAATTATAACTTACTATTGATAAATATCGTTATTTATGTATGGTTTCGCCTTAGTAGTTAGCATATTTCCCCGCATCAAGATTTGGACAAGGTTCACGTAAAACTTTATTCCTTCGAGGTCTATGAGTACCAAGCATGCTTGGGTAGCTAAATACTGGGGGTTCTGCGTCAGTCTGACCGCATGACGGGGGAATGTATTAGGTACAGCACTGAAGGTTCATGGTCACGAAAGCAGAATAGGGCATGGCATACCACAAAATCAAATGGACTTTGGTGTCATGAAGTTTACTTTTTAGTTAAAAACACATTGTATGACTAGTGTTTCCTGGCTCATCATCTGTTGAATGAGACTGAAAGGTTTAAATCCTGATTCTCACATTGATTTTCTAGGGAAATCTGCTTAAAATATGGAGTGCCAATCTGTTTAGCTCTGTTGAACAAAAGAAGAACGATGTTTGTACATCAGACTAACCAATCATTATTTCTTTCTGAATTTAACGCATTTATAATAATAATAATAATAATAAATACTATTTTGAAAGTTTCACAAAAAAAATCATAAATGGCTTGCGTCGACGTTTCATCTGCAAATTTATTACAAATTTGTATGGAATAAGCATTTTATATCAGCAATATTACAGGTAACGAAACATGTTTTAGGTAGCTTTCAATACAAAAAAGTATAAAGCTACCTATTGCAGCCGTTCGGAGGAAAGCAGTTCCGGAAAATTTCGATATATTTTTACCGATCATGACCCCCAGACCCCAAAACCACCCTCCGTTCAAATGTTGATTTATATATATATATATATATATATATATATATATATATATATATATATATATATCTGACCTATGTCATACGATAACGCTCGTATTTATAAATCAATTTTGATGAAACTAATTGTGTGTATTAAGCTCACCAATGTCTCGACCGAGTTCGTTGGCCAGCTTGGTCCGCCATTTTGTTTCAAGATGGCGGCCAATTACAAATTTAAAACTAAAATAAATGTACAAAAAAGTTAAAAATTCAAATTTATTTTTTAATTCAGTGTTAGACCTTGAAACGAGGATTCCAGAGCATTTTTTGTTTTACCTCTATCTTAAAAAACGGCTGAGATAGAGCAGTTTGAAATTCTAGGGTGGCTGACATTTTGAAACAAGACAGCACATTACAAAAATTTTCATTGTTATAATAATTTTCCCAATCAAACGCATAAAACTATATTTTCATATCCGTTAGCGCCAAATTCTCGCCAAACCTGGCGACATTTGGCGATATATCGCCAAATTTGGCGACCAAAATAAGTCTTCATAAATGAAGCCAATTTGGCTATTGCTCAATAATTTGGCGAATTTCTTATTCAAATTCAGTATTAACGAATCTTTTGTAAACGTTTTATTTGCATTTTAAGTTGCTGTTTTCGTGTAACATTAGCTAAAATTTTAAAACGAAGATATAGGAAAGCTACCTTTTCCTCCCGGTACAGGCCGGAAGGACTTTTTGTCTTAGAATCTGTTTGAAAAAATAAAATACTTTTAATTAAACATTTGAGATTTGTTTTATAGTAATGTAAAACATTTTTTTTTAGATTTTCAAAAGATTGTACAGCTTATCAAAAAATAAAATATTTTAATATGTACCCCACTATTCTATACAATCTGCATTACGTGCTCTCAGTTTTAAACCTTCGTTATCAGTTCAGTAATGATATTGTTGCTTTTTTAAAGCTTCTTTTAAAAAACAATGTAATGAAAAACAGCTTACAAACTTTTTTTTCATGTAAATAAAGCTAGTTTTATTTTAATTAAAACATGGAAGATCAGTTCCAATTACTGCATGTAACAAGAGAAAACAATTGATGACAAAAATAGATGTTAAAGGATTTTTAAGAATTATCCAAGCTTACAATATTGTTTTAACAATTGGCAGCTTCAACAGCTTTGATAAAAAAAAAAAAAAAACTAAATTTTTAAAACTTTTTTTTCTAATTACTTTAATTATCTTCTGTTTCTCAAGTGATTTTTTTTTATCAGAAACATACTGAAAGTCATATATATACTCGTTTTTTACTTTTAGAAATATCACTAATTTAAAAAAAGAAAATCTCTAAACAGCATTTGTTTAAGTACAAGCAACTTTTTCTACGTGAATATGTATTTACGAGTTAATTAAGAACTATGTAATAAATTTTCAGAAAGTTTTTACATAAAATTACATATAGTATCAGTGTTAACAAATTAGTAATTAAAGATAAAAAAATACATCCAAATATATATTTTAAACTTTCTTTGCATTTAAATAGAAAGCAATATATTAATTTTATTTCAGTTTATTATAAATAAGAATTATCTGAATCTGGTAATAAAAGTTTTATGTGAGTTATTTTTAGATTAGAGCAAAAGCACTCTTTTATTTATCATTTCAGTTTCAGCAGGCATTAAATGTTTTTAAAAGTTCGCATTTTATTATTGAAATTCTAAAAATGCTAAAAAAGAAACAAAAATTAAATGTTTCTTTTTTTCTTTCTTTTTCTTCTTTTTTCTTTATTTTTAGGTGCATTCTAAATTATATAAATACGTAGCACCTATAGACGTCGTCTGGTCCGTCCGTCTGTCTGTCCGCATATAACAGCGCAAAAACTACCTAACCAAATGTTTTGAAATTTAATATGTATTATCGTTGTAGATTTTTGTCATTTCAAATTTTATGAAAATAAAATCTAAATCTAAAAAGATATTAATGAAATTCCCATTTTTTTTATTCCATTAAATCCTATCGTGCGTATTCTATATAATAAATGCGCAAGTCATGTGACTGAGGAAAACAAATACGGGCAAACCACTCCTTTTTCATATGCCAGGCGGCCATTTTTATTCACAATTTTTTTTTTCGAATAAAATTGGATACAAGTTACATTTTTAGAAAGATCGTTAAAAAAAAATATTAGTTTGACAGATGAATTACATTAAAAAAATTATAGATTCTGAGATAACTTCAGTAAAAATTACGTTAACAGTCTAATATCTCAATCCATTAGAGTAAATAAACCCACGTTCGTTCATTATGAGTCATAAAAATATTAAACTATGGCCATAATCATTCGCAAAGCAAGATCTCCATGGCGAATTTTACAGTGCTGTCTGGTGTAGAAAAAAAAATCGCATCTGTAAACGTGGGATATGTAATAATAAAAAAAACAGCATGTTCATTTCGCTCAGACGATATAATTCATTTTACTGAAATAATAAGGATGATTTTTTTGTGCATTGTGAAATTAGTTATAAAACGAACGTATCTCCTATGTCACGTTTAACGTACAGCTTCCAACTTGTTTTATTTTGAAACCGGAAATTCTTAAAAAAAGAAAAATTCCAGATTTTTTTTTCACATTATTTTTAGCTTTTTAGAAATATCGATAAAATAATACTTATAAGGGTTTTAACGAATGTATAATATATTTTTATTTTATAATTTTATACATATTTTACATAAACACATCTCGGAAAGTGTATTTTATATAGTGTAAAGTTTATAGTCTGAATTTTCATCATATTGATAAAATTGCTTTTTGATAAAAAAAATGATAAAACATATATTAATTTTTCACACAATATGTTTTGTTTAATGTGAGTGCGGTTTAAGAATCTCAGAGAAGTTTTAACAATTAAGAAGGTTACAATAATATTTACATAATTCCATTTTTCCTACGTAAAATATGTGATAATTTAGAATCATTATGTTACATTGATTTTTCTACACTCCTTACAGATGAAAAACCAAGTAATTAAATAATGATTATTTAATTAAAATAGAATACACTTTTTGAGTTTTAAATAGTTAATGTTTTAACTGAACGTAGGCATTTTAAAACGCAAGGTATATTGTTTTTGCAGTCAATATGGATATTTACACACTAATAAAATCTTTATCAATACATGTAAATCATATGTAATAGAAATATATATTTTGTTTAACAAGTGTATAATTAAAAAAAATCAAAAATTATTTCAGAAAAACATGTTTTAACTATTTATAATGTTCCAAATAACAATAACTTTAAAATCATATGTATTAGATGCAATTTAGAAACGTACTACAACAAATTATAATGTAATTCTTAACCAATAATTTGAATATTTAAAGTAAATAAATGTTCAAAATAAACAGTTAAAATATTTAATGAATTAAACACCAAAATAACTTTTTTACATATTTTAAAATAGTTTAATTTTTTAGAAAGTAGCTCAATATTTTAAATGTTTTCCACAGTGGCTTTAGCTTTAACAAAAATCAGCTTTCTAAATCTTTGATTTTATTCTCAGTGATGTATTATGTGTTCAAATCGATACCGCATCTAAATGTTTCTTAATTTACTATTGGGATTTATACAGTGGCAAGTTATTGATGGTTAAAGATTTTGGAGGGAAAACATTAAATCGAAAGGTTTTCAGCAATAAAAATAAATTTTCAGAGATTTATTTATCCAAATCTATTGTTTCGTTATATATATATGACTATCCTAGTCCAAATCTATTTTAATGCTCGAAAATTTTTCATAGAAAATTTCTCACACTTTGCATTCATATTATTTCAAATTTTAATTGCTTAAATAACCAACATAGTGAAAAGTCGTTCGCGTTTCTGCTTTTGGTCATATTGAACATTTATAAATTTCTGCTATTAGTAATTTCACAATCTTTTTCACAAATGCGTGTATCTTCTATATTTTTGTTAATACAGCCTTTCAAAGTTGGGATATTCATTTCTAATCACCCTACATATTTTGTTAATAACGTTGATAAATAATTAAGACAGGCGAAATGGTAATGTTCTTGTCAAACTAAAAAGTATTTAGATCTTTTAAATATTGTACGGAAAACAATCTTTAGTACTATCATTTCCTCAAAAAAACAACTGTCGATTTTACGCATGTATAATGCCCACTTTTTTTCCAAAATTTTGGCACTAAAAAGCTGGAAGTGTATTAAATACAGAAAATTTCCGACAACAATGCGAAATCACATACATGCTTTTGTTAAGTTACTAAATCATCGCTTCTGGGATGAAGTTTTATTCAATTTTACTTTTGCTTCTTACATAACCATCTGCAAAACTCGTCAACATAAAATTTTTGTGCTGTAGTTGTGTTGACGTTTACTTTAGAATACTATAAAAAATGCCGTTTGAAAGCTGCTGATTACTTTACAATCGTAATCGCACATTTTTTGAAAATGGAATAGACGCCGGTACACAATATAGAACCTTAAAAATTTTCGCTTTGAAGATCTTTTCAAAGAGCTTGAAGCCAAACCTACACGTCCCCGCACATAGCACAATATTGGATAAATGGTTACGCTGTTTCATAAGCAGGTACACTGAGAAAAATGACACTTTCAAATCTGAGAAAAATGGATGTTTTCATTTTGTTATGAAACTTTTTGTTTAAAATAGGATGACCCAATACTTTCAGTCCTGAAATACCAGAAATACTCAGAATATTGAAACATGGACATACTCAAAAATGATTAGAATCAGTTCAAAGTCATTTTTGAAACACGGAAATACTCAAAAATGAGCACATGGAGGTCAGTTCATACTAAATTTTGAAACATGTACAAATTGAAATATGAGCAAATGATGTTTTATTCTTGAGTGTGTGCATGTTTTCAGAAATAAGTATATACATGTTTCAAACTTGAGTATTTTTGATTCGGAGCCATTTTGACTCTGCGACATACTCAGATTTGAGTATTTTTTGCTCAGTTTTGAAAATGTCGTTTTTAGAGTGCAGCAATGCAGAGAGGGAGCTAAAATTCAAGTAAATAAATTAAGAAATAATTAGAAAATTAGCTCAAAAAATACGAAACATAAAAAACTAGAAGAACGAATATTGATATGATTACGATGAAATATGAAAGGAGATCAGGATATATTTTCTGACATTTTCTAAAATTTTCTATTATTTTTGTAGGTTTTTATGGGTTTTTTTTTATGTAAAATAAATGATATTAGATAAAAAATATAAAATATATACACTAGCAGACAGAGTAGAAAAATGTTAAAGACAAGAAAGATAGAATGATTGCGTGATGCTTGAAATATGGGGTTGCATAAAATCGGCTTGTTGGATAGTAAATGACGGATGGAATCCGCTCTGGATGACACTGTCCTTAACAAATGCCCACAAAAGAATCTGGAGCACCCACCACAACGATGACTGGAATAATTGTGTACCGGCTTGAAAAAAGTCTCGTATGTAAGCTAGCGGCATCATAAGTGGAGTCACCAACTGGCAACAGAGTAGCCAGAAAAGAAAAATGAGGAAATTAAGATAGTAGATAGAAAGTGAGGATTAATTAATCCTCACTGCAGAAGTCTTTGAAGACTTTGAAGTCGATTAATCGACTTCAAACTTGGGAAGAACCAATGAAATTCTGTGAGCAGTAAGTGGGAGAAGCGAGAGAGATAGTTGCTTTTCACCGAAGTTACATACTAAAATAGAAAAAATGATTAAATATAAGTACTTACAATATTTAAAGATTAAATAAGGGATTCTAAAATAATACCGATTTGGGTCTCTTACGAATACAGCTGTTAGGAAGAGGCCAGCCTTACATTTGATAATTTATTTTTATAGATTCTAGTACTAGTATAATTCCGGTCTCATTAGACATTTTAAAAGAATGTTTCTAATGTGAAAAAGTTTATACTACGAAAACCTTAATGGTATGGTATTTTAAAATGGAAGCCAAATAGAGAAGGGTGCAGATAGAAAAGTTTTAGATTAAAGATTATTTTTTCTTGTGTGTCAGGATTTATACAGTTTTTGTTCAAATTTATAGGATTCTTTTTACATTTATACGCTATGTTGGGCATTATACACGAGACACAATTTTTTCCTTTTTACTAATCAAAAAAGAAGGGTGCGCATTATACATGTGTGCCCATTATACATAAGTATATACGGTATATTCAGAAACGAAAATTTTTACGATGTATTGTAATATATTATTATTATTATTATTATTATTATTATTATTAAATAATCAAATAAGTTTTTATACGGATTTTATTAATTATTAGAATTATTATTTCATCTTAAATCACAAATTCAGAATTTAAAATCTACATTTTAGCCAGACAAAACAAATATATATTATAAAGTGATAAATGCCATGTTTGTCAAGCAAAGAATTTTTTAAAGTTTCCTCGTTTTATTGACAATTTTTGGAACTCAAAAGAAACTAATTTAAAAGATTACGAAAGTGGAAAAAGAAAATCCTGAATCCAATTTCGAGACTTTTGTTAGAATATGAAGTGATACTTCGGAAAAGTTTGAAGCTGACTTCAATGTGTCTGTGATAATGTATATATAGATACACGTGAAACGTACAAGAACGAATTGAAAATATTCTGATGTGAAGTTCTGAAATATTTCATGAATTTTAAATCTACAAACCTGTTCTGAAAAGTGCTATGTGCAGAATTTGATAGTGATCAGCAAGACAGTTTTCAAACTAAATTTTAAACTGTCTGCTAGTAAAAATATTTTTTTTTGTAATTGATTATAAATTTAAGTCATAAATTTAAACATACTTGTAAATACGAAAAGTAAATAAAATTTTATCTAATTCAGTTTCTTTTTCTTCTATAAGATTTATTATTCTTATTTTTCTTCTAGTTCATTGAGTTTATACGGAAATTATTTTAAGATTATATTAAGGTTATATCATAAATATTAGAAAACAATTGTATATAGTTTACATAAAAGTGATCCTTTTGATTCTGTATCTCAAATTTGCGCGGACATCTCTTTTTGTTCCATATAATCTGCAATTTACGTAAAACAAAATAAATCTCTAATATAAAGATATACCAATTACTTAATGATACATAAAAACAAGAATAATTATATGAACCTGTAAAATTTAATTACGATTATATACAGGGTGCTACACTAGCAGACAGACAAACTTGCAGGAGCTGTAGAGGGCACAGAGATGACTCGGAATCACACAGAAATGCAGGGTCGAAAATGCCGTAATTGCGAGCTATGGTTCAAAGAAGCAGAGAAAAAGAACAGAAACACATTAATGGAACAGAAAACATTTTATTGAAAGGTTGTACTACAGAAAGTGTTCGAAATTACTACCAGAAGTCGTCGGGCAGGCTTGACAGTGGAGTCGCACTTACGTTCTAGAAGATTTCTGATGTGTCGCGTATCTTGCCGGCAGCTACAGATATTCAAGGCAGGATACGCGACACACCAGGAATCTTCCAGAACGTAAGTGAATCCATGCGACACCGCTGTCAAGCCAGCCCGACGACTTGTGGTAGTAATTTCGAATAACTGATTTAAAAAATCGTACAAAACGGCTCACACTGGAACGACTCCTTATATATTGTGGACCCGAATCAATGGACTACTTTAAATCAAACTTATTTTTATCTGTAGATATATTTCATCAAAAAATATTGTGAGATCATGAAGTGTACAACATATCTACTCCGTTAAAATAACGTCACGAACTAGTATGTAAAATTATTGGGTTGCCTGAAAAGTTCGTACCGGTGGGAAAAATCAATTCGCACAGGAAAATTCTGTCCGTTAATTATTATACAGTAAACACTTTACCATTTCAAAGGGATTCCCAGTTGCAAGCAACTCCACTCCTTGTATATGAGTAATTGTGTAATACATCTGAAAGGAGCCATGTAAAAAAAAACTCTAAAAGTAGCAAAAATGCACTGAAAAAAGAAAAAAAATGGCTACGGATTACATCGTCAACTTCAACAGCCAATCCGAAATTAGTAAGCTAGCCAGTCAAGATTAGCTTGCGTAGAGCGGCCAATCAGAAATTACTTGTGATTTCAGAACGAAAGAGAATGATAATAATGAGTAGGCTGAGCGAAATGAATTAAAAAAGGTTCATTTCGAATAGAAATAAGTGAAAAAATGAAGAGAAAGTATGTTTAACTATTACAAAAGGAGAATCGTTCGCTAATAAGTAAAGTGAAGCAGTAAGAACGTAAAGCTACCCCAATTAAAAAAAAAACAATTTTCATTGCCATACATTTAAATATAGTTAAGTAAAGTTTAGTATACGTATAAATAAGGAAAATACAATTTTTTTTTAAATAAGAAAGACAACTGCTATACATTGGATATCGGATTTAATGTATAATAATTAAATGAATTTTCCCAACATGCACGAACTTTCCGAGCAACACAATATAATGTTTAAATTGGATCTGGAGCTTCTAGAAAAGGGATTGGCTTCTTTATAATATATAAGAGAATGTGTGTGAATTAAGTACTTCTCCAATTCGTTTTGTTCAGAAGTTTAAAATACAACCACTTTGAGCTGTTTTACAGATTTTCTTACAAAGCACTATATATTTGTTTATACACTATATGGCCAAAGATGACCGGTCACTTGCGATTTTAGACGTTTTGTTTAATATCTAGAAAAATACATAAGGAATTATCCTGAAACTTCAGGCGTGTAAACAGCATAGTCGATGTCATATATTTCAGCAAAGTATTTTTCCCGAAACCCCATAGGGGGCCGTCAAAAAGTTGAAGAAAAAGAATATCTTTTGGATAACCCTGTAAAAACTATTATCGCAAAAGTGTTGAAATGGTAGCACATGCTTAGGAGGCTTCTTTTAATAAACTATGTTCATTTTTATGAGGATAGCACGTATACTCGTGGAGAAATTAAGGATTTTATAAAAACAATCCTAAATTTCACCAAGTATTTTGCTTATAATTTTCAGAGTATTTAATACAAAAGAATGTTCTTTTCAGGAACAATGACAAACAACATTTATACAATATTCTGCAATCAGAATTAAAAAACAATAAATATTGGATGAAAAAGGAGCAGGTTAACTAAATATTGTTTCACTGCGCATGCGCGAATTCAATCAAAATATAATGTGCATAATATATTATCTAAATGTATAGAGCAACTTTTATGAAAGTTTCAAAAACATAGCTTGAAAACTCTGATAGTGATAGTCGATAGAATAAGCTTGAAATCCGCTGTTGTCAAAAGGAGGCAAAATGATGAGGGGCGGTATTATAATATACAATGAGAGACACTTCATTCTTATTACGTCAACTTTCATAATCTAGTATATTTGGATACAACCCCTCATCTTTTTGCTTCCTTTTTGGAACATCGAATTTCGAGCTTACTCTATCGACGATTATTATCAGAATTTTCAAGCTATGTTTTTGAGACTTTCACTAAAGTTGGTCAATACATTTAGCTAATATATTATGCACAGTATATTTTGATTGAATTCGTGCATGCACAGTGAAACAATATTTAGTGAACCTGCTCATTTTTCCTCCAATATTTATTATTTTTTTCATTCTTATTGCAGGATATTGTATATAATGTTGTGAGTCATCATTCCTGAAAAGAACATTATTTTATATTGAAAACTCTGAAAATTATAAGCAAAACACTTAGTGAAATTTGTGATTGTTTTTATAAAAAACCTTAATTTCTCCACGAGTGTACGTGTTATCCTCATAAAAATGAACATATTTTATTAAAAGGAGCCTCCTAAGCATATGCTGCCGTTTCAATGCTTTTGTGATATTAGTTTTTACAGGATTATCCAAAATATATTCGTTTTTCTTCAATTTGTTGACGGCGACTTATGGGGTTTCGGGAAAAAATCTTCGCGGAAATCTTTGACGTCTATCATGTTGCTTACACTCCTGAAGTTTCAGGATAATACCTCATGTATCTTTCCAGATATTTAACAAAACGTCTAAAATCGCAAGTGACCGGTCATCATTGGCCATATAATGTACAATCTATGTTTCATTAAAAGTTCGTATCTGTTAGACCACATTCATACACACGTGGTCTCGTGTTTTGTATTTATCATTTTCAAAAACTTACAAAAATAGTTTATTTATCATTTTCGATCTTGAAGAAGATACCGTTTGAGTGTACGAAATATGTCATCTTTATATTAAAAGGTATTTTAAACCTTTTTGTGTAATGTTTTTATCTCTTTAAGCATTAATTACGTCTTTAGTTCAACAGAAATCTTATTGAACAAAATAAATTATTTTTGAACCTCTTAGGAACAACAACAGTCAATTAAAATGTTTTCTGGGCTAAAGTTCTTATTCTTTTTCCTTAAAATACAAGGTATTGAAATATATATGCAGTTAAGCATATGCAATATTTATTATTCTGCAAATATTGTCAAATGTCATGTTTTTCCTTTTTTTCTTTTGTTTTTTATTTCTTTATTTTTTGACATGATCTTCTTAAATAAATATCATTCAGAATATCAAAATTAAAGCAATTATCGAGAGTACAGCAATATATATATACATATATAAATTTTTCAAAAAATACATAATCAAATAAGCAAAAAATAAATAAATATATTTCCACATTTCGGGTTCAATTTCCAATTTATTTACAAAAGGTATCTGATCATCAATCTACGTCAACATGAAATATATCATTAGTAATTGTAACCGATAAAAAAAAATACTACTTTGTTTCCATGTGAAAAAGAAAATTTGCTGCTCAATGAACTTTGGGAAATGAAATCTTTTGTTTACTTTTTTCTGTCCCGTTTCTCCCATTTTGTTCGCATCCTTTAGGAAATATAGGAAAACAGAAACCCTTTTTTATTCCTTTCTTAATTTAGCTTCACTGACACTTGTGGAAAAGCTTTTTGTCATCATCACAAATAATATTTCTATTGATATAAATGGATTTAATGTGGTTGTCCACCTTATATCCAATTATTTTAATATGGTTTGTTTATATTTTCAGATTTTTGCGATTAAAATAAAATATTAGTTAGTGTTAAAGCAATCATTAAAGGATTCTTTAATATTTTATATCACAAAATAAGAAATTTGTGTTATTTTACGCACAAACGAAATCTTACATATTTAAATATTTTTAAAGTCTTTCGAAATTCAATCATCTGCTCATCATTGAAAGTACTGCAAGAAACCAAAACGTTACAAGCACTTTAGACGCTTTAGAAACAGTTAATGTTGAAAAGCAAAACATTTTTAGAGAAATTTCAAGTACGCAAAATTTACGATCTTTACATACAATCATGATAAATTTACAGCATTAAATTTAACATCAATATTATTTTTTTACTGTTGCAGGTATTATAAATTCAATTACGCAAATAAAAATGCTTACTTGAGAATTAACCCTATCACTATGTCCTGGGGTTCATGCGGACCCCAAGCACTTTCAACAAGTTGTCAAAATATCTATCACTCACTGAGTAGTTTCAGCCGGTGACATCTCATATCATAATGTTTGTAACACACGGTAAAAATTAAACTGCACAAATATAAGTGGTAGTTTTTTTTTTTTGAAAAATAGATAGCATATTTGTCCTGGACAACAACAGGGCATGTTTTGATAGGACATAGTGATAGGGTTAACTAACATCCTAAAAATCGATATTCTCGTTTGAGAAAACTGATTAATACACTATAAAAATGACTCGGAAAAGTTTCGGAAAATCAGTAGTGGCAAAAGAAACTTCGTTTTTATAAATGATTTTTTAAATCTCGAAAGTATGTAAGTTTCAGTGGTTTAGAATTATAAAAAACACTTTCCGGAATCATGGGTTGTAACAGCCATGTCGTTGTTGTTCATTATGATCTATGCTAACTGAGTCGAAATGAGCAGAAGTTTAAGTAAAATCAAACAACTTTTATTTAAAATCTTTAATAAAGGAAGGGATTTGAGAAAGCTCTGCTTAATTTGCCTTATGCCGAAAGAAAGTCAATTCCCATCATAAAAACACTTCACTCATGAAAATAAAACTTTAAATACCAATAAAGAGAAAGTTTTCAACAAGAGTTAATTTCCACTATGCTAGCTAGTCCAATTCCAACTTCAAGATGTCCGCCTACGACAGTACTGAAATCGGCATTCCGTGAGCACCAAAACTCTTTTATTCAATTAGTACAAGGTAAATCTACTCTTAGCAACGGGCGATACTCCTTCTCTAATGCAGAATCGTTGAGTCAACTAGACAGATCTCAAAAAACCACAATGGGAAATAACTCAATCCGAAGTTCCACTTCCCCAGCGCGTGCCAGTGCTTAAATACTGCTATATCGATTGACCAGATACAGAAATTTACCTAAATATCGAAAGAATTAGAAAATTTACAAGTTCTGAAGATTTCACATTAATTCATCGCAGGTTAAAGAAGGATAGCCTTGATCACTTTTGACTGTTAATTGACAAAAACTACGTTACCAATCCAAACTTCGCCTACTCTTATAAGTCAGAGTAGTCGACATACATAAGGTAACTAAGAAATAGTTATTGCACATTTTCGTTCGTGTTTATATTATAGTTTCGTATATTAAACAACATTTATCATTTTTTATAGTACGACGCTATTATGTTACAATTTTCATTTGACTACCTGGCCTACTCTCAAAATTTTAAACAGGAGCCCGAGATTTCTTGGAAAGGAAAACACTGTATTTCTGAATGAATAAGTTGATTATGACCGCATATGCCTATACTATTACTGCTTTGTTCTGTGTTCTTAAAACTTTGTGTAAAATATTTAACCAGTGCAGACTTGCCAAGTCTCCGGATTTTTGAATACCAGTATTATTTAAGAGAAAATGTTGTTCTTTTAAATCGCAGAATGTCCCGATTACATAAAACAACATTTTCTGTAGAAAAATACTGGTATCCAAAAAGCCGGAGACATTGCAGCTCTGAACTAGTGTGAATTAAAATCAACCTGTACGAAATTTTAGCGATAACAGGTAAAATTTTTCTTATCATAAAAACATACATTCTTTCTTTAGTAAACGTATATATCAACTTTTTATTCTGACTGGACAGCTTGTCGTATAAATAAAACTAATTCACCCGTAGAAGTACGATTTTCTTCATCAAAGAACACTTTTTATTTATTTTGGAACATTTATTTCTTATTTATTTTTCTTGTAATTTTTTTTTCTTTACTTCCTTAGCCGAAAAACAATTTTTCTGATTTAGAAAACATAATATTTGTGCAGACTTTTTTTTGCATGTTTTTAGTCTGACATGAATGGAAAAAAGTAAAGAGAGAAAATGTCTAATACTTTCTTTGTAACGATATTTCTAAGAGAATTTTTGGTAGACTAAATAAGATATGGTGATGCTTGTACATAAATTGTTAACAGAAAACATGGAATTCTGTTTCAGTAACATTGTCTTGCTGCTATACATATTCCCTAACATATTTTAAAAAACATTTTTGTTTGTCTTTTGTATGGTGAATTAATTGCTTACATATAATATAACTGAAAATCTATATTTAACATTGAATTATTCTGTCTGTCTACGTGTTTGTCTTCAAATAGAGGGTGGTGTCCTAAAAAATGTATACATAATTTAAATTAATTATAACGTTAATTTTTATTAAGATCAAACACATTTCGAGTAGTAAAAAATAACTATAATAATGAAACTTTTATAAAATCAACACTTGTATTCAAACTGATGGCCGTTCTGTTTAGACGTTGTTCTTAGCCTCTAGCTTTCGGGAAACGAATACCTTAAATATTCTCATAGTACGGGAAAACTTGACCGTATCACCAGTCTTTCTTAACGAGATGCACACCGCAGGTGATGATAGCACATCTGGAATCATTAGACACATCCACTAATGACGTTCAATCGTGAGAAATCTCGGGATTTTCTTTCCCTTAAAGTAAAGTTGTTTATCTGTTAAACGTAATTTCTTATCTTTGTAAATAAGGTTTAGATGGTATACGGACATGAAAATTTAATTTTTTCTATTACGTAAATGTCATTAAATTCAAGTGATTAGGTTTTGAAATAATGGAGCGATGTCTTTGAAAAATAATCAGAAAAAATACATATATATTAAAATTATTATTATATAAAAAGCATAATTATTCAAGGTTTAAATAATGGTTTATTTTTTGAAAGGGAGAATATATATATAAAAAAAGGTTGTGTTATAAACAAAAAAAAAAAATAAAAGAAATGAATAAATAAAAGAAGAAAATTTTTGCTAATACAAAACTACTTTATTTAAAAATAGCTTTGAACTTTCAGATAAATTGAAAAATTAAATAAGTAATGCAAGAAAAATTTCTTTAAATAAACTTTTTTTTATTATTATTGTTATTAATCACGATTCAGATTATAGCTAAAAAGAAATTTCCTACGATGAAAAAAAGTAGAAATAAATAAATGGGAATCGGTATAAATAGTGACGAAAAATAAAGTTATATCTAATAGATTTCGTGTTCCTAGTTCGGCATTTACTTTTTAAATTCAGACATAAACCACTACTTAAAAATTGTATTATAATTTATGTTGTATTTAAATTAGGCGAATATTAATATTCGGTAGAAATCTAAATAAAAATATTAAGCAAATGTAATAAAAATGTTAAGCAAAGAAAATTAAATAATTAAAAAAAAAAAAACAATTTCCTTAAATAAACATTATTTTTTATTTTTTATTTATTATTTTTTTGCTTTTTAAGGTGCAAAATATAAAAGAAGATAATTTAAAAATACCTAGATGTTTTAAACCGAATATTAAAAAAAATATATAGATAATTTTTCAGGGGAAATTCCAAAATAAATAAATCTGAACATGTTGTTATTTTCTAACAACTCAATATTTTTTTTACCTGTACCATGTGGAATTTAAAACCACAGTGTTGAAATTTAATTATTCCTTGCTAATTTTCAAAATGTGCCATTCTGATTTTGTGTCTCGCTAATTTTTAACCCCCCCCCCCCTCCTATAATAATAATAATTTAAAGCGATCAACAACACTAGAGACATCATATAGAAAACAGCTGATATTGAAGAACTTTTTCTGGAGAATTTCTGACGTGAATTAAAAAAACCCTTTTAATAATTTTGGCGTTTTATAAACGAAATTACGTGTATGTGTGATTTTGTTATAAAATATTATGTGATTATGAAATAAATTTATCATTCAACCACAAATTAAATTAAAAAGAGCAATAGGTGCACGATTTCGCAAACTAAACATTCTACTTTATTTTTAATTAACTTTGCTGAAAAGGAATGAATTTTCAGAAACAATCCATATTTATATAAAAGTATAATATAATGTGCAATAAGCATAATACAAACTAAGCATAAGTATAATACCTAATTGTAATATAAATTCAAAGTAAAATAATTATTGAATTTGCTTCAGAGGTTTTCAAGAGAAAAGTACGGTAATAACAGTTTCTCTCCGATAAGATTTTCGAACAGCTATTTGAACATAAGGAGAAAAACGCTTAGGACTTTCAATCGCACGTCATTTAGATTTTTTAAATAATCATACGTTTAAAAAATATATAAGTTACTATTGATATAACTTGCATAAAAACAACTACTTTTTTATGAATCCGATGACTGCAGAGTAAATTACTTGTTAATATTGCCAGAATTGGATTAATTGTTAATATTCTGAAACAGACAAAATTAAATTGCATTCGCAGATGATAAAACATGGTTATTAAGTTTTCTGTGATGATAAAATTAACCGTTTCATAATCAGTCGTTTCTATTGTGCAAAAGTAATTAATCTTTGTTTGATTAAATTTATACTTATAAATGTTGCAATATTAGTTGTATTTTTATTAGAGAGTAATATATGTAATCATTTGATTTTTTTGTTGAATTAAGTAAATAAAGTTACGTATATTATATACGATATCTAGCGACCTATTGTCGATGAAAAAACCCTCTGAAATACTAAAAATAAGAGATACTAAATTACTAAAACAATTTATTGAAAATAATCTATCCTCTATCATGTCACAAACAAGAAATATCTTCCACTAATTTGGAAGAAGTGGGGTAGAAACAGCTTCAAATTATGTGCGTAAACAAAATCTACTTTCTTTTCTGCATAAGTTTTCCCTGTATTTCCCTACAGATTTTTTGCATTACATTTTCAACGATATGAAATTAAAACAACCAAAGTTAAAACAAATTTGTTTTTGTGTTCGGTGTTACAAGTTATTTCGAAAAATACCCCAAACGATAAATAATAATAATAAAAAAACATAATAAGCTCTGCCAAAATTTTCATAAATTATTTGTGAACGGCTAAGTATTATAAGCATGTGGGTAAATCTTTATAACTCCGCCTAGTTTGAACTTTCCACGTTCCTTATATTTCGAGAAAAAAAGGCTGCGACAGACAGACAGACAGACACACGAGTGATCTTAATATGGTTCCGTTTTTACCTTTTAAGTATGGAACCCTAAAAATGAGAAATATTTTTGCATCATTATAAAAGAAGGATGGTGTCACATACTTTTATGACTTGTCCGAAGTTACAAGTTGGTACTGAAGTATTTATTCCGCTTTAGATAGGATTACCTCTCTTGATTTATGCTCATAAAATATAAAATCTTTTCAATACTAAATTCAGTTTTACATTTAATCCTTGGGACAAACAGAACAGGACAAAATGCACAGCACGAAGAAACGGAAAGTTAATGACTAAAACAAACTCCATAATGGAGCTTTCAAGAATCAAATTCTTTACCACTACAATTGTGGTTGTGTGGAGTCATGCAGACGTGTAAGTTACGTACATCTTCCAATACTTCATAAAGAAACAGATAACTACTAAAATCTAAGAAATTGCAGAATGAGTATAACAAAATCAACGTTACGCCATCTTGAACAAAACCACATGTTGTTCCCTATTGTTGTTTTATTATGCTCCCTGGCTAACCAAAACGTCGAGTTCACGAAAGCAAATGATGTAGATTGTCTCTAAAACTTCTATATAATTTAACGTTTAATAGAAGGAGGACGAATCTCTCGCTCAGTAACTTTCATCGACTAACTAACCCTACAAACTATCCATACCACTGTTTTTCCATGTAAGTACATGGTGCCAACACGGTCGTCAATTTTCTAATCGAAACCTTTAAAGATTAAAATATAATATAGTTACTAGGATCTGCCCATCCCAAAACTTTCTTCTATCTCATGCATGTTAGGAAGTAAAGGGACCTCCTATTCTGCATGCGCGGCGCCCTTCCGCGAATTAGAGGATTAGGAACTATAATAATCCCGTAGACGACGTGGTCGTCCGTTGTATTAAATGCACCAGCGGCGCGCCCTGACCCACTGGTCGCTGTCTTAAACTTATTGAATTTGGCTTTTTAATTCTATCCAGTGGCGATCTTCCGTATTCGGGCTTTACTACCGTTTCCGTTAGTGTTGAAAGTCCACTGCTATGTTGCAGAAAATGTGTTGTGCGCAGCCATTGAAGAACCCTTTTTGTTCCAGATTAATATAGTTCTTCCCTAAGGTATTATTACAATATAAAATACTAAATTAATATCAACAGACAGACTTTAAAAAAAATATTTTATACATTGTATTTTACTTTATAATTTTCCTTCATTATTGAATTAACTTAATGAAAAGGGCAAATTTGTGTGGTAAGTTTACTGTATATACGCTATAAGCACTCGAAAACGTTAGAGTTAATTTTGTTTGAGAATTGTTTTTCTACTCGAAAAATATATCGTGTATATTATCTTTGATATTAACTCCTAAATGCACAATTTTCAACAATTGAACATACTTTAGCTTATCACTGATACTTTGTTATCTGTGACCTTCTCATATGTTAGGGAGTGAAATAACAATTTTTACATATAGATACAAAATGTATTTATGGAAACAAAATAAGATTCATGTTATGCATGAGAAAAAAAATGAGTATGCATATCATAAGCTACACGATGTACCGAAAGATTATGTTTTAATTCAGAAAATATAATATTTCGTTAAGATAATCTATCATAAACTGAAAAATTCGAATATGAAAAAGAGAATGCCGTATTATTTTATTTGTAACTACTTAAGAAGTATTTCTGTCCCTCCTCCACCCTTAAAAAACCCAATCAATTCAAGAGAGGAAAATATAATTAAGGTTTTCTGTCTTATCTGAAAGGAAAGTTTTGTAGGGAAAAAACCTTAACAGGCCAGCAATTAAATTAGCTACCTATAGAATACAATCGATTGGATAAAAAGCTATAAGAGTGATTTTAATTAAGAATTAATTACTTCTAATAGAAAATATTTTCATATGGAGCAACATAGAAATTAAGTCAAATTTGAAGAAATCTATCTTTGAATCGACAGGATGACAAGAAATATCCAGTCAGATATCAAATTAAAATAAAATAAAACTCCCAAAACTCTATAAATAAAATTTCATTATTTCTCCAGGAAAAATAAACTATGAAACACATTACTATTATCTAATTTTTCTAATAAAGGTCTATAGAAAAGTAAAATGCGATTCGTCAATTACATTCTGCAGGCATGAGCCAGTGAGAGCTAGTTTGGGTACCGAATGATCCAAAACCAAAACTATGTCCATTACCATGAAACGAGTCTTATAGCTTAAGTATAATAAGGGCAGACTAAACCGAGCAAAAAAAACTTTCAAGACCGTAAAGAAATTCAACATACTCCCAAAGTCCTGTCCGAGAGGACCATAAAAAGGGAGACGGTTCGAAGCATTGAGAAAGCGTTCCATGGATGCCAACATTATAAGCATAAAAGTTCCAGAAACACACGGTAAACTACAAAAAACAAAGACTTAAAAAATGCATTGCCCCGAGAATTCATAGTCGGATGCAAAAACATTTCTCAAAAATTGCACATTAAAAATGGGCTTTAATTGACAAATTAATTGATTTTGGTAGAAAAACAATTTTACTTTATTAGTCACTATCCAAATATGTCAAAAAGCCCCAATCACCTATGGTTTTCTTTTGGCATTGATGCTCAACAGACAAAAAAAAATTGCTTTTTGTTAATGTAAGCATCAAATTCACCCAACAAATGTGCCGTTAAAACAACCTGTGGAGTGTTTTATTTTCTTAGTCTTAAGCGCACTTTGGACATGAAAAATGGACTTTATAACAAAATATTGCTTTAGCACACGGAATAGTACCCGCTTGGTGCACATCACATCTGCCAAACTTCTCAACAGTCTTAAAACGGCTCCCGTTCTCGCTATGTCACATCTAGATGGGTTATTCTGAACTACATGCTTATCCTACACATACAAGTTTTATCTAAGCCTCATAGCTGTTTGGATCACTTGGAAAAACCTTTTCATGCGGAATAGGTGAAAATTACAATATTATAATTTTTAATTGCGATTGTTAAATTTTAATTACAATTATTTCTATAAAACAAAAAATGAGAAAAACAAACGTAGCGCGTTCCGGTCTCGGGACCGCGGATTAACGAGCAGACGCCATAACTACTGAGCTACGACCAGCACAGTAGTTTCTTTACAAAGTAAGTATCTTATTTGTGTTATAATATTAGACCCCCTATTTCTGGAGAACTAAGGGGCGTTGTATAAAATCCGTTAAACCTGAGGCTAAGGGGCTTCTACCCTACAACATATATAAAAATAATCAAAATCTGTTATTACCAAGCTTGGTCCTCTTCTTGTAAGCCTCAGAGCTGTTTGTATCACTTGGAAAAACGTTTTCATGAGGAGTGGGCGAAAATTCTAGGGAATGAGATGTGGAAGTTGCTTACATTTTTTTCAAAAGATTTCGCTTGTTAAAGCAAATGTAACCTCTTCGGAAACTTTTATTTTTTTGTACGACACAAAACTGTACTTTATCCTACAGTATATATATAATTAATGTAAATTAAATACATTATTATAAATTGAATAATTAAAAAAATAATAATAAGAAATTCCTAATTATTTTTATTTTTAAATATATTAGGAATTTTTCTGATACCTAATTGTTATTCAATTCTGAAAGAAAAAGTATAATTCATTTTTACTGCCTTATACAAAAAGAAGAGTTAAAAGAAAAAAAAGAAGAACAGAAAATGTTCATACATCTTATTCTTTTTATTGCAAGTTTTCTCATAGGCTTTCAATTTTCAGGGTGCAATGTGAATACAATAACGGGAATAAGATGAACGAATCTGATTACATCACGTTCAGGATCTATTCAAAACTGATGGCACGTGAGGTGGAATCTAAACATATTTTTTGTGCGTTAAGTTTCCATTTTGCGGTATAAAAATTGTTTTTATTTTGTTTTGTTTTTACAGAAATTTAATAGTTTTTCCTATTTAAATATATTATCCCTTACTATAGTTAACATTTCTTTAGACTTTTTTTTTCGAAGATTTTTTTTAGAAAATTTAAGAATTTTTTTTAAAGTGATTATTTAGAATTTTTTCTTTAAAAATTTTTATATGATACCAATTTTTAATTATCAATTCTGTGTAATACCATTAAATGAAAACTAAAGAAATAAAGAATATTAAAATTTAAAAGACGGTCCTTTCATTTTTCAGTGAAATCTTATACCAGAAATTTCTATTGGCATTGTTTTAGATGTTTTTAGTATACTTAATGATTAATGGTATTGGTATAATATTCGAGTAATTTAACTTTTGTATTTATAAAATTCAAACAATGGTACTTCCATTTTAAAATCGGTTAACAGTAAAATTGAAAAAAAAAATTATTGCCTCTTATTTATGATACACCTAAATGAAAAATAAACAAATTCATATATAATTCAAATTTATTTTTACTAAAACAATTATCTATACTAATAAAAGAAACTTTCGGTCTGTGTGTCTGTCTGTGTGTGTGTCCGTTGGCGATGGCTAGGAAAATTTAGTGTACCTAGAAGTCTGTAAATTTAGATTTATGTAGTCTAAACCCTCTCCTGGTGTACCTGAGCGTCAGAATTTTAATATTTTAATTACTTTCTGAAATATTAATTAAAATGCACAAAGAACTCTCATTAAAAATACGCTTTTATTCACTTGGGTTGGTTGGTTCACTGGTTGGTTGAATAGATTCTTCACAGAAGTAATTAAATAAATCAGAGTAGCGATGCATAAATAAGGATTTCTAACTAAATAGTGTCAATATGGATTGAAGTTATCAGCGTAGAGGGGCCATGGGATTGTCGCGCCACCTGTACATGACAAATTACACATACGTACCACTGATTGAAATATATTCCAGACACATTTTCCTTCATGACAATTAGTCGGCTTTAAGTTTTTTTTTTACATGGCATTTATTATTATGATGGAGATTGTTAATACAGAAAACTTTATTTAACAGATTCTTTTTTATATTTGCGGGAATGAAGAGGGGCAAGGGTCTAATTAACATTTAAGATTCAAGGTGTATTTCTAGAAAGCAGTTACCAGAATTTCCGAATAATAGTGTAAGCCAAATTTCAAATTAAGTTCCTAGCTTAACCAAATGAATCAATCATTAAAGATGTATTGTGATCCTCCTAATTAGTTATTTGCTGAAGGCCACTTGAACAACCCCCGCTCCCCTCCCAGCCCGCCCTTTAAAGTTTTTTTCTCTAACTCGGCTCTGTTTCTATATCTCAGCAACTATCTTTCCGATTTCAACGCAAGTGATTTCCAACATTATAATTAATTTAATAGTCACCCTTTATAACATTAAACTAAATTTATGAGTAGTGGTTACCACTATCTACGAATAACAGTTTAAGCCAAATTTGTAATTAAATACAAAGCTTAAGGAAACGAACGAATTTTGAAAGATGGATAGTGGTCATACTAATTAGTCATTTGCTGAAGGGCACTTGAACATCCCCTCCCCCCCGGGACCTCCTTCAAGGTTTTTTCTCTAACAATGCTCCGTTTCCATATCTCAGCAACTATCTTTCCGATTTCAACGCAAGTGATTCCAAACATTATAATTAACTTAATAGTCACTCTTTATAACATTAAACTAAATTTATGAGTAGCGGTTACCACTATTTCCGAATACTTGGGTAAGCCAAATTTGTAATTAAGTTCCTAGCTTAAGCAAACGAACGAATTTCAAAAGATGCATAGTGCTCCTGTTAATTAGTCATTTGCTGAAGGGTTCTTGAACAACCCTCCCCCCCGGCCCCTCCTTCAAGGTTTTTCTCCAACTATGCCCCATTTCTATATATCAGCAACTATCTTTCCGATTTCAACGCAAGTGATTCCAAACATTATATTTAACTTAATAGTCACCCTTTATAACATTAAATTAAATTTATGAGCAGCGGTTACCACTGTTTACAAATAAGAGTTTAAGCCAACTTTTTAATTAAGTTCCTAGCTTAACAAAACGAACGAATTTTTATGCATGCATAGTGGGCCTCATAATTAGTCATTTTCTGAAGGACACTCGAACATCCCCTTCCCTCGGCACCTCACTCAAGATTATTTTCTCTAACTGTGCCTTATTGCAATAACTGGGCTAATAATGTTCTAATCTTCTCGAAACCAGCTCAATTTTGTAGTGCGCCTACTATACAGTAACGTAGGCAGCGGGGACCTGTCTCAGAAGTTCGTTCAGAAAGAGGTTTGTTTAGAAAAGAATGCCGCCGGGCGGGTCAGCAAGTAGATATTATAATTTTTCTGTTAAACACGATTTGTTATTCCAGCTCAAACTCTCAGAATTTCCAGACGAAGCATAGAAGAAATATAAAGTAAGTGCAGGTAATATGGCCACCTTAAGGATGGAAAATTTTTAGCGATAATAGTAATTGATTTAAAAAAATAATAAAACTTGTCTAAAAGAGCAGACTCTTTTTAGTACTGAGAAAAAAAAAATTAATTTAAATTAATCAAGATTTAAACTTGCAGAAATGTTTATAAAACGTCTAGTTGATGAAGGTAATATGCCCATTAGCAGGTAATGTGCCCATAGGTGAAATATAATGAAAATATTAATATTTAACGCATGAAAAAATAATAACACAATTATTAGTATCAATTATTACAAAACCACGTATATTTTTGAAATTTTACGAAAAATAAGTACGAAGAAAATTTAGAAAACAATGTTTTAAAGCAAATTTTTAAACTTTTTTACGGTAAAAAAAAATAATTTTTAACTTCACATGTAGGGTAGGGTGGTCCTTATATGATCGATTTTAAGTTTTTTAAAATTTTCTTCTGTCTCACCCTCAAAATTTGTTCCAATACAGTAAAAAACAAAGTAGGAAAAGTTTGAATGAAAAAGAAATATATTTAGAGGTAGCTCAAGATTGCTAAAGTTTGGCGATTACACTTAAAAACAATGTTATTGACAAGAGAAAAGTAAGTCAAAATGATAATTTTTATTATGATAGTAAATTATTTTCATATTTTATATAACATAAAAGCACAATATTAAGCATATAAGAAGTTTAAAGTATGAAAGTATTAGTAATTAGATTAATTTGTTAATTCCATTTTTCTGCAGTAAGGATAAACTTTCCAGTGTTCCTCCACAACATTCACCAATAGCTGAAACTGGGGTTCATTTCGTGCAAGGATTCTAGTGTATACTTTGGTCAAAGCAATACCTCTCTCAGCATGATCATTTACCACTTTAACAGACCGCACCATTTCTAATGCAATCTTATCAGAATTTGTGTTCCAATGTCCAGTGTCTACTTGAAAGAATCCTTGGGGTAAATTCATTTCTTTGAAACGCTTGAAAGATACTTTGGTAAAAAAAATCTTCAAACTTCTTTTCATGAAAATGTTTAAGGGCAACAGTTATCTTCTTCTCAGGATTCTAATACAAGTACATGGCTATCGAAAAGGGACAGTCCAGAAAAATCTAACAAATATTACAGATTCTTTGAAAAATTTTCAGATGTAGCTTTTGCAATTTCTTCATGTATTCTAGAATACTCTAATAAACTATTCATTAACTGAAAGTCATTGTTTGATGACGTTTCTTTTATTGAAGCAGTAATCTAAACTTTAAAATACACTCACAATAAAAACAAACATCACGAAAACCTCTTTCTTCCTTTTTGGTAAGCATGAATTGGGACTTAAAGATGAATATCTTCAAAGAATATATCATCTTAGACATCCAAGGAGCATGATGCATTGCCCTGGGAAGCTTGAAACAAATTCTCCTGACAGGTATTCCTCCAAGGAAAATAATAACAAGTTCTGCAATTCTTGATAATCATCTGTTGGTCCAGGTGCTGATGGTGTTGATCATGATTCTTTTCTAGTAGAAAACTCCAAAATTTCATCTTTTAAGAACTCTAATATTATCTTTCAAAACTGTTTCAAATTTGTCTCTATCTAGAAATCCCCAGTACCATTGAAAATGTTTGAATAAAGGTACTTCTGGACTTGATGACAAAGTTCACAAAGAATTATGAAATACTTTTCTAATAATTTTCATAATATGATGACGGCAGGCAAAAAAAAAAATTCTTCTCAAGCTTTTCTTCTAAATATACACAAGCACCTTTATCATTTACAGTATTTGCTTATGTGGTAAATCTAACACATTTACAATGCTCATTCCAATCACTTTATCTGCAATATCCCATTCATTGAAAACTTTGCATGTAAATTGCAAGTCTTGTGCTTTGCCTGTTCCAGAAAGTAGTTTAGCAACTGAGAAACTCATTTTCTGGAAATTATAATTTGTAGTTTATCTAGTTTCTCTTTATCAGTTAATTCTGGTAAAAGTTTCCCATTTATATGGACAATGAGAGGAACATTTCTTTGTAGCCATTCTTTTAATTTTTGTGATTGTTTAATTCCATGAACAATTCTTTTTCAACGAGATTGACTTCTTTAATACATATCCTAAACTCTGCAGTTTCGATAACTACAAATACTGCCTGATACTTTTGTCCTGTCTACAGCTGTTGCTAGATATAGAGTTATAATATCCATATGCCCTCCGCTCTCTTAGCTTTGGATGGACCAGGATCTCATGCTGCATCCTGTAAAATTTTTATTTCCTGATCGCGATGTTAATTTTCATTCATTTCTATCTTCTTCATTTGAGCTATCTGTAGAAGATTCAAGTACTGCTATTTTTGTTTCTTTCTCCTGTGAACATTTCATTTTTTCTAATCTTTTCTTCAGAAGATTCTGCTTTTTTTAAGCAATCAATTCCATCCACAAGAGATTTATTTATGTCAGTACCAATCATTGATGCCCATCTGCCATCTTCTTGCTGTGCTAGCAAGAAATTTCTATCTTCAGCTATTTTGATTATGTTTAATGCATTGGCATGAGCAATATGGAATAAGTTATCTAATTTTGAAGAAAATGCATGCTTTTCAGTTTTCTTTCTTCTTCTTTAACCAGTCTTCATTCTTTAAATAATTCCAGACATTTATATCTTTATATCAATGAATTATTTTGGGATAATTAACTTAATAATTACATTCACAAATGCTTTTATGGATTTGATAGTGTACATAAGTGACTTTTTAATCTATTAAAATAATTTTATTACAACTGGGATTAAATATATTTTTTCAAGTGAAAGGAGAAGAAATCAACAAAATAACCCCAAATTATAAAACTTATGCTTGCTTGAGCTACCTATAAATATTAGTTTTTAGTGATTATATATTACAAGAATTATTTTTAGATATAATGGAACAAATTTAGAGGGTGAGAGCAATGAATTTTAAAACTTCAAAAATAAGGACCACCCTAATGTAGGGTAAGTAAAAACTTCCTTATTTTTCTTGATAGGTCCAACACATTCCTCGAGCACATAATTACAACACATAATCTCATATCCACCACTGTTTTCTTGTTGCAAATACAGAAAAACCAAATGTCTTTATCACTTTTCTTTGCTCGGGATACTTTTCCGCTATTCTTCGAAGACTGACGTTTTTGTTTGTTTAACCCCGTGACTGCTTATTTTTTTAAAAAATCTTTTCGACCAATGTGTAATCGTGCAGTATCTCCTCTATTATTGAATATTTTGAATTCTCATGTATTTGAAATATATAGTAATTTTATCAGTTACATTTTCGCCTTTTGAATGTGGAATTTTTAAAACAAAATTGCTTCAAAAATTGTGTGTTATATAATTTTTTCTAGAAATCTCTTGCCCGTGGAAATCGCGGGATGAGCAGTCAGAGGGTTAATTGCTATTGTGATGTTTGAGTGTCTTTAGTAATGCTTTCAAAAACTTTGGAAAAGAGGACTTTTTCAAAAATAAAGCACGATAGGTCATTGCAGAATTTATGACACAAGTTGTTCTACGGTTTGTCTGTGGTGATGGCAGTAATTCTTGAAATGATGAGTCATGAACAGAGACGCTATTTCTGTTATTATCTTCAGAATCTGAAGAATCACATCTGGAGACTGTAGAAGGGCCAGGAGTACGTGAAGGAGGAGGAGTTTGCCGAGCCTGTTTTTCAGAACGTATCCCTGTGGTAGAAATTTCTTTTCCACTTTTGGATGCTTCTCTATTGGGGGTGGATTTTCAGAAACAGAACTTTAAGCAAAAGCTACCTCGAGGATTCACTTGGGTTAAAAGGGTAGATATGCATAAAAATATGTTTAAAAAATGCACAAATAAGGATTTTTATTATTGATTATTGCTCAGTTTCTCGCGTAAAGGATAACAGACTATGATAGAGGTCGGAACAGAACTTAAACTGGTGTTCAGGACAGAACTTCAACTGATTTTCTTCGCAGAGAAAAACGTTTTTTCCGAGCACGTGCATTTCACTTTAGTTTAGACATGTTGACATAAATTGTGATACCCAATAGCACATTATACTATGGGCGACGATATTTCTCAAAGAGACATCTATCAAACGATTTGTTGAAATGCTTTTCCAACAATTGTTTAAAAGTTTTTAAAAGCCTTTTTTGCTGCAGCAAGTTTTGAAATTGTTAATATTATTTTCTTCTCCTTATTATCATAGATAAGGATGATTTTATGAAAAAGTTATTCCGGACTTAAATGTTTACATGGAAGTTGAAACCACTCTATTAAAAATTGCCAAAAATATAATTATCTTTTTTCTTATATAAATGACTAACATCTCACAACTGAGAAAAATCAATGCAGTTGTTTTATTTTACACTTTTCGGATATTGAAATCGTGATAATTTTTTATTTGAACGCATTGATACGCACATGAAATATTTTATTACAGTGTTTTCTAACGCATCTCAATTGTTGGATATGAGATCAGATAAATATAAATTGATTGTATCTGAATTCCTATCATTAAAAAAATTGTTCTACGAAAAATGCAAATTTCTTGAAACGAAAATCTATTTAAAAGACAAACTCTATCTAAAATGTGTTAGAATTATAATAATGCGTAAGATATTTTTTTTATCCACGGTATTTAATACAGATTGGACTGTTCTGAAAACTAAAAGCAACGAAATTCATTTTAACAATACTACGTTTATTACTGTTAAAATGAATCTTCTGTTTTTAAGCTATAAAATTTTAAGCTGATACAATCTTCTACACAGAATATATCTTATATGTCGTTCTCTCCTTCAAACACAATCACAAAAACTATCCGATTAGTTGGAGTATCAGTGTTTCGAAATTTGAAATCAGACACACAGTTTCTAGAAGAATTTGATGCATTTATAGACACTAATCTTAATGAAATCTAGAAATATTAAATAGTCTTTTAAATGACATATACAGGTATGATTTATTTTTAATGAAAAGCAAATTACTTAATAATGTATCATAATCTGATAAATCTTGAAAAAAATGTATGTCATAGATATAGAGAGAAATTATGTTACACAATGAGATTTTCAAATGTATGTATAATATTCTATAGAAATTTCATATAAATATGCCAATAGTTTTTATTTTAATTTTATTAGAAAATCTTATCCAGAATATTTCATGTTGTTGTTTAATTTTGGGTGAGTCGAGAATCGATCAGATTTAGAAATGCAATTTAACCGATATTTAAATATTGTAATTCAGAAACGTGAGTGATTTGCATTCGGACTATATTGTAGAATTAAATTTCAAATGAAAATACAACATAAAATCGGATTTACTTTCGAAGCATGAAATTTCGTTTTTATGATAATTTGGACTAAACAAATCAAAACATTTATTTACCCAGAATAAATAAAAAATAATAAAAACAAAAATAAATAAACAGCATTTTATTAACAGTTGTTTTAGAAAATAATTTTCTATTTAGATATCTACATGTAGTAGCTTTAAATTATTAATACATTTTAATCACTACTGAAAGTGACACAATTAAATATAAAAATGCAACAACCATTGACTTAATACGTCACCTGTGATACCTTAGTTTCGATTGGTATCTCAGTATTATCAGAAAACGAAAATCAGACGAGTGAAATCTGATTTCTTCACAAGTATCGATGAAACACAATGAAATTCAGTGTCTAAGTCGATTATGTATTTTTTTACACTCTGTCATTCAGAAAATCCCATGCTTATAATAGACATGTTACCGATAGTTTATTGACAGCCGTCAGGCAAGAAGACCGGTGGATATAAAAAGACCTGTTTATAAGCTTTATTTATATGCCAATGACTGAGAAGGATGAAGAAACAGGTATTTTTTTATTTTTCAGTTGGAAAAAATTCTACCGCTTCGATTGAGTTTAACGAATGTTAATCCTAAATATTGAGCTGAAAGTCCCTCATTATGATTTGTTTACTTTCTTCTATCTTTAAAAGAAGAAAGTATTGGATTCATGAACATTTTCGACTTCCGGTTTTCAACGGATTTATGTGTTTTAGAAAGTCATGAACACGATTTGACTGTTTTTAGGAAATGTCTGTCTGTGAGTCTGTGAATCTGTGACTCATAATGTCTGTCTGTATGTGAAAAAAATTGTGAGCGCTCTATCTCAACAACTAATGCATGAAATTTAATAAAACTTTATATTCAGTTAGTCCCCGATATAAATTGGTGCTGATTAGTTTTTGATGAAAATCACCAAATACGTGGGGCACCGCAATAGCTCTATCTCAAGAATTAATGCACTTATTTTCATCAAACTTCAGATTCTTTTAGACCTTGACATAAATAGACGCTGATTACGTTTTAGTGTACATATCGCATCAGGTGGCACTGCTATACCACTATTTTCATTATTTTTAAGATAGCTATATTTCAAAAACGAATGCACGGAATTTCTTCAAATTTCTGATTCTGATAGACCTTGACGTAACTAGATGCTGCTTATGTTTTGGTGTAAATAGCCCAACAGGTGGCGCTGCTATTCTACGTTTTTCATTAATATCACGATAACTATATCTCAAGAAATAATGCACGCACTCTACAAAAGCCTGTTGTTTCTACAGTACTTTTAACAGAATATCTCCATTTTATGTCAAGTACAGATTTTCTCTGTTACCAAGGGAAGATTTCGTAGTCGCCCTCTGGCGGACAGTTTTATAGTCAAACGGTTCTTCGTTTTCAACGTGTATTATAGGAAAAGTTGTTTGTCTACAATCTTCGTATTCGTATCTCCACTTTAGACTAGGCTAGTCACTATCGTGTGTACGTTTACATCGTGTTCGCCGCCAAAGCTAAATAATGTGGAAAACATGTTATGTAGAGATATTTCGGTAAGTCTGTTCAGAGCAAGCTCGTTTTGTTAAATTCACCTCAATTTTTATTAAGTTCATTATTTTTTAATACATTTTATTTCGTAACGTTTTAATATCTTTCAAGAATTAAATTTACGTACGTATTTTCGTTGTAGAAAATGATAGCTGTCGTGAAATTAGGGAAATATGTTTCTGCATCTTTATTATTTAAGCTTTTATGAAATTTAGCATATTTTTATATTTTTAGTTCCTTATAATTAGAGCGAATGTTTTAAACGTAGTTTTATTCTAATAATTACAGAATGACATTTGATTATCTGATTTACATTCTTATATGTTCTTTTCTCCGCAATTTTAAAATACTCATATACTCAAAAATCGTCAAAAATAAAGATTGTTTAGTAATAATAATTTATAATATTTGAACTTTAAATTAAGAAAAGTTACTAATTAATTTATTTTTCGAATTATTTAAAGCATTTTTTTTACGTATCCTAGTAGTTTGATCTGTATAATTTTTCATTTAATAATACTATTCAATTGCAGATAACTCTGTATGTTATACAAGCTGCTTGAATTTTAAAGTATTATTAAATTTGTTCAATAAATTTTTTTTCTATGAACTTTAAAATAAGATAATTTTGATTAAATAAATCTTTTTAAATATTTGACACTTTAAATGTACATAATAATATGCATTTTGAAAATGTATATATATATTTTAAAAAGAAACATTTAGAAAGAAAAATGTAAATAATGTTACTTGATTTGAATAAGAATGAAATTATGGAGCATCAAGTTAAATATAATGTAAGATGCAAATGATTCTGTATAATTAATTGTCCTTCTGTATAAATCAAAATATATTTAGAGAATTTAATAAAAATTAAAAATAAGAAAATAGGCAAAATTTAGATCATATAATAACATTTTTTAATAGTGCTACGGAAAGGGATTTTTGTAATGTTGTACAGGAAATATATAAACCAGGGGTCGATGAAGGTTTGTTTTTCTTGGGACCCATTTTGTGAAGTAAAGGTTTTTTTTGTGAAATTTATCATGTTTTTTTGAAAAATAACATTTTGTAACGAAAGTTGAAATCCAGTTACTCAAAACGAACCAAGCATTTATTAACAAAAGCTTTTTAAATCCTTTTGCTCAAGTTTCCTCTCTGGTGAACTTGTTTGATTACAAATTACACATTTTAAATGTCATAAAATAATAAATAATTAATAAATAGTAAGATTTTATAGAATAGAATTTTGTGAAGGTCGCATTTTATCAAACTAATTTTTGTGAAGAGGCCCATTTTATTAAATAGATTTTTGTGAAGGGTCTATTTTATTAAATAGATTTTTGTGAAGGGACTATTTTATTAAATAGATTTTTATAGGACCGTAAATAGGCCCCAAATTTTTCCTGGATCTACCCTTGTAAACTCTAAATAGTTTACCACTGACTCCCTTACTATACTACATGTATAGTAAGGGAGTCAGTAGAAATCCTGACAAGTGGTGGGAAATCCTGTAATGATATGTTATCATAAAATGGGCCAAAAATCTTGTATAATTTACTTGGTGTTGATGATACATTTGGGTTGGGATAACACACGTCGCTCAGTAGACTAGTCCATCCCCTTCCCCCCTTCTCCATATGTGGTTTCGCATTCTGCTATTTAAACAGCTTACATTCTGGAGGTTTCAGAATTTTTTCTCATTTCCACCATTTGATAATGGCCAGGTTCTGATCGAAAGAGCTCGGGACTCCGATGAATGTCTTTAACATCTTAAAATGGTTTTAATGTTTTAGAACCTTTTTATTTTTACACCTATTTTAGTAATTACACAAGTTGTGGTCCATTTTAATGGTTTCATATTTTAATTAAAATAAAAAATATTTTTCATTAATTATATTGCATCTTATTGAATTAATTGACAGCATTTGGATTTTTTATCTGATAGGAAAGTTATAAAAACTTTGAATATTTTCGAATACATTCTAATAAAATAATTAAAACGTGAATAAATAACAAAGCAGATTTAGCACTGCACATTTTTAAGCAAAACAAAAACAATGAAAAAAAGATGCATCGAATATTTTTCTTGTAAATAATGAAAATGTTTCATAAATAAATTCGATGCAAAAGTATTTAGTCAAAAATTTAAATATAAAAAACGATTATGTATCATATACTAAATTTTAGAATATAAATTTATATGAGATCACTATCCTCGAGTTGCTTTATTTTGAAATAAATTCTGATAATAATTGAATTTAAAATATCTTTTCACAAATTCTTAAACTACTACATACAAAGAGAGGCAAATATTTTTTATTAAGATTTTTTCAAGGGAATTATACGAATAAAAACTATAATAGTATAGATATATAGAATAATAAAAATATAAGAATAATAATTAGAGAAATTATACGAATGCATGATTGGAATATTTCTTATCGTTTATTTGGCAGAGATTTAAGTATTTTAAAAATCTATAAATGCATGTGTACATGTGTTTCTTGAAAAGCATACTTATCATTCAAAAAATATGCATAGTCTTAAAATTAATCTTTAAGGGTAATATTGCTGGAGGAGGCGCCTCTGCATTTAAACATTCAATAGATCAAAATCCATACCCTTTTTCTCACGTATGTCTGAGATCAAAACATCAAAGTAGGATCAAGAGAGGCACACAGAATGTCAGAGTTTGAGTTCAAATATTGCAACATTTATTACATACGTTTCTGAAAAAAAAGGATAAGGAAATAAAAATGATATGAAACATGGGATCTCTTATTAATGCGGGAACGTCGTGCACTTTAGCGTTATTAGTTTTTGCGAGTCCAAAATATAACGTCTTAGATATTGAAAATGGAAATAATTTACAATAAAAAAAGTATGAGCGACAATAAATATATAAAAAATACTTTTATTTTAATATAACAAAATTAGTCATATAGTGTGGACATTTTTTTTAGTGTTATGTTACTAGAATTGTAAAAAAATATGTACACAGATGTGTTTGCAATGGCAATATATAATTTAAATATTTTTAGAACAGAATTATAAATTAATAAATTATTTTTAGGAATTTTCTGTTAGCCGGCCGCAAGCTATAAATCGCCCAATATTCTTTAGGGTTACAACTATATACGAGTTATGAAAACAACGGAATTCATTAAACGCCAAACTACACAAGCCAAAATATGCCAATTGGCTATGAAACCGCAACAATGAAATATTTTAAGAACGAAAACGTAGAAAAAAAATAAGAGTATTTTTTTAAATACGTTTTAACCAATTAACAGTTTAAAATATAATTATACGTTTAAAAACAATTCAGAAATCCTGAATAAACAGTTTAAATAAAGTTTTTTCTTTACTGTTGTCATATATTAAGAAAATCAATTAAAAAATACATTTTTTAAAATAAATTCATTAGTTCGCGCTTTCTACCAAGCGTAAATCAAAGTGTTGAGTTTTTTATTAAATGCAAATTAATGTTTGTAACGAAATTTTTTGGAGCAACATGAAAATCATTCATGACATTAGGCGAGATTTTTAAGATAAACTATGAATGCTTATAAATGAGCGTTTATTAAAAAACTATCTAAAATTTTATACTTATTAATGAAGTGTTTACTTTTCTTAACATATTTTTCTACTATTTTTATTTCTTAGTGGAATAATTCCTAACTAACATCAGATCTAAATGTTATATATAGGATATTAGAAATGACTTACCTAAAAATTGTCTATCCAATAATCGGGTTATCGCATAGCAAAAGAAAACAAGTGGGTAAGTGTGATCAAAGATCGCTCAAAGGGTTTGGTTTAATATTCCTTTCAAAACACTTTATCCTTTCTTTAATAAATTCCAACAAATTTCATTTAGCAAAAAAAAAAAAAAAAAAAAAAAAAAAAAAAAAAAAAAAAAAGTCATGTTTTTGTTAAA
This sequence comes from Maratus michaelseni, assembly GCA_963931845.1. Classification (NCBI taxonomy): domain Eukaryota; kingdom Metazoa; phylum Arthropoda; class Arachnida; order Araneae; family Salticidae; genus Maratus; species Maratus michaelseni. The sequence goes on from OZ007589.1 coordinate 414,670,593, forward strand.
GTAAAAATTTACCGGTCTATTTTTTCGTTTTTTCGAATATCTAAACCAGCCGGATAGCGGGCCAAGCCCGCTATTATATTCTGTCATACTAATATCCGTCATACGGACTAAATGCAATATTTAAAAAAATAATTTCAAAATTAAACAAATTGTACACCTTCAAAATGCTAAAATATGCGAATATTTCCATAATCGGATTTTTGTCACGATTCAATATGTTTCTCAAACTCATATATTTACTATTTTCTATTATTTATATTGATACTTGCTTTGTATTATTCTCAAACATTTGAAAAATTAGTTAAACTTCCCATATGACGTCAAATTTTCTTTTTAATTTTTTTTAATTCTCGCCCCACCAGTGGCTGAGAGGTTGTGCTCTCGAAGCTGGTAGACGGGAGGTGCTGGGTTCGATCCCAATCGCGCCCGTCGGCCTAATCGTTCGGAGTTTTCGTGGTTTTCTTCGAGCCGTGGATTTATCCATGCGTAAATACGGATTAGGTTCCCTTAGAAAGACCCCCACGAAGGGCACTCCCCCCGGGCCTATATCCCTAGTGTAGATAATTGGCCGTCAATAATCAACCAACCAACTTTTTAATTCTCTAATGACGTGATTTTAATCTGTTTTATGTACTTACACATACTCATACTCCTTGTATTATTGAGAAATCTTAGATATTTTTCGTTTTATTACGACTATGACGTCAATCAATTTTATTTCATATTAATTTTTTTTTTTCATTTGGTGAAACTTTTTATTTCATTTTTCACGTGGAAATCGTCTGATAGAAAATTAATTATTGTAGAAAGAATTTTATCGTGGATTTTTAATTTTTGGCATCGACTATAATGAAAAATGTTTAAATTTAATAAGAAAAGGCTGTTAGAATTTTGGTTTTTTATCTCTATTTATTAAAATAATACGAATTTTTCAAATTTTAATATTTTCAGCTCTTCACAGCTGATATTCAGATTTATACACTAAGTTTTAACTCTGTAAGTTACATAATTTCTGAGAATGGCTCTGTGACAGACAGACAACGCAGCGGGAGCAATAGGGTTTCGTGAGATGAACGAAACCCTAAAAAAAGACGTTGAATGTATTCATTACAATCCGATTAATTATCATAAAGAAACTCTATCTTTGTCTAAAGAAATTAACTGGCTTAGCTAGTAATATTATCAACAAAGAGCAAAACATTCAAAATCATATTTGCCGATGCGATAATTTCCAGCAAGTCAGTAATAGCTATTCCGCAACACAATTGTATGTTTTCCCATTACAGAAATCAATGCGCAAAAAATCAAGATACGTTGTCTAAACTTCCACATCTAAAATTAAAGCCTGATTTCATTGGTTTATAAGCAAATGGCATCAAAGGGATTTTCCTACTTTATTTTCTGCGCGCGAACGATGGGCGTGATGTACATAATGGTTTTCGGAACGAAATAAATCGCAATCAATTAAATTCTTTTTAAGCGGTTTGCTTACGTTAGGAATCCAAATTTGAGTGCACTATCTCTAAATAGAAACGTTTTAGAAGGTAGCTTATCTCTCTTAAAAAAGTAAGATATTTCTAAAAACTTTTAAAGTTGAATGCATTCATTACAATGCGATTCATTTTTATCAAGAAATTTCGTCTTTGTCCAATCAGATTAATTGCTTTATATAACAAGATTAGCAACAAAGAGCAAAACATTCACAATCATTTTTGCCGATGCAATAATTTCCAGCATGTTAGTAATAGCTATTACGCAGCAAAATTCTCTGTTTTTCCATTACAGAAATTAAAGCGAAAAAAATCGAGCTGAGTTGTCTAAATTTTTACTTCAAAAATTAAAGCCTAACATCATTGGTACTTAAGCAAATGACTTCAAAGGTCTTTTCCGATTTTATTCTCTGCGCGCGAATGAAGTGCGTAATGTTCATCATGGTTTTCGGAACGAAAGAATTCATATTTAATTCAAGTCTTTTGTAAGCGGTTTGCTTACGTTAATAATGCAAATTTGAGTGCAGTAACTCCAAATAGAAACATTTTAGAAGTTAGCTTATCTGTCTTAAAAATATATAACGATCTTTCTAAAAAATTTTATGTAGTTTTAGTCGAAAAAGATTTTTTGGGGAAAAAAGGCCGACAGGCATATGAAACGTGAAGCAATCAGTCCCGTATCACAGTCGCATGATACGGGGCCGTGTCATATACCGTGTCACAGTCAAGTGATTTGCACTATTATATATATGATGTAATTTCTTATACATTTTGAATTAATGTATTTTGCCCTGCAGATAACATTCCAATTCTTTTTGTTATTTTATCTCGTTCAAAAAAAATTGGAGGCCCCTCGAAATGTGTCAGGTGCCTCATGAATATATTTTTTTATTAACCCCTTGAGGGGCACCGGTATATAATATATACCACTTTTTAATATATAATTTTGCCACCAGTATTATTAAATAAAAATATTTAATATTATTTTTTGCAGATTGAGAAGGTAAAAATTCATTATTTAAATTTACTGGTGTCAAAACATTGCAAAATTTAGCATTTTTAGACTACGTGCTTGCCTTCCAAGGGGTTAAGTCGCGAAATCTTTATTTACATGTTTTTTCATATTTTTATTAGTTACTTTCGCAAAATTTAGAATAAAGTATTTTATTTATTTGTTCCTGTTTGCATGTATGTACATAATGCATTTTTGGGCCTCCCAAGCGACCGTCTAGACAGACGAAGTCCGGCTATTTATCTTGTATAAGCACGTATTATATTTATCTAAAATTGTGGCGAAACGTCTAACAATTCCTTGCATGTTAAATAATGTAAGAGCAATTTTATAAGAATTGATAATTCAGAATCTTAATATTAATGTTGGTGTAAGCTACTAAAGACTAATTTTCAATCTATACGCAATTCAAAATTTCCTTATGGGTGTATTTTATTCAGAAATATTTTTTTGCAAAGTACAGTTGGAAATTTAACAAACAAGCAAGAACAACAAATCCATACATTTTAATCATCAAATTGCCGCAGAATAAAATCCGAAAATCACCCTTTGATCGAAAATTATGTTTTTTTTTTCGATTTACGTAAAACAATATGCATAGGAAGCCGACTCCATATTGCATTTGTAAAAAACTTTGAATTTTTTTATACGAACATCCAATTTTGTCAGACTATGAATCACATTCAATTTAATTCCTTTTTAAGTAGTTTTCTTACGTTAGGAAATCGAATTTGAGTGCAATAACTCCAAATATAAACATTTTAGAAGTTAGCTTATCTGTCTTAAAAATATATAACGATCTTTCTAAAAACTTTTATGTAGTTTTAGCCGAAAACGACTTTTTGTTTGAAAAAATGCCGACAAGTATATGAAACGTGAAGTGATCAGCCCCGTATCACAGTCGCATGATAAGAGCCCATGTCATACCCCGTGTGAATATATGAATCCAAATATATATATGAATACAATCATATATAAATCCAATTGTTCAGCTCATTTCAAGAAATATTTTTTGAACTGTGCTTAAAAAATCATACACATTGCAGTTTGTGTTGTAACTATTAACAATAAATGTAACTTTAGGAGTTAAAAATAGTACATCAGTAAAATTCCTAAACAACTTCATTGAATGACTTACTGTTTGTATCCCGTGGTAATTTTTTTCGAAGAATCTAAATATGATGCCAAAAAGTAGGTGTTCATGTTGAAATTTTCAAAGTTTATTTTAATTTTAATATGCAGACTGTCCACTAACATTTTGGTTATTAATATAAATTTAAAGTGTAAAATTTTTAACAGAATGGCTATCTGTGTTTTCTTTACCGAAATTTGGCGATTGAAATGTACGGTGTTGTCGCTCTCTCTTTCTCTGTTTTGTTCGACTGTACATTTACGCTGTAAAGAGGTAAACGAGCATTTGTCATCTTTTATTTATCAAAAGTAGAAAATACAATATTTCAGACGGACAGCAATTTTTTATCTAAAAATATGTCTTTCTGAATCTCCAGTGTCTGAAACGTGTAAATCCGTCATTTTTTTTAAAATGATCACAAGACCTACCCTATACTACGTATGGCGGGTAAGTAATAAACTCACTCGTACTGTACTCGTGAATATATACTCCTACTGGAAATATTAAAACAAGTAAAGACAGAAATGAAGGGGATTTTATGCTGTGGTGTAATTACTGTAATGCGCATTAAAAGTATGATTTTATGTGTAAATAAATAAATATACATACATATATGAGTCTCTGTGTGTGTTGAAACAAAATAAAAATAAAATAATAAATGAATCTTTTTATTTACAGACAAAAGAGACAGATAGAAACTATTCTCTTTTGATTGTGGAAGATATGTTATCATGATACCGAGTCTTTTCAACTGTAACAGGTCGATATTTTTTTTTTATTGGAAAACATATTTCGTTTTCTTTTAGACCGTCATTTTAAGTTCGAATGGCACATACTTAAAAAATAAAAATCCTTCATTCTTCAGATGAAAAGAGCTTTTACTGCATTTGGAGAAATACAATTTGAAAAAAATAATCAGGTTTCATGTGTTATAATTTTTATGTAACGTCTTATAAACTTGCATTCTGAAAAAAAAAAAAAATAAACAGTACTCTGTACCAATATAGATATTTTTCGTAATGAAAGATTTATTTCACTACAAATAAAAAAATTAGGGAAATTGTACGATTAGACTTGTTTTAAGCTCGAACATGAAGCTTGCCTTCAGAAATATTTAATTTTGTTCGAAAATTTTATGAAATATTTAATTTAAGATATTTCTGGCTTAAATATCGGTAAATGTTTCAATGGAATGAATGATTTTGAAAGCTTTTTGATATACCATTTGAAATAGAATGATTATAATGTATTTTAAACTGAGGTTTTTTTTTAAGATATTGAATGTTTATAAAAAGGAAGCTTAATTACATTGTATAATTTCCATTTAATGTCTATGTTACAGAAGATAATTTTCATTTTTAAGTAATATCATGAAATATATGCTATCAATTAATTATTCCTAACTTCTTTATCATTTTTTCAAAAAACAAAAAGTATATTTAGTAACGACTGGCATACGTGAAACAAATATAGGCAATTTTTGTAAAAATATGTTTACAAAATTATACTTTCGTCTGTTTTGTCACGGTTTACTTACTGATTAACGGTCAAATTGAAATTTTTAGGCATGAATTCTGTTACAGATTTTGCATCACAAATGAAGCATTTTTTAAAATCAGTACAAGAATACCACAGAAATGTTATATCAAAATTACTTGTGATTTTTTATACTATAAAATATAAAGTAAAAATGTTTCAGATTTTTCATTACAAATGAGGCATTTTCTTAAATCAGTACACGAATACCAGAGAAATGTTATATAGAAATTACTTGTGATTTTTATATACGATAAAATATATAGTAAAAATGTTTCAGTTTCAAATTATTAATATTGAATTCAGTTTGAATGATTCAGTTATTCAATGATTTCGTCTAAAATTGAAATTTTCAAAATAAAATAAACATATATCTGACATATTATTAAATAGAATACTTCCGATTATTCTTTGCAAGATCAGAGATAGACTAGAAACTTTTCATATTCGTATGAATAAGTCAGTTTTGCTCATTCAAAATTTTTAAACGCATTAAATTTTTATTTTATATTACTGCAGTTAGTTTTAATTATCTTGCTTTACATAAGAATATCAACGAGCAGTAACTTATAGAATTGATAGAACTGAGTTGTAAATATTAACAGATTCAGCATTTTATAATATTTTATATAAAGTACTTTAACAGAATCCTTTTGTGTGCCCCTCTAAATGAACGACAAAGGCTATGTACACCATATTCTGCAGTAAGTATTTTGTAGTACACCTTTGTGACGTATATCAATTTCAATATGTTGGAAATAGTGTAACATTCTTAACATATATTGCAAAAGTTTTTTTTCCCATAGGACATAATGTAAGGAAATTCTTTTAAGTGTCCCTGAAAACGAACTATAAATGCTACACAGTACTTTTTCGAATTCAATCATGCCATATTAAACTTACATATACAATAACATATATATACACAACAATAACATATATTGATCACATGACAAACCGAGTTTATTTCCGTGAGTTAGATCACGAAAAGGGAGACAGACAGGCGCACAATGGAGTATTTGATGCAAAATCCTGGCCAAAAAGGCATAATTTAAAATTTGCTCAACAACTGTAAAATGCATATTTTATAATAGCTGCCTAACTGGTTCATCTATCTGTGTGTATTCCAGGAGTATGAGTCATATCCGGCAGCTCCTAGCCTCAGTGGAAGTGAAAGTTTCTTTGTGAGAAGACGTGCTTTTTTGTTATGTTTCATCTTTGTTATGGTGTTTATATACATACTAGCTGACATGCCCGGCGTTGCCCGGACCCGTGCTAATAACCTTAAAAATACCTAAAATCAATGTTGAATGATTTTATAGTTTTAAATAAAAATATATCCAAACGAACTGAATGATAGTCGTTATAGTTATCGCCGATTTAATTTCTGACCAAAAGTTCCTGAAGAAACCTAAATGATATAAAGCGCTCCCACACCTTTCCTCTTTTAAACTCAAAATAAGATACAATATTGGCCAATTTATTAGTCTCATTCGAAAAAAAAGTCCAAAACCTATTTTCTAAGATGATTATATTAAAATTAAATAAAAATCATGCACTCGTGGCATCATAATTCAATTTTATATTTTAACAGAATAGTAAGGCTACTATAATTTGTGACTCGTGCTATAGCCAGTATACGTCAGGACACATGGACATTAACATTATCTTTTTACACGTGAAGATTTCGCTATGGTACTCCATTATGAAATTTGGTAATTTTTGAAATTCAATGTTTGAAAAATGGCATAATCATTAGTTTTGAAATTTATATCAAGAAAAATACAATTTTTTACCTTTCTAACGAAGTTTGTCTGACAATAGTCTGAATAATACTTTTCGAGCTATTAATTTTTTCAGCAACTTCAAAAGTTTCATTTTCCGAGTTTAATCTGTGGCAACGATTATCGAAAATCCCAGTCGTTAGCAACGCATAGCTTTTTATTAAAGAGGATACTTTGACATGTGCATTTAAATAATTTTACTTTTCATATAATATAAAAATAATTTAAATTGAAAATGGGTTAATATTAAGCAATTTAGATCTGCTTTATCGAAACATATTTATTGAAATATACAGGGTGATTTTTTTTTAAATTTGTGAAAGTAAAACCCTATAACAAAAGAACCACTGATCCAAATTACCTGAAATTTCACCAGTATGCTCCCAAAGCAATGGGAATTTTTTAGGCGGGATTAAAAAAAAATTAAAATCGCACCGACAGATAGCGCTGTACATGCAGTAAAGTCGGGAGACGAACTTGCGCCCGACACACGCACATTGGGGATAACGGATAAAAAAGCGAAGTACGCACACATCGTGTTCATTATTCTACGGATATCCTCGCAATGACTGTGCCATTGACGTACCGTGCGTTGTTAGTGCAACTGTATTATCAGAATACTGACAGCGCAACAACTGCTCTTAGAAGATTTAGGACACTTAAGAATTTAAGAAAAGGTCCAATGATGACAGAGGAACTACGGAAGATGGTTTCTCAAAGTACAGTGCATTGGTTTCCTCCCACTGACGGTATTCTTTACTTCTGCTAACTAACAACGCCATCTGTCGGTGAGATTTTAAGTTTTTTTTTAATCACGCTTAAAAAATTCCCATTGCTTTGGGAGTATACTGGTGAAATTTCAGGTCATTTGGATCAGTGGTTCTTTTATTATAGGGTTTTACTTTCACAACTTAAAAAAACCACCCTGTATTATCTAATATATTCAAAGCTTTTTAAAGCTATGTAGGGATTTGACAGACCATTTTTGAATTATAATCGTATTGGTTATAGTTTTGAAGGCAATTAAAAAAATGTTCCGCATACTGTTGCCATTTTTAGATATCAATGTTTTTTCGGAGGACTGCAAACCTATTAAAAACACTCAAAAACTAGCATCTCTACACTATTCAGACTCAACTTTGATGAATACTAAATACAAGTAATATATATATATATATATTATATGCATTGGTTTTTGTAAATAATGAAACATTTAAGTGTAGTAAAATTAACACAATTAATTAAAAATTACATGTGAAACAAACCTATCAACATTTGATTTCCTTTTCTAAACAATAAATAATTAAGTAAACAGTGTATTATATATTTATTTATTTATTTAAATACATATATTTATGCATATCCTTTCAATCCAAATGTAATCCTCGAAGAAGCTTTTGCTTAAAGTTCTGTTTCTGAAAAGCCACATCAAACAATGAATAGTTCCAAAAATGGAAAAGAAATTTCTACCCCAGGGACATCCGAAAAACAGGCTTGTGAAACACCTCCTCCCTAAAGTACTCCTGGCTCTTCTTCAGACTCCAGCTGTGATTCTTCAGCTTCTGAAGAGAATAACAGAAATAGTGCCTCTCTTCATGATTCATAATTTCAAAAATTACTGCCATAACCACAGAAAAAACGTAAAACAACTCGTTTCATAAAACCTGCAATGAACTATCGTGCTATAATTTTGTAAAAATACCTCTTTCCCAAAGCTTCTTAAAGTAATACTGAAGACACTCAAGCATCAAACATCACAACAGCGATCAAACAGTCAAAAACTGCGAAGAAGAGCGAAAAAGGATCCTGAGCAAAGAAAAGGATAAAGACAGTTGGTTTTGCTGTATTTGCAACAAGGAAAAAGTTGTAGATATGAGGAGATTATGTATTGTGTGTTGTAATTATGTGCACGAAGAATGTGTTGGACTTACCAAGAAAGATAAGGAACATTTTACTTACTCTACATGTGGAGTTTTTTTTTTTTTTTTTTTTTTTTTTTTTTTTTTTTTTTTTTTTTTTAACCGTAAAAAATTTAAAATTGCTTAACATTGTTTTCTAAATTTTCTTTTTACTTATTTTTTGTAAAGTTTAAAGAACATTATTTCATATAAAGAACTCTGAAAATTATAAGCAAAACACTTGGTGAAATGTGGGATGGTTTTTACAAAAACCTTAATTTCTCCACGAGTATACGTTATATACTCCTAAAAATGAACATAGTTTACTAAAAGAAGCCTCCTAAGCATGTGCTACCGTTTCAATGCTTTTGCGATATTAGGTTTTACAGGGTTATCCAAAAGATATTCGTTTTTATTGAACTTATTGACGGCCGCCTATAGGGTTTCGGGAAAAAAATCTTCCCCGAAATATATGATGTTGACTATGCTGTTTATACGCCTCAAGTTTCAGGATAATTCCTTATGTATTTTTCTAGATATTTAACAAAACGTCTAAAATCGCAAGTGACCGGTCATCATTGGCCATATAGTGTACATAACATTAATTGAGTGCATGTACTTATAGTCAATAATAACGGTTTTAAGTTTAAAACACATGGACAATAATTTTGGCCAGGATTTTGCGTCAAATACTCCCCTGTGAGGCGATAGCAAATGGACAGAAAACTTGTAAGTCATAAACACTCTTTAACTAAATTGAAAAAGATTAGGTTAGAAAAGAATTAGATATTATAAGAATTGAAAGTATAAGGGAATTATGTATGCTATTCATATTTATTTCAGTGAAATGTTAACGCACATCATTTTGTAAAAATCTTTTTTGATTTAACAAATCATGCCAAAAACTAATGTCAATGCTTTTAAAGTCAAGAAAGTTTTAATGATACGCCTCACTGAAAAACCTTAATAGAAAAATTATTTTTAGAAAAATCTAAATACACGTGCAATTATATATTTAGGAGATTTTTTCTCTTAGATAGCTTTATAATGTTATGCTAAAATTTTGATATATCATCATTTTAGCTAAGCTTGCTGGAGTTTTCAGTCTAATATTTTTATTGAATAAATAAGCATATTACATTGAAAAAAATGTCCTTAAATAAATAAAAAAAAAATCCCTGGTGTCTCACTTAATTTTTGCATATCATTCAAAAGTTTTTCACCACTAAACGTGCCATGTACATATGGCACGAATTGAAAAGCGTCACAATCAGAAACCATTTTACAATGGACAATACGTGACCTGTAAAAATTTATTTTCGATTCTTTCCCTTATACAAGATTGCACTGGAATAAAAGAAAATAAACACTGTTCCTTTTTTTCTGTCAGAGAGAAATCTTTATTTTCTATTATATATATTATATACGTAGACTATATATAATACTTTACATTATATATTTATATAACATATTATATCTTATATATTTATATAATATAATATATCATATATATTTATATTTGTAACGTTTTCCTTTCAAAATCGTTTAAGATAGAAGAAAGAATAATGCAATTTTTAATTACATAACTTAACAGAATGGTTTATTGCAAATATTCATAAAGTAGCACCAATTTTGAATATTTTTTTTTATTCAAGTTCTACAACGCTTGAAAATGCAATTCAAAGAAATTGACAATAAGAAAAACAAGAACGAAAAATCATACGTCAAGCATAGATTATGTAACACTTTCCAACACCTCCAAAATAATATTAGAAATCCCTACCTTTTAATAAGATGAAATATGATATCTAAGTATACAAGGTCAAGGTCAAATCGGGGGGGAGGCCTACCTTTCTGCTTAAGCTCAACTAGCCCTGCCCAGCAGGCTTGTTTACCTTATTATACTGGGCATTACTAAATTATACTTTCTGATATTGAACAATTATTATACTATGTAAAGCTGAAATACAAATTCTGAAAATACAAATTCAAAAAATACAAATTCTGAAAATACAAAATTAAAAAAATACAAATTTTGAAAATACAAAGTTCAAAAAATACAAATTCTGAAAATACAAAATTCAAAAAATACAAATTCTGAAAATACAAAATTCAAAAAATACAAATTCTGAAAATACAAAATTCAAAAAATACAAATTCTGAAAATACAAAGTTCCAAAAATACAAATTCTGAAAATACGATTTACCAATCCTACTGAGCAGTACTGAATACTACTATGTGTTACTGAGAAATAATACCACCATGTAATAATAATGTAAGATGCTGAAATAGATAATAATAATTGATAGAAGTAAGTACTAACTGAACAATATTGAATGAATAATAATACTAAAGTAAACATTGATGAATTAGGCTAAAAATACTAAATAACACTGTATGATGCCATTAAGAATAACTAAATTGTTAAGGTTAGAGTTTATGTAGTGTGTAAAGGTCCGTATGTATATTAGAAGTCCACTTCATCCTCAACCTCCACTTAGTCCAATGGAAGCAGCAATGATAAATGAATAAGTGAGCATGAATAAGTATTGATTCCGTTCTAGCAGAAACATACAATCTGTTATTTTTTGAAGCAGTTTTGGCTGTTTCAGCATCTAGGCAAATCAGGCTGACAGATTGATTTATGATGACTTTCTAATGTGTTGGTGAGCAGTCAAGGTACAATCAAAGGTATAATGTAATGAGGTACGTCTTTTCCCACAAGTGCATCTAGGTGACGATGCCTTGCCGAATTTATTAAGATATTGAGGAAACGGGCCATGGTTTGTAGCGAAGATGTAATCTAGATGATACCTAATCGCCTAATAGATGATGCCTAATCTAAGTAAACAAATGAAATGAAATGAAATCACTCTCTCATGGGGATCCAGTCGTTAAGCATAGGAACTTTATTTGGAAAACACATAACATATTTAAAAAACCCAATTTCAGGAATCATCAACAATATTCATAAAAATATTCGGATACTTTTGTGCAGCCCTGTATATCATCTACAGATTTGTGTATATATATATACTGCATGAATGCTAAATTTTAGTTCAGTTAGGAAATGCGTAGCACAGTTTAAAATTTCCCTTATGTCAATTCCATCAATACGCGGAAATGCAATCAAGAACTTTTGTGTTGCCCTTTATATGATCTATAGAATCTATACACACCAAGTAATAGACAAAAAAAAGAGTTAAATTTAAAAACACGTTCAGAATCGGAATACGCAGTTCCAAAATTATTATTAACAGACAGTACCGAATTGTTTTGTGTGTCCCTGTCAACGAAGGATGAATGCTATGCACACAATATTCTACAGTAAGCCTCTTGTAATGCATCTTAGTGATATAGTATATCAATTTCGACATGTTTGAAATAGTGAAACATTATTAAAATAAACCGCAAAACTATTTTTTTCCATAAAACGTAATGTAACGGAATTCTTTTAAGTGTTGTAAAGACACTGTAAGTACTATGCACACCATATTCTATAGTAAGCCACTTGTAGTGCACCTCATTGATATATATCAATTTCCATATGTTTGGATTGTGTAACATCATTAAAATAAATCGCAAACGATAGTTCCTCATAGACCGTAATGTAACGGAATACTTTTGAGTGTCCCTATAAAAGAACTGCACGTTCTATACACTACATTTTCAATACCGAACATACCATAGTAAATCTCAATAACATATATCAATTGCATGACAATCCAAATATATTTACGCGAGTTAGAGCATGGACAGACAGATGGCAGACTGACGTACAAACCGAATTCATAAACACTTTTAAACTATGTTGGAAAGTGTTAAAAAAGAGATATTCGGAATGATATGCGAAATATTCACTGGAATTCACTACATTTAAGTTAATTGTTCGATTGCTGAAAGTAATTTATACATTTACTAGCTGATCCGACCGGAGTTGCACGGCCCGACGAAAAATAATACGAAACGTGAAATCACTCTGAAAATCGCTAACCGAAACCGTTCCTGTGGTAAGTCTTTGTCTTTCGGAAATTAAATAGAGAGATGGACTCCGAAGCGGAAGTAAATTTAATACCACCTACTCATTTGTCTGGATCATTTGATTCGAAGCGGATCAGTTTTTGGTCAAAGTTTTAAAAAAGGTTATCGTCGAATTTTCACAAAATTTGCATTTTTGGAATCAGAAAAATAAACTACTTACAGACTGTGAGTTTCGATTCAATACCTCCAATACTTTTCTTAATACTCGAGGAAGAGTGAAAATGAAACTATTTCGTTGTCTGGGATTATAAAATCGGTAACTTTCATTTGCGGTTTCAGAAAAAATAGCCAATTTCGGCGCACGCGAAATAAAAATATTTTAGTTCCACCGCCGGGGGATGCATTCTGTTCTAAACAAATTTTCCGACACGTGTCCCTGCTGCCTACGATACCGTGTATATCAGACGTGCAACGCACACACTACAAAGTCTTTTAGTTCCAGTTTCCACCACCAGGTGGAGCATTCTGTTCTAAATAAACGTCTTTCCGAACTAAACTCCGGCACTCGTTCTCGCTGCTTACGACACCCTGTAGAAGACGTGCCGTGCACGCGCGATAAATCTGTTAGTTCCACTTTCCACCGTCAGGGTGTACCAAGTGAGTCTTAATTAATTAGGTATATCTTAAATTGTTCATGTTCAGTTGAATGAATCGATTCCCGTTGAAATTGGGCCGAACCAACCCGATAAAATAAATCACCCCCCTGGATATTAATATTCCTAAATGGTGGTAACCAAGGGCTGAAAAAATGATACTGAAGTTTATTTAGTACGTGGGAGACGTCAAAAGAATGTCAGAAAAGATTTCGTTTGAATCGGACCAAGATTAAATGCAAAATCTTTTAGTTACATTTTTCGCCGCAAGGGGGTGCGCTCGGTTCGAAACAAAGCTCTTTCCGAACGAATCTCCAGCACGTGTTCCCACTGCTTATGGCAATGTATAGAAGGCGTGCTGGGCACGGGCTGAAAATCTTTTAGTTCTACTTTCACCGGTATGGGCCACGATATCGATGTCTTAATTAGTTATCTATATCTTAATAAATTCATATAAAGTTGAGTGTATCAATTCTCGTTGAAATCAGGCTCTTTGTTTGAATTGGACAAATTTTAAATGCAAAATATTTTAGTTCCGCTTCACACCGCTAGGCGGTGCACTCTGTTCTAAATAAAACTCTTTCCAATCAAAACTCCGGCACTTGTTCCTGCTGACTACGACACCGTATAGCAGGCGCTGCAAAATCTTTTAATTCCATTTTCTACAGTCAGGTGGCACCAAATCTGCATCTTAATAAGTTCGTGTTACGTTGAATGAACTAATTGTCGTTGAAATTGGTCCCATAGAACCCGAAAAAATACCCTTCCCTGGTGATTAATGTTCAGAAATCGCATTAACAAAGAATTGAAAAAATGATATCGAAGTTTATCTAATGCCTGGCAGACTTGAGAAAAGGTTTCGTTTGAGTCGGACTAATAATAAAAAAGTTCTGATTTTGGAAGCAGGGGGAAGGACGGAGTTTCGATCAGAGCATTAACGAGATATTTAAATTACAACTGAACACTCACCTCCCTCCCCACAGAATTCAACCAACGACGTTAAAAATTAGGAATTGTCATTAATTTTTGAAACAGAAACGAAATGATTTTTTTACATACAAAAACAGTAAGTTATCGTTGTTAATTTCAGAAATCAAATACATAAATGACGTCAGGCACATGTAAAAACTTGAAAAATTCAGAACTCGCTGTTCAAATTGCAATCAGCTGACGACTTTTTCATCTGCCAATCACAATTGCCCTGTTGACTTCCGTAGACATCTAATATAAATATATATTTGATGTTGTATATATATATATTAAATATATATTAGATATTATATTAGATGTCTATGTTGACTTCTCGCTGTGCCTAAAATCCTATCAGCTACCAATCACAACTGCCCTTCAACGGTGTTTGACTTCTAGTGGCATCGAGGCTAACGAAAAAGAAAGGCTACCGCGGTGCTTTACGCGTATCTTTTTTTACAGACCGTGGGAGTCACGTGATGCTCGAATCCACCAATGCAGGCTTACGAAAGGAGCATCACGTCACACTAGCGGTCTGTAAAAAAAGATAAGAGGAATGAACCGCGGTAGCCTGTCTTTTTCGTTAGCCTCGTAGTGGCATCAAGTGACATCACACACTGTAAAACATGAAAAAAAGTTTAAAAACGCATAAGAAATGAAATTAAAAAAATCTGCTAAAAAAATCAGGATAATAAATGATCCGCACTTCCCTTTAAAATTCATTATTTTTTATCTGTAAAGAATTACCAATTTTCTCCAAGCTAAAAACAGAAAAAAAGAAGTGACGTTTCTGAGCGTAGTTGAGGCTAAAATGGAAGCAACTAAGAATCCAATCAAGCTTTCTGGGCAAAATGTCTTAGTGCCGAAGGAAAAAATTCGCCAAAACTTCAAAATTATCTGTACGAAATTTGCATAAACTTTATTGAATAGAGGACAAAATCTACTATATTGGGGTAAAAGATTGGAACTGGTATAATTCACAGGGAACTTGGATGACTTTGCACTCTCGACGGATTTTACATGCACCGGGAGTCATTAGCGTACATGATGAAAAAGAGAAAAAAAAAAGCCTGAACGGGACGGGGGTTAATACATGTTTATTTAACTTTTACATAAAAAATAGGAAAAATTGAATACTTTTACCTGTGTTGGATTTTTTTACCTTTTCTCTACTGTACTTATGGTTACCTGTTGTTTTTATTTTGCTGCTTGATTCTTTTTGCATTTTTCATCGTCATATTTTGGTTGCATATCATTTAGTTTCTCATTTGTTACAGGGTTTTCATTTTTCGCTGTTGATTTTATACACTATTGCATCACTGGTAACCGTTGAATTTTTTGTCACGAATGCGCTCTAATGGCGATCAGTCCATACAAACCTTTTAGCTGTTATTATGAACCAGATAAAGCTATTTGAAGACTTGGTGCTATATGGGATGGGGCATTGAAGTTAAGCAAACTGCCATGCCATTGAAAATATTTTTAGCCCCAGTGCTTAGCTATGTAATTCAATTTCTGTTCAATTCGGTATATTTTCGTTGTGTTTCACTTTAAAAGGGGTGATTTTAGCGTGGAAATAATTGGATTAGTACATTACATGGTTTGAGTTTTTAAAAGAAAGTAACCCATTAGTAGTTACAATACTGAGGTTTACCAAAGAATATTTTAAAATTAAATTATGAACTTTAGGGGGAGGGAGTATAACAAAACAAAAGGAATATTTAAAATAAATTTAGGGAAGGGGGAGGGTTATAACAAAAACATATATATATATATGTATAACAAAGTTATTTGTTATACATAGAATAAAATATCACTAAAAAATATTAAAAAAACATAGAATTTGTATCCTGAAACAGTTTGATATTTTATAAAGTGTTGGATTTGTTTCATTTTGTTTTTCTAAAGCTTCAGTGACAGCTTATTTAGTTTATGATTCATTTCTATTAGAAATATCAAAGCTTTTTAAAACTGCTTGAGGCTGCGTTAAAGGCGATACTTTAATTTAAAGAAAACACTTGCTCTTTTATTGGAGTAACGATTTCCGTATTCATTTAAAATATGCCAGATTTTTGCATCAAATATATTCAATACATTAACAAAGTGTTTCATTGTAACGATTTCTGTTTGTTTAATATCACCCTAAAGTAACATGTGAATTTGTATATTTTGAAGCGGAATTTTAAAATGTACTTAGGTAGGAATTTTCTAAAATATATAAAGCTTATTTAAATGTTGTCGAAAAAAGAGCTTCGGATTATTAAGAGATATCAAAAGTGAAATTTTGAAATGTTTGAAATTGAAGTTACAATAGAATTGATTTTAAATAAAAATTTCAAACGTAACATATACATGAAGTATTATATTATATATATTTTTTATCATACAATTGGGTGATTTCAAGCATTAGTATTTCAAAGCCGGTTTTTAGGTGACTTGAATTATTTCTATAGATTAAGATAAAGAGTTATCTTAAGACAAGATTAAAAATCTAAACTTGCTTTGTCAAAAGCCACGTTTTGCGTTAAAAATTTACATTTTCTGTCGGGTTTTAAATTTCTGGATTCGAATTAATTGTAACGTTTAACTGATATAATAAGGAATTCCATTATGTGTGAAATTTTGTGGAAGTTAAAACATCCCATGCTACGATTTTCTGCTTTGAAATATAATGTAGATGTTGTCAAAATGCATGCAAGTTCAAAGCTTCGTGCTTCATAATATGCTGTTATTTTCAAGAGAATCTGCTTTAAACATTTGAATAGTGATTATTTATCCCTTTTAAACACAATGACCATTCTCTGCCACAGTAACAATGTATTTCGTATGTTACAAAATGAACAATAATTACATTTTGACCAATTGACAATAACAAAAGAAAATATCATGTTGCTTGATAACATACAGCAAAGATAATTTATTATTACTTACACATCATACGTAGTACAGGAAAAGTCTTGTAATCGTTTAGAAAAAAAAAATATATTGACCGATTTACACGTTTCAGACACATAGAGATTCCGAAAAACATATTTTTAGAAAAAAAAATGCCGTCCATATGTCTGCGTGTGTGCCTGTAAACGCTCTATCTCCCGAAAAAATTGAGATAGAGACTGGAAATTTGGTATGTACTTAGTATGTAATAATGGAAAGAAGCATATTGAATTTCAATAACCAAGATTATCCGGAACTAATTTTTTCGCACTTTCGAAATATTCGTTCTGATAAAAGGTATATAAAATTTTTCGATTTTTTTTTTATTTTAAGGAGTAAATATAAAATACAATAAAAAAACATAAATTTTGTATAAAAAATGAAGTCGATCGGATAATTAGCTGTCGAGATATTTGTAATCCTATTTTACACACTCTTCGATTTTTCATGGCACTGTATTTCACTCAAATTTCAATTCAAAGATATATTTTAATTGAAAATGAGACGCTTAATCCGACGCAGTAAACCATTAGTTAATATGACTCTCATTTTTGGAGTTATAAGGATGGTTCTTTTACGCAATTCAGTAACAGAGCATTGAAAGTTTATGACGTCATCAAGCCACGATTTTATTCCAATTGAAATGCATTTTATAAATAGTTTACATATGTTTTATTTTCATATTTTATATTATGCATATCCATGATGGGTAAGTATTACGGTGGCCCCGAACGACTAGTTTCGTTTTTAAATAGAAGATCATTCAGCAATTCAAGAAATTACTACATTCTTGATGCCAAACACTAAATTCTAGGGGACAAGTTATTCTTATTTATTTAGTTTGTTACTGTGAAATTACAAACTAACACCATTTAAAAACACAAGAAATTTAAATAAGAGATCTATAAAGATACACGAACACACCGACGCACTACATGTTCTTCCGAGAAGATCATGTATGCAAGTTGTAATTTACCCAATTAAGTGAAAAAGTGCTCAGAAATGGAATTGTACACAGGATATTTCTGGCTTAAATTGAGAATACTCTACGATCTGAGCTACCTGGGCGACATCCCATCCGAAACAATTCACCCACGCAACCGTTTTGCAATGACGTCTGCTCTCTTTTCTGAAACAGCTCAACAGAATAAACAGCAGGTAAAGAAACTCTAATAAACGATGGATACCGGTTTTTAAATGCTGGATTGTAATAAAATAATAAAAGTTCATTTATAATTTTGTAAGCAGTAAATTGAAAAAACATACTTCAGTAAATACAGTGTGAATATTGCATACAAAAAATTCTGTTGCGAAAAATATACACCTCAAGTATGGAAGAGGCCTAGCGAAATCGGAAATGTAAAATTTAACGAATGAAACAGAATTCGGAATAATAATTCCGAAAAGGTAATTAACTGTATGCTTCTTTCTCCCGTATATTAGACAGAAAATTTACTGTTAGCTTTCTTGTAATTTACACGATTTTTTTTATATTATCAATTACTTACTCAATCTTTTAGGAACATCCACGAAATACAAAAACAGACTGAAACCAAATCTTTTTGAGACAGTTGGTGTGATGCAGTCACATATTTTATTTCCTTTTTCATTTTAAAATGTTTCAAAATTTCCCCATTTAAACTGTATTTAAAAAAATAAAAGAAAAAAGCATTTATTTTGTATTTCTTTATTGAGTGCGTCTTCCTAAATTTGTAATAAATAAAACCTACTAATAAGACATAATTAATATACTACTTTAAAAATATCATTTCTTTTCTATTTTTTTTTCTGTTACAGTTCAACAATTAAATTTTATACTTCCCCTTTGATATTCATTTTTATTTCAGTTGTCTGTTTTTATTTATATAAAAACGGTATTTTAAGTAATAGCACAGATGTGTCGGTAGCCTAGGCGGCACCGATAGGGTTGTCGTTTGGCATGTTCGTTTCGCCAAAAGGCGATGTTTGTTTTCACTTTCTGCGCGCTCAATTTAAATTTTCCCTTTATTTTCTATCTAACGTCTTTTACCCGTACGTTTAGTTGGGAATCTATTTTTTCGCCAGTATTTGTGTTGGCGATATTGTTTAGATAAAAATTTAGTTAGTTATGTAACTGTTACGATGACAAGAGGTCATGCGCTCCCCTTAGTGTCGATTGAATGAAAAGCAATTATGTCCTTTTAAATATTTTTTTGCTGCTAATCCTTTGACTCGTAGCTCATCTGTATTTTATTTCTTCAACTTTGCCTGAAAAAAAAAGATTTTGTCGAGCACGAAATAGAATTAGTTCATTTTTAAAAAATCGACCTTTTCTGCCAGTGAAAAAAAGTTTTCGAACCTGAGATTCTATACTCCACTATACGAAAATGGCACACGTGATGGTCGAACGCCATCACAGTTGGCATAATATAAATTTTATTCAACAATCACATGGCGTGTTCCTCTCTGGGTATTTGTTTTTTCCAGTTTTTTCTCGCATGAACTTATTATTTTTACAAGGCCGTTACTTTCATGTACCACGTAGAAACACTACGATATCCTTGCATTCTTCTCATGACTTTTTCAGGGAATTCAGTCCAAGGAAACCTACTAAAATATAACTTTGACGACCATAAACAAATTGCATATATTCCATGCTATCTAGCGTAAAGTCTATTCAAGATTTTACAGTAGTAATATACATGAAGTGGATTATTCGGATGCAAATGGAGGTCTTAAAAAATTTCTTCAAACTCATACCTCTTTCTAGTGTTTGTAAGAGTTGTTCCGGTTAAAGTTAATATATGTTACTGAAAAAAAAAACTACAAATTCTTATTCCATTATGTGTAACATTTGGGGAATTTAAGACAACCCATGCTACGACTTTCTGCTTTGAAAAGCAATGTAGATTTTGTCAAAATAAACGTAAGTTCAAAGCTTCGTTCTTAAAAACATTCTGTTATTTTCAAGATAATCTGCTTTAAACTTTTGATTCGTGATTTGGTTGTTAAAGATAAAAAGTTAACGTTAAAGTTCCGGTTAAATTAGAAATTTTTCTAGATAAACATTAGAGTAAAAATTAAACATCCATAGCCATTCATGACTCAGAAGGAAAGTCCACTGCATGCTTTTCAAGTGTAAAAAATCAAAGATTCATAACGTACTCTATGATCTAGCTGAATATATCGCTGTTATTACGTTATTCGTTATCTTTACAGACGTTTTCTCCTATATAAATATTTTATCTATATCATATGCATATTTATGAGATGCAGTCTAACTCGAAATAAAAGTCCCTCTGGTCTGTACCGTGAAGAAAAGGTAGATTTCATAGTCAATGTTTTTAAAAAATCCACTCATGTTACTCAAACACCTAAAGCTAAAATGCTTGGAACCCAATTATAGAAGATTCACTCCCGGGTTTCGTTAATACTGAATTTGAATTCAAATTTCAGCATAAGAGTTACAGCATAACAAAAATTAGATTATTTCAAAATGTCAGCAACCCTAGAATTTCAAACTGCCATATCTCAGCCATTTTTTAAGACAAAGCTAAAACAAAAAAAAAAACTATTCCGGAATCCTTGTACCATGGTCTAACTTATAACGGTAAAAACAATTTATAATATTTTATACAATTTTTGAATTTAAAAAAAAATAAAAAAATTAACTGGACACCATTTTGAAACAAGATGGCGCATGGAACTGGCCCACGAACACGGTCGAAACCTTGGTATGTTCTGTACATATGATTAGTCACATTCCTATCGGTTCATTAATATGAGAGTTACAGCATAACAAATATCAGATTGTTTCAAAATCTCAGCCACCCTTGAATTTCAAACTGCCGTATATTAGACAAAATGTTCCAGTATCCTTGTATCACCTTCTAACACTTAATGGAATAATTTTTTCAATTTATAATTTTTTGTACACCTTTTTGAATTTCTACAAATTTTTAACTGGCTGCCATTTTGAAACAAGATGGCGGATGTAGCTGGCCAAGAATATCGATTGAGACCTAGGTAAGTCATATACACATACTTAGTCACGTACAAATCAGTTCATATATAAGAGAGTTACAGCATGACAAATGTCAGATATATATATATCTATATCTATAAATATATATATATCTGACTTACATATATATATGTCACATTTTCACTTCACAATCACTGCACCTTCCGTAAATCAACTCAAGGTCAGGGGTCTCCACCCAGGAAGTTTTCAGTCGTACGCCGATCATGATAAATCGTTGGTGCATATTGAAAAAAATAAATAAATAGACAGTCAAGTCCATTTCATATTTTATGTGGATCCCGAGAAACTTTGGTTATGCTTTTAATTAGCTCTAATGATAATTCAATGCAGTAGAACCAAGAAGAAGCTTCGTATCCCAAATTAACCATTCGAAGAAATCAAAGCTGTTAACACCCAGAAAAAGGAATTGATTAAAACTACAAAACATGTTTTGTTGAGTAAATTTTGGTTGTTTTAGCAAAAATTTTAGTTGAAGTAAAAAAATTGGTTTTGTTGCTTGGACAAAAAAATATTGTTAACACTCTTACAAGATGTTAACAAAATTTCATCAATTTTACTTGAATTAACAAAATTTATTTATTTTTTTAAATTTTACAATAATTTTGTAATGTGAGCAAAATTTAAATTGTTGTGTAGTAGCCATAACTCTCTCACGTAACTCGATTTATTTGACTTATATAGCTATATAATTAAAGGATTAACATAATTTTTGGATAATTAAAACTTTTTTTCATTGGAACGGACCAAGGTAGTTTTAAAAATCCCCTGCCCCATTTATTACTTTCTTCTATCTTTACAAGAAGAAAGTATTGGAATCATGAATATTTTTGACTTCCGGTTTCCGACGGATTTTAGAAGGTCCGGAACACGATTTGACTGTTTTTAGAAAATGACTGTCATTGACTCTGTCTGTCTGTATGGGATAAACATTTTGTGGGCGCTCTATCTCAAGAACTAATGCACGGAATTTAATAAAACTTTATATTCAGTTACTTCCTGATATAAGTTATTGCTGATTAATTTTGACTATGTTGCATTTTTCGCGATTTCTGCAATAGCTTTATCTCATTTTCAGCAGCGAATTGCGCCTGTAATCTTTGAAAGTAACTCAATCTATTTGACTTATATAGCTATATAATTAAAGGATTAGCATAATTTTTGGATAATTAAAACTTTTTTTCATTGGGGCGGACCAAGGTAGTTTTAAAAATCCCCCTGTCCCATTTATTGCTTTCTTCTATCTTTACAAGAAGAAAGCACACTGGTAAAATATAACAGTGAATTTTTATCCTGCTTTTTGCAGGCGTAATTTATTGCTGAAAATGAATTAAAAATTAACTATGTGTTGCTGTATGATGGGCTTTGTATTGTCGTCTCCTATTTGCCGCAGAAATTTACGTGCTCCTGATGATATTTCCATCTTGTGCTGCGGTTGCAGCCATTCCGACATATATAAGAGTGAGAAATGCCGAACTCAGATATCGTTCCTTGTAGCTCAGTGGTTGAGCCTCAGACCGCTGTTCTGGAGACCCGGGATCGGCTTGGGCAATTTTCACTCTCTCGGTTTTTGCTTGAAAAAAAGCAGGATAAAAATTCACTTCGTCTCCATAGAAACAAAGCGGCATAGTGTAGTGACCTCATAGCTTCAATGATGTACGTTGAACAGGAGATTCATGCTGCGCTTAGAGCTTTACCCCAGGCGCCCCGTTGCCTGGGTGACAAAATTTAAATCATTCCAAAATAAAACAATGCCGAAAGTTTAGAAATTCACAGGCGTAGTTGACTGCTGAAAATGAATTAAAAAATAGTTAAAATTGCATTTTTAGATTGGTTAATTAAACAAAAGGTTTTGTAGTATAAACAAAACACGTTCGTAATATAACATATTTTATTATTTAAACAAACAAAATATATTTTGTTGAAAAAAATAGATTTTTAAAATAACACATAGCATATATTTATGTAACAAAAAGAATTCTGTTATTTCAAGTAAAATTGAACCATTTTACTTGAATTAACAAAACATTTTTTTGCTGACGACACAATTTTTTTTTTGGAATTGCAAAAAAAATCAACAATATTTTTTTTTGCTGATTCAAATAAAATTTCCATTGACCCATATTTAAACACAAAGTTTTGTTGTGTCAACCAAATTTTTGTTGATTCAACGAAACTCTTTTCTGGGTGAAGGGGCGGCATCTTAGATGATATCGGCAGCTACGGAGATTTTTACTCCATGATTGCGAGCCACGCGTCGGACTTCCACCTACATCCTGCTCCCAGCAAAATCTCTCTGCCTTTTAGGCGCGAAACCCAGTGTATATCTCTTCTCTAACGCTCACGAATACAGAGCCGTTAAAACAGTCTTTCGACCAATCAGCACTACGGAACTCAATTTTCTGGGCGCTATGATTTAGAAGACATCAAGCTGCAGGCTGAAAAGTGCGGGAGAATATTCTAGAGTTGTTCCGGAAAAATCTGATTCCTTCGAACAAATAAGAAAGAAAAACAACGTATGTTTTACCGAGTGTGGGCAGAATGCCAAGATAAAAATTTTATATTGAAACTGAGATTATCTTTCATATTTTGAGAAAGAGCACTTTTTTGCCAGAAAACATAGCGAAATAAAAATAAAAATATATATTTTGTTATTTCAAGAGAATTAAAATATTTAGCTGGGAAAGTGATATTTTAAAAGAATTAAATTTTAGGATGTATTAATTTAATGGAATAAAAAGTGTGTAATTTTAACAGAACAGCACTTAGCGCCATTTTTTTAAGAGAATGAATTTAGAATAAAGCATTTTTAGCTAGGCGGGTTTTTGACAATCTAAATACTAGAACGAGAAAATAATTTAGAATAATGGGATTTAAACAGAATTATAGCTTTGATGAGGTCAACGGCTTCCATATATATATATATATATATATATATATGTATGTATGTATCTAATAATATTGCTTGACGGACCACTTCAGATTAGAAAAAAATGTATAGTTTAATAGCATTGCTAAGTACTACCATGACAAAGGAATTGTTTGTTACAAGGAATGTCATTTTCTAAAAAAGTGTATTCAAGAAATATATTTTATTTTAATTCATCTACAAAAAAATGAAAAAAAAAGAATCTTACATATTATATTTTGAATAGTAAGGTGTGTTTGGAACAAAAAAAAAGTAATTTGTATTATTAAATTTTATGAAAATGCGAATACAAATTTTAAGAAAAGTGTTAATTTTCTGTTTAAGAAACTTTTAATTTAACATATATATATAAAATGTATAATTTCACGGAAAAAAGTCATATGATATTCCTATAAATAAAATAATCTTTTATGTAATATTTGCAAACTCGAAAGCAAACATATGATTTTTGAAGTAACGGATATCAAATATTTACTGAGAACCACTACGCGTTGTGCAACTTTTTATCTTTTATTTTAAAATGCATTAGCAAAAATTCAATCATATTTTTCCCAAGCTACAAAATTTCAAATGAGACTTTTAATAGTAATGCGAAAATGTATTGAAAGTGGTTATGTGTTTTTTATCTGAATCATGTTTAAAAGAGACGTAATATGACTAATTTATGATTGGAAATACTTATAAATTTAGAAAAAAGTATATAATCTTATGACGTCAGATATAGTATAAATTTATTGTATATTCAGATTGGATTAGTAATAACTTTTAACATTTCAGCATCAATTTCAGGAATTCTGGCTTTTTATTTTGTCGTTGCAGAGTAACAAACATTAATAAAAGATAAATTTACTTCATAAATTTCTTCCTGTTTCTTTCCACTGAAATATTTACATATAGAAATTCATGGATTCTCTTTTATCTCAACTAAAATAAAATAAAATAAAATAAAGCATAGCCTTTTATATAAAAGTCAAAATTTTCAATTTCGGATGGGCGTTTATACATCAGTAATTTTCAAATTCATTAATAATGCAATTTCAAATTCATTAATAATTTAAACATTAATAGCATATTTTAAAAACTTGTAGTACGAAAATTTTTCATTGCGCATATTTGATTTTGTTAAAACAAACCAAGATAGTTTTTTAAAAAATTCAATTGACATTCTGAGAATGGAAAAGAGACATAATGTGCTTTTATCTCTGTATTTTATTTCAAACATCTTCTTCTATTTCTTATAAGATTATTTAAAGCAAGAACGGACAATCGTGCATCATGCATTATACTATGAAACACTTTCCAAAATTAATAGAATATTGTTAAGAAATTTATTTTTTCATATTATGAAATGCGATATTAAAATGAAGACATAGAGCAGTAATTTCCATCGTGCGTTTACATATAGTGCGAATTCGTACCATAACGGTGGTGTCATTAAGATATTAAACACAACACAGTTTTACTTCTACATTGTAAAAAATCAACATTTCATAACAGGCAAACGTTCTTCATCATCATATAAAGATTTCCTAATAATCGGCTGTTGCCGTTAGGTGGTCTTAAAAATTAACAAAGAAATTTTAAACGCTGTGTCTTAGGTAACATTTTAGAAAACTTGTGCTAGTGGAACTTGTCTATGAAGAATATATTCTTAAAACAGAACGATTTATCTTCCTGACTAAAGGTATACAGTATAATTAAAAAATACGGTATACTTGCTAAGTCAGAAACCAGCTGAAAATGGAATTATTCCCGTTTTTTACAGTTCCATCATAGGAGATTTACTATAAATGAATTATTTTCTTTCTTCCATTAAAAAAACTGTGTTTAATATCATATGTGCGATGTATGATCCTTTTTTGAATAACATTGCTTAAGTTATGCATTTTCACAATTTGAGAAATTTAATATTTTTTTTTATAATTTATGACTAATTGGGAGCATTTGCTATCTGATTTTAAAGTAACCTCTGTGTTCATCATCTGGTTATGTCTCTGTTTCGGAGCAGCCATAAAATTAGAATTTATATTTAGTTAAATGAGGAACAAAACCTTCATTAGGAAATACATTTTCTGATATTTTTGCAGCACATGAAATTTTAACTCATTACCAAAGAACACTTAAGATAAAATGTAAAACATTACTTAACGTATATTTTTGTTTGAAAAAAATCTATGAAAAAACACATTTTCTTCAAAGGAAACAAATGTATCTACTCGTACAAAATTCCCTTCTAGCTGATTTCAAAGCATCTTCTGTCTTCACCAGCTGTTATGTCTCTGTTTCGTTGTAGACATAAAATAAAAAATTATATTTCGTTTTTACAGCACATGAAAATTTAACTCATTACCACAAAACACTTAAGATAAAATGAAAAACATTACATAACGTATATATTTTTGTTTAAAAACAATCTATGAAAAACACATTTTTTTTCAATGGACACAAATGTATCTACTCATACGAAATTCACTTCTAGCTGATTTCAAAGCATCCTCTGTCTTCACCAGCTGTTATGTCTCTGTTTCGGTGCAGCCATAAAATTAAAATTTATATTTAGTTATATAAGGAACAGAACCTTCATTATGAAATACATTTTCTGATATTTTTGCAGCACATGAAATTTTAACTCATTACCAGAAAACACTTAAGATAAAATGTAAAACATTACAGAACGCATATTTTTCTTTTGAAAACTATCTATGAAAATCACATTTTTTCAATGGAAACAAATGTATCTACTCGTACAAAAATCACTGAACATTAACTGAACATTTCAATGAACTCTTCAATCATTTGTTATTTCCTAAAGTTGGGATTAATATTATTTTACTTCATCAACATATCCACTTTATTTTTAAAACGAACAAAAGAAACCGACTAAAAGGAAATCCTAACTAAAAAATAATACTTGGTTCTGAAAAGAAGTTGCGCGCACTTCGTAAATTTCATTTCTTCATTTTCTCAGAATTTATATTGAACTTATGATATTTTATTAAAAAATCATTTATTTAAGAACAGTCTTTTTACTGTAACGCATGTTTTTCTCACTTTTATAAATAAAGCCATTTCCAAAATTAACTTTATATGTATTTCTTTCTTTTCTTTTCTTTTTTTTTTTAGTTTTAATATAAGAGAATTCAAATTAATTATTAATGTAGAATTTAAAAATAACCATTATATTGATTTTTTGTACATTTAATATAAATAAAAGATCAACCAAATGAAATGTTTTCTTTCAAGAAAATAATAGACTTTAATGAAAATATTGTTACGTAAAAACTTCATAGTGCAATCATCTATCGGGTGTTTATATAACAAAATATTTATCATAAAAATGGAAATAGTGGCAATAAATTTCATTTTCGTATTTACCAATTAGGAGCATAGAAAAATCACTTATACAACTGGCAAGAATTAATTAAATAAAAGCTCACACACTCGTGCAGCAGAACTTAACAATGGTGAAAAATATCCATTTAAACAACCCGATAAATATGAAAAAGACAGTTTCATTATAATTAATGATTTCCAAGTGTGTCCTGAATATAAAAGAATACATTTCGTTAGAACAGTTAAGATAATCCAGTTATTTTTTAATTAAAATTATAGATGGCAAAAATATTTTGATAGCAATATTTTTCTGTAAATGAGCTGATCATTGGTGAATAATGTCAATTTAACAACAAGAATAACGAAAGAATTTTCATTTTCGTGTAAGTAGATATATTTTACTTTACACTGAATAAGGAATGTAAATTTAGTTTGATTTTTTGACTACAAATTAATAATTTAAACTAAGTTTATAAATGACAAAAAAATCTAACGAACAAATCCGTGATCAACAATGTAAATATCCCTCAACAAAAAGAAAACTTTAGTAAATACAAGTAATTACCTTTAATAATTTAAATCTGAAGTTCATTATACCTATTTTTAATACCAAATTCTAACCATATAATATAACTCAAACTGTACAAATTTTAAGTTTGCAACCCTGTAATAGCTTCTGTAAGAAGACATAAATTGCCCCGGCATTCGGTTTAACAGCAAAAATTTCAACATCTTACAGTTTTAATGTTTTGAAGCTGTATTTTGATTTATTGCACCTCGATAGTAACGTAACTTATCAATGTGTTTACATTGTGCTTTGTAAAAATTTCCTATTTTTATATTTAAAAAAATCTTTCTAATAAAGGTAATTTACTGAGTGTGTTAGAAGGTCGGGAATAGAGATTTCAGAATATTCGTAACAAATAATTAATTAGAATTTCAGTTATACGAAAATTTTCCTATAAAATAACATTCTATAAGAATACGAATATTTTAAAGTGGATTCATAATTATTTCTTATCGATTATCATTATAATTACTGTGTAAGAATCAAAACAATTCTCAGCAGTATTTATGAGCACACAGATTCATATTCACATATTTTTCACGAAACCCGTCGAGGGTGTTAAAAGTACAGAACGGTAAAATATCAAACATACAGTATGAAATAATGTAAAAAATAGAAATAATCTCTTTTGGATGGTGTTTTCTGTTTTTTTATAAAACAAAAATACTAAGAGTCTCTCCTCAATAAAGATAAAAAATGAATGATAGTGTTCTATGTTTATCTTAATCTACTGACAAATGATAGCCTAATATTTTTTTCAAATACGAAAATACCTAAATATAGAAATAAGTTTCTCCTAATCTAAATTTAAGATCCGCAATTGGAAAATTGTAATAGCACTTTCTAAGAAAGAATATCGAAATTGGATGCGATATTTTCTTTCATTGATTTCGTAATCTCAAAAAAGCTTTTTCCCTAGAAGTTATCAATAAAAATATCAATAAAATGCTTTGAAAAATCTTTATAATTTTCTCTTGTAAATATTGACTCTGTAATATTTGTATTTTCATGGTAGTCGTTTTGAAGATATGTTTTAAAGAAAGGAGAATGCAAAACATCTTAAAATATATTTCTTCTTTACTACACAAGCATAAATGTTATATCGTGAAAGTGTATTGTTCAAATAATACAAGATTTGGAATTTTAAAGCTATCGGCATTGAGTGTAATTAGGTGCGTTCGTAATTATATAAATACGTAGCACCTCTAGTCGTCGTCTGGTCCGTCCGTCTGTCCGTTCGCCCGCATCTAACAGGGCAAAAACTACCCAACAAAATGGTTTAAAATTTGATATATATAATAGTTGCAGAATTTTGTCGAGTCATTTCAAATTTTATGAAAATCAAATCAAAACTTAAAAATATTATAATAAAACGTTTCTTTATTATATCAAACCCTATTATACATAATCTATATAACAAAAGCGCAAGTCATGTGACTAAGGAAAGCCAATACTGGTTAACCACTTCTTTTTTCATATGCCAAGCGAACATTTTTATTAAAAATTATTTTTTCGAATAAAATTGCCTAAAAGTTACATTTTTAGAACGTTGAAAAAATTGCTTCTTGAAAGATGAGTTACATTCAAATATGTATAGATTCTGAGATAACTTCAGTAGCAATTAGGTTAACAGCCAAATATCTCAATCCACTAAAGTAAATAAACACAAGAGATTCCTTCACCGTGTCATTGAAATATTAAACCATGGAGATAATCAATCGCAAAGCAAGATCTCTATGATGAATTTTGCAGTGTTCTCTGGTGTAGAAAAAAAATTTTGCATCTGTAAACGTGGCATACGTAATAAGAAAAAAAGGCATGCTCTTTTTGCTCATAACAGACGATATGATTCATTTCAGTGAAAAAATAAAGATGGTTTTTCTACATTCAAAAACTAGTTATAATACGAACGAACCTCATTTGTCACGTTTACCGTCCAATTTCCAACTTGTTTTTAAAATGCTTTAGATGTCTTTAACGCATTTCAGCACAGATATCGGTTGTTAAAAATTTATTTTGCGATCACATTGTAAGCCGTTTACTTTGTTAAAAAATGGCAACATAAGATAAAGTAAGTAATTATAATTATTTTCTTTAAATATGTGACAAACGTCCTTACATCTTTAAATTATTACATTATTCATGTCATGTCTCTTTTCAATTCATATTGAAAAATAAAATATTGGCCTTTTAAGCAACCTGACGTTAACCCTAATCAGATATTTCCAATAAAATCTTCACAACCTGCTCCATGAAGTCCAGCGCCACGAAATCTCGAAGACCAGTGCCAGGGAATCTTGAAGACCTGCACCAAATCTTGAAGACTTTTGAACAAAATTACAGAATTATTTTCGCTGATTAACACGTGGCGGTAAAGAAAACTTACATTTATCATCCAAATTCCCTATGGATAAAACTTGGTTGTTTTAAGTTGATGAAGTTCTTAGACTTTATTTTTCTTTTCTTTTGGCTTTGATGATAGGAATTTGGTTTATCTTTTACATCTGTCTTTGATTATAAGGAATATTAGTCTAATAAATATGTCTTCTTTTTTTCAGGTAATGGAAAGCTTTTCGCATTATCGTGTATTCGTGTGTGGCATGTGGATGCGGAGAAGCGCAGGTTCAAAGGTTAAAAGAAAGCAGTCAAGATGACGGCATGTGATAGACCGAAAGCCATAAATTTATGTCAGGGGTATTGATGGTTCGGACAAACAGAACCATAAAATAAAGCAGGTGGTCTTTGGACATGAGGTTCTCACGGACATAGCATCAGTAGACAGACAGTCTGGAACAAGAGAAAAATAAAGGGAAGCAGGAAATTATGCGGGCACTGAATAGCCAATGAAAAGGAACAAGATATGCAAATTTTAAGTAAAGAAGGGCCAAAAAGCTTGGTCCAGCAAATCAGAGAAAGATGAAGACACGCCCTTTTTGGGTGGTAATTTTGAGAGAGGGGTCGCCAAAAAGAAGGAGAGTTTCACTACTTGCTAAAAATCGAGACGAGGATGTTGCTCTCCAGAAGAGAGTTTTTAATAAGATATGTAAAGTGAGATCGAAGTTCGGAAATTAAAAAAAAATATATGACAGAGTGTGGGTTTTATTGTTATGAAAAGGTTCTATACTATCTAGTGCTTCAAGAATAAGCAACACGCCAAGCCCCAGATGATGAGACAAAGGCTCTCCAAAATCTAGTGTCTCCAGGAAAGTGAAGGTATACTTTTAAGTCGGTTTCCAAGTATTTCCTCCTTACCAAATTGAGTATTTTATAACATAGGGTATTGCTGGTAGTAATGCCAAAAAGAATTATACTATTCTTCTTGTATAAGCGGATTAAGTATGATAAAAACAAGTACATAAATTTGTAATATAACATAAAAGAAATAAGTAATTTCTATTCCTCTCTTGATTTTAATTATGACTGTAAATATTGTAAATAAATTTTAATGTTAATTATTTGGAGTCTTCTCATTTAAATTACCTAGTATGTGTTTGTTTATTTAGGTTTCAACCTTAGAAAGTCAGTTAGGGGCAAGAACGATTGTTCTCAAAAGGGTAATGGGCTACTTCGAAATAACACAATGCAATGGACGAATATATTCTAAATTTAATCTTTAAGGACTCTTTTTATTATTATATTCTTAGTAAATTAAATTATTCTATTAGCCAACCCCAGAGAAACCTTTATGTATTTCATTTTAAACTTTAATTTTGATCTACTTGTCCCAGCAAAAGGGTTATGTTGGAATGGGCAGCAATTAGAAGGGAAATTAAAGGATAAAATTATTAAATAATTAATCTAACTGAGCCAAGCATATTTCTCTTCAACATCAGGTTTGTAGGAACTGAGTGCTATTTTTGAACAAAAGACGATAGAATGCTATATAGAAAAAGTTAACATCTCCACTATATTCCTATTTTTAATTTTAATACTGAAGTAAAAGCAGCTGAAGAGACTCAATCCATCTGTTTTTTCTACTAGAAAATTGCATAATGACAAATCATGACAAGAAAATGTTTCTGTTCTTGAAAAGTTATTACATTTACATATGATTGATTTTGACGTTTAGGATGACTACCCACTCACAAGTAACTACCCCAGAATTGAAAATTGATGGATAGCAGAGTAAGTTACTTTATTTAAGTACGCTATTAATTTCAAATAAAAAACAATTGACAGGAAAAACACGCTACAGTGTTTTGCATCAATCTAATAAAGAAACAGAATTCTTACAATTGTACGTAGAAATACAGTTTATCTTTTTAGTGTACAGAGAAAATTCTACGCAGAAAATATATATTACGAAATTTATTTATTTCTAACACTCCTAAATATGTCACAACAAATCTAATTCACTCTAGAAAGACTACAAATATATAGTTCTAATTAAGCTACGAAAAACCAAAATAAATCGGACGTATATCTGACAATGTTATAAAAAAATTAAGTAATTGTTGTAACATTGAAAACAATCCAAATAGCAAATAGAAAACTTTAAGTATATATAAAATGTTATATTTTATATTTACAAATGTTATCATAACTGATCTGTGACTTCTTACACTAGATTTCCCTTCTGGGAATCAAAATAGAATTTCATCTTACATAGATTCCAAAGAAAATATATCAGAAGAAATAATTATTGAGATCTATACGGAGCAAAAAATAACAGGAAACTCATACTGATACTGCATTATTTGTGTTGATATGTACTCTTTTGAAAGCATTGAGTGTGAATCTTTAAAATGTTTACTTGCAGAAAAAGTTTGAAAGCAGTCCACGTACGTAAATATTAAACAATGTAAATACACTAATTTTAGGAAAAAAATAATGTGAAAAATTATAAAGTCCTAAAATATATTACCAAATATTTCAGTACTATCGCACAATAACAAAATTTATTGACAATATATGTTATAAAATTCACCTGATTTATAATTAAGCATAAAACTAAATCTATCTTAATAAGAAAACATAAGTGAAGAAAATAAAGATCGAAAAACAAGTCGCAAAAATCATTATTTAAATACCATCAACAGTTTAAGTTTTGGAAATAAATCCTTATTAAATATGGTATACGGATAATATAAAATGTTTCAATGACTTTAAATATATCCATATTTAAGATTTTTGAAAACTAGCAAATGTCAGAAGAAAACAAAATGATCTTAGATCATTTTGTGATCATTTCAAATGATCAGACACATGATATACACAAATGGCAGATTGGCGATATTGTAATAACACCTTCATATTTCTTAGAGCTAAGTATATTAACCATTATCCGCTTTAGCACTACGAAATTGAGTCAAAACTGAGATTATGTATTTCTAGTTTGACAGGGCTACAGAGCTTTACTCACCGGCTACCCCTGTTTTGGATAATACATTTATACATGGACTTTTCTCATCAAGACTACCGCTTATTAGATCTTTCTCTTCTACCATTATCTATTTTTTTTCTTTATTAGATATGAATTCCAGATTTGGTTGTGCAATTATGATATATTGTACAGGTTTATTTTTTCTACTTTGCATGTATTTGTGAACGTTTAAGAATGTTCAAAATTTTAACTTGAAAAGATAAAGAAAATGTTTCAAAGAATAAAATTTTACAAGCATAATATATATATGTGTGTAATATATATGTTCGAAAAGTCTTTATTTTAATAAAGTATTTCTTTTTCCGTTCTCTTTTAACTTTCTCGAAAGTTTTTTCGTCGTCATAAATCATTCAGATTTAAAATATGCTGTACATTTTTTTAAATGTCGAAGTGAAATTCAGTAAGATAGTTTTTGTTTTAATTTCAATGAAAATATTTTCTCAAATACAAAAATAACGATTTCCAAATGCGTTTGCAATATTCGAGACGTTTATGTCAAACTCTTCAAAGTGTAAACAAAGTGATTCCCGATAAATATTTTATCTGTTTTATTTTAAACATAAAATGAGACGTTGTATGCAAAATTTTGAAAAAAATATTTCATATCTCTAATTTTGAAATATGAGAAGAAAATGTCTTTTTTTCATCATAAATAAAACTATTTAGAGCACATGGTAAGTTTTAGGAGATATTAATAAAAATTTAAAGATTCAATTAAATTCTGAAATTTGTTTATGCAAAAAAAGCTGTTTTAAATCAGAAGAAGGTAAAATTTTACACAAGCGAAAAAAAGATTTTCTAACAGAATGGCTTACAGTTTTATAGTATCTTTTTTGTGATGTGAAAATTATATATTCTCATAAAACACTGTTTCTGTTAACATGGTTGTCTTGTATTTCTGTATTTTTGGATAACGCTCTTTTTATTCTGAATACAAATATATTTATAGGGATTCAGAATACATATGAAAAACTATAAAGGCTAGTGAAGCATACTACAAGAAACATTCTTCACATAGATGAACAGAGTCACAATCTTCTTATTCAGTCAAATATACGTACGCCGTACCAAACTAGAATAAATTCGTTCATATTATAAACAGTAAGGAATATATTATTACGATGATTTGAAAAACCTACCTTACCTTTGATGAAATGTTATGGCGTCATGAGAAATGTTTGCATGGACTACCAGTTGCTTCGAAACTACTCTGAGCAAGCAGTATACTCTAATAATAAGGAAAATATGTGCTGGAGATTTTTTTTCAGTACAAATTTGAAATCACCACCTCAAAATTAGTTCCAAACACTCACTTCTACTTATATTAATAATTGGGACAAAATTTCAGAATTTGGAGGGTAGTGAAATTTTAGGTTGAACATTCTACAATTAACGATCATGGGAATAATGTCAGCAAGTAAATCAAAAATGTTTTCATGAATGCGATTTTTTTTTTTACTTCTTTGGGGTTATTTCATTGTTTTAATAAAATATTCACTTGTGATTTTTAAAATAAAGAAGAAAAAGCAGCTGAAGTGACTTGAAACATTTGTGCAGTCAATTGGAAGATTCCAAAAAGTCAAATCACTACAAGAAAATGTTTCTGTCTTTTCAAAGCTATTACATTTGGATATGAATATTTTGGCGTTTAGGATGACTTTCCGCGTACACATAATCATCTAGTGTTACAAAGTCATAGATAATGCAGAAATCGAGTTCGTTTGTGTATTGTATTCATTTCAAATGAAAAAGAAATTGTCAGACAATATATGTACAATACAATGTTTTACATGAATCTAATAAAAATGCATTATTTTTATAATATTACACAGAAGAAAAACTGTTTAAAGTAATCTTTTCAGTAGACACAATGTTTGTAATAAAATGTGTCAGGTTTCTTAGAATCAGCTGCAAGAGTTGAAAGCTATTCTTAAGGGATTAGCATATTGTATGTATTGTATATGTATCTATTGTGTACCGTTAAAGGCGTCCTTTAGAAAATCTTAATCCGAAGGGTGGCGACTTGGACATAATGAAAGGTATTTCCATTGCAATGTGGTCTTTGATAGATAAGAAAGAGAGTGCACCCTTTTATTTAAGAAGACAGATCAGTCAAGAGGGAGGAACGGTTGTCAAGCGACCCTTGGAAACAGACCAGTAGCCCCGTAGACAGAAAGGTGCTAGGGAGAATGACCAGAGAGGAAGTTAGTTCTAACGTGGGAAGCGAAGGTGTAAGGTCGTTCAGAGTTGTAGCTCTGAGACCAGTGTTGAGTTCTAGCGTGGCAGCGAAGTGTGAAGGTTGGTTTTTCAGAGAGCAGCTCTGAGCACGTGTATGGAACGGCATCTATCTAAAGGAAGAGAGATAGCGTGTGTGAGATTAAGATAAATCTCGGTTCTGAGTGAAGCAACGTAGTCTAACGGTACACGTAAAGCGTTTCTATAATTATTTTGATTTAATATTAAACCGGATACTTTACCTCCGAGTTTAAGTGTAAATAGTGTTAATAAATTGTTACTTTAACTTTAATTGAAAGAGTTAAGTTTTCTTGAATATACATCAAGTATCGTGTCCGATATCACGTATTCATATCGGTGGTGGCAGCATATCAAAAGACCGGATTTATTTCGAAGTTGTGTGGACGGAGAAGTGGAATCCGACAATGTTGGCAGCGACGGGATTGAATCACCGAAGACCAGTGCCAGTTAGCCGTGTTACTGAGAGTTTGTGCCGGATCGTCTAGCGGAAGTGTTTGTGCTCTATCGTCGAAGACCAGCGCCAGTTAGCCGTATTAAGTCAGTTTATGCCGGATCGTCTAGTGGAAGTGTTTGTGCTCTATCGTCGTAGACCAGTGCCAGCTAGCCTATCGTCATTACAGTGAAGTGAATTAGTGGTGGTGCTGTGTTAGTGTAGTGTTGTGCGTAGTGTTTTTTGTGCATTGTGAAGCAAGGTGCAGTGATTGTGGTGCGAGAGTGCAAGATTTACCCGGTGGAAAAGTGAGCAGAGAATTGCCCCAGCGAATGAAGTACGAGGTAAGGTGTTTTGATCATTTTACTCTACTGACATTCTCGAACCTATTTTTTTTATTTCATTGTGTATAATTGATGGTAATTTGGGTTAATGTTGTGGTTAATTTATAATAATTTATGTGCAATATAATAATTGGTCTAAATCAAATGAGATATTAAAAACCATTTTACACTATTGTTTTAAGAAAAGGATCTTATATTAATTACTAGAAGTGATTTTCTAATTGTTTTAAACGGATAAGATTAATGATTAAAATTAATGCATTGTGTTAATAGTGGGAAGGAATAATTGAAATTTCTTAAATTTAAATTATTATTAAAGTAATATTTAAATTAAGTGATATTGTTTGCTGTAAGTTTGAAATATTGATAGTAAATGAGGAAGGCAAATTTGTGTAGAAGTTAAATTAAATGGAAATAACCTTCAAGGAAGAACTGAAGGCCCAGAGAAAAAAAAAGTGCTGTGATTTACTTTTTAATGTGAGAGCTAATTTTGAAATTGAAATATTTTATTGAGATTAAATTTAGGAATTTATGTGTATTTCATGCAAATTTTTGTTAGGTGGATATTTTTATGTAGTGATTGGCATCAGTGTTTTATTCAAATTGCAACGTATCAGTATTATTGTGTAAATTGTATTTTATTATTTAATGGTATAAATTTAAAATCTGTATTGCATAATAGTCAAATTGAGATTATTGTTACTTTGTTATTGGAAGCAAATTGTGGGGTATCATTGTTTAAGGAAATTTATTATTGTATTATTACTTATTTGAAATATGTTAAATAGTATAATGTGTGGAGGTAATTTATGAGGGTAGGATTTGAGGAAGTATTAATTTGATATTGAGCTTAAGTATTATTGTAGGGTGGTAATAATTATCGGGAGAAGGTATGGCTTTCTTACTAAAATTAAAAAGGGTGGATCTTCAGGCGATATGTGGAGAGTTAGGAATTGAGGTCTCGGAAGATGATACCAGGTTTAAGCTTAAGAAAAAGATAGTGGAGAGCGACGAATATGAAGAGGGAGCCGTTATGGAATTATCTAGCACTATTGTTACAGAACGGTTAGAACAAGAAGCGTTAGTAGTAGAAAGAGAAAAGTTAGAAAGGGATGAGAGGTTAGAACGGGAAAAGGTAGAAAGGGAGGAAAAGTTACAACGTGAAAAGTTAGATAGAGAAAAAAGGGCTGAAAAATTGAGATTGGAACATGAGTTAGAGTTGGAAAGGATAAAGATTCAAAGTTCGGCTAATAACGCTAATGGGACTAGAGAATATAATAATGAGAGTAGCCTAGAGAAATTGATTAAAAGTGTTAAAACTTTGTCTATCAAAGTTCCAGAAGGGACTGAGGGATGGAATCTGTTTTTTAGCAGTTTAGAACGAGCATTCCAAACAAAAAATATACCGGAAACCCAGCAGGCCGAAATTTTACTAAATATGCTAGGGGATAAGGCCGATAATTTGCTAATATACACGACTAGGGAACAAATTGAGAGTTATGAGAAGTTAAAGGAATTAGTTCTAAGGGAACACGAGCCGACACCGAAGGCGTCTTTGGAAAATTTCAAGAAGGCTAGAAGGAATCAAAATGAAACTCATGTATTATTTGTGTCACGTTTAATAGCAACGTGGGAAAATTACTGTAAGATTAGAGGTGCAGATACGTATGAGAAGGTTAATCAGTTAATTGTCACGGATAAGTTGTTAAATACTTTAGATGACGAAACCGCGACGCATATTGGATTAACTCAACAGAATAATTGGTTAGAAGTTTCTAAGATTGCGAGGGAATGTGATAATTTCTTCGATGCTAAACAAAAATCTTATGCGGTAACTTATAAGGGTTATAAAGGTAAAGAAAGGTATGTTAATAATGAAGATTCTAGAAGGGCAAAAGATGAGGGATTTAGTAGTAATTGGAGACAAAATGGGAATAATGAGGTTAGTCCATTTTTGGGTAGAAAACCGGAATATAAGAAGTCTAACGATGCGATGCCTACCTGTTTCAAGTGTGGTCAACGAGGACATGTTCAACGATTTTGTACAAAAGGAAATAATGAGGGAAGTAATCAAATTAATAACCGACAAGAACCAAGGGCTAGTATCAATAATGTCTCAGTGCGAGGAATTAAAGAATTACCAAGGGGAGCGAGTATGGCAAGAATCGGAGCAAGGGGGAATTGGAGAGCTAAAGTTATTGGAGATAAGTTAAATAATCTCGAGAAAGTGGAAGTTAGTGTAAATGGGAAGATAACAAAAGGATTGGTGGATTCTGGTTGCCAAATTAGCGTCGTTCATAAAGATTTAGTACCAGCAGAAAAATTAAGCCTTTTCTCATTTAGATGTGTATTAGACGTCTATGACCTGCTATAGACGTATTATAACTTTCACCTTTTCGACGTCTAAAGGAAATGCTTTTTTCAACCTCCATTGGAAATACTTTTCGATCCATCCAATGGATTTGCGAATAACACATACTATGCTCCTCTTATGGAAAAAGTACTTCTACTACAATGCAACTGCGCGCATGCGAGAACGGAAAGTCGAAGGTCGTCCGAAGACGCTGAGAACGGCGCCATTGTTTACATTCCATCGGAATTGAAATTTTGAATGAAATTTGTAATTATAATTACATCTTGCGTAAAAGGTAAGTTAATCATTCCTTTATTTACTTTCATTGTAGTTTATATAACACTCAATTACTAAATTCTTGTATCTTACATAAATACAAGATTTACGCTTAATGTTACGATAAGTTTCATTAGTCCTAAATTCTTTTTATTTTTTGTGTTTAAAAGGGAAAAAAAACATCCAAAATGTCGCTGTATAAATTGTATAAATGCAGAAATTAATCTCACAGGCACAACGAAAGCAGTTACGTAACTTTTTTTAGTAGTAATTGAGTGTTAATGTGAACCACATATCGTTTTGTTTATTACCAATATACTGTTAGATATTCTGAATCCTTTGAAGGGCAGTGTTAGATTATTTATACTCTAAACCATATTATTTATCAGAATTTTCGATTAATATTTAGATTGTATTAGGGTTGGCACATTTTTGCCAAAATGGTAAAAACCATGGAAAAAACCGTCCAGGCAAAAATACATTTTTGCCAAAGAGGCAAAAATAGATATGTTTTATTTACAGCGATGTAGTTAATATATTTTAATTTTTAATAATTTCAACTCTGATAATATGTAATTATATTTTTGCATTTACCTTAGAATATTCAATGCATCATTAAAACAATAATCTAAGTACTTTGTATTTTTTAGTAAAATACTTTAGTAATCAGTTTTACTTTTTGGTAAATAACTTACTGGCTTTCGTTTAAACTGTTATAAATATTAAACAATCAATCCTTATGCTTCAGTTAATTTTGTAGCAAAGTCTGAGAGAGAAATAGCACTTACCAATTTTGCTATGCTATGATAACAACAGTACTAATTTGAAGTTACAAAGTAAAAACAATAGAAGCAAAACATTTTGCAAGATAATTCATTCTCATTTCCTATGATCAAATCAAGATTCAAGTCTGTAGCCTGTATAATGACAGTGGGGGAAAATTGTAAGAAAAATTACTTAAAAGATTAATTTGTCTATATTTGCAACATTAAATAATCAATTAAAATCATTCTACCCTCCTCTCTCTTATACATATTAATTTCATCCAATCCATGTGTTTTTTCTGTGTGAAGTCTCTTCCCCTCACCCCCCCCCCAAAAAAAAAAAAAAAAAAAAAAGTTGTAGGAATTTTAAAAGTTTATTTGGTACTGCTTGATTATCCCATTGACCAAAAAATTATCGCCAAGATTAAATGCCAATTATGGATCATCATTAATGTCATTTTCACTTGACATTAAACATGTTACATGTGTTTGTTATGTCATCATGTGAATTTTAATTTATTTTATTTATATTTTTATTAAGGTTTTACTAATTTGTTTTTTCTTTCGTTATTTAAAATGAAAATTATGTCAATAAATGATCACCTCAAGATATTAAAAAATATATATAACAGATTAGTTTCATCTGGCGTCACAAATTTTTGTCTACAAAATATTTTTATTTTTCTATATTTGCTTCAAGCCTATATCTAATGTTTATATACATTTTACAGTTTTTTTTAAAATTTGTTTTTTGACTAAATAAAGAGGACTGAATTTTTTACAATCTGCCGTTATCATTGATATTTATTATGTTCCTTAATAAATTCGATTATTACATTTAAAATACTTATATTTAATTCACAAATTCAATATCTTAAAAATATCTGTTTACTTATGGTTTAATTTAATAATTCTGCATTTAAACACGTAAACTGGTCTTAGTACAGTAGAAGATCTTTATAACGCAAACATAAAAACATGAGGTTGTGCGTTATATAGAATTTTGCGTTTTATAAATCACATTTAACACATCATTAAATTTAGCTTGCAAAACATAGCCAAATATGTATGAAACATACCAAAATACATTAGGATATCTTTATATTGCATTCTTTATTACCAGGCCTTGTGCCGATTATAATTTTTTGGATAATATAGATCATTCCACACATTGTTAAATTTACTTTATAAACATACCTGTATCAAATCATAGCAATTTTTTCAGTAATTAGCTCTGAATTAAGGAGATAAAGTTGAACTAATGTATCAAATTTAGTCCTCTAGAGAATAGCAACTATTTATAATGTGGGAATTCAGGTGTTTCTTAACTGAAAATTCATTGTTTACCTCTGAGAAGTTGTGCGTTATATGGAAAATTGCGTTATAAAGATCTTCTACTGTATTATTTTGTCTGAAATAATCTGGAAAATCAAATATTATATTTGCTATGCCGTTACATCATGAGTGAACTTTATCATTATATTAAAAGTAACCCCCCCCCCCCCCCTTGAAAGTAACCCAATTATTTAGGGATTATTTTTTTAATTAAAATTCATTCATTTTCTTAATTTAAAATTATAGAATGGCAATATGTTTTCTTTTATATAATTTGGTGAATAGTTTGGCGATTTGTTTAATTTGGCGAAATTGGTCGACGGGATAATCAAGTAGTACTGTTTACGTCTATAAAGTATTTGTAAAAGTTATACCTAAAGGCTCAAATAAAGATAAAATGAAGATTGATTTGGCAAATGTTTATGCATTAATATTGTTTTTTATTATAGATTTTTTAAATGTAGAAACTGTTGATTTAGTTTTTTTCTAATATATATATTCATTTTAAAGGCAAAATTACTACATTAATTGAGAAAAGCAAAAGTTTTTACTTGTCACCATCACATAAATTTATCTACAAAATTGATTATGATTGATTAGTGATATTTTTTTATTCATATAACCAATGAAAATTATTTTAATTAATCAAATTAATATTAATGAAACATCTAATTAATATTCTGATTAAAGTCTCAATTATAATATATACAAAATTATATTCTTTTATTATATTTATTAAATCCAGCCTTTTTTGCCACTGTCCTGGTCCTGGCAAAAATACCATTTTGCCGGCAAATTGCCCAACCCTAGATTGTATGATGTAGGGGAGACCGGTATACTCTGGACCTATGGACACAGTGGATCACCCCCTAATATTTTATTTATTTAATTTTTTTTTAAGCTTCTCTTCTATCCTAATAGACAACAGCACTGCAATGATTATTTATAGCCTTCAGAAAATATGTTTAGCTCAGATTGAACTATTTTATCCTCATTGGTTGTTTTGAGCTTCTAAAAGTAAAATTTTTCATCATCCTATTTTTATTTTTTTAGTAATTAAAGGTTGTAGATAAATAAAATAAAACAGCTGTTTTGCAAGGCTAAGATACTTGTTTTTATTTTACTTTAAAGTTAATATGTTTAAAAGAAAGCTATAAACAATATTAATATGATTATTTATTGAACTTCACCATGGGGTACAGTGGACTATCCACTCCTGGGGCACAGTGGTCCACAATCCACTCTGCTCCTGTAATGCAGAATGTTCAAAATATTTAATAATTGCTTATTTTCTATAAAGAAAGATTGTTTTAAAGTAGATTTAACTGTAAAATAAAGTAAACAAATAAAAATAACAATTTATTTAACGTAGTAAGAAATACTTTGTTTTGTATTTATTGCCTTTGATAAATATAACTGTACTCTAATTGTTGATGATTCTATTCAAGTAAGATTCATGAGACGCAAATTGAATGGAAATCAGTTTATTTTTCTCGAAACTGTAGATGAATCTGCTGTTGATGTCAATGATTTCATAATGTTGCTCTCAGACCCAAAATTATTTCTTGATAATTCCAGGCTCAATCTTACTCATAAGTACTTTGGAATTTCATTTGCAAATTTTAATGTGCACTGTTTTTTTGTACTTAAGTAATAACTTCAACTAAATTGCAATTGTTCCTGTATTAATCTGTTATTATTTTCAAAATATAATTAATGTTTTGTTTTTGTTTCAAAATTTATATTACTATGTTATTTTGCGGGTGAAGGGGCAACAAAAAAGAATTAGATTAATGAAAAATAGACTTATATTGTATTTTAGATAATACCTAATAGTGGTCTACTGTGGGGTACTGTGGACCCCCTAGTGCGGGGTACTGTGGACCAGTGTACCCCGCTTCCAGGGTATACTGGTCCACTTTACAAGTGTACATAATTTTTTTTTTTTTTTTGAAAAATGTATTGAAAACTATGTTGTGAGAATATTATGATGGATGTAAGAAGGTTTAAGGAATATTCAAAAATATTTTCATACAGATCGGTCAGTCTGTTATTTAACTAAAAAAGTGGTCCACTGTGTACCGGTCTCCCCTATACATAAACAAAAAAAAAAAACAGCAAATATTTATTTTTAAATGAATTTATTTGACAAATTCTGATTTCAATGGGGAAAAAAAAAGTTTTCAGCATGTTTGCAACTGAAATACTTTGCCTTAAAAGGGTTTAACAGTTATGTGTATTATTTATCATACAATTATACATTTTGTCAAACATTTAGAATTACACTAAAATAACTCTAAATCTTGCTAAGACTAGAACTAATACATATAAATATTCTAATGTAATTCTTATTGTTTAAATTTACATTAGAATGTTTAAATTTACATTCTAATGTTAATTTAAATGTAATGTTGCTTATTGTTTAAATTATTATTATTATTATTTTTTTAAATATTGAAATGCATCCTTAACTGTATCCAGGGGTCTCTTAATCATTCCCAATACCAGAGTATTTCTAAATTAATGTGCCCGAAAGCTTGCAAAAATCATAGAGCTTCCTTATTTTTTACGAAAAACACAGGAGATTATTAAATAAATGTTGTACTGTTTTTGGCTATGATGTCATTCATTTGTTATTGTTTAACTTGTGTTTAGACACATTTTTTTTTTTTTTACATACCCAGTAAAATATATTTAATTTACTTTTTAACTGTGTAATATATGATATTTATGCTTGAGTCTATTTTTTTCAAGTCACTTTGATATTAATCTTTTGGTACTTGTGTATTAACCATTAGGGATGCACTGAATATTCAGTATTTGGTCATACTGACGAATATTTAAAGAAAATACTTTTAAAAATATTTTTAAAACCCTAATAACTTTTATTTTTAACTGTCAATAAATAAAGATATTCAGAAAAGTTAAGAAATAGAATCATATTTAAATAACAGAGATTGCTTTTACATTATTTGTTTGCTGTTTTTGAAAAGTAACA
Organism: Maratus michaelseni; assembly: GCA_963931845.1. Taxonomy (NCBI): domain Eukaryota; kingdom Metazoa; phylum Arthropoda; class Arachnida; order Araneae; family Salticidae; genus Maratus; species Maratus michaelseni. Next base: position 414,714,973 of record OZ007589.1, read on the forward strand.
AGAAAATTAACTGTTAAATGACGACATTCATAGGAACTAATGACGCCTGAATACTGTTTGCTTTTTCACATTTAAGTGTTTCTAAACATGATGGCAGATAATACACAGCGTTTAGGGGCTATTGTAAGTAACGAGACAAACAGATTTTACTTAGGAAACCAGGATCGCAATCCACTTATTAAAAAATACAGTGCATCTCACTCCAAGTCGAACTTGCATTTTCATTTAATTTTAACAACAATGAAGATATATTGTAACAATATATTCAAACATCAGACTTACTTTTAATTTCTGTGAAATATGACAAGAATTGCTAAAAATTGCCACCATTGCTGTGCAAACAACACTAAGCTAGACATTCCATTATTCAGATTCCAGTTGACAGTACATATACTGAGTCACTGACTAAAATTCAGTCACTTCCAGTGATTTCATACAAAGTAATGTTCACATGATGAAAATCTCACTAAAATATCTTCATTAATGTTAAAATCATGAAAGAAAATTTAGGTTCAGCTTGAAGTAAAACACCCGGTATTTCTTTTTGATTTTAAAATATTTGTTTTAGAATATAAGAAAATTTTATTCATTTATTTTACTTCACAGAAGTTATGGGAGTTATTTTTTATATTAATTAAAACAGTTTTAAAACTATCCTTCTTAAATAATAAGTCAAAGCATAGAATTTTTTTTAATTGTAAAGTTTAATCATGAAAAGATTTTGTTCATCAAAATTGTCTTTGTGTTAAATATGATGTAAAATTATGTTTAAATTTAACTTTTTAGAACTTTTAAACCCTGAAATATAAAAGCATTCAGCTAGTTGAATATTCGGTATTCAGCCAAACAGTTATTATTCGCATTCGGCTGGCTGAATATTCGGTATTTGGTTCACCTGTGTGTCGAATATTTGGTATTTGGCCAAAATCACTATTCGGTGCATCCCTATTAACCATATGCTTATGGCAAACTTAGGAGCCTTTTACTATCAACAAATACTTTGTTTCTAGTGGAAAATGTGGGTTATTTAAATTTCTTTTGCATTATATCTTCCATATTTAAATTCATGTTGGATGCCAAGTACATTACCCTTCTCTGTAACTCGAAGCATGTGGCTAACGCAAAAGTATCGCTTTTAATAAATTTCAAAACTTTATTTGAATACATATTAATATTTTTCAAATAAAAATGCTATTTGGTGATATAAAAAATTGCAAAATTTGTATATCAGTTGCGGGGAAATATCATGAAATTCGTTAATCGGTCGCTGGAAAATATTGAGAAAATCTTCAATGGGTCATGGGAAAATATTGTGAAATTTGTCGGTCAAACGTGGGGAAAATTCAAGAAAAATTCCTATTGGATGCAGGGGGAAAAATCATGAATCTCCTCAATTTGGTGCAAGAAGAAGCCATGGAAATCACCAATCAGTCATGAAAAATAATCACTAAATTCGTCAGTCAGTCATGGGGGAAAAATTGTGAAATTCACCATTCTGCCACTGTAAAAAATCCTGTGAAGTGCACTGATCGATTGCGGGAAAATATTGCGAAATCTGCCAAATGATCTCGGGGGGGAAATCGCAAAATTCGTCTAACAATCGCAAAAGAGAGTTGCAAAATTCATCGAATGACAGTGGTGGTGGTGGTGGTGGGGGGTGCGCAATTCATCGAATATTCGTGGAAAAAATCATTAAATTCGTCAGGGGTCGATCCAGGAAAATTTTGGGGCCTATTTAGGGCCCCTTTGCAAAATTCCGTTTACTAAAACAGCCCCCTTCACAAAATTCCTCTTAATAAAATAGGACCCTTCACAAAATTATCCTTCATAACAAAATGTTATTTTTCACAAAAATATGATAAATTTCATAAAAATAACGTTTGCTTTCCACAAAATTGGCCCCAAGAAAAAAAAATGCATCGACCCCTGAATTTATTAATTGATAGCAGATAAATCATATAATTCGTCAGTTGTTGGTGGAAAAATTCATCAAATGATCTCAAGTAAAAAAAAAATGCGAATATCGTCAAATGGTTTCGGAAAAAAAATCACAAAATTCGTCAAATGATTTTGGGGAAAAAATCATGCGATTCGCCAATGATTTCGAAATTCATCGAGCGACAGCGGGGGAAAAAATCTCATTTTCCATTCAATCATCGCAATTATCGAGTGTGACTATTAAGTCTGGCCAGTGGTAGCAATATAGTCAATCACCAAACTTTTAGTAAGTATTACTCGCCGATTGACGAGTGCTAATTTTGTCTTCTTGATTGTCTTGTTTGCATGTTATTTTTAATAACTTTTCATTTTTCCATCTTTCTGCAATCTCATGCCTGCTATTACTAATGCTGTTATATAATAGCATTGCAATAATATGTGTTAATCTCAGAAGTGACATCACTTCTGAGATAAACACACTTCATTTCAATCTATTCTAATTCCTGTAATTTTTCTTGAATCCATTTACAGAGTTACAGCCAGATCCAACATTAACATACCATTCCAAAGATTCGGAGGTTTATCAAGACCTTGGAAGACCTAATGGAGGAAGACTCACGTAAATATTTGGTTAGTACTATATTTTTTATTAAAAACTTTTTTTTCATGACTAATCATCAAATTTCACATCTCTCACAATTTTTTTTTCCTCATCCGTTTGATGAAATTCACAATTTTTTTCCTATGGCCGATTGACATATTTTGCGAGGAAAATAACTGAAAGGACATGTAAGTGCCACTGTGTGCATAAAGTAGTTTGAAAAGAGCCATGGGGGTAGTGGTGTATCGAGTAGTGCTTTGGCCGAGTACTGAATAATTGTGTTTAAGAAAGAATCATTGATGCGAAAATGAAGTGTGCTTAGTGGTAATACTTCTATGTGTGTGTGTGTGTTTATATACATACCTATTTATAAACATTCATCTTGAGCATATAATCTAATCATATTTTTTTAATTAACTTAAATTTTTGAAATTTCATTTATTGTGGACCTTTTAAAGATAATTTTTGTATATTCAAAAATTTTAAAACACTAGCATTATCTAAAATATATATATATAAAAGAATTTATATAAAAAGTTCAATTAACCAGTATGAAATTAAAACTGATTATTTAACACAACTTTACCCATTTGTCATTTTGATTCCTGAAATCTGTCTATCAAAAAAAGTTATTGCTTGCTGTAACAATTCCTTGAATAATGGAAAATGTTTCATATTTTTTAAAAGTACCTTATTTTCTTTTGATTAAAAAAATTGGGTACTTTCGTTTAATAGCGGCCCCTGAGGATGAATCGCCAAGCGACCAAGATTTATCGCCAAATTATAAAGCATGTATGACATAATATGATATATTATTATATTAAATCATTACTTTTGTGATGTATATCGCTGAGTTATTAGTCATATATAACACATATATGATATATACATATAAGACGTAAATAATATGTATGTAATGACGTATATGGGTGTTTGGAATAATATGTGTATATATGATGCATATATAAGCTTTTCGGTAATCTTGGCGAAATCAGAGCTGAAACTGTGGCATAATTGTAATTGTGGAGGCCGCTATAACACAAAAGCACCAAAAAGGGGGGCTTTACAGTTTTTTTTTTTTTTTTTTTTTTTTTTTTTGTGTGTGTGTGTGTAATGTACAGCTAAATTGCTATTTTATCAGTGCTCACAGTGAACATTTTTTCTGAAGCAGGCCAAATGTAAAAGAATAAAAAAAATGCCCTTTCTCCTGAAAATGTAGAATGAATGAATGAAATGTAGAATTTTTGTACCATGTTTTGCCATACAGCAAATTTAATTTTTTTAAATTGCATTTATTGTATTTTCTGTTTCTACACACTGCTTCTTTATCCAAAATCACAATCTTTTCCTACAGTTTAAAAATGACTTTTTTTTTTTTTTTTTTTTTTTAATATAAATATAAAACTAAACTTTAATTTACATTAATTTTGCATGGGGTTTTTTTTCTTACCTTTTTCTATGTTTTATAGATATATTTTTATGTACCAAGTAGTAAATAGATTTATGAATTAGGGCATATATTATACATTTATATTCAAATAACTTTTTATCGATCAATTATAAATTAATTTGTCTTTAAATATGCTTAAAAAAGGAAATTCTTGCAACTACTCGGTATTGGCCGAGTACCGAGTATATACCGAGTACTCGGTACTGCTCTAATCAGGGGCATAAAATAGTAAAAAAGGCTGCAAGTTGCTGCGCTCTGCCAAATTAGCCTAGAGTCAACACTATCAGGGGTCGATACCGGTTTATTTTTTTTCTTGGGGCCCATTTTATGAAAAATAAGTTATTTTTGTGAAATTTATTATATTTTTTTGAAAAAAACATTTTGTAACGAAAGATAAAATTTAGCTATACTCTTAATTCAAACAAAGCATTTAATAATTGCATCTCTAAGTCCTTCTGCTAAAGTTTTCATTTCTGGCAAACTTGTTTTATTTGCAAATTACACATTTTACAACATAAAAAAATAAAAATAATTAATGAAGAGTATTTTTTTATGGAATGGAATTTTGTGAAAGGGACTGTATTGTTAAAAGGATTTTTGTGAAGGGACCTGTTTTACTAAAATGAATTTTGTGAAGGAGCCTGTTTTGTTAAATGGGTTTTTTTGAAGAGGCCCTAAATAGGCCCCAAATTTTTCCTATATTGACCCCCGACTATGTATGATAAAGTTCTGTAATTGAGTTTGCAACCAATTGATGTATTTTAACAGCTATGACTTGGCACCTTCAATGAAAGATAATGCTTTTACATTATTTATTCACTTGAAAAGTGTCACTTAAGAAAATTAATCATTAAATATGACCTTCATAGGCATTAATGATGTACAAATAAATGCAAGTTCCTGAATATTGTCTAGTAAATAATCTGTTTCTTCTTTTTTCACAAACATCATGTTTTTCTATACAAAAGAAAAAAACTTTCACATGTGACAATAGACATCAAGACAGACAATTTTCGTCCAGGAAACCGGGATTGCAACATACGTATTCAATCAAAAATAAAGTGTATCTCATTTGAATTTTCGTTTGTTACTTTGATTTCTGTGAGTCACGATCACGAGAAGTGCTGGAAATTGCTACTATTAATATCTACACAAAACTGAGCTAGTTATTCCTTTATTCAGAGTGCAGCTGACACTGTTACTTATACTGTGTCACTTGCCAAAATTCAGATGCTTCCAATAATATCATCATATTTGCTACAAATAAAATTAATATAATGCAAATCTTGCTAAAATATTTTCATTGTTGTTAAAGTTGTGAACGAAAATTCAGTTTCAGCTTGAGGTGACATACACTGTGTTTTTGATTGAATGTACTGTATTTTTGATAGAATAAGTGGATTGAGATAATGCTTATTGCTCAAAAAATGTTTGCCTTGACCACATTATCTACGCAGAAAGTTAGTTCCAAGATATATGAACACTCTGTATATTTACAACCGCTGAATATAATCATGATTTCCCATTCCAGACACCTGCTCACTGGTTCATTTAAAAACTTCCTTGCTAAATCAAAAGGAACAGGAAAATTATTCTTGCTAATTTGCCACCATTTAATATATTGTATTGTTTTACGTTAGTTTCTTCCTGACAAATAAATGCTATATCACTGTAAAATGTTTCTTCTAATTCATTTTAAATTTTCATTTGATTTTAAAAATGTTTTATAATTTTTAATATAACTTTTAAAACTCTAAAAAATATAAAAATATTTGGCCACCCAAATATTCGGTATTCAGCCGAATAGTTACTATTCGGTTGCCCGAATATTCGGTATTTGGCCTCACTGTTACTATTCGGCTAGCCGAATATTTGGTATTCGGTTTACCTATGGGCCGAATATTTGGTATTCGGCCAAAATCACTATTCAGTGCATCCCTAATTAATATATATCATTAAAATATATCAACATGCAAATGAGAAATTTATAGAACACTCCCATAGGTTTAGCTAGTGATTGGCGTTGTCGATATTTTTTATCGATTTAATCGATACTATAGCCAACTCTATTTTATTGATACTATAATTTTTTTTTTTATTATTGATGTCTCTAGTCAATAAATAGTTATTCTTAACTGACATCAGATCCAATTTAAGAATTGCCATTAAAAAAATTAAGATTAGTTTTGCTTAAGTGTGAAACCCTAAAAATTAAGAATAACATAGCAAAGGACATAATGAATGATTGATATTCAAATGAAATATTCCGGCATACACAAAAGCATAGCTGTTTACATTCCTATTATTTGTGATCAATTAAAGCCAGAAATTTTTTAAAACAAAAAGAATTTTAAGAGCCTTGACAGCTATGCTTTTGTGCATGCCTGAATGATTCATTCAAATATCAAAATCATTCATTATGCCCATCACTAGAAATAACCTGCAAAAAATTAATGACATGGCCTAATGAAGAGGAGGGGTGGGGAGAGTAACTTATAATTGCTTCATTGAAGATTAATTCAGTTTTAATTAATAAGTTTTCATATAAGACATTAGATGTGTGTAAAATGTTTTATCCTAACAAAATGTCATTTTTCGTGATTCGTAAAATGTTATGTAGTAAAACAGTGTTCTTCTTTTTATTATTTTATTATAGGTGCTGCTCGAAGAAATCAGCTCTTACTATTGTAGTGATAATGGAGTAGAATAATCTATATATTTGAAACTTAAAGAATTGTGTTTGTCCTGTTACAGCCTGTTCCAAAGATTTTTTTTTTTTTTTTCAAATAAAGTCCTTTTTTTCTTCCTTTTTCTGTTATAGTTGTATTCTGTACCACCTAGTACTGTCACCTAGTCTAATATTGTTGATAAGAAAAAAATACTTATATTTTTATTAAAATTGTTATTGAGTGGTAGAACTGACACATTTGAAAAATATGATTTATTAATTTGTGTTAATCCTTTTGCGACAAGTGTCCCATACACAATTTTGAATCTTTTATCACTGTAGGAAGTACTATAGTATTTCCAAATAGAAAACTTGGCCTAATTTAATTGAAGAAATTATATGATAAAATAAAGAAAAAATTACTATTCCAAAATATTGGTATGAAAAATTAAGGATTTTATGCATACTGTGTGTAATATATGTGTAACAATCATCGCAAAGGTTTTTTTTTTTTTTTTTTTTTTTTTTTTTTTTTTTTTTTGGAGGGGGGGGGGTAGATAAATATTTATCTACCATAAGTCTTTATCCTCTGAAGATTTGTTCATTTTAAATAATAAGGGGAAATAACAAATCTGTTAGCTTCTTTATTGTTGCAAAATACTGGAGGATTTAGAAATTTCTTCCAAAATAAAATTGGCAAACTGATTTTAAATACCATATTTACTTGTGTATAATGTGTACCTTGTTTTACATAAGAAAAAAAATATTTCTCATGTATAATATGCACCAAAAAAAAAAAAAAAAAAAAAAAAAAAAAAACTAGAAATCAGGATTTAATCTTTTTCTCAAACCTAAGTTACTTCTGTATTTGCTCATGTATAGTTTGCCCTCTTATTAATATAACTTAAAATTAAGGTTTTGCATTATGTATATATATATATATATATATTGTGAAAACGTGTGTGGTTTGATGTATACGGTTGTTAGAAATATTCAGTGTATAATGTACATACTGGATTTTAGACCTGAAATTTTGTAAAAATGTGTGCATTATGCAGGAGTAAGTAAATATGGTAGTTTATAAAATTCAGTTATGAGATTTGTGGGAATTACAGCATTCATATTTCATTGGAAATATTATAAAAATTAGTCGATGCTTTGATAAAAAAAATATCCCAATATAAATATGGGAATAATACTGATATTATCGGAACGAAACATTTAGTATTTTTATATACAGTCGTCTTTACCAAAATTATTAAGCACTGCTGTATTTTTATTATAACTGATTTAAAAGTGTTAGCAGGCTCATGCTGGATGTCTTGAAAGGGCGGTGGACAGAGGGTCATGTTGGCACTTTCACACTAAATCATGTAACATTATTAAGGGTGGCAGAGGGTGCAGGGACACCTATTCCTAAGTGCCAGCACGAGCCTGAATATTAGTCAAATGCAAATATTTAACTACATACAGTTATGAAATTCTTTTTTAACCTTTAATACCACTGACGATTTGTACAACATAAAGACACAAGCAGCACACTCTATGCACCATCAGCTTTTAAAACTTAAGTAACCTTTAATGATATCCTTGTTTAATGCGATTTCCAGTAGTAGTATAAAAGCAATAAACATCAAATTGTTAAAAAAAAACTAATTTAGTTATAATTAATCTAACACGGACAGTTTATAGTTAAGACACAAGCAGTGTCTTTGAAAGCATAAAATATAAACTTTTGATGATAAAGTATAATAGTGTCTTATGTCTAATAATATTATTCTAGTAATAGATCTCACATTTATATGTAAAAAAATGCTTAATTAAGAACGAAAAAAATAATAGTTTATAAAAATTCAATGACGGTGTATTTTGTACATCAATGGAAACTTGCTGATAAAATAATGAAAGAGTAGAACAAATTTTGAACTTCAACATTAAACTATGAAGGATATTTAGTAAGAGGGTAAATGAAGCGCATGTGTTCAACACAATTATTTTAGAATTCACAACTGCTGTCTATGACTTTAACGGTTAAGTTATTACAATTATAATTGTAATAACTTTGTTTTTCAGTAAGATTTCATAATTGAAACTTTCATACCATAGCAATTGTTATGCTATGCAAGTTAATAGGTGATCATGACAATTAGAATAATTCTTACTGGAAAAGCCAAAGTATATAAAGCACTTATCTTCACCAATGAAAATATTTCTTAAAACTTGTATCATTTTTATTAAAAAATTAAAAATTTAAATTTATAAAATTTAAAGTGTAATTTTAACATAAGATTTCTCTATTTTCCTTGTTGAAGACCAATTTCTTTATATTTTAACATTTTCTGCAAGAATTATACTAATTTTCATATAGATATGCTTAAGACGTGCAAGAAAACTATGTCATTTCACTGGAAATACAGTCTTGGCTGAAAGTATTGAGCACCCCCATATTTTTAATATATTTGTAAAAGTAATAGTTATATGCAAATATTTAACTGCATATCATTAGGAATTTTCTTTTTAAGTTATTACGGTTTGTTTAAAAAAAAAAAGAAGAAGACAAACGAACAACTCATCTTTTAATGAAGTCGCTTTCTTTGAAAACCTACTTTTTTAAAAGTATTAATTACTTTGTTTTCTGGAAGTGTCATTGTTATGTCATGTAAGTTAACAGATAATCATGGAAATTGAAATAATTTTCTTACAATAAAAGCCAAAATATAAAACTTACTCTTCAGCAGCGTAAATAATTCTTATTTTTTTTTTAAATATTATTAACGCATGTTAAAAATTATGTATAAATGTTTTTGTTTTTTTTACATAAGATTTTATTTTCATTTTTGAAGACTAAGTTCTTTATTTTGTCTTTTCTTGTAGTAAAAGCCAAAATATAAAACTTTTCAGCAGTGTAAATAATTAATTTTTTTTTTTAATTATTAACACATGTTAAAAATTATGTAAAAATGTTTTTTTTTTTTTTTTTTTTTTTTTTTTACATGAGATTTCTTTATTTTTATTTTTGAAGACTAAGCTCTTTATTTTGACTTTTCATCCAAGAATTATTTTCTTGATTATTTATTAACTGGCTAACAAAACTTCCAGAAAGCAAAATTAAATATTAAAAAAATGTTTTTTAAGGAAAATAGCTTTATTAAAAAATGAATTATTCGTTTGCTATTTTTTTTTTGCCAACATTTCTTAAAGAGAAAATTCATAATTGTATACAATTTAATATTTGTATCTAACTATAATTTTTACAAATATATTATAAATATGGGGGTGATCAATACTTTTGCCCAAGGCTGTATTTCTGATGAAATTTCTTGCATATCTTAAGTATATCTATAAGAAATACTGAATATCAGTAAATAGACGTCTTATAGATGCATATCAGATGTACCTAGATATCTACAATCCAAGTCTTAAGTACATCTATAAGAAGTACTGCATGTTGAAAAGTGATCTATGCTTGGACGTCTTATAGACGTGGTCTTATAGACTACCTGGATATCTTGGACGTCTAATAGAACTCAGAGAGATCACACATAACATCTCCATAAGAGGTGAAAAGGGTGTATCATGGATATTTATAGACTTCTTATAGATGTGTCGGTTTTTTGGGGTTTACAGCTTGTAGATGTCTTATAGATGGGTGTGTGCTGTTTGGGTAGTAAGGAACAGGTAATTTTACATCCTGACGTGGCTAATGAATTGTCAGGGTTAAACAACGAGAAATCATTAAGAGAATCTGTAGAAAGGGAATGTAAGGAAGATAGTAGGAACAAAGTGAAGGAAGGGGAAAGGATTAGAAATGATAATAATAGCCGTTATGTCGTAAAAACGAGATCGGTAAATTTACAAAGTCATGAGAAGGAAAAAGCCGAGGTGGAGAAAAGTAGGATCAATCAAGCTACGGAAAGTAGTTTAAATGTATTTCAGGAATCCCAAATGAGTTGTAAGGATTTAGAGAAAGCTTGGGAATTGGCTGAAAATGAGAGAGAGACTTATTATATTGTGAATGGGATGTTATATCATAAAGAGAAATTAGTAGATGAAACGGTAGCTCAATTAGTAATACCTAAAGTTAGAAGGGAGGAAATTCTAAAACTAGCGCATACCTCCTTATATGGAGAACATCACGCGGTTAAGAACGTGTTAGAAAGAATCAAGCATTCATTTTATTGGGAAAATATGGTAGAGGAAGCTAAAACGTATTGCGAATCATGTGTAGAATGTCGATTAACGAGGGAAATGAATGTGAGTAATAAGGAGAAAGAGGAAATATGTCTACCTGCAGTTATAGTTGAGTTAGGGGACGGGAGTAAGAAACTGGTGTATCAAGATGAAATGAGAGCATTTATGGCTAAAAATAAAGTAGTCGATATTGTCTTGGATAGTGACGGGGAGTTTGAAGACTGTAGGAAATATCTGTTGTTAGACCGAGAACAACCGGAAAATAAAGACAGGAAGGGATTTGAGATAAAAGGGTTAACAAATATTCAAGTTGGGGACATAAAATCAATCTTAAGGAAAAATAAGGAATTATTTATGGGTCCTATCGAACTGGTAGAAATGGAGAAAAATCGGATTGGTCGTAAACCGAAAAGGGGTAAGATAAGGCAGAAATTGTACAATGTTATCATCACGTACAAAGAGGAGCTGGAAAGGCAAGTGCCTGATTGGTTAGAGGAAGATTTATTTGGGACATCAGAGGCAGAAGTTAGCCATTCAAGCGGGTGCATTGCGGAAAGGGATGTACCAATTAAGTTAACGAGGAAGCACTGGAAGGAAAAGGTTCCGCCTCCAGCAATCTCAGCCTAAGGACTGACATTGAAATGACATAATACTAGTGTAACTTTATTTTTTTTGTGTATTTATAATTGTATTTGCATTTTGTGTTTATAACAGTGTATTAGCATATTGTGTAATTTTTTTCTGTATTTATCACATTAGTATATGGTTCATTAGAGATGTCAGTAGTTAAATTTTCAGACACCTTGAAATATTTATGTAATTGTAGTAATGAAGAAACCTATCAAGGAACTGTTGAACTCTTCTCAGACATTACATAGTTTGAGGAAAATTAGCCCCTAAAATGCATATTTTCCGCTAAGGTGGGGGGTGTCAGGTTTCTTAGAATCAGCTGCAAGAGTTGAAAGCTATTCTTAAGGGATTAGCATATTGTATGTATTGTATATGTATCTATTGTGTACCGTTAAAGGCGTCCTTTAGAAAATCTTAATCCGAAGGGTGGCGACTTGGACATAATGAAAGGTATTTCCATTGCAATGTGGTCTTTGATAGATAAGAAAGAGAGTGCACCCTTTTATTTAAGAAGACAGATCAGTCAAGAGGGAGGAACGGTTGTCAAGCGACCCTTGGAAACAGACCAGTAGCCCCGTAGACAGAAAGGTGCTAGGGAGAATGACCAGAGAGGAAGTTAGTTCTAACGTGGGAAGCGAAGGTGTAAGGTCGTTCAGAGTTGGAGCTCTGAGACCAGTGTTGAGTTCTAGCGTGGCAGCGAAGTGTGAAGGTTGGTTTTTCAGAGAGCAGCTCTGAGCACGTGTATGGAACGGCATCTCTCTAAAGGAAGAGAGATAGCGTGTGTGAGATTAAGATAAATCTCGGTTCTGAGTGAAGCAACGTAGTCTAACGGTACACGTAAAGCGTTTCTATAATTATTTTGATTTAATATTAAACCGGATACTTTTCCTCCGAGTTTAAGTGTAAATAGTGTTAATAAATTGTTACTTTAACTTTAATTGAAAGAGTTAAGTTTTCTTGAATATACATCAAGTATCGTGCCCGATATCACGTATTCATATCGGTGGTGGCAGCATATCAAAAGACCGGATTTATTTCGAAGTTGTGTGGACGGAGAAGTGGAATCCGACAATATGTTTCTGTCTTTTCAAAGCTATACATTTGGATATAAATATTTTGACGTTTAGGATGACTTTTCGCGTACAAATAATCATCTAGCGTTACAAAGTCATAGATAATGCAGAAATCAAGTTCGTTTGTGTATTGTATTCATTTCAAATGAAAAAGGAATTGTCAGACAATATGTGTACAATACAATGTTTTACATGAATCTCATAAAAATGCATTATTTTTATAATATTACACAGAAAAAAAACTGATTAAAGTAATCTTTTCAGTAGACACAATGTTTGTAATAAACTGTTTCTGTCTTTTCAAAGCTATACATTTGGATATGAATAATATTTTGACGTTTAGGATGACTCTCCGCGTACAAATAATCATCTAGTGTTACAAAGTCATAGATAATGCAGAAATCAAGTTCGTTTGTGTATTGTATTCATTTCAAATGAAAAAGAAATTGTCAGACAATATATGTACAATACAATGTTTTACATGAATCAAATAAAAATGCTTTATTCTTATAATATTACACCGAAAAAAAAAACTGTTTAAAGTAATCTTTTCAGCAGACACAGAAATGTGTATTATGAATATTATTTCTTCTTAATACTCTGAAATATGTAAGAGAAAATATAATTCCGTCTAGAAGGAATCCAAATATATGGTTTTAATTAAATTACGAAAGCCAGAATAATTCGGATGATAACTGATAATGTTGAACAAACTGGATTTTTTTTTTAACATTGTATATAATAATCATCAGGAAAAGTGAACTTTACTTTTAGTATAAATAAAACATTATATTTTTTATTTACAACTGTTATTGTAAATTATCTGTGACTTCTTACACATGATATCCCTTCTGGGAATCAAAATAGCATTTCAACTTACACAGATTCGGTAGAAAATTGCCTCAGAATAAATGGGTATGGACATTTATACAGAGAAACAATAAAAGGAAACTACTTCACCTACTGCATTATATGTGTGGTTTTATATTACTTCTTTAAATAATTGTGTGTGATTTATTAAAATGTGCGATTGCAGATAACAGTTTAGAAGCAATTCACATATTGAAATGTTCAAAAATGTAAATACACTAATTTTAGGAAAAAATATTGAGAATAACAACAAAATCTTTTTAGGAACTAACAGATATTTTAGTACTATCGCACAATAAGAAATTTTATTGACAATAGATGATACAAAATTTGTTTTATTTTATAATAAATAACTATATTCAACTCTAACCAACTACGACCTAATTAAAAAAAAATCATAAGTGAAGAGAATGAAGATAGAAAAGCAAGCTGTAAAATTGATATACTAGCTACAGTTTCAGTATTGGAATTAGATTCATATTAAATATGCTATACAGAATAATAAAAATTATTTCAGTGACTTTAAATGTGACCATATTTCAGAATTTTTCAAACTAGTAAACGTCAAAACAAACAAAATAAATGATAGTATAAACTTTTCAAGACAAGAAATATGCAAATGCCAGTATGGCGATAAAGAAATGACATCTTCTTCTTTTTGCTTAGAATTAAATATATTAAACATTACTCATTACCGAGCTGCTCAAAATGAATGAGTCAAAAATGAGACATCCGGTTTCGCACAGCTGTACGACTTTACTCATCAGTTTTTCCTTAATTTGTATGATATTTTTCTTTAAGGCATTTTTTTTTTCACAGGACTATAGACTATCTTTTTCTACTAACACACACTAATTTGTCTTTATTATACAGGAATTCCAGCATTGTATTTACAATTTTGGTATATTGTACGGCTTTATTTTTTACATTTCTACGTTTCTGAGAAAATTTTAAAATGCTCACGAGTCTATCTTTAAAAGATAAGGAAAATGTTTATCAAAATAAAATTTTCCAATTCAGACCAAAATTTAAATGTATAATGTATATGTTTAAAAAGTCGTATTTTTTTTATATTTATTAAACTTTTCCAAAAACCTCTACTTCGTCATAAATCATTCAGATTTAAAATATGCTATACATTCTGAAAACCCTTTGAAGTGAAATTCAGGAAGATAGCTTTTTATTTTAATATCAAGAGAAACACTTTCTCAAATACTAAAATAACGATTTCCAAATGCGTTTGCAATATATGAGAAGTTTACGTCAAACTCTTCAAAATGTAAACAAAGTGATTCCCGATAAATATTTTATCTGTTTTATCTTAAACATAAAATGAGATGTCGTATCGAAAATTTCCGGAAGCATTTTAATGTCTTCAATTTCGAAATATGCGAAGAAAGTGCACTTTGTTCATCCTAAAAAAAAAAAAAAATAGGTATACGAGATTTTAATAAAAATTTAGTAATTAAATTACAATCTCAAACAAAAATTAATAAAAATGTTTTAAATCAGAAACAGATAAAACGTTACACAAGCCAGCAATGATTTCCTAACAGAATGACCTGCAGTTTTTTTTTTGTTGTTAACTTATTTGCGATGCCGAAGTGATATTTTAATTTAAAGCATTTTTTTGTTAAAATGGTTGTCTTGTATTGCTATATTTTTGGATTAAGCTATTTATATTATGACTAAATATGTGTATAGGGTGGTAAGGAACACATATGAGAAACTTTGAAGGCTATTGATGCATATTACAAGAAATTTTCCGTAGGAAACCAGAAACTTTGGCCACCTTTAATCGCTTTCTATGTAAACCACATTTTTATTGCCCGTATGCCTTTATGTAATTCATTAAAAATTTATTATTAGAGAGGAATACGGAAAAAACACTTAAGAAGATTTATTATGATCTATTGATTTATCCATCTAGTATGATTACCATTATTATGATCTTATCAAGACTGTAATTATCTTTTAAAAGTTTAGGGCTTATTAAAAAAAATAATAATAAAATCAATTTGTATCTTAGTGATTTTTTATTTTACACGTGTTTATGAGTATATTCAAGAACTTTGTGAACTATAATCAATATTAATAAAAATATGGCATGTTTCGTGTACTATCTTCTGTCCCGATCCTCCATCTTGAGCGATAAGCTTTAAAACTCTCTCGATGCAGAATGTCCTCGACACTTTTCACACAAATATAATGTCTTGTTCCGATAAACTTTAAATCGATTTCGTTTGTCAGAATCGTGTTTAGAAATAAAGTGGACAATGTTATCGAATCTTGCGCGATGTAAATCCGAATAAAACCTTTATTTGTTTCATTTCAGTACATTAAGTACATTAGTAAAGTATAGGAAGACATTTTTATCGTTTTTCTGAAATGCCTTTAATAGACAGAAATCATCATACAACTCAAATAAAAAATTAAAACAAAGAAAAATTTCAAAGTCATGGATCCCCTCCCCCTCATTTCTCCCTTGTATAAAAAGGGTTATGATAAACTATTTCTTTAATTGTCTAACTCATCGAATTGAATAGTTTACAGTGACTCCATGTTATCTCATAGGCCACTGATTTAATTTTTTTTTTCATATTCGGAAAATGCTATTTCATAGATTAATTATTTTGGAATAATTCACTTTTTTGGTAATAATTATCTAAATGTAGGAGTAAGTTTCATAAGTATTCTTTTCAATACACTTTCAGGGAGAAAGTGAAACAAAAAAAAAGTGAGTAAATCGATTTATAGAAACAAAATTAAACCAAATATATTTCTTCACCAGATTGGACAGCAGACGATCATCGTGTCATTGCATGTATTTAGAGTGATTTTTGTTCTTCTCAATTGTAATGGCAAATTTGCAACAAAAAGGGTTTAATACATCCCATTATTCTTCCTTCATTTCTTCTTTCTCCATAGCAATAGAGGTAATTTAAATGTCACTACTGTTGCAGAAATTTCACAAAAAATTATAAATAAATAAATAAATATCTCCGAAATTAAGTTAAGTTTCGAAATTCACAGAGTTTAATGCTTGGAACCATTCAAATATTGCGCAATGATTTACGTTCTGCTTGGAGTAGTTTTGAAATACAAACACACCGTCATATTTTTAATATAACAGATTCTGAACAGCACGGTTTATTTTCATCCCCTGAAGGTACCCCAGATGATTATTTCTTCGCTTATCATTGACGCTAACTTAGGCTGTGAGTATGATTACGAAATATCAGCTTTTTATAGTTATTATTTCAGTTTTGAAAATGAATTGTATAAGTTTTAGCTAAAAGTCAGATCGGTCTAAAATAATTATCATATATAGATCTTCCATAATCGTGTGCACTACCAATTGTCATATTTTAGAGAAAACGGTTTGAAGCAAAATTATATACAGGGTGAATCTAAACTCTTGGGCAAAACTTTAAGGGGTGATAGTAGACATCAAGACAAACAATATTAAATAGGAAACTAAGGGTCCCAAACGTCTTCCGAAGGAGATAGGAGCCATTAAAGTTTAGGGTTCAAAATTTCAAATAATTATAAAAAATGGAAAAAAAATTCGATTCGTTTGCGGTTTTCGCAATTCTTTATGTCAGTATTTTCTTAAAAATAAATTTTGAAGAAAAAGTTTTTAAAATGCGATAGAAGGCAATATAGACTTTGGAGAAATGAACAACTATTTTTTACCGTTATTTTTTTATCTGATTAAATGCTTTCAAAAGTTTAGACTTAAACTTAAATTTTGAGTTCAAAATCTGAATCGTTGGGAGTGGTTAAGTACCGCAAACTGCACTGTGTTCAGGAGTTGAAATTTGAACCCCCCCCCCTCCCCCCTGAACGCAGTTCAGTTATTCCCGATCTTGGTGTTGAGATCAGGCAGAGACTACTTCCCCTACACGTAAAATAAACGAGAGAGGTATGAGAATATTAAATAAAAAAATTACTTCAGAAATAAATTTTAAAGTTAAAAAATGCCAATAGAATGAACAACTATTTTTTATCGTCGACTCCGACTCCGACCTGGTTGCGAGGTTTGCCATCGTAGCAGTTCGTAGGTATTCACTAATGTTCGCAACTCCCTCCGCCGGCGGTGTGAGGCCTGCATCGCTGGTGGTGGGAACTCTTTCGAGCAGTTTTTGTGATTCCTCACGAACATCATGCGTGTACCATTTTGTACGTGTCAACCTTCATCCATATTGCGTACAACATGCATACATCAAATTGTTTCTTTTTATTTTGCGCGGAGAAATTGCTTCTGTCTGTTATGAATAAATTTTCTATTTAATTTTGTCATTACTCTATCGTTTATTTTACGTGTAGGGGGTAGTAGTTTCTGCCTGGATTAATTTTAACACAGTTATTCAAATTGGTAAAGAAATCATATGAGTTGTAATTTTCCAACTGCATGAAAAATGTCCGGGCCAGGATTCAAACCTGGGATATCTTGGCTGAAGCTGCCATGCTCTTAAAACTGAGCTATCCGGGTTGAATCTGGAGGTCATGAACTGGATAAATTATGACCCTCCAGATTCAACAAGGATAGCTCAGTTGGTAGAGCATGCCAGCTTCAGCCAAGAGATCTCAGATTCGAATCCTTCCCCGGACATTTTTCGTCCAGTTGGAAAATTGCAACTCATATTGTTTCTGTCTGGTCTACGACACCAAGATCGGGAATAACTGAACTGTGTTCAGGAGTGTATACGTCTGTGTGGGGGGGAAGTGTTTCACGTTTTAACTCCTGAACGCAGTTCAGTTTGCGCTACTTAATCATTCCCAACGATTCAGATTTTGAGCTCAAAATTTAAGTTTATGTCTAAGCTTTTGAAAGCATTTAATGAGATACAAAAAATAACGGTAAAAATAGTTTTTCGTTACGCCAAAGTCTAAAGCGCCCTCTATCGGC
Organism: Maratus michaelseni; assembly: GCA_963931845.1. NCBI lineage: Eukaryota > Metazoa > Arthropoda > Arachnida > Araneae > Salticidae > Maratus > Maratus michaelseni. The sequence goes on from OZ007589.1 coordinate 414,733,306, forward strand.
ATTTTTTTAACTTTATCTTTAAAATTTATTTTTAAGAAAATGCTGACATAAAGAATAGTTTTAGCGAAAACCGCAAACGAATCGACCAATTTTTCTGTTTTTTATAATCATTTGAAATTTTGGACCCTAAACATTAATGGCGACTATCTCCTTCGGAAGCCGTTTGGGACCCTTAGTTTCCTATTTAATATTGTTTGTCTTGATGTGTACTATCAACCCTTAAAATTTTGCCCTAGAGTTTAGATTCCCTGTATATTGTGAAATCCAGATCTGTATTTTTATGAGGTAAACATTTCATGGTATTTTATTTAATGATTTCCTCCCTTACCATTGATACCAACTTGACCTGTGGACACGATAATTAAATATTAACTATTTATGCTCAGTATTCCAGTTCTATATTAAAGGGTTAATGCATTGTAAGCTAAAAAAGGATTAATTTAAAATCATTATCATTTATAAACTTTCTGTAAACGAGTACATAGAGAATTGCCATATTTTATATAGATCGGTTTGGCCAAAAATATAATATAATACAATTTGTTTTTTTATGAGGCAATGATATTATGATATTTTAGGTGATAATTGCATTGTTTATCAGTGATACAAACATTCTTATACTTACGAATTCAGTTTTTAATCTAAATTTTATAATTTCATAAGCTAAAACTGTTTTTATTACCAATTATAAATCTTAACTAGACCTTATAATTCTCGTAAGATTAATTAAAATCAAGCTATTAGTCTCTATTTTGGTTGATATATCAATTCCCTTCGTTTTTCCCGGATTTCTGCAAAACTATTTTAGACATCGGAATGCGAAAAACAGCAAATTATAGCATTTGCATATGTTATTTTTTACTATATGTCTTCTGAATACTTGAATGGACTTAGAAAAACACTCTTTTGTGAAACTCATAGACACACACCAATTTTATATACATGTATAAGTTAAAAATTGTGAATATTAAAAGTATTCTGTGTCATCTTTTTTTTTTTCAAAGGAAACTCTCTTCAATAAAGAAATTATGTTATAAGATTTTTTTTTGTAAAAATAAAATAATACCAATTTTTTGTAAAATATTTATTTGAGATACACTCAGTTTAATTTTTGGTTATTAAGTTTAAAGTAAAATCACCATTGATGAAATGCGAATTGCATGTATTCGCTTTTAATGTATAATTTGAAATTCATGTTTAAACCGGCGTTAAAAGTTACGTTTAAGGGGAATTTCTAAAGCCCGTGTTTGGATCATTGTTATTCGGTATTTAGGATCTACAACAAAGAATTAACGCAGTTGGACATAGTCAGTTAACATAGCTAAAATTATGTAACTACTATATTTATTTTTTTTGTATCCCGCGAGCAAGTGCGTTGGGTCATTCAGGCACGGATACACAAAATTATGGTGTAGCGATCCACCATTTCTATATTGATACAGTTGCTCATTGACTACATTGGGGGTAAATGTGTGGCAGTCATAGGCCTTTTCTTTGGTGTTTTGATGATAAAAAATAAACTTTTCTGACATTTTAGACTCGGCGAAAGGTCTCATGTTCTTATTTTGAATCGATTTTGAAATTTCATTGTTATTTGAATTATAAAGATGCAATGAAGTGATTACAGGCCGTATTAGGTTAAGTGTGAACTGATGAGGAATAAATCTAATAAATAAGATTCAGAAAAAGTTGACGAACAATTCTGAAACAGAATTGTACTCAACTGACGAGCTGGGTATTTATGAATTGTTATCTTATCAATGATGGAAATACTAAATAGAGTAAAAAGGTATCAAATGTCAATGTGAGAACTCCCGCAGAGAACATTTTTATAAAAATTTTATTATAGTAAATCGTTAGAGAAATTGTTATTTCACAAAATATATATATAGATATATATATATTAATAGGCACAATTATTCGGATTTCATCAGGAACACAAAATTGCGTATAATTGGTGTTTAGTTGTATAGAATTTTGGGCGAAAATTATCATGGACACTACTGACATAGTTATGAAGCTTTCTTCCAACAATTAAAAAAAATAAATTCTAGTGGAAAATAAAATAACTAATAATTAAAAAAATTAAATCATTCAAAATAAAGTAAATAATTTACTTTAAATGCAAAAGATACAGTAACAATAATATTCTACCAGGTCATGTTTATTTTCAAATCCTTCTTATCTTACGTTCAAGAAAAACCTCCATACTTATTACTGTAAAAATCTATACACTACATTATCTATACATTATACCTTCTTTAACCAGAAAGGGAGACTTTATTTATAGAATTAATATGTAATATTTCATGACATAAGCCAATAAGTGGATAACGATTTGAGATTTCCAGTTAATTTTACACGCTTAATCTACGATAATTTTCTCTTCGTGATATATTTGGCTTTCAAATTTATTCCGCATTTCAATGTTTCTTAATTCTCAGAAGGGATTTCCTCTGTGGCCTTACTGATCTTTTCACACTACCGTTAAAAATAGAAAAGCTGAGAGTTTTATTCCAAGAAGAAGAAATAAAGTTGTTTTTATTTGTGTGATACTGATATTTATCGTAATAATTTATTTCCTCCATGTTAATAACTATTAACATTCAAATTGACATTGTAAGTTAAGTGAAAACAACCATGTATAAATTATAAAATTCAAATAAATACGTTAAATTACTATTCAACCATGGTATTTAACTTTGAAGAGAGTACCTCATTTTTCTTATTTTCCTTTTTTTTATATTTAACTTAGACTTACTTTAACATCTTGCATTTTCTATTATCTTCTTACTATAATAAACGTCTTAATAACTTTTACATAATAATAATAATAATAATGATAATAATAATAATAAAATATAATATATATATTATTTTCCACTGAAATATCTATACTATTACTAAGTAACGGAAAGAAAAAAGAATAGCAATCACTAAAAAGTGCCTTGGTATTAAAATTACTGTGCTGCGAAAGCGAATCAATACATTTATAATAAAGTTAAAAATTATTAATAAAAGCTAAAAAGTATACAGAAAGAGCAGTCAGAATCGCATTTTCTTTAAAAAAAACGATGACGTAAATAGACATTTATATCAATGGAATTAATCTCAATAGTATGCAACATTTCATTTTTAGGAATAATGTGCAGTATTTATTGATATAAGTGAATACGGAACACTATCTTTTCAAGGAAAGATGACACCGAATACTTGAGGTTATAATTTTTTTCATATACAAATCTAGCATGGAAAACTCTCTAAAACTCCTAATCGAAAGTTTTAACAATATCAGAAATGAGTACATATATCACCACAATACTGCCCAACATAATACACGTGATTTATTTATTTTACTTATTTATTTAATTTAATTAAACGAGTCAAAAATTTTTATAAAAATATCTAGGAAAATATGATTACCCAAATGAGATTACTTCTGAACTGTCGAAATACAATGTCTCTTTATTCGACCATGTTATTTAACTTTGAAGAAAGTACTTTATTTTACTTATTTTTTTTGTTTATATTATCTTCTATCTATTATCTTCTTATTATAATATCTTAATTAATCCAGTCATTATTAATAATAACCGGTTATTATTAATAATGGCCGGTTATTATTAATAATAACCACGGCCATTAATAATAATAACCGGTTCTTTTTAATAATGACCGGATAAATCATATTGACCGTAACATATATATATTATTTTCCACTGAAATATCTATACTATTACTAAGTAACAGAAAGAAAAAAGAATGACAATCAATGAAAACTGCCTTGGTATTAAAATCTCAGGATTTTCTTCCTTCACCTGAACTGTTTTAATCATTTTAACATTTTAGAATTTCAACATTTTATTTTTTTTAAATTAATTACTATGTTTGTTTTTTATATTTTAATTACATTTCTCATTTAATCCTAAACCTAATTATATTTTATCCTATCCTAAACGGTTTTTTATCTTTATTTATATTTAATACTATACTTATATATCTTAAGTAGATCAAACTACAGTTATACCTATTTTTACAGTTTATTTACATACCTATTTACATACCTTTATTTACATACCCATATTATATTACATACCTATTTATACATTTATACCTATGACTCCCTAAATTTTAGAAGTACAACTACATTTCTACAGAAAAGATGTACCATTGGCATTAACAAGGAAGTCCACGAAATTCCTAAACTGTTCAACTGTTCAACTTAAACCAATATGTTGATAATGACTTGATTAAAATTAAATTAGTGCACTAATCCCCTTTTCATTTTCGTATTAATTATTCAATATATCTCATACTTAATTTATTTAAAATATTCCATACAAAACATATGCAGAAAGTGCAGTAAATAATATGCTTTCTTCAAAATATGACACAATAAATATATTATTATTTCAACAGAATTTATATCAATAGAATCAGTAGAAAAAATAGTTTATTTAGAGAAATAATATGTAATATTTAATGACTTAAGTATAACGGCAGTAATGATTCATTTTCCTGTTAATTTCACACGCTAAATCTACGATACCTTTTTTATATTGCGAAATATATGGCTTTCAAATTTATTTCGCATTTCAATGTTTTTTATTCTCAGAAGGGATTTCCTTTTGTAAAGATATTGATCTTCTCACATCGCTGTTAAAAACACAAAAGCTAAGAGTTTTAGTCCCAGAAATAAAACAATGATGAGAATTTCTTTTCGATACTGGAAGTCATAAAATATTGCTATGAGATTCAATAGATCTCAATGTTACTTAAAAGAGAGCATTTAAAAACATAAAAATATGTTTAAAGATGTTTAAAAATCCTCCAAGTACTTGTGGTTGGCAACTGCAACCATCTTCAGAGAGCAAAAATAATTTTTACCGCCAGCTAAGACGGCAGTAGAAAGGCTTTTCTGCAGTAGATTGACGGCTTTGACGGCAGTAGAAAGGATTTTAGATCCCTGGGTATGGTTGCGGTTGCCAACCGAAAGTGCTTGGGTTTTTTTTATACATATTTTAACATCTTTTTATGAGTTAAAATGTCATCTTTTAAATAACATTAAGATCTATTGCGTCTCATATTTATATTTTATAAATGAAGTAAGGTGAATTTGTGCATTTCGCACTATGCTTTTTAAGATACTGGTATTTATCATATTTTGCTAAGTTAATTTTTCTATATTAAATATTAGATATATTTAAATTGATATTAGGTGATAAGCGTATTCAACAAAGGGAAAAAATAAGGCATTCAGAAAATGATCTATTGATGATATTTAATGATAAATTTTTTTTGCAAAAGCTGACAAGAATGATCGAATTTCGATAAGTGCACGAATTGTGTTTTCATTTCCATAGTAAATAATTAGTAATAATAAATAATCCATAGTAAATAATTAACGCATCTGACACATAAAATAAAAATGTTAAAATACACTGAAAATACAGTAAATGTGACATTGCTTTAACAATAGGATGTAATAAAAAATATATTTAAATAAAAACAATTTATATAAATAGAACCAATTAGAAAAAAAAATACATTAAACAATTTGTAATATTTCAAAATATATCGTGGAAAAATGGCTTGAGAATTGAGATACATTCGTAAGCCATATCTGAGCTACATTACTTCTTATGATATATTTGTCTTTCCCATTTATTTCGCAATTCGATGTTATTAACTTTTAGAAAGGATTTCTCTTGTTGTGATATTGATATTTTCATACTGCAGTTAAAAATACGAAAGCTATTAGTTTTAATCTTAGAAATGAACATAAAGATGTCTTTTTTCAGTGTCATGCAGATATTTGTCCAAATTTACTAAGTCAATTTCTCTATTTTAAAATAATAGTCATATTCAAACTGTCATTCTTTGATGATAAGCATAACTCGACAGAATGAATTCTAATATTCAAATAATAATCTGGTTGTTAATCATATATATTATTTCTGTTGTCAACATCCCTTTTTCTATAAATTTACGAAACGCACAACAACGAATGAGGTTTCAGTCAAAATGTTTTCGAAGCGGTTTCTGACATAATACAATCACATTTTGTTAAAATATGTTTTTCGATTAAACATTGCTGTTAATTAAAAATTAAATCGGCATTGTATTGATAATTGAAATGAAAGGTTTTCCTCAAATGAGTATTGACACAAAAATAAAATACCGCATTATATCATGATCATCAATGATTATATAAAAAAAAATAGCACAAAAAAGATAAAAAATGTGACGTTTTCTATAGGTTTATTTTATATTTATGATTAAAAACCAAAATGGAAATTGAAACGTTTAGAAGAAAAATATATTATTGATCGATCAATGCAGTGGTCTTCACGTGTAGCGTAAAAGGTATGATTTGTTATATTAGACTAAATTGTACTTTAAGTGTATTTCAAAATTTTTTTTGCCCCGTGTTTTTCTCGAAGAAGATGACGTCATCCTCTAAGACAGTTGAAATACAATTATTATTTTTTTTTCTCACGCGCGCGACTTTTGCTATAGAGATTTTGCTGTTAGGAATAAATGAGACGATATTTTGATTTGACTAAAGTTGTTTGCAGATATTTTTATCATTATTTTTTCTTTAAAAGTTTAAACCTGCATCTAAAAAATATTAGACACTGCGAAAAAATATTAAACTGTAGTGCGAAATTCTCGCACTACCACTGGTGTTTTAATAAGTCAATAAAAAAAAAAAAAAAAAAAAAAAAAAAAAAAAAAAAAAAAAAAAGATTTAAATTTAGGAACAATGTTTTCAATTCGATATTAATTATTTACAGCATGTTAATAGAAGTAATATAAAATAATAAATACTATATATCAATGAAAAATACATTAAAATTCTATTTCCTTAAAAATTATCCACTAAACATATATTTATGCGAATCAAATTTTCAAATTTAAACTCAGATGTGAAATTTAAACAATTACAATTCCTTATTAATCTCTTTGTTATTTTTTTTATAAGTCAAGTCAAACAAGTACTTTTGTACAAAAAATGAATGTTTTAAATTAAGGAATTATGTTTGCATTTCGTTATTAATTATTTAAAGAATGTCATACATAAGTATTATACAATAATAAATGCTATATATCAACGAAATGTACATTAGAATTACATTTCCTTAAAAATGATTTAATAAATATATATTTATGAGAATCGAATTTTCCCATTTAAACTCATATGTGAAATTTTAACAATTAAAATATAATGTTTAAACAAAATCGTGTTATCTGAGTATTTCTGTTTTTCATATTATGATAAATGAAGAACTTTTGGTGCCATATAAAATAATTACCAAAGCCACGTTTTAACACGTTCACTGCCGGGTTAAAGTTAGCAGAATTTTACTTTATTTAAAAAGTTCGAATTCATACCAGAAAATACTATTAGCAATATTTACTTTATTTAATTACAGACATTTCGTGATTACGTAAAATAAAAATTCTTCTTTCGAAATTTCCGGTACGAATTCGCAATTTTAGATTGAAAAAACACGAGTATACTCGTGGTTGGCAGCGAATGGGTTAAGAACGAAATTTTTACCCATAATTGAGGATTAGTTTCTGTACTGTAATAACATATCGTCCTAACGAATACAAAAACATAATTATCTCCTTTCATGTGATAAAGACTAAAATGGTTAAAATAACTGCATTGCTGCTAGTACTTCTTAGCCTAAAATAGCTCACTAATTAACCCTTTGCACTCGAGAGGTGACTCTCACTCACCACTAGTGTTGCCAGGTGTCCCTTGTAAATTGGGGGGTCCAAATGCTCTGAACACCACTAATCAATTACAGTTTATTTCGCCATTTTTAATCCTAGATAATTCTTCCATTAAATAGGGCGAAGAAATTCAATTTAAAATACTGGTGCCCAGAGCATTTGGAGCCTCGATTTACGTAGGGCACCGTGGTGAGTGAGATTTACCTCTCGAGTGCAAAGGGTTAAAATAACCAGAGTGTATAGTCTGGGATATCCGGGGAACAAAAAATACTGTCAGGTGTACAGAAGTTTGGTGGAAATTCTTCATAAGTGGAAAATATAATATAATTTTTACATTTAGTATATTTTTTAGTGAGCCCATAAACTGTATTAAAAATATTTGTATATGTAAGATATGAATCATCTCCTAAATCAGTTTATACATATGCAAGGATAAAAAAATATTTCATACATTTTTCCATATTACGAAAGTAAATAGTTTTTTTCTATGTTATGTGAGCATTTTGAAAACGAAGCTCTCACTAAGTTTTTGCAACTGAATTTTAATTGTGGGAACGGTGACACTTTTTCCTTAGTTTTAAATCTTTATACTGAGGAAAATGTTTTTTACATTATTCTAACAGACTAATATTAACTGCTGATATAGATTAAAAATATCATGGTTAAAAAGTATTTAAATATAAAAAAAAAAACTGTAAATTTACTTAAAATTTTCGTATGAATTTTATTCGAAATTACAGTTTATTCAATTCGAGGGTGTAAAACACTGAAATTATGCGATGATTAGAAAGGAATATATGTGCGTTAACCCGGGAGAAATCGCGCATATCTAGGGTATGAATAGTTTTTACTTTGTCACCAATAAATACAAACAATAATTCTCAAATTCAAATACAACATTTGCTAAATGGTACATACATTATAATCGTGAATTTACAACCACAATTAAACATCAACGTTTCATTTCGCTTCTGCGAACGTCATCAGGATGTTACAAACAAGTCGAAAATGTCAAAATGAGCATACACGTCAGAGTTCTGGAGAAAACATGATCGGAGAGTGCGCAAACGTTGATGTTTAATTGTGGTTGTAAATTCACGATTTTAATGTATGTACCATTTAGCAAATGTTGTATTTGAATTATAGAAATTATGGTGCAATTGTCTTGTTTTTAAATAATAATTCTCAACTTATTTAGTCAGTGACAACTGTTACAAATTGTAGGATAAAATACGCTAAAGATTACTTTCCGAAAAGTAGTGGTGAAAATTGTAAAATCTGTACGCACTCGGGGTATGTCATACCGCATGCGACTTCTCCCGGGTTAAAAGCGAAATAAATATATCATGTTGTTGTCACCTGTGACGTTAGCGTTACTGACACTCACATGTTTGCTTTCTAATATAAATTACATGTTAAAAAGTCTATATTATTGAAATAATGATAAAATCGAAGTAATATTGTTGAGTGGCAGATTGATTAGAGATTATTGATAAATATAAATACGGAATATTGCATATCAGATGTTTTAAGCGTCAGAAGTAATATTATTTGAAAATAAATGCTGAAAGTCATTAATAATTTTATCTTTTCTTTTTTCAAATTAATAAAAAACTTTATGATGTTATTTAAGTGTAAATTAATAAAAATAATATGGAAATTTACAAATTTGTAAAAAATAAAAAATTTATTTTTATACCAAAACAACTAGCAAAAGAAAAGTTAATTTTCGCATAAATCACATAGAAATATTTTTTATATAAATATATTTCATAGGAATTGTTTACTCCGGAATTATAAAAAAAAACGTAAATATTCTAAAAATATATTGTTTCAAAAATATTCAAAATATAATCACCTAATATCGAAATGTTAAGATTTTAGTCTGCGCTATTTTTGTATTCGTAGGAATAATAACTAATATTGAAATAATTTTTTTCCAGGGTATTACTTTTATTACAACGTAAAAGATATAATAGAGACATCGTATCATATTCTTTTACGCAATACCATTAACGAACAATTCAAAGTAATATTGAATTACATCCATCATTGGTGATCGAAATATGTTTCTGGAAATTTCTTAATGTCAAAAGGAATTCGTTTCTTCTTTTTCTTCTTCTTTTTTTTTAAATATAATTTCGTAGGAATATTAACTAATATTGAAATATTTTTTCCCAAAGTATTTATTTTATTACAACGTAAAATATATAATAGAGACATCGTATCTTATTCTTTTACGCAATACCATTAACGGAGATCTTAAAGTAATATTGAATTACATCCATCATTGGTGATCGAAATATGTTTCTGGAAATATCTTAATGTCAAAAGCAATTCTTTTTTTTTCTTCTTCTTTTTTTTATATATATAATTATAGCATGACTGCTGCAAGAACCTCGTTAAAAAAATAATTAAAAAAATGCTTGAAAGTTAAAAAAAATAATAATGAATAAAAATAATTTTTTTTTTACATTTTTTTTCAAACTCTAATTTTTAAGATGCTTAAATTCTCTAATGAAAAATTGATATCCAATTTAGACAATATAGGCGCATTCGAAGTTTTTCAAATGATATGTATTCACTACAATTTTTTTAAAACTATCTTTACTATTTTTTATTTTTCTGATATTTTATATTAAATTTTATTGAAAAACGTAGAATATTAAAAGCACATAAATATGAACATTTGTACAAAATCATGTTTAAAATGTCTTTAGCGTCTTAAAGTTAGTATATGTTAATTTATCTTTCCGAATGTTTATTACGTTTAGCATATTAAGAAATATCGATAATATATTTATTAAATCACAAGATTTCAACATATCTATTTGTTCTTACATATAATACTATTATTGCAATAATATGGAGAATATTGTCTTGCAACGTTATCGAAATTGAAAAGCTTATGCAGTACTAACAGCATAGTATACTACCTATTCCAAGATATATACACTCATAGTAGTAGAATTGTAAATCGGAAAATTATACCTATCATTGGATTCGTTATGACCTCTTAAACTCGTTGATAATAATCAACGATATTATGATAAATAGTTCAGTTTCATTCCTCAAATGAAGAAAATTCGTTTTAACCTGGCAGTAGCCGCGTGTTGGTCTTTTTGCCACCCATATTAATTACATTCTTTCAACCAATCACCCTTTCACATAGAATGGGAAAATTCCATGCAGCTGATTGGAAATGTTTCTCCATCGGCATAATCAAGCAAAAAAAATCTCTGTTTTTTTTTTGTTTTTTTACAAGCAAAGTTGAAATTTGTGGAGGACTATCACTAGTGACATTTCACTTATATATTTTCCTATTATTCCAAATCCCGTGAGAAAACTGTAAATTTATAACTTCATTAAAATGCAATATTTGAAAATTAAAGGAAAATTGTTTTTTGATTTCCATTTTCTGTATGCAGGGATCGCACGCGACCAACGGCGTTCTGATAAAAGACTGTCGGGTTAAATTTTGAACTTACGCAAAACCATTAAAATAAAGCAATATAATTTGAAATAACATAGTGATTTATTTTCTGCCAGGCAACATCCGTACAGAAGTTACCAGGAAGTCTACTCTTCATTGCATCGTATAGCAAACGAGCTACAAATTAATTATTTTTTCTTTTTGCCTATATCACTTATTGTTTTGCCTATATCACTCTTTGTATCCACTTATATGCATTCTTATTTCACAATCTGGTACGATAAAATGGTCACAGACTGTTTGTATGCGATTGTTATCATCAGTGTTTAGGTAACTGCTCTGATTTTTTTATTTAATATTTTGTGATTTTTGTGTATAATTTGTGTATATTTTCATAGAACACTGAAGCATTGAAAAATATGTTTACATGGTTTGGTTTAGATTCCGGATATTTTTATGAATTTAAAAGGTACGTGGAAATGATTTAAATAATAAATTCTTTATATACCTGTATGAATGAAAAAAAAAGATGAAAACTACAATCCTTAATTAATTAGCTTTCAACTTTAATTTAAAAAAAATATTTTTTTACTTTTTCCCTGACTTTTTAAACATTAAAATGTATTTTTCAATTAAATAAAAAATAGTCAATTAATGGGTAAAAATAACAAACATTTGAGCCCAACATCTGCTTATTATTTATAGCATTTAGATTATATCCATATCTTTAAAAACCAGACACTTAATTAAACTATTATTTTTTTAAGTTTGTTTTTTATTTTATTTATTTCAGTATGATTTTTTCGCAGAAATAGAACACAAAGTTTATAAATCGAAACAACTGTAAGAAATAATTGTTATCTATATTTGACGCATGAAGATCGGTAGTTTTTTCAGCCGGATGTTTAATAAAAAATAACTCATTTTAGAATAATTTTTATAACTTTCTTGTATAACTTTATAAAAATTGTGCTTTGAAAATCAACACTCCCATGCTCATACATATATATATTTAAACATATGAAAGTAATATGGTTCTAAGGACGAGTGTTATCTAAGTTTAATATTATGAATTGTTACAATATAACGAAGTAAACCTACTCTTATTTTTATTAGTATAGTGCGGAATTTCGAACATTTTGTTATATACGGGAATGTTCTGGCTACAAATTTGCGTGTTATTTATCTGGATCTTTTTATTGAGTTATTATATTGTGCGGAAATTATAAGATTTTACGTATCACAGAATCACAAGTATTATTTGTTTACTTTTTTCTGGCGAATTTTAGGCTGTTAACTTAATATTATTTTTAAATGTATTTTAAGGTAAGGAATCTTTTTAAAATCTTGTATTGGTATTCTTAATTCGGGCCTAGATTAAATACTCTTTTTACATTTATATGTTAGGATATTTTCTTTTAATTATTTCGTCCATTTTACATATTACTTACCCATCATACGTAGTATAGGGTAAGTCTTGTAATAGTTTTGAAAATCGAAAAAAAAAATTGACGGATTTACACATTTCAGACACTGGAGATTCCGAAACAGATTTAGAAAAAAACATTTTGCAGTCCGTCTGTCTGTGTTTGTGTTTGTGTCTGTAAACGCTCTACCTCCCGAATAAAATGAGGTAGAGACTTGAAATTTGGTATATACTTAGTGTTGTGGTGTTTTGGGGTTCTTTCTAAAACACAACTTACTTAAACTTAAAAAGCTCATTTATTACTCAATCTTCACTTGACAATTAAATATTAAAAAAAAATAAGTATACCCTGATTAGCTCCACTGAAATCTGTTGCCATGGAAAAGGGAGCAAATTATATTAAACTAATCAAAATATCAAAACTTAAGAATCCGAATAGGTTAATACAACAATGATAATTTTGAACTCATCATTTTAAGACAATATTAAATGTAGTAAGGGGCAACAGATTTCTAAATCAAGTAGCATACTGGATTGCCTAAAGAACACCCAACTCCACTCCAACCCGATCAAGCTCAAATCTCCATATACATTAAATTAACAAAAGTGTAATCATCATATAATTTGAAAAAATGCAGACAACCTGAAATTCCTCCAATATGAGGACCAAAAGGAGAAGGAGTTAAATCCGTTAATAGAATAGGGATATGATGATGTACTAAAATTTTAGAACAACCATGGAGATTCTGAACAGGATCCGATCGGTTAGCCAAGAATCGTATAGTGGTATAAAATAACTGGAAACCATTTTTTTTTTTTTTTTTTTTTTTTTTTTTACTTTGTTAAAAAACAACCATTTTGTTGTTTGTTCTGAAAAATACCTCAAAGAAAGGATAATTAAAATTTAAATTAATCAATCATGAAATTAGACTTAATTTTACTTTAGCATCAATTATCAGTATATCCAATACTGAGATAGTAACAATAATTACATCTAATAACCTTACGTAAACCTCAATTAATGTTCATTTAAACTATTGCCATGAATTTTAGATTTAAGAAATTTAAAAGTATTAAATTAGCAAAATTATAGCTTTCATATTTTTAGTCACACTTACTGAGAGGTTAATCCCTTCTTATAGGTTTGTTGTAATTATAAAAATATTAATTATTTAAAAATTATATATAAAGAAAAACATACCATATTTGAGAATAAACAAAAACTTTCTTTATTTGAATAATTAAAAATTATAAAGGTAAGGTAGTTCTCAAACAAAATATAATAATAACACAATAACAAAGTTGATCAAAAAAAAAAAACTGAAATTAACTATTATAACACTTTACATTAAGCAACAAAGTCCCTAAAATTACCACAATACCATAATTTAAAGATGGATCAACTTTTCAAAATTTAGTTATTGATTAATTTTCAATTAAATATCATAAATCTTAAACTATTAACAAACTAACAATTCAAATGTCGTTCAATCATAAAAAAAAGGTTACATGTTAATCATCTTAAAATACCAATAATTATATTTTTTTGTTTCTCCAGGTATTTATAAATATTACAACAGTAGACAACATGTAATAAAGAAGAAATATGGGTTACTTACAATATACTTTGATATTTACTACCGGTAAACTTACAAAGCCTAATTGCGTATATAGTACACTCATAAGATAACGTAATTCTTATACAGGGCGGACGGTCTTTCTTTTAACCAAAGCCAGACTAGGTGACTACAAACACATGATTCAAGGGTATGGGAGAAAACGTACACGACTGCCCAATACAATATGTGTGGTCTTTTACTGAGAAACCTCCCTCCCTGCTATATATCTTTCGTATTTGAAAACAGGAAGCAAAGCTCGACTATAAACGTTGAATTTACTTTGCAAAAAGAAAAAAAAAGAAGAAAAAATAAAAAGTGATTTTATTATTATTATTACAATTACTTTTATTTATTTAAATTTTTATTAGAAACAAAAAAAAAAGAGTGCTTTTAAATAAATGTTGAGAAAGTGATTTAAATAATTAATGTAGATTAAAAAAAAAATTGGTTGAAACCAACCGTAACAAGATTGCTCCCCCCGGCTAATTAAAAAAAAATTTTTTGAGAAAACAAATTATTTTTTTGAAAGGTAACTGGGGAACCACATGGCATGCTGGGACCTCAACACTGAAAAAACTGACCCACAAACACAAATCATACATCGATCCGGGACGGGATCCAGAGAGTTCACCGCTGAAATACCACCCTGACAATATATTCCGGATATATACAACCAGAGCTCGCACTTCCGTAGAAACCGTTACCTAAAATATTACCTGAAACATGACCGTAAAGGAGTACTACCAGAGGAGGGACCACAAGGCTGATTTTACCACAAAAATGACCAAGATATTTTCTGCACCTGTAAAAGAACACATGTTCCACCTGACTGTGAAACCTCACTTCCCTACTACTGTCATTCCTACGCATAACTGCATCCTACCTGAAACTTCTGGCAACAGAACTGTAAACAATACATAAATTGAATTTTGAGAAAAAAAAAATTAGCCGAAAAAGAAGAGAAGTGCCCACTGATTAATTGTCATTACACTGCTTATATACATAACTTCAATAATTGGCATCACAGTATATTACAACACTATCTATTAATGTAAATAAGTACTAGTAATATCATAGTTACAACACTGTAAATGTCAATGAAATTTGTAAAACACATATTAATTCTATTATACAAAAATACACAAGAGCAACTGGCGACATAAAAATAAAAATATATACATACTGTAATAGAAGGTTATACATATAGAAAATTAGGAGCAAGACACACAATTTGGTAATTATAGACCATGTTATAGAATCACGTAAACATTTGTTCGTGAAGTTATGTTTGTATTTGAAGAAAGTTCTTAGAACCGTGTAACTGTGTAGATTTTACAAATGCACTTACAAGTAATGTGCATGGGAAAGAGTATCTCTGCCTCTGTGCTACTTATAGCAAAAGCAGTTTCGGGCTTTTGGGTACTACAGGGAAAACATTCCACAAAATAAAATAAAAAACAGGGGTGGTGACATATATCACCAGGAAGGAAAAACACACATTCCACCAAAAATAGGAAGTAGAAATAAGAAAATAGTTAATTTTAGCACTTTTAGCCACATACAACAACATACAGGCATGTACATGAGACAGTATCTACAAGAAAAAGAAAAAGGGCCCACACTCCTTAAAGTTTAAGCTCAAATAAAACCACAAACTGTATAGTAAATAATAAATCTATCTAGTTAAAATGTAGAAATTAAAGTAAACACATACTTAAAAAGTTATATACAAAACACTGATGCATTAAAAAAAAACTGAACTAAACAGATCTACCTCGGCAAAAGGGCATACAAAACACAACATCCTAAAAAAAAAATTTAAAGTAACAAAAATTACATTCGTTTTTTTTTTTTTTTTTTTTTTTTTTTGCAAAAATACACCCAAAATCTACGAAAACGGGGTGCGGACGGGTATATACCACATAATCTACCATAAAACAGACAAAAACCTTAAGTATAGGCATAAAAAGGGTTAAAAATGCCTACATGAAAGTATCAACACACAACCAAAACAAACCTTTAATACGCTAGAAAAACTAAGTTCCGTTTTAAAAATGCCCAAGAAAATAATTAAATATACATACACATTAACTAAACTATAAATAAATACAAATAAACAAGGTAAAATTGAATAAAAATGCTTGAATAACGAAAAAAGGTATTTAGTATTTATAACTCGGACGGTCTCGTCTATCCCGTAGCGAATAGTCTGTTCTAGAAATCGATATTGAACGACTACTTCTATTCGATTTAGCAGCTGGACGAATCGATGAACGAGACCTGCGCGAATCGCTGTGCTCAGCAGTTGAACTGCTTTCTGCCGTGGCTGAATTTTTACCTACGCGCATTTCGCTGCCTTCTGCCGTTGCTAAATTTTTATTTACGCACATCTCGTTATTCTCTGCCGCTGCAATCTCCGGAGAAATGGGAGGTGGGGGAGAGGGATTTATGATTTCAGTCGCGTCGCTGTCTGTTTCCTCCACTTCCGGCGCTACCGGAGTTTCGTTATTGTTGACGTTCACTACTGCTGGTGTGCGGTTACTATCATATGGTGCCCAGGGAATGAATCGGTTAGAGCCGTTCGGCTTTTATCGACTACTTCACCCTGGATACCTTCAATTACAAGGGCTCTTAATGACATATCATATGCCTTGTCATAAAACTCCTGAACACTCATATTGGGTGGCTGTTTAAAATTTAAAAAATGACTGAGGGCAACATCTGGTGTGGCCGGTGAAGTATAACTCTCTTTTAAGATTTTTAATAGCTCATCAGATGTTTTTGCTTTGTGAATTTTTATTCGCCTAGAAGCAGCTCCTGATAATCTAGCTAACAAAACGAATTTTTTCTCCTCCTCATTCCAGTCGAATAATTTGGCAAAACTCTCAAATTTCTCAGAAAAATCTGAGAAGCAGACTGAGCTGGCCTCTCCATTGAATGGGGGAATGTTTGACAAATTGTCCACTAGTGCATTTTTCCGCTGAATAGTGGCAATTGCCTCTGAATGCTTATCAGCCATGGTTAGGGTTAGAAAATTGATAAACAAACAACCACAAAAAAGGGAAAATGGGGGGGCAGCTTAAAAAAGAGAAAAAGAGAGGAAAAGAAAAAAAGGAAACCTACATACACATAAAACTTAAGTACAGGACTATGCTTTTTGTAAATAAGAAAAGGTTATGCTCACAAGACATAATTTTGACTGGGAATTGTAGCTTACTAGCACAGAGAGAGAGCCTAGACCTCTTTTTACACTTGAACATATAAATAAAATTTTAATTGCAAAAACACCCAGTTGCTCTTTGATACATAAATACATACAAGTAAAAAAAAATCAATAACCCAGAGACCGAATTGTTACGGCTCCATTTGTTGTGGTGTTTTGGGGTTCTTTCTAAAACACAACTTACTTAAACTTAAAAAGCTCATTTATTACTCAATCTTCACTTGACAATTAAATATTAAAAAAAAATAAGTATACCCTGATTAGCTCCACTGAAATCTGTTGCCATGGAAAAGGGAGCAAATTATATTAAACTAATCAAAATATCAAAACTTAAGAATCCGAATAGGTTAATACAACAATGATAATTTTGAACTCATCATTTTAAGACAATATTAAATGTAGTAAGGGGCAACAGATTTCTAAATCAAGTAGCATACTGGATTGCCTAAAGAACACCCAACTCCACTCCAACCCGATCAAGCTCAAATCTCCATATACATTAAATTAACAAAAGTGTAATCATCATATAATTTGAAAAAATGCAGACAACCTGAAATTCCTCCAATATGAGGACCAAAAGGAGAAGGAGTTAAATCCGTTAATAGAATAGGGATATGATGATGTACTAAAATTTTAGAACAACCATGGAGATTCTGAACAGGATCCGATCGGTTAGCCAAGAATCGTATAGTGGTATAAAATAACTGGAAACCATTTTTTTTTTTTTTTTTTTTTTTTTTTTTTACTTTGTTAAAAAACAACCATTTTGTTGTTTGTTCTGAAAAATACCTCAAAGAAAGGATAATTAAAATTTAAATTAATCAATCATGAAATTAGACTTAATTTTACTTTAGCATCAATTATCAGTATATCCAATACTGAGATAGTAACAATAATTACATCTAATAACCTTACGTAAACCTCAATTAATGTTCATTTAAACTATTGCCATGAATTTTAGATTTAAGAAATTTAAAAGTATTAAATTAGCAAAATTATAGCTTTCATATTTTTAGTCACACTTACTGAGAGGTTAATCCCTTCTTATAGGTTTGTTGTAATTATAAAAATATTAATTATTTAAAAATTATATATAAAGAAAAACATACCATATTTGAGAATAAACAAAAACTTTCTTTATTTGAATAATTAAAAATTATAAAGGTAAGGTAGTTCTCAAACAAAATATAATAATAACACAATAACAAAGTTGATCAAAAAAAAAAAACTGAAATTAACTATTATAACACTTTACATTAAGCAACAAAGTCCCTAAAATTACCACAATACCATAATTTAAAGATGGATCAACTTTTCAAAATTTAGTTATTGATTAATTTTCAATTAAATATCATAAATCTTAAACTATTAACAAACTAACAATTCAAATGTCGTTCAATCATAAAAAAAAGGTTACATGTTAATCATCTTAAAATACCAATAATTATATTTTTTTGTTTCTCCAGGTATTTATAAATATTACAACAGTAGACAACATGTAATAAAGAAGAAATATGGGTTACTTACAATATACTTTGATATTTACTACCGGTAAACTTACAAAGCCTAATTGCGTATATAGTACACTCATAAGATAACGTAATTCTTATACAGGGCGGACGGTCTTTCTTTTAACCAAAGCCAGACTAGGTGACTACAAACACATGATTCAAGGGTATGGGAGAAAACGTACACGACTGCCCAATACAATATGTGTGGTCTTTTACTGAGAAACCTCCCTCCCTGCTATATATCTTTCGTATTTGAAAACAGGAAGCAAAGCTCGACTATAAACGTTGAATTTACTTTGCAAAAAGAAAATAAAAGAAGAAAAAATAAAAAGTGATTTTATTATTATTATTACAATTACTTTTATTTA
Organism: Maratus michaelseni; assembly: GCA_963931845.1. Lineage (NCBI taxonomy): Eukaryota > Metazoa > Arthropoda > Arachnida > Araneae > Salticidae > Maratus > Maratus michaelseni. The sequence goes on from OZ007589.1 coordinate 414,752,632, forward strand.
TTTAAATTTTTATTAGAAACAAAAAAAAAAGAGTGCTTTTAAATAAATGTTGAGAAAGTGATTTAAATAATTAATGTAGATTAAAAAAAAAAAATTGGTTGAAACCAACCGTAACATTAGTATACAATGGGAAGAAGCTTATTTAATTTCAGTAACCTCGATTATCAGGAGCTATTTCTTTCGAGAAAAATGTATGTAAACATTTTCAAAATTCTTTATTTTAAGGAGTTAATATAAAAGGCAATAAAAAAAATAATTTTGCATAAAGAATGAAGTCGATCGGATAATTTATTTGTAATCCTATTTTCTACACTCTTCGATTTTTGATGACCCTGTATTTCATTCAAATTTCAATTCCAAGATATATTTTAATTATAAATAAGATGCTTAATCCGGTGCAGTAAACTGCTAGTTAATAGGATTATAATTTTTAAAGTTATAAGGATGTTTCTTTTACGCAATTCAGTAATAGAGCATTTAAAGCGAGGCTAACGAAAAAGAAAGGCTACCGCGGTGCTTTACGCGTATCTTTTTTTACAGACCGCCGGAGTCATGTGATACTCGAATGCACCAATGCAGGTGTACGAAAAGAGCATCACGTCACTCTAGCGGTCTGTAAAAAAAGATAAGTGGAATGCACCGCGGTAGCCTGTCTTTTTCGTTAGCCTCGATTTAAAGTTTATGACGTCATCAAGCCAGGATTTTATTCAAATTGCAATGCGTTTTATAAATATTTTACACATGTTTTATTTTAATATTTTATATTATGCATGACCATGATAGGTAAGTATTATGGTGGCCCCCAACGACTAGTTTTTACTTTTAAGGAAACATATCTTGAGTAAATGAAAAAAATATATATATTCGACTTGCAAAACTAACATATAAATTATGATATGACTGTATTAAATATGCAAGAAATGTTGGATATATTGATGCAATATTCCTTAATAGCCATCGAAAATTATTTTGTAAATTGCATATTTAGAGATAAAGGAAGGAGAATTATGTAAAACATGCAAAGTGGGGATATCCTAATTTATCAGAAGATTGGTTCAATTAAAGCCTCCCCTTAGTTTATTCATATACTAACATCTAACATTCCATATCATGCATTACACAGTCAAGGGAAAGCTTCCTGCATTTTAAATAATTCAAATTTATAATATCCCTTGTAGAAAGCTTAGCACAATCGCGAATAATAAATTAATTTCTAACTTAAATATTTCTAGATTTTAAATTGAAACTACATCACAATTCTCATATCTAACTTAACATTAGAAACATCATAAGAGTGATCTGAAATCTGGAAATGTATTATGCTAAGCATTAGAATTTCGGATTTAGAAGACATTTAACTACTATTTATGTAATTAGATTAAATACGAATATGCTACTTATAGATAAATATTTCTTCAGGCTTTACAAGGAACACGGATACTGAATATTTGTAATTTAGATAACTTAGGTAAAATTAGTGAGTGAGATTAAATATAAAATCTCATTTTAAAAGAGGAACATTTTGATCTGTAACAAGAATCGGAATAAGTTAAAATTTTATGTATTCATTCATATTTAAAGTCAGAATATATGTTATTAAATATATATATATAAATGAAAGACAATACTTTTGGTTTTTTAATTTACGCATACACTAAATTTTAGCAAAAATTTATTTTACATGCATAATTGTCCAACAATATTAAAAAATAAATAAACTTTATATATTATATCTTATTACAGTGAGCCATTTTTATAGGCTATATTTAAATTTACTTATCTATTGAATTGAAAATATTACATTGTTTTAATTTATGTTTTGTTTACCTTTTTTTTTTAGAGAAGGTGGGGGGGGGGGGGTATAATTTAAAGAGAATTTCAACATTATTTGCAAAAATGTATATGTGATGACAATATAATTCATATGGTACTTCACATTATTTTGCATGCTGATTTTTCAGATTTGAACGTTTCATTCTAAAAACGACATTTTCAAAACTAAGCAAAAAATACTCAAATCTGAGTACGTTACGTAGTCAAAAAGGCTCCAAATCAAAATTACTCAAGTTTAAAACATGTATATACTCATTTCTGAAAACATGCACACGCTCAAGAGTAAAACATGATGTCAGACAGAAACATCAAATATCATTTGAGTATATCCATGTTTCAAAAATTAGTATGAATTGACATTCATGTGCTCATTTTTGAATATTGCCATGTTTCAAAAATTAGTATGAATGGACATTCATGTGCTCATTTTTTAATATTTCCATGTTTCAAAAATGAGTTTGAACTGATTCTAATCATTACTGAGTATGTCCATGTTTCAAAAATGAGTATGAACGGACCTTTAGGTGTTCAGTTTTGAGTATATCCATGTTTCAATATTCTGAGTATTTCTGGTATTTCAGAAATGAAAGCATTGGGTCGTCATATTTGAAAGAAAAATTTCATAACGAAATGAAAACATCGATTTACTCAGTTTTGAAAGTGTCATTTTTCTCAGTGTTGGTACCATACAGGGATTGTGTTTTCTGATTTTTAACCGACAACCCAAAAATTCAGTTATACATTTAGTTTGTATACATATTGTTCTACAGTGTGTATACGTTTAACTTTTGAATGAAGGCTTCCATTTTCATTTTTTTTGTTAAAAGGAGCACATATTGTTGGTGGTCTTGTATCGATTTCACGAGGATTCAAAATTAAATTTGTCAGCCTAAATATGTTCTGTCATATTTGACTTTCTAGGATATATGTTTCATAGAGCGTGGCCAAATGCCACGATACTTCAATATGTTCTCAATACATAGCACTACTAAGTGTTTCATAAATAGTCATCTTAGCGTGCACAATTTGTACAGATACATGTTAAAAACTGTAATAATGCATAATGAATTACATATCATAATACGCCATATTTGTAACAATGGTATTGAAAAGTCATATGGACAACAACTATGGGTTACCAAAAAAGTCTTTCAATTGTGCAAAACCACTCACACTGAACTACGTTTCCTGGTGTACAGTAATTATACAGGGAACTAAGTTCCGTCCAACCGAATTAACTTCAGAACAATGACAGCCATAGTAATGAACGTACAGTCTAGCTATATTAAAATGGCAATGTGATCTGCAACAAGGACGCTTACACGCTGTTAATGAGGATGCCATCTGAATCTAATATTAATTATTATAATAAATCTTACTTTCTTAAAAATTATATGAAATAGTCTGACCTAAATCTTCACAAATGTCCCCGCGGCTTTTTCAATAGAAAATGCGTCTTAATTAATCAAAATAATGGCTCATGAAAACAGTAAAGGCACTTAATAACATTGTATTATGGAACATATACATGAAGACTTGGAAAATAAGCTTTGCACACAGAAGTTTCACAAATATGGACTTAACAAGCATTAACTTATTTACACTGCAGAGAAAACATTACATTCAATTTCTAATCTATAGGTTTATCTTCAGTGTTCCAGTTTTAAAGTTCTAATTAAAAATGTTCCTTTCGATATTGACTGGACATTTACCAGACATCTCACGTTCTTCGCGTCCTGTCAGCGTTCTTTTATTTTTTGTGATTTACTTGTACATTTATGTTTACGGGAAGGTGTCGCTAGTCACGGTTAAGAGTTACGATTTTGCAACATATGCCTTTTAGCGGCAAACTGCGGAGTTAGCGCTTCTATATTGAAAACACTACGAGATACGTGAGAAAAATCAAGTACAAACTTGAATAGCTACTCCGATTTTGTATCTAATGTTATCTTACATACAGAAATAACTTTATTATTATAACTTTATTACACTAAAAAAAAATATTTTAGAAAAACAAATTATATATTGTTTTTTATGAGTATAAAACACATTGTCTTTTATGAGTTGAGTACTGTTTTCATGGTTAATTGTAAACAATCTTTACTGCTATTTAAGCTGGATTTCTTTTTTTACCTGTATTACATGTGGTGTTTTACCTGTATTACATTTTAATGCATTAATTTGTTACTACCCATGTAATTTTCAGTATGTCTGGACGTAATTACGCAGTAGTTATTCGTTAGTTTTTGTTAATTATTTGGTTTCATTAAATAGTGATACATTTAGAAAAAAATGAATAAAAATGTGCATATGCATTCAATTACTTTATTAAGTTGTATTTTAATTTTTAAAGTAAAAGAGTGATACAGATGAATACCGAAATTAGCAAAATTTAAACTGTGGTACCAATTCTTCGTTAAAGTTTTGGTTTTAACTTTTAGACTTAAAATTATGAATCTGAATCACATAATTGGTGCATTTATACATGCAGCAATAAATGCTCCTTACATGTCCGAAAATATTTCTTTACTGAGATTACAAGACGCTATCTTCAAGCAAATCCTATGTGTTTAAGAGGCATACACTATTATGTGAATTTTTTGAATATGGTAAGATTCATTCCCATTTTTATGACCTGTAGATGGCAGTAGAATCTTATTCTGATATTCAGAAAATAATTGCACTTTACAAGATATATATATATATATATATATATATATATATATATATATATATATATATATGCATTTATTATTAGCTAACACGCCCGGCGTTGTCCGGGTACATCAGAAAATACACAAAATGCGAAAATACTCTAAATAATGTATTTTAAAAAATCGAAAAATTCAAAAATCACTGCACGAACTCCGAATAAACTAGATTGAAACTGAACAGAAAATATATGTTGTATTGGTCTAGAAGATTGAAGCTGGATTCCTTTTACTAATGTGGGAAAATCGCAGAAAAAAACACTAAAAATCGCAGACAAATTAGCTAAAATTTCAAAAATTGCGGTAAGAATTCTGTATGAACTTTTTGAAAAAGAGACAATATTTACTTTATGGACTAAATGACTAAAAACCTTATTAATTTTATTAATATGTAAAAATCGCATACAAAATTGCTAAAATTCAAAAATCGCAAATAGCAGAATGAACTATATTGGGCTACATTGTAACCAGAATTCTTTCACGAATGTAAAAAAAAAAGTCTTCGCAAATCTCGAACCCCCCCCCCCCCCCCCCCCAAAAAAAAAAAAAAAAAAAAAAAAAAAAAAAATTGCATTGAAAATCACAATGTAAAAAATATTGAATTAAGCTAAAATTTGAAACCAAACTATTTTTCGGAATGCCGAAAAATCACCGCTAAACGCGAAAAAACTAAAATCGCATATAGCGGAAAATTCAAAATTCGCTGTACGAATTCCGAATATACTTTACTGAAAAGAAGACAGCATTCGCATATATTGTGCTAAAAAATTAAAACCGGATTCCATTTTTTAACGAGAAACAAACACCGTGAAACACTGAAAAAATAAAAAAATAAACGCTAAAAATTGTATTAAAAAATGCAGAGGACAATATTTACTATGGTGAACAAAAACATTGCAACCTACATTGCAACGTAAATTATTTCACAAATTTCAGAAAATCATGCAAAAAAAAATCATGAAATTTTTGAAAAGAATTTCAAGGAACGCGTAAAAACCCATTGAAAATCACATTAAAAATTGCTAAAATTAAAAAAATTACGGAAGGCAAAATTTACTATATTAAGCTAAATGCTTGAAATCGAAATCCTTTCCCGAATGCCAACAAATCGCCGCAGAACGTGAAAAATTGAGAATAGTCGTATTAAACACCTCTAAAATTCAAAGTTACAATTCTAAGTTTTACAGTATTCTGAATGTATTTGAAAAGGTTTCATAATATATACTTGACACATGGTTTTCCTATCTTGTTTATTATATTAGTGGCGAAAACGTTATTTAAATATGTCTTAAATTATAAAATAAGGCTTTTATTTTGTTTATATTACTTTGATATTGTAAATAGATGCACAGTGAAAAATTTTTCACTAAAACGTTTGAATTTAACTTCCGAAATTAGATATTTCAGATGATATTTCTTTGATTTACAAAACTTCCATTGAAGTGAAAATTTAAAAGAAATTTCATGGGAACTCGTGCAAAAAGATTTTCGTTCAATATTCAAATGTGCTCGCTGAGTTACAATAATGCTTTTAAATATTTTCTTTCCCTTTAAAAGATTGGATTATTTATAAATTGTATAGTCTCATACAGAAGCTTTACATTTTTAACAGACCTCGCAGAATCGCTTAAAGAAAGGAATTCATAAGCATTATATTTCAAAAAGAGATTAACATCCATCGAAAGCTCGAAATAATAACGATAATATGGTATTTTAAAATTCTTTGGTTTTTTTTCCCTAATTCGAGTGCAAATAATGATTAAATATTGTCATGTTTGTTATAAACTCTTACCGTTGACGTTCTGTCTTGTGATAGAAAAAATGTAAAATAATGCTTTTGTTTGAGCAAGAATGATGAAAAACAATAATCAATGTTTTTACAATGTTTTAAAGTTAAGTATATATTATTTTGCATTAAATAGTAAGAAGATATTTTATAAATCGTCTAAAATTGCAGGACATATATACCACACATTTTTAATATAATTTTTCGCCTTATTTAATCGCAGAAAAATATGATAAATTCTACGATTTAAAAAAAGTGATTACATATTATGCCAAATAATTATCAAATGGAAAATTTCCGATATGAAATAATTGTGTCAGACACCTTGGAAGTTTCAGAGAGTGTACACTGTTAAAAATCTTCAGCTTTTGCTGCAGACACACTCCACCGCTTTTATAGAAAACGGTTACTTTTATATTATGGAGGATTTTCATTGGTCAAAATAGATATATTCTATAAAAGAGGTGGCGCGACTATGCAGCAAAAGCTGAAGATTTTTTACAATGTACGCACCTTGGAAATATCATTGCTTTTATTATATTAAAAGCTTTACATTTTACACAAGTATGAAATGTCAAACGTGGGACACATAAAAGTAGACAGTGTTCCATACTATGCTTCTTGTCCACGTTAACGTACATTTGACATAGCTGTCAACCGACATTTTATGTAGCACTGTGTCAATATGGTTGAAGTTGTATAAGCACATTTGGAATCAGACTTTTTTGATTAAATATATTTCTTATTGAATTTTACTTATCAAGTAAAATTGGTGTTACAAAAGATGTTTGACTTCTGTGAAATTGCCGCAGTGAAACGAAAAATGTTAGAATGCTGAGTAGATCAATGAGTGCGCCATCTAAGTACAGCTCCTAAATAAGGCTGCAACGGGTATTATTTCCGAATATTTTACTCGATTTCACATAGTGTATTTTTATTATTCTGAAACGTTTCCCACAATGAAAACAGTTAAAACATCTTTCAGATTTTGCTTTTGTTGATATGTCAACGCGTTGATATGCCGAACAACCGGGCAGTAATTCTTATAATTTAAAGGGGAATGAATTTAATGAAATTCTGTTGAGCGGATTCAGATATCAGAACAGATGCTATGATCAATAAGGTTAACTGCATGAATTAAGTCCTCCAGATTTGTCCGGGATAGCTTCGTTGGCAGAGCATTGGCAGCTTCAGTCAAGCGATCCCTGGTTCATAACACTCAGACTTATCATAAGGTCACCAGGGTTCGATTCATATTCAGAGATTTCTTGTATGAATCATAAATGCGAAAACTGATACCGTATATAACGATTACAATATCAGGAATACATCAAAAACTGCAAAAACTCTTATATTGAGGGAAACCTACTTTAAGTGTAATTACCAGGTACATAAACAATTAAAGGGCATTTTCATAGGATCTCCTATTTCTAAGGGCGTGTCCATTGGATCTCCTATTTCTAACTCAGTAGCGATGTTTGCGTGTGTGTGTCAGTGATGGCTGGAAAAATCTACCGTGCGTAGATATCTGAAAATTTAGGTGTCCAAGATTGTTATCACTTGGATAAAGACTCGTAAAATACAGATTATCATAAGCTTATCACGGTTAGGTTCATATTCAGAGATTTTTTGTATGAATCGATATGCTGAAATTATTGGTAACCCCGATGGTGGTAGTAATCTGTATTTTACGACCCTCTAGCTATCTATAAAAATCGAAGAGATCGCCCACATTGCAAATATGAAAATTGATACCGTATACGTTCCTCCCTGCATCATGTTCGTTTGGAAAGATTTTCATTTAAAAATATAATATTCTACACATTCGAAGGTTATTTGCAAAAGCAAATGCCAGCGTGCGTAGCATGCCAGAAGACCGTGTGACAGTGGAGCCCCCAACACTACATCCTTGCTGGAGTAAAAGCTTTAACTCAAGACTTTTTTAAGTATATTTAATAATATTATCTCGGGTATCACAATGCCCAGAGAGTCAGCTTGTGTTTCTTAAATTAAACTGGTCTAGAATACACTTACATTCTTAAAATGTTTTTGAACTTAAAGTATTAAAACGTAATAAACACTAAAATATCACATTAAGGATATTAAACACGAGTTTTATTTTATAATAACAAAAATACTTTTAGTGAATTCTACATTTATAACACAAATAATTATTTTTATTATTCTCATGTTATGTAATCAAAATTCACTGATATGATTTTTGGCATTTTAACTTCAAATTCTTTTTTTACTGAAAAAAGTACCGTTTCGTAAAATACGGAAAATAAAGCATTCTTAGCCTTAAGCTATAATTTTCGTGTTTTCTTTTTGTTTACTTCACTCAGGAAATTGTGGAAAAGGAAATAACATTTGTCTTTTTATTCGTTTTGCTTTGGGAAAAAGTCAAGTTTTTACCTGAAAAAAACAATTATCACGTTTGCTTTAGAACATTTTAAATTCCCTTTGTCATGTAAACCGGAAGGACTTTCATATTGCAATAAATTATGATTTATTTTAAGAAAGTGTCCTTTTATTTTTATTTTTTAATTGATATAGCTAACTAATAACAAACTAATAAATAACCAATTGTTATTGACTTTCTACATTGGCTATTATTAGTTCTTCAATAAATGAAATATATAAAACAACATGTATGTACTACTAAATGTTTATTTTAAAAAATATTATTCTTGTGCTTTTCGTTAAAATCTTAATCTAATTTTATTTGTTGAAATTTAGATATTAGATGAACCTAGCAAGTGTATTTGACGCCATGCATAATTTTTTTAAATTTTAATTTTCATAATACCGTTATGATGTATTTAGTACAGGAGAAATGAATTTATATCTATATTTCACACGTGACCTATTTACAGATGAAAAGAAGTTACTAGAAAATATTAAATAAGTATCAGAGTATAAGCTGGGAAAGTTGATAGCACGCCATTTTTACACTCCACTTTCAATTTCCCTTGTTTAACCTTGGATTTTATTTATTTATTTATTTATTTTGTGGGTGTTATTTTCTAGCCTATATTTTGTTCTTATGTGAATATCAACGATGGAATTTACTTTTCCTGTTCTTAAACAAATTTAAGTTGTGATGTTATTTTTTAAGGGAATAGACAATATTCTTAAATGTGTGTTAATAATTTTTAAATAACACTTTGTCACATGGAACTATTAGTCTTATTTCTCAGCTTTGTTTCTAGACAAAATCACTCCACGCTATTGAAACTTCTTCTATAATTAGGATGTTGTTAAAAGAGTGTTTTTTCTTAGCAACTGTTCCACTGAGTAATCCTTCTATATATATATATATATAAAAGTAATGGTTTGGAAATGGACCAATGAAAATCCGCGTAGATACCGTGAAACGTATCTGATTGGTCAGAGCTTTCTGACTTTTCTTAGGGGGAATTAACATGAAAGTAGAGAATTTAGATAGGATGGACACTATTAGGGGGGTTACCAAGGGGAAGGGAGCCGGGTCTGTATCGCCAAATTTGGCGGCCAAAATTAGTTCCAAAAGTGGCGCCAACTTGGCGCTATTTCCAGTATTTTGCCAAATTCCCATACACTCCCATTGAAATCCAATAGCGTTTACTCGCTTGCAAAAAATCAACAAATTGAGATATGGCAATGCAATAAAAATTAATATTACGCGATTGCGTGATTACGCGGGGGGTTGGTGAGCGTAGCGAGCAGGGGGGCTGAGCCTCCCTAGTATTAATTAAAAAAATATATTAATATTTTTCTTTTATCTCATCCTTTTTATGTTGCGCAAATGTTATTATTATTATTTTTATTTTTGTTTACCAATTTCTTCTATTTCATTTTCAAATCTTATTTATCTTTTAAAATTATTCTTAATACGTAGTTTCAAACATAAAGTTAAAATAAATAAATAAATAAATAAATAAACCCCCCGGAAAGGAGCAGATATCTTATATTTGTTTGAAAAAATCATTTTATTTGCTGGATTATATGTATATCTTACATAAAAACAAGCGCATATATCAATTTGTATCTATCATTTCATTTCGGATTTATATTTTTTATTTTCTGTTTAAAAAAGTAAAAAAAAATTTCTTTATATAATCAATATTTGTATATTTTTGAATGTTTTATATTTTTCTTATATCTCGAAAAAAGCGGCTCTTTATAAAAAAAAAATCTTTTAAAATGTTTTAAACATTATTTTATGTAAAATGAGATATGAATAAAAAGTCAACTTACACGAGACATCACAGATGTAATTATATAAGAAAGAAAAGGTAAAATGTTTGTTTAAGTAACACGATGCAGATTCTTTTAAAAAAAACTAAATGTAGATTTTACAACTGCATTAAAAACTGTTTTTTTTTTTATTAAAGGGGATTTTTTTTATTTAAAGTAGCATGCCATGTTCTAATCAAACGCAAACAACTCTTTTCTGTAACTCAGTCATCAGGTACAGAGTTAAATATTTTTACATGTTTCTCGAGAAAATAAAAACGAAAAAGTTTTATTTGGTTTCCCAAAAAGAACGAAAGCTGTTATATTTCATTTACTTTAATTAATTGCAATTGAATATAAATATAAATAAGAACAACTTGTATAACACATAGCTGGAATGTAAAATAAGGTAAAAATATCATGAAATTCATACGTTAAAGTTTTTTTTTCAGATGTTAATGTACAATAGACGGTAAAAATACAACACAATAGACGCAAGTCATAACTTTCGTTCTGATCGGTATCGCATTGTGACGTCACGGCAACGTGTCACTGACATCACATCGTTACTTTGTGACCGTTGATGTGATGTTACCTGACGTCGATGTGAAGTCACAGTGACGCGGATATGAAGTCGTTACAGCCGTTTGTATGACCTTCTGTGACGTGACACTGTGACTTCAAAAAGTGGACTTTATAAGTGTTCATAGAAGGGCACTGTGCTGCCTTGTGAAGTCACAGTGTAAGCAATTTGTAAAAAGTGCGAGACTTTTGACGATTCTGCATCGGATCGGGTGACCAGATTTTACCCGACGCCGAACCGACCTAATTGAGCCTGCTGTTTTATTTTTCTATGAACAGTATTCGGATCCTGCATCGGGTCGAATGACCAGATTTTATTACAACCCGGTCCGAACTTTTTGTGCGTTTAATTACATTTTCAGTAAAAGAATTTCTTCCAATCGTTAAACATAAATATTTTTGCCGACCTCTTATTAAAGAGTCAGTATTGACAACGGTGCAGGTAAGTAAGCATAATTATGCAACATTCTGAATTCCATAATACATTAGGTGTTCAGCTAAGCCTTGGGATAATAGCTTTATGATGAGATCATACGTATCAAAGACAACATCAGATAGGGGAGATATGGGATGAATGGGACATTTTCATAAAAATATTTATTTTAAATTTTTTATTTTAGTTATTATGGATATTATATATCGCATTATATTTCCACAATATTTATTCAAGATTATTATTATACAGAAATATCTTATGAAATTAAAAAAAGGTCCTTTCTGTCCCAATCATCCCCACAGCAGGGATGGATGGGACACAAATATTTTCCTGTCTGTATGCAATGGTACCAAATTAAAATTTATAATTATAAACTTATATGTAATTATATTTGTAATATATGATTTTATATGGCTGTTATATATCAGTTTTAGTAATCTAAGAGATAAAAACACAGTTAATTATGCATCAAAAAACTGTAATTTATATTATATATTTTAACTGAAATTTTAATGAATTACAAAGTTAAAGTTGCACGGATGTGCAAATATCAGTAACACAATAAATGTGGTCCGTCTGAAATGTTCTAAATGTGGTCTGTCAGTCGCATAAGCTGGAATAAAATCAGTTTCAGTGAATGTGTTGATATTAAAAAGGAAAATGGCAGTTACAGTAGAACTGGTTATGTTTATGTTGCTAGTACTAAAAGCTGACAAAAATGCCTCCTTGGCAAAAATCAGGTTATAAATTGTAATATGCTCTCCCAAATTAGTTGTCAGCCAATCATCTTGGACTTATCTCAGCTTTGCCTTTAAAGGCCCATAAACAGAAACATCCAATGGCTGAAGACGACGGTGGCTACAATGAGGAGGAAATGCTAAAAGAATAATTATCATAAATTTTTAATTTATCAACTTATTTGATATTATTTAGTTAATAAAAAAAATCAGTGTCCTCTAGGGATCATTTGAAATGCCCCAATCACCCCTATGATGCATATATTCAATTGTCAACCATTTTGTCTCAGAAATTATTTTCTCACAATGGTTAATATTCAATCATTTCAATTACCAATATTGAGCCTTGAAATAAATAACTACAACATATCTTATTTGTTTATAATGAATAAAATATGCAAACAAGTTCAAATATTTAAAAAAAAAATACTTTTAAGCAAAGTTTTCAGGAAATGCAGGTTTGAGGGAAATTGAAAACAGCCATGTGGTCTTGCTTTTGGTTCTGAAGCACACTATGATGGTGTCATCTATGAGGATAGGAAGCAACTATAAAAATGTTTATTGCCTGAAATATTGAGAATGTCCCATCCATCCCTTGTCCCATTCATTCCCCAGTTCCCCTATTTCATCATAAACAGGTTTTTCAGGAAGAAAACTGTCGAAAACACAACATGTGATAGTTTACTTTCCACAAATTCGTCAATGATGAATTAATCGTTATTTGTATCGCCTGCGGTAAATATTAGCTTCTATTCAACCAATCAATGATCTAAAATTAGTTGTTTCCAAATCTTAGATTTTACACACCTTTTTAAAACACTTCGAAACTATTACTTGCCAAATGTTCCGAGTGTTGCTTGCATTAACGAGTTCCATTTATAGAGTTGTATTTTTCCGAATGGGTAAAAAAGTATCCAGGCCAGGATTCGAACCAGAGACCATTTGGCTTAAGTTGCCAATGCTCTGCCAAATGAGCTATCTTGGACAAATCTGGCAGACACAATTCGCCCAGCATCCTTATTGATAATGGAATCTGGTCTGTTATTTTAAATAGCTCAAAAGAGTAAATTTCGGGTGATGTTCGTGGTCAATTACCTGCAATTTATTCTGTTGATCTGTCATTAACAATAAGTTTCAATAAGGCGTTGTCATCATTATTGTAAGAAAATTACAAACTAAAAAAAAATGAGAATTAGTAAAAAATTACAATAAGTAAAAGGATGATCAAATGCAATTGTTAATGTTTTCTTTATTTTATGAAAATTATATTTACACCAATAAAAAAATTCTCCATCGTATCCATATAAAGACATTATGTCAGCATCAATATACTAAAATGAAAATATCGAGTAAAATTTTCTAAAGCCCTGAAAAATGTATGGAATATATTCAGCGTGACTTTCTAAGTTGAACATGGAAAATACTATTTAAAAAAAAGATTTATGGCAATATGTATTAAGAATGCCTTTTAGCTTTACTTTAAAAAAAATTCTGTTTTACAATAATGAATTAAACTATATGCTGTGTAAAAGATATATATATTTATAATTTTTATTTCTAAGAAAAACAGTATTCAATATGCATGGTAAAATTATGAGCTTTAGTTATTATTCGTAAGTACTTATGGAGATTTTGAAAATTTTCCATATAGATATTTTATTTCTCAAAATGTTATATACATTTAAGGCACTTATAAATATACCTTAAATTTTGTACGAATGAAATATATTTAATGTTTCGTTTACTTGACATACTGAAAAACCTCAACTCTTACCAATAAATATTTGAAATTTCGAATAAATTCAAATATTTGCGAAAATCTCTGCAAATATATTTTCATTTGTATTTAAGTAAACTTCATGATATTACATTTTACATTAGATGCTTTTTCTGTTTAATATATTCATATTAGACAGCTTATCAATTTTTATTTGTATTTAAGTAAATTTTCGTATATTACATTTTATATTAAATGCCTTTTATCTTTATTATATTCATATAAGAATGCTTATTGGTTTTATTATTAGAGTCATGTATTTTTAATAACAAAGGCGTAAAAAGAGATATTTCCCTTCTGTCGTATTTTACATTTTATAGTATTATTTAAGTTTTATATTATTGTTTTTTGCAACATTTAAGTTATAAAACGAAATGTTCTATTTTGTATAGTTGACATATCGCAAATAATCCCTAAATTTATTGTTTTACAAAAATTTTGTCTCATGAGTTTAAAAGAAATTCAAATCATATTACGAAGAAGTGCTGATGGTAACTGAATAAGAGAAAGTATGTGTCTCAGACAATGTTAATGTTAATTCTTGTTTTTTATGAAATATTTAGTTATGTTTTGAGCGAAAAAGATCTTTAACACGAACGGACAGCTAAAGGCTTTTTTAGAGTTCTCAAAATAAATTTTATTTTATTTGTAAATAGCGTAAACGTACCAGGAGTTGACACTGCACTGTTAAAAGTTTGCAGCACACTGTCCAGTCATTTGACCGTTTTTATAGAAAATGGTTACATAACTCTAATTTAGTGTTATTCTGACCAGATTATTCCCCAAATTATGGTCAGAATAGAGATATATTACGGTTATGTCACCGTGTTTCACAAAAACGGTCAAATTACTGGACAGTTTGCTGCAAATTTTTAACAGTGTGTGCCAACAGTTGTCACTTTTCTTTTTTTGTTTATAAAAGTAAAAATTTAAAACACTCTAGAAATTCAGGCTGGGAACCATTTCAAATGTATCTCAAATAAACTTCAAGTCAAACTATTATTAATGTCGATGGTAACTAGTTTTCGATAATACAGCAGTGCATTGACTCTTTCGTCATTCCCACACTTATGAATTGGGAAAAACAAGTCTTTTTTATAATTATATTATTTTTCAACTTAATGTGTAACTAAATACTTTTTGTCTTTGTTAGTTTCCTTATATTAATTGATTTATATGTGCATTAGAGCAATTTAACTGTGTATTAAAATATTATTTGAGATAGTATGGTGTATTGATTACTCTTTATAACAGTAGGCAAAGTTTCGATTGGGAACGTAGTTTTTGTCCACTAACAATCAATGTGCGTAAAAGTGACATGTAAGGCTATCTTTCTTAAACTTTCGATGAATGAGTGTGGAAACCTCGGAACTTGGGAATTTTCTCTTCGTTTCGATATTTATGCAAATTTCTGCATCTAGTCAATCGATATAGCAGTATTTAAGCACTGAAACGCGCTGGGGAAGTGGAACTTTTGAACCGAATTCTTCCCCACTGTGGCTTTTGGAGATCTATTTAGTTGACTCAACTATTCTGAAGTAGAAAAATAGTGTCGTCATTTGGTAAGAGTAGATTTTACCTTATTTTTGTGCTAATTGAATAAAAAGAGTTTCGCGCTCACGGTGTGTCGATTTCAGAGCTGCCGTAGCCGGGCATCTAAAATTTGGAATTGAACTACGATATCTAGACTTGCAGAGGACTAAATTAAAACTTGCTAAAAGCATCTTAACCGACGTTTGACATTCGTCCAAATTGTAAGTCATATTTTGAAGTTATCTATTTACTGATATTGCTAATTGAAGTTTTAGTTTCTGAGTGAAGTAGTTTTTGGGGATTGACTTTCTTTCGGCATATGGCAAATTAAGCAGTGCAAGACCCTCAAGACCCTTCCTTTTTAAAGGTTTTTGTAAAAAAAAATGTTTGATTTTACTTAAACTTGTGCTAATTTCGACATTGATCATCATGAACCAGAGTGATATGGCTGTTACAAGGGTAGTGTCAAATAATGACGCATCGAATCTACCATTTTACGAGTAATTGACACTTGTGTCAATTACTGTGTCATATGAAAAACCGTCCTGTACCCATAGTTTATACACGTTTAAAAACTAGAGTTAATGTACATTTTATGTGAGTGTTCCAGTGCCTATTCAAATGAGTATTCTAGTGACTACTCAAGGGAGAATAGCTATAAACCGTGTATAGATCTAACATTTATTTAGTTGATTATTTACTTTGATTTATTTATTTTTCAAACTAATACATGAATGACAAAGTTTTATTTATGAGTTTTTGTAATTCAACTGTTTTCAAAATCTAAATCATTTTTTTTTTTTTTTAACTAAGAAAAAGTTCCTTTGTGTAATATTTTTCTCTATCAAAATGTTCGAACAATTTTGGCGTAATCTAGTGTATTTTTGAACTTGAAGAGCTTGCTGTAGCCCAATGGTGAATTTTACGTAAATCTTGATAAAAATGCTAATTAATCGGATCTGCCAATCCCAAAACTTTATTTTATCTCATACATGTTAATACTTTAATAAGTGTAATTTTTTTAAAGTATGCATTTTAGAAACAAAAAATTAGTACTTAACAGATCTGTAATTTACTTTTTTTATTTCGCTTCAAGTTTTTGTTAATAATTTTTTCAAAATAATGGGGGGTGGGGAGGGAAATCAATTCGTAATCAAGTCTAATCAACGGGTATTATATCAAAAAACATGGAAAATTTTCCTTATTACAAATATCCAGATTAAACCTAGATTGAACTGTGAAGTGATTTCGTATGATTTTTTTTTTCAACAGCTACCGCCCCCCGTTTCGGTCAATCGAACAAAATTCGCTATTACAACGACATCTTCAATCCGATTTTCTTTAAAACTTTATACAAAACTCTGTTTATTACATTAATCTAAATATAAAATTTTGTCAAAAGATAGTACAAATTCTTCACTTAAAATGCAAAAAAACCGAGAAAATCCCACAAAAATTGCTATCACAGCTTTTCTTTCTTGGGGAAATCTCCATTTTCAACTGGTACCTGACATCCAGTCTCAGCAGCGTTTATATAAAGTTTGGTTCAATTATATCCATAACTTCATATACTTTCAGATGATGCAAAAGAAAAACCTCATAAAACTCGGTATCACAGCTCCCTTTTTTGGAAGAATATCCAAAATTTCTTCACTTAAAATGCAAGAAACAAAGAAAATCCCACAAAAATTGCTCTCACAGCTTTTCTTTCTTCGAAATATCTCCATTTTCAACTGGTATCTGACATCCAGTCTCAGCAACGTTTTTATAAAGTTTGGTTCAATTTTATCCATAACTTCATATACTTTCAGATGATGCAAAAGAAAAATCGCATAAAACTCGCTGTCACAACGCCCTTTTTTGAAAGAATATCCACAATTTCTTCACGTAAAATGTAAGAAACCGAGAAAATCCCACAAAAATCGCTATCACAGCTTTTCTTTCTTTGGGAAATCTACATTTTCAACTGGTATCTGACATCCATTCTCAAAAGCGTTTATATGAAGTTCTGTTCAATTCTATCCAGAACTTCATACACTTTTAGATGATGCAAAAGAAAAATCGCATAAAACTTCTTAACACGGTGCCCTTTTTTGGAAGAATATCCACAATTTCTTACTTAAAATGTAAGAAACCGAGAAAATCCCATAAAAATCGCTATCACGGCTTTTCTTTCTTTGGGAAATCTCCATTTTCAACTGGTACCTGACATCCATTCTCGGAAGTGTCTACATGAAGTTTTCTTCAATTCTATGCATATATTGTTCAATTATATATTGATATTCATATTGTGATATTATATATTGATTTGAGTTCAATATTTGTTCAATTCTATGCTTCTTCATATACTTTCAGATGATGCAAAAGAAAAATCGCATACAAATCGCTGTCACAGCGCCGTTTTCCAGTAATCCACAATTTCAACTGGGACTTTGTGGCCTTAGTCAAAAACATATATATGAAATTTGGTTCAATCCTATGTACAACTTCGTACACTTTCCGATGATACAAAAGAGAAATTGCACACAAATATCGATATCACAGCGCCCCTTGAGGGGGAATATCTCCAATTTCAACTGAAATTAACGGCCATAGTCAAAAACATATGTATGGAATTTGGTTCAATTCTATTCATAGCATCGTACACTTTAGGATGATACAAAGAAGACACACAGACACACAGGCACATGGACACAGGAACAGACAGACAGACATTTTACAAAAAGGTGTGTTTCTGTGTCTCATAAACCTAAAACGTGTAAATCCATCAAAAACCGGAAGTCAAAAAATTTCGATTACAATGCTTTCTTCTGTTATAGAGAGAAGAAAGTAAAGAGTCATTTCTTTCTGTATCCAAATCAAAAGATGATGCATAGCCAGAAAATATCTATAACAATCATAAACAAATATACGAAAAAGAAACAGCTGTAAAACTTTGTAATAAAAGGAGGGAGTAGGAAAAAGACCAGGTGAGTATATTTACTTAATACACGCGCTTGCGTCTTAGAATATTAATATCAGTTTCCTGGCAATTATAAAAGTGCTTGCTTGTATTTACAACATTTTTAAATTGAACTCGAAAATTATAGGTATTTAGCCTTATCTCAGCATTAAAAAAATAATTATTTAAGTTAATAAGTAATTTTAGGTTAAAATATTATTTGAATACTAGGAATGAGTTTTAGAATTTAAAAATGAGTTTTTAGAGCAGACATTTATGGGTTTCCCCTAGTTTTGCTGTTTTATTTGTTTGAACGTCTAAGATATACCTTATAGAATATATGGACATAAAATTGATCTGCCAATATTTGCCATTTTTTTAGATTTAGGAAGTTGTATGAACTATGGTGCGCTCGATCAACTAACGAGCCAGTTTAAAATATAAAAAGAAAAATTAGCTCTCCAATGACATTCTTCTGCCAGAAAACCGATTACTCACATGACGCGGAAGAAGAAAGTGGGAAAATTAGTCAAAACATTTCGTGCAACTTGCAGTCGAAAGGGTTGAAGGGTCGCAAATAAACGAATTACTTTTGATCTCACGAAGGCAACTTCTTAAAACATATATATTTGTACAATTTTTTCCAGCATCCAGACAGTAGAAAGACTGAAATAAAAACAACTAGATGAATGTAAAGCCCAAACTTGAGACGAAAAATGTTCGAGATCGTCTGTAAATTTATAATATAATTGCATTATCACATATTACATTTTGCAGATTAAGAGATAGGGACAAGCAGTACAATTCTGATATTGTGAGGTATATAACATCCGAATGTCAGAATAATACAAAAGCCTCATAAAATACAAAACATACGTGCCTCAAATCAACAGCATACCATGGGCATGAATCCTACTGCAGAACTTTCATTATTTATTAAGAATAAAATGACATAGCAACAATCTATATCTGTAAATAAATAAACAAGAAACATCAAGTTGATATTATTTTAGACTATAGAAAATTGTTATTAAAAATAAAGAACTGCTATCCTAAAACAATTATTATAACGGGTATTTCGCCAGATGCCCCGCAACAAGCATTAATGAAACATACAATAAAAATATTACTTTTTTTGCTCAGCAAGGTGTATTTAGAGATACTTCCAACGAAGTTATTTGCTGCAGTTTAAAATTTTAAAATTTTTTAGTTAATTTAAAAATAAAAAGCAGTAAGTAATATTTGTGAAAAATAAAATTTATTAATTAGTGTTTCTTTTTGTTGATTCTTTAGAAAGCACCCTGTTGATTTTGAATAGATGAATTAATGATTGTAAACGTTAATAGCACACATTTATTAAGTCTATAAAATAAAACTCTACAATTGAAAATGTTTATGATGCATATATAGTATGACTATGTGATTATTTATATTTACAGTCTAAACATTTGTTGTCACAACTTCGTAGCGTAAAGTGTTTCTTTAAGCTGAGATTAAATATAGGAAACCACATTAATATATACTAGAACAGATAAATTTTATATTTCAAGTTAAGGACGATATTTAGGTGTTGAAAATAAATATTTAAGTATTTTTTCAATGTCTAAATTGATAAATGTCAGTCCTACAGCCATTTGGTTGACGGAAATATTTTTTGCTTCCTAGATTTGAGAAATCGACAACTGCGCGACGTTGCAAAGACGACTTCTGCCGAGAGCATTTTTAGTAGTTTATTATTTGTTTGGGGCTCGCCGAAAGAGCAAGAAAAATAAAATTAATAAGACGAAAATGTACCAACAGAAACAAAACATGTACTTAAAAACAGGGACCGCCATTAGTCTCCTAGTGATATTTGAAGCGATCATAGTATAAAAACTTAATATCAAGTAATAGTAGATATGATGCAGTTGTGAAAAATGTACCTGTGTGAAAAAAAAGTATAAAGGTATTTCTATTTATTTTTTATAGCATAAATAGATACGAGAAATGTTTGTGTTAAAAACATTATATTGAACGAATATCCCCATTATAATCACGATTGATATAAAAATATATAAATTGTTTATTAATAGTTTATTAAATGCATCGAAAAGCAATAAGAAAACATACTAAATTTTATTTATTACCTTGCTGTTAAATTATAAAATTAAAAAATAATAATTTAAAAATAATTAAAACCGTGATTTTTAGTGGTGTCAACTACTAGAACATTAGGTGTAAACTAGCGGGACTTATCTGTCCGAATATAAGTCAGTGAAAGAGTCAAAAATTTCAATCACTTTTCGTTTTTTAAACTAATATTTTATTTATTATAAGATAGTACATCTTTTCTCGTGGAATCATAAACACCAATTACACTTTTTAAAGTTTATTTTTATATAATTAAATATATATATTTATATATATTTTTATATATTGCCTATTAAAATTTCTTTTTATATGTAACAGATAAAATAACATTCCTTATAATTTCAACTATTGGTACACTAACCATAAACTTTTAGTGCATAAACATAGGAATTTTCCAACGGATGATCGGATTGTGAAAATTAGATCGAATTTTATTGAAATAGGTTTGTTTTCGAAATAACTGTATGCAGCCAAGGAGTGGCGATAAAATCCTCAATGAAAAAGGGGGAAATATGGAAAATACGAATACTATACTGGAAGTCCGGTTGTGCATCAATTTCTGTCTTTTTCAAAACATTCTTGAAGGCATCAGAATGTAGTGAGTAGGGATTTGAGAAAATCCTTGTCAGATAACACTGTCAACAAAACAACTACATAGCTAGTTTACTAAAGACAAAGAATCCAGTTAAAATGTCATTTTCAGAAACAAATTCCGTTAAAATATAGAAATTGTACTAGCAACTGGCTCATCAGTACAAGATTCGTATTTTTACTAAATTTTGTCGCAGTGTTGCTTGACCTAGTGTGTTATATCTAGCATATTGTTTTGTGTAACGTTAATGAAAATCGACCTGCATTAAAGAATGTCTCAAGATAATATTCCCACATTATAGCAAAATTTGCAGCTTACAAATAAATACAGAATTAGCTTGATAAATAACTTTCTTACAACAAAACAACATAAGAAAACTGAGATGAAATATTTTTTAATCTAGATTTTTAATCCATAATTTTCACATTAAATCATATTCTAAAATACTTGGTGTGAAATTGTCGTTCTTGTTGCATGAGAATGAACTTGCTTATAATATCTATCCAGAAACTTACTAAAAGTGCTTCGACGTCAGAGAGATAACTGACGATTTATCAAGGGAGCAATTTTACAAAGGTAAATTAAATATACACGAGGATTTTTTAATATCAACATAATTTTAAACTTGTTTTCATGGCCAATGTAGTAAGTTGTTAAAGATATAAAAATACATTTGCCAACATGTGGTATTTTCGCATTTAGTTGTGATAATTATTACTGGATATAAAGTACTAATTACGGTGGCAAAAAAGTATAAGTATTAGCTTTTAAACAAATGAAAATTTAAATTTCATGCAAATTGAAGATACATTTTAATAACACACATAATAATACACATAAATGACATCCTATCAATATCTGAAGTATGGTATGAAGAAAAGGAAACAATGTGATTCAGTATAAGAATAGACTACAAAAAATAAAACTCGTCCACTGAAGCAAAAAGGGACAAAGTTCTCACTAATAAGAATTGGGAGTCCTTTAGACCTTTGGGATATCCTTTAGGTCGAATCTTCTCATAAACGACGTGCAAATAATTCAGTATAGCACTAATATTTCTTTTAGAAAATAAAAGCAGGACATTGACAATACAAATCTTAGATTGTTTATCCTCTCCTGAACATTGCAAGACCTCACAGTGTAACAAAACAAGAGTTTAATGCATTTCTGTGGACAACATCCGAGCATCCTCTTCATAGTTATAACTTATCGTATTTAGACTACCGTTTATTTGGATTTCCTTAAAGAAGTGTTTGAAGAATACAGAGTTTCATGAGATAAAAAAAAAATCTAAGCCATTTTGTGCAATTGGCTGCATGCATGCCCTTATTCTATTCATGAAAAAAAAAACATAATATGCTAATAAAAGTGTTTAGATGTTTATAAAAGTTATGTAGAAAAATGACATTGGTATAATTTTGTTAAAAATTGTTTTTAAAATAAGCTTTTAAAAGGGTCTCGTTTTTATTTCATTCTCCCTCGAATGAATTCCATAAATTATACATTTTGATGAAGCATAATGATGATTCAGTATATGCATTCATTGTGTTTCGCTGAGCAATGGTGAGAGTACCTTTCTATTTCTTATATACTATCTTTATGTTTTATATTATAGACGCCCATCCCACATACATACACATTTTTCAGTATACTTGCTTTCAATATAATGCAAAGAGCGAAGCAAGTAACAAAAATTCTATATTTATTAGAATTTTGCAAATTGAGTAAAGTTTGTTGACACTGTGTGTTTGTAAAGTTTTGTGACACTGACTGTGTAGCATGAGTTCAAATTTAAAGATAAAGTTTAGCATATTATTAGCAACATCATGCAATATTTAAAAAAAAAATTCTTTCTTATTTCGCATTTCAGAAAAAGCTTCTTTTACGAAATTAAATCCATCCTATGCTTCCACAACAAATTTAGTGTAATTCGCAGTATTCAACTTGTATGAAATGTTTAAAGCACATTTTTAATAAGTTATAGAACAAAGAGAACGAGCCTTATCATCGTCCTTTCAGAGGTATTCGACCGATCGTTTGTTCTTAATCCAGCTCACATATTCATTATTCCTTTCTGTAACTCCCAGTCATACAATACGTAGATATACTGAAATGATAATTCGTAGAAACTTCATACATTTGTTCATTTATAAGATCTTTTTGTTGGAAAAGACAAAATTCTTAGACAAATAAGCAAAATTCATTCATCTCACAAAAATAACGTCGGACTCATAATTTTCTTTTATGAACAGGATTTTAATAAAATTGGTTCACTTTAAATAAACTGAAATTATAATAGAATACAATCCACCCTTAAATTAGTTTTTACAGAATTTTAAGCTTATTTTTCCTACTTTAAGAAAATAGGAGAAAGGAAATTTTTCTCATTATTAATATCGTTTCAATGTTAAAGTCTTTATGGCATCTGTACAACAGAGGTGTAAAATATGAAATGTAATGGTATCAATTAAATTTTATAGAATTTGCATTTATAAAAAAATTAAAAGTAATTATGTTTCAACACAAAAGTTGTAGTTGACTACCAACTCTGTTATAAAGGCGTTCAAGTGCTTGAAATGCGAACGTGATGTCATCCTCTAACCTGTATGCGCATCAGCGACTTCTATACTATCTTTTACTCTAACTTTCAAAGCATGTGTGAAGCCTTTCGTGTTTGCGGTTTTCTGTCTTTCGCTGTGAGTTTATGCAAATTTTACCTTCGTCGGTCAATCGGCAAGGTATAAAAGATGAAACGAAAGGCTGTATTGGCGGATTTGGTCAAATCATTCCCTGTGTGGTGAACTAAGACCTGCGCTGACAAGCTGCAATTGTGCTTTAAACACGTATCACGGAGTTGAAGTTCAGCTGAGTCAAAGATTAGCCGTTTGGTAAGAACTTTTGAGTTATAGTATGAATAAAGGCTACTCGACAGCCACGTGATACTAGTGTATCAAAAGTTAGATTTTATTAACGATTTTTGTGAGTGCTTCTTGTGTTTCAACTGAAAGCATTGATTGACCGCTGGATTTAGTAGGGTATTTTACAACCAGTATTCTTCACGTAAGTGGAACCTTCTTTTAGTAAAACCATTTAGTCATTTCTAGTGAAGATAAAGTTAGTGATTGAATTTTGTGGATCGCCGTTTAATATAGGCAAAAACGTGCTAAGTGACTCTGCCACATCACTTCCCGCATAGTTTAAACAAACGTATTTTAAACCTTAAACTCGCATCATAACTGAGCTTGCCGGAAACGGCCTTGACACGCACGATACTCGTTCATACATTTAATTATTGACCTTTTGCAAATCTGTGAAGTAACATATGTGCCGATTATTTACGTAAAACAAAGGATTGTAGCAATAAAATATGAATATTTTGTTGCTTGTTTGGCCTAAAATGACAATTATTCCTCAGTAAGACAAAAATAATTCAGATACGATATGTATGCTTTATGCAATTTAATAAAATCTTTAGTAGTTTAATAAAATAATAAATTCAATATACTGTATAATTCTACTTCAGAGTACCTAAAAATTGAAAATTCATTCGATCGTTTCAATCGAAAAATGTTAATCCTGTCCTTCTTCAGGTCAAAAAATAATAACGTATGGTGAGAAACTATCACACATCGAAACGATCGTAAGGGATTTAAATGTGTTATCACACAGAGTATTTAATGTTTTTACTGTAATGTCTATTTAATTCATGCTTTTTTAATCACTTAATTGAAATTGCTGCATGTAACAGTTTTCTATTCTTTACACTTTATTATCTATACTAATAAGAGAAAGTATCGCTCTGTGTGTGTGTGTGTGTGTGTGTGTGTGTGTGTGTGTGTGTGTGTGTGTGTGTGTGTGTGTGTGTGTTTGTGTCGGTTGGCGATGGCTAGCAAAATCTAGCCCACCTAGAACTAGGAAAATTTAGGTGTGGATAGTCAAAGGTCTGGTGATGTGCACCTGAGTCTCAGAATTTTAATATTTTGATAAAAACCCAACATGTTAATTATAATCTCATTAAACATCGTTTCGAAAATGCCATCTTTTAAATCAAAATTGCTAAAGAAAGGAACTGCTGTTCTGAATTTGCAAGCGGAAATCGGAATTCGACATCCGGATTCGAAATTATTTTATTAATTAGCGAATTTTAAGAAACCTAATTAAGATGTCTATTTGAAAATTTCTGAGCATATGTAAAGAAAATTCTGCATCCTACTATGTGATTTTTGAAAAATTCGGCCGGTAATTTTTCTTAATTTATGCAAAAAACTGCCAAAAATCTGCCGGCCCCAGTGAAAAAAATCCGAGAAAGTTTCAGACAGGGATCTGCTTTCATTAAAAACTGAACTACAAAGAGATCTTTTTCTCTGGCCGATCCCTCCATTTAGTTTGCGAAAATGAAAGGAAATAATTGCCAATTTTTACTAATGAACAAAAATTTAGATAACTAATTAATATATAGATTTGAAATTGAGGATGGGAAGGGGTGTCATCTACCGGCTATTTTAGCGTAGCGTCTTCGTTATGTTCTAATTATCAGAAAATGTAATTCTTTTTTTAATGATCGCGTTAATGTAGGTGAAGGTGGTTTTCTTGAACAAATTATTTGTTATATTTGAGGATATGGGGAGGGAGGGGGTTAACGCCTTGCTCTGATTTGCACTAAACAAATCCCATTTAAGAAATTTAACATTTTTAGCTTCTAACGTAGCGTTTTATAAATGCTATGTATAGAGAATACAAAAAATTTCAAATAACGATTTTTGTAAAAATTAAATTTATGTTCCTAATAAAAGTACACAACCCGTATATACCTGATGGATACCAACAATCAAAGAAAATAAATTGTTGTTGAACACTTGACCAAGTGTCCCCTGGCGGGCAATCCTACAAGTTTCTTTATCTAACTTTGCATTCTTATCTCGGGTTGTATGGGCTCAATCACAACGGCCTTTGGATGATCCGACTTGGATTTCGTGCGTGTTACAGATTTTAGTTCCACCTTCCACCGCCAGGTGCTGCATGCCTACTAAACTCATAACTACCCTGAAAATGTGTACTCGACGCTCGTTGTGAACGGGCTATATACAGCTAAAAGTCTGTAAGTAAAACATACGCAACAAGAGGAGACCTTCCTTTGGTCATTCGATTCATAACAGTACACATGACAGTATTTTTTTATAATTTCTTGTGTCGTCAATCACTGATAAATCGTCAAATAACAAAATTTTCATTATTTTACTATAGTCGTTTAATTGAGGTTCTGCAGAAATATTTATTTGGAATTATTTTTGATTTATTTATGTTATTGTTAATTATTTTACTATGGGAGTTAGTTATTATTTTCATGTACTTTTTTAAAAATTACGCACTTTACCTGTTATTTTTTACTTGGTTGTTTATTTTCATATCTTTGACCATGGAGTAACTCTAGCCACAGTTTCGGTAAATTAAAAGATGCCGCATCGTTACATATTGTATTTTTGCGCGTGAGTATCTCTATGGTTTCTCTTATTATGATGGATAATATAGACTGGAGGGAAATATTATTTTACTTTCATTGAAATTTATTTGGATGGTTTCTTCTTGAGGGGTTTAATCTTGCCAGGGCTGTAGTTTATGCTCTTTTTTTCGGCAATTAAATTTCCTGCTGGTAATGTCTATGTAGTAATTCTTGGATCCGTCTTCTTTAATAAAAGGTATTTCATATACTCCTGAGTAATTCTCAAAATTAATTGGGTCAATTTTACTGCAAATGACACTCTTTAATTTCTTAGGTGGTTTGGTTACTAAGCAGATATTGAAACGTTTAAGGCTGTGTTTTAATTTTTCAAAAAAGCTTGGATAATATTGCAGAGTATAAAGTTTATATATTCGCGATTCACCTTTCTATTCTGGTTTCTTATTATTGGTGATATCCATGATTAATTTATTAATATGGTGTACTTTAAAACCATTATTATAAGCAATTTTATGAATATTATCTAATTCATTATTCAATTTATTTTCATAAAAAGCAAAAGAAATAGAATGATTAAGCGAAAATAACGAAATGTTTTATTTTAATTCATAAAACTGAAATATTTTTGTATAAGTTCTACAATATGACATCATTTTCACTTCTAATGTACAAGGTGGAATGTTATAAGCGGATAACCAAATGTTGAAAGTACGATTATTTTTTTGTTTTATCAAGTCATGGAACACGTACAATTTTATTAAGAGCCTACGCTAGCCACACGATGAAACGTTGAAGCTAATGTTAAGTCTATGGGAAGGTTCTTGCGCGATTTCTCGCTCGCATTTTAATATTTTTAAATGCATTTTTTTGCATAGGATAGGTGAGGTCAATATCCAACGTTGGCAGTTTTTTTATAAGCGAGCATTTTCAATTTAGGAACCGGTTGGAACAGGTTTTGAAAGTGAAAGTACCCGCTTATATAAAATAACTGGAACAAAAATCGAAAAACTAAAAACTAACAACGTTGGAGAT
The DNA here is from genome assembly GCA_963931845.1 of Maratus michaelseni. Lineage (NCBI taxonomy): Eukaryota > Metazoa > Arthropoda > Arachnida > Araneae > Salticidae > Maratus > Maratus michaelseni. The sequence goes on from OZ007589.1 coordinate 414,780,398, forward strand.
TGACCGCACCTATCCTATGCAAAAAAAGGCATTTAAAAATATTAAAATGCGAGCGAGAAATCGCTCTAGAACCTTCCCATAGACTTAACATTAGCTTTAGCGTTTTTTCGCATGACTGATGTAGGCTCTTAAGAAAAATTTGAACTTGCATTGTAATCGGCAGTTTATACTTGATTTATACTCCCCCCTCCCACTGATAAAATTAATATCATATGTCTTTTCTAAATGCATAACAAAATTATTTCTTTTTTCACTAAATAATCAAAAAATCTCATGCAATTCAAAAAGTGTTGCTACGCAGCTAATAATTCATATACTATTTATTTACAAACATAAAAAAATTCTTTTAGCAGTGTAAGTTTCATTTTTAAAGCCTACTCTATTTTTTTAAGCTGCTCAGAAAGGTATTTCAAAATCTTTTTATTAAAGTATTTCTGAAGACCACATAATTCTCATGTGTAAAATATTCCATTTTAGAGAAATTCATTTATTTAATTTTTTTACAGTAAACAATACTTCTACCGACTTAAATTATAAAGAAGGTCTGTTCCTCATATTTACATAATGTAAATGCATACATACTAAATAATTGCACATTAAAGATCTTAAAACTAACTTTAGACAATATATTTTTTCAGATAAGATTTCTTTGAATTATAACGCTTTTAAAATAGCGAAAGAGAAAGTTTGAAAGAACTTTCAGGGGAATTCACATAAAAAGATTTTCATTCAATATGCAAATATGTTTGCACAGCTTCAATAAAGCTTTTAAACATTATCTTTTCCCCTTAAAAAAATAAATGTGTCACAAAAAAGCATAAGATTGTACAATGGTTTAAATTTTTTTTACCATAGATCATGGTGCTGTAGGAAGTTAAAAAAATGCATTATGTATTCTTTTTCTTAAATCTTTTGTTTCTAACTACGCAAAACTCGACACATGAAAAAATGTTTCTTTTTTATATATTTAACTAGTTCTTTTAAAATTAAAAAAAGAAAAAAATGGCTTTATTGAATTTATATACTGTATAGTAATATTTCCTTCCTAATTTGTGGAAAAAAAATATGTTATACATTATCTTTGTTTTAAGGAACAATATGAACGAAAAATAAAACTTTAGAAAACATTTTCCAAACTCCATAAAAATTAAACATTTTATTCTGCATAAATTTAGCATTGTTTTACTAAAGAGTATAACTTGTATGATATTTGTAAAGACATTTTCCCATACAAGTTTCGGAAATAATACAGAATGTAACAGAAAGTTTGCCACAGAATTCTATGTATGATTTATATCATTAAAATTATATTTGAAAATTAAAATAACGATTTGGCACTTTATTTTTAAAAACATAAGGTTTTTAAGCTAAAATACTGAAATTACTATTAGTGACTTTTTCTCGGTGAATATAAATAATTTTAATATTAGTTTATTATATATTATTATACATAAGTTTTTATTATTTAATTAAAAACGAAAAAGCATGCACCAAATTATGAAACACTTTCCAACACTAACAAAATAGTACTAAGAAAGTGTTTTTTTTTTCATATAATGAAATGAGATATCTAAGCAAGTAATTTATAATACACATAATTTTCTAAAAATCCACTTTGTGCCATTGCTGTCTATATCCGGTAAAGTGTGCAAATTCTCTAGTGGAGCCCTGTATGCCATCTATATAATATATACATACAACCTAATATACTCTAAATTAGGTAAGTCTGAAACTACGTACAACCCCGGAAAACTCACTTCCATCAATCGATATTAGTCAGTCCTGTAACCGAATTATTTTATGCGTCTCTGTACGTGATCGATAAATACTATATGCACTCCACAATGTATAAAAAATATCTTGTAATAGACCTTAGTGATCTTTTAAAATTTCATCATGTGTAAAGTTATCATAACATCATTAAAATGCATCATAAACAATTTTTCCTCGTAGATCATAGTGTAAAGGAATTATTTTGTGTATCCCTGTAAACGGACTATAAATGCTACTTATTCTACACTGACAGTAAAAATGGCAAAAATATCCGCATAATTTACTGTAAATTTATGCACCCATATTGACAGCATTTTTTGCTGTAACATTTAGTATGATTATAGTCATATTTGCAGTTATATTTGCATGTTTAAAGCACATTTTGCAGTAAATGTCCAAACATAATATTATTTAAGACCTATTTTGCTGTCAATTTACAGTAAAATATGCTGGCACTTTGGATGCATAAATATGCAGTAAATTTTGCTGTAATTTTCGCCGTTTTTTCTTAGAGTGTATACACATGAGAAAGAATGTTGTATCGCATCACGGTGATGCATTTCAATCTCTTTATTTTTTAAATATCGTAACATCAATAAAATGTTCAACAAACAAAATTTTCCCCGTACATCATACTGTAACGGAAATATTTTGCGTGTTCCTGTAAAAGAATTATAAATAGTACACACTCCGTTTTCAACACCGAAAAAATCTGTAGTAAATCTTAATAACATATATAAATTTCTTGGCAATCCGAGTATATTTACGAGAGTTAGAGTACGGACAGACCGCAGATGGCAGAGAGGCAGACAGACAAACAAGACGAATTCATAAACACTTTTCCGCTACATTGGAAAGTGTTAAAAACCTGTAAATGCAATTACTTCCACCATTCGAACATCCAACTTTTCCTTTTCTCACTTAAAATAAGTTTACTCTTTCATAAAATACGGGAAATGAAGCTTTTTTGGCCTTTAGCTATATTTTCCCTTTTCCTTACTTTGTTTACTTCGTTCAGGAAATTGCGGAAGAAGAAAACAACATTTGTCTTCTTATTTATTTTGCTTTCGGAAAAATCCAAGTTTCCACCTCGGAAAACTTTTATCATTTTTTTCTGCAGCACATCTTATATTTTGTTTGATATATAGATTGAAAACATTTTAGCGAGGAGTATACGTATTGATTTTTGTTGTTGTTGTTGTTGTTGATTCATTGAACAATGACACAAAAATTTTCCTATTGTCTTGCATTAATAAGTTATCTTCTCTAAATAAATATAAAAGCACATATATTAAAAATAGTTAAATCTCCATCAGGAAATTTCGTCTTGCAGTATCTTTTGTTTAAATACTTCTTTTTATGCGTACTAGTTTCCAATAACGTAGTAGTTTTGTTTCTATCATATAATGACTATCATTATGTATCTCTAAAGAGATACTATAAAGTTATGGACATGGTGTAATAATATTTTTAAATTGTAATATTTGATTTCTTTAAATATCTAAAAAATTAAGTTACTTTCCTTTTTCTTGCATGGAGTTAATTCTAGTAAAATTATGCTAAATTATTTAGAGAGTGCGTTTTGTACTTTGTGAATAAATAATGTTATAATGAAGTATTGTTCTTATTACCATTAACATACTTAATGTAACAAAAAATATTACTGCTCGGTAACGAATATCGGTGTGTAGGTAATTTAATTAAATTAATTATTATTATCTTAAAATTTAATGGGGAATAATTGAAAATTTAAATGAAATTAAAAGTTACATTAAAAGGGCATTTAATTTTTTTAAAGTAAACAAAGGAATTGAAATTTGTTATTATACATATTCTAAAATAGAAGACCCCAATCCAGACTTCCCCAATATCGACACGGATGTCTAAGAATACTCTTCCCCACCAGCAGGAAATATCTGAGTGTAACACAGGCTCATCTTACAACACAATAAGTGTGTATTTTCAAGAGGTTTAAAAACTTTTAGAAACACAAAAAGTACATAGCATTTACATTAAAAGAGTGTTGCAATAGTTTAATTGGCAAGATGTTAAACGGAAAAATAAAGTAAACTAAATTTTCTTGCATTTGCTTTGTCTTTAGATTTGCAGTATATTGCCGGATTTATTGTAAACCGATTCACCGCAGTTAGTTATAAAATGTTGTAAAATGTTGTTATATAGTAATTCAACATTTAAATCTACATACAAAAAATATTCGATATAATGAAATTACTTAAATGTTTTTAAAAAGGTAATTTTATTATGCAGAATAAAAAATTAAATGACAAATTAGATTGAAATGTTTGTGGTGATATTTTCCTAGAAAATTTATTTCTGTCCAGATTACACATTTGCAGAATATAAAGGAGCTGAAAAAAGAAACAAAAAAAAATACAAATTAACTTTTTTATAAATAACAAAAGGGATAAGCTGTTAATTTTCTAAGATGTGAAAAAGATTTATCTGAATTAAAAATAAATAAAATTTAAATTGATTTCACCATACAATCTCTTTTAAGGTCATTTTCCATTATTTTTTTAACGTAGATTTCAATGTTGAATTATTTTATCAACAATATTATACAACATTTTATATCTAACCCTATTGAATCTGATTATGAAAGTGCATTTTTATATGAAATATGCCAATTATACATACAAATAAAATTTTGAAATTTATTAAAAGCGGCAATTTCGTATTGGATTCGTGCCAGAAGTTAATAGCCGAAGAACTCGCTAAAGAATTCGATATCTACAGCAGTTTTATTCATTCTGATAATTTCAGCGATTTTAAGCGCTTATTTCAATTACATGTCTTTTAAAATTGTTTTTTATTTATACTATTTTCTAAATTGCTTAATAAAGTTCTAATTTCGTAACTGAATATTAGCCAAAAACAAATTCTGAACTTTTTATATTTTTTAAAGTGCAAATAAAATAGTATTTTGTAATCGTCTGCTAACGATAGAGATAGATTAAAGAAAAAAAAATCTTTCTTGAAATGCTATAATATATCAGTAAATTGCGATGCAGTTTCCAAACAAATCGCATTTGAAACTAGATTTTTTCCCTATATAACGGTGTAAAAATCGGAAATATGCCATGTGTAGAACTTAAAAAAATTGCAGTAGAAAAAATGTCAAAATTGTAATTCCATCATCAAGCGTTGTCATTCGCAAAATGACGCCAGCGTTACGCATGGACACGTTTGTCCTTTATAGTATAGATATTCTTTTTTCTTTTGATTATTTGTTAAACATTTCCAGTAAGCGAATTCAGATTTTTGAACAACTACACCGGTTGTGGTAAGAAGAACAATCTTCAGTATACAAAATTTAATTTGCATAATAATTAAATAATCATATTAGATAATTTGCGTAACAACAACTGACACTAAATAAGTACAAATAATATATATATATATATTTTTATTCGTACATGAAAAAAACAGATCTTAATTTAATAAAACTCACATTATATGGTAGTATGAAAATTCTAATATACCAAATTCAGCCTTCTGAACAATTTCCCAAAACACGATGCGCTAAAAGGAAAACCTAAATTCTAAAATATTAAAGTTATCAATCACCAGAATTTAAATCGATAAGTTTAAGCAACTAGTGTAGCATATAAAAATTCAAGGCGTTATATTGATTTCATTCATCATGTGATTTTATTTATTTTTTACTGATACACAACTATGATAAAATAGGAAAAAAAATCAGTTTTTTTTTAGTTTTTTTAATATTTTGAATTTTCTAAAATGACTATATATATATATATATATATATATATATAGTGGATTTTTTGAGAAACTTATATTATTTTTGAAACAGATACGGACAATATAATTTACACACAAATGGATAGCATTATTATAAGGCATAAATTTCACTCCTATTGTTAATTTTTATTCAGATAATCTAATTCTTATTTTATTTAATAATACTAATGTAAAAGCTAATTTTTTATCTTTCCATATATCTCCTTAAAAACAATATTCTTAAAAAAGTTTATTATAAAAATAAATAATGTAATTATGAAATAAATAACTTGCAACATTTGAACTCTAACATCTATGTTTGTATGTTTTAGAAATATTTTGATTAATAACTAGTAGGATGTGGCCAATAAGAAACCAACACATTTGGTCAATAAAAACTAAGTTCTTCTAGAAAATAGGGTATATTTAGAAATATTATGAATTTTGTGTAGAACTTGAATTTAGTGAATCGAGAAAGGAATTATATGATTCCTTTTTCCGATATCCTATGATATCCCGATGATATGATTTAAGAATTCCTTTGTCTCTCTTATGATTTGTTTTAACTTTACACCTGTACCGAGTCATCCAAAATAGAGTTATTTAATGCGCCGCCTTATCAAAGCGAATTACTAAACTGTTGTTTGTTGCGAAACTGGCGTCCCATCTTTCTCATATGAAGATAATTACTTTTAGAGTATTGATACAAATGTTATATTTGGAAATATTAGCGCTAAAGCAATAAAAAAAAATCTCTACGGGACATTCAATGTGAACGGGCTAGGTATAATTAAATTTCTTTAAGTCGAACAAATACAACAAGGGGATACCTTCGGTGGTTAATTCGATGCATAACAGTACACATAACAGAATTTGTTTTATATTTTTTATTTCGTCATTCACTCATATATCGTCAAATAACAACATTTTCATTATTTTACCAAAATCGTATAATTGAGGTTCCAAAGAAATATTTATTTGGAATTATTGTTGATTAATTTATGTTATTGTTAATTATTTTACTATAGGAGTATAATTGAGGTTCCGCAGGAATAGTTATTTGGGATTATTGTTAATTTGCTTTTGATTTGAGTTAACTTATAAACTAAAATAATTTTAATAAGTAAAAAAAAGTTCTTAGCGCTAAAGAAATTAAAAGGACTCCAAACTAAAAGTATTACTTTGTTCTTATATGAAATATCAACCGATATATAATAAAAAAATCGACAAGAATGTATTTTTTTTCAGGTATCTAAAACAAATGAGTCATTATTTGTACTGCAATTTCTTATACACGATGTTCTTCTCAAAATACTTCTTTTTTTTTGCTCATAAGTCAATAACAATAACTTTTAGAAAATTGATGTTATTTCGGAAACTGTTCGTTTTCTCTCTCAAAAGAGATAATCTTTCTTTCTTTCTAAAGTATATCTGACATTGCAATGATTTATCCATATGCTTCAACATTGATTGTCGCTTTCTATGTAATTTCAAGTATCATCCTTGATGGTTTCGAAATTCGATGATTTATGACTTTATAATAATCTTCACAAAAAGTGATTAATGAAGAAACATTATCACTTAGCACTCCATTGTCTTAGTATGCACTGTACTGTCATATTAGAAAAGTTAAGATTGACACTATTGAAAGAAAAATATATTTGGCTACACTTTGAAAGAAAAAATATGTGAGCTCAGCGTTTTAGAATTCTCGCAATAATTATTAAAATTAAGGGCATATAAAATTGTTATTTATTATATATTAACCCGGTGGTTTGTTATATATAAAACTTTACGTCCAAACTGTCAACTTGCTCTCATAATTTTGTAATAAAATTATTTATTTATAATCTACATGAAGAAAATTATTATTTTCATATAAAATTGTCCTTACATTCTGGTGATATTCAATAATTTCAACATTTTATGAACATAATTATTGTACCCTTAAAGAGTTGAATATAAAAAATCGCTGTGAGATATATAGATTTTAGTAATCATACTTTTGGTTAATGAAATTTTGATTTTATAATGTACATTACAAAAGCAAAATGTAATGTACATAAAGTGTGTTTACTTTTATAATGTGCATGTATTTTCAAATAAATTCGTTCATACGTTCTGATGGTATTCATTCATTTCAACATTTTACCAACAGAATTACTAAGCCGCTGAATGGGTTATATTTATTTTAGTAGACATAGTTTGGATTAACAAAATTTTGCTTTTATAAGTTACATAAGGAAAACTATCCTTTGTCCAACATTTTGTTTATAATACACACAACACAGAAACAAACGTATCGTATTTGTGATAGTTTATGCACACATACACATGCTACATGTGCGTAGATTTGGAGGTGTCCACGATTACGAGGCATAAGCATTAAAAAATAACAATGTGTCAGGAATTGAAAAAAAATTCGCCAAATGTCCGCTTTTCAGTAGTGTCCATTATGGAGGTTTTATTGTATATATTTTTTAAATCTGGAAAAATGTCGTGAACATTTTTATTGAAAATCGGACCCGAAACCAATCCCTTACACGAAACTCAACCCGAAACCGACCCGTAAGAATCAAAACCCAACACGAAACTATGAAAGTCAACCCGACCCGCAACAAAAAGTAGAAATCAACCCGACCCGAAACCAAAGCGCAACGAAAAAATATATCGCCAACCCCTCCCGATGCAGGACTCAGGTAACATGAAAGTACGGAAAGAATTTCTTTTCTTTCGAGTTTTTATTATTCTGCGGCAATCTTACGTAGTCGCTATCGTCAGACAATATGGCAATCAAAATCGCTTCCGGGTGACAAATGGAACCATTTTGTTGAATTACTGGATCTATTATTGTCCTTAATTCCTTTTTTAAGTCAAGTACCCGTAAGGCATGGTGACGTCACGGCGACGTCACTGTGAAGTCACACTGTGACTTTGTGACCGTCGTCGTTTCGTCAAGTGACGTCGATGTGAAGTCATTGTGACGTAAATGCGAGGTCGTTATGGCCGTTTTCAAGGCTTTCTGTGACCTCACAATGTGACTACTTTGTGAAGTCACCGTGCGACTTAAATGTGAAAAATGTGACGAATCTGCATCGGATAGGGTGGCCAGATTTTACCCGAATCCTATACGGATTGTTCGGATCAAAATTTTTTTATGGTTCAAGTTTGTGACGTTTGTGACGACACTGCACCGGGTCGGGTTACCAGATTTTACCCGAATACAATCCAGAAACTTCGGATCGATCTTTTTGGATTTGTTTGGCTACAGAATAGATTTCGATTAATTGTCGTGTGACCTGATTTTCGTGAACCCGATCTGATCCGAGTCGGGTATAATGTTTTTACTGTAAGTTTTGTTTGGAATAGAATCTTGCATACGACCGAGTAACCAGATTTTATCAGAAATTGTGTTACGATACAATTTTTGATGTCGGCTCGGATCTAGAGTCATACACGAATCCGGTTATATACTTCTTGAACATGATTGAATGTCAACTTGAACATGAATGATGGCTGACTGAAACTATATTTTGATTCAACCCGTATTCTTACCCTAACCCAGCAACAACAACAACAAAAAATCTGTAAGCCCACAACCCGACTGAACCTGATAAATGATTTCGCATAGATTCGGATAACAAGATTTCACCAAATACGGATAAGATCGACGATAAGGATTGGATCGGCAATCATTTTTATTGATACAACTCGTATTCAAATTAAAACTTTGCATCTGATTGAGAAACCGGTTAACACGAAACTTTCTGACACATTTATGAACAAACTTTTCGCAAACAAACTTATAACGCATGGCACTTGCATGCCTGATTATTAAAGCTATTTGGAATGAATAGCGTTTTCCATTTTTAGATAAATGCAATACTTAAGATCAATGTCGGTCACGTTTTACCCGTTTTTGACGCTGCGCGTCGGAAATTTGGTTCAAAACACCGACTTTGGTAGTGTTTTCTGAAACATCATCTGCCGTTACCAAAAAATGGATAACGCCATTCGATTATATATAGGGTAGATGTGCCAGTAATGGACACCCTTAAGGAATTTTTTTAAGAATTATTTTTTAATTAATAGTTATAATTGTTATATTCAACATTTTTTAATATTATATTACTCTACCAATAATATTTAACCATGCTCATAGTCACATTTCCCAATGTGAATCTAAATTTAATTGTAAATAACAGAAATAAATCAAAACACCCTAAACTCCAGTAATGGACACCTCACAAAAAGTAATAGATAATGGATATTATGATTGCATTTAAAACTAGAATTTAAAGATAACATATTAATGAAATAAATAAAGCTGAATTTTTATTGGTTATTTTTTTATAAACCAAAAACATTGAAGGTGTCCCATTACTGGAAGGCGGTCCATTACTGGCACATCTACCCTTTTCTGAATAAGAACACCTGCCAATTTCATGTATTTCCGAATAAAAATGAATTCAGAAATATGCCAGAAATTAGCTATTTTGGATTTGAGAACAACTTTAAAGAAACTATAAGTATACATTTTCAAATAAGCATTCTGAAAAATTTATATTAGGAATCAATTTAAATAATAGATATACCTATTGTGCGATATTATTAAATAATAAACATTGTATCAAGCAGTAAAACAGTTTTCGTTGTAAATGAAATATAGAACTTAAGATCATAAATGCCAAAAAAAAATATTTTTTTTTTCTTTACAAATTATTTTATTTATAGTTTTTGATAGAATACTAAATTCAGAACTTAAATATCAATTTTTACAGTAAAAACATTCGATAACACAGCTGGAAAAATTACCTTAACTAAACAGTTATTTTATTGTTTCATCAATATTTATTATTTCTGTGCATCTAACATTGACATATCTCAACAAATAAATTATTCAATGCATTAAAATGTCACATTTTTTTTTTCAAATATACCGGAAAATTATTTCCGGAGACCTACACTAGCAACGAAATTATTAAATTGCAAATCAAATATTATTAGTTTTAAAAATTGCAATGTTTTTAATTGTGATGAATAACTATGAAAATTGAACTAAGAAACTCAAAAGATTAAATAAATTCCTCCTTTTACATAACACTTTACATTTAGAATACATATTGTTAGTAAATACTTTAAGCTTTTTCCAAATAGTCTATTTAAAAAAATTTAAAACATTAAAGATAAAATTTAATGCAAGTGATTTTTTAAAAGAAAATTTAAACATCTTAACTTTTAAATAATGCAATATTAAATGTACTAGTACTAAACATGCACTATTAACAAAACTGCGAAGACATTAAAAGTTACCTGCTGATCTATAGGTAAAGGTGTTACTATTGAATGCTCCTTATCTGCTTCCCTTTCATTGAAAAATTAGACTGTACATCCACTACAATAATTTTCAAATTATTCCAGCAGAGAGGTGTGTTCATAGATCTGAGAAATCAAATATCACCCAGGCCTTATGAACGCACCCGGCTAGACACAGGGATATGTTAAAATGGATGGTTTACTTTAAAATGGAGATTGTTCACTTTAAAACGTTAATTTACTTACACAGTATAAATCTACAAACTTAAAAGAACGCAACACACGCTAATCCTAACTTCGAATGAGAAAAAATCGTCTGCCTTCAATATGCGCGCGCAGTATTGTTTAAACACAACAAAATAACAGCTAGCAGATGTTTCCAACTTTACCGCAAATGATATAGGAAGAAAATAATTTAAATAAAGACATTTCAAAACCTTTATAATTTATATGGCTGAAAAATGAACTTCTAATGATGCTATAATATTCTTTTTTTTATATGAGAGAGTTTTGTATTCTTAGAAATAAGCTGTGAAAATTTACATTTTTATATATTTTTTAATCCATTGCATTTGCTTTAGACGTCAAAAGTAAAGATAAATTTTAAATAATAATTGATTTAATAGGCTTTATAAAGTAATTTCGATATAAATTTAAATTGAAATCAAATTTCCTAAGTACAAATTTTTTATTTTTTACACTCTATTGAAAAGAGCAATATTTTTAATAGAGGTGACATCTTACTAAGCACTGGCCAGTTTTGGATAAATTGCTATAGGAATGACATATACTTTAAAACATGTTTTTAATTCATTTTTGCTCGGAAATACACGAAATTGGCTCGTGTTTTGTTCAGAAACTATGTTATTGAAAAACCTTTTCCATTTTTTGTTAAAAGCAGAAGATCTTTCAGAAAAGAATGTCAAAGTCGGCGTTTTGATTTGAATATCCGACGTGACAGTGAAAGACAGGAGAAAAACTGGTTGTCACGTGACACGAATTGCTTATAACTCGATAAATAACTAAATTTCTATTTAAGGATTTTTACCTGTGTATTATATAGTATATTTTGTTAAATTTCATGAAAATGGTAATGAAAATTGTAAAAAATTATCTGCCTCATATATGTAGTCAGATATTTATTTATTATTTTATTTTGGAAATACTCAATATATTTAAATAGTGTGTGACAATATTTTTATTAATGATTTAGGTACATGACATAATTCAAATCTATATTTTATGAGTTTTTTTTTTCCAAATTCACTCTCCGATCACACCGTGAAGCCACAGAGTGTTGGCATTTTGGTCATAGGTTTTACGTGACTTATGTGACTTGCAGTAACGTCATTGCAACGTCACAAAAATTTCTAAAGCTGTCAAAAAGTAATTTTCTTTATGTTATAAGATGTTCTAAAGTTTATTTTAAGTTTTCTTTAGATCTCCAAGACGTTCACATTTTGGTCACAGTGTGACGTTACAAAGTGGTGGCATTTTGGTCACAGATGTGACGTGACGTACGTGACTCACATTGACGTCACAATGACGTCACTGTGACTGTGCATGCTATGCGGGTAATTATATAACTGTTTGATAATAATGCTTAGTTCTGTAACTGCATGAAGGATTGGACTTAATTTGAAACCATACAGATGCATATAATTTTAGTATAAAAATTGTCAGATTCAACAAATATTCGGACGATTAAGTTGAGGAAATATACAGCCTAAGAGTTATATTTGTCACTATAAGCCATCGAGCATGCTCAATTTACATGGATTTCTTTTGTGCAATTTTCGAGATACTAGCCGGAAGAAATTTCTTCACATATCTCCAGTAAGTAGAGTTGATCAGTGCTTCATTCTTTTTTTATTAGTAATTTCTGGTAAAGTACAGCTTATTCTCGGAAAAAGTTCAAAAGGAAGCAGTTCACAATCTTTTAAGGATTTGTCAATAGATCCTGTAAAACAGTGAGACCCACTTGTTGTACCGTCAAGATGTTCAAACAAATGGCGTAAGATAAACATATTGACATGTAATTGTCAAACAAGCCATTCAAGCGTCATTCCTTCTTTTTTTATTTTTCTAGAAATCGTATGACACCTTCTTTGTAACCTGTGTTAATTGAAGTTCTTCACAGCCAATGGCAACAAAATTACTGGTATCAATGTTTTTCGTAGTTAAAAAGTCTTTGATTTCTTCATTTAAAACCTTTGCAGATTGTAAGGGGAGATTCCTCACAACCTGGTTCTTTTATTAAACTTCTGTTTTCCTCTAATACAACTTTTTGCTGTGCATCACCCACCAATCAGAAGAATTTTGTCCGTACGGCCATCAAAATATAAGCAAAATTGCTTGGGATCTAAATCCACGAACGTAAGGATTAACTTGGATCTCTCTTTTTGCAGCCCTCTTCTAATTTTACAAAAAACATCGTGGACTACTATAAAAAAAAATTGTAATTTTATTGCTTGTAAATTGAAATTCTAAATTATTTTTACCTTATTATTGTCGATTTTTAGGGATAATTTGAAATCATATTTTCATACAAAGGTTAGGTAAAAAAATATTGGTTTCGATTACGCTTTACAATTACCCAATTTTCATTTATTTTTCAAATTTTTGAAGTCATTGAGGTAGTATAAGGAACCTGAATTTGATATAAATATTACAAAATTTTACCACAAATGTGTAATTATAATAATTTAAGGATCAACCTTTTAAATTTAATTAATATTAGTAATATTTGAGTATTTAATATGTTTGACATAAAAAATGTGAAAATGCAGAACTGTCATTTTCTTTTACTAAATATTTAATGACCTTGACGAAAACGCCTGTATACCATGTAACATGGAATTGCATGGTACACAGAAGATTCCATATTATTTCAAATTCAATTAAAATGGTATAATTAATTAATGGTATAATTAATTAAAATGGTATAATTATAGCTCGGATGAATGAAATTAGTGCTGCAGTTTTCAACCTTGTGTAACAAATAAGAGTGAAATACGAAATCCAGGATATCGTTGGGATAGCTCAGTAGGAAGAGAGTTGGCACGGCAAGCCAAAGTACCCCGGTTCGATTCCTGGTCCCGGCATTTTTCGCTATTTTGGACTAAATCTCAACTATGATACTCAAACCACTGAATATAATTTACCTCGTTGAAATCATTTTCCTCTGTTCATTATGTTAAATTGATATTTGTATGACTTCGAATGCTTTATTTCTTTGTGTTGCGGTAATGCGAATTTGAATTTGTATTTCACCCATACGTGAAAGATATCTTTTCGGACAATATGTTTTTCATTACTCTTTATTTGTGAAAACAATATAATACAAACTTATGAAGTAAAAATATATATATATATCTATTTAAGAATGGGCATTCCATTGTTAAACTATGCAGTCTAACATTAGCAGGTTTACACAGATTTATCAACAGTTTAGTGCAATCCAAGTGTTTTCTTCGTTTAAGCATAAATTTTATCTAAAATTCTGTTATCTAAATAGAAAGCTAATTGAAATTTGAGAGTTCTTAAAATAACTGAAATTTTCAATATTGAATGTCTTATGCGGAAAATTAGCATACAAATCGTAATAGAAAATCAGTTTCTAATTTTAATAATTTGTTATTTCAAATTTTAGAGCACTCATATCTCATTTAAGATTATAAACATTGCGTAAATTATACTAAAACTTCAGAATGCATTAAAACAAATATAACGAATTTTAAAAAACACGGATTTAAAATACATTTAAATCTAATCGTGTAATTAGATAATATATATATGCAGCTGCTCATATTTTACGGAGAATGGAAACCAAATAGTCCCACTTCAATCTAATTGCATAAATTTATTGTGAAAAGTGAAATATTAAACCACATTTTGAAAAGAAAATAAGAAAAAATTGATTTTTGATTAATTTGAAAATTTAATAATATAAGAAATAAAATTATTTGTTCGTTAAAAAAATAAATGAGCAATCATCGGATTTTAGTTAATTTGTTAATATTTAGAAACTAAAAAAAATTAAAATTTGTACTAGTTTCTGAGATATATTGTATATATATATGTCACGTTTTTACTTGTATCACCATATTTTTTGTAGAATCATTATCCAGGCAAGGGCTTCCACCGAGGAATTTGCAATCGGGCTCCGAGAATCCACTTTATAGTGTGCGTACAGAATGAAAATAAGAGGCAGTCCGTTCCAGTTCACTTTTTATTCGAATTAAAAAAGAAAATGCCATGCTTTACTAATTACAATGCTAAATCCATACATGATGATTTTAATACCGTGGAGAAACTTGGTGACTTAATTTAATAATTAAGAAGACATTTTTGTTCTTACAGGCAGTTGATTTTTCTATCTGCAGCCAAAGAGATTATTCCATCGTCGTGAAGTTCGCGCCGGGGTTACATGTACAACCGGCTCCAGTAATAATACTGACGCTACGCGGGAAACTCCGCGTATATCCATTATCTAATGCCCCAGAATACATTTTCATTAAACAGTCTTTCGACCAATCAGCGCTACAGGACTAAATTCTCCGGCACTCTGATTTCGAATCTATAAGACCGTAATCTGAAAAAATGCGTGAAAAAATACTTCTAGAACATTACCGAAAATCTAATTCCTTCGAATAAATAAGAAGAAGAAAAAAAAAACGTAGGTTTTACCGAGCATGGGCAAGATGCCAAGATAATATTTTACATTCAGACTGAAGTTAGCTTTCATAATTTTGAGAAAGAATATTGTTTTGTCAGAAAACATAGGGAGATAAAAATAAAAATTAAAAAGATATAGGTTGTTATTTCAAGAGAGTTAAAATATTTTTAGCTGGGAGATTAGTGTTTAAAAGAATTAAATTCTAGGATGCATTTATTTAATGAAGCAAAAGTGCGTAATTTTAATAGAACAGTGCGATCAGAGCCATTTTTTAAAAGAATGAATTTAGAATATAGGATTTACACAGAATTATAGTTTTGATGAGGCTAACGGCGAAATTATTTTTTAATTTGTTTCATGTATATATATATTTGTAATTGTTAATCACATTTCTGTAAATGTGCCCACAATTTACTTCATTGCCGTGTAAAAAATGGAGAAAAGAGAAACGATAGGGATATTTTTACGTCATTTTCTCATTAAAATTTAAAGTTGGGATTACCTCTTATTTTAATAGATAGCGAAAACAATATAGTGTTTAAATTGTATTTTTCAAGAAAATTTTAAGAAATGGAAACATAAGTTCACATACTTACGCTTCATTAATCAGAAAATTTCCATTTAGAAAATAAATACATCGAAATTGTTTTGAGTTTTAAATTTAATCATGCAATTTTGCATGATAAATGCATGACATCATTTTCACTTCTATGGTACAAGGTGGAATGTTATAAGTGAATAACCAAATGTTGAAAGTACAATTTTCTTTTTGTCATATCAAGTCATTGAACACGTACAATTTTATTAAGAAAAATTTGAACTTACATTCTAATCGTCAATTCATACTTTATATATACCCCCCCCTCCCCCATCGACAGTGATAAAATTAATATAATAAGTATTTTCTAAATACATAACAAAATTATTTCTTTTTTCACTAAAGAATCAAAAAATCAAGTGTTGCCACGCAGCTAATAATTCATATAATATTTATTTATAAACATAAAAAAAAACTTTTAGCACTGTAAGTTTTATTTTTAAAGCCTACTCTATTTTTTTAAGCTGTCAAGAAATGTACTTCAAATCTTTTTATTAACGTAATTCTGAATACCACATAACTCTCATGTGTAAAATATTCCATTTTAGACAAATGCATTAATTTTAATTTTTTACAGTAAAAAAAATATTTCTACAGTCTTAAATTATAAAGCAGGTCTGTTCCTCATATTTACATAATGTTAATGCATACATACTGAATAATTGCACATTAAAGCTCTCAAAACTAACTTTAGACAATATACTTTTTGAGATAAGATTTCTTTGAATTATAACGCTTTTAAAATAGCGAAAGGGAAAGTTTGAAAGAACTTTCAGGGGAATTCACATAAAAAGATTTTCATTCAATATGCAAATATGCTTCCACAGCGTCAATAAAGCTTTTAAACATTATCTTTTCCTCTTAAAAAAGTACTTCTGTCACAAAAAAGTATAACCTCGTATAATGGTTTAAATTTTTTTTATCATAGATCATGGTGCTGTAGGAAGTTAAAAAATGCATTATATATTCTTTTTTTTTATCTTTTTTCTACGCAAAACTCGACACATGAAAAAATATCTTTTTTTTTCTTTTAATATTTAACTAGCTCTTTTAAAATTAAAAAATGAAAAATGGCTCTATTGAATTTATATATATATACATAATAATATTTCTTTCCTAATTTGAGAAAAAATGCGTTAGACATTATCTTTATTTTAAACAACAATATGAACAAAAAATATAATTTAATAAAAAATTTCCAAACTCCATACAAAGTAAACAATATATTCTGCATACATTTAGCATTGTTTTACTAAAAAGTATAACTTGTACAGTATCTGTAAAGACATTTTCCTAAACAAATTTCGGAAATAATACAGAACGTAAAAGAAAGTTTGCCACAAAGTCATTAAATTTATATTTAAAAATTAAAATAATGATTTTGCAATTTATTTGGAAAACATAATGTTTTTATGTTAAAATATTGAAATTAATATTAGTGACCTTTTCTCGGTTAATAGAAATAACTTTAATATTGTTTATTATTCGTTAATTTTTATTATTTAATTAAGAACGAAAAATCATACATCAGATTATGAAACACTTTCCAACGATAACAGAATAGTATTAAGAAATTTCTTTTTTATCATATAATGAAATGAGATATCTAAGTAATTAATTTATAATAAACATAATTCAGTAAAAATCCACTTTGTGTCATTTCTGTCTATATCCAGCAATATGTACACATTCTTTAGTGTAGCACTGTATGCGATCTATATAATATATACATACCACCTAATACGCTCAAAATTGGATACATTTAAAACTACGTGCCAGTCCGGAAAAGTTACTTCCAGCATTTATCGATCTTAGTCAGTCCTTTACCGAATTATTTTTTGTGTCTCTGTAAGTGAACTACACACTGAGAAATATGACAATTTAATATTAAGCAAATCGATGTTTTCATTTTGTTATGGAACTTTTTGTTTCAAATAGGACGACCCAATGCTGAAATACAAAAATGCTCAGAATATTGAAACATGGACATACTCAAAACTGAGCACATAGAGGTCAGTACAAAATCAGTTTTAAAACATGGACATACTCAAATATGAGCGTATGATGTTTTATTCTTGAGTGTGTGCATGTTCTCAGAAATGAGTATATACATGTTTCAAACTTGTGTAATTTTGATTCGGAGCCATTTTGACTAGGCGACCTATTCAGATTTCAGTATTTTTTGCTCAGTTTTGAAAATGTCGTTTATAGAGTGTAAATGCTACGCACTCCACAATACACAGAAAATATCTTCTAATGCACATTAATGATCCTTTAAAACTTCATCATATTTAAAGTTATGATAACATCATTAAAATGCATCGAAAGCTATTTTTCCTCGTAGATCATAATTTAAGGGAATTAATTTGTGTGTCCCTGTAAACGAACTATAAATGCTACGTATTCTATACTAATGAAAGTATTTTGTACCCCATTTCCTTGGTGCATATCAATCTTAGAATTTTTGAAATATCGTAACATCAGTAAAATGCCCTCAAACAAGCATTTCCCCGTAGATCATACTGTAACTGAAATATTTGTGTGCGCCTATAAACGATTTAAAAATACTACATACTCCATTTGCAATACCGAAAATTCTATTGTGGACCTTAATAACATATAAAGCTTTCTTGGCAATCCGAGTGTATTTACGAAAGTTAGAATACGGTCAGACGGCAGAAGGCAAGAAGACAGTCAGACAAACAAACCGAATTCACAAACACTTTTCAGCTATGTGGGGAAAGTGTTAAAAAACTGTAAATGTAATTACTTCCACCATTCGAACATCCAACTTTTTCTTTTCTCACTTAAAATAAGTTTACTCTTTCATAAAATACGGGAAATGAAGCTTTTTTGGCCTTTAGCTATATTTTCCTTTTTCCTTACTTTGTTTACTTCGTTCAGGAAATTGCGGAAGTAGAAAACAACATTTGTCTTCTTTTTTATTTTGCTTTTGGAAAAATCCAAATTTCCACCTCGGAAAACTTTTTTTTTTTTTTTTTTTTTTTTTTTTTTTTGTGCAGCACATCTTATATATATATATATATATATATATATATATAAATTGAAAACATTTTAGCGAGGAATATACGTTATGATTTTTTTTTGATTGATTCATTCAACAATGACACAAAAATTTTCCTGATGTCTTGCAGTAATAAATTATCTTCTCTAAAGATATGTAAAAGCACATATAATAATAGTTAAAACTCCATTCAGGAAATTTCATCTCATAGTATCTTTCGTTTAAATGCTACTTTTTACAAATACTAGTTTTGAATAACGTAGCAGTTTTGTTTCTATCATATAATGACTATCATTATGTCTCTCTAAAGATATACTGTTAAAATATGGACATGCTGTAATGATTTTCTTAAATTGTAATGTTTTAATTCTTTAAATGTCTAAAAAATGAAGTTACTGTCCTTTTCTTTACATGGAGTTAAATCGAGTAAAATTATGCTAAATTATGCACGGAATGCGTTTTGTAATTTATGAATAAATAATGTGATATTAAAGTATTTTGTTAACTACCATTAATTTACTTAATCTGTCAAGTAATATTACTGCTCGGAAACGAAACTGCGTGTAGATAATTAAATTAAATTAATTATTACTCTCTTAAAATTTAATGGGGTAAGATTGAAAATTTAAATTAATTTAATAGTTGCCCACACGGCATTTATTTTTTATTTTTAAGTAAACAAGGAAATTGAAATTTGTGCTTATACATATTCTAAAATAGAAGACTCACCCCAATATCAACACCGATGTCTAAAAAAACCCAGCAGGAAATATCTGAATATAACACAATGTGTGTTTTTTACCACGAGGTTTAAAAGCTTAAAAAGTGTATATTATTTACATTAAAAGACTGTAGAAATAGTTTAATTGGTAAGATGTTAAAAATAAATATCAAGTCAACTTAAATTTCTTGTATTTGCTTTGTGTTTAGATTTTCAGTATACGTCAGAATTTATTGTAATCCGATTTTCCTCAGTTAGTAACAAAATGTTGTAAAATATTGTTTATACAATAATTCAACATTTAAATCTAGGTACAAAAAATAATGAAATTACTTAAATGTTTTTAAAAAGGGAATTTTATTCTGCTTGATGAAAATCAAAACGACAACTTATATAAAAACTTTACGTTGTTATTTTCCCAGAAAATTTATTTCTGTACAGATTACGCATTTTTAGAAATTAAAAAAGCTAACAAAAAAGAAAAAAAAAAGAAAAAATACAAATTAACGTTTATAAATAAAAAAAGAAAAAAACAGTTAATTTTAAGCTGTTAAGTTATTTAAAATTTTTATCTGAATTTAAAATTAAAAAAAATTAAATTGATTTCACCATACTATTTCTTTTAAGATGATGTTTTTATGTTATGATGATTTTATGTTATTTTTTGAACGTAGATTTAAATGTTCAATTATTATATCAATCATATTTTACAATATTTTATAACTAACTCAGATGAATCTGATTACAATAAATCCGCATAATTTTTTCGATACTGACATATGATGATAATGTGCGTCAATACTTTTAAAAGTTTATGGTGATACTTTCCCAGAAAAATGTATTTATGTGCAGATTACACATTTGTAGAATATAAAAGGGCTACAAAAGCAACAACAACAAATACAAATTAAAAACTTTTTATAAATAACAAATGGAAGAAGTTGTTAATTTTCTAAGATGTTTAAAAGATTTATTTGAGATAAAAATAAATAAAATTTAAATTGATTTCACTATATAATTTCTTTTAAGGTCATTTTCCATTATTTTTTGAACGTACATTTAAATGTTGAATTATTATATCAACAATATTTTACAACCTTTTATAACTATCCCTAATGAATCTGATTACAATAAATCCATACCATTTTTGCGATACTGCCAATTGATGATACTGTGCGCCAATACGTTTGTGATGCATAAACGACATTTTATCGCATAAATATAACTTGAACACTCGATTATTTTCTGTGTATTTCTCACCCAGTTGAAATTCAAATTTTCAATCATCTGATCAACTTTTCGTTTAAGTACAATTTTCTCAGAGGTGTGAAAACTTTATTGGTACTAATATTATGTGCATAGAATCTTGCAAATTATATTTGTTGTCCTCCACGTTTACTTCATAATATTAGCCCTAATTATCATAGTTTAACTTTTTATATTATTGTATGTATGGTGTAAATCGTTAACTTCATTACCTTTAGAAATACTGGGAAATCCGACCAGGGTTTCCTGGGTAAAAGAATATATGTGAAAATCATTTATTTCTTTTTTATTTGGAAACTGTAATAGATTATTTACATTGAATATATTTTTTTTCAGATTGCCCCGTAACAACATCAAAGAGCATATTTATACGAAATATGTCAATTATATAGTCAAATAAAATTTTGAAATTTATTAAAAGTGGAAATTTCGTATTGGCCCGTGCCAGAAATTAATAGCCGTAGAAATCGCTAATTATTTCATTATCTACAGCAGTTTTTTCTTTTTTTTAATTCTGATAATTTAAGCGGTTTTAAGCACTTATTTCGATTACATGTCTGTTAAATTTGTGTTTTATTTAAACTATTTTATTTATTGCATAATGGAATCTTAATTTCTTTATGAAATTTTAGCTAGAAACAAATGCTGAACTTTTTATATCGTTTAAAGTGCAAACGTATTAATATTTTGTAATCGTCTGAAAGCAATAGATTTTTTTAAAATCATGCTTGAAATGTAATTCAAATACTACGACCAGTGGAGACTGGGCTATGCTCGGTCAAAATGATCTTTGAGTTCAAATATCATGACCCATGACCAAAATGACCTACTAATCAAATTTTCTCGCCGTAGGATATAAAATTTAGTCAAAATAATCTGAGCTGTTTTTTAGATAAAATTAGCTGGACCCACAGTGCCCGAAAAATAACCCACTAGTCGAATTTTCTCGAGCATGTGACCTAGCCTAATGATTTTCTCGTGCCCAAAAACCGTAGGATACAAAATTTAGTTCAGATCATCTGAGCCGATTTTCATATAATAATAGCTTGATACATAATGACCCATGACCAAAATGACCCACTAATCTAAATTTCTCGAACATGTGACCTAGCCCTCTTCTAGTAGACCCTAGGTCTTCTCGTTCCTTAAAACTCTAGGATATTAAATTTAATTCAAATCCTCTGAGCCGTTTTTAAAATAAAAATAGCATGACCCATAGTGACCCATGATCAAAACGACCCACTAATTGAATTTTCTCGAACATGTGACCTAGCCCAACAGTCTTCTCGTGCCCGAAAACCATAGGATGCAAAATTTAGTCTAATTAGTCTCAGCCGTTTTTTAGATAAATTTAGCTTGATCCACAGTGACCAAAAGTGACAAACTAATCGAATTTTCTAGGAAATGGGACCAATACCAATGATTTTCTCGTTCCCGAAACTCGCAGGATACAAAATTTAATCGAAATCGTTAGAGCCGTGTTTTAGATAAAATTAAGTTGACCCGCGTTGAAAAAATTGACCCACTAATCGAAAGTTCTCGAACATGTTACCCAGCCCAATAGTCTTCTCGTGATCGTAAATGGTAGGATACAAAATTTAGTCAAAATCGTTTAAACCGTTTTTAGATACAATTAGCTTGACCCTGACCCATGGTGACCAAAAATGACACACTAATCGAAATTTTTTTAACATATGAACTAGCCCAATGGTTTTCTGGTGCCCCAAAACGTAGGATACAAAATTTCGTCAAAACCGTTAGAGTCGTTAGAGCCATTTTAGAGATAATTTTTGTGTATATATATATATATATATATATATATATATATGTAACCACACACACACAATATTTGCTCGTATTAGAATATATGATAATAAATAACTAAATTGCGAGAAAGTTTTCAGACAAACTGCATTTGAAAGTAGATATTTTCCCCTATATAACGTTGTAAACATTAAAAATGTGCGATGTTTAGAAATTTAAAAAATGTAGTAGCAAAAATCGGAAAACAAAAATTCCATCGTCAAGTATTGTCATTCGCAAAATGACGTCAGCATTACGCACGGACACGTTTGTCCTTTATAATATAGATAAATATATTTTTTTTCTTTTTGATTATTTGTTAAACATTTCCATTAAGCCAATTTAGATTTTTGAGTAGCAACACCTGTTGTAGTAAGAAGAACAACCTTCAATATACCCAATTTAATTTGCGTAATAAAATAATCATATTAGATAATTTGCTTGCAACAAATGACACTAAATAAGTACAAATCATATTATTGTTTTACTTCGTATATGAAAAAAAACAGATCATAATTTAATAAAACTCAAATTATGGTAGTTTGAAAATTCTAATATGCAAAATTCAACCTTCTTAACAATTTTCCAAAACCCGGTGGGAGGAAGACCTAAAAGGAAGACCTGAATTCTACAGTATTAAAGACATCAATCACCAGAATTTAAATTGCTAAATTTAAGCAACTAGTATAGCATATAAAAATTCAAGGCGTTTTATTGATTTTATTTATCATGTGCTTTTATTTATTTTTTACTGACACACAGATCTGACGACATGGGAAAATTTTTTTCAGTCATTTCATGAAGTATTTTAAAGTTTCTAAAATCAACTATATATATAGTTGATTCTTTTAGAAACTTATAATATTTTTTTAAACAGATACAGACAATATAATTTACACATATATCGATAGCATTATTATTTTTAGTTTAGACTTAAATTTCACTCCCATCGATAATTTTTATTCATATAATCCAATTCTTATTTTAATTAATAATACTAATGTAAAATCAAATGTTTTGGATCTTTCCATATATCTCCTTAAAAACAATATTCATAACAAAGTTTATTATAAAAATAAATTATGTAATTTTGAAATAAATAAATTGCAACATTTGAACTGTAACATCCACGTTTGTATTTTTTAGAAATATTTTGATTAATAACTAGTCGGATGTGGACAATTAGAATCCAACACATTTGGTCAATAAAAATTAAATGCTTCTAGAAAATAGAGTATATTTAGAAATATTGAGAATTTTGTGTAGAACTTGAGTTTAGTGAATCGGGAAAGAAATCGTATGATTCCTTTTTCCGGTATCCTATGTTATTACGATGGTATGATTTCTGGATTCCTTTCTCTCTCTGATGATTTGTTTTAACTTTACACCTGTACGGAGTCATCTAAAATAGAGTTATTTACTGCGCCGCCTTCTCAAAGGGAATTACTAAATTGTTGCTTGTTGCGAAACTGGCGTCCCGTCCTGTCTTTCTCATATGACGATAATTACTTTTAGAGGATTGATATAAATGTTATATTAGGAAATATTAGCACAAAAGCAATAAAAAATCTCTACTGGACGGTCGTTGTAAAAGGGCTAGGTATAGTGAAATTTCTGTAAGTCGAACATATGCAACAAGGGTGCACCTTCCGTGGGTAATTCGATGCATAACATTACGCATAACAGTAATTATTTATATTTTTTTGTGTCGTCAATCACTGATATATCGTCAAATAAGAACATTTTCATTATTTTACTATGGTCGTATAACTGAAGTTCCGCAAAAAATATTTATTTCGCATTATTGTTAATTTGCTTTTGCTTTGAGTTAACTTTTAAAGTAAAAATATTTTTGAATAAGTAAAAAAAAAGTTCTTAGCACTAAAGATATTAAAAGGACTACAAACTAAAAATACTACTTTTTTCTTGTAAGAAGTATCAACCAATATATAATAAAAATAATCGACAATAATGTTTTATCAGGTATCTAAAAAATAATAACAGTCATTCTTTGTACTGCAATTTCCTAGACTTGATGTTCTTCTCAAAATTTAATTCTTTTTTTTTTCTTTTCTATTTATAAGTCAATAACGATGACATTTAGAAATTTGATGTTATTTAGGAAACTGTTCGTTTTCCCTCTCAAAAGAGATAGTATTTCTTTCTTCTTAAAGTATATCTGACACCGCAATGATTTATCCATATGCTTCAACAATGATTGTCGCTTTCTATGTAATTTCAAGTATCACACTTGATGGTTCCTAAATTCGATGATGTATGACTTTACATAAACAATCCTTTTAAACGTAAACAATCGATATGAGGTATATAGATTTTAGCAATCATACTTTGAGCTAATAAAAGTTTGATTTTATAATAGACATGGGAATTGTACATTACAGAAGCAAAATGTAATGTACATGAAGCGTGTTTGCTTTTATAATGTACATGTATTTTCAAATAAATTCTTTCCTACATTCTGGCGATATTCTTCTTTTCAACATTTTAGCAACAGAATGACTACACATACATATACTACGTGTGCGCAGACTTGGAGGTGCCCACTATTCCAAGGTATAAGCGTACAGATATATAAAAATCATGAATTGAAAATTTTTTCGCTAAACGTAGGTTTCCGCTTTTTGGGAATTTCCATTATGGAGATCTTATTGTATATAATTGTTTTACCTGCAAAAATATTTTGATATTGAATGCCTAAGGGGGGCCACTCGGCCCAGCAAAGCCAGGCCGTAGAGCGTTAGCACCTCCCCCGGGATGTTCCCCGGCACGCGGGGATTCGTTTTGGGTGATTCCAGCCACCGGCGGAAGGGAAGGCACGACGCCGAGACCGCCAGCGCACGCGCAAACGGCCCAAACAACAACAAAAAAGAAAAGAAAGAAAATACAAACTAGGCCAAAGGCCGGCACTGCCAGGACAAGCCTAAGCGCGACAAGGGGCAGGCAAGAAAGCTAAAAACAAAAAAAACAAAAAGAAACTGAAAAAAGCCTGAACCGCTGGAGCCTGCACTCCCTCGCGACAGACAGCGGCAGGTGCAGTGATGAAGAACTTGTAGGTGAACAGTCCTTAACGCTCCTGCGTCATGACACACAGTTCGCGGCCAAGGCGGTCCTTGGATAATAATGATGCGCCGGAATCTGAGAACTCAGTTCCCACGCGACAGATGGCGCCACAAGTTGTTGCGTTGGAGAGATGAGACCGCTGCTAAAGACTGCGAAGGGAGCACAGCAAGGTGCTCAAACACTGACAAGGTACAGCCAAAATAAGGAAAAGTCAGGAGAAGGAGGGTAGGAAGATCAATTACAGTACTGATTGGTGGTGAAGAATTTAATATGTTTAGTTAAAAATTTGATAAAAGCTAGAGTTGGTTACTCAATTTGTTAAGTTCGATAAATCCATTAAGAAATTAAAAATTTTTTTTAATTTTTTTAGTAAGATTGGTCTTGTTAGAATATTGGTTAGCCAAGAGGGTGGGGGTATTTCGGGAGATCTGAGATGCCAGGCAACGGTCAGTGGGCAGTCAAAATAGTAATGAGAAGGCAAGCCCCGCTGGCCACATGGACACACATTGGAGGCTGCACGTTTATAATATTTGAGGTAAGTAGGGAATGGACCATGTCCTGTGAGGAACGCTGAGGTGTGGGGGGCGAGGTTAAGCAGGTTTAGGGAGACAAAAGGGAGCAATTTGTGGGTATGTCGACCTTTATCCGAGTAATCCCAGTGGTCCTGCCACTGAGGAATGATTTTAGATTTTAAAAACCCTCTAATGTAGGATGGGGGAACAGGGAGGGAAAGATCAATATTTGTGCTTCCCGTAGCTTCTTTTGCCAATTTATCAGCTAATTCATTGCCAGCAATGCCAATGTGTGCCTTCACATGGCCCAGGGCTACTCGCCGTGCAAGGTCTTTTAAAAGTAGTTTTATTTGGAGTACAATGGGATGTTTTGTGCGGTGAGTAAAGATTGCTTGTAGGCTGGAGAGGCTGTCTGAATATAGCCTGTAAAATTGTACTGTTGAGTTAGAGACAATCCATTCCAATGCCCGCAGAATCGCGAACAGCTCAGCCTGGAAGACAGTGTTGTTATCACCGATTCTGCAGGCCCACTTATGGGTCACGACCTCGCCTTTCATGGCACAGAATGCTGCTGCCACGCCAGTCTCCGTGCGTGACCCGTCAGTGAAAATGGTCGGACAGCGGGGAGAGTAGCTGTGTTCAAAACCGTGCCTGGTTGTGTTTATCTGTAAGTGAGATGTCTCTTCTGCGGGATGTATTCTCCAACTGGGAACCTTCCTCTGTAGTTGTATTTGTGGAAAAAGTGCTGCACACGTTGGTTCATGTTCTAGGTGTGTGATCCTGTTTTTCTGGTATTCATATTGGAGTGTTATTGTTATGGGAGGAATACCTGTTATTACTGTGAGTGCGTCCGTTGAGATTGTCCTGTATCCTCGAGCAATTTGCAGCAAAAAGAGCCGTTGCATCGAGGTCAATTTGTCCTTCACGGCTTGCGTGAGGTTACCTCCCCAGACGCCCACACAGTAGAAAATTATCCGCTCCACTATTGTGTGGTACCAGATTTTTAGCATTGTTGGCTTTATTCCCCAGGATTTTGACGTTAGTTTACGTGCGTTTAAGTGTAATTTTCCTACTTTAATCCTGAGGGTGTTGATATGTTCCGTCCAGCTTTGGTGTTCATCTATGGTGAGGCCAAGAAGTTTGAGGTGTGAGACATGCTCGACACTAACCCCGTTCACTCTTATGATTGGTTTACGTTCAAGTTTGCGTGGTTTGGAAAATGTGACTGCTTGTGATTTTTGGCTTGATAGCTGGAGGTTGAGGTTTGTTAGCAGTTGGCAGAATACGGGGAGGGCTTGAGCCGCCATTGCCTCCAAGTCAATGCGCCGCCTGCCCGAGAAAATAAAGCTGAAGTCATCAGCGAATGCAAAGAGAATGAAGCCTCTAGATTCTAGCTCTTTTAGAATTATGTTAGCTATGAGTAACCAAAGTATTGGGCCAAGGCAGGAGCCTTGGGGGCAGCCCTTTTCGAGCTGATGTACCGAAGTGCCTGAACCCCAATTGATCATTATGCTACGAAGG
Organism: Maratus michaelseni; assembly: GCA_963931845.1. Classification (NCBI taxonomy): domain Eukaryota; kingdom Metazoa; phylum Arthropoda; class Arachnida; order Araneae; family Salticidae; genus Maratus; species Maratus michaelseni. The sequence continues at coordinate 414,808,454 of OZ007589.1, forward strand.
CTTAAGTAGGATGCGATGGTTCCAGCTATATTAGCCGGGCAGCGAATTTCAATTAGTTGCTGGATAATGTCCCTCCATTCTACATTATCGAAAGCACCTTTAATATCTAGTGAAACAAGTGAGGTGTAGTCTCCTTTGCTGATGGTTTCATTGCAAGTGGTAAGAATGTCATAAAGGGCCTTGTCACATGACCGACCCTCTCTGAACCCATATTGTCTATGATGCAAGATGCCATTCGTCTCCATGAAGTGCACCAGTCGTGTGACTAGTAGTTTTTCTAGCAGCTTCCCCAGAGTTGGTAGGAGACAAATAGGTCTATAGGATGTGGGTGCTGAGGCATTCTTTCCTTTTTTCAGAAAGTAGACGGCCTCACCTTGCTTCAGTGTTTGAGGGAAGTAATTGTGATTGAGACACAGATTGGCCCATCTGGTGAACAACTTTGGGATGATTTTGAAAGTTAATTTTAAAATTTTGAAGTCCACACAGTCTGGGCCAGGGGCTTTTTTATCATTAAATGTATGTAGAGCAGACGCTACTTCAGCTTTAGAAAAGGGTTTATCATTAGGTGTCGAAAAATTGAGGTCTGAATTGTCCCTGTTGGGATACGAGGATGGTCCGAAAAGTGCTGCAGTTAGGTGCTCCATATTTGCTTGCCTGGATGAAATGGAGGGTGGAAGCTCAAGTTTAATTTCGTCTGGTGTGAAGAAATTTCCTGTAAAAAATTTTTGTGCCGTTCCAAAAGGTTCTGATTGATTGCTGCAGAAATTCCGCCAGGCTTTGACTCTGGCATCCTGAACACTTTTCTTGAATTTTGATGAGAGTATTTTGTACTGAGCGCCAAGGTTTTCAAAATAAGGTGTGTTTCCGTGTGTTTCTCGTAGATGTTTAATCTTTCTCCTTAGCGCTGTGAGTTTGTTTCGTTGTGTCTTTAGTTCGGTGGTCCAGAACGAGAAGACTGGAGTCCTCCGAGTATTTTTTAGTCTAAAGGATGCTCGTGCCGCCTCTTGCATGGAAGCAATAAGTTTTTTTGTGAAGGAGTTAATGTTAGTGATGTTTGTTGCATCCCTTAGGTGTTGTGCAAGGAGTGGTCTGTGTGTTTTAATGATTTGTGTAAACTTTTTAAAATTTCCTCGGGTTGTGTTGAAACGTCGTTTAGTTGTAGTCAGTGGTGTAATGTCAAAGCCGAAACGTATGTATTTATGGTCCGAGGCATTGTGGATGTCCATTACTCGCCAGTCCCTGATTTTTTGTGCCGCCTTCGGATTCGCCAGCGTATGATCTGGGAATCCTTTGTGTGTTATAATACCTGTGTTGTTCATTCTGACAAATGTGTGTGTTCTGTTATCAATGTTAACAATTGTTAAATTATGGACTGCGAGATGCTCGATGAGACTGTCTCCGCGGATGGTTTCCTGTGGGCAACCCCAAACAGTGGAGTTTGCGTTGAAGTCACCTCCGCAAATGAAGTACTGCTTATGAGTTATTAAGTGTTGCCACTCCATAAGGGTTTCATCAAAATTGAAACGCGGTGCTGCGTAGGTAGAGCCTATAATTAGTTTTCTTTCCTTCGCCATTATAGTGATGAAAACACAGTTGTCTCCTGTGAATAGGTGTGAGTATGCCAGATCCGTATTCTGGACGACCAGATGAGCGCTGTTATCTTTGGACGCGAACTTCGCCCAATTTTTCGGAAAAATTGACAGCAGCGCTCCATCATTGCCACAGTAGGCATCCTGCAGCAATGCAATGTCTATATTTTCTGATATCATGTAATTTTTTAGGCTGACATTAGCTGCCTTGCAGTGATTTAAATTAACCTGAATGATTTTGATGTGGCCAAATGGAGGGGGGTCCGAAGGTGCTAGAAGAGACATATTGGTTTTCTGAAAAGGTACTTAATTAAAAGGTACTTAAATAAAGGGTTCTTGGTTAAGTTAGTAACAAAAATTATGTTAGATTCAATAGAAGGGCCTACCTTGCCAGTCATGGTGATGCCCGTTGTGGCCTCCTTGATAGAGTGGGTGGTATTCATTTCTATATGAGCGATTACCATACCATTCATCGTGATGATAGGGGCTATTTGCTGGTGTTGCCTCTTGTATGGTTGGGTGCTGTGTGTTGAATTGTTGATGTCTGTTTGGTTCTTCTGGTGTTAGGTGAACTTGCGAACTGTTACCAATTTGGAAAAGCAGGTTAAGTCTTTCCCGTTCTGAACTATATTTTGAGCGGTAGGCACTGCAACCAGAATCTGATGCTTTGTGGCTTGTTGGAAAATGTGTGTTGTGTTGTGTGTTATGTTTGGTGCAGTTGATGCATCGTGGAACTGCTGCACATGTTTCTTCATGGTGTGCTTCGCCACAGCATGCACACACAGACGTGGCCGCCTTGCAGTTCCGTTCGTGGTGGGTAAGGCCTTGACAGCGGCGACAGCGCAGGATGGTAGTATGTGGTCGGAGGCGACAGGTCTTTAGGCCGATGACGATGCCTCCATCATTTATGAGCTCTATGCCAAGTGACTTAGGCAGCAGAAGAATCAAATCTTTTGTCGCCTCGTTGTGTCTATTAGGTAACTCCTTGAGGACGATGATGTCTTCTTCAGTTATATGGTATGTTTTGCCAAGAATATTAGTGAGGGCCTCCTTCGTCAGCGCCTCTGGGACACCCAGGAGAATCATTTTATGCTTTGGAACTGCCTTCTGCAGAAAATTAAGTTTTTTGTTGAGAACTTGATTGTGCTGCAGCTCTGCTTGTAGGCGCTTTAGGTCCTCTTCTGTTTTGCAGGTAACTTCTACGTGATTTCTCCTGGGGGCCACCTTATCCACGTGTATTGGCGTTGCAATTGCCTCTTTAGATAGCATTATTTCGATTTCTTTTCCCGGTGTTATTGATGTACCTTTAATGATGAGGGTTTTGCGGTTAGAGCTTTCCAGAACAAACTTTTTGGCTGGTTGTGCGGCTGTTTGACTGTATGTTTGTGGGACTTGAGGTGTTGCTGTTTCTGTTGGTGAAATGGTGGTGCTTTCTATTGCCGCTGCTTGGTCTGCTTGATTTTGTTTTAGTGTTGATCTGACTGCTTCTATAAGTGTGACGGTGTCTGGGATCCTTTCAATTATCTTCTCATTCGTTTGGCGTGCGTGAACTAGGCTTTCTCGGAGGTGCTGGCAGCTTGTCTGGAGGCTTGCTTCATTTATTTCTAGTTGGCGTATCCTGGACTGCAGTGCCTCTTCTGTATTTTGAAGGAACTCAAATACATATCTCAGATTTTTTAGTGTTTTTTCTGTGGGGAGTTCTTTTGTAGCAATGCTGTTTTCAGCTCTTGTTACGTAGCACTTTCCCATCGTAATAAGTTCTGCCATCGTATATGTTTCTATTTCTGCATCAGTGTTTTCATGTATTGTGGATGCTGCTGAGCTGTGGCTGACGCTTCTAGACAGCTTTGCTCTGGTATTTCTAGTTGATGACCTGCTCTTTCGAGCTGCTGACTGAGAGCTAGAGTTTTTGTCAGAAGGAAATCTTCCGTTGCCTGGCGACATGTTAGCAAGGGAAGGAACAGGATGAGAAGCTTCTACTACGAAACGATAAACAAAAGAAAATTACACTAAGTCAAAAACTAGGTCATTGGGCACTCACGCCACTTGACTGAATAAACCCATGAATGGCTCTACAGGTCTCGCAGCATGTTTCAAAATGGAGAAGTGTAGGAACAAAAGCTTGCCGTTTGTCAAAAACTCGTGACTGCGCTGAAAATTAGACTGGTATTATTAGGTTCGACTTTAGGGTAAAGAATAATGATTGACCAGTATCAAAAAGCTTAGACTTAAGGAATTGCTGGATGAGAATGGGAAGAGAAAATGAAACGATTTGGGCTCGCTAAGGTGTTGAAAGACAAATTGCTATTCCTTGCTATGTAACTTATTAATAGTACATGTTTAAATATGGGTAGAGCAGAACTTGTTGCGATAGATGAGGAGGATTGATGTTGATGATGATTGCTATAGGAGGGAGAGACGGGAGACACAGGCGCCAGCCAAGGCCAGCCGCAGCGCGCCACCCCGACCGACGAGTGGTAAAGGGGAAATGCTGTGCAAAAAGCAAGAGAGAAAATTCTTGTGGCATTTTGCGAACACAGGGGAGTCTGAGAAAGTCTAAGAACGTACTTTGATGCAAGAGTAAATTAAAAAGTAAATAAAAACATTATTATTCTACTCAGGAGTGTAAGAAAAATGAAGAAAAATAAATAAAAATAAAACAAAAAAAAAAGACTTTAATACAAAAAAAAAAAAAAAAAAAAAAAAAAAACACTAAAGCTTATAAATATGTGGGCAAAAAAAAAAAAAAAAAAAAAAAAAACCTGTAAATGGGAAATAATTGTAAAAATAAGTTTGGTTACAGTTAGATGTTAGAATTGGTTATATGGTCCGAAAATGTTAAAGTCCGCAGATAGGTATTCTAATTTGAAGAAGATAGTGAAAGAGGGAAATGGAATCTGATGAAAAACAAGCCCCCCCCCCCCCAAAAAAAAAAAAAGAGAATTTCAGGATTGTGTAAAAAATGATAAAATTTAATAGAAGCGCTAGAGAACATAAATTCACTTAAGTTTATATGAGAGGACAAAAAAACGGTATATAACAGTATGAAGAAGGAATAAATTGCGAGACCTAGCCATATTTTCGTGAGAAAAAAGAGTGTAAACAAATGATGAAAAATGCATATATTTAGGAAAACTAGACAAAGAAACTTAATAAAAAGTGGGGGGTATAAAGAGCAAAATGTGTTAATTTACGAAAAGAATTTTTATAGTTATTGAATGTGAGGAAGATTAGTTATGTAGAAAAAAGTGTGTTTTGCGACAAACACACACACACAAAAGGAAAAAAAAAAGAAAAGAAAAGAAAAAAAATGAATCCGCTAAAACTAAAATTGCTGCAGGTGTGTTGAATTTTTTGGGGGGGGGGCTAAAAATTTGGGGGTTACTAAAGCTAATTATGATGAAATATGTATGAATTATTTACAAGTTAGAAGCAACTAGTGAAGAGAAATGGGGTTCAGCCTTACCCCAGCACCTTGGTCCGGCGCCGGCAAATGATCCCAGTGGTCCGGTGGAAGGCAATACGCCGTACTCGGGAGAAGAAAAAAGAAAGTATGAAAGAAATATTTATTGGAGTGTGAATAATATGTGTTGGGAAGTAAATTGACAAATTTTGATGAGTTTTACTGAGTATTTTTTTGTAAGGTGAAAAAAAACAACAAACTTAACACTAAGTGCAACTAAAAAGCCCCAAAAAATGCTGAAAATAAACTGTTATATAATGTGAGAATTTGCACGTAGAGATAGATGGGAAATTATTGAAAAAATAACAGTTTGGTAACAGTTAGGTGTTTGAATTGGTTACATGGTCCAAAAATGTGAAAGTCCGCAGCTAGGTATTCTAATTTGAAGAAGAAAGTGAAATAGCGGCCTGGACTTGATGAAAAACGGGCCCAAAAAAAACTAAGAAAATTTCAGGATTGTGTGAAAAATGAAAAAAATATTAAACGCACTAGAAAACATAGATGCTCTTAAGTTTATATAAGAGGGCAATAAAACAGTATATTACAGCATGGAAAAAAAAAAAAAAAATTTGCGATATTGACGTGAGAAAAAAGAAAATAAACAAATGGTGAAAAAAACATATTTTTAGGAAAGCTTGACAAAGAAAATAGTAGAAAGTAGGGGGGAGGGGGGGGGGTAGAGAGAGACATTTCTTTAATTAAGAGAACAGTTTTTGTAAATAATGTATGCGTAGAAGTACAGTTATGTGGAAATGAGTGTGTTTTGCGTCAAACACAAAAAAACGCTAAAAAAATTAAAATGTGGCGGGTGTGATGCTTTGTGGTGGGAAGGAGAGTATTATGTTTGGAGGCTTCGAAAATCAATTTTAGTAAAAATGTATGAATATATTAAAAGTTAGAAGCGTTTAAGAGTGAAAAGTTGGAAAACCGCCTTGCACCGGCACCTTATGAGTCCGACGGTGGCAGCGGCAAATGGCAAATGGGGGAAAAAAAAAAAAAAAAATTCCTGTAAGAATTTAAGCAGCACAAAGTAAATGGCCAACAACAAGAACATCCCCCCCCCCCCCCCAAAAAAAAAAAAAATAAATAAATAAATAAATAAATAAAAATGTGAATATGTGAAAAAAAAGTTGACAGCTGTGAATGTTGGCCAATAAATACCAACATCACTGAACATCACCTTTTGACAATAAGTGAAAGAAATTTTCTGCCATTGCTGAAAATTAACATTTGATATTGAGCGAAATAATTACTAACAATCCTGAAAAACAACCTGAGTTTAAAATACAATAATATACAAAAAATGCGTTAAAATATAGTATAATGTACTGGAGAAGGTTTTTAATGTTAATAGAAAATAGTAAGTAGAAAGAGTGTAAAAGAAATGCGAGTCATGTCGATGATCTCGAAAAAGGATTTAAAGTAATGCGAGTAACCTACGAGAGATGGCGCCAAACGTTTAAAAAGTGTCTAGCTGATTTTAGGATATGGGCTAGAATAGCCATAGGGAAAGAACAGGGCTTGGGGAAGGTGATAGATGGCGCTTCATGTTCAGTTGATAATCGTGGAGAGAGGTGGGGCTAAGGAAAGTTAGAAAATAAGAATTACGAGAGATAGAAGTATAATTAAATTGAAAATGAAAGATAAAATTGTTAGCTGTTCGAAAAAACGTTTGCAAATGTATACTGGATGGCATAGTGATAAAGTGAGATTCTCTTAAAAAAAAGGGCGTCTTTTCATGGCCATACATTTATAATATAATGAATAAAATTATGTATAAGTGTATTCAAAAACATAAGTTTTTTTTTTTTTTTTTTTTTGTTAAATGTATTAATAATACATTAGATATTAGATGTTTTTTAAAGACATGTTATAAAAAGCTATTAACAAAAGCTGGTGTGAGTAGATTTCTCTGTTACTGGAGTAAAAGATGTGTGACAAAGACAAAACTATCATTAAATTATCTAGTAATATTCAAAAACAAACGACATATTTATTTATTTTAAATATTAATTTTACGTACTTTGAAAAGATTTATTTAAAATAACACTTTTATTACTGAGTAAGATGGAAATTTTGTAAGAAAAAATAATTAAAAAAGGTAAGAAATTTAAAACCTAGGAATTTAAAGGAAATAAGACATATTAGAGCTTGCTGTGTTAATAAAAATGTGTCCCCCCCCCCCCTTGCACAAAACTAAAAAGAAAGTTTTAACAACCCCAATAATTTGAAATTTACTTTATAACTATAGCTATAATACACGTACGACATTCAGCGACTAACAAAATATCAGCCGATAACTCCGCACTACCCGGGATGTTAAAGAAAATGTTAAATTAAAAATAAAACAATAAAGAAAAAAACATAAAAAGAACAAGGTTTAAATAAAGATAAAAAAGGGAATTAAAAAAAAAACCGTTATTGCGTTGAAAACTGCTAAGTATTACAATTAAAATTATTAAAGTTGGAAAAAAGTTTGGATCATAGGATGAATAAGTTTTCTGATGTAAAGTACTAGAGAAAAAAAAAGAGCTGAAAAAGTTAAAGTATGTAACCATTTCTTTCCTTAACCTACCCTCCCTATTCCCTTTACTTTTAATAAATGGTACAGTTGAAAGATATCCTAACTCATTTAAATAAATGTTAAAAAGCATATTAAGGCGCAGGAAAAAAACGTCAAATTTAAGCACAACCTACATGATAAAAACTAAAAATTGAAAAAAAAAAAAAAAAAAAAAAAAAAACAGAAATAATCAAAGAATTCTAACTCCCCTCGTTAGCAAAATAGCAGAAAGAAAGTTAATTAGGGGGGGGGGGGCGAGCGTCTGAAGAGGCCACACCCCGGCCAGCAAACAGCTGTCACCCTTGCTCCCCAAAAGCAAATGAGAGCGAGGTCCCATAATCAAGCCACACTGTAACAATGCCCGTGATGCCAAACAGCCAGCCCCCCAGAAATGAACCCCCTGTCCTCCAAGCATATATATCCTAATACATACTCTCAGAGGCCAAAATTTAGAACAAGACATGCTGAACTATGTGGCTTGGTTAGCAACAGAAGTCTAATAAAAAGCTTAATAACAATTAAAAATTTTTAAGTTATCGCAACAAGGCTTTTTCTATGAGCTTGCTAATATTAAGAGGTAACTTTATATTACATTGTTTAAGCAAATTACAATTAAAACACAATAAGACAAAAAAATTAAGATGGAAGCAGTCACTGGCTGACAAACAGCAGGCTAGGCTAGAGCAAATTAAGTAATATGTACATAAAACAATTAATAATTAACGTAGAAACATGCTGTTTACCTATTTTTGTAGCTGAGACATTCATGTATCCATTTCCATCAAGGGCGCTCGGCCCGCTGACCTTTGGAGGGGCTTTAGCCAGACATTTGTAGGAGCACAACACAATAACGTCCTTCCCCTCCGCGTACACCCACTACGACAAAAAATTTTGATATTATAAGTGTCGCCTAAATGAAAGTGACATTGCTGTAATTACTCAGCCATTTGAAGTGAAAGATGACTGCGCATGCTCCTATAGAGGGCGCAGAGTGCCAGGAATGCATGCGATATCGTCACATCCCGCTAGATGCGTGTGTGATAGCGACAGAGCATGTTAATAGGCATCGTTTGCATCATGGATGCCTCCAAACGGTGTTTTATTATTTTTTGTTGCAGTAATGCGATTTTGAATTTGTGTTTCACCCATACGTGACATATATCTTTTCAGACAATTTATTTTTTATTACTCTTTATTTATGAAAACAATATAATACAACCTTAAGTAAAAAAAAAAAAAAGTTATCTGTTTAATAATGAGCATTCGATTGTTAAACTATGCATTCTAACTTTAGCAGTGTTACAGTGATTTATCAACAGTTTAGTGCAATCCAAGTGGTTTCTTCGTTTAAGCATACGTTTTATCCAAAATTATGTACTCTAAATAGAAAGCAAATTGAAATTTCAGAGTTCTTAAAATAACTTAAATTTTCAATATTGAATGTCTTATGCAGAAAATTAGCATACAACTCGTAATAGAAAATCAGTTTCTAACTTTAATAATTTGTTATTTCAAGTTTAGAACACTCTTATCTTACTTAAGATTATAAACATTGCGTAAATGATACTAAAACTTCGAAATGCATTAAAATAAGCATACGGATGCAAAATACATACGGATTTAAAATACATGTAAAACTAATCGTGTAATTAGATAAAATATAAATGCAGCTAGTTGCTCATATTTTACAGCGAAATAAAAACAAATAGTCCCACTTCAATCTAATTGCATAAATTGATTATGAAATGTGAAATATAAAAACACATTTTAAAAAGCTAATCAGCTAAAATAAAGCAAAAAATTGATTTTTGAAAATTTCAAATTTAAACAATATAAAAAATAAAATTTTGTTCGTTAATAAAATAAATAAGCAATTATTAGATTTTAGTTAATTTGTTAATATTTAGAAAATGTTAATGCGAATAATTACATATTAGACGTAAAATCATTTGAATATCTTTTTCAATAACAGATTTTCATTGCACATAATTTCTTGAAATAATGTTGTGACTTTTTTTTTCAACGTGATATATGAGAATACATATATATCTTTTAAATAAACTTGTAAATTTTATTTTGTTAAATCCCACATAATATATAATTATATTCAAATGCAAGTCATGTTCGACTTACATTCATGTTCAAGTTTGGGACAATCTAAAAGTATTTCAGGCAAATAAACTATTTCTATTTATATATGATATGAAGAAGATTATTTGGAAATGAATGATGTAAAATGCAATTTCAGGAAACACTACCTGTTTCAAATAAGTGAAATTAAGTCAATGAACACTTTTATAGTTTCGTTTAGTCTAACTTAAATCAGAATCTTTCGCACATGGTATATTGACTCAATATTGAAAACGGTTGCTTCGAATTTTATTTTTGCATACACTTCACAATAAAACATATTTTGTTTCTTAAACAAATAATGGAAATAAATTATCCATAGAGCTTATTACCATGAGATTTCATTGAAACTGGAACGTACTTCATATCTATGTTATCTAATTATTTCGGGGTATTTCCACTTAATTATTAAAACATTAAATGTAAGATTGAGAATCTTATTCACTGACAATTGTTATTTCTTTAAGTTATTTTATTATATTCGTGCTGACGTAGGCACGTTATCCTTTCGTATAAGTGTCAGAGCGCCAAAAATTTTTCTTTCTTACTATGTACAGGATTACCACAAATATCCTTGGTTGGGTACGCCTATGTTTAAAATTACTAGACATTTATAAGTTATTACTAGATATAATGTAAATTTATTTACTTGTTGACATATAATAAAAATCGGAACAATTTGAAAAAACGGAAAATTGAAATTTTGCCGTTTTTTTCAAATTTTGGCCGCTTTTGCGGTGGTAATAGAGAAGCTTTCACCATAATGGAATTTTATTGGAACTTTACTAACATCTTGATGTAGCTGTTGCATTCTAATAGAAATTGTATTGATATGGTTGGATAAATTGTTTATTTATTTATTTATTTATTTGTGAAGAAAAAAGCATTTTGTGCGATTTTTCGAAACTTTGGCCTATTTGCGGCAGTAAAAGAAATTAACCATGTGGTGTAATATTTTGCGAATATATTCCTTATTACAAGTGGTAACTTACCCGCACTATTATGTTTCGATTATATACATTTCGGTTTTTCGACCTACCCTAATACCCATGCATAAAATATAAGCCTGATTAAAGTTTTCTTACAAATGTTACTCCTTAAAGTTATATTATTATATACCTGTTGACATAGGTAGATGCTAGTTTTCCGTTAAATAAGTGTCTTGGATTAAAAAAAAAATCTTACACTATACAGCTTTATTAAAAAAATTGGACACACTTCATAAGTCATCCGCGCACCGTCTGAAAGTCATGGTTGCAAAACAGTGACATCTTACAAATCTCGGTGAATTGCCGAGCACTTTTCTAAGAAAGATATTGCGTTTTCCTCAATTACTTTTGGAGTTCTGATATTTTAGAAGAATCCAACTATATTTAGAAATTTGAAACTTAGTTCTTTTGAATATATTTTTTCCTCTATCTAATGTATTATAATCTGCCAGTCTATTTACATGTCTTAAAAGCTCCTTCTTGAATATCGAACGTCGAGCGATGATATTAACACCAGTTATCCACTTGGATCCCATAATATAACATAGGGTCTTAGAATTGCAAAATTTGTATTAATTTCCAGGATATATATATATACATATATATATATATATATAATTAGTAATCACATTTCTGTAAAGGTGCCCACAATTTACTCCATTGGTATGCATAAAAGAGAGAAAAAAAGAAAAGATAGGGATTTTTTATACGTCATTTTCTCATAAAAATTGAAATTTTGAATTACTTTTTAGTTTAATAGATAGCGAAAACTATCGTGTTTAAATTGTATTTTGCGAGAAAATTTTAAGAAATGAAAAGATAACTTTACACATGTAAGCTTCAATAATCAGCAAATTTGCATTTAGAAAATAAATACATCGTAACTGTTTTGAGTTATACATTTAATCATGCAATTTAAACATAAACAAATTCTAGAACCTTGTGTGCAATTGGATAATTATTGCCCTTATTTAGAAATAATGAATTTGTAATCCACAATTTACTTCATTGGCGCGTATAAAAGAGAGAAAAACAGAAATTATAGGTATTTTTTACGTAATTTTCTCATTAAAATTGAAATTTGGAATTATCTTTTAGTTTAATAGATAGCGAAAACAATATCGTGATTAAATTGTAATTTTCAAGAATGTTTTAAGAAAAGAAAACATAACTTCACATATTTAAGCTTCAATAATCAGCAAATTTACATTTAGAAAATAAATACATCATAACTGTTTTAAGTTTTACATTTAATCACGCAATTTAAACATAAACAAATTCTAACTCCTTGCGTGCAATTAGATAATTATTACCCTTATTTAGAAGTATTGAATTTAATGACGAAACCTAGCTTTTCAACTAATCAATTCTTGAAGATGACAGTTAAAATATCTCACGAAGATGCAAAAAATGGAATGATTAAGCTAAAATAACGACATGTTTTATTTTAACTCATAAAACTGAAATAATTTTGAATAAGTTCGACAATATGACATCATTTTCAATAAAGTCCGTTAAAATGACGTCACTTCTATCGTACAAGCTGAAATGTTATAAGAAATATTAATAACCAAATGTTGAAAGTACGATATTTTTAGTCATATCAAGTCATTGAACACGTGCAATTTTATTTTTAAAAAATGAACTTTCATTGTAATCGTGAGTTCATATTTCATATATACTCCCCCCACCCCAGTGATAAAATTAATGTAATAAGTCTCTTCTAAATGCATAATAAAATTAGATTACTTTTTCCACTAAAGAATCGAAAAATCTCATGCAATTCAAAAAGTGTTGCCTTTCAGCTAATAATTCATATAATATTTATTTATAAACCTAAAAAAAAAAAAAAAAAAAAACTTGTAGCACTATAGTTTTTATTTTTAATGCCTACTCTCTTTTTGTAAGCTGTTAAGAAATGAATTTCAAAATCTTTTTATTAAAATATTTCTGAATACCACATAATTCTCATGTGTAAAATATTCCATTTTAGAGAAATGCATTTATTTTAATTTTTTACAGTAAAAAATACTTTTACCGACTTAAATTATAAAGCAGGTCTGTTCCTCATATTTACATAATGTAAATGCATACATACTGAATAATTGCACATTAAAGCTCTTAAAACTAACTTTAGACAATATATCATTTGAGATAAGATTTCTTTGAATTATAACTCTTTTAAAACAGCGAAAGGGAAAGTTTGAAAGAACTTTCAGGGGAATTCACATAAAAAGATTTTCATTCAATATGCAAATATGTTTGCACATCTTCAATAAAGCTTTTAAACATTATATTTTCCCCATAAAAAAGTAAATGTGTCACAAAAAAGTATAAGCTTGTACAATGGTTTTAATTTTTTTACCATAGATCATGGTGCTGTAGGGGGTTAAAAAAATGCATTATGTATTCTTTTTCTTAAATCTTTTGTTTCTAACTACGCAAAACTCGACACATGAAAATATGTTTCTTTTTTTATATTTAACTAGGTCTTTTAAAATTAAAAAAGAAAAAAATGGCTTTATTGAATTTATATACTGTATAGTAATATTTCCTTCCTAATTTGTGAAAAAAAATATGTTACACATTATCTTTATTTTAAGGAACAATATGAACGAAAAATAAAACTTTAGAAAACATTTTTCAAACTTCATAAAAATTAAACATTTTATTCTGCATAAATTTAGCATTGTTTTACTAAAGAATATAACTTGTATGATATTTGTAAAAACATTTTCCCATACAAGTTTCGGAAATAATACAGAATGTAAAACAAAGTTTGCCACTGAATTCAATGTATATCATTAAAATTATATTTGAAAATTAAAATAACGATTTTGCACTTTATTTGTAAAAACATAAGGTTTTTAAGCTAAAATACTGAAATTACTATTAGTGATTTTTTCACAGAGAATATAAATAATTTTAATATTAGTTTATTATACATTATTATACATTAGTTTTTATTATTTAATTAAAAACGAAAAAGCATGCACCTAATTATGAAACACTTTCCAACACTAAAAAACTAGTACTAAGAAAGTTTTTTTGTTTTTTATGTATATAATGAAATGAGATATGTAAGTAAGTCATTTATAATATACATAATTTACTAAAAATCTACTTTGTGGCATTGCTGTCTACATCCGGTAAAGTGTGCAAATTATTTAGTTCAGCCCTGTATGCCATCTATATAATATATACATACCACCTAATACATTTAAAATTAGATAAGTTTGAAACTACGTACAACCCCGGAAAACTCACTTCCATCAGTTATCGATATTAGTCAGTCCTGTAACCGAATTATTTTATGCGTCTCTGTAAGGGATCGATAAATAATATATGCACTCCACAATGTATAAAAAATATCTTGTAATAGACCTTAGTGATCTTTTAAAATTTCATCATGTGTAAAGTTATCATAACATTATTAAAATGCACCATAAACAATTTTTCCTCTTAGATCATAATGCAAAGGAATTATTTTGTGTATCCCTGTAAAAATACTATAAGTGCTACGTATTCTACACTGTCAGTAAAACGGCAAAAATATCAGCATAATTTGCTGTAAATTTATGCATCGAAATTTCCAGCATTTTTTGCTGTATCATTTAGTATGATTATAATCATATTTGCAGTTAAATTAGTATGTATGAAGCACATTTTGCTGTAAATATCCAAACATAATATTATTTAAGACCTATTTTGCGGTCAATTTACAGTAAAATATGCTGGCAATTTTAATGCTTAAATTTACAGTAAATTTTGCTGTAATTTTTGCCGTTTTTTCTTAGGGTGTACACTCATGAAAAAGAATGTTGTATCCCTTCTCGGTGATGCATTTCAATCTCATTATTTTTTAAATATCGTAACATCAATAAAATGTGCCACAAACAAATTTTTTTCCCGTACATCATATTATAACGGAAATCTTTTGCGTGTTCCTGTAAACGAATTGTAAATAGTACGCACTTCATTTTCAGTACCGAAAAATTCTTTAGTAAACCTTAAGAACATATATAATTTTCATGGCAATTTGAGTATATTTACGAGAGTTAGAGTACGGTCAGACGGAAAAGAGCAAGAAGACAGACAGACAATCAAACCGAATTCACAAACGCTTTTCAACTATGTGGGGAAAAGGTTAAAAAAACTGTAAATGCAATTACCTCCACCATTCGAACATCCAACTTTTCCTTTTCTCATTTTAAATAAGTTTACTCTTTCATAAAAAAACGGAAAATTAAGCTTTTTTGGCCTTTAGCTGTATTTTCCTTTTTCCTTACTTTATTTACTTCGTTCAGGAAATTGCGGAAGAAGAAAACAACATTTGTCTTCTTATTTATTTTGCTTTCGGAAAAAACCAAGTTTACACCGGAAAACTTTTATCAATTTTTTCTGCAGCACATCTTATATTTTGTTTGATATATATAGATTTAAAACATTTTAGGGTGGATTATACGTTATGATTTTTTGTTGTTGTTGTTGATTGATTCATTGAACAATGACACAAAATTTTTCCTCTTGTCTTGCATTAATAAATTATCTGCTCGAAAAAAATATAAAAGTACATATATTAATAATACTTTAACCCATTCGCAGCCAACCACGAGTATACTCGTGGTTTTTCAATATAAAATTACGATTTTGTACCGGAAATTTCGAAAGAAGAATTTTTATTTTATGTAATCATGAAATGTCTGTAATGAAATAAAGTAAATATTGCTATTAGAATTTTCTGGTATGAATTTGAACTTTTTAAATAAAATAAGACTCCGGTAATGTTAACCCGGCAGTCACCGTGTAAATCACCAATCACGAAATATGGCAGTATATTTTGTTTGAATACCACTTTTTACGTATACTTGTTTTGAATAACGTAGCGGTTTTGTTTCTATCATATAATGACTATCATTATGTCTCTCTAAAGAGATACGTTTAAGATATGGACATACTGTAATAATTTTTTTAAATCGTAATATTTTAAAACAGTAACTGTCTAAAAAATGAAGTTACTTTCCTTTTCTTTTCATGGGGCAAAAGTTATGCGTAAAATTATGCTAAATCATGTACGAAATGCGTTTTGTAATTTCTGAATAAATAATATTATATTAAACATTAAAGTATTTTTAAAGTACTGCCTGCAAACGAAAAGCTACGTGTTGGTAATTAAATTAAATTAATTATTATTCTTTTGAAATTTAATCGAATGATCGAAAATGAATTTAAAAGGTGCCCACAGGGCTTTTTTTTAAAACTTTTAAGGGGACTCGGGCCGTTCTAAACCATTTTTTTAATTTTGCACTCAATTGTACTGAAATTTTGCACACATAGTAATTCATACATTTTCTAAGTAAAGTAAGCAATTTTATTAAAAAATGTGCGTAATGAATTTATTTATTAATTAAAATATATTAATTAATCACTCTAATTAAAAATGCTCCATGCGCGCTAAATTTGTCTTTAGGAACATGGTGTTTTAGGAACATGGTGTTTTGTTAAATGGCAACTTTATATTATTGCAACAAAAGTTGGTATGTGTTTTAAAATTGTATCAATATATTGACGAAAATTAATAAAAAACTTTCAATATTTACATTTTTTTTTTTATTTCACGGAAAAAAAATATTTAACTACCAAATTTTCCTTTTATGTACAGTAATGCATGAATATTAATAATAAGTTTTGAAATGTAGCACATTGCTAAACATAATACTTAATATTATGTAAATTGAATAAAACATAAGACGTCTGGAACATTTTGAATATTTTAACTAGGCGAAAATTCTCATTTATAAAATAACGCGATTTAAAGTTTTATTTTTTAGTGTAACTCAATTACTGTGTCAAATTTGAAATGCTTGTAACTTCGATAGGAATCTTTGCAATTGCATGCGGTTTTTTGCAAATGTTGCAGTTAAGATTGAAGTATAGTAATAAACCAAAATAAGGAAAACGATTTTTTAGTAGATTTTAGCCCAACTGAAGGTCCACGGTCCCCTTAAGTAAAGAAATTGAAAATTGTGCTTATAAATATTTGAAAATAGATGATTCGCCCCAATCCAGACTTCCCCAATATAGAAAATGATATCTAAGAATACCTCTCCCCACCAGCAGGAAATATCTGGATTTAAAACAGACTTATTTTATAACACAATGTGTGTGTTTATTTACGAGGTTTAAAAACATTTAGAAACGTAAAAAGTTTCTATTATTTACATTAAAAGAGTGTAGCAAGAGTTTAATTGGCAATATTTTAAACAGGAAAATAAAGTAAACTAAATTTTCTTGCATTTGCTATTTCTTTATATTTGAAGTATATTTCAGAATTTATTGTAATCCGATTCACCGCAGTTAGTTATAAAATGTTGTAAAATATTGTTATATAGTAATTCAACATTTAAATCTACATACAAAAAATAATGGAAATAAGGAAATTATTTAAATATTTTTAAAAAGGTAATTTTCTTATGCAGAATAAAAAATTAAATGACAAATTAGATTAAAATGTTTGTGGTGATATTTTTCTAGAAAATTTATTTCTGTCCAGATTACACATTTGCCGAATATAAAGGAGCTGAAAAACAAATACAAATTAACTTTTTATAAATAACAAAAGGAATAAGCTGTTCATTTTCTAAGATGTTTAAAAGATTTATCTGAATTAAAAATAAATAAAATTTAAATTGATTTCACCATACAATTTCTCTTAAGGTCATTTTCCATTATTTTTTAACGTAGATTTAAATGTTGAATTATTTTATCAACAATATTATACAACATTTTACAGCTAACCCTAATGAATCTGATTATGAATCTGCATTTTTATATGAAATATGTCAATTATATATACAAATAAAATTTTGAAATTTATTAAAAGCGGTAATTTCGTATTGGCTTCGTGCCAGAAGTTAATAGCCGAAGAACTTGCTAAAGATTTCGTTATCTACAGCAGTTTTATTTATTCTGATAATTTCAGCGATTTTAAGCGCTTATTTCAATTACATGTCTGTTAAAATTGTTTTTTATTTATACTATTTTCTAAATTGCTTAATGAAGTTTTAATTCCGTTACTGAATATTAGCCAGAAACAAATTCTGAATTTTCTATATTTTTCAAAATGCAAATAAAATAGTATTTTGTAATCGTCTGCTAACGATAGAGATAGTTAAAAAAAAATATTTCTTGAAATTTAATTTAAATGCTATAATAAATCAGTAAATTGCGATACAGTTTCCAAACAAATCGCATTTGAAACTAGATTTTTTCTTTATATAACGGTATAAAATTGAAAATATGCCATGTGTAGAACTTTAAAAAATTGCATTAGAAAAAATGTCAAAATTGTAATTCCATCGTCAAGCGTTGTCATTCGCAAAATGACGCCAGCGTTACGCATGGACACGTTTGTCCTTTATAGTATAGATATTCTTTTTTCTTTTTGATTATTTGTTAAACATTTCCAGTAAGCGAATTCAGATTTTTGAACAACTACACTGGTTGTGGTAAGAAGAACAATCTTCAGTATACAAAAATTAATTTGCATAATAATTAAATAATCATATTAGATAATTTGCGTAGCAACAACTGCACTAAATAAGTACAAATAATATATATATATATATTTTATTCGTACATGAAAAAAACAGATCTTAATTTAATAAAACTCAAATTATATGGTAGTACATAGCTGCCAACTTTTACGCTTTTTTCTTACCACTAAAATTTAATAGAATTTTTTTCGTTATGTAATCACACGATCTTGTCAATTTAATAAGATAAAATTTAGTATAAAATTTTAGTGGTAGGAAAAAAGCGTAAAAGTTGGCAGCTATGGTAGTATGAAAATTCTAATATACCAAATTCAGCCTTCTGAACAATTTTCCAAAACAGGATGCGCTAAAAGGAAAACCTAAATTCTAAAATATTAAAGTTATCAATCACCAGAATTTAAATTGATAAATTTAAGCAACTAGTGTAGCATATAAAAATTCAAGGCGTTATATTGATTTCATTCATCATGTGATTTTATTTATTTTTTACTGATACACAACTATGATGAAATAGGAAAAAAAATCAGTTTATTTTATTTTTTTTTAATATTTTGAATTTTCTAAAATGATTATATATATATATATATATATATATATATATATATATATATATATATATATATATATATATATATATATATATATATATATAGTGGATTTTTTGAGAAACTTATATTATTTTTGAAACAGATACGGGCAATATAATTTACACACAAATGGATAGAATTATTATAAGGCATAAATTTTACTCCTATTGTTAATTTTTATTCAGATAATCTAATTCTTATTTTATTTAATAATACTAATGTAAAAGCTAATTTTTTATCTTTCCATATATCTCCTTAAAAACAATATTCATAAAAAAGTTCATTATAAAAATAAATAATGTAATTATGAAATATATAACTTGCAACATTTGAACTCTAACATCTACGTTTGTATTTTTTAGAAATATTTTGATTAATAACTAGTAGGATGTGGCCAATAATAAACCAACACATTTAGTCAATAAAGACTAAATGCTTCTAGAAATTAGAGCATACGTATTTAGATATATTGTGAATTTTTTTGTAGAACTTGAATTTAGTGAATCATGAAAGGAATCGTACGATTCCTGTTTCCGATATCCCATAATATCCCGATAGTATGATTTCCGGATTCCTTTCTTTCTCTTATGATATGTTTTAACTTTACACCTGTACGGAGTCATCCAAAATAGAGTTATTTACTGCGCCGCCTTATCAAAGCGAATTATTAAACTATTGTTTATTGCGAAACTGGCGTCCCATCTTTCTCATTTGAAGATATTTACTTTTAGAGGACTGATACAAGTCTTATATCTGGAAATATTAGCGCTAAAGCAATAAAAAATCTCTACTGGACATTCAGTGTGAACGAACGTTTCTAAGTCGAACAAATACAACAAGGGGACACTTTCGGTGGTTAATTCGATGCATAACAGTACACATAACAGAATTTGTTTTATATTTTTTATTTCGTCATTCACTCATATATCGTCAAATAACAACATTTTCATTTTTTTACCAAAATCGTATAATTGAGGTTCCAAAGAAATATTTATTTGGAATTATTGTTGATTAATTCATGTTATTGTTAATTATTTTACTATAGGAGTATAATTGAGGTTCCTCAGGAATAGTTATTTGGGATTATTGTTAATTTGCTTTTGCTTTGAGTTAACTTTTAAACTAAAATAATTTTAATAAGTAAAAAAAAAGTTGTTAGCGCTGAAGAAATTAAAAGGACTCCAAACTAAAAGTATTACTTTGTTCTTATATGAAATATCAACCGATATATAATAAAAAAATCGACAAGAATGTATTTTTTTTCAGGTATCTAAAAAAATGAGTCATTATTTGTACTGCAATTTCTCATACACGATGTTCTTCTCAAAATACCTTTCTTTTTTTTTGCTCATAAGTCAATAACGATAACTTTTAGAAATTTGATGTTATTTCGGAAACTGTTCGTTTTCTCTCTCAAAAGATATAATCTTTCTTTCTTTGTAAAGTATATCTGACACTGCAATGATTTATCCATATGCTTCAACATTGATTGTCGCTTTCCATGTAATTTCAAGTATCACATTTGATGGTTTCGAAATTCGATGATTTATGACTTTATAATAATCTTCACAAAAAGTGATTAATGAAGAAACATTATCACTTAGCACTCCATTGTCTTAGTATGCACTGTACTGTCATATTAGAAAAGTTAAGATTGACACTATTGAAAGAAAAATATATTTGGCTACACTTTGAAAGAAAAAATATGTGAGCTCAGCGTTTTAGAATTCTCGCAATAATTATTAAAATTAAGGGCATATTAAATTGTTATATATTAACCCAGTGGTTTGTTATATATAAAACTTTACGTCCAAACTGTCAACTTGCACTCATAATTTTGTAATAAAATTATTTATTTATAATCTACATGAAGAAAATTATTATTTTCAAATGAAATTGTCCTTACATTCTGGTGATATTCAATAATTTCAACATTTTATGAACATAATTATTGTACCCCTTAAAGAGTTGAATATAAACAGTCGCTATAAGATATATAGAGTTTAGTAATCATACTTTTGGTTAATGAAATTTTGATTTTATAATGTACATGGGAAATGTACATTACAAAAGCAAAATGTAATGTACATAAAGTGTGTTTACTCTTATAATGTGCATGTATTTTCAAATAAATTCGTTCATACGTTCTGATGTTATTCATTCATTTCAACATTTTACCAACAGAATTACTAAGCCCCTGAATGGGTTATATTTATTTTAGTAGACATAGTTTGGATTAATAAAATTTTGCTTTTATAAGTTACATAAAGAAAACTATCCTTTGTCCAACATTTCGTTTATAATACGCACAACACAGAAACACACGTATCGTATTTGTGATACTTTATGCACACATACACATGCTACATGTGCGTAGATTTGGAGGTGTCCACGATTACGAGGCATAAGCATTAAAAATTAACAATGTGTCAGGAATTGAAAAAAATGTCGCCAAATGTCCGCTTTTCAGTAGTGTCCATTATGGAGGTTTTATTGTATATATTTTTTAAACCTGGAAAAATGTCGTGGACATTTTTATTGAAAATCGGACCCGAAACCAATCCCTTACACGAAACTCAACCCGAAACCGACCCGTAAGAATCAAAACCCAACACGAAACTATGAAAGTCAACCCGACCCGCAACAAAAAGTAGAAATCAACCCGACCCGAAACCAAAGCGCAACGAAAAAATATATCGCCAACCCCTCTCGATGCAGGACTCAGGTAACATGAAAGTACGGAAAGAATTTCTTTTCTTTCGAGTTTTTATTATTCTGCGGCAATCTTACGTAGTCGCTATCGTCAGACAATATGGCAATCAAAATCGCTTCCGGGTGACAAATGGAACCATTTTGTTGAATTACTGGATCTATTATTGTCCTTAATTCCTTTTTTAAGTCAAGTAATTATATAACTGTTTGGTAATAATGCTTAGTTCTGTAAATGCATGAAGGCTTGGACTTAATTTGAAACCATACAGATGCATATACTTTTAGTATAAAAATTGTCAGATTCAACAAATATTCGGACGATTAAGTTGAGGAAATATACAGCCTAAGAGTTATATTTGTCACTATAAACCATCGAGCATGCTCAATTTACATGGATTTCTTTTGTGCAATTTTCGAGATACTAGCCGGAAGAAATTTCTTCACATATCTCCAGTAAGTAGAGTTGATCAGTGCTTCATTCTTTTTTTATTAGTAATTTCTGGTAAAGTACAGCTTATTCTTGGAAAAAGTTCAAAAGGAAGCAGTTCACAATCTTTTAAGGATTTGTCAATAGATCCTGTAAAACAGTGAGACCCACTTGTTGTACCGTCAAGATGTTCAAACAAATGGCGTAAGATAAACATATTGACATGTAATTGTCAAACAAGCCATTCAAGCGTCATTCCTTCTTTTTTATTTTTCTAGAAATCGTATGACACCTTCTTTGTAACCTGTGTTAATTGAAGTTCTTCACAGCCAATGGCAACAAAATTACTGGTATCAATATTTTTCGTAGTTAAAAAGTCTTTGATTTCTTCATTTAAAACCTTTGCAGATTGTAAGGGGAGATTCCTCACAACCTGGTTCTTTTATTAAACTTCTGTTTTCCTCTAATACAACTTTTTGCTGTGCATCACCCAACAATCAGAAGAATTTTGTCCGTACGGCCATCAAAATATAAGCAAAATTGCTTGGGATCTAAATCCACGAACGTAAGGATTAACTTGGATCTCTCTTTTTGCAGCCCTCTTCTAATTTTACAAAAAACATCGTGGACTACTATAAAAAAAAATTGTAATTTTATTGCTTGTAAATTGAAATTCTAAATTATTTTTACCTTATTATTGTCGATTTTTAGGGATAATTTGAAATCATATTTTCATACAAAGGTTAGGTAAAAAAATATTGGTTTCGATTATGCTTTACAATTACCCAATTTTCATTTATTTTTCAAATTTTTGAAGTCATTGAGGTAGTATAAGGAACCTGAATTTGATATAAATATTACAAAATTTTACCACAAATGTGTAATTATAATAATTTAAGGATCAACCTTTTAAATTTAATTAATATTAGTAATATTTTAGTATTTAATATGTTTGACATAAAAAATGTGAAAATGCAGAACTGTCATTTTCTTTTACTAAATATTTAATGACCTTGACGAAAACGCCTGTATACCATGTAACATGGAATTGCATGGTACACAGAAGATTCCATATTATTTCAAATTCAATTAAAATGGTATAATTAATTAATGGTATAATTAATTAAAATGGTATAATTATAGCTCGGATGAATGAAATTAGTGCTGCAGTTTTCAACCTTGCGTAACAAATAAGAGTGAAATATGAAATCCAGGATATCGTTGGGATAGCTCAGTAGGAAGAGAGTTGGCACGGCAAGCCAAAGTACCCCGGTTCGATTCCTGGTCCCGGCATTTTTCGCTATTTTGGACTAAATCTCAACTATGATACTCAAACCACTGAATATAATTTACCTCGTTGAAATCATTTTCCTCTGTTCATTATGTTAAATTGATATTTGTATGACTTCGAATGCTTTATTTCTTTGTGTTGCGGTAATGCGAATTTGAATTTGTATTTCACCCATACGTGAAAGATATCTTTTCGGACAATATGTTTTTCATTACTCTTTATTTGTGAAAACAATATAATACAAACTTATGAAGTAAAAAAATATATATATATCTATTTAAGAATGGGCATTCCATTGTTAAACTATGCAGTCTAACATTAGCAGGTTTACACAGATTTATCAACAGTTTAGTGCAATCCAAGTGTTTTCTTCGTTTAAGCATAAATTTTATCTAAAATTCTGTTATCTAAATAGAAAGCTAATTGAAATTTGAGAGTTCTTAAAATAACTGAAATTTTCAATATTGAATGTCTTATGCGGAAAATTAGCATACAAATCGTAATAGAAAATCAGTTTCTAATTTTAATAATTTGCTATTTCAAATTTTAGAGCACTCATATCTCATTTAAGATTATAAACATTGCGTAAATTATACTAAAACTTCAGAATGCATTAAAACAAATATAACGAATTTTAAAAAACACGGATTTAAAATACATTTAAATCTAATCGTGTAATTAGATAATATATATATGCAGCTGCTCATATTTTACGGAGAATGGAAACCAAATAGTCCCACTTCAATCTAATTGCATAAATTTATTGTGAAAAGTGAAATATTAAACCACATTTTGAAAAGAAAATAAGAAAAAATTGATTTTTGATTAATTTGAAAATTTAATAATATAAGAAATAAAATTATTTGTTCGTTAAAAAAATAAATGAGCAATCATCGGATTTTAGTTAATTTGTTAATATTTAGAAACTAAAAAAAATTAAAATTTGTACTAGTTTCTGAGATATATTGTATATATATATGTCACGTTTTTACTTGTATCACCATATTTTTTGTAGAATCATTATCCAGGCAAGGGCTTCCACCGAGGAATTTGCAATCGGGCTCCGAGAATCCACTTTATAGTGTGCGTACAGAATGAAAATAAGAGGCAGTCCGTTCCAGTTCACTTTTTATTCGAATTAAAAAAGAAAATGCCATGCTTTACTAATTACAATGCTAAATCCATACATGATGATTTTAATACCGTGGAGAAACTTGGTGACTTAATTTAATAATTAAGAAGACATTTTTGTTCTTACAGGCAGTTGTTTTTTCTATCTGCAGCCAAAGAGATTATTCCATCATCGTGAAGTTCGCGCCGGGGTTACATGTACAACCGGCTCCAGTAATAATACTGACGCTACGCGGGAAACTCCGCGTATATCCATTATCTAATGCCCCAGAATACATTTTCATTAAACAGTCTTTCGACCAATCAGCGCTACAGGACTAAATTCTCCGGCACTCTGATTTCGAATCTATAAGACCGTAATCTGAAAAAATGCGTGAAAAAATACTTCTAGAACATTACCGAAAATCTAATTCCTTCGAATAAATAAGAAGAAGAAAAAAAAAAACGTAGGTTTTACCGAGCATGGGCAAGATGCCAAGATAATATTTTACATTCAGACTGAAGTTAGCTTTCATAATTTTGAGAAAGAATATTGTTTTGTCAGAAAACATAGGGAGATAAAAATAAAAATTAAAAAGATATAGGTTGTTATTTCAAGAGAGTTAAAATATTTTTAGCTGGGAGATTAGTGTTTAAAATAATTAAATTCTAGGATGCATTTATTTAATGAAACAAAAGTGCGTAATTTTAATAGAACAGTGCGATCAGAGCCATTTTTTAAAAGAATGAATTTAGAATATAGGATTTACACAGAATTATAGTTTTGATGAGGCTAACGGCGAAATTATTTTTTAATTTGTTTCATGTATATATATATTTGTAATTGTTAATCACATTTCTGTAAATGTGCCCACAATTTACTTCATTGCCGTGTAAAAAATGGAGAAAAGAGAAACGATAGGGATATTTTTACGTCATTTTCTCATTAAAATTTAAAGTTGGAATTACCTCTTATTTTAATAGATAGCGAAAACAATATAGTGTTTAAATTGTATTTTTCAAGAAAATTTTAAGAAATGGAAACATAAGTTCACATACTTACGCTTCATTAATCAGAAAATTTCCATTTAGAAAATAAATACATCGTAATTGTTTTGAGTTTTAAATTTAATCATGCAATTTTGCATGATAAATGCATGACATCATTTTCACTTCTATAGTACAAGGTGGAATGTTATAAGTGAATAACCAAATGTTGAAAGTACAATTTTCTTTTTGTCATATCAAGTCATTGAACACGTACAATTTTATTAAGAAAAATTTGAACTTACATTCTAATCGTCAATTCATACTTTATATATACCCCCCCCCCCCACATCGACAGTGATAAAATTAATATAATAAGTATTTTCTAAATACATAACCAGACTTGCCAAGTCTCCGGATTTTTGCACACCAGTATTATTTTAGAGAAAATGTTGTTCTTACAAATCTTAGAATGTCCCGATTACATAAATCAACATTTTCTGTACTAAAATACTGGTATCCAAAAAGCCGGAGACTTGGCAGCTCTGCATAACAAAATTATTTCTTTTTTCACTAAAGAATCAAAAAATCAAGTGTTGCCACGCAGCTAATAATTCATATAATATTTATTTTTAAACATAAAAAAAAAACTTTTAGCACTGTAAGTTTTATTTTTAAAGCCTACTCTATTTTTTTAAGCTGTCAAGAAATGTACTTCAAATCTTTTTATTAACGTAATTCTGAATACCACATAACTCTCATGTGTAAAATATTCCATTTTAGACAAATGCATTAATTTTAATTTTTTACAGTAAAAAAAATATTTCTACAGTCTTAAATTATAAAGCAGGTCTGTTCCTCATATTTACATAATGTTAATGCATACATACTGAATAATTGCACATTAAAGCTCTCAAAACTAACTTTAGACAATATATTTTTTGAGATAAGATTTCTTTGAATTATAACGCTTTTAAAATAGCGAAAGGGAAAGTTTGAAAGAACTTTCAGGGGAATTCACATAAAAAGATTTTCATTCAATATGCAAATATGCTTCCACAGCGTCAATAAAGCTTTTAAACATTATCTTTTCCTCTTAAAAAAGTACTTCTGTCACAAAAAAGTATAACCTCGTATAATGGTTTAAATTTTTTTTTATCATAGATCATGGTGCTGTAGGAAGTTAAAAAATGCATTATATATTCTTTTTTTTTATCTTTTTTCTACGCAAAACTCGACACATGAAAAAATATCTTTTTTTTTCTTTTAATATTTAACTAGCTCTTTTAAAATTAAAAAATGAAAAATGGCTTTATTGAATTTATATATATATACATAATAATATTTCTTTCCTAATTTGAGAAAAAATGCGTTAGACATTATCTTTATTTTAAACAACAATATGAACAAAAAATATAATTTAATAAAAAATTTCCAAACTCCATACAAAGTAAACAATATATTCTGCATACATTTAGCATTGTTTTACTAAAAAGTATAACTTGTACAGTATCTGTAAAGACATTTTCCTAAACAAATTTCGGAAATAATACAGAACGTAAAAGAAAGTTTGCCACAAAGTCATTAAAATTATATTTAAAAATTAAAATAATGATTTTGCAATTTATTTGGAAAACATAATGTTTTTATGTTAAAATATTGAAAATTATATTAGTGACCTTTTCTCGGTTAATAGAAATAACTTTAATATTGTTTATTATTCGTTAATTTTTATTATTTAATTAAGAACGAAAAATCATACATCAGATTATGAAACACTTTCCAACGATAACAGAATAGTATTAAGAAATTTCTTTTTTATCATATAATGAAATGAGATATCTAAGTAATTAATTTATAATAAACATAATTCAGTAAAAATCCACTTTGTGTCATTTCTGTCTATATCCAGCAATATGTACACATTCTTTAGTGTAGCACTGTATGCGATCTATATAATATATACATACCACCTAATACGCTCAAAATTGGATACATTTAAAACTACGTGCCAGTCCGGAAAAGTTACTTCCAGCATTTATCGATCTTAGTCAGTCCTTTACCGACTTATTTTTTGTGTCTCTGTAAGTGAACTACACACTGAGAAATATGACAATTTAATATCTAAGCAAATCGATGTTTTCATTTTGTTATGGAACTTTTTGTTTCAAATAGGACGACCCAATGCTGAAATACAAAAATGCTCAGAATATTGAAACATGGACATACTCAAAACTGAGTACATAGAGGTCAGTACAAAATCAGTTTTAAAACATGGACATACTCAAATATGAGCGTATGATGTTTTATTCTTGAGTGTGTGCATGTTCTCAGAAATGAGTATATACATGTTTCAAACTTGTGTAATTTTGATTCGGAGCCATTTTGACTAGGCGACCTATTCAGATTTCAGTATTTTTTGCTCAGTTTTGAAAATGTCGTTTATAGAGTGTAAATGCTACGCACTCCACAATACATAGAAAATATCTTCTAATGCACATTAATGATCCTTTAAAACTTCATCATATTTAAAGTTATGATAACATCATTAAAATGCATCGAAAGCTATTTTTCCTCGTAGATCATAATTTAAGGGAATTAATTTGTGTGTCCCTGTAAACGAACTATAAATGCTACGTATTCTATACTAATGAAAGTATTTTGTACCCCATTTCCTTGGTGCATATCAATCTTAGAATTTTTGAAATATCGTAACATCAGTAAAATGCCCTCAAACAAGCATTTCCCCGTAGATCATACTGTAACTGAAATATTTGTGTGCGCCTATAAACGATTTAAAAATACTACACACTCCATTTGCAATACCGAAAATTCTATTGTGGACCTTAATAACATATAAAGCTTTCTTGGCAATCCGAGTGTATTTACGAAAGTTAGAATACGGTCAGACGGCAGAAGGCAAGAAGACAGTCAGACAAACAAACCGAATTCACAAACACTTTTCAGCTATGTGGGGAAAGTGTTAAAAAACTGTAAATGTAATTACTTCCACCATTCGAACATCCAACATTTTCTTTTCTCACTTAAAATAAGTTTACTCTTTCATAAAATACGGGAAATGAAGCTTTTTTGGCCTTTAGCTATATTTTCCTTTTTCCTTACTTTGTTTACTTCGTTCAGGAAATTGCGGAAGAAGAAAACAACATTTGTCTTCTTATTTATTTTGCTTTTGGAAAAATCCAAATTTCCACCTCGGAAAACTTTTTTTTTTTTTTTTTTTTTTTTTGTGCAGCACATCTTATATATATATATATATATATATATATATATATATATATAAATTGAAAACATTTTAGCGAGGAATATACGTTATGATTTTTTTTTGATTGATTCATTCAACAATGACACAAAAATTTTCCTGATGTTTTGCAGTAATAAATTATCTTCTCTAAAGATATGTAAAAGCACATATAATAATAGTTAAAACTCCATTCAGGAAATTTCATCTCATAGTATCTTTCGTTTAAATGCTACTTTTTACAAATACTAGTTTTGAATAACGTAGCAGTTTTGTTTCTATCATATAATGACTATCATTATGTCTCTCTAAAGATATACTATTAAAATATGGACATGCTGTAATGATTTTCTTAAATTGTAATGTTTTAATTCTTTAAATGTCTAAAAAATGAAGTTACTGTCCTTTTCTTTACATGGAGTTAAATCGAGTAAAATTATGCTAAATTATGCACGGAATGCGTTTTGTAATTTATGAATAAATAATGTGATATTAAAGTATTTTGTTAACTACCATTAATTTACTTAATCTGTCAAGTAATATTACTGCTCGGAAACGAAACTGCGTGTAGATAATTAAATTAAATTAATTATTACTCTCTTAAAATTTAATGGGGTAAGATTGAAAATTGAAATTAATTTAATAGTTGCCCACACGGCATTTATTTTTTATTTTTAAGTAAACTAGGAAATTGAAATTTGTGCTTATACATATTCTAAAATAGAAGACTCACCCCAATATCAACACCGATGTCTAAAAAAACCCAGCAGGAAATATCTGAATATAACACAATGTGTGTTTTTTACCACGAGGTTTAAAAGCTTAAAAAGTGTATATTATTTACATTAAAAGACTGTAGAAATAGTTTAATTGGTAAGATGTTAAAAATAAATATCAAGTCAACTTAAATTTCTTGTATTTGCTTTGTGTTTAGATTTGCAGTATACGTCAGAATTTATTGTAATCCGATTTTCCTCAGTTAGTAACAAAATGTTGTAAAATATTGTTTATACAATAATTCAACATTTAAATCAAGGTACAAAAAATAATGAAAATAATGAAATTACTTAAATGTTTTTAAAAAGGGAATTTTATTCTGCTTGATGAAAATCAAAACGACAACTTATATAAAAACTTTACGTTGTTATTTTCCCAGAAAATTTATTTCTGTACAGATTACGCATTTTTAGAAATTAAAAAAGCTAACAAAAAAGATAAAAAAGAAAAAATACAAATTAACGTTTATAAATAAAAAAAAAAAACAGTTAATTTTAAGCTGTTAAGTTATTTAAAATTTTTATCTGAATTTAAAATAAAAAAAAATTAAATTGATTTCACCATACTATTTCTTTTAAGATGATGTTTTTATGTTATGATGATTTTATGTTATTTTTTGAACGTAGATTTAAATGTTCAATTATTATATCAATCATATTTTACAATATTTTATAACTAACTCAGATGAATCTGATTACAATAAATCCGCATAATTTTTTCGATACTGACATATGATGATAATGTGCGTCAATACTTTTAAAAGTTTATGGTGATACTTTCCCAGAAAAATGTATTTATGTGCAGATTACACATTTGTAGAATATAAAAGGGCTACAAAAGCAACAACAACAAATACAAATTAAAAACTTTTTATAAATAACAAATGGAAGAAGTTGTTAATTTTCTAAGATGTTTAAAAGATTTATCTGAGATAAAAATAAATAAAATTTAAATTGATTTCACTATATAATTTCTTTTAAGGTCATTTTCCATTATTTTTTGAACGTACATTTAAATGTTGAATTATTATATCAACAATATTTTACAACCTTTTATAACTATCCCTAATGAATCTGATTACAATAAATCCATATCATTTTTGCGATACTGCCAATTGATGATACTGTGCGCCAATACGTTTGTGATGCATAAACGACATTTTATCGCATAAATATAACTTGAACACTCGATTATTTTCTGTGTATTACTCACCCAGTTGAAATTCAAATTTTCAATCATCTGATCAACTTTTCGTTTAAGTACAATTTTCTCAGAGGTGTGAAAACTTTATTGGTACTAATATTATGTGCATAGAATCTTGCAAATTATATTTGTTGTCCTCCACGTTTACTTCATAATATTAGCCCTAATTATCATAGTTTAACTTTTTATATTATTGTATGTATGGTGTAAATCGTTAACTTCATTACCTTTAGAAATACTGGGAAATCCGACCTGGGTAAAAGAATATATGTGAAAATCATTTATTTCTTTTTTATTTGGAAACTGTAATAGATTATTTACATTGAATATATTTTTTTTCAGATTGCCCCGTAACAACATCAAAGAGCATATTTTTACGAAATATGTCAATTATATAGTCAAATAAAATTTTGAAATTTATTAAAAGTGGAAATTTCGTATTGGCCCGTGCCAGAAATTAATAGCCGTAGAAATCGCTAATTATTTCATTATCTACAGCAGTTTTTTCTTTTTTTTAATTCTGATAATTTAAGCGGTTTTAAGCACTTATTTCGATTACATGTCTGTTAAATTTGTGTTTTATTTAAACTATTTTATTTATTGCATAATGGAATCTTAATTTCGTTATGAAATTTTAGCTAGAAACAAATGCTGAACTTTTCATATCGTTTAAAGTGCAAACGTATTAATATTTTGTAATCGTCTGAAAGCAATAGATTTTTTTAAAATCATGCTTGAAATGTAATTCAAATACTACGACCAGTGGAGACTGGGCTATGCTCGGTCAAAATGATCTTTGAGTTCAAATATCATGACCCATGACCAAAATGACCTACTAATCAATTTTTCTCGCCGTAGGATATAAAATTTAGTCAAAATAATCTGAGCTGTTTTTTAGATAAAATTAGCTGGACCCACAGTGCCCGAAAAATAACCCACTAGTCGAATTTTATCGAGCATGTGACCTAGCCTAATGATTTTCTCGTGCCCAAAAACCGTAGGATACAAAATTTAGTTCAGATCATCTGAGCCGATTTTCAGATAATAATAGCTTGATACATAATGACCCATGACCAAAATGACCCACTAATCTAAATTTCTCGAACATGTGACCTAGCCCTCTTCTAGTAGACCATAGGTCTTCTCGTTCCTTAAAACTGTAGGATATTAAATTTAATTCAAATCCTCTGAGCCGTTTTTAAAATAAAAATAGCATGACCCATAGTGACCCATGACCAAAACGACCCACTAATTGAATTTTCTCGAACATGTGACCTAGCCCAACAGTCTTCTCGTGCCCGAAAACCATAGGATGCAAAATTTAGTCTAATTAGTCTCAGCCGTTTTTTAGATAAATTTAGCTTGATCCACAGTGACCAAAAGTGACAAACTAATCGAATTTTCTAGGAAATGGGACCAATACCAATGATTTTCTCGTTCCCGAAACTCGCAGGATACAAAATTTAATCGAAATCGTTAGAGCCGTGTTTTAGATAAAATTAAGTTGACCCGCGTTGAAAAAATTGACCCACTAATCGAAAGTTCTCGAACATGTTACCCAGCCCAATAGTCTTCTCGTGATCGTAAATGGTAGGATACAAAATTTAGTCAAAATCGTTTAAACCGTTTTTAGATACAATTAGCTTGACCCTGACCCATGGTGACCAAAAATGACACACTAATCGAAATTTTTTTAACATATGAACTAGCCCAATGGTTTTCTGGTGCCCCAAAACGTAGGATACAAAATTTCGTCAAAACCGTTAGAGTCGTTAGAGCCATTTTAGAGATAATTTTTGTGTATATATATATATATATATATATATATATATGTAACCACACACACACAATATTTGCTCGTATTAGAATATATGATAATAAATAACTAAATTGCGAGAAAGTTTTCAGACAAACTGCATTTGAAAGTAGATATTTTCCCCTATATAACGTTGTAAACATTAAAAATGTGCGATGTTTAGAAATTTAAAAAATGTAGTAGCAAAAATCGGAAAACAAAAATTCCATCGTCAAGTATTGTCATTCGCAAAATGACGTCAGCATTACGCACGGACACGTTTGTCCTTTATAATATAGATAAATATATTTTTTTTCTTTTTGATTATTTGTTAAACATTTCCATTAAGCCAATTTAGATTTTTGAGTAGCAACACCTGTTGTAGTAAGAAGAACAACCTTCAATATACCCAATTTAATTTGCGTAATAAAATAATCATATTAGATAATTTGCTTGCAACAAATGACACTAAATAAGTACAAATCATATTATTGTTTTACTTCGTATATGAAAAAAAACAGATCATAATTTAATAAAACTCAAATTATGGTAGTTTGAAAATTCTAATATGCAAAATTCAACCTTCTTAACAATTTTCCAAAACCCGGTGGGAGGAAGACCTAAAAGGAAGACCTGAATTCTACAGTATTAAAGACATCAATCACCAGAATTTAAATTGCTAAATTTAAGCAACTAGTATAGCATATAAAAATTCAAGGCGTTTTATTGATTTTATTTATCATGTGCTTTTATTTATTTTTTACTGACACACAGATCTGACTACATGGTAAAATTTTTTTCAGTCATTTCATGAAGTATTTTAAAGTTTCTAAAATCAACTATATATATAGTTGATTCTTTTAGAAACTTATAATATTTTTTTTAAAACAGATACAGACAATATAATTTACACATATATCGATAGCATTATTATTTTTAGTTTAGACTTAAATTTCACTCCCATCGATAATTTTTATTCATATAATCCAATTCTTATTTTAATTAATAATACTAATGTAAAATCAAATGCTTTGGATCTTTCCATATATCTCCTTAAAAACAATATTCATAACAAAGTTTATTATAAAAATAAATAATGTAATTTTGAAATAAATAAATTGCAACATTTGAACTGTAACATCCACGTTTGTATTTTTTAGAAATATTTTGATTAATAACTAGTCGGATGTGGACAATTAGAATCCAACACATTTGGTCAATAAAAATTAAATGCTTCTAGAAAATAGAGTATATTTAGAAATATTGAGAATTTTGTGTAGAACTTGAGTTTAGTGAATCGGGAAAGAAATCGTATGATTCCTTTTTCCGGTATCCTATGTTATTACGATGGTATGATTTCTGGATTCCTTTCTCTCTCTGATGATTTGTTTTAACTTTACACCTGTACGGAGTCATCTAAAATAGAGTTATTTAATGCGCCGCCTTATCAAAGCGAATTACTAAACTGTTGTTTGTTGCGAAACTGGCGTCCCATCTTTCTCATATGACGATAATTACTTTTAGAGGATTGATATAAATGTTATATTAGGAAATATTAGCGCAAAAGCAATAAAAAATCTCTACTGGACGGTCGTTGTAAAAGGGCTAGGTATAGTGAAATTTCTGTAAGTCGAACATATGCAACAAGGGTGCACCTTCCGTGGGTAATTCGATGCATAACATTACGCATAACAGTAATTATTTATATTTTTTTGTGTCGTCAATCACTGATATATCGTAAAATAAGAACATTTTCATTATTTTACTATGGTCGTATAACTGAAGTTCCGCAAAAAATATTTATTTCGCATTATTGTTAATTTGCTTTTGCTTTGAGTTAACTTTTAAAGTAAAAATATTTTTGAATAAGTAAAAAAAAAGTTCATAGCACTAAAGATATTAAACGGACTACAAAATAAAAATACTACTTTTTTCTTGTAAGAAGTATCAACCAATATATAATAAAAATAATCGACAATAATGTTTTATCAGGTATCTAAAAAATAATAACAGTCATTCTTTGTACTGCAATTTCCTAGACTTGATGTTCTTCTCAAAATTTAATTCTTTTTTTTTCTTTTCTATTTATAAGTCAATAACGATAACTTTTAGAAATTTGATGTTATTTAGGAAACTGTTCGTTTTCCGTCTCAAAAGAGATAGTATTTCTTTCTTCTTAAAGTATATCTGACACCGCAATGATTTATCCATATGCTTCAACAATGATTGTCGCTTTCTATGTAATTTCAAGTATCACACTTGATGGTTCCTAAATTCGATGATGTATGACTTTACATAAACAATCATTTTAAACGTAAACAATCGATATGAGGTATATAGATTTTAGCAATCATACTTTGAGCTAATAAAAGTTTGATTTTATAATAGACATGGGAATTGTACATTACAAAAGCAAAATGTAATGTACATGAAGTGTGTTTGCTTTTATAATGTACATGTATTTTCAAATAAATTATTTCCTACATTCTGGTGATATTCTTCTTTTCAACATTTTAGCAACAGAATGACTACACATACATATACTACATGTGCGTAGACTTGGAGGTGCCCACTATTCCAAGGTATAAGCGTACAGATATATAAAAATCATGAATTGAAAAATTTTTCGCTAAACGTAGGTTTCCGCTTTTTGGAAATTTCCAAAAATTATGTACTGTAAATAGAAAGCAAATTGAAATTTCAGAGTTCTTAAAATAACTTAAATTTTCAATATTGAATGTCTTATGCAGAAAATTAGCATACAACTCGTAATAGAAAATCAGTTTCTAACTTTAATAATTTGTTATTTCAAGTTTAGAACACTCTTATCTTACTTAAGATTATAAACATTGCGTAAATGATACTAAAACTTCAAAATGCATTAAAATAAGCATACGGATGCAAAATACATACGGATTTAAAATACATGTAAAACTAATCGTGTAATTAGATAAAATATAAATGCAGCTAGTTGCTCATATTTTACAGCGAAATAAAAACAAATAGTCCCACTTCAATCTAATTGCATAAATTGATTATGAAATGTGAAATATAAAATCACATTTTAAAAAGCTAATCAGCTAAAATAAAGCAAAAAATTGATTTTTGAAAATTTCAAATTTAAACAATATAAAAAATAAAATTTTGTTCGTTAATAAAATAAATAAGCAATTATTAGATTTTAGTTAATTTGTTAATATTTAGAAAATGTTAATGCGAATACTTACATATTAGACGTAAAATCATTTGAATATCTTTTTCAATAACAGATTTTCATTGCACATAATTTCTTGAAATAATGTTGTGACTTTTTTTTTCAACGTGATATATGAGAATACATATATATCTTTTAAATAAACTTGTAAATTTTATTTTGTTAAATCCCACATAATATATAATTATATTCAAATGCAAGTCATGTTCGACTTACATTCATGTTCAAGTTTGGGACAATCTAAAAGTATTTCAGGCAAATAAACTATTTCTATTTATATATGATATGAAGAAGATTATTTGGAAATGAATGATGTAAAATGCAATTTCAGGAAACACTACCTGTTTCAAATAAGTGAAATTAAGTCAATGAACACTTTTATAGTTTCGTTTAGTCTAACTTAAATCAGAATCTTTCGCACATGGTATATTGACTCAATATTGAAAACGGTTGCTTCGAATTTTATTTTTGCATACACTTCACAATAAAACATATTTTGTTTCTTAAACAAATAATGGAAATAAATTATCCATAGAGCTTATTACCATGAGATTTCATTGAAACTGGAACGTACTTCATATCTATGTTATCTAATTATTTCGGGGTATTTCCACTTAATTATTAAAACATTAAATGTAAGATTGAGAATCTTATTCACTGACAATTGTTATTTCTTTAAGTTATTTTATTATATTCGTGCTGACGTAGGCACGTTATCCTTTCGTATAAGTGTCAGAGCGCCAAAAATTTTTCTTTCTTACTATGTACAGGATTACCACAAATATCCTTGGTTGGGTACGCCTATGTTTAAAATTACTAGACATTTATAAGTTATTACTAGATATAATGTAAATTTATTTACTTGTTGACATATAATAAAAATCGGAACAATTTGAAAAAACGGAAAATTGAAATTTTGCCGTTTTTTTCAAATTTTGGCCGCTTTTGCGGTGGTAATAGAGAAGCTTTCACCATAATGGAATTTTATTGGAACTTTACTAACATCTTGATGTAGCTGTTGCATTCTAATAGAAATTGTATTGATATGGTTGGATAAATTGTTTATTTATTTATTTATTTATTTGTGAAGAAAAAAAGCATTTTGTGCGATTTTTCGAAACTTTGGCCTATTTGCGGCAGTAAAAGAAATTAACCATGTGGTGTAATATTTTGCGAATATATTCCTTATTACAAGTGGTAACTTACCCGCACTATTATGTTTCGATTATATACATTTCGGTTTTTCGACCTACCCTAATACCCATGCATAAAATATAAGCCTGAGTAAAGTTTTCTTACAAATGTTACTCCTTAAAGTTATATTATTATATACCTGTTGACATAGGTAGATGCTAGTTTTCCGTTAAATAAGTGTCTTGGATTTAAAAAAAATCTTACACTATACAGCTTTATTAAAAAAATTGGACACACTTCATAAGTCATCCGCGCACCGTCTGAAAGTCATGGTTGCAAAACAGTGACATCTTACAAATCTCGGTGAATTGCCGAGCACTTTTCTAAGAAAGATATTGCGTTTTCCTCAATTACTTTTGGAGTTCTGATATTTTAGAAGAATCCAACTATATTTAGAAATTTGAAACTTAGTTCTTTTGAATATATTTTATCCTCTATCTAATGTATTATAATCTGCCAGTCTATTTACATGTCTTAAAAGCTCCTTCTTGAATATCGAACGTCGAGCGATGATATTATTACCAGTTATCCACTTGGATCCCATAATATAACATAAGGTCTCAGAATTGCAAAATTTGTATTAATTTCCAGGATATATATATATATATATATATATATATATATATATATATATAATTAGTAATCACATTTCTGTAAAGGTGCCCACAATTTACTCCATTGGTATGCATAAAAGAGAGAAAAAAAGAAAAGATAGGGATTTTTTATACGTCATTTTCTCATAAAAATTGAAATTTTGAATTACTTTTTAGTTTAATAGATAGCGAAAACTATCGTGTTTAAATTGTATTTTGCGAGAAATTTTTAAGAAATGAAAAGATAACTTTACACATGTAAGCTTCAATAATCAGCAAATTTGCATTTAGAAAATAAGTACATCGTAACTGTTTTGAGTTATACATTTAATCATGCAATTTAAACATAAACAAATTCTAGAACCTTGTGTGCAATTGGATAATTATTGCCCTTATTTAGAAATAATGAATTTGTAATCCACAATTTACTTCATTGGCGCGTATAAAAGAGAGAAAAACAGAAATTATAGGTATTTTTTACGTAATTTTCTCATTAAAATTGAAATTTGGAATTATCTTTTAGTTTAATAGATAGCGAAAACAATATCGTGATCATGGTGCTGTAGGGGGTTAAAAAAATGCATTATGTATTCTTTTTCTTAAATCTTTTGTTTCTAACTACGCAAAACTCGACACATGAAAATATGTTTCTTTTTTTATATTTAACTAGCTCTTTTAAAATTAAAAAAGAAAAAAATGGCTTTATTGAATTTATATACTGTATAGTAATATTTCCTTCCTAATTTGTGAAAAAAAAATATGTTACACATTATCTTTATTTTAAGGAACAATATGAACGAAAAATAAAACTTTAGAAAACATTTTTCAAACTTCATAAAAATTAAACATTTTATTCTGCATAAATTTAGCATTGTTTTACTAAAGAGTATAACTTGTATGATATTTGTAAAAACATTTTCCCATACAAGTTTCGGAAATAATACAGAATGTAAAACAAAGTTTGCCACTGAATTCAATGTATATCATTAAAATTATATTTGAAAATTAAAATAACGATTTTGCACTTTATTTGTAAAAACATAAGGTTTTTAAGCTAAAATACTGAAATTACTATTAGTGATTTTTTCACAGAGAATATAAATAATTTTAATATTAGTTTATTATACATTATTATACATTAGTTTTTATTATTTAATTAAAAACGAAAAAGCATGCACCAAATTATGAAACACTTTCCAACACTAAAAAAATAGTACTAAGAAAGTTTTTTTTTTTTTTTTATGTATATAATGAAATGAGATATGTAAGTAAGTCATTTAT
Organism: Maratus michaelseni; assembly: GCA_963931845.1. NCBI lineage: Eukaryota > Metazoa > Arthropoda > Arachnida > Araneae > Salticidae > Maratus > Maratus michaelseni. The sequence goes on from OZ007589.1 coordinate 414,847,174, forward strand.
AATATACATAATTTACTAAAAATCTACTTTGTGGCATTGCTGTCTACATTCGGTAAAGTGTGCAAATTATTTAGTTCAGCCCTGTATGCCATCTATATAATATATACATACCACCTAATACATTTAAAATTAGATAAGTTTGAAACTACGTACAACCCCGGAAAACTCACTTCCATCAGTTATCGATATTAGTCAGTCCTGTAACCGAATTATTTTATGCGTCTCTGTAAGTGATCGATAAATAATATATGCACTCCAGAATGTATAAAAAATATCTTGTAATAGACCTTAGTGATCTTTTAAAATTTCATCATGTGTAAAGTTATCATAACATCATTAAAATGCACCATAAACAATTTTTCCTCTTAGATCATAATGCAAAGGAATTATTTTGTGTATCCCTGTAAAAAGACTATAAGTGCTACGTATTCTACACTGTCAGTAAAACGGCAAAAATATCAGCATAATTTGCTGTAAATTTATGCATCGAAATTTCCAGCATTTTTTGCTGTATCATTTAGTATGATTATAATCATATTTTCAGTTAAATTAGTATGTATGAAGCACATTTTGCTGTAAATATCCAAACATAATATTATTTAAGACCTATTTTGCGGTCAATTTACAGTAAAATATGCTGGCAATTTTAATGCTTAAATTTACAGTAAATTTTGCTGTAATTTTTGCCGTTTTTTCTTAGGGTGTACACTCATGAAAAAGAATGTTGTATCCCTTCTCGGTGACGCATTTCAATCTCATTATTTTTTAAATATCGTAACATCAATAAAATGTGCCACAAACAAATTTTTTTCCCGTACATCATATTATAACGGAAATCTTTTGCGTGTTCCTGTAAACGCATTGTAAATAGTACGCACTTCATTTTCAGTACCAAAAATTCTATAGTAAACCTTAAGAACATATAAAATTTTCATGGCAATTTGAGTATATTTACGAGAGTTAGAGTACGGTCAGACGGAAAAGAGCAAGAAGACAGACAGACAATCAAACCGAATTCACAAACGCTTTTCAACTATGTGGGGAAAAGGTTAAAAAAACTGTAAATGCAATTACCTCCACCATTCGAACATCCAACTTTTCCTTTTCTCATTTTAAATAAGTTTACTCTTTCATAAAAAAACGGAAAATTAAGCTTTTTTGGCCTTTAGCTGTATTTTCCTTTTTCCTTACTTTATTTACTTCGTTCAGGAAATTGCGGAAGAAGAAAACAACATTTGTCTTCTTATTTATTTTGCTTTCGGAAAAAAACAAGTTTACACCGGAAAACTTTTATCAATTTTTTCTGCAGCACATCTTATATTTTGATTGATATATATAGATTTAAAACATTTTAGGGTGGATTAATACGTTATGATTTTTTGTTGTTGTTGTTGATTGATTCATTGAACAATGACACAAAAATTTTCCTCTTGTCTTGCATTAATAAATTATCTGCTCGAAAAAAATATAAAAGTACATATATTAATAATACTTTAACCCATTCGCAGCCAACCTCGAGTATACTCGTGGTTTTTCAATATAAAATTACGATTTTGTACCGGAAATTTCGAAAGAAGAATTTTTATTTTATGTAATCATGAAATGTCTGTAATGAAATAAAGTAAATATTGCTATTAGAATTTTCTGGTATGAATTTGAACTTTTTAAATAAAATAAGACTCCGGTAATGTTAACCCGGCAGTCACCGTGTAAATCACCAATCACGAAATATGGCAGTATATTTTGTTTGAATACCACTTTTTACGTATACTTGTTTTGAATAACGTAGCGGTTTTGTTTCTATCATATAATGACTATCATTATGTCTCTCTAAAGAGATACGTTTAAGATATGGACATACTGTAATAATTTTTTTAAATCGTAATATTTTAAAACAGTAACTGTCTAAAAAATGAAGTTACTTTCCTTTTCTTTTCATGGGGCAAAAGTTATGCGTAAAATTATGCTAAATCATGTACGAAATGCGTTTTGTAATTTCTGAATAAATAATATTATATTAAACATTAAAGTATTTTTAAAGTAACTACCATTAATATACATGATATGTCAAGTAATAATACTGCCTGCAAACGAAAAGCTACGTGTTGGTAATTAAATTAAATTAATTATTATTCTTTTGAAATTTAATCGAATGATCGAAAATGAATTTAAAAGGTGCCCACAGGGCTTTTTTTTTAAACTTTTAAGGGGACTCGGGCCGTTCTAAACCATTTTTTTAATTTTGCACTCAATTGTACTGAAATTTTGCACACATAGTAATTCATACATTTTCTAAGTAAAGTAAGCAATTTTATTAAAAAATGTGCGTAATGAATTTATTTATTAATTAAAATATATTAATTAATTACTCTAATTAAAAATGCTCCATGTGCGCTAAATTTGTCTTTAGGAACATGGTGTTTTAGGAACATGGTGTTTTGTTAAATGGCAACTTTATATTATTGCAACAAAAGTTGGTATGTGTTTTAAAATTGTATCAATATATTGACGAAAATTAATAAAAAACTTTCAATATTTACATTTTTTTTTTTATTTCACGGAAAAAAAATATTTAACTACCAAATTTTCCTTTTATGTACAGTAATGCATGAATATTAATAATAAGTTTTGAAATGTAGCACATTGCTAAAAATAATACTTAATATTATGTAAATTGAATAAAACATAAGACGTCTGGAACATTTTGAATATTTTAACTAGGCGAAAATTCTCATTTATAAAATAACGCGATTTAAAGTTTTATTTTTTAGTGTAACTCAATTACTGTGTCAAATTTGAAATGCTTGTAACTTCGATAGGAATCTTTGCAATTGCATGCGGTTTTTTGCAAATGTTGCAGTTAAGATTGAAGTATAGTAATAAACCAAAATAAGGAAAACGATTTTTTAGTAGATTTTAGCCCAACTGAAGGTCCACGGTCCCCTTAAGTAAAGAAATTGAAAATTGTGCTTATAAATATTTTAAAATAGATGATTCGCCCCAATCCAGACTTCCCCAATATCGAAAATGATATCTAAGAATACCTCTCCCCACCAGCAGGAAATATCTGGATTTAAAACAGACTTATTTTATAACACAATGTGTGTGTTTTTTTACGAGGTTTAAAAACATTTAGAAACGTAAAAAGTTTCTATTATTTACATTAAAAGAGTGTAGCAAGAGTTTAATTGGCAATATTTTAAACAGGAAAATAAAGTAAACTAAATTTTCTTACATTTGCTATTTCTTTATATTTGAAGTATATTTCAGAATTTATTGTAATCCGATTCACCGCAGTTAGTTATAAAATGTTGTAAAATATTGTTATATAGTAATTCAACATTTAAATCTACATACAAAAAATAATGGAAATAAGGAAATTATTTAAATATTTATAAAAAGGTAATTTTCTTATGCAGAATAAAAAATTAAATGACAAATTAGATTAAAATGTTTGTGGTTATATTTTTCTAGAAAATTTATTTCTGTCCAGATTACACATTTGCCGAATATAAAGGAGCTGAAAAACAAATACAAATTAACTTTTTATAAATAACAAAAGGAATAAGCTGTTAATTTTCTATGATGTTTAAAAGATTTATCTGAATTAAAAATAAATAAAATTTAAATTGATTTCACCATACAATTTCTTTTAAGGTCATTTTCCATTATTTTTTAACGTAGATTTAAATGTTGAATTATTTTATCAACAATATTATACAACATTTTATAGCTAACCCTAATGAATCTGATTATGAGTCTGCATTTTTATATGAAATATGTGAATTATATATACAAATAAAATTTTGAAATTTATTAAAAGCGGTAATTTCGTATTGGCTTCGTGCCAGAAGTTAATAGCCAAAGAACTCGATGAAGATATCGTTATCTACAGCAGTTTTATTTATTCTGATAATTTCAGCGATTTTAAGCGCTTATTTCAATTACATGTCTGTTAAATTTGTGTTTTATTTATACTATTTTCTAAATTGCTTAATAAAGTTTTAATTTCGTAACTGAATATTAGCCAGAAACAAATTCTGAACTTTTTATATTTTTCAAAGTGCAAATAAAATAGTATTTTGTAATCGTCTGCTAACGATAGAGATAGTTTAAAGAAAAAAAAAATCTTTCTTGAAATTTAATTTAAATGCTATAATAAATCAGTAAATTGCGATACAGTTTCCAAACAAATCGCATTTGAAACTAGATTTTTTCCCTATATAACGGTGTAAAAATCGAAAATATGCCATGTGTAGAACTTTAAAAAATCGCGGTAGAAAAAATGTCAAAATTGTAATTCCATCGTCAAGCGTTGTCATTCGCAAAATGACGCCAGCGTTACGCATGGACACGTTTGTCCTTTATAGTATAGATATTCTTTTTTCTTTTTGATAATTTGTTAAACATTTCCAGTAAGCGAATTCAGATTTTTGGGCAACAACACCGGTTGTGGTAAGAAGAACAATCTTCAGTATACAAAATTTAATTTGCATAATAATTAAATAATCATATTAGATAATTTGCGTAACAACAACTGACACTAAATAAGTACAAATAATATTATTTTTTTTATTCGTACATGAAAAAAACAGATCTTAATTTAATAAAACTCAAATTATATGGTAGTATGAAAATTCTAATATGCCAAATTTAGCCTTCTGAACAATTTTCCAAAACACGATGCGCTAAAAGGAAAACCTAAATTCTAAAATATTAAAGTTATCAATCACCAGAATTTAAATTGCTAAATTTAAGCAACTAGTGTAGCATATAAAAATTCAAGGCGTTATATTGATTTCATTCATCATGTGATTTTATTTATTTTTTACTGATACACAACTATGATGAAATTGGAAAAAAAAATCAGTCTTTTTTTTAATATTTTTAATTTTCTAAAATGACTATATATATAGTGGATTTTTTGAGAAACTTATATTATTTTTTGAAACAGATACACACAATATAATTTACACACAAATGGATAGCATTATTATAAGGCATAAATTTAACTCCTATTGTTAATTTTTATTCAGAAAATCTAATTCTTATTTTATTTAATAATACTAATGTAAAAGCTAATTTTTGATATTTCCATATATCTCCTTAAAAACAATATTCATAACAAAGTTTATTATAAAAATAAATAATATAATTTTGAAATAAATAACTTGCAACATTTTAACTCTAACATCTACGTTTGTATTTTTTAGAAATATTTTGATTAATAACTAGTAGGATGTGGCCAATAAGAAACCAACACATTTGGTCAATAAAGACTAAATGCTTCTAGAAAATAGGGTATATTATAAATATTGTGAATTTTGTGTAGAACTTGAATTTAGTGAATCGGGAAAGGAATCATATGATTCCTTTTTCCGATATCCTATGATATCCAGATGGTATGATTTAAGAATTCCTTGGCTCGTTTATGATTTGTTTTAACTTTACACCTGTACGGAGTCATCCAAAATAGAGTTATTTAATGCGCCGCCTTATCAAAGCGAATTACTAAACTGTTGTTTGTTGCGAAACTGGCGTCCCATCTTTCTCATATGAAGATAATTACTTTTAGAGGATTGATACAAATGTTATATTTCGAAATATTAGCGCTAAAGCAATAAAAAATCTCTACGGGACGCTCAATGTGAACGGGCTAGCTATAGTTAAATTTCTTTAAGTCGAACATTCTTTTTTTAAGTGCAACAAGTAGACACTTTCCATGGGTAATTCGATGCATAAAAGTACACATAACAATATTTTAAAATATTTTTTGTATCGTCAATCACTTATAAATCGTCAAATAACAACATTTTCATTATTTTACTATGGTCGTATAACTGAGGTTCCACAGAAATATTTATTTGGAATTATTGTTAATTTGCTTTTGTTTTGAGTTAACTGTTAAAGTAAAAATACTTTGAATAATTAAAAAAAAAGTTGTTAGCGCTAAAGAAATTAAAAGTACTACACACTAAAAGTATTACTTTGTTCTTTTATGAAGTATCAACCGATATATAATAAAAAACCCGAAAATAATGTTTTTTAGGTATATCAAAATAAGAGTCATTCTTTGTACTGCAATTTCCCAGATTCGACGTTCTTCTCAACTATATTTCTTTTCTTTTTCTACTCATAAGTCAATAACGATAACTTTTAGAAATTTGATGTTATTTCGGAAACTGTTCGTTTTCCCTCTCAAAAAAGACAGCATTTCTTTCTTCCTAAAGTATATCTGACACTGCAATGATTTATCCATATGCTTCAACATTGATTGTCACTTTTTATGTAATTTCAAGTATCACCCTTAATGGTTTCGCAATTCGATGATTTATGACTTTATAATAATCTTCGCAAAAAGTGATTAATGAAGAAGAATTATCACTTAGCACTACATTGTCTTAGTATGTACTGTACTGTCATATTAGAAAAGTTAAAATTGACAGTATTCAAAGAAAAATAGAGGTTGGGAAAAAATATATTTGACTACACTTTGAAAGAAAAAAATCTGTGAGTTCAGCGTTTAAGAATTATTGCAATAATTATTAAAATTAAGGGATTATGAAATTGTTATTTATTATATATTACGTATTTGGTATGTTATATATAACACTTTAAGTCACAACTAGCACTCAGAAATTTGTATACAAATTGGCATACAAATTGTATTAGCAAATCAGTTTCTAATTTTAATAATTTGCAATTTCAAGTTTTACAACACTCATATCTCAGTTAAGATTATAAACATTGCATAAATGATACAGAAATTTCAGAATGCATTAAAATAAACATACGGAATTAAAATACATACGGATTTAAGATATATTTAAATCTAACCGCGTAATTAGATAAAATATAACTGCAGCTGCTCATATTTTATATAGAATGGAAACCAAATAGTCCCACTTCAATCTAAATGCATAAATTTATTGTGAAATGTGAAATATTAAACCACATTTTGAAAAGGAAATAAGCTAAAATAAAATAAAAACTTGAGTTTTGATTAATTTGAAAATTTAATAATATAAGAAATAAAGTAATTTTATTTTTTTCAGTTCGTTAAAAAAATGAATAAGCAATCATCGGCTTTTAGTTAATTTGTTAATATTTAGAAAATAAAAAATAATAAAATTTGTACTAGTTTCTGAGATATTATATATATATAAGACCTTATATACAAGGTGGAATGTTATAAGCGAATAACCAAATGTTGAAAGTACGATTATTTTTTTGTTTTATCAAGTCATTGAACACGTACAATTTTATTAAGAGCCTATGCTAGCCACACGATGAAACGTTCAAGCTAATGTTAAGTCTATGGGTAGGTTCTTGCGCGATTTCTCGCTCGCATTTTAATATTTTTAAATGCTTTTTTTTTGCATAGGATAGGTGAGGTCAGCATCCAACGTTGTTAGTTTTTACTTTTTCGATTTTTGTCGCAGTTTTTAGGTGCATTCGTAATTATATAAATACGTAGCACCTATTGTCGTTGTCTGGTCCGTCCGTCTGTCCGTCCGTCTGTCTGTCCGTCCACCCGCATATAAAAACGCAAAAACTACTCAACCGAATGGTTTGAAATTTAAGACATATTATCTTCGCAGAATTTTGTCGAGACATTTCAAATTTTATAAAAATCGAATCAAAACTTTAGGAGATATTAATAGAAATATTTATTAAGAAATTTGATTTCTTTTAATCGGTGCTTTATTTTTATAGGAGCTTCAGAGGTTGAATCGTCAAGCGACCGAGATACTTATTTTATTACAGAAATTAATCTGCAGACGATATAATTCATTTGACAGAATTAAAAATCATCAAGATCTGAATATTTATATAACTAGCTATAGTACGAACGCACCTCGTTTGTAACGTTTGACGTACAATTTCCAACTTGTTTTATAAGCGAGCATTTTCAATTTTGAAACCGGTTGGAACCGGTTTTGAAAGTGAAAGTACCCGCTTATATAAAATAACTGGAACAAAAATCGAAAAAGAAAAACTAACAACGTTGGAGATTGACCTCACCTATCCTATGCAAAAAAAGCATTTAAAAATTTTAAAATGCGAGCGAGAAATCGCTCTAGAACCTTACCATAGACTTAACATTAGCTTGAGCGTTTTTTCGCATGACTGATGTAGGCTCTTAAGAAAAATTTGAACTTGCCTTGTAATCGTCCGTTCATACTTGATATATACTCCCCCCTCCCACTGATAAAATTAATATCATATGTGTTTTCTAAATGCATAACAAAATTATTTCTTTTTTCACTAAATACTCAAAAAATCTCTTGCAATTCAAAAAGTCTTGCTACGCAGCTAATAATTCATATACTGTTTATTTACCACATAATGAATACCACATAATTATCATGTATAAAATATTGCTTTATAGAGAAATGCATATATTTTAATTTTTTCACAGTAAAACATACTTTTCCCGGCTTAAATTATAAAGCAGGTCTGTTCCTCATATTTACATAATGTAAATGTATACATACTAAATAATTGCACATTAAAGATCTTAAAACTAACTTTAGACAATATATTTTTTGAGATAAGATTTCTTTGAATTATAACGCTTTTAAAATAGCGAAAGGGAAAGTTTGAAAGAACTTTCAGGGGAATTCACATAAAAAGATTTTCATTCAATATGCAAATATGTTTGCACAGCTTCAATAAAGCTTTTAAACATTATATTTTCACCTTAAAAAAGTAAATGTGTCACAAAAAAGAATAAGCTTGTACAATGGTTTTAATTTTTTTTTACCATAGATCATGGTGCTGTAGGAGGTTAAAAAAATGCATTATGTATTCTTTTTCTTAAATCTTTTGTTTCTAACTACGCAAAACTCGACACATGAAAAAATGTTTCTTTTTTTATATTTAACTAGCTCTTTTAAAATTAAAAAAAGGAAAAAATGGCTTTATTGAATTTATATACTGTATAGTAATATTTCCTTCCTAATTTGTGGAAAAAATATGTTATACATTATATTAAGGAACAATATGAACGAAAAATAAAACTTTAGAAAACATTTTCCAAACTCCATAAAAATTAAACATTTTATTCTGCATACATTTAGCATTGTTTCACTAAAGAGTATAACTTTTTATAGATAACAAATTTTATAGATAATAATATAGGAAAATAATAGAGACGGCAAAGGGCAAGAAGACAGAAAGACAGTCAAACCGAATTCACAAACACTTTTTAGCTATGTGGGGAAAGTGTTAAAAAACAGTAAATGCAATTACTTCCAGAATTCGAAAATCCAACTTTTCCTTTTCTCACATAAAATAAGTTTACTCTTTCATAAAATACGGGAAATGAAGCTTTTTTGGCCTTTAGCTATATTTTTCTTTTTCCTTACTTTGTTTACTTCGGTCAGGAAATTGCGGAAGAAGAAAACAACATTTGTCTTTTTATTTATTTTGCTTTCGGAAAAATCCAAGTTTCCACCTCGGAAAACTTTTATCAATTTTTTCTGTAGCACATCTTATATTTTGTTTGATATATATAGATTTAAAACATTTTAGCGTGGAATATATGTTATGATTTTTTGTTGATTGATTCATTAAACAATAACACAAAAATTTTCCTGATGTCTTGCATTAATAAATTATCTTCTATAAATAAATATAAAAGTACATATATTAATAATACTTTAACCCATTCACTGCCAACCACGAGTATACTCTTGGTTTTTCAATGTAAAATTACGAATTTGTACCGGAAATTTCGAAAGAAGATTTTTTATTTTTTGTAATCATGAAATGTCTGTAATTAAATAAAGTAAATAGTGCTATTAGAATTTTCTGGTATGAATTCGAACTTTTTAAATAAAATAAGACTCCGGTAATTTTAACCCGGCATTCACCGTGTAAATCACCAATCAGGAAATTCATCTTGCAGTATATTTTGTTTAAATACCACTTTTTGCGTATAATTGTTTTGAATAACGTAGCAGTTTTGTTTCTATCATATAATGACTACCATTATGTCTCTCTAAGGAGATGCTTTTAAGATATCGATATACTGTAATAATTTTTTTTTAAATGTAATATTTTAAATCTGTAACTGTCTAAAAAATGAAGTTACTTTCCTTTTCTTTTCATGGGGCAAAAGTTATGGGTAAAATTATGCTAAATCATGTACGGAATGCGTTTTGTAATTTATGAATAAATAATGTTGTATTAAACATTAAAGTATTTTCCTAACTACCATTAACATACATGCTATGTGAAGTAATAATACCGCCTGCAAACGAAAAGCTGCGTGTTGGTAATTAAATTAAATTAATTATTATTCTTTTGAAATTTAATGCGGAATGATCGAAAATGAATTTAAAAGGTTCCAACAGGGCATTTTTTAAAAACTTTTAAGGGGACACTGGCCGTTCAAAACCATTTTTTTAATTTTTCATTCAATTGTACTGAAATTTTGCACACATAGTAATTCATACATTTTCTAAGTAAAGTAAGCAATTTTATTCAAAAATGTGCGTAATGAATTTATTTATTAATTAAAATATATTAATTAATCACTCTAATTAAAAATGCTCCATGCGCCCTAAATTTGTCTTTAGGAACATGGTGTTTTGTTAAATGGTAACTTTATATTATTGCAACAAAAGTTGGTATGCGTTTTAAAATTGTATCAATATATTGACGAAAATTAATAAAAAAAACTTTCAATATTTACATTTTTTTTAATTTCACGGAAAAAAAAATTATATAACTACCAAATTTTCCTTTTATGTACAGTAATGTATGAATATTAATACTAAGTTTTGAAATGCAGCACATTGCTAAAAATAATACTTAATATTATGAAAATTGAATAAAACATAAGACGTCTGGAACATTTTGAATATTTTAACTAGGCGACAATTCTCATTTATAAAATAACGCGATTTAAAGTTTTATTTTTTAGTGTAACTCAATTACTGTGTCAAATTTGAAATGCTTGTAACTTCGATAGGAATCTTTGTAATTGCATGCGTTATTTTGCAAATGTTGCAGTTAAGATAAAGTATAGTAATAAACCAAAATAAAAAAAAAAACGATTTTTTAGTCGATTTTACCCCAACTGAAGGTCCACGGTCCTCTTAAGTAAAGAAATTGAAAATTGTGCTTATAAATATTTTAAAATAGATGATTCGCCCCAATCCAGACTTCCCCAATATCAACACTGATATAAAAGAATACCTTTCCCCACCAGCAGGAAATATCTGAATTTAAAACAGACTCATTTTATAACAGTGTGTTTTTTCACAAGGTTTAAAAACATTTAGAAACGTAAAAAGTGTCTATTAGATGCATTAAAAGTGTAACAATAGTTTAATTGACAATATGTTAAACAGAAAAATGAAGTAAACTAAATTTTCTTGCATTTGCATTCTCTTTAGATTTGCAGTATATTTCAGAATTTATTGTAATCCGATTTACCGCAGTTAGTTATAAAATGTTGTAAAATATTATTTATGTAGTAATTAAACATTTACATCTACGTACAAAAAATAATGAAAATAGTGAAATTATTTAATGTTTTTAAAAAGGGAATTTTATTATGCTAGATTAAAATTAAAACGACAACTTATATATTGTTGCTATTTCCCCAGAAAATTTATTTATGTACAGAATACACATTTGTAGAAAATAAAGGAGCTAAAAAAAACAAAAAATATATACAAATTAACTTTTTATAAATAAATAAAAGAAAAAAACAGTTAATTTTAAGCTGTTAAGTTATTTAAAATTTTTATCTGAATTTAAAATAAATAAAATTTAAATTGATTTCACCATACAATTTCTTTTAAGGTCATTTTATTTTACTTTTTGAACTTCTTCACAATTCATATCTTTAATGCAATTTTCATCTTATTTATATAATCATCTCTATTAAGGATAGCTAATTTGTTGGATTTGTCAGTCTGTACTATAATTATACTCGGGTCTTGTTTTAAACTTTTTATAATTTTAAGTTCTTTATAAACAGGTTTGATAGGTTTGTTAAAAAGTTTTCTCACTTCATTAATCATTAAGTTCCTTATTTCTTCTCTATGCTCATCTGTTGTTGTTTGAATTATATTTTCTATTTCTGGAATAACATTCTTTAAATCTGGTATAACTGGAAACATATATTTAAGTCCTAGTTCTAAAACATCATATTCTTCTTTGCTTAGCTCACGATTTGATAAATTCAGAAAATCTACGGGTTGACAAATAGGTTTTAAACTTCTTTCTGGGTCAAAACATTTTTCTAGGTGTTTTCCGGAAAAGTATGGCTAATCAATCTACCATACCAAATAACGCATGTTCTCCCTTTACATACAAAATTTCAACCTACAGATTTCTCATAAGACAAGCCTTTATAATATGTACTGAAAATAAATTGAATAATGAATTAGATAATATTCGTAAAATTGCTTATAAGAATGGTTTTAAAGTACACCATATTAATAAATTAATCATGGATATCACCAATAATAAGAAACCAGAAAAGAAAGGTGATGCAGAAAAATACAAACTTTATACTCTGCAATATTATCCAAGCTTTTTTGAAAAATTAAAACACAGCCTTAAGCGTTTCAATATCTGCTTAATAGCCAAACCACCTAAGAAATTAAAGAATATCATTTGCAGTAAAATTGACCCAATTCATTTTGAGAATTATTCAGGAGTATATGAAATACCTTTTATTAAAGAAGACGGATCCAAGAACTACTACATAGGCATGACCAGCAGGAAATTTAATTGCAGAAAAAAGAGCATATAGCTGATATTAAATACAATAGAAAAACTACAGCCTTGGCAAGATTATATCAAGAAGAAACCATCCAAATAAATTTCAATGAAAGTAAAAAAATATTTCCCTCCAGTCTATACTATCCATCCATAATAAGAGAAACCATAGAGATACTGACGCGCAAAAATACAATATGTAACGATGCGTTATCTTTTAATTTACCGAAACTGTGGCTAGAGTTACTCCATGGTCAAATATATGAAAATAAACAACCAAGTAAAAAATAATAGATAACGTGCGTAATTTAAAAAAGTACATGAAAATAATAATTTTAAAGCCCATGCAGCTTTAGAATATTCTCATTTTGTTTTTGAAAATGACTCGGAAAGAGCCGAAACATGTAAAACAACTAATAAAAGTTATTTTAATTTATATTATGTTGTTGATTTTACACCTTTAGCATTTAAAAGTATATATCAACCATCTTTTACAACATTTTATAACTAACCCTGATGAATCTGATTACAATAAATCCACATCATTTTCTCGGTACTGACGTATGATAATACTGTGCGTCAATACGTTTGCGATGCATAAACGACATTTTACCGTATAAATATTACTTGAACACTCGATTATTTTCTGTGCATTACTTACCCAGTAGAAATTCAAATTTTCAATCATCGGGTCACCTTTTCGTTTAAGTACACTTTGCTCAGAGATATGAAAACTTTATTGGTACTATTATTATACGCATAGAATCTGCAAATTATATTTGTTGTCCTCGGCGTTTACTTCATAATATTAGCCCCAATTATCATAATTTAACGTTTTATATTATTGTATAGATTGTGTAAATCGTTAACTTAATTAATATTAGAAATACTAGAGCATCCAAAGAGGGCCTGCCGGGATAGAGAATATAGGTTGGTTGGTTTATTTATTACGGCCGATTACCTACTTTTGGGATATAGGCCCCAGGAGGGGAGTGCTCTCCGTGGGGGTCTTTCTAAGGAGTCCTAATCCGTATTTACCATAATGTTCAAAGAAAACTACGGTAAATTCCAAACGGTTAGGTCGACGAGCGCGACGGGGGTTTGAACCCAGCACATTTCGTGTACCAGCTTTGAGAGCAGAACCTCTCAGCCATTGGTGGGCAGGGCTGTAGCTAGATGTAAACAATAGGGGGTGCTCAAGAAAATGTAGGGGGGGGGGGGCTGGTACTATTTCTCGCTCTCTGACACATTCACGCACAAACACAGATATATATGATCAAAGTATTATATAGAAAGATAAATTAGTGCATATTCAATTGTATGCACTATGTTCCTTATTATTATTTGTTTTATGCTAATAATGGAAAACACTGCAAAATGAAAATTTTCTTTATATAACTAATGCAAGAGTCAATGTTTGCATCAGCAACAAGTTGCTAATTCTTAGTATGTGCAAATGGGCAGTTATATGCAGTTTTTAAACAAATACTACAATTTAGTATTTAGGCAAAATTGTAAAAAGCCCCCAAACTAAGTTCAATATTTGAACAAAGTTTCATTTGGATTTTTGAAACAGAATTTCATTTGGTGGCCTTGGCAACATTCCAGGGGGGGGTGGGCTGGCACCCCTCTAGCTACGGCCCTGTTGGTGGGGCCAGAGAATATAGGTGAAAATAGTTTTTTTTATCCATAATTTTAATAGAATTTTTACTTTTTTTTCATATTGCGGCCTAACAACACCAAAGAGCATTTTTATATAAAATATGTGAATTATATATTCAAATAAAATTTCGAAATTAAGATAAAGCGGTAATTTCGTATTAGCCTCGTGCCAGAAGTTAATAGCCGAAGAAATCGCTAAAAATGTCTTTACCTATAGCAATTTCTGTTTTTATTCTGATAATTTATGCGGTTTTAAGCGCTTATTTCGATCACATGTCTGTTAAATTTGTGTTTTATTTATACTATTTTATATATTGCTTGTTGAAGTTTTAATTTTGATTAAATATTAGCTGGAAACAAATGCTGAACTTTTTATATCGTTTAAATTGCAAATAAATTAATATTTTGTAATCGTCTTCTATCGATAGAGATAGATTTTAAAAAAATATATGTTTGAAATTTAATTTAAATGCTATAATAAATTGCGTTACAGTTTTCAAACAAATCGCATTTGAAAGTAGATTTTATTCCCTATATAATGGTATAAAAATTTGAAAATATGCAATGTTTAGAACTTTAAAAATTGCATTAGAAAAAATCTCAAAACTTTAATTTTATCGTCAAGAGTTGCCATTCGCAAAATGACGTCTACGTTACGCACGGACACGTTTGCCCTTTATAATATAGATATACGTTTTTCTTTTTGATTATTTGTTAAACATTTCCATTAAGCGAATTTAGATTTTTGAGCAACAACACCGGTTGTAGTAAGAAGAATTATCTTCAATATTCACACTTTAATTTGCATAATAATTAAATAATCACATTATATAATTTGATTAACAACAACTGACACTAAATAAGTACAAATAATATTATTTTTTTACTTCGTACATGAAAAAAAAAACAGATTTTATTTTAATAAAACTCAAATTATATGATACTTTGAAAATTCTAATATACCAAATTCAACCTTGTGAACAATTTTCAAAAACACGATGCGCTCAAAGGAAGACCTAAATTCAGCAGTATTAAAGACATCAATCACCAGGATTGCTAAATTGCTAAATTTAAGCAACTAGTGCAGCGTCTAAAACTTCAAGGTGTTATATTGATTTCATTTATCATGTGATTTTATTTATTTTTTTAATGATACACAAATATGACGAAATGGGAAAAAAAAATTGAGACTTCTTATAAAATATTTTGTTTTAGTATCAAGTAAATATATATTGTTGATTTTTTGGGAAACTTATAATAATATATTTTTTAACAGCTACAGACAATATAATTTACACACATATTGATATCATTATTGTTTTTAGTTTAGACTTAAATTTCTCTCCCATCGTTAATTTTTATTCAGATAATCGAATTCTTATTTTAATTAATAATACTAACGTAAAAGCTAATTTTTTGGATCTTTCCATATATCTCCTTAAAAACAATATTCATAACAACGTTTATTATGAAAATAAATAATGTAATTTTGAAATAAATAAATTGCAACATTTGAACTGTAACATCCACATTTGTATTTTTTAGAAATAATTTGATTAATAACTAGTCGATTGTGGCCAATTAGAAACCAACACATTTGGTCAATGCAGACTAAATGCTTCTAGAAATTAGAGTATATTTAGATATATTGGGAATTTTGTGTAGAACTTGAATTTAGTGAATCGGGAAAGGAATCGTCTGACTCCTTATTCCGATATCCTATGATATCCCGATGGTATGATTTCCGGATTCCTTTCTTTCTCTTATGATATGTTTTAACTTTACACCTGTACGGAGTCATCCAAAATAGAGTTATTTACTGCGCCGCCTTATCAAAGCGAATTATTAAACTATTGTTTATTGAGAAACTGGCGTCCCATCTTTCTCATTTGAAGATATTTACTTTTAGAGGATTGATACAAGTCTTATATCTGCAAATATTAGCGCTAAAGCAATAAAAAATCTCTACGGGAAATTCAATGTAAACGGACTAAGTATAATAACATTTCTTTAAGTCGAACAAATACAACAAAGGGACACCTTCCGTGGTTAATTCGATGCATAACAGTACACATAACAGTATTTTTTTAAATATTTTTTATTTCGTCAATCACTCGTATATCGTCAAATAACAACATTTTCATTATTTTACCATAATTGTATAATTGAAGTTCCAAAGAAATATTTATTTGGAAATATTGTTAATTTGCTTTTGCTTTAAGTTAACGTTTAAAGTAAAATATTTTTTAATAAGTAAAAAAAAGTTCTTAGCGCTAAAAAAATTAAAAGGATTCCAAACTAAAAGTATTACTTTGTTCTTATATGAAATATGAACCGATATATAATAAAAAAATCGACAAGAATGTATTTTTTTCAGGTATCTAAAAAAATGAGTCATTATTTGTATTGCAATTTCTCATACACGATGTTCTTCTCAAAATATCTTTATTTTTTTCTGCTCATAAGTCAATAACGATAACTTTTAGAAATTTGATGTTATTTCGGAAACTGTTCGTTTTCTCTCTCAAAAGAGATAGTCTTTCTTTCTTTCTAAAGTATTTCTGACACTGCAATGATTTATTCATATGCTTCAACATTGATTGTCGCTTTCTATGTAATTTCAAGTATCACATTTGATGGTTTCGAAATTCAATGATTTATGACTTTATAATAATCTTCACAAAAAGTGATTAATGAAGAAACATTATCACTTAGCACTGCATTGTCTTAGTATGCACTGTACTGTCATATTACAAAAGTTAAAATTGACACTATTGAAAGAAAAATACATTTGGCAACACTTTGAAAGAAAAAGTCTGTGAGCTCAGTCTTTTAGAATTTTTGCAGTAATTATTAAATTTAAGGGCTTATAAAATTGTTATTTATTATATATTAACCTAGTGGTATGTTATATATAAGACTTTAAGTCTTAACTGCCAACTCGCACTGATAATTTTGTAATAAAATTATGAATTAATAATGTAAATGAAGAAAACTATTATTTTCAAATGAAATTGCCATATTTTCTGGTGATATTCAATAATTACAACATTTTATGAACAGAATTATTATGCGCCTGAAAGTGTTAAATAGAAACAATCCCTATGAGGTATATAGATTTCAGTAATCATACTTTGTGTTAATAAAATTTTGATTTTAAAATGTACATGGAATATACATTACAAAAGCAAAATGTAATGCACATGAAGCGTGTTAGCTTTTATAATGTACATGTATTTCAAATAAATTTGATCATACATTCTGGTGACATTCATTCATTTCAACATTTTACCAGCAGAAATACTAAGCTCTTGAATGAGTTATAGTGATTTTAGTAGGCAGTTTGGATTAATACAATTTTGTTTTTATAAGTTACACGAAGAAAACTATTTTTCGTACCAACATTTCGTTTATGATACACCCAACACAAAAAAACACATATCGTATTTGTGATAGTTTATGCACACATACACATGCTACATGTGCTTAGATTTGGAGGTGCCCACCATTCCGAGGTACAAGCGTAGAAATATATAAGTGTCAGGAATTGAAAAATTGTTCGGTAAATATAGGTGTTCGCTTTTCGGGAGAGTCCATTATGGAGGTCTTATTGTATAGATATTTTTAACCTGGAAAAATATTATTGATATTATAAGTGTCGCCCAAATGAAAGTGGAATTGCTGTAATAACTCCGCCATTTGAAGAGAAAGATGACTGCGCATGTTCCTATAGAATGTGCAGAGTGCTGGGAATGCATGCGATATCGTTACATCCTGCCAGATGTGTGTGTGATAGCGTGGGAGCTGGTTAAAAGTCGTCGTTCGCCTGATGGATGCCTCCAAACGGTGTCAACCCGTGGTTGACCTGGTTCCTGCAATTTTTAACAGCGGAAAATGTGAGTTCTAGGGAAATCTATCGTCGAATACAAAATGTGTATGGCACGGTGTGTATGTCACGCAGATCAGTATTCCGATGGTGTAGGGATTTTCGTAGTTGAAGAAGCAGTACTGACGACAGGTCATCAAGCGCTTGTGGTTATCACAAAGGACCTACAAGGTGACAACATACAAGGTGACTTTGTCTAGCCTATCTGTTACATCTGTATTACTTCTTTCTTTTGTATTTTAATTTAAATTAATACCATTAAACCATTTCTCAAATCAACTGTAGTGTCACTCGACCTATATTTTTTGAAAAAGCGGACCCGAAACCAAAGCGGACCCGAAACTCAATCCGAACACGACTCGCAAGTGTCAAAACCGAACTCGAAACCGACAGGAACCCGAAACAATGAAAGTCAACCCGATACGCAACAAAAAAGTAGAAATGAACCCGACCAGAATCCAATCCGCAACGAAAAAAATGTTGCGCCAACCCGACCCGATGCAAGATTCAGGTAACCTGAAAGTACGCAAAGAATTTCTTTTCTCTCGAGTTTTTATTATTCTGCGTAGTGCCGATAATCTTACGTAGCCCATATCGTCAGGCAGTATGGCAATAAAAATAGTTTACGGCTAACAAAAGGGACCATTTTGTTAAATTACTAGATCTATTACTGTCTTTAATTCCTTTGGTAAATAACGTAATGATATTACTGTCTGAAATTAATGCTTAGTTCTGTAAATGCATAAAGGCTTGGTCTTAATTTGAAACCATACATATGCATATACTTTTAGGATAAAAATTGTCAGAATCATAAAATTTTTAGACGATTAAGTTGAGGAAATATACAGCCTAAGAATTATATTTGCCATTGTAAGCTTTCAAGAATGCACATTTTACATGTATTTCTTTTGTGCAATTTTCGAGAAACTAGCCGGAAAAAATTTCTTATCATATCTCCAGCAAACAGAGTTGTTCCGTGCTGCATTCTTTTTTATTAGTAACTTCTGGTAAAGTACAGCTTATTCTCTGAAAAAGTACAATAGGAAGCAGTTCACAATCTTTTACTAAGATAGTATTTATAACAGGACATTTTACATGATGAATCTGAAATAACACGGTAACTCCTGTATACCATGTACCATGGGATTGCATGGTACACAGGAGTTTCCATGTTATTTCAGATTCATCATGTAAAATGCTATAGTTGTAGATTGGATGAATGAAATTAGCACTGCAGTTTGCAGCTTTGTACAAAAAATAAGAATGAAATATGCAAGCCAGGATATCGGTGGGATAGAGTTGGCAGGGCAAATCAAAGCACCCAAGTTCGATTCATGTTACTGGTATTTTTCGCTCTTTTGGACTAAATCTCAACGATGATACTTCAACTATTGAATATAATTTACCTATTTCAAAATACCTTCCTTTGTTCATTATGTTAAATTGATATTTGTAGGATTTCGAATGTTTTATTACTTTTTGTTGCAGTAATGCAATTTTGAATTTGTATTTCACTCATACGTGACATATATCTTTTCAGACAATTTATTTTTTATTTCTCTTTATTTGTGAACACAATATAATACAACCTTATGAAGTAAAAAAAAGTTATTTATATAATAGTGGGCATTCCATTGTTAAACTATGCAATCTATCATTAGCATGGTTACAGTGATTTATAAACAGTTTAGTGGAATCTATGTGTTTTCTTCGTTTAAACATACATTTTATCTAAAATTCGGTTATCTAAATAGAAATCTAATTGAAATTTGAGAGTTCCTAAAATAACTTATTTCAATATTGAATGTCTTATGTAGAAAATTTGCATACAAATCGCAATAGCAAATCAGATTCTACCTTTAATAATGTGCTATTTCAAGTTTTAGAACATTCATATCTAATTTAAGATTATAAACATTGCGTAAATGATACTAAAACTTCAGAATGAATTAAAATAAAGATATGGATTTAAAATACATTTAAATCTAATCGTGTAATTAGATAAAATATAAATGCAGCTGCTCATATTTTACACATAATGGAAAGCAAACTGGTCCAACTTCAATGTAATTGCATAAATGTATTGTGAAATGTGAAATGTGAAATATAAAATCACAGTTTGAAAAGGAAATAAGCTAAAATAAAACCAAAAAATTATATTTGATTAATTTGAAATAATATAAGAAATAAAAGTATTTGTTCGTTAAAAAAATAAATAAGCTGTAATCAGATTTTAGTTAATTTGTTAATATTTAAAAAATGTTAATGTGAATAATTAGATAATAGACTTAAAAAAACATTTCAATATATATTTCAATAACACGTTCCCATTGTACATAATTCTTACAATAATGTTTTGACTGTTGATATATGAGACCATGACATATGAGATATATGACAACGTGATATATGAGAATACATACATATTTTAAAAATAAACTTGTAAATTTATTTTATTAAAACTCACACAATATCTCATTCTATTCGGATGCAAGTCATAGTTGATTTACATTCATGTTGAAGTTTGGGACAATCTAAAATTATTTCAAGCAAATAAACTATTTATATTAATATGGGATCTAAAGAAGATAATTTGGAAATGAATGATGTAAAATATAATTTCAGGTACACTAGATGTTTCAAATAGGTGAAATAAAACCCATTAACACATTTATAGTTTCGTTTAGTTTAACTTAAATCAGAATCTTTTGTATATGGTATTTTGGCTAAATATTGAAATCGCTTGCTTCGAAATTTATTTTTACAAACAATTTGCAATAAAACATATATTGTTTCCTAAACAATAATGGAAATAAATTATCCATAGAGCTTATTACCATGAGATCTCATTAAAACTGGAACGTACTTCACATCTATGTTGTTTTATTATTATTATTTATTATTACTTAATTATTAAGGCATTAAATGTAAGCTAGAGACTCTTATGTACTGACAGTTGTTATTTCTTAAAGTTATTTTATGATATACCTGTTGGCGTAGACACGTTATCTTTTCGTATAATAAGTGTCAGAGCTCCAAAAATTTAATTTCTTACTATTTATACGATTGCCGCAAATGATATGTCATACTTCAGAAGTCAACACCGACAATCATGTCTGCGCAATGTCTCTGCTATTTTATTTCAGATGTATGATTTAAAGTACAATTTCTGAAAATACTAGTTGAATCAAATAAATGAAATGTAATCCATTTATACAATTATAGTTTCGATTAATCTGAATCAAATCAGAATTTGTCGTTCTTAGAACTCCCAGTAAATATCGAAAACATGTGCGCAGTTACGCGAAATTTATTTCCAATTACACTCCACAGTAAAATAAATTTCTTTCTTGAAAAATAAAAATAAAACAAATTACCCGTAGATAGTATTAAAATGATGCTTCTTTGAGAGTGGGACCAATTTCAGTACTAATGTTTTAACGACTTCCTAGTTTTATTTAATTACTCATGCATTAAATATAAGCCTGAGTAATTTTTACTTATAATTGTTGCTCCTTAAAGTTATATTGTTATATACCTATTTACGCAGGTAAATGCTAGCTTTCCGTTTGATATGTGTCATGGTTCAAAATAATAATAATAAAAATAATAAAAATAATAAAATAAAAAAAATGTCTTACAATATACAGCGTTATAGAAAAATTGGACCCACTTCAAAAGTCATCACCGCTAAATGGATCTGCGCATAGTCTGAAGGTCGTGGCTGCAAAACAGTTACATCTTACAAATCTCGGAGAACTGCCGAGCACTCTTCTAAGAAATCTATTGCACTTTCTCAATTACTTTTGGAGTTATAATATTTTAGAAGAATTCAACTATATTTGGAAATTTTAAATTAATTATTTTGCATATATTTTTTTTTCTCTATCGATTGTATTAAAATTTGCCAGTCTGCTTGTATTTCTAAACTGCTCCTCCTAGAATAAGGAACGTTGAGAGATGAAATTAACACCAGATATCTACTTCTATCGCATAATATCACATACGGTCTCAGAATTTTAATATTTGTATTAGTTTATATATATATATATTTCTACAAACATATCATACATATAAATATCACATTTCTATAAATGTGCCCACAAAGTACTCCATTGGTGTGCATAAAAGAGAGAAAATGGTAATCAATTACGGATTTCTTTTTACGTCCTTTTCGCATTAAAATTTAAAGTTGGAATTATCTTTTAGTTTAATAGATAGCGAACACAATATCGTGTTTAAATTGTATTTTTCAAGAAAATTTTAAGAAATGAAAACATAACTTCACATATTTAAACTTCAGTAACAAGCAAATTTACATTTGGTAAATAAATAGATCGTAACTATTCTGAGTTTCACATTTAATCATGCAGTTCAAACATAAACAAATTATAGCTCCTTGCGTGATGATGGATAATTATTGCCCTTATTTATAAGTAATAAATTTAAAGACAAAACCTAGCTTCTCAACTGATCGTTTCTTAAAGATGGTAGTTAAAAGTTGTGACAAAGGCACAAAAAATGCAAATGATTAAGCAAAAATAACGACATGTTTTATTTTAATTCATAAAAATGGAATGTTTTGTAAAAGTTCGACAAGGTGACGTCATTTTCAGTACAGACCGTTAAAATGACGTCGCTTCTATTGTACAAGCTGAAATATTATAAGAAATGTTAATATACAAATTATGAAAGTACGATTTTTTTGGTCATATAAAGTCATTGAACACGTACAATTTTATTAAGAAAAATTTGAACTTGCATTGTAATCGTCAGTTCATACTTGATATATACTCCCCCCCCTCTCCCCAATGATAAAATTAATGTAATAAGTCTCTTCTAAATGCATAATAAAATTAGATTTCTTTTTTCACTAAATAATCTAAAAATCTCATGCAATTCAAAAAGTGTTGCCACACAGCGAATAGTTCATATAATATTTATTTATAAACGTAAAAAAAATCTTCTAGCACTATAACTTTCATTTTTAAAGCCTACTCTCTTTTTTTAAGCTGTTAAGAAATTTATTTCAAAATCTTTTTATTAAAGTATTTCTGAATACCACATAATTCTCATGTGTAAAATATTCCATTTTAGAGAAATGCATTTATTTTAATTTTTAGCAGTAAAAAATACTGTTCGTGTATAATACTGTTCTTGATAAATGTGTTTATTTTAATTTTTTTTTTTTTTTACAGTAAAAAATACTTCTCCCGACTTAAATTATAAAGCAGGCCTGTTCCTCATATTTACATAATGTAAATGCATACATACTGAATAATTGCACATTAAAGCTCTTAAAACTAACTTTAGACAATATATTTTTTGAGATAAGATTTCTTTGAATTATAACGCTTTTAAAATAGTGAAAGGGAAAGTTTGAAAGAACTTTCAGGGGAATTCACATAAAAAGATTTTCATTCAATGTGCAAATATGTTTGCACAGCTTCAATAAAGCTTTTAAACATTATATTTTACCCTTAAAAAAGTAAATCTGTCACAAAAAAGTATAAGCTTGTAAAATGGTTCGATTTTTTTTACCATGGATCATGCTGTTGTAGGACGTTAAAATATATATTATGTATTCTGTTTCTTAAATCTTTTGTTTCTATCTACGCAAAACTCGACACATGAAAAAATGTTTCTTTTTTTTTAAATATTTAACTAGCTCTTTTAAAATTAAAAAAGAAAAAAACTGGCTTTATTGAATTTATGTACTATATAATAATTTTACCTTCCTAATTTGTGAAAAAAATGATGTGAACAATATGAACGAAAAATATAACTTTATAAAAAGTTTCTAAACTCCATAAAAATTAAACAATATATTCTGCATAAATTTAGCATTGAGAGAGCATTACTAAAGAGTAAAACTTGTGTAATATTTGTAAAGATATTTTTCCACACAATTGGCGGAAATAATACAGAATGTAAAAGAAAGTTTGCCACTGAATTGTACGTACGCTTTAAGACATTAAAATTACATTTAAAAATAAAAATAATGATTTTGCACGTTATTTGGAAACATAATGTTTTTATTTTAAAATATCGAAATTAATATTAGTGACATTTTCTCGGTTAATATAATAATTTTAATATTATATAATATTCATTAGTTTTTATTATTTAATTAAGAACTAAAAATCATGCACCAGAATTATGAAACACTTTCCAACACTGACAGAATAGTACAGTGCTTTAGGAAATTATAAGAGCACTGACGAATTCGTGCACTTCTGAAGAAGACTTAATATGAAAACTTTTAGCGTGTGTATTTAAAATGGATCGTAGAACGTTTTCTGTTATAATTGCTACAGTAAAATTTAAGTTACATTTTATTAAAATCTTCTATTTTTTTAAAACGTAAATAAGGTGACTGCTAAGAAATTAACTTGACCTCCTGAGGAAATTAGCATATTATGTGTAACATCAGATTCATTGTAAAACGTACGCATATGTATATCGTAAAAGTATTCCCGAGAAGAAAAGGTGCAGGTTTAGATAGTGTTATTTACGATATATTTGAAGATTATGCGTGGTAAAGAATTGTCTGCGGCCGAAGTAAGAAGAAATTTGTTTTATAAGGGTATTCGTAAAACTGAACGAAAAATAGCTCGGTTAATGAAGCATTCTAAAACTGCCATTCACATTGAAATAATTAGAAAAAAAGATAAAACAAAATTAAACGACCTGGAAGAAAAAAGGATTTTAACAGAACGGAATGATCGACAAATATTTCGATTATCAACTCAAAAAGGACTTTCAACTCGGGAAATTTTGAACCGTTTCAGCAAAAGAACGTCACACGTAACAGTTTGGAAGAGTCTGAAATCAAACAGTAATGCAAAATGCATGAAACTGTTGAAAAAACCGAAGTTAATGAAACATTATAAAGAAGAAAGACTCAAATGGGCTAAAAATGTAACTTCATGTCATGGGAGAAGAAATGGAAACAAGTGATAGTTTTAGATGAAAAAAAAATCTTGAGGGTTCGGATAGTTTTAAACACTATTCGCGTGATTTGAGGAACGAACCGAAAAAATGTTGCGGTTGACAAATGGGAGGGGGATCAGTAATGGTTTGGGGAGCTTTTGTCATAATGGATTATGTCATTTAACCCGAATTTCGGGACGTATGAACTCTGCGCAATATCAGGTTATGTTATATGATCATTTGATATACCATTTAGACCTTTTTTCGGTGGTGCTAACTGGATGTGTCAGCAAGACAATGCTTCTTGTCATTCGTCTAAATCCACCCAGAAATGGCTTAAAAAAGAAATAAAATCATGTTTTGTCATGGCCAAGTCGAAGTCCGGACTTGAACCCTATGGAAAATCTTTGGGGGGTATTAAGTAGCAAAGCTTATGCTAATAATAAACAGTTTTTATCTGCCAATGAACTAGAAGTTAGCTATTGTAAAAAAAATGGCACAATATTTCTGAACCTGTATTTAATCACCTGGTCACTTCTATGAAAAAAGAGTGTTTGAGGTTATAAGGAAAATTGGAAGACCAATATCGTATTAATTTACATATTATTTTTGTTTTTAGACAAGTGGTCTTATAATTTCTTAACAGTGTATTTTTAAATCATTGCTTATATTTTTGTTAACATATTTATTTATTGCATTATTCAAACTTATTGCAAACAAATTTTAATAAATATTGTATTTTATTTTGACATCTCATGTGTTTAAACTATAATTAAAACCTTTATTAACTTCTTAAATTTCAAAATAAAAGTGGTCTTATAATTTCTTAACGCACTGTATTAAGAATTTTCTCTTTTATCATATAATGAATGATTTATCTAAGTACGTAATTTATAAAAACATATACTTCAGTAAAAATCCACTTTGTGCCATTGTTGTCTACATCCAGCAATGTGTTCAAATTATTTATGTAGCCCTGTATGCAATCTATATAATTATAATATATATACACCGCCTAATACACTTAAAATTGGATACGTATCAAACTACATACAACTCCGGAAAAGTCACTTCCAGAATTTATCGATCTTAGTCAGTCGTGTAACCGAATTATTTTGTGTATCTCTGTAAGCGAACGATAATTGCTATGCAATCCACAATGCACAGCATTCATCTTGTAATGCACCTTGTAATGCACTGCACAATGCATAGTATGCATCTTGCAATGCACCTTGTAATATACTCCACAATGCATAGCATGCATCTTGTAATTCACTACATAATGCATAGCATGCATCTTGTAATGCACCTTAGTGACGCTATAAAATTTGATCATATTTGAAGTTATCATAACATAATTAAAATGCACCACGAACAATTTTATCATAATGTAAAGGAATTATTTTGTATATTCCTGTAAACGGACTATAAATGCTACTTATTCTATATTCATGAGAAAGAATGTTGTATACCAGCTCAGTGATGCATATCAATCTCATTATTTTTTAAGTATCGTAACATCAATAAAATGCTACGATACTTTTTTAATCACCTGGCAAACAAAATTTCCCCCGTACACCATACTGTAAAGAAAATCTTTTGTTTGTTCCTGTAAACGAATTATAAATACTACACACTCCATTTTCAATACCAAAAAATTCTGTAGTAAACCTTAATAACATATAAAAATTTCATTGCAATCCGAATATATTTACGAGTGTTAAAGTACGGACAGACGACAGACAGACAGACAAACTAACCGAATTCATAAACACTTTTCAGCAATGTTGGAAAGTGTTAAAAAACTGTAAATGCAATTACTTCTACCATTCGAGCATCCAACTTTTTCTTTTCTCACTTAAAATAAGTTTTCTCTTTCATAAAATACGGGAAATGAAGCTTTTTTGGCCTTTAGCTATATTTTCCTTTTTCCTTACTTTGTTTACTTCGTTCAGGAAATTGGGGAAGAAGAAAACAACATTTGTCTTTTTATTTATTTTGCTTTCGGAAAAATCCAAGTTTCCACCTCGGAAAACTTTTATCATTTTTTTCTGCAGCACATCATATATTTTGTTTGATATATAGATTGAAAACATTTTAGCGAAGAATATACGTTATGACTGTTTTATTATTATTATTATTATTATTATTGATTAATTGAACAATGACACAAAATATTTCCTGATTTCCTGCATTAATGAATTATCTTCTCTAAAGAAATATAAAAGCACATATATTAAAAATAGTTAAATCTTCATTCGGGAAATTTCATCTTGCAGTATCTTTTGTTTAAATACTACTTTTTATACATACTACTTTTAAATAATGTAGGAGTTCTGTGTCTATCATATAATGACTATCATTATGTCTCTTTAAAGATATACTTTTGAGATATGGACTTAAGGTAACGATTTTTTTTTAATTCTAAAATTTTATTTCTTTAAATGTCTAAAAAATGAAGTTACTTTCCTTTTCTTTGCATGGATTTTAATTTTAGTAAAACTATGCTAAATTATGTACCGAATGCGTTTTGTAATTTGTGAATAAATAATGTTATATAAAACTATTTTTCTAACTACCATTAACATACATCATATGTCAAGTAATAGCTACCTGTAGGTAATTAAATTAAATTAATTATTAAATTCTTGAAATTTAATGGGGAATGATTGGAAATTTAAGTGAATTTAAAAGCAGCCCACAGGGCATTTTAAAAGTTTTTAAGTAAACAAAGAAATTGAAATTTGTGCTTATACATATTCTAAAATAGAAGACTTTCCCCATTTCAGACTTCCCCAATATCGACACCGATGTCTAAGAATACCCAACCCTACAAGCAGGAAATATTTGAATTTAACATAGACTCATTTTATAACACAATGTGTGATTTTTTCCAAGAGGTTTAAAAACTTTTAAAATTATAAAAAGTGTCTAGTATTTACATTGAAAGAGTGTTTCAATAGTGTAATTGGAAAAATGTTCAACAGAAAAATAAAGTAAACTCAACTGTCTTGCATTTGCTTTGTTTTTAGATTTGCAGTATGTTTCAGAATTTATTGTAATCCGATTGGCCACAGTTAGTTATAAAATGTTGTAAAATATTTTTTATAAAAGTATATTATGTTAATAGTTAAATTTATAATAGTTAAAATTATATATTATATATTTAATTATATATTTAAAATAGTTAAAATTATATTATGTATAATAGTACATAAATTATATTATGTACTATTATGTTGTAAAAAATGTTCAACAGAAAAATAAAGTAAACTAAACTGTCTTGCATTTGCTTTGTTTTTAGATTTGCAGTATATTTCAGAATTTATTGTAATCCGATTCGAAACAGTTAGTTATAAAATATGTAAAATATTGTTTATATAGTAATTACACATTTACATCTACGTACTGAAATTAATAAAAATAATGAAATTACTTAACTGTTTTTAAAAAGAGAATTTTATTATGCTGGATAAAAATCATACGACAACTTAGATTAAAATGTTTATGGTGATATTTTCCCAGAAAATGTATTTCTGTGCAGATTACGCATTTGTAGAATTTACAAAAGTTAAAACAACAACAACAACAAAAATACAAATTAACTTTTCTTATAAATAACAAATGGAAGAAGCTGTTAATTTTCTAAGATGCGTAAAAGATTTATCTCAATTAAAAATTTGTAAAATTTAAATTGATTTCACTATACAATTTCCTTAAAATCTTTTTCCATTATTTTGTTAACGTAGATTTAAATGTTGAATTATTATATCAACAATATTTTACAACATTTTATGTCTAACACTGATGTATCTGATTATAATAAATCCACGTCATTTTTTTATACTTATATATGATGATACTGTGCGTCAATACGTTGTGATGCAAAAACGACATTTTACCGTATAAATATTACTTGAACACTCGATTATTTTCTGCGTATTACTTACCCAGTAGAAATTAAATTTTTCAATCATCTGACCAACTTTTCGTTTAAGTACAATTTGCTCAGAGATGTGAAAACTTTATTGGTTCTAATATTATGTGCAAAGAATCTTGAAAATTATATTTGTTGTCCTCGACGTTTACTTCATAATAGTAGCCCTAATTATCATAGTTTAACTTTTTATATTATTGTATATATGGTTTAAATCGTTAACTAAATAACTTTTAGAAATACTTGGGCACATATATTCTCTATACCGGGGGGTTCCCGGTATAGAGAATATATGTGAAAATATTTTTTTTGAAAACTCTAATAGATTTGTTACATTTAATATATATTTTCAGATTGCCTCGAACAACAGCAAAGAACATTTTTATATGAAATATGTCAATTATATATTCAAATAAAATTTCGAAATTTATTAAAAGCGGTAATTTCATATTGGTCTCTTGCCAGAAGTTAATAGCCGAAGAAATCGCTAAAAAATTTCGTTTTCTACAGCAGTTTTTGTTTTTATTTTGATAATTTAAGCGGTTTTAAGCGCTTATTTCGATTACATGTTTTTTTAATTTGTGTTTTACTTATAGTATTTTATTTATTTCTTAATGAAGTTTTAATTTCGTTACGGAGTATTAGCTGAAAGCAAATGCTGAACTTTTTATATCGATTAAAGTGCAAACGGAATAATATTTTGTAATCGTCTGCAAGCGATAAATTATTTAAAATAATCATGAATGAAATCTAATTAAAATACCATAATAAATGAGAAAAATTGCGATGCAGTTTTCAAACGTATTGAATTTGAAAGTATATATTTACCTCTATATAACGGTGTAAAAATTTTAAATGTCCAATGTTTAGAAATTTAAAAAAAATGTTGTGGCAAAAATTGCAAAATCAAAATTTCATCGTCAAGTATTGCAATTCACAAAATGACGTCTACGTTACGCACGGACACATTTGCCCTTTATAATATAGATATACCTTTTTTCTTTTTGATTATTTGTTAAACATTTCCATTAAGCGAATTTAGATTTTTGAGCAAGAACACCGGTTGTAGTAAAAAGGACAACCTTCAGTATACCCAATATAATTTACATAATAATTAAATAATCACATTACATAATTTGCTTAACATCAAATGACACTAAATAAGTACAAATAATATTATATTTTTACTTCGTCCATGAAAAAACTAGATCTTAATGTAATAAAACTCAAATTACATGATAGTTTGAAAATTCTAATATACCAAATTCAACCTTCTGAACAATTTTCCAAAACACGATGCGCTAAAAGGAATACCTAAATTCTACTGTATTGAAGACATCAATCACCAGAATTTAAATTGCTAAATTTAAGCAACTAGTGTAGCATATAAAAATCCAAAGCGTTATATTGATTTCATTTATCATGTGATTTTATTTATTTTTTACTGATACACAAATCTGACGAAATGGGAAAAGATGTTTCAGTATCTCCATAAAATATTTTGAAGTTTCTAAAAACGACTATATATATAGTTTATTTATTGGGAAACTTATATTATTTTTTAAAGCAGAAACAGACAATATAATTTACACACACATTGATAGCAGTATTATTTTTAGTTTAGACTCACCTTTCACTCCCATCGTTAATTTTTATTCAGATAACCTTATTATTATTTTAATTAATAACACTAATGTAAAAGGAAATTTTTTGGATCTTTCCATATATGTTCTTAAAATGAATATTCATAACAAAGTTCATTATAAAAATAATGAAGGTAATTTTGAAATAAATAAATTGCAACTTTTAAACTTTAACATCCACATTTGTATTTTTAAAAATATTTTGATTAGTAACTAGTCGGATGTGCCAATCCCAAAACATTCGTCTATCTCACATAGGTATCGCATACAGGAAAAATGAATCAGGACCAATTTATATCAAGGTCTAATTGGATCAAAAGTTTTATTAAATTCCGTGCATTAGTTCTTGAGATATGACTATCACTGAAATCGTATAAATCCTTAAAAATTCAGCATAGCAGAGCGTTACACCTTTTGAGATTTACACCAAAACCTAATCAATAACAACTGATATCACCGTCTAATTGAATCTGAAGTTTGATGAAAATCCGTGCGTTAGTTCTTTAGATATAGTTATCGTGAAAATCATGACAAAACTAGCATAGAAGCGCCACTTGTTGGGTTATTTACACCAAAACGTATTAAGCATCTATTTATGTCAAAGCCTAACAGAATCTGAAGTTTGATGAAATTCTGTACATTAGTTCTTGAGATATAAATATCGTGAAAATAATGAAAAAGTAGCATAGCAGCGCCACCGGATGGGATATCTACACCAAAACATAATCAACATCTATTTATGTCCAGGTATAATTGAATCTGAAGTTTGATGAAAATCAGCACATTAGTTCTCGAGATAGAGCTATTGCGGAAATTGTGAAAAAGTAACCATAGTAGGGCTATGTGTTGAGCGATTTATACCAAAACTAATCAGCACCAATTTATATCAGGGACTAACTGACATTTTCGAAAAACAGCCAGATCGTGTCCAAAAGCTTCTAAAACGTATAAATCCGTCGAAAATATGAAATCGAAAGTTTTCATGAATCCAATACTTGCTTCTTGTAAAGACAGAAGAAAAAGTGAATTTACGTTGTTTTGAAAATTATTGTAAAATTAGATTTTTATCATTATGCAATGGAAGTAAATGATCCACTTGATTTTTTCAAACAGATACTTCCAGTGTTCTTTCTAATTTTTTTTACAAATCCAGCACTAGCCGTACCTACACAAAATCCAATGGCTACTGGCATATTGTTTCTGAATATAAGATATTACATTCATAATTTTCTTTACGCACATATTAACTGTTTTTACATATTTTCACATATGCATAGATCTTTTCTATTTTCTTTTTAATTTTTACCTTATTTTACAGTCTACTGCTAATATATAGCAGCTCGTATTTTTCGATATTTCTAAACAGCAATTTTTTATATTTAACAGTTGGAGTCAGTTTTAGGGTCAATTCGTTCATTTCACGAAACTCTATTGCTCCTGCTTTGTTGTCTGTCCGTCAGAGAGCCGGTTCTCAGAAACTGTGTAACTTACAGTCATAATAGTTTATGCAATTATAGCTAAATACCTATTATGAAGGTCAAAATCATAAAATTTGAAAAAATCGTGTTATTTTAATATATGGAGATAAAAAAACCAAAAATCTAAAAGCCTTTTCCTATTAAATTTAAACATTTTTCGTTATAGCAGTTGCCAAAAATTAAAAATCCACAATAAAATTCTTTGTACAATAATTAATTTTCTATTGAAAGTTTCCACATGAAAAAGGAAAATGAAATAAAAAGTTTCACAAATTTCAAAAAAAAATATTAATATGACGTCACATAGGAAATAAAACGGAAATTTTCAAACATTTCTCAATAATACAAAGAGTGTGAGTATGTGTAAATATAGAAAGCAAGTTAATATGACGTCATTAGAAAACTAAAACTGAAATTAATCTGGCGTCTAACATTTTGAAGGTCTCCATACAACATGTTTAATTTTGAAATTGTTTTATTTTAATATCGCATTTAGTCCACATGACAGATATTATTATGACAGAGTATAATAGCGGACTTCGCCCACTATTGGACCGGTTAATATTTTAGAAAACCCGAGCAAAATTGACCAGTACATTTTTACTTTATAAAAAACATGACTTTTTTTTTTTTTTGAAAATGAAATTTATTTGGATTTATTAAAGGAAGGATAAAGTATTTTGAAAGGAATATTAAACGAAACCCCTTGTGCGATCTTCGATTACACTTACCCACTTGTTTATCACTTT
Source organism: Maratus michaelseni (assembly GCA_963931845.1). NCBI lineage: Eukaryota > Metazoa > Arthropoda > Arachnida > Araneae > Salticidae > Maratus > Maratus michaelseni. The sequence goes on from OZ007589.1 coordinate 414,880,206, forward strand.
TTTTGCAGGTAATTTATTTAAATAATTTGTTACACATTTACATAAGTTGTTTAATTTCTAATTACCTTCCTTAATTATTTACATTTATTAGATTACTTTTTAACTTGTATACATGATTAATGAATTTCTATATGTTTTAGTTAGATTTTCCTTTTTTTTTTTTTTTTTTTTTTTTCCAAGTATGCTTACAGCATTTCTTCTCTTGACTTTTAAGAGTCAAAGAAAGATGTTTGTTTTATAAAAAAAAAAAAAAAAATGAGCTTTAGCCCTAATATACAATCTCAGATCTGTATGATCTTTCAAATTAAAGCTCAGTGTCATGATTTATTTATACAAAAACGGGATTGAGCCCTAAAGCCATCTCAAGACCTTTTTTCTTTCAAATTTAAGCTGACAGTCGTTTCATATATCTTTATTCTTCATGCAATTATTTTATTTTTCTCTTGTGATTGCACTTATTTATTTCACGTATTTGGTTATTTAGTTTACATCATATATTTTAATACGAGCAAATCTTGTGTGTGTGTGGTTATATATATATATATATATATATATATATATATATATATATATATATATATATATATATATATATATATATATATATATATATATATATATATATATATATATATATATATATATATATATATATATATATGCAAGCAAATTTTATCGTAAAAACGGTTATAACGATTTTGAGGAAATTTTGTATCCTGCCGTTTTGGGGCACCAGAAAACCATAGGATTCACATGTTCGAGAAAATTCGATTAAAGGGTCATTTTGGGTTACCGTGTGTCAGGATAAAGATAATTGTATCTAAAAAACGGTTGAAACGATTTTGACTATATTTGCTATCCTACCATTTTCGGGCACGAGAAGACTATTGGGCTGGGTCACATATTCGACAATTTTCGATTAGGAGGTCTTTTTGGAGAAGTTAATTTTATCTAAAAAACGGTCTAACGATTTTGATTAAATTTTGTATCCTACGAGATTCAGGCACGAGAAAGTCATTAGGCTAGGTCACAAGTCCGAGAAAATTCAATTAGAGCGTCATTTTTTGGGTCACCGTGGGTCCAGCTAATTTTATCTAAAAACGTCTCAGGCTATTTAGTCTGAATTTTGCATCCTATGGTTGTCGTGCACGAGCAGACTGTTGGTCTAAGTCACATGTTAGAGAAAATTCGATTAGTGGGTCATTTTGTTCATGGGTCATTATGGGTCCAGCTATTTTTATCTTAAAAACGGCTCGGAGGATTTAAACTAAATTTTGTATCCTACGGTTTTTGGGCACGAGAAAATCATTGGGCTAAGTCACATGCTCAATAAAAACCGATTAGTGGGTCATTTTTGTGTGACTGTGGGTCAAGCTAATGTTATCTAAAAAACGACTCGGACTATTTTAACTAAATTTAATATCCTACGGGTTTCGGGCACGAGAAGACAATTGGGCTTGACCACATGTTCGAGAAAATTTGATAAGTGGGTCTTTTTGGTCATGGGTCATGATATTTGAACTCAAAGCTAATTTAGACCAGTCATAGCTCGATCTTCCCTGCTCGTGATTATACATACACGTACATGGTGTCCGAAAAGTCTGGAAACGGTCAAATAACTCGAGAAATATACATCGGATTGAAAAACGGCAAAATGCATGTTTGATATATTTGAAAAATCTATTTAGGGATATGAAAGTTTCTCCCTCTTGACCCTCCGGGGCGAAAGGAGGCAACTTTGAAATCTTAAATGATGACTCACATTTTTTATTGCAGATTCGGATTCTACGGGAAAAATACATAAATTTTGTTTTGAACATTTTCTTCAAAACATTGTAGATGGCGCTGTAATCGAGTGCAATACTCTGAGAATCGTTACCATTGCAATGTCTGGAAACGCTCGAATAACTCGAGAAATATACATCAGATAAAAAACGGAAAAATATGTGTTTAATATTTTAGAAAAATAGCAACTTTTATATCCCTAAATAGATTTTTCAAAACTATTGAACATGCATTTTTTCGTTTTTCAATACGATGTCTATTTCTCGAGTTATTGGAGCGTTTCCAGACATTGCAACGGTAACGATTCTCGCAGAATTTCACTCTATTACAGCGCCATTTTTAATGTTTCGAAGAAAATGTTCAGTTCAAAAGTTACGTATTTTTTTCCGTAGAATCCGAATCTGCAATAAAAAATGAGACTCATCATTTAAGCTTTCAAAGTTGCCCCCCTTTCCCACCGGGGGGGGGGGCAAAGTTGGGCGGGGCAACTTTCATATCCCTAAATAGATCTCTAAGTCCAAAGTAACGATTCCTAAAGATTTAGGAAATAATTTCTTAAGTTCTGATGAATCTTTTTCTATTAAAAATGTGTCATTTTTCATTTTCCACCTAAATGTCAATTCATTTATCAAATTTTTGAAGAAAATTATAATGGCAACTAATGGTACTATTTTAATCGCAGTACTTAAAACTTCGCAGTTCTTACTTAAAGCAGCTTCGTACTTAAAATCGCAGACTTCTAACATAGAAGTCTACCAAAACAGAACAAAAAAAAGCATATGCATTAACCATAGAATCAGATATCTGAAGTGCAAATGTCTAAGTTTTGGACTACGTAAAATGGCAGCTGCACTCAAAAAATTTAAACGTTAAACTTGTTCAAATGTAATAGGAAATGCCATAGATATTACAGTTGTCAAAAACACAATTTTTATCTAAAGAAATTACCTACATTAAATATAAGCATAAAACAGTATAGATTTGAAAATAATTAACGAAATACACTTCTAAACACTGAACTGACTTCACCTTACCTTCGACACGTAATGAAATATTCTTATACAACAAAGGCATGAATTTTAATTTTCGCACAGACAAATTGTTTCATAATTATTCACTTTATTTTTGAGTATCGTAAAGTCATAAATCACTTACTTTTAAAAACGCCTTAAATGACAATCGAAATTAAATGGAAAACTACCAACACAGTTAAAATATATAGATTAATCATCATAGTGTCAGATATATTTTTCAAACCCACGAGAACTTTACTTTCCAAAAAAGAAAGGAACATAAAGTATTTAAAGTAGTCAAGAATAGTCATATTCAGAAATCACGTCTTCAAAATTGGGAGACTGTTAACAAATAAAATCTTGATATACATAAGATATTTCTTTTTTTTTTTTTTTATTAGTGACAACTTTCTATTTCTTTCATTTCAAGAGTAGGGTATGCGATGTCATAATGCTGGTTGCAAGGATATGCGCCCTAACCAAGGCTATGCATTTTAAAGCTTTTGCTTTAATTTTTCATACATTCATTTCTAAAAATCGCATAATGAGAGCATCATAGAAAAGGAAAATAAATGTAATTTCAAATAAAATGTGCCAGAAAACTGGAGCTCAAATTACTGCTTTCTTAAGACATTCTAAATATTTTATAAGCAGGTTTTCTTTTTTTTTAAATCTATCTCAAAATTGAATGTTTGTTTCCTATAAAAATGTAAAATAACTAAGAAGAATGTAGCACAGTTTCCACAGTTGGCAATTTATTGCCTATGCTTCAAATTAAAGTCTATATCGATATATATATATATAGACGTGTGTGTCCCGATATTTTACTTGGCAGCCACAAGTACGAAGCTCAGACCACTGGTGTCTGTGTGTGATAGTAGCCTTTAGTCTCCCATCGTGAACTATGGTTGTTGCATGTCTTGGAAGCAGTCGACCTAGAGCATTTTCATATAGACATATGTGCCCCTATATTTCACATTGCAGCCGCAACTACCCAGCGCAGACCACTGGTGTTTGTGTGTGGCAGTAGCCTCGGGTCAACCATCGTACACTATGACTTATGAATGTCGGTAGCCGTGGGGGTGTGTGAGATATGGTGGTTGAAAGTGGTCAATCTGGGGCATTTTCATATTTCGACCAAAGTGTTCAAAAAATTTTTGGAATCTTCTTCAACGGTATTTGGTTAATTCAACTTAATATGAACTAATTAAGATGTAGATAACTAAGTAATATGATTTCTCACCCCCCCCCCCCCAGCAGTGGAAAATGAAACTAAACGGTATTGCAAAGCGTGCGTAGCACGCGCGCTATACAATGCCGTAGGCAGAGGGGACAAGTGCCGAAGATTCGTTCGAAAAGAGGTTTGTTTAGAACAGAATGCGCACCGAAGATGACTATTTTTATTGAATCCGTAAAATAAAGTTACTGTTTCCCGCGCAACGCCAAATGGATAAGCTCGTTAAAAAAAAAAAAAAAAAAAAAAAAAAAAAAAAAAACTTAGGGTAATGTTTATAAATTTTGTGTTTGCGGCAACCGCAATTTTATTCACTTACAGTCGAGCACAAGTCGGGTTATACTCGAGCAGGACAAGAAAATTTTAAGGGAAGTTAACTCGTAACCAAACTCGAACCGTAAGCTCTTTAATCTTAAACCCGACATGAAAGTAAATTAACCATATTTTAATGCTTAAAAAACATTGTACAATGACTGACAAGTCTAAAAAACAGCCGTTGTGTGTTTATATTTCCGAACGTTGTAGTAAATGGTGTCACCGGAATAAAAATTACTTGTTTAACTTCTCTTATTATGCAATTTGTATACAATTTAACAATTAATTAATTTAAAGTGGGAGTAGAATTTTATTTTTTACGTGTTAAGCATTTACAAAAAAAAAAAAAAAATCGTTGCAGACTATGCTAGTTTAATAGAATTCAGTGTAATACATCAATATTAAAAATAGCGTTAACTCAAACTTAGTTTCCGATAACGTAATGACTAATATCAAAACAAAAAAAATGCTAACAATCAAAATCTACTCCACCATATATGCTCTTAAAAGTGGTGTTGTAATAACAATTTTATAAAGAATACATAATATTTTTATTAAAAAAATGCGTCATAATTCCAAAACAAAATCACTATGTCTAGCATTTTTGTTACATACAAAAATCTTTGCTATCATAAAAAAAAACTTATTAACAAAATTGACATTGAAGTAAAAAAAAAAAAAAAAAAAAAATCATTTTAGTCTTTCTTTTTTTTTCTACTATTTATTACGCTTTTCGATATATTATTTGTTGCATGTGCGTGTTTGGATTTTATATTTAGAGTATCTTAAGTGAAACAACAAAATAAATTTTATTTAAAACTTTATTGTGTGTTTTATTTGAAGCTGTAAAATGCACCATGTACCAGAACATGTAAATTATGATTTCGCTTTATATCCCATAAAACCTAAAGATTGGAATGTTTTGGAGAAGTTACAAATCGGTAACACTCTTTTAGTGCGTTTTTCCACTGAACTTCCACTTTTATAGCTTCGGCAATTTATGGATATGATAGAAGCTGAACAGAGAAAGGTGTTATTGTACAACTTTACTGAGATCCTTGACTCCAATTTAAATGGTAAGTATTAGTATAAATGCAGAGGGTGTATAAAATTTAAAATAAAATAAATCAATGGTGTCTTTTTTTATTATATTTATAAAATGTATTTAAAGGAATTTCCATCCCCCAATTTATCATTATTATTTTATTTTTTGTATTCTATTTTTTTTTGTATAAATTTTTGTTGTTGTTATCTTTATTTAAGATCCTAGTACCATATTCACTTTAAATAGTAGCTTTTAAGAATATTGAATGCTCTGTTTTTCATTGATTATCATGCAATTTATGTACATCGTAAATTCAAATTGAGAAATACTGATCTTTTCTAGACTATACAGAGGCACGAATTATTCTATGAAATATTTACATCGATGTTTCTTAATTTGTTAACATACAAATACAATAGAAAATATTTCTTACTCTATGATGAAATTTTGTTTTGAAAAACTTCGAAATTTCACATTAATTTTAATAAAATATATCACTTAATAAAGAACAGAACATTGATCTCTTTGAAACATACATGCTTCGGTATTTACTTTTGATCTCTTACATAAAGTTATATTATGTCGTATAACAGGGTTGTTAAAAACGGCGCCAACCTGAGCTTTGGAGAGTCTCTTTGAACGCTTTGAATATATGATGTTCCTTTCCTTTACAAAACACATTTTGAGATCTCCCCTCCCCCCCCTCTGATCTAATACTAAATTAACTGTGATTCATGTTTTCGGCTTTCCTTTCTTATATTTAACTGTTGCTTCGTAGGGTCCTTATGTCTACACTGTGAGACGTATATATCGCATTTGTACAACATTTTATGTTGTACACATATCAATTACAGTGACAATATGTAATAATGTTGAAACTTTGCAGTAATTTAAATAATACGTAACAGAAAGAAATCCGTTCTTTATAACATGACATATTTTATTAAAGTGATGTGAATTTTTGAACTTTTTAAGAAAAAAAATCATCATAATGTAACAAATATTAGTTATTGTATGTTAACAAATTAAGCGGCATCGATGTAAATATTCCATAGAGTAATGTAAATAATAGCGGCACAGTTGAGGTGTGTCCTTGGTTATTGAAAGGTTGGAGAGGACTGTTGTATATATATATATATATATATATATATATATATAATATAACCACTGAGACAAAACTATGGGTAATTTTGAATTATCTTAAATAATTCCATAAGTATTTCACGAATTTTTACAATAATAATATACAATCTTTCTTTCGCAATTCGACATTTTTATTTTATGCATAGAAAACAAAAGAGAATATATGCGACTTCTGCATTATCAAATATTTTCAAAAATCGCGCGAATATCGTTGCAAAATTTTCCTTGTTCGACACAGTTAAATAAACTTGCTCAATAAACACTTTGATTTCCACTCTAAAATGTATTCGGATAGGATTTAACAAATGTAACGCACCTATCAAATTTAGTATTAAAAATCCACAACATTAATAAAAAATACTTTAATTGCAGGAATGTTAAAGCAGGATTGTACTGTATATACGATAATCCCATATTTTTAGACAGGTGTACCACTAATTATGAATTTAAGTTTTTACCGCATCACCAGGTTATGGAGATAATCGAAATTTTAGAGATAAGCAGCTTATATAATAATCAAAATAGTAAAATATTTTGAGAATATTATTTTTTTAATTTAAGGACATACTTGACTAAATGTTAAAATTTGGAAATTTAAAAGAAAATTGTTTTGTAAATAAATAAATAAATAAACATTTTATATTTATACATGCACTATTTTATCTTACATTGAAAGCAACCTAAATGCAATTATTTTATTTTATTTCTTCACTTGGAAATATGAAAGTTTAATGGATTTCTAATTAATATCATTAAATTTTACACTGTTAAACATTTTCAGCAAACAATCCAGTCATTTGAACGTTTTAATAGAAAACGGTTACATAAACGTAATTTAACCGTGTTCTTACCATAATATTGCCCATTTTATGGTTAGATTAGAGTTAAATTAAGGTTATGTAAACATTTTCTATAAAAACGGTCAAATGACTGGACAGTTTGCTGCAAACTTTTAACAGAGTATGTCTGTAACTTTTTTGCCCAAAATATTTGTAGAAGTATTTGATCGTTTTCGAATATTGATTTTTTAAATTATGCACTGTTGAAAATAACATAAAGGTAAAAGTAATTTTTATAACTGTCTGCATATTTCCATATTTATTTCTGTTATACAATTTCTGTCTAACATATAAAGCCATCTTTTAACTACAACAGGTAATTTGATAAAGTCAATATGAATTATATTTAATTTTTAAAACCAATTCGATATTTTCAGTGAATAACGCAATCCCATTTTTGTGTATTGAGACTTACGTAAAGGAAATGTGTATGAAATTTGCAATAACTTGTGTCATTGATGCGGTTAAAAATATTTTTGATAGAAAAAAACCTTAAAAGGTTAAGTAATCCATTTAAATTATTGAATTTCAGTTCATTCAACATTTGTGTTCATTTGTTACTCGTTCTGCTCGTTGTTATACAAACAGAACTAAAATATCAATAAACTAGTCGTTGGGGGCCACCGTAATACTTATGGATCATGGATATGCATAATATAAAATATAAAAATAAAACATGTGTAAACTATTTATAAAATGCATTGCAATTTGAAGTAAAATCGTGGCTTGATGATGTCATAAACTTTAAATTCTCTATTACTGAATTGCGTAAAAGAAACATCCTTATAACTCCAAAAAAAAATAATAATAATCCTATTAACTAACGGTTTATTGTGTTGGATTAAGCGTCTCATTTTCAATTAAAATATATCTTTGAATTGAAATTTGGAGGAAATACATGGTCAGGAAAAATCGAAGAGTGTTGAAAATATGATTACAAATATCTCGGCAATTAACTATCCGATCGACTTCTTTCTTACTGCAAAAATGTATGTTTTTTTATTGTCTTTTATATACACCCCTTAAAAAAACAATTTCGAATTTTTTTATATACCTTTTATCAGAACGAATATTTCGAGAGTTTGAAAAACATAGTTCCGTATAATCGAGGTTACACTTCTTCCCATTACTACATACTAAGTACATACCAAATTTCAAGTCTCTATCTCAATTTGTTCGGGAGGTAGAGCGTTTAAAGACACACACACAGACAGACGGACGACATTTTTTTAAAAATATGTTTTTCGGGATCTCCAGTGTCTGAAACGTGTAAATCCATCAATTTTTTTTTCGATTTTCAAAACGATTACAAGACTTACCCTATACTACATATGATGGGTAAGTAAAACAAAATTTATGGAACTTTACTTACTACTAGCAAAACCCGCGGCTTTGCTCGCGTAATTCTTGAAAAATTCCAAGTGGTATTCGTTGGGCTATTTTCATTAGAGGAAATTTTAATGGCACAGATAATTCCGAAATTACTAATTAAGCCACACTAATTGAGCAAATTTCTGTAATGACTATGTCACAGAATTGCGCAATTTTAAAACTTTTCTGTTCCTGCTCACATTAAAATTTCAAAAATTTTAAAAACTGTTCTATGCATGCATTTGTGTCTCTAACGTAACAGCTATGTAAAATTTCAAGTTTTCTATCACTAATAATTTCAGATAAATCATTGTTTAGAAGATTTTTAGAACTTTGTCAGCTTATTTCACTTTTTTAAATTTCGATTTTTTTTTATGTTAACTGTTTTTAGCGAGCAATGAACTCTTAAAAATTTGCCACCATGCCGAATTTCAATTTTCTATGCCAGCAACATCACTAAAATCGCAATTTTGGAATGTTTTTAGCTACTGCACCTTTTTTTAATTTCGAATTTTGTAAAAACTGTTCTGTGGCAGCATTTACGCATAAAAATTTATAGGAAGGTTATATTCTAAGTTTCTATCGCTAATAATTTAGAAACAAAACATAATTTAAAAGGTTTTTCGCTCAGTTTACACCTTTAAACTTGGAATTTTTAATAGACTGTTTATACTGAGCGTCTGCATCTTAAAAGTTACAACTGTACTGAATTTCTAGTTTCTAACCCGAATGAATCCAATTAAATCATAATGTAGAGCGTTTTTAAACCGTTTTCTGCTCATTTCAGCCTCTTAAATTTCGATTTTTTTAGAAACCGGTCTTAGGGATCATTTGTCTTTTAAGAGTAACCGCCATACCAAATACGAAGCTTCCGTACCAGCTGTATCACATGCATATCTTATAAGTTACTATCTTATCCAATTTCAAGTTTTAAGCTCCTTCGGTATAAAAAAAATCGAAATTTTAGAACATTTTTCGCTTTTGCACCCCCTGTGGTGGTGACACCGACATAAAATATAGCCTATGTTACAGCAGATACTGTTACCATCAATTTGCCACCATAACTTTTGAAAACCGTTCTGTAGTTCCAGAGATTCCATAGAAATTGTAATTTAGAATGTTTTTAGAACGCTTTTCGCTCATCTCACCCTTTTAAATTTCGATTTTTTTTTATAATTTGTTCTTAGAGAGCATTTACATCTTACATGCCAAATTTCATGTTCTAACACCTTCAGTATAAATAAATCGAAATTTTAGATCGTTTTTAGCTCCTGCCCCCCCCCCTAGGAGTAGTGGCACCGACATAAAATATAGCCAATGTTGGAGCAGGGACTGTCACCATAAATTTGTCACCATCACTTTTGAAAACCGTTCTGTAGTTCCAGAGATTCCATAGAAATTGTAATTTAGAATGTTTTTAGAAAGCTTTTCGGTCATCTCACGTTTTTAAATTTCGAATTTTTTTAGAAATAGTTCTTAGAGAGCATTTACATCCTATAAGTAACTACTATGCAAAATTTCATGTTTCTAACATATTCAGTATAAAAAAAATCGAAATTTTAGAACGTTTTTAGCTCCTGCACCCCCTTGGGATAGTGGCACCGACATAAAATATAGCCTATGTTGGAGCAGGGACTGTCACCATCAATTTGCCGCCATCACTTTTGAAAATAGTTCTGTAGTTCCAGAGATTCCATAGAAATTGTAATTTAGAGTCTTTTTAGAACGCTTTTCACTACCTTTTTAAATTCCGAATTTTTTTAGAATTTGTTCTTTGAGAGCATTTACATCTTATAAGTAACTACCATGCCAAATTTCATGTTTTTAGCTCCTTGAGTATACAAAAAAATCGAAATTTCAGAATGTTTTTCGCTCCTGCACCCCCTAGGATAGTGTCATCATATAGCCTATGTTGGAGCAGGGATTGTCACCATCAATTTGCCACCATCACCTTTGAAATCACTTCAGTATAGTTTCAGAGATTACCCCTACAAACAAACAAACAATCTTTACTACTTTATAATATTAGTATAGATTCACTTACTTTAAAAAACTTTTGAAATTCACCACGCTACATCGCCAATATCATTGTGGATTTTTACGATTTTAGACTTGATTTTTTTTAAAGTTTGCCCATGAATTACATTTAATATTTAAAATCAATTCGATTTTCTCAATGAATAACGAAATTCTATTTTTGTGTATTGAGACTTGCGTAAATGAAATGTGTATAAAATTTGCAATAATTTCTGGCATTGATGTCAGGAACAGCGTCAAGTGGTTAAAAATATTTTTGATTAAAAAAATGAAACATAAAAAGGTAATGTAATCCATTTAATTTATTTAATTCCAATTCATTAAACACTTGCGTTAATCGATCTCATAGTTGCCAACCTCTCGATTTCTTGTATACCAGTAAAATCATACTAAAATTTTAGCTTTATTAAATAGCAGAAATTGCACGATTCAATAAAACAAATATATTTTCATAAAAATACTGGGATGAAAAAAATCGGGAGGTTGGCAACTATGCGATCTGCTTGTTCTTACAAGCAGATGATGTATTTTGTAATAGATAAAAATATATGGCTGTAAATTTTATCACAATGTAATGATCTGATTATTTTTCTTTATTTCTCTTTTATCCTCGCAAGAATGAAAATAATCTCATTGCCACCATTTTATAAGAAATAATAAGGAAACATGATTGCCAATTATATTTTTAAAAATGTTAGTGTTCGGGCATGCTCAGTTAAAATTATTTCATGTAAAATACGCATATTTCATAAAATACTTAAAAATTTATTATTTTATAATTCTAATACATAGTTTCTACCAATCTCTTTCAAATTTCCTAAAAAGTAGTACAAAATTTATTCGAAAACACTGCATCATATATGAAAAAGGATGCGGAATTTGTTTGAATTTTTTAAAGACGATTATATATCTCCATGAATACTGTGCTATTCTTACTATGTTTTACAGAACACACATACTCATATGCTACAGCTACGGATCATTTCGAGTATTTTTTTGTTATAACATGATGGCAAATATTATTTATTATTACACCAGGGGGCTCTGCCCCTTCGTGCTACACTTGCCAACCCCCGTTCAGACTCCGCAGGCTCTAAACGCACGATAACTTGCTCTGTTTAAAAAAAAAAGATTATGGAATATTGATTTATAATTAAACTACCAGTGGTAATCTTCTGTAATTGGGTTTCCAATCGTTTCCTTTATAAAGGGGGATTTTAAGGTGAATCAACTGCTGTTGCGACAGCTTACGGCTGTTTTCGTGATTGAATAATTAAGAGAAATTAAACATTTCAAAATTAGCTTGTATGAAATGGCTAAGTAAGCAATGAAACTGCTTCCCGGAAGTTTATAACGATGGTATAAGAAAATTGTTTAAAATAAGACATTTTAAATATATTGATTTCAATATGCCATAATTTTCACTAAAGTTATCTTCCTCTTTTTAATATTAACGTGATATTGTAAATTTTAATTGAACACCAATTTTGTTATTTGCGCTGTATTAAAACTTGCAACAATAGGTAAATTGATTTTTTCGAAATAAATAAATGTCTCATGTAAATATATTTTTTAATTGAAAATGTTTGGAAATACAGTGACCTCTCACTTATACGACTTTCAGGGGACCGTAGAAAAAAGTCGTATAACTGAGAGAGTCGTATAAGTGAGAGACCGTCTTTTTATACAAGTTTCAAACTTTATGTGTATTAATTATTTTATCTATATTAAAAACGATAAGTTTTGAGTACTAAAAACATATTTAATAAAATTTATAAAATACAGAAAAAAATAAAACAAAATATATAAACAAAATTTACATAATAGTTCACTTACCACTATGTTTATTTACGCATCAGATATTCTTAAAAAAGTAAGTGATATTAGTTTGTCTCTGTAGTCGACAAAAAGAGAAAATGTCTTTTTCTAAATCTAATAAAGTTTTTAAGCTATTTTGGACATAATAATTTTGATGGACATAATTATTTAATGTATTTAAAGCAGCACCTGCTTCTGAAAAATTTACAGGAACATTGCTCTCATCTTCGTCATCTTCTTCGCTCACATCTTCGTTATTAATATCTTCAAAGATATCTTCAGCAGTTCTCAGCTCTGACAGAAGAAAGTTTTCATCACATTCTACATGATCTTTGAAATTAATACCTTTGTCCATAAACATTTAATCCCAGTCTTCGTCATTAAAGGATTCCCATACGCTCTCAAAATCGGGTTCATTCGTTGAACAAGCAATTTTGTCTTGTGAAAAACCACATTTACTAAAATAATTCTTAATTGTCTGCGATGTCACATTTTCCCATGTAGATGCTGTAAGATGTAGTATAGCATCTAAAATGGAAATTGCTTTAGCTTCTTTTTTGTTTTCCCGATTAAAAATAAAAGAACGAATCAAACTCCTTCTGTACTTTAAAATTTTTTATAATCCCTAAATCTGATGACTATAATCTACTTGTAGAATTTGCTGGCAACTTTAATTTGCTTGTAACTTTAATTTGTTGTGGAAATGGTAGATCTGTTGCAACTGGATGTGATGGACATTGATACATTAGAAGTAAAACTTTTCTTTGTTGTTTTCGAAATTTCTGTAGCTACATGGCAATTTTTTTATATTCTTAAAGCATCGAGGTTTTATTGATTTTCCTAGTGATGTTCACGAACTGCCATTTTCGATTTGTTTAGTTTGAAATAAAAGTTTATTTTTCTTAAAACAGCCTCATTCCTAAAAGACCGACGCATTCCTAAAATCTGTTAAATTTTTCCAAGAAAGTGCATTTTGCAATAACCCGGATTTCTCACTTAATACTATACACAGAAGTAATCTGCAGGTGGTCATTTGGCTTTTATTAATCGCTTTTGTTAAATGGCAAGCACAAGGGAATTCCATACAACAACCCTTCCGCCATAGATTTCATCGTTATTAACACACGAAGGTAGATAAGAAATGTTATTCATTATTGATAAACACTTTAACAATAGTGAAAGGATAAAGGTAAGAATGCGTGAATAATTTGTTCTTTAAAGACTATAAAAATGAATTCTTGTGTGAGAAATGTTAAATCGCATGAACCGTTTAAAGAGTCGTATAAGTGAGAGAAGGAGTCGTATAACTGAGTTTAGCATTATTTCCCATAAACCGTGGACGGGACCAAAAGAATTCGGCGTATAACGGAGAGAGTCGTATAACTGAGAGTCGTATAAGTGAGAGGTCACTGTAGTTTTATTTGAGTATTTTAAATAGGCGTATTTTTCCTAATTTACTGCTTTTAAGGCGCAATAATTTAATTTTTTTTAAATTTATTTCTCTTTTTAATATTCACGTGTAAGTACATTTTTTATGACATAATTTCCCCCATTTACTGATTTTAACACATGATTGATTGGTTATTATTTTAAAGGTTTATTTCTGTTTTTAATTGTCATGTGAAAGTACATTTTTTATTGAAAGGGAATATTGTTATTTGCGCAGTTTTCCAAATTAGCAATAATAAAAAATGGCCTTTTCAAAATATGAAATAAATCTCTATTAAAATAATAAAAAGAAAAACTAAAAAAAAAAACTAAAATTTTTTTTTAATTACATACTGCACACCGCAAGATTGTCAAGTACGTCCCTGCAAAATATGCTTAAATTATTACGCATAGTGTTTTTTTCCTATAGATTTTTTTAACGGAACTATTTTGACCGACTATAACACTATAAAGCTCTTAGAATAATTCTTAGATTTAAAAACGATCTATTTGAGCGTATTTATCAAACGTTTTTCTATAATACTACCAATTTTCATATTGTTATCTGCAATAGTTTTCCTAATATTAGCCGAGAAAGATTTCCCGTCACAAAAAATTCACTTACAGCGGTGATACCGTTATTTCCTTTTTTAGGATTAGAGAGATTCTTGATTGGTCTCCTAATTGCCTTCGTAGTTAAAGTTCTTTACAATCTGGAATTTCTCGAAGCATTCATCCAGTATTTCTATAATATGTTGGATAAATTGTCTAAAATCGAAAGTGTTCAGATAATCTTGAACAGATAGTGTGTTTTAACTTTAAATATTTTTATTTTAAATATTTTAGATTTTAATATTTTATTTATTTAACTTACCCAGATAAACTAATTTAAATCACATTTAAAAACATTTAGTAAAAGGAACAGCTGTAAAAAGAAAATACACTTTTTATGAGATTCTGTATTTTTATATGAAAAGGAAAAAATGTGAACTGCTTTCTTATATAACAGAATGAAACATTGTATCAAAATGAGATTATCTAATCTAAATGATTATAAGATTTTCGCTGAAACACATCCTTTTATAGATCTAGTGTATAAAACTTATTGCTCTCTTGTGTAAATCCAGATTCTCCACTCAGCCTTTAGTGTTACGTGATTGATGTAAAGAACAACCATGAGAAAATAGTACTTAAGTTTGGTATTTCTTTGAGAAGATGGATTACAGATACCAGATAATTTATGATTCGTATAAGATAATATTATTTATCATAAATACGTTGTTATGTATTTAAAGTTTTTCTCTATTCTATTTTTTAATGTACTATATATACGTAACTCGCTAGGTTTGGATGGTTTGGTAAAACAGACTTTTTAAATATTTAAGATACCTAACAATATATGGAATTAAATTTCGTATGCAATTTGATTTTAACAAAATATGAGGGAATACATTCAATATGTGGTCCAATTTATCAGAAAGTTGATACGTACATGGAGTTAGAGTATACTTTAAAAAAAAATTCTATTTATTTTATTTATTGACCTCTAAATTTAACACGTTCACTGCCGGGTTAAAATTACCGGAATTTTATTTTATTTAGAAAGTTCGAATTCATACCAGAAAATACTCATATCTTTATTTACTTTATTTAATTACAGACATTTCGTGATTACATAAAATACAAATTCTTCTTTTGAAATTTCTGGTACGAATTCGCAATTTTAGGTTATGAACCAGAATTTAAATCACGAGTATACTCGTGGTTGGCAGCGAATGGGTTAAAAGGTACATTTAAAAATGAAATAATTTGCTTTTTCGTCATTCTAAATTGAATGCAGCAGCTAATCAAATCTGAGCGAATCATAGCAGTGTCTTCTGTGACGTATAATGCAAGAGTACGAGCATAAATGTTATGCAAATGTGGATTTAGAAATAAAAGCAAAATATATTTGGTTTTCTTGCTTTTTTAAGGTTTATTAAATGGTAATAATTTGCAGATTCAAATATAATATTTATCTTTCTATAAAAAAGGACACATACAGATAAGAATTTTCGGACAATTCGTGATATATTTTGGAAAACGTGAACAATTATGCGTCCTGTATAGCACACAAGATCAATATTATATACAACCGGCAAATTCAGGATGTAATTCAAAAATAGAGGGTGGTCATAAACTCTTTCCCTTATTACAAAAAATCATTACGAAATAACCATTGAATGTAATAGTGTAAATATTTTTATAATGGAAAATTCATGTTTATTCCCTTAGACATACGGCTGGTCAATCCAAGGCCCCTTTGAAAAGGAAACTGAACGTAGTTTACACAAAAATCTTCACCTGACACACTGTAATAAATCCAATGATTAAATTTATCATATTTTTGAATATTCAGGGGATATCCGCTCAAGGTCAGGATCACCGATGCTGTGTCTAGTGTAGCAGCCCAAATGTTGGGCAATACGTGGCGAGAAATGGAATACCGCCTTCACATTCTTCGAGCTACCAAGGGTGTTCACATTGAAATTTACTGACTTAAGTACTTGTATTAAAAACTCATAAATGTATTTACAATATACTGAAATAATCTTATACCTAATTATATTAGTTTTTCATAAATAAATTATTGTAATCAGGGAGGCGCTTTATGACCCCCCTGTATATAATATCTATCATCTGAAATATATCTATCTATCGTACAATATCTAAAATTTGACTGTATGTCTATATTACACAAATACTCAAACTGTAATATGAAATGCACTGTAATCAAATTAACCTTTTTTTTTTGCGTGGATCTGAGATATCACATGAACTGTAATAATTTTAAAATTGGATTTACTTTCCGATGTTTTCTTTTTTTCCTAAGGAAGTTTTTCTAAAGATTGCAACTTAAGATACACCATTTCTGCTAAAACACGGAAAAAAATATGTAATATGTAAATAGTGGGATATGGTCTTGTATTCAAAATGGTAAATACATATCGGTGTGTTCTATTTGTTTGTATACATCGATTTAATTATTTTTATTTTACTTTATCTTTAAAAAAATGCAATGTAAAGTATATTCATATGACTTAATTCTACATTTATTAAAATTATTATAAAAAATCCGAAAGATTCTAGTATTATTGATCCGTATATGATGTGATATTTTTCTGAATTTGTTTAAAATGTAAATGAATGGGGTGTGACAGAATATGGAGTTTTGAGCATGGAGAATGAACAAGCATACATTGCGTATGCTGAAGTTAAAACTTTTTGTCCAAATCATAGCAATCCATGCTAGAGAACATGACGATACTCGACTCTCTTAGACGAGTTTGACAAGTAAACAAACATAAGCTAGGTAATAATGTTACACTATCGTAATTTTTATCTAAAATCCTCTCGACCAATATACTTTTATTGGCCGAATGTTTTCATTTTCTTGCAAAAGTATTCACCTATAATAATTGCATCAAAATCACGTAACGTGTAAAATTCGTTTTCCTTGTAAACACGATTCCTTGCCTATAGTAAACAAAAAAAAAACTTAATAAGAATAATAATTTTAAATTAATTAATAATTAATAATATTAATAATTTTAAAATGATTTTAAAATAATTTAATAAGTCTAATAATGCTTTAAGTGATAAAAAACATAACTCGGAATATTTAAATTACCTTTTTAATGTAGATTACATATGTTGTGTTCACACTATCGGTGACATCTTCAGATCTAAATGATAAATACAATATTCTCGCATATTTTTGAAAATGATAAAAATAAACCACGAGATCGTATGTCTAAGGTTAGCAGGTGCTCAACTTGGCCAAACAGGGAAACGTGAAAATTATTATTTGATTTTATTTTTATTGCGTTTTCAATCTATCGATCATCGCATGCCAAATTTTAGCTAATTCAAAAGGAGCGGCTTTGTTGCAAATGCTATCTTTTAGCAAATATATTTCTATAGATTCACGGATAATGGATGGGAAATAAGCTCTTGATTGAAAAATTATTTTACTATTCTTGAATTAAAGTTATACATTTCTGTCTTTAAAAATGATGTTTTTTTTTTCATTTTCCCTTAGTAGCATCATTTCTAAGTAATAACTGTAACATGGAATCAACGAAAGGTTCTAATCATCAAAAGAATGCTGCAGAGAAGAGTAAAAAAAAAACACAGTAAAAGTAAAGAGTAATTATCAAAGAACAGATTTCTCTTTTAATAAAGATACATAATTAAAGAAAAAAAATATTTGCTAACTGTGGTTTTCATATGCTGAACTTTGAATGTTAAATTATAGTTTACTTTAGAGTAAAAAATAATACTATGGTTATTATTGTAACGAAAGACAAGTAAATATATGTTATTATATATAAATAGCAAATGATGATTCATTTTCGTGTTCAAAGTACGTAACACGAAAATATATCTGCGAAAGAGTTAAAGGTACGTACTTTTCAACAATGGATAATTTCAACAATTTCTTAGAAAAACGAATTCTAATTTCTGAATACAAAAGGCTAGTTTTAATATATATGTTACAGTGGAAACCCGAATTAACTAGGGAAAACGGGTTTTTAAGTTAGAACGCGTTCTAACGGTAATAAATCTGTTAAAAGGCGTTTTAACTGCAGCTCTCAGTTAGAACGCGTTTTCCCTAGTTTGTTCGGTTTTTGACTGATTTCGGGTTTCCACTGTAACATATATATATTACTAGAAGTCTTTGCGCTCTAAGTTAGAACGCGTTCTAACTGTAATAAATCAGTTAAAACGCGTTTTAACTGATTTATATATATAAATTTTGATACAAAAAAATAATATTATCTAACAAATCAGTCAAAATCCGAATAAAATGGCTTTTTCTTAGCGCTCTAAGTTAGAAAGAGTTCTAACTGGAATAAATCAGTTAAAACGCGTTTTAACTGAAGCTCTCAGTTAGAACGCGTTTTTCCTAGTTAGTTCGGGTTTTGACGGATTTCCGGTTTTAATTATTACATATATAATACATAATTAATTTGTGATGTTGTAAACAATTTTAAAATAGGAGGAATAAAAGCATTATCCATATTTACATTTATAAAAATGTAAGTGAACATTTTGATGATAGCTAGTTATATATACACTCCTGCAGCTTTGTTTTTACCGGATTATTTTTTCTGTGTCAATATATATATATACATTTGACTCGAATCAATTCGTAATATATTTTTATTTCAAATTGTAAAAGAGAAACATAAAAAACACTCCATATATTTTGAAGTAAATGAGAAAACAAAACTGAAAACAATGAAACAGTGTATTGATTGAAAGATCAATTCTATGAAATTGACATTATTAAAAAGAAAAAGATATATTAATACAAAAGATAAATCGAGTAAAAAAAAAAGTATATTAATTTCCGAATCGGATTTTTCTTTCATCACAGGCGACAATTATTGAAAAACAATCAAGTTTGATTATTGTGGTATTAATTTCCTCTTTATTGAAAGTTAAATCTAAATTTAGGATAGTGAAATGTTTTGTGATGTAAATTTATGCACTGTTAAAAGAAATCTGTATATATACAGGTGATTTTATGTGACATTTCCGTCTTTTAACGGATTATTTTTGCTTTAAGTGGAAATCGTATATTTTTCCGGAATAAACGGCAAAATGATCTTTTTAGCCTTATTCGTTGAATAATAAAATACTTATTATATATTCCTTCCAAAATAGACAAACAAAAATGTTTCAATTCTGCTGCGAGAAAACGGAAAATAACCATTTAATTTATGTTTGGCCTATAACCAAGTCGCTGTATGTCGCCAGGTGGTGTAGACACAGAGCAGTCATTGTATGATGTGGAGTATCGAAGTTCGAATCCTGAGGAAGGCAAGGCGATGAAAAACAAATTTGATAACATGCAATACAAATAGGTATAAATGTGCATGAATATAATACTGATTATATAGATTAATTTGTAATGTTACTCATTTATTCCAAAAAACAAAACTAGCCCTCTGAGCGTCTGAAGATTTTCCTGAATTTTCTAAAAAATGTTCTTAAACCTATTGTTAATTTATTTTCTTTCCCTGTTTGTTTCTAAAATGCAGTTCATATATCTTTATTTTACGTACGTCTTAAAATACAACTATTTCAAATACAACATATGTTTGTCTACTGCCAATTTATGTTGCTTTTGCAAAACGAAAAAATACGGGCAAACCACCTGGAGGGCTAGAGGGTAACTTTGCTGCCAGTGCCAGTACATTTTTCGTTTTTTCATGGAATTTATTTTAGAGTGCGTGTAAGTTAATTTTATAGAAACATTAAATTGATTTTAATATTTATTAGCTAATACCTATTAACTCATTTAAATCTATGCGAATTTTTATTTTTAAAAAATGTGAAATATTTTAAACTTACACATTTCTGACTTAAGAGGCTACATCAATCACGCGAAAATACCCGATTGCTAATGTTAATCCTATGGAGGAAACATTTTAAGATATCTTGTTTGCATTTCAAAATTTTTAAATGATTTTTTTTTTTTTGCATTGGATAGCTGAGGTCGATTTGTATTTAGCACCTTTTGTACATTTTCGATTTTGATTACAAGTATTTTTTTATTCAGATACTTTCACTTTCGGAAACGTTTTCGTAAATGAAAGTATCTCCAATTAAAAAAACTGCAACTAAAACCAAAAAACTTAAAATAATTTATTTATTGATACTACAGATATGTAATTTAAACATTTATTACACATGCAAATTTACTGATAGCGTACAGTAATTTTATTTTGTAAAGATGAGATTTATATTATTAAGATATGATTGATTACACTTAAATTGTTGGAAAATAAACATCGAAAACAAATTATTTTTTTCTAAGCAAATACGTTATTAGACTGATCTAATAGCAGAAAAGACAAGCTAGTTTGAGAGCAGGGATAGCTCTTAGAACATGTAACGGAGTGATTAAATTTTCCAATAAGGTGAAAGCATTTTGTCAAACGCTCGATTACGACGCGTCGGAAAAAAACTTTTCGAAAAAATACGAAATTAGACTCTGACCACGTGATCATTTTGATTGGATACTGAAGACACTTGATGCAAAGGGGAAGAATTCGAAATTCGCGGGCGCAACACTTCCCGGCCATTCTTTATTCGTTACTTTTTGGTACCAGTACACTCTCAAAAATGAGTACTCAAATTTCAAGAAATTTTCTTCGTTTTTGACGAAACGATTTCTTGAAAAATGCTCCGAGTAAACATTTCGTCAAATCGAGTAAATTTGCATCCTCAAAATTACGAAGAAATCAGTTTCCTCAAATTGTTTCTTTGACGAAAGTTCCAAAAAAAGGTTGGTGCTGCCATCTATCGGAGTTTTTAGAAGCATCTTTAATTGACTACGGCAAAATAAAATCACTGGGATTTGATCGGACTCGAACACGCGATGTTTGGCTTGGCAGCTAAGTGCTCTAACCACTTCGCTATCGTGAATTCGGAGTTATTTGATTTTAAATGTATTTATGGAATGTTGATGTGTGTTTATATTTTTAGAAAGCAGATTGTATTTTTATCGGTGCTGTTATACTTTCTGCATGTTTTAATTAATAAGGCTAGTTTATTATTATGTTTTTTCTATGGTTAATAAATAATTAGAAAATGGCTTGATTAATATAATTTATTAGAGAAATTTCCTTTGTTCAATGAATAATTAAAATATGGTCTAATTGTTGATCAGAAATAATTAATTTTGAAGTGCATATTTTGGAGGCGAGTTCATCAATTTTAGCGGATAAGATTACTGTTTATAGAGGGGGGGGGGGGTCAGTTATACATATTTTAAATTTGATTGTTATATGAATGTATTTCTTAAATAAAAAAGAGCTCCTAAAATTGTGATTTTCTTTTTTTTTTAAACCATTGGAAAAATGTTGATGCTTTCGATCGAAAATGGACCAAATGATGTTCGCATTTTACTATTTTAACCGTTTTTAACGAAATTCTGTAACTTTAGAAGAATTTTTTAAGCGTTTTTAACGAAATTTAATACTTTCTTGTAATTTTTTTTTTTTTTTTTTTTTTTTTTTTGAACGATTTTGTAACAAAAATAATCTGGCCGGGAATGGGGAAATATTTTTGTCAAATATTTGAGATTTTCCATTTCATTAAAATCACTTAATTTTGAGACGAAATAATTGTCAAAAAATGACGAAATATAGCTCAAGAATTGCGAAATCGTCAAAAGTGAGAGTTTTATTTTTGACAGCGAGGAAACAGTTTCGTCAAGATATTTGAGGATTCGCGTTTCGTCAAAAACCACGTGACTGTGACGAAATGATTGTCAAAAATAACGAAATGAGGCATGAGGATTGCGGAATCGTCAAAATTGAGTGTTTTATTTCTGAGAGTGTAAAGTGTTGTTTTGGTCTTGTTTGTTAATTAATCAACGTGAATAACGTAGTCGAAATTAAAAATGAAAAATTCATCAATTATTGTTCGTGAACGAGTGATTTATTTGTCGCTAAAGGGCCAATCCTCTCGTGCGATTGCGGCAAAGTTATCGATCGGAAAATCTACTGTGAACGATATTTTAAAAAATATATAAAGATGGGCACGTCCTTCAGGACTTGCCACGGTCCGGGAGATCCCGGAAAACGACTATTCGTGTGGACATAATTTTCAGGAAAAAAGCAGTTGATGACCCGCATAAAACTGTCGCTGCAATATCCCGCGATTTACGAAGTGAAAATATTGTTGAAAGAAGTCGGTCTATCGCGTCAAGACGGTTACGTGACGTAGGACTTTATGAAAGAGTTGGTGCTAAAAAACTTTTCAGAAGTAAAAAAAATCAGCAGGCCAGACTGGTGTTTGCCAAGGAACACAAAGACTGGCTAAGTGAAAACTAGAAAAAAGTACTATTTTTCGACGAATCGAAGTTGAATTCTTTTGAGAGTGACGGCAGACACCTACGTCCGATGATCTAAAAGCAAAAGATATGATTCGAGATATGTTATTCCTACAATAAAGCATGGCGGAGGACACGTTATGCTGTGGGGAGAATTTTCTGAAAAAGATGTCGGTCCGTTAGTTGGAATCCGCGGCAAGATGAATGGTGAAATGTATAAGGAAATCTTGCAGGATCATTTGCTGCCTTATTGGAGGAAAAATTGTGGTCGCAACTATTTGTTTCCTCATGATAACGACCCAAAGCATACATAAGCTCGTCAAACAGCGGATTTCACACAAAAAATTCCGCTTTTGAAATGGCCTGCTCAATCACCTGATCTGAATCCAATAGAAAATCTTTGGAACAAACTTCTCAAACGTTTGCGGAGTTATAAATCTCCAATTCAGCAGAATTTCCCCCAAAATTACAAGAAGAGTGGCAAAAACTTACCATAGACGATCTTCAATCGTTCATTGAATCGATGCCACGTCGCTGCGCCGCAGTACTTTTTGCTAAAGGCATGACAAAAAAATACTAATTGTAAATCTTGTTGATCACTGTTATTTTCTATTATAACACCATTTTTTTCCAAACTTACCTAGAAGGCCGGAAATTTTTGAGAACATGTGTTTTTCTTTGCAATTAATTTTGTCAATTAAATTTATTGATATTTATTTGTTTTTTCATAAGTAAGTTCCTAATTATTATGTCAATAAAATAAATAAGTATCACTTTGAGATTCCTCTTCATATGGGTATACTTACAAAAATTAACCAAAAATTTTATGCTGGGCGGAAACTTTTGACCGTCACTGTATATTCAAAATACATTCTGAATATTATTGAAAAAGACATATTATTTCATACATAATACTTTAGTCTTTCTCTGGATGATTATAGTATATTTTCTATAGTATATTTCTCGGGAGTTTCCTTCAGTATAATATACCTTTGGATAACTATAAAATTTTGAAATATACATTTTTTGTTTTACCTGCTAACAAATTTATTTGCTTACATTGATAGTCAGCATTTATATTCGTTTAGAAGAATCTTATCAAAGTATTTACATTTTCTGAAGTTCTGTTTGTGTTACTTCGTTTTCAGGAATGAATCAAAGAAATTAAAAGTTTTTTTATTCCCAAAGAAAAATTGATTTCTGATGAACATGAAAGTAAAATTAAAATGAAATCAATATTACAAAAGAAGTAATGAAAATAAATAATGATGAAAATAATATTTTTTATTTAATATTTTTCCTCTATGAAAATATATAATTATTAAAATGTTTTCATTACGTTTTAAAATAACCATAATGAACAGATGAAACCAGAAAATATAGGCCAGACAAAAGTACATAGCGATTATAATCTTATCATTTCTGTTGAGGAAAATTCAATCTTCATCATCAATTAATATAGCATCTAATACTTAATTTTTCTTGTCTTTTTGTCTTTGTATTAAAGAAAATCTTTAGTCTGCATATTTTCTTTTTAATGTTATTATTTTGTAACTTTTAAACTAAATGTATGGTATCTGAATAGAGTCGTAATTTTTCTTTTTTGAGATGGGTGCGACCCTCGGTATATTTCGTGTGTCATTTTTATGGATGTAATGGAATTTTTTCTTATTTTTATTTACTTTTTTTACTATTTTTGTTATACTTCTATTTCATTATTATATTTGTAAATATTTTTTATTTAATTTCTATATTTTTAAATTTCTCACGGCTCCCTTTTGCCTTGGAAGTCACTTACCTTTAACCTGGAAGATAAGTTGGTACGCAACTAGGTATTCCATGCTGCTAACTACATTCTTCCATTGTTCCATTTCTGTTGAAATAAATCCATTTTTCATAAAATAAGAAGTTTGTTGTGCTTGGTAATCATCCTTTTCGTACAATATCATATTAATAAGCATCACCTGGACTCATGAACTGTGCATGGTTTTTTATATTGATCACGGAATCTCTATTATTACAAATTGCTTGCAGTAATTAACAAGAACGAAAAATCATGCATCAAGCATAGATTATGTAACTCTTTCCAACGCTTCCAAAATAATTTTACAAATCATTACCGTTTCATAAGCTGAAAGATGGTATTAACAATAACCTAAGTAAACAATTTGGAAAACGCCTAACATATTTAAAAACGTAATTTCAGAAATTTCCAACATATATTTCCAACATATACACTATTCGGAAAAATATCTGAATACTTTTATTCAGCCCTGTATATGATCTATAGATTTGTATATATACTACATAGGATGCTAAATTTTAGTTTAGTTAGGAAAGCGTAGCACAGATTAAAATCCTCCTTCTGGAGTTTCTGTAAATAAACGGAAATGTGTTCGCGAATTTTTGTACTGCCCTGTATAGGATCTACAGACTTTATACACACCAAGTAATGGACAAAAGTGAGTTAAATCTAAAATCGCGTTCAGCACCTTAAAACGCACTTTCAGGAATTATTGTTAACAGACAGTAGAGAATTCTTTTGTGTGTCCCTGTAAATGAACGATGACTGTTATACACACAATATTCTGTAGTAATCCTCTTGTAATGCACCTTAGTGATATATATAAATTTCAATGCGTTTAAAATAGTGAAACATTATTTAATTAAACCGGAAACGATTTTTCTCCATAGACGTAATGTAACGGAATTCTTTTCAGTGTTCCTGTAAAAAAACTATAAGTGATACACACTTCAATTGAAATCGAGAACATTCTATAGAGAACGACAATAACATATACAAATTGCAGAGCAATCCGAGCATATTTACGGGAGTTAGAGCACGACAGACGGCCATACGGCCAGACAAACCAAAGTCATAAACACTTTTCAACTAAGTTGGAAAGTGTTAAAAATGAATTTTTGCTTAGAACTTCGTACCTTTTGCAGAACTTCAAACCACTTAATATAAGTGTTTGACAGAAACTATTTATCAAAAAAATGTACGAATGGAATACAAAATAGTCGCTGCGACTACATATGCCCCAGCCCCATAACCAACGTGTTAAAGACTAAATTTACAAATTATGTTTTAGTAAATTATAGTTCGCTTTTTTTTTGGCGAGCTATTTCAGTTTATGTTCACGTTTAAGACAGAAAATATCAATTGTTGTCAAAATTGTATGTGCTAGAATATTTCTGTATTTTTCCAACGCAGCGTAAGAAATACCCCATATCTACATATCTTTAAACAAAATTGAATAAAAAATCTATGTAGTTATTACAGGAAATATCAGTTAAAGTATTAAAAATTATTTTAACATTAGCAATATATAATATAGAGTTTTAAAAAGATATAACATAATCTAATTATTATATGTTTATACAATTCTCTAATGTTTATTTAACAACTTTCTGAAGTTAAAACTTACCATAGAATCGACGTATTCTGTAAATGCCGGGTGTTGTTTTTGTTTTGGCATTTTAAAAGTGATTAAAGGATGGAAAGTTGTTATTGTTACTATTTTTCGAAAGTTGTACGAATGAAATAAAAAATAGTCACTGAGACTGCATATGCTCCAGCCTCATAACCGAACTGGTAATGACTAAATTTAGAATTTGCGTTTTTTGTAAATTGTAGTTTGTTTCATCTTTGGACAGCAGTTTCAGTTTATGTTCACGGTTCTGAGAGAAAATATCAATTGTCGGAACTGTATGTGGTAGAATAACAGTATTTTTCTAACGCAGCATAAGAAATACCCAAACATCTCTTAAAAAAGTTGAATGAAACATCAGTGCAGTTATTACAGGAAATATCAATTAAACTATTAAAAACTATTTTAACATTAGCAGTGTATAGAATGGATTTTTATAGAGATAAACATAATCTCACTATTATACGTTTTTACAGTTGTCTAATGTCTTTACTAAACAACTTGCAACTTGTTTTCTGAAGTTAAAATTTTCTATAGAATCGAAGTATTCTGTAAACTTTGGGTGTTGTTTTGATATTTTAAAAGTTATTAAAGGACCTAAAGTTGTTATTGTTCATTAATTATATTCTAGTTATATGTTGAATCTTCAATTGTATATTTCGGTGTTTATCTCGTATATATATATATATATATATATATATATATATATATATATATACTCGTATATATATATATATGCTTTTAATAATTATATTAAACTTTAACATGGCTAGTCTTTACTTTTTTCCAAATAAAACTATTACCTTACTTATGAAAATAAATGAAAGAAAACAATACGCTTGGAATATTTTAATCATTAATTAAAATAAAAAAATTAAAACATTAGAATCTGTTTAAAATTTGTTTCCGTGAAGGATAAAAATGAGAGGAACATATACGTTATACGTTTTTACAGTTGTCTAATGTCTTTACTAAACAACTTGCAACTTGTTTTCTGAAGTTAAAATTTTCTATAGAATCGAAGTATTCTGTAAACTTTGGGTGTTGTTTTGATATTTTAAAAGTTATTAAAGGACCTAAAGTTGTTATTGTTCATTAATTATATTCTAGTTATATGTTGAATCTTCAATTGTATATTTCGGTGTTTATCTCGTATATATATATATATATATATATATATATATATATATATACTCGTATATATATATATATGCTTTTAATAATTATATTAAACTTTAACATGGCTAGTCTTTACTTTTTGCCAAATAAAACTATTACCTTACTTATGAAAATAAATGAAAGAAAACAATACGCTTGGAATATTTTAATCATTAATTAAAATAAAAAAATTAAAACATTAGAATCTGTTTAAAATTTGTTTCCGTGAAGGATAAAAATGAGAGGAACATATAAGCAGATTAAAGGTTATTATTGTTATTTTGTAGATTTTTTTAAATGGCCTCCTCGAAACCTCTTCGAATAACCTCTTCGAAATTATTTTCTAAAAAAAGAAACTTTTTTTGTCTCTGTCTCGTTTTAGTATTTTCTACTGCTGAAGAAAATGTGGCTTACATTATCCCAAAAAGTCCTTTTACTTTAGCGATTCTGTTTACTGTTGTGTCGATTTCTATTTAAGTAGAGTATAGTTTGTCTTGTTCCGTTTTCTAATTCTAAACCGAATGTAATTGATAGTAATGTTTTCTTGCTGACATCCTAAAGCATTGACGTTATTGTAATTGTTTCCCTTGCTTCAACACAAGGAACTGGATTAAAAATCAAATAACAAGTGTGTTTTATCGGGTTATTTAAAGGGTCGTTTAAAATGTATTTTTGGTTATCATTAAATGAATGTTATAAAAACATGGAAAAAATATGGAAAAGTAATTAGATTTTACAATAACTTATAGCAAAATATTTCTTTGCAAATTTTAAACTGCTACATTTATTTTACTATATGAAATCAGGTTTGTGAAAATAAATAAATAAATAAATAAATAAATAAAAATCTACAACGTTTATTTCCCAATATCAACATTATTCTTTATTTATGCTATATTTTAACAGGTTTTTGATAGTCCTTGCAATTCTTGATAAAAGTTCTTAAAACATTTTTATATAAAAAATGAATATCAGATAAAAAATTAAATAAAAAAGATAGTTAAATAAGATATTTTATTTCTAATAATATACCACTTATCATAGAAAAACAAATTAAATAATTTGACATATCGAATTTTTCAGCAAAAATGCAAAAATATATTTTTAATATGATTAATACATGAATGTATGTTTTTAATTGTTTAAAAAGATCTGTTAAATATGTATCTATTGATACAGATTTACAAAATAACATGCTGGATACATAATTTGTACAAATAAATTTCACAAGTTTTGAAATTATTTCGCGTATTTATCCAAATACAAAACAGTCCCACCTAAAAAAAAAATATTTCATATGATTGGTGTAATATTTTTATTGAAAAAAGATATGTTGCCATAAAACTGTAAAATACTGCACTGAACAAGAAATCATTTAAATTCGTAGCCAAATATAGGATTCATGTTCATAGAAAATAAATCTTATTAAATACTTACTATTAATCGCTTTAAATGTATTTAGTATTATCATAATTTTTTAAATGAGGTTTTAAATAAAATTACATGTAGATAAATTTAAACCAGGGATACATTATATTGATTATGTTTACCAAATATAGGATTCATGTTTATAGGAAATAAATATTTATAAATACTTAATATTTACTGCTTTAAAAGTAATAAGTACTATCATAATTTTATTAAGGATGAGTTTTTAAATAAAATTTGTTTTAGATAAACCTAAAACAGGGATACATCTTCTATTCTAATTACATTTAATTACTTTCAAATGTTATTTAATAGACTGAAAAATCCTGAATGTTTTCATTTATCTACTCTATAAAAATCCGTTCGCGTATTAATTATTTATGTAACTTAAAAAAACTTGAAAAACACAGGGCACAGGGCTACAAAATTTGGCCCACGGTTGCTGGTAGGGGGCCAATGAACGATTGAGGCAAAAAATTCGAAACGTTTAACTAGATTTTTCTTTAATTTTATGTTTTTGACGAATTTTTGCATTTTTTTATGTTCAACCCGTAATCGCGCGAGTTCTATCCAGTTCTAAATGTTTACTGCAATGTGATATATACATATTACGTACGCCTCGCTGCAGTACTAAGAAGTTGTAACGGGTATTACGATAATTCTTTTACCTCGCATTCAAATAATTAGAGATTATTTAATTGCACAAAGTTATTACCTTTTTTAAAAAATAAAGGAAAACATTTTATCACAAACATCAACAAAACTTTTTATTCGATATTATATCCCTTATTCCAAATATATCTTTTTTCGTCTGCAGCCATAGCAAAATGGTAAATTAAATTTCATAAAAAAAAATGCACATTAGTAGAAAAATATTTTTCTAAATCTAATAATTATTGCACAACTTAACACTTTAACAGGGAATCTTTATTTCTTATTTAATCTTTTTAAAGCTGCTTGTTTGGTTGTACTGATTTTTATTTTTAATTTTGGTTTTATAATTAAATTCATGTACGTAGAACGGGTAAAGCAGCTAGTTTATTTATTATATTCTGTCTTTGTATGTACAATGTAAATTTGCATCTGGCAACACCGCTGTCAACTCTTAATTTTTTTTTCATGTGGTAAAAAATATTTAAATTATAAGCCATTTTTAATACAGTACTTTTTTTGGTTCTAAAATACTATTATTTAACTTCATTTATTGAATAAAATTTCCTGTTTCATTTTATTTGAAAAAGTCTGTAGGTCTGTAGCTATGCATATATTATAAACTGTTTAAAATGGGCAATATGGGATTTAACATTTTCAATGATCAGTGAATAGAAAACACTTAAAACAACTGCGGTCTTTGCTGGTTGTTCAAAGGTATATTGAAAACAGCAACATAACTATTACTATATAATAAATTATAACACATTGTAATCATATATTTCTTTTAAATGCTAAAAGGTATAAATTAACAACAACAAAAAAATCTGTGTCAAAAAACATGTCAACAACCTAATATAATTTATTCTGCTTTATACTATGTTATTAATTTACACCTTTTAGCATTTGAAACATTATATAGGATGTAAAAAAAAATTTAAACATTATATAGGATGTAAAAAAAAATTAAAACATTATATAGGATGTAAAACACACACACACACACACACATATATATATATATATATATATATATATATATATTAAATGGCTTGGAGTAAGTCGAAACATGTCAACAACCTAATAAAAGTTATTTTACTGTATATTCTGTTGTTAATTTACACCTTTTAGCATTTAAAAGAAATATATAACTATTACTAATTAAAAAACTCGAATATAGAAATTTAAAGCAGTCTTATACAATAAAATATGTGATACAGAATTAACGTTCAAAGCCAATGCACAGTATAACAGAGCTGCATTGAACGATCAAAACGAAAATAGAATCAGTCTTTTTGTATGACAAACATTATAGAGGGTGTGTCAGAAAATGCATAAACACACCGTTTTACGGGTCATAACATTCTCATTATTTTTGTTCTCAAAGTGTAATTAATTGGAAATAATGAATGGACCAAGATTAACTTTTGAGAAAGAAAATTTATTTTCAAATACTATTATAAGTAGAAAATGTACAAAAACAATATCGTAGGGACATTTAGGCAGATCCACCTATGCGACATAAAATTCATAACATAAAAGATAAGTATTAAACGAATGGAGGTTCATAGACAACATTCTGAAGCCGCAATTGAGCAGGAATGCGCCACAACACCAAATGAAATGTTCGTTGAAGTTTGTGAATCAATAGTCCACCGTTATAAGCAGTTTATTGACCAGAAGGGTAATACTTTTAAACATTTGTGGTAGGTGGAAAAGTTATACATTTTATGTAGATTATTTTGCAGTTTAAAAATTAATTGTATGTGAATAACAACTGGATATATAATCAATATAATAAATTATAACACCTTGTAAAAATA
Source organism: Maratus michaelseni (assembly GCA_963931845.1). Taxonomy (NCBI): domain Eukaryota; kingdom Metazoa; phylum Arthropoda; class Arachnida; order Araneae; family Salticidae; genus Maratus; species Maratus michaelseni. The sequence goes on from OZ007589.1 coordinate 414,911,618, forward strand.
TATTTCTTTTAAATGCTAAAAGGTGTAAATTAACAACATAATAAATACACAGTAAAATAACTTTTATTAGGTTGTTTGCAGTTTGTTTAGTTACAGAAAAAAGGAACATATAGCTGATATTAAGTATAATAGAAAAACCACAGCCCTTGCAAGATTATATCAAGAAGAAACCATCCAAATAAATTTCAATGAAAGTAAAATAATTTTTTCCTCCAGTCTATACTATCCATTCATAATAAGAGAAACCATAGAGATACTAACACGCAAAAATGCAATATGTAACGATGCAGCATATTTTAACTTATCTAAATTGTGGCTCGAGTTACTCCATGGTTACAGATATGAAAAGAAACAACAAAGTAAAATCAAAAGATAGCGTGCGTATTTTTAAAAATGCACATGCAAATTAAATAACTTCAAAGACCGTGCTATTATGGAATATTCTCAGCTGTTTTAGAAAATGGCTCGGAGTGAGCCAAAACATGTCAAACAAACTATTAAAAGTTACTTTATTGTGTATTTAAATGTTGTTAATTTAAACCTTTTAGCATACAAAAGGAATATGGATTTATAATCATTCAAATTGTGCATACATTTTACTGACGCATCCAGTATAATATAAATTTTGGTGTATTTTTATCCTATATATGCTATAATATGGTTAGCAAACACATTGTAGAAAGCAGGGAATAGCAATAATACTTGTTAACCCTTTGAATACTGAAGTCTGAAAACTCAGTAACCTTCAAAATATTTCAAATGCCCGAATTTGAAATAAGCTGCCAGATTATTTCACCCCATATCTTCTACTTGTCTACTTGTCAGCAGGATAATAAGAGGTACACTCTGAAAACGACATTTTCAAAACTGAGCAAAATAATACTCAAATATGAGTATGTCGCATAGTAAAAATGGCTCAGAATCAAATTTACTCAAGTTTGAAACATGTACATACTCATTTCTGAAAACATGCACACACTCAAGAATAAAACATCATGCGCTCATATTTGAGTATTTTCATGTTTCAAAAATGAGTATGAACTGACTTCTATGTGCTCATTTTTTAGTATTTCCATGATTCGAAAATGAGTTTGAAGTGATTCTAATCATTTTTGAGTATGTCCAAGTTTCAAAAATGAGTATGAACTGACCTCTATGTGCTCAGTTTTGAGTATGTCCATGTTTCAATATTCTGAGTATTTCTGGTATTTAAGAATTGAAAGCATTGGGTCGTCGTATTTGAAACAAAAAGTTTCATAACAAAACGAAAACATCGATTTACTCATATTTGAAAGTGTCATTTTTCTCAGTGTACAAGTGGAACCTCCCTAAGATAACTAGTACAAAAAGCTTTCCACCCGTTAATTCCAATAATTCCCTGCTCGGCTACAATAGTTGGATATTTACGAGGTGAAGAACATAGACAAGCGTTCGGGCGGTCTGCCAGTATTTTGCTTGACTGCGCAGTTTAACTTGGGGGGTTTAGTAGAGAAAGGGTTAAACCGTATACACCTAAATCTAATTAGCACTAATGTATGTCAACTTCATATAATTTCGCGCATTAGTTAGAGCGTCCGGTAAATGTTGTACACAGTCAGTCAAGCACAGGAAAAATTCTATTCGGGACATTTCAAAACGTGTGTACTCATGAAAATCAGAAGTAAAACATTTTCATGAATCCAATATTTATTTGTATGGACATAAATGAAATTTTAAATTATAAATGAATATGAATAAATGAAACGTATTTGACATACTTATGAATGTTTCCTGCGTAAAACACCATTATCTTTTTAAAATATCGATTATAAGATATTTACACTAAATCAGCTCATATACTTTAATCTACTCCAAAGTTTTCTAATAATTATGTTGAAAAGTTTTGAAAAAAGGGAGGAACAAATTTTAATTCTTAATCTCAAATTAGAAGAATAAATTTATTTGTACCAAAGTTTTCCGTTTACAATTTTCTATAGAACTTATTATATTCTTATGTAGGCAGCTGGATAAAAACAAGAAAACGCATTTTAGTGCTATAATACTCTGATATCTCTTAAAATTAAAAGCATAATTTTCTATTATCATTCGCAAGACAATAGCCATTACAAATTCATTTTAAATTACCCGGTATATTGAAATATATCGAAAACATATAAAAAACAAGCTTAAATTTTTTGAACGAATTAATAAATGTCAGTTCTGTTAAATCAATCAAAATAAAATTTACCCTTTCTATTTTCTTAAATGTGTTTCCTATAAACACCTGGGACCGAAACATATTAGAGTAGATGTTAGCCTAAGTGGTTTTAGTTGAAAATATTCGATTACTAAATATTTTGAATGTTAAAATAATTTGTTTTCAGGAATAAAAATTCTCATGTATTTCATAGTTACAAAAACATTATATCTATAAACATAAAGAAAATGTAAGTAATCTTTATAAAAATTCTTTTATTTAATCAAAACCTACAGAAAAACTATATTAAAGTGTCTGCAACTAATGAGAATTTTAGCTGCATTTTAAGAACATAAGTGAGAATGTATTATGATCAATAATTCACAAATAAATTAATTTTGATTTTATTTTGAAAAGGATGTTTTCTCAATAAAAATAGTTTTAGAAGCATCGTTAAACCATTCGTCGGAGTGTACAGCGAATACTCAATGTCTAACGACAGAAATTTCTTTTTTTCTTTTATTTTAAATAAAATAAAATATAACCAGTGAGCCCGTGCGAGTATTTCGCGCTGCAATCTAATATTTTTCAGAAATATCTTAATTTTTTTAGATGCAGCATAAAACTTCTAAAGAAAAATTAACGATAAAAATATCTGCAAACATCATTTAGTCAAGGCAGAATATCATTTAATTTGTTCCATCAAAATTACAGTAAAAACGGATTCAACATAGCAAATGACAAGCGCGACAGAAAAAAAATAACATTCGTATTTTAGCTGCTGTTGAGGATTACGTCATCCGCTTCGAAAAAAAACATGGACAAATAAATATATATACATTTCATATATATATATACATATGAACATTTCAATTTCAATTTTGCTTTGTAATCATAAATATAAAATAAACCAGTGCGGAGTTTCTTTTATAATCATTGTTGAGCATCGCATAATGTGATATTTTATCTTTGTGGCAACAATAATTTCATGAAAATCTGTCATTTCATTTATGAAAACAATACCGACTTAATTTTTAATTAACAGTAATTTTTAATCAAAAAACATGTTTTTAGGAAATGTAAGTGTACTATGTCAGAATCCGCTTCAAAAACTTTATGAATGATACCTGATTCGTTGTTGTTCGTTTCCTAAATAAAAAAAAAAGGATGGTGGCAACAGGAATATATGGTATTTGTAGGGGTCTCAGTCTTAAAATAAAGACACACAATTTTTTGACAGATTATTAAAATAGTTTCCATTTCCATTTTAATTTTTAAGAAAATGATTTTTATTTTGGCAAGCACGTTTTGCTCTTTCAACTGTAGTTACAAACAATCGTTAAACTATTTTCGAGAATGAACACTATTAAAAATTTGCAGCAAACTGTTCGGTCATTTGGCCATTTTTATAGAAAATGGAAATTTATATAAGCATAATTTAATACTTTTCTGATCGTAATATGAACAATAATATGGTCCGAATAGTGTTAAATTATGGTTTTGTAACCATTTTCTATAAAAACGGCCAAATGAATGGTGTTTAATGACTGTTTAACAGTGTACAACGTCCAAAACAAGCATCCAAAATATCAGACGTAAAATAACTCTCCTAAAATATCCATATACTTAAAGCTAACCTGCTTTTTAGTTTTTCGTGCAAAAATGCTATTTATACGCATGCGCGAGCATTCAGCTAATCAGCTAGAGGCTTTTACTATCTTCAGACGCGATGTTCCAGCCAATGAGGTGAAGGCTTTTTCCTCTCTCTAGAAGCGTATGTGTTCCATTTGGTTGTTCGGTTGTTGAAACTTTATAGATTTCTTTTATTAAGGTATTTTTTCATTTTACCGTATTTATTTTCTTTTTAAGTCGTATGTATTTTAGTACTTTGAATTTTTTATAACTAACCCTTTTTTTTGAGAGAGAGAGAGATTTCGTGGCACGAAATTTCGCGAATCGTTTCCGATGTAAACAAACTAATTTTAAACTTTTAATATGTAATTCTGTGTGATATGATTAAATTCAGGTTTTCTCAGCGACGATCAGAGTATTTTTACCAAATAATTTTTGTATTAATCAAGCTTTTTTGGTTATTAAGCATAGCTAAACACGAAAGAAAACTTTGTTATTTTAAGATTTTGATGTGAATTATTTGCGTACATTTATAAGACGAGTTTCACTGAATAATTCAAGAAAAAAAAAATCTCATCATTATACATATTTAGTTTTGCATTATTAATTATTTACTTGGCCTTTACTTTTAATATTTCAAACTTACAGCTGAATGTAACTATTAAAACATTTGAAATACTGTATTCGTAAAATGAAATTTCAGCTTAAACACTCGACAATTACTTTTAGTTATGCATTATTAATTATTTACTTGGCCTTTACTTTTAATATTTCAAACTTACAGTTGAATGTAACTATTAAAACATTTGAAATACTGTATTCGTAAAATGAAATTTCAGCTTAAACACTCCACAATTACTTTTACTTATGCATTATTAATTTGGCCTTTACTTTTAATATTTCAAATTTACAGCTGAATGTAACTATTAAAACATTTGAAATACTGTATTCGTAAAATGAAATTTCAGCTTAAACACTCGACAATTACTTTTAGTTATGCATTATTAATTATTTACTTGGCCTTTACTTTTAATATTTCAAACTTACAGTTGAATGTAACTATTAAAACATTTGAAATACTGTATTCGTAAAATGAAATTTCAGCTTAAACACTCAACAATTACTTTTACTTATGCATTATTAATTATTTACTTGGCCTTTACTTTTAATATTTCAAACTTACAGCTGAATGTAACTATTAAAACATTTGAAATACTGTATTCGTAAAATGAAATTAGTTTAAACACTCGACAATTACTTTTAGTTATGCATTATTAATTATTTACTTGGCCTTTACTTTTAATATTTCAAACTTACAGTTGAATGTAACTATTAAAACATTTGAAATACTGTATTCGTAAAATGAAATTTCAGCTTAAACACTCGACAATTACTTTTAGTTATGCATTATTAATTATTTACTTGGCCTTTACTTTTAATATTTCAAACTTACAGCTAAATGTAATTATTAAAACATTTGAAATACTGTATTCGTAAAATGAAATTTCAGCTTAAACACTCGACAATTACTTTTAGGTTAAATTCAGGTTTTCTCAGTGACGATCACAGTATTTTTACCAAATAATTAAAAGTACTACATGCATGCATCTATCTATCTATATTAGAAATTGTGCAGGTTTCTGGTCACTGTTTTGTTTACATATTTTAAACAAAAATTTCAATTTAATAATGCACTGAAAATTATAATGAATGCTTACAATTAAACACAACAACACAAAACAAAAAATTTCACAAAAACACATTATTTCCCCGATATTTTCCCACAACTAATCAATAAATTTCATGATATTTTATTGCGATTTTAAACCATGAACTTTAGTACTTTTCTGTTATATGGACACTATGCCAAAATAAATGTATGTATGTTTGGCGACAATGGTGTACGTATAACGGAAAAGTGCCTGAATTATTATTTATATATATATATATAAAATATAAACATAATTGGCGACACAGCAAGTTTTCTGGATTTCTCCCTGTCTCTCTAACCACATTGTTAACAAAACAAAAAATTCACGAAAAACACATTATTTTCCCACAACTAATCAATAAATTTCATGATATTTTATTGTGATTTTAAACCATGAACTTTAGTACTTTTCTGTTATACGGATACTATGCCAAAATGTATGTATGTATGTTTGGCGACAATGGTGTCCGTATAACGGAAAAGTGCCTGAATTATTATTTTTTTATATATATATAAAATATAAACATAATTGGCGACACAGCAAGTTTTCTGGATGTGAAAGGCGGAGATGAATTTCATTCATTCAATGACCGTTTTAAAAGTTTCAAGTTTGGATTGAGTGCACCTGAACATAAAAACCGATACCTATTTCTATGTTCATGATTGAGTTATTTGGATATCTTTTCGTATAGCACAGAAAATCATTTCTCCCGCTTTCGTAATACAGATAAATTCTGGTGTATTTTTTTTTCTTCTTTTTATATCATAAGTACTTTTCTACTTTAAATTTTTTAATTGTCGAGTTTCTAAGCTGAAATTTCATTTTTCGAATGCAGTATTTCAAATGTTTTAATAATTACATTCAGCTGTAAGTTTGAAATATTTAAAATATTAAAAGTAAAGGTCAAGTAAATAATTAATAATGCATAACTAAATATGTATAATGATCAGAATGACATATTAAAATGTGTACAGAATGACATGAAAATTTTAAAAAACTGAAATTTTGCACTTGCAACTTAATTGTAAATTTCATTGTTTACATTGGAAACGATTTGTGGATTTTAAGAATTTGCTGAACTTTGTGTCACCAAATTACTAAATCTCTCTCTCTCTCTCTCCAAAAAAAAAAAAAGGGTTAGTTTAAAAAAATTCAAAGTAGCAAAATACATACAACACAAAAAGAAAATAAATACGGTAAAATGAAAAAATTACTTTAATAATAGAAATCCATAAATTTTCAACAACGACATCAAACGAACGTATCTCATCTTTCGTTTGTGATAAGGAACGCTCCTTTGGCCCCCTCCACTCATTGGCTGAATTGTAAAGGGCAAAATTGGGGGACAAAATGACTACAGCATTTCTGAGAAAAGAAAAAATCAGAAAATTCACAGAAAATAATTATTTTTGTTGCAAGTTGGGTTAACTGTCTTTATGGTTCGAGTCGATTTCAGACTGAGTGTAGATTTCTGCAAGTTGGATTTGGGTTAACCCGATTTTTCAAAAGTTAATTCAAGTTCAGTATGTTATTTCAGATTAAAACTATACCTTTCAGGGCGGGATTCGCACGGAAAATTTTGAAATCCCGCCCAAAAAAGATCATGAGCGGGAGCCTCCCGCCCAAAAAATTTCAGCATTTTTGGAGAAATTTGCATTATTTAATTTACCTGCAACCGAACGATAAATTTCGTGATTTTTTTTCCCCGCAACCGATTAACGGACTTTGTGTTTTTTCCGCGACTGATCGACGAACTTTGTGGTTTTTTCTGTGACAGATCAACGAACTTTGATTTTTTTTCTGCGACAGATCGACGAACATTGCGTTTTTTAAGCGACTGATCGACGAACCTTGCGTTTTTTGGGGACATATCGACGAACTTTGTGTTTATTCTGCAATCGATCGACGAAATTTGCTTTTTTCCCACGACTGATCAACGAACTTTGCGTTTTTTGGTGACAGATCGACGAACTTAGCATTTTTTCCGCGACACATTGATGAACTTTGCGTCTTTTTCACGATCGATCGGTGAATCTCAATCAAGTAAAATCTAAAGTCAGAAATTTATTTAACAACCTAATTGTTAAGGGTCCCTAACACATTTAATGGAACTTGAAAAATACACTGCATATATAAAACTTAACTTTCTTCCCTTTTTTATAATAAAAATAAACATTTTACATAATCATTCTCAGTTGACTTAATTTTTTTCAATGGTATTTTGTCATGTCTGCATTAATGTAATTCTTTAAATAGCACGTAAAAGAATAGTGGGGTTTAAAGATTTTTTTTCTCCCTCCCAAACATTACAACTCCCCTCCATTTAAAAATGTTGGTTGGGAGACTCCCGTCTTTGGAAAAATTGAATTTCAAGCCCTGCCTATAATATGTTTGTGTGTATTGAGGTTTGTATAGATGTTTGTGTGTGTGCTGTTTTTAATACAGACAGTTTCATTTTTCACACGAACCTTCTTCACACGAACGAAAATTCACATTCTTTGCGCAATTCTTTAACAAAATTCGCATTTTTTTTCGTGATTCTTTAATGAAATTCGCATTTTTTTCTGTATCTTTTTTTTGTCGAGATTCATAATTTTTTCAGCTATCCTATGACGTAATTCGTGGTTTTTTTTCAGTGATAATTTGACGAAATTTGTGTTTTTTCTGCGATTTTTTTTTTTCACGAAATTTGCGTTATTTTCCACGATTCTTTTATGAAATTCGCATTTTTCTTGCGATACTTTAACGAAATGTGCGTTTTCCAGCGATTTTTTGATAAAATACATTTTATTCCGCAATTTTTAGAGAAAGTTTGGCAAGAAAGGGCTATCTTTGGGTGAAATTTCCTGTTTTGCGATTCTTTGACAAAATTTGCTCATCTTTTGTGTAAATCGCGTTTTTCTGTGGCCTTTTAACGAAATTCACGTTTTACATGATCCTTTGATGAAATTAGTGTTTTTCCCGTGATCATTTGACGAAATCTAGGATTTTTTTCCCGCGAAGATTGATTATATGTTTTTAGTCTGCAGGTGCCCTAAAAAGTTTGTGACGCCTGTCGCTGCATTGCACGCATTCTGCCACGGTGTATCAAACAAACAAAATTCATCCTAAAGAATTATTGTTTCGTTTCTGGAAATGAACAACCGTCAACTCATTGGCTGAATTATAAAGGGTGAAATGTGTAGGCACTGAGTATAATCTATACTATTAATGTCGGTAAACGTCTGTCTGTGTGAGTGTTGTTGTGTCTGGCGTCTGTAAGCACAAAACTCTGCATGCAGACGACAGACATAAGTGCTTTTGGTATAAAAAAATTTGTAAGTGGAGTTTTTAAAATTCACAACATTTTGCGGGAGAAGAGGGGTGCGAACGAATTTAAAAAATGAGTCCGCATCAATAATTATGGCGGGGGGGTGGGAGTATGTTTTGCCTACACGGGGCGGAGACTTTTCTTTGTTGACACCACTCATATGATATATCGTTCGAAAGGCCTGTGACTGCCTTTTCATGTTATGCATCTGTGTGGTCCATCCCCCTCCCCCCCCCCGCCAATTGGGACACTTTTCTAAATTTTGCACATACCACTCATGTTATATATCGTTAAAAAGGTCTGTGACCGCTTAATCATATTATGCATATCCGGTGTCCATTCCCCCACTTTGCCCCCCCCCCCCAAGGGGGTACTTTTTGTAAATTTTGCACAATCCCTTCATGTTACGTATTGTTGGAAAGGTCTTTGACTGCTTATTCATGTTATGCATCTCCGGGGTCCATCCCGCCACTTCCCCCCCCCTTAAGGGGGGCAATTTTCTAAATTTTGTTGACACCCCTCATGTCATATATCGTTGGAAAGGTCTGTGACTGCTTAATCATATGCATATCTCCAATGTCCATTTCCCCACTTTGCCCCCCCCTCCCCCAAGGGGGTACTTTTCTAAATTTTGCAGACAACCCTCATGTCATATATCGTTGGAAAGGTCTGTGACTGCTTAATCATATGCATATCTCTGATGTCCATCTCCCCGCTTTGCCCCACCCCCCCCACACCCAAAGAGGTACTTTTCTAAATTTTGCACACAACCCTCATGTTATATATCGTTGGAAAGGTCTGTGACCACCACTTAATCATATTATGCATGTTCCGTGTCCATCCCCTACTTTACCCCCCCCCCCCCCCAAGGGGGTACTTTTTAAAATTTTGCACACACCCCTCATGTTACATATTGTTTGAAAGGTCTTTGACTGCTTATTCATGTTATGCATCTCCTTGGTCCATCCCGCCATTTCCCCCTCCCCAAGGGGGCACTTACCATTTACTTGCACAACAGCGCTAAATGTGTCAGATGAAAGAAATTCCGCAAGTACATGTGCCAGTGAAACTTAGCCAATTGCTGTTCTTCAACCTAGCTTTAATTCAAAGTGGGTTTTTTATTTATTTGAATTATTCTGCAAAAGTTTCAAACATTTTAAAGCAGCTATGAATTTTATTTTTATGGTACTATCAAGTTTTTTGCCGTCAAATTTTGACGGGTTCCATCTAGTATTTTATTAAATCATAGACAAAATCCCGAAATAAATAAATCTTAGACCCTTTCTAAACACAAAGCTCATAATTGCACATTGGATGTCTTCAAAATGTGTTGAGCACACCTTTATTGTGCAAAGTAAAATACATTAGACATTTTTTTAGCTCATACCATTTTGCTGTTCAATATTTTGAAAACTAATGATCCAAAATGTTTAAAACAATATGCTGAAATTAATCTTTTCTGAAGACTGTTTTTAGCATTTTAATATGGACTGTATTTCAGTAAGATGAAATATCTTAAATCATTTTGCTCCCAAGCATTTACAGATATTTGAAAGAGGTCACGACAGAATAACCAACTTGTTACATTTTTTGATTACATTTATTTATGAAATATGTTTGATATTCAATCCAGTACTGTCAAAATTATAAATAAAGAGTAATATTACCTTTGCAAAAGGATTAAAGTTTTGGTATTTTCAGAAAAAAAAATGCTGTTTCATATTTAAAATATTTTACTAATTAATGTACAAAATGGTTTGAATTTTACACTCAGATTTATACAATTGCATTATATGATGTTACAGAGCTGTATGTTTTATAAAATTCAGATATCCCAGTTAGTAACGCAATTTTGCATTCTGTTTTTCGCTAGTTTTTGAAACAGACTGAAAAAAATATATTCAAGTTTTTGTCAAGTTTTTGAAGAAATTCACCACTGTGCACTGATCGATAACTTTCGTATATTAATTATTTTGAATGCCAGTTTATATATCTAAAAATATACTATGTTATTCTTGCTCAAATAATATTCCAAAGTGAGTAAAAGGGCCAAAACAGATTGATTAATAAAAATATTTGAAACCGAGACTTTAATAAATATTTTTTTAATACATGATTATTTAAAATAAATAATGAATCGACTAAAATTTATTTGCATTAAAGAAGTATCTTCATAAAAGTTAATATGCTTTTAAAAACTGCAGTTTATAAGTTAATATATTTACAACTCGGCATTCTTTACCAATAGTAACGCATACTTATGGATCATTTATTCCCTTAGTGAATATTTAAGGTCGTTTGCGCGATAATATTTTGGCTAAAGATTTACACCATCCAATAAATCATATGTACTTTTTCTAATAAATTATGCACTTGGAGCAGAAAATTACAGTCCTAATTTATTTTCGAAAAATCCCGCAAAGAAGATAACTAAATTTAAATTTTCAATGACCAAAGTAAATAAAGATAAAATTACACCACCCGGAAAATCACATAAAATAAATCTAAATAATATGCTTTTTTATGTGTGTTCACTTTATAAAAAATATGAATAAATTTTATCCATGCGTTCTCAGCAAGATTTTGTTTTTAAATATCACACACACTAAAAATTAATATTAAAGTGTATTTAAATGTAAAAGTAAAAAAAAAAAATCAGTTTTAGGATAATCACCCTATATATATGTGTGTGGGGGCGGAGGGGGTTTCTGTGTATCTATGTATTTGTTTGTGTACGCATGTAATATTTCTTTATTATTGTACGGCATGTGGGACAGGATTTTTTTATTACATATTTTATTGAAATTTAAAAATCAATTTCTATAGAAATTTAAAATTAATGAATGAATTAATGAATATATATTTCTACCAGTTTAAAAATAATTTCTATAAAAATCAATTTCTATCAATTCTGTAATATGATATATCTTAAAATCATATTTTTATGTTTTTGTCCTTATCACATAAAGATAATATATTTATGCTAATACCAAAAAAGAAGAAAAATGCATATTTGAGTACAGTATGTTGTAAAAATGAAAGAATTCATGTATTCTTTTTAAAACACACACACATATATATGCATTTAAAAAAAATCACATTTTTAAGGTAAACGAAAAATAAATCATTCCGATTGTTTAGACACTATCTCAAAACTTTCAGCCATATACATTGCTATGGGGGTCAAGATTTCAAGCAGTGATTAATAGCGCAAGTTGACAAAAAAAATGGATATGTGTTTATTTTTATTAACTTTATATTTTTTTTAGCACTGTACAAATACGAAAACACGGTCGTATGTTTAATTTATGTACGATATTTTAATGTCCCTTTTTACGGCTTAATACAATCCGGAATCGGTTTTTACACGTTTTAAAGGAGATAGTATTTCATTTATAGTACTATTTTAATTATATATTATTATGCAAATTTTTATTCTGATTAAATGAGAATTATATTTACAAACATTTAATTGGAAGGAAAAAATAAATTATATTGAAAAGAAAGATTGAATTCGAAGGAAAAATAAAATAATTAAAACCATACATTACAAAAGATTTATTTTTTAACCACTTCAATGGTTGTCACAAGTTAAGTCGGGGGAAATAACAGTGTTTCCCTATCTATGCGGCCATTGAAGTGGTTAATTTAAACAAAATATTTACGAACTTTTCCAGAAAGACAATTTCCAGTATAATAAATGTGAAATTAATGGTATTTTTATGAAAATGATGAAAATAATTACTTTTATAACCAACAGAAGTTTAACTGTCCTATTATTCAAAATAGGTTAAAATAATAAAAAATGAAATGAAAAAAAAATCATAATTTTTTAATTTATAGGAATTATAATTTTATTTTGTCTGTGACTTATAAAACAACTTCTCCCACTATATATATATATATATATATATTTCTTTTTTTCATTTTTCATCATTTTAACCTGAAAATTTGACTAATTTCAAGATGTTAAAAAATATTACTATTTTGTCAGTAAGAACGTCATAACCATTCATTTTAAAAAGTAAGACGCCTAAAAAATAATCTTTAACGACAGGAAAAACTTTCTACGCGTAATGGTATTAAAAAGGTTTTATGCTGAAATTCTTAAAAAAACATTTTGTTTAATATGTTTTTTTAGCTTTAACGGAAAAAGATATTTTATTATTTTTAAAACAGTATTATTGTCTAATAAATTAGTTTTTTTTCTTTATTTATAAAGGCAATTCCTGAATAAATACAATATTATGCTTCATTGTCACTGTATTGTATTTTATGTGTTATTATTCAAATGGATCTTTATATGAAATTGCCAGCTGAAGATGAAAATTGCAATTCTTATATTTCGAATATTATTTATTTTTCTATCAGAGTAAACCTTTATCAAAGGATTTAAGAACCGAAGCATAAATACATTTTAAGACCTGTTCTAGTCTAATGTGGCTGAGACAGAAAGCCAAAGAATGTTATACAGCTGGTGTTGGGGAACTGATAAAACTGGGATATAAGTGCATGAATATTGGTGGAGAATATGTTGAGAAATAAAAATAATTTTGAAGTGAATATCATTGTAAGGTATTATTTAATTATATTTTGTGACTTACTTAATGACTTTCCCACGTATTTCAAAGTCTATGCCTGAAATTTTAAAAATTTTATTCAGAATATAAAACAAGCAAAAGAACAAAGAAACCAGTATTTAGTTCAACATAAAGTATTGAAAAAATAACAAAATAAAATTAGAAAGAAACGGTGATTTTAATAATAATAGAATAATTATTGTGCTTCATACTTTTCTATTTAAAAGATATGTTTTAACAGCTGGAAAAAAAAATTATATTTGAATAGTTTTTTTTTCAAATATTTATTATTTACTAAAAATTAATAGTTACAAATTTATAAATAAAGCTATATGTCACGTTTCACATTTTCCTAGAATCAGCATGATTGAAACCCAAATCTCCAGAAAAAAAATCTCAATGGCCACAGTATCACTATTTACGTGAAAACGCAACTCTTTGTATGTTTTATTAAATTTTAAATAACATTTCATGAATGGTAAATAAATACAAGTCTTGCGTTACATTTCTAGTTAAGGAATGTTATTTGTTTTGTTGTTTTTATTTTTGTTTACGTATGCGCGTTTTTATTCAAACACCAAAATACGCTTTTGAATATACCAACGCATAAATTTACTTTAGAATTAACTTTTGTTTAAAACTCTATATGTATATGAATCATTGTTGGTTTGTTTGCAGAGCTGCCAAGTCTCCGGCTTTTTGGATACCAGTATTTTAGTACAGAAAATGTTGATTTATGTAATCGGGACATTCTAAGATTTGTAAGAACAACATTTTCTCTAAAATAATACTGGTGTGCAAAAATCCGGAGACTTGGCAAGTCTGTGTTTGTTTCTTGCATAAATCTACAATTTTTAACCGATTTCCACGAAATTTGATATGCATAAGTTTCAGAACAAGAGTAAAATTACTGTTAACTTTAAAATGTTATCGGACGTCTATGTACACCCATTTCCATCGTCACCCATCCCACCTGTCAATGTTTATCTTGATAGAAATCGTTTTGTATCCTAATGTAATTTGTGCATTCATATATTACCAAACCCTAGAAAACTGCGCAAGAATAAAATAAATTGATATAACTTGTCTACTTTGTTTATGTAACACAATGAAAATTTAGACTCACACGTTGCATTTTAACATCCGAAAATGACCTCATTGTGATCAGAAAATGAGCGTTTTGCATTTATGAAATTAAAAACATGTACTATAATACTGACATTTCAATTTCAAGAAAATATTCAAAAAGAAAGAATAAAAACAAAAAAATACTAAATACGATATCATTTGCTATGGAAGACATTTAACATTCAAAACACAGAAAAAGGAAATTCATAACAAATCCAAAATGGGATATTCTCTAAATGACTATCATAAGATCATTATTACAGTTTTTCCTAATATAGTTCCAGAGAACCAATTAATCCTTATATGAGTGTTGCCGTATTATCATTGTGAAATCAAAAAAATTAGTTTAATTAAAATGAAGAATGATAAGAAGGAAAAGTAAATTATGTATGTTGTTTATGAAATGATTAAGTCTATCATTGTTGCATTATGCATATTTTCTGATTATAATATATATATTTTTAATTATTCCTAATGATGAGATAGTATTCAAAATGGTTACTTTAAAAGAAGGAATAAGTACCGGAAAAATAGAATTATTTATTTAGAAAACATAGATTGACTGAAATTTCATGCATTAAAGGTAGTTAATGCATCTAATATTTTTTAAATTTATGTTTAATATATTACATGTCCAGCAAAAGTGCTAAATTATAATATTGTTTCTTTGTATTTTATTTTATATGCTAAAAAAAGGTGATTATTCCAAAATTATGAAAAAAAAAAATAATGATATATATGAATATAAACCTTGAGGATATCAATCATTACTCAATGTATTAACCCTTTCCAGCACAGACAAATTCTGTTCATAAAATGCGAAATTACTGACTGACACCGGAATTTACAAACGACTTTTTTAGGAAATATGAACTCTTTATTTTAAGCTTTCATTGTAGACGCAAAATTTTATTAAAATATTATTGGTGCCGAATGCAAGTTTGGAATTAAAATTAGATGTGCCCGGAGTGGGACCACTGTGCCGGAAAGGGTTAAAACTACATTTGTTGAATTGCATTATATGCGTAGAATTGTATTAATTTAAAAAATGCTTGTATTGCAGTGAAACTTGGAGCTCAGTGAACGTATTCAATTTTTCTTCGTGTCGTTTTTTATACAGATATTCGTTAATAACTGGAATGACCTTCATTTCCTTTGAAGTTTGACCAAGTTCAAATAAGCTATAGCTGCTAATCTTTGAGGGAAATACTATCCTATAGTGTTAGTGCAAGTTCTAAAACATAGCTGAAGTGCACAGATTCTTTAATAAGAATGAACAAAACAGTTAATTTTCGTTAATAGGTTACATCGTTCAAGTGTACCATTGGTAATAGGTTCCATAACCTCATATTTTTGTAACATTTTACAGCATTCAGTACACTTTACTGAAGGGTACATTTGTTGAATGGCTTGAAGGAGTACGGCCAGGATCTAAACCAGTTAGGTGTTTTAAAACGTTTCATAAAAAGGAAAAAAAAATTCGTTTTACATGTACTTAAAGTAGTTTTCAAAAAGTACGGGACCTGTAATGAAAATCCCAAACAGCCAAAATAAATTTAACATCCAGCTGTTTCATCTATTCATAAAATGATCCTCTTCTTTAATTTGCAGAGCTGCATAAAATAAATAGAGAAATGATAACCATAAGCAGCAGTAATAAATATTTCCAACAATAACACCTTTTCTGTTATTGTTCATTACACTTTTCTGAATTTTGCTGTGAAGGTTCTCCTATTATGAAGTCTTTAAATAATTGCATGATAAATTTGGTCTGGTTGTTTATGCTTTTCTTTATATTACTTTTTATACATCATGTATTCATTTTAACGCAAAGGATTGTGTATGTATTCACGTTGTTGTAGTTTCCCTATAGGTAATTTATGCTAAAGATTTAAGTTTTTTTCTAAATTTATGAATGCTTTATCTTCTACTATTTTAAAAAGTTTATAGTCATGGAAACAGATCTGCAGAAGTGCTTTCTTACACACGTATATTTTCTTTCTAATGGTTTACAAATGATCTGAGTCTTGATTAGTATAAATCCTTATGTGAATCAGGATTTGATGTTATAAAAATATAATTTATATCATAGTGTATGTACTAGTTTCACTGAAATCACAAGCAGAAGAATTTGAGAATATCCTAAATGTACTGGATAATTTAAACAAACATTGTTTTTTTTATTTTTAACTTCCATCGTAGGTTGACTTTTTTCAATATGTTTTCTAAAATGAGTTACAGTAGTCATAAAATTTAATTGATGCCTCCATAAATCGTACAGTGCAATTGTTTCCAATATATTTTCCAATTGTACATGGCCACAGAAAACCACCCGTTGATTTTTATATTTTTACTCATATTTTAACTATTTAGAAAAATTAACAAAACATTTCAAAGAAAAGATTAACAATCAGAAGTCACTAAGTGTAAACTGAAGAACAACAGTATGTGTCGTCCCATAAGTGCTGCATATCCAGATTTCTACTCTGCTCAAACATAAATATCAGCTACTATACTGCAACGTGCTTTATCATTCTTCAATCCGTCAAATTTTAATTTCTCTTTCAAGCCGAACAGAGATCTAAATTACATCCCAATCGCGATAACACAAACCACAGCCAAAATATCCCATTCCCCATTAAATTCACATAAACATTACGGAATCACTTTCTAAAATCAAATATTTATCTCAAGCATCCTTGAGTAAAAATATATATATTGCAATAAAAGCATTATTTATCTTTCACATTAAAGTTCGCCTACTTTAACGATAAAAATTTCAAAGCAACAGAAGTTGTAGGCAGAAATTATACTAGTTCGTGAATGAAAATGTTACTTTTTTTAGACTAAAGGAATATTTTGATATCGTGCAAAAAGTAGCATTCCAGCTTATCAGTTAAATACTGTTGGGATAATGTTTGGTAATGACGGGAAATAAAATTTACTCATTCCTTACACAGCTGGTACAGAATTTATAAAGGACACATTTGATGAAAAAAATATCTCGGATAAGGTGTAAAACGTTAAAGAAAAAAGTAATAAAACTAATAAAGAGTGTGCGATTCTCATCTTTAGAAACAGTAAGTAGGAAAAAAATTTAATTTTGTTTTCAGTATTTTATTAAACTATTAGACATATTAAAAATATTTTAATCATTAAAATATGTAACACATACATTCACATATAACGTAAAGCAAATTTGCTAAATATCATGTGTACAATGTAATCCTGTGGTATTTTGTAAATAAATTATAACGATGCCTAAACACGAATTAAAAAAACAAAAATAAAATAAGGTAAACAAATGTTGATTTAAATTACACACAAATTTAACGTCTGCAGCCATCGTTATTTTAAACATATATATAATTAATTAATAAACAGACATACATACATACATTCAATACAATAATCCAACATGGAGTGAAAAATTAGCCAGAGCCAGGAATCGAACCTGGGTACACAGCGTTCCGGGCTGTTGCTCTAACCACTGAACTACTCCGGCCGACCCCTGAGTCTGCAATTTCCCACTAATAAACCATGTTGGAAAGAAGGTCACCAGCCATCTACCAGACAGCCAAGACGACCGGACAACGGTGAATAGATTTTACTATTCCACCGATCTACGAATATATATTAAATTACACACAAATTTAACGTCTGCAGTCATCGTTATTTTAAACAGATATATAATTAATTAATAAACAGACATACATACATACATTCAATACAATAATCCAACATTGACTGAAAAATTAGCCAGAGCCAGGAATCGAAGCTGGGTACACAGCGTTCCGGGCTGTTGCTCTAACCACTGAACTACTCCGGCCGACCCCTGAGTCTGCAATTTCCCACTAATAAACCATGTTGGAAAGAAGGTCACCAGCCATCTACCAGACAGCCACGACGACCGGACAACGGTGAATAGATTTTACTATTCCACCGATCTACGAATATATATTAAATTACACACAAATTTAACGTCTGCAGTCATCGTTATTTTAAACAGATATATAATTAATTAATAAACAGACATACATACATACATTCAATACAATAATCCAACATTGAGTGAATAATTAGCCAGAGCCAGGAATCGAACCTGGGTACACAGCGTTCCGGGCTATTGCTCTAACCTAATGGTTAGATTACATAAATTTATTCTAATAATAAAAAGCTCTTTTTATAATTTACAAAGTGTATTATAATTTTTTTTAAAGAACTGCATGCGAAATTTTGAGATTAGATTTAAATATTTTTCATTAAAAAATTATGAGATCTTAGGTTATGATCTTTAACGTATGAACATGTTTTACATCATTCTGTAGAGGAAATATACAGGGTGTCCCCAAAACACTGACCTCGACTTTTATTCCTTAAATATCCCAGCAAACACAGATCTATCGGTAAGCAATGGGCAACAAAGCAAACAATCTCCTTCCCTATATAGGTTTGTTATCACGTCTAATATGTTTATTTAAAATTTGGGTAAAATATTGAATGTATTTTTTATTTCATTTTCAAAAATTTAAATTAATTATTTTTTCCATAACTTTTATTTAAAAAATGAAAAAATAATATAAAAAAGAGGAAAATAATTATAGTTTTTTTTATATTGTTACACTAATTTCTCGAAGGAAAAGCAAAAAAAAAAAAATATATATATATACATTATTTAAAAAGATAGGTATTTAGTAATCCTAACAAAACTCAAACATAATCACAATCCAGAAAAAAAAGCCGGCTAAGACTAAACATTCCAAATTTGGATAGCTGCTAGCAAATGTACTCGGACCACTATCGGATAAGAGACACCGGTCCAGCATCATTTGCCGATATTAGTCGCATGCCGATATCTAACCATTAGGAGACCGATAACAGTAATTGGCAATTGAAAAACCACGGTTCTTTAGCCGACATGCTATCGAGACTTGACCGATACCACTGTGCCGATGCCAACACAAAATCGACACTGCCGGCTGCGGTTTGATCGTGTGCCGAAAGGTATGTGTTTGTTGGGATTGATTAGACATATACGAGGATAAGTCACCGGAATGTAGTTATAAAATTTATTGCATTACAAATAGGAAACTAACGTTAACATAATTTTTCAATGTCGTTCCATTGCTTTTCAACGCACTTGGTCCATCGTTGCACAAACTTCCTGATGCCCTCAGAAAAGAAGGTTTTCGGCTGAGCAGTGAGCCACGCATGCACCGCGTCCTCCAGTTCTTGGTCCGAGGTGAATGGACGGCCCCTTAATGCCCCTTTGAGTGTACTTCATCAATATTCACTCGCCTGTTTAACAGAACCCTGTCACTTGCACGCTCAATGTTGTCATCACTTGTGGCCGTACATGGTCGTCTTTTCCCATCCTCATGCGTAACACTTGTGCGACTATTTTTGAATTTTTTAATCCATTCGAAGACACTTAGTTGCGAAAGATATTCTTCCCGTGTTGTGCCGAAAGTCTTCTAAGGATTGCGGACCCCGATACACCTTCCGACCAAAAAACAGGAACACTGTTCGTTGCTCCTATATGGTGCAAAACTCTAATGAAGCGGCAATGATCTATCTGCAACAAAAGCAAGACAAATGCAGGAATTGCGATCAAACTTTCATAGCATGACCCCAGCAGCATAACAATAAAATAAACGAGGACAGAGGTCAGTATGAAAAATGTAAGAAGAGTTATGTTAAAATTGCGGATAATTTTTGACTTACCCTCGTATTATAAATTACAATGTTACGTAAAAAACGTACAGAATTTTATGAAATCCATTAAAATTTTCGGGAGAAATGCAAAATTAAAATTTTTACTAAAACAAACAAACAAAAAATCCCCAGTGAGTAAAATGTGCCCCATATACTAATAAGTTCATGTTCGAAATTTCAGCATTTTATCAAAAAAGTGTCGCAAAGATATGAAAATATATGCACTGACATAAAACATTTTTCGATGCCTGGATGTGAGTTCTAAGAGGATAAAAACGTGTCGGATGATTGCATTTCAGGAGTCGTACACAAATTACGAAATAAAACACTTATTGGATAAATAAATAATGATTGTGCTATTTATTGGTACAAAAAATATCTAATTTGTTTTAATGTTCATTGACACTGAAAATTCCAAGTTTTATTGTGTAGTTCATCTATAATCAAACATTTCCAAGCTGTTTTAATGTTCATTGACTGTGAAATTTCAAAATTTTATTCTGTAATTCATCATGTAAAATTTTAAGATATATTTCAGGAAGCATAGTTTTGTAAATTTGTAAATAAAACTTACGATAAGAGTAATATTTTATTTGCTTATGATGTATTTCTGCGTCACGTCATTTGTACTCTAGTAGAAAAAAATAAACTCGGTATATTTCATACATTACAATATGTTCCTACGGTATGAAAAAAAATGTTAAGATACATGATGGGTAGTTCACACACAAAATTCGAAGCTTTATTTTTGTAAACGTTTACATTTTAATTTATGATTAACCCCTCACCACACTCAGAAAAAGAAACTGATTAAAACTACAAAATATGTTTCTGAGTACATTTTGTTTGTTTTAACAAAATTCAAGTAAAATTGAACCATTTTACTTCAATTAACAAAACATTTTTGCTCACGATACAAAATGTTTTTTTGGAATTGCAAAAAAAAAAAAAAAAAAAAAAAAAGAAATTGTTGATTTAAACAAAATTTTTATTGATCTATATTTAAACAAAAATTTTTTTTAAATATAGGTCAATGGAAATTTTGTTTGAATCAACAAAAAATTTTGTTTTGTTGAAAACCATTTTTTTTTTTTTTTTTTTTTGCAATTCCAAAAAAATTTTTGTATCGCCAGCCAAAAATGTTTTGTTAATTGAAGTAAAGTGGTTCAATTTTACTTGAATTTTTCTAAAACAACCAAAATGTACTCAACAAAAATGTTTTGTAGTTTTAATAAATTCCTTTTTCTGAGTGCAACTTTGTTTAAACATATCTCTGCCACTTTTTATGATAAAATGCTAAAACTTTGTACATGATCATATTAGAGTATGCGGCACATTTTACTCATTGGGAAATGTTTTGTACGGGGGCCATATAAAAAATTTAAATTTTGTATTTCTTCAAATTTAATACCCTGAAAATTTTAATAGTTATAAAATTTGTGTATCTTTTTTATGTAACATTGTAATTTATAATATATGTCTATGATCAAAATTTAAGGAATAAAAACCGAGGTCAATGTTTTTGAAACACCCTTTATATGTAAATATTCAATCGCATACACGTACTACTAAACGTGTTTTTTGTATGATAAACAGTTATAATATCAGAAATGAATTGTGCGAAGGTTATTTCAAAACACTTCACATGTGAAATGGAAAAAAAACTGGCACGAATATTTTTTTCATCTTTTACATTGAAATCCAAGGATCAAATCTTGACTTTTCCTGATTTGAATTTTCCCTTTACAATACTATTTTAGAAAAAAAGAAACGGTATATTTCATACATTACAATATTTCCCTATGGTGTGAGAAAAATGTTAAGATACATGACGGGCAGTTCAGACAGAAAATTCGAAGTTTTATTTTTATAGAGAAATGATTCCCTCATAGGATATATGTATGCTTTGTTATTTGTTACTTTTCCATTTTTTAGATTTTTTTAAAGGTTACTTAGTGTTTTACTTTAATATGCTTACACCGGTTTGTGGAAATTATTCAATGTAAGTAAAACTAATCATAAAGTCATTAATACGATTTATTAAATTGAATTAAATAAACTGTTTAATACTAAGATGTCTTTCAGAAATATAAAATGTTTATGCTATTTATTCGCATTGCTTTCAATTAAGAATTGTGTTAACCTGTTGAAACAACTAAGGTCATTGTTTCTGAATGTGACGAGACATAAATGCGACAGTTGTCTTGTACTAAAATATTAACACAAGAATCGTACATAAATGCTATAAAATAACACATCCGAACTTTGTGAACAAACCACGAAAGGCTTCACTATTTATAAAACGATTTCTTTACAATATTTCGCATTGTAATGCATATTTTTTATTTTCAAACGCCCACATAACTCCATAAAAGAGGCGAATAATCCCGAACCAGGGATCAATGTTTCGTGTTTTACTTTTTAAACTTGTTTTCCTTTTTAAAGATGCAATAACTCAAACGGCGACAAAGTACTCGTATGTCTGTTACATCTAGATGAAGAAAGGTGCCACGTTTTAAAATTACAGATTTTCTAGAATATTGGTGACGGATTTTTTTCTCAGAGATCCATTAGCGACGAATTGGAGCAGTCAATAGCGGAGAGGCTTTCAGAAGACGAACGGAGGTACGTTTGTTTTTATATGAAAATACTGAAGTATGACCAATAAGTAGGGTGAATCACACCCAGAAAAAGGAATTGATTAAAACTACAAAACATGTTTTGTTGAGTATATTTTGGTTGTTTTAGCAAAATTCAAGTAAAAGTGAACCATTTTACTTGAATTAACAAAACATTTTTTGCTGACGATATAATTTTTTATTTTTATTATTATTATTTTTTTTTTTTTGAATTGAAAGAAAAAAATGTTGATTCAAACAAAATTCCCATTAATCTATATTTAAACGAAAATTTTGTTCCAAAAAATTTTTATATCGTCAGCAAAAAAATGTTTTGTTAATTCAAGTAAAATGGTTCAATTTTACTTGAGTTTTGCTAAAACAACCAAAATGTAAACAACAAAACATGTTTTGTAGTTTTAATCAATTCCTTTTTCTGAGTACACCCCTCAAATCGATAAAGAGAACAATCCGATCATCAGCGACACCTTCGTCGTGTTCCGTAATATTCATTTAACAGTAGCGGGCCGTTTCGTGCGCCTGTGGATCTCAATAAATTTATTATCGACTTTTATCAGTGTGGTAGTTTTGTAGTGTGTCATGAAGCAGAGAATCAATTTAAAATTTTTAATATTTGGAAAATCAACAGGCGAAAGTTACGCAATGCTGATGCAGGGGTACAGCGATGAAACCATGACATTGAGGACTGTGTATGCGGAGTTTAAAGAGTTTAGTGAAAGCATCGGAGACGTGCAAGGGAGTATGTGGTCCACCTCCAGCAGAACAGAGACAAACATCCATAGAGTCCGTGAACTGTGGCATTCACCGTATTACCCAGACCTGTCACCACCGGACTTTTACATTTTCCCTAAACTTAAAGTGACTATGAAACGACGAATATTTACAGACATTACTACACCCAGAAAAAAGGAATTGATTAAAACTACAAAACATGTTTTGTTGAGTACATTTCGGTTGTTTTAGCAAAATTCAAGTAAAATTGAACCATTTTACTTGAATTAACAAAACATTTTTTGCTGACGATACAATTTTTTTTTTTGGAATTGCAAAAAAAAAAAAAAAAAAAAAAAAAAAATTGATTTAAACAAAATTTCCATTGACCTATATTTAAACAAAAAGTTTTGTTGGGTCAACCAAATTTTCGTTGATTCAACATAACTTTTTTTGGATGTTCCATTCAAGCTGCTGTTACAAGGGAAATGAAAGCTGAACCATTGGAGGAGTTTCCAAGAGATTTCCACGATTTGTGCACACGTTGCCAGAAGTGAATAATGTCCGACGGGGACTAGTTTCAAGTATTGTAAACATTTTTCATGTGAGGCCTACTTAATGTAAGACTTATTTCTTCATTCACCCTACTTTTTGTTTACATCTTGTATTGTATTAAAACAATGTTTAAAGCAGAAATGGTGATTAATTAAGCATTGTTGAATTAATACATTATGAATATTTAGATATTCCCGCAGTGCTTTTTATTTTGGCTGGGTAATTAAATGTATTTCAAATGATCAAAATAGAACAAACTGTAGAAAACTAATCCATTCATTTCAATCACTTAATATTTTCCACTCAAAGTAAAATAAATAAATAAAGAAAATGATGAAGCACGCAGATAAAAACCCAACGATAATTTTTCTCTCATCTCTTCAAAACAAGTGACCTAATTTATGACTCTTAAATTTCAAGTTTATCAAGCAATAGATATTTATTACCTCGTTATAATCGTTCTCTTCTAATAATGTGAAGTATGTTTATAATTTGTTATTTGTGATTATGCCATTATAAACTTATTACAGAACTAAGACATTTAAAAGGACAATTATTCAACGTCAATTTGTTTCAAAGAAATGATGCAACTTTACTCGTAACTTTCCAAACTTTGTGAAAATGAGTCAGTGTATTACTATCCTTCATTCTGTAAAGTCACAGGAAAAAATGTTTCCTGATGTTAAAATTAATCTAAATGTAAACCTTTTAAAATTTTAAGTAATGTAAAATATAATTTTTAAAATCAATCCAAACGTGAACTTATTTATTCAATGTGAATTGTGCATTAATATAATTTTTTTACAAGTCTTATTTCAGCAGTGGTACATCTACACGATTATTCAAGAAGTGTTTATAATAAATTCTCAAATAGTTGAAATATATAAACCAGTGGATATTTCATAAATTGGATAGACCTTAGAAAAGGTAAGCAATTCCTTTTCTTTCTGCATGTTGAAGACCAGAGTTAATTTTAATTTGAAGAATTTAATATTCTGATGTTACGCGCTTACCTCGTTGGCCTCGCCCCTTCAACACAAACAACATGTGTTTAAAAGTATTAATCAAATATATGACTCAATAACAGCCGCGTATACTTAAAAAAAGAATAAAAACACATAATCTCTGTATTATTCAGTACTCTTATATGCTTGAAGCTCCGAAAATTTCTAAGTACATCAAAAACATTTAGGGGAATAAAAAGGATTTAAAAATCTGGCATTATCCCATTCAGTTGGCGTGCTGTTCCAAAATTATATTTTTATCCCAGTGTACTTCAGCCCTATAAAAAATTACAAACCAAGAAAGATGAATTAAATTAATTAAATAGTTCTAGACGAGTGATACCCACCAATGATTTGATTCATGAGAGTTTAGCTATTAGCGATGATATGTTCATTGATATTTTTCTGATCAATAAATTAATTTTTACGGACTGATGTATGACAATTTTCTATATTTTTAAATAAAAGTAACTCAGAATTCTTATGTTAAATTTATATATTTAAAACAATGTCTCATCTAAATGTTTTAAATTTATTTTGCACATCTTCCATATCTAATACATAAAAAAAAATGGTATTGAAAAAGATTGGGGTATTTTTTCTGTTGGAATATATTTTTTTTCTTGTGTAAAACATATACCTTTCTCGCGAATGTTTTTTAAATATAATTTTAAACATTTAAAAAATAGGAAAATGATAACAATTGCACTATTTAATTGTATTTATTTAGGTAATATTTTTTTCCGGTAATAATGTGATAAAAATGTCATTTATTTATCAACATCCATACGTGATAGACTTAAAAATGCTATCAATCACTTTAAATGCACAATATGTATGTCATAGAAATACTCTGAAATTCCAATAATGTATAATATGGCATGTTTGCATTGAAAAACTGCTATAAATAAAAATCCTTTATTCAGTTTCTTCTCACGCATGTTGGAGATCAAAGCATCAAACTGAGATTTAGAGAAAGATGAAGAACGTCACTCGTCAATTCAAAACTATCCGTTCTTATTACACACATATCTGAAAAAAAGATTTCTACGTTTATGTGAAGAAAAGAAAGTAGATATTGGATTTCCCTCTATAACATACTGAAACGAATGACCAATATTTTACCTGTTTTATTTTACATGTAGCTAATGCAAAAACTTACGTCTTTATATAGAGAAATTTTTTTTTATTTTAATATATAACTAGCAAAAGCCATGCTTTGTTTGTATTAACGAAGCATTATTTCATAAGATAAATATTTCAAACTAACAAGATTTTTTTTAATATTATTTTCGCATCTTTATTAAGCAAAAATGTTATTTTATGTTTTGGCGCATTTTAATTTTAGAAATGTAAATTCAGCCAAATAACTAAGAATTTCTCTGTCAGAAGAGATTCGTTATGTCGTCGTTTTTAGGTAGATTTCGTTAGAAATACTACCTATTACATTCTCACCTAAGTTGGAAATTTTGAAAAAAATTTACAGATCTACGCCGATCATGACTCCCAGAACCCAAAACCACCCCCAGTTCAAAACTTTATATATCTATATATCTATCTATCTATCTATCTATGTCACTTTTTTCTAACCACGATAACTGGAAAAATTCTGCATAAATCTCTTCCAAACTGATACATAAAATCAAAGGTCATAAAATCTCGGTCAAGTTCGTTAATGGGCAAAATCGAACCAGGGGGGGGGAAATGGGGGGGCTTTTTGTGAAAACAGAAAAACCCTCATAATTTCTTTATTATATACATAGCGAATCCGTTTAAAGTTATTATTACTTCTAGGAAAAAGGCCGAAAATTTATGTATGACAGATTTTTGACATAATTAAAAATGGCCCCAAGGGGGGGGGGGGAAAGGGGGGTTTTAGAAGAAAAAAAATCATAGCTTCGTCAATTCACAAGATATCAAATCTGCGTAGATTTATTATTAATCCTCTTAGTATTATCTAAAACTTTTATATTGACAAGTTTTTTGTAGGACCAACCGTTATAGCAAAAAAAAAATTAAAAACAAAAAAAAATCCCTGCCGGCTCCGCCTGCAAACAAGTTATTTTTCGAAGTAGGTGGTTCCAACTCCCGCATCTTTTCGAAACTGATACATAAAATCAAGGGGCATAAAATCTCGGTCAAGTTCGTTAATGGGCAAAATCGAACTAAGGGGGGGGATGGGGGGGGCTTTTTGTGAAAACAGAAACCCCCCCATAATTTCTTAATTATGATACGTATCGAATCCGTTTCAAGTTATTATTACTTCTAGGAACAGGGCCAAAAACTTATGTATGACAGATTCTTGATATAATTAAAAATTCCCTTAAGGGGGGGAGGGAAGGGGGGTTTTAGAAGAAAAAAAAATCATAACTTCGTCAATTCCTAAGATTTCAAATCCGCTTAATTTTATTATAAATCCTCTTAATATTATCTAAAACTTTTATATTGACAAGTTTTTTATAGGACCAACCGTTATAGCAAAAAAAATTAAAAACAAAAAAATCCCTGCCAGCTCCGCATGCAAACAAGTTATTTTTCGAAGTAGGCGGTTCCAACTCCCGCATCTTTTCGAAACTGATATACATAAAATCAAGGGGCATAAAATCTCGGTCAAGTCCGTTAATGGGCAAAATCGAACTGGGGGGGGGGGGGGAATGGGGGGACTTTTTGTGAAAACAGAAAAAAACCCATAATTTCTTAATTATGATACGTATCGAATCCGTTTGAAATTATTATTACTTCTAGGAGAAGGGCCGAAAATTTATGTATGACAGATTTTTGATATAATTAAAAATTGCCTAAGTGGGGGGGAGTGGGGTTTTAGGAGAAAAAAATTCATAACTTCGTCAATTCCCAAGATTTCAAATCCGCTTAAATTTATTATAAATCCTCTTAATATTATCTAAAACTTTTATATTGACATGTTTTTTATAGGACCAATTCTTATAGCAAAAAAAAAAAAAATCCTTGCTGGCTCCGCCTGCAAACAAGTTTGGTTTCGAAGTAGGCGGTTCCAACTGCAGCATCATCGCAAAAAGGTCATTTCTTCCGCAATTCCTGACAAACAGGCGCCCCACGGTCTGCGTCTTCGAAATCTACCTGTGCCTGTAGGCCGAGCCGTCAGGGATTTTTGATATTCTAACTGCTTATTTTACTCTGATATCTAGCCTCTTGCCTTAAAGCTAAATCATGTTCGCGTTCTTTTTGACCAGTAAGTGTACGTTTTCTCGGTATTTTTTATAATAGAACTAATACATTCCATAAATTGTTTGTAAACGGCAACCATATTAAAAATAATACTAATAGAAATTACTTCTTAATAGTAAATATGTTTCAATTGGTTCAATTTTCAACCTTCGAATTTGATTAACACTTTATATAACGAATTAGAAAAAAATATTTTATTTCTTTACAATTCTTTTGTTGCCACTTTATAAAAAAAATCATAATATAATTCTTTTAAAATGCACAACTATCGTCTGCGTAAATGATTTAACATAATAAGAATAAATTGTGTATTTGAATTCTTAGCATTGAAAAATACTTTTATAATTAAATGTAAATAATTGATTTTTCACAAATTTTAATTCATTAATAATATGCTTTAATCTTCTTAAACAAAGATATTTTAAAAATTTCATAAAATAAATCGTGAAACTATTATATGATTAAAGGGAATGAATGAGCACCAAAATATGCGCCATTTCCAACCAATCTTAATATAGTATTCTATTGAAATGTATATTTTCCTCTCAAATAACATACATTTTTAATATAAGAAAGTTTATTCTTTTAAGGTTTGAAGTATCAATTCTGCAGTTATTTTCAATATTTAAAAAGATTTCGTCTTCGCAAAATGCAGACATATAGGTCCTTATTTAAATAATTTAAAAAAAAAAGAAATTTTGATTCAACGATAATATTTTATGTACTTAATCATTCATGACTTTATTCATTTTTACTGAATCAATGATTTCTTTTTACTGCAAGATATACGCAGGTTTCATTATCATTTACAAAAATGAATCCGTATAATGGAAAAATATATTTGACAAAATAATATAAAAAGTTTTGTTTTAAATCATTGGATAAGAAAATAATTTTGTCAGAATCTACAGATCATATTTTATTTCTATCAAGTCCAAAAATATTTATTTCCTTAATTAAAATTAAAAAAACATTTTTTGAGATATTTTGGCGGATTTATTTAATTAACCATGCTTTTATCTATAATTACTAACTCCATGGTTTATTTTTTCTTCTGAAAATATACGTGTTTAATTTTTTGTTTGCAAAAATGCGTCCGTAATGGAAAAACATGTAAAATAAATTAATTAAAATAATAATTTTTTAAGTGTATTCTGTAAAAAAAATAATATTGTTCAAATCTACAGATAATAATTTATTTTTATGTTTAATTTCAAGTCAAAATACTGAATAGTTTTTTTTTTTTTTTTGTAAACTCCAAGACAAAATGTAATTTGTGTATCCTAGTCGAGGATTCGCTTTGCTCATCGTAACTATCTGACCCCCGACCGGCGTTTCCAGGGCCCGTGATAATAAACATTCGAAAAAAACATTTTTGATTATTTTATATCTTTAACCCGATTTTGTATGAAATTATATTTAAAAATGAAAAATATTGATATTTAGTGATAAAATCGCTCATTTTCTTGTTTTTTTTTTTTTTTTTTTTTTTTTTTTTTTTTTTACCTACAGTCATTTCATAGTTTTAAAATAAAAAGTTCTTTTTGTCCGAACTCTTTGAAATCTTTATTGGTGATAAATAAAACGGTTTTGCAGCCCGTGTAAACATTTCGTGAAAAAATATTCTTTTCTAGTTGTAAAAAAAATGTTTTCTTCTCACTTTTTTTTTGTTTGTTTGTTTTCGCGGCTCCTTTAACATAGCAATAAAAAATAGTTCTGATCTTCCGAACTCTCTGACATTTCAATTGGTTATAAATATAACTGCATGCAAGCTCTCTTTAAAACTTTGCGAAAAAAAATATGCATATTTAGTAGTGAAAACATGATTAAAAAAAAAAAAAAAGCTTTAGTTTTCAACCTCAGAGCAAAAATATATTAGAAGGTTTATGCTTTCAATGCAATGGTTGGGCTTCATCCGTTTTCAATCAACTCTTTTCAATCCCCCTAGGCTAAACAGGTGAAGGTTGCGTTAATCGATCAGGTTTCCCGTTTCTGAGGGTAGAAACCTTTAAAAAAAAAAAAAAAAAAAAAAGAGACGATTTCATGTACGATTCATGACGATTTCATGTCTATTTTCATGTACGTTCGCAAAGTTTAACAAGGAAGGTCAAATAGTTCTCGCATTATTTTCAAAATCATTTCATAAATTTTTCTTTTTCTGTAATGGTTGAAAAAATAATTCTTTAAAAATAACTTAAACCAATGAAAACATAAAATAAAATAGAACTGATTATTTTTGTTTGACTGCTCGGCATTCCTCCATGACAGAAAAAAAAATAGTTATTTGTTTTATTTTTATGTCCATGTGTTGAAAAATTTTCGTAAACATAGAGGGGGTAATCAGTGGAAGGCAATAAGCTTCTTGGCTTCTTCATTTTGAATAAAAGCCTATAGAAGCAAGATTTTTTGAATTTTAAATACTTGTTTTGTGTCGTATGTCTGTACTGCTTTTTATGTTCACATGTTTATGTTGCATGTTCAATAGTTTTGAAAAATCTATTTAGGGATATCAAAGTTGCCATTTTTGTAAAATATTAAACACGTATTTTTCCGTTTTTCAATCTGATGTATATTTCTGGAGTTATTGGAGCGTTTTCAGACATTGCAATGGTAACGATTATCACAGCATTGTACTCGATTACAGCGCCATCTACAATGTTTCGAAGAAAATGTTCAATACAAAAGTTACGTATTTTTTCCCGTAGAATCCGGATCTGAAATAAAAAATGGGTGTTATCATTTAAGATTTCACAGTTTCCCCCATTTCCCCCCGGGGGTCAAATTTGGGAGGGGGCAACTATCATATCCCTAAATAGATTTTTCAAAAATATTAAGCATGCATTTTGCCGTTTTTCAATCCGATGTATATTTCTCGAGTTATTTGTCCGTTTCCAGACTTTTCGGACACCCTACATATATTATATATATATATATATATATATATATATATATATATATATATATATATATATATATAGCTACGTAGTAACACAAAAATTTCAAAATCTTGAAATATAAATTGTAGAGGTAATTTCAGATATCTTTCAATTCTTCAAAGGAAACATTATTTATGCATTTGTTCTACTATTTTCGAGTAAACTAAGGATAAATCACCCCAAACTTTAGGCAATATTTCAAAAACTTTCAGTGAAAATTATTGTTAGCAGGTTTTCAAGATCCACTCCTGAACAGTTTCCAAAAGCTGATAAAAATGTAGCAATTTTTTACGAAAGTTCAATTCAGTAAAAGATAAAAACGTATGATTATACACTTCAAAATATAATACATTTACTGATTTACTCTCATGTAATTTTTTTAGATAAAAAAAACATGCATTAGTATTGCTGAACATAACAACTTATTACATATACTAGCAAGCTACGCCCGCTACGCAGGTCAATTTCTCTTAACGCACCTTTAATCAAACGAAATATTGACCTTGAATTTGACCCAAATTAGGCCAATTCTCTGTAGACTCTATTATGGAATACGCCAGCTTAAAAAAAATGAATAATTGTGTTACATTATGGTGTCTATGAGGAAATATCATTTCCGTTGGATTTTAATGAAGTTACTATACTTCAAATATAATGAAATTGATATGCCTCACTGAGGTGGACTAAAATATGCTTTTTGTGGAGAATTAAATAAATATCATGCACTCGTGACATCAGAATTTACTTTTATATTTTAACAGAATAATGAGGATACTATAATTTGTGACTCGTGCAAATAGTGAAGCAAATAGTGAAGTATACATATGTCAGCACACATTACCGTTATATATATTTTTTTTTTCGCTATGGTACTCCGTTGTAAAATTTGGTCATTTTCGAAATTCAATATTTGAAAAACGGCATAATCATAAAATTTGAATTTTATATCAATAAAAATACATTTTTTTATCTTTCTAACGCAGTTTGTCTAACAATTTTTCTGACAAATACTTTTCGAGCTATTAATTTTTTCAGTAATTTCAAATGTTTCATTTTCCGAGATTAATCTGTGGCAACGATTAGTGAAAATCCCAGTCGTCAGCAACGCATAGCTTTATATTAAAGAGGATTCTGTAGATATACTACGTACTTAATATTCAGAATGTGAATTGTGAGATTCTTTGAATTTTATTTTACATATTTATGCTAGAATCTATTTATATAATAATTAATAAATTCAAGTTCAAAACAAACACACATTGTTTTGAAAAAAAAAAAAAGCATTATTATCGGCAATAATATAGAAATAAAAAGTTATATATATATATTTTTTTTCCATTAAAAGATGTAAACTTCTGAATTACTAGATGTGAAACATTATGAAAAATATATTTTTTAAATTATTGTTATGTTTTTGCTAATTTTATTATCCATTTTTAAAGTGTAAAAGTTTTTGTATCAGCAGATAATCTGAAAAAATGGTATTAATAGGCGTGATGGAAATATGTGAAACAAAAGTAACATTCAAGAAGTAAAATGAGGATTCGCAAACACTAATGTGTAGTGATTCCCTGAATAAGTTCTAAACCGAGAGTTCTGGTGCACAGTATTTGAAGATTCCGAAGTATTTCTTGTTACCGTTGTTAAAGTATTTCTTGATATATTTATTAATAAATCCTTTATTATAACTCATTGCTATGTCGGTATCTACAGAAACTCCAAAAGCTTAAAAATATTCAAGCATCCAAGTTTAGAACAATTGTATACACGTATAAGTCGTTGTTGCAGTTATACATATATGAGCGGGAGAAAGGGGCGATAAAGCGAAAAAAAAAAGTTCAAAATGTCAAATTATTTCATTCCTAAAATTTTCCATATTCGCTATTTTATACAAAAAAGTATTTCATTATTTCTAGTTAAGTAAGAATATTAAAATCAAAATACTTTTAAAAAGTAAAACAAAAAATGTTTAAAAAACTGAGAAATTATGTTCCTTTGGAGTGGCATAAAAAAATTTCATGCTAATATTTTAATACAACATTTCAATGAACCATTTATCGTATGCTTTTTGGCATAAGTGAAAAAAAAAATCTTCATTGTTCTTCTTTCTAAAGCAACATCATTGTGCAATATATTAGTTTTACTCCTTCATTTCTAATGCTAGTTCATTGTTAGCAGGCCGTGCTTCATTATCTGGTTAATAAAGAGCACGCTTTATTAAAATGGAGCTTAACATAGCATGGTGAAAAAAGCGAGAGTGAACGATGAAAACTGTTATTTTATTGCTGTTTAATTTTTTGTATAAAATCGAAAAAAAAGAAATATGAACGGAATTGTAAAAATATACTATAATTATAGAAGCATTGTTTTGCTCTATACGGTCCTTTTCACAACATTGCTAACATTAATTTGGAGGATACAATTTATAAGGTCTATTTTGTAAGGATAGATTTGCGTAAAAGTCAGCTCAACATAAAATTCATAAAATAATATACCTTATGATGATATAAAAGGCTATATTAAACATAAAATATTAAAAGAAACCTTTCAATCTCTTCACTACTGAGTATTAATGTAATATTACTGAATAATACTGAATTATATCGTTTCAAATTGGATTTCAAAGCAGGAGTTTCATATTTCTGTTTTGAATTAGTTAGAATCTTACAGATCGAATCATAATATTCTGAGATAGGATTTCCAATCATGTTAAAGTATCATTTTTAAAACGGGAAATAATTGAAGAACACACATGTGGACCTGCGAAGTGAAGATGTTAATAGACAAACCGAGTAGTTTTGTACATACAAAATAACGGTGACATTAATGATAAATAGAATATTTTCCCTTAAATTTCAAATATGTACATGAATTACATATTTCATGTGATAATGGTTTGTTTATATTTACAGACCTTGAGAATATCACCATTATTTTCTGTAAACGAAACTAATCGTTTGTTTACTAGGAATTTGCGTATTTATGTTTACTTTACTCAATTTTAACATATGTATTTTATTTTATTGATAAGTGTTTTTTTTTCTTGTGATTCCATAAAATTCGTATATACACTTAACATGTTTTACTTCCAATCATAAAAATTATTTATGATAATAAATAAAATTATAGCCATAAAAATGGGGCTTTTATTATTTTATATAGTAATTTCATATTCTTTCTCAAAATAATTGTAATATTGTTTAGATATTTTTTTTCTCATGTAGATATATTTATGCATTCATTTTGTTTTTTCCATAATATAAAATTTATCCATAATTATACTCCATCGATTTAAAATGTACTATATAAATGTTTTCATCCATAATATAAAAAATGGAAGCAAAGACATGCATTTGTCATGTTTCATAAGTATCACCCATACACTATTCGCAAATGTCTTTTTGACTGCTAAATTTGACAGAATCAGATTTGTAAGATTAGGAATTAAAAAGTTAAGAAGCTTAAGAATTACACTATTGTATATACAACCGTCTTTCGGTGATGCATTTTATACTATAGGAGATTCTTAAAATCTCCTAGAAAATATGGAAATTAATAAGAACTATAAAAATTAGGATTTATTCTAAATTAGAGATGAACAAAATGCAATAACCTATAATGTACACGACGTACATATGTAAAGTGGAATCATCATTATTCTTTGCCCTGTTACAATGTATTGTATCAAAATTAACGATATATATATATATATATATATATATATATATATATATATATATTTAAATTTTAAATTATATTTCTCATATTGCATGTTTTATGTTAGGAATTTATAAATGCTCTTGATATTTCTTTTATTTGTTAACAAAATACACACTTACTTAAGATTGTATGACCCTCGTTCAATTATAGGAAAGTCTTCTATTTATATGTATATTGTCAAGTTATTGTTGAAAATTGAGTTTAAAATACAAATTTAATTCCTGGCCAATGAATTATAATTTTTATATTTTTCAACGTAAATAAAACAAATAAATATTTTGGTATATTATTCCATCGGAAACTACAGTTTTAAATTATGTTTATATACTTACTATAAAATATTCCGTTACGAATGAATACGAAATAGATGTAAGAATATGGACAGATGAGATGTTGTATATCATTGAAAAGCTGGAAATAATAAAAACAAAATATGACGTAAAAGACGTTTATATTAGCGATTTCATTTTGATTATAGCAACCTTTTGGGACAGGAAAATACATTCCGTCTTCATTAAATCGTAATGAAGCTCAATTAGTCACAAATAATGTTTTATGCAACTTTTAATGTCCTATCTATTGCCTTAAGCTTCTTTTTCCATGAATGTTTATTCTTAAATTCGTAGAATAGTCCGCTATACCTTACAACAACATTCCATTATACTATAAATATACAGTTATCCCTCGGTTAATGTAGATGAAAATTGCGATTAGTGGTAAAACATAAAATTGGGATATTTTTTTTTTATTTATTTATTTGCCAGCTAGACAGAATAGAACGAATAGAAATTAAACTGAGGAAAATGCCGAAAAAGAAATAACATTAATAAACTAGAATTCGTAAGACAGCATTTGATAGAAATCAGTTGAATAAGGAAGCTTGCGGAAGTTTAGAAAATCAATTTTCCTGTTACCGCAAGATGTGTTCCAGAAAATAATAATAATAATAGTAAAATATCTGCGCAATGAACAGTTGAAATGTTTTTATCTAAATCAGTTAAAATGCATGCAAGTTTGAAGTAATTCTTTAGACAAAACTATTAAAATCGAAAGTGTCCGGTGACTACTGATCGAGTAGTGTATCATTAGAGTTAATCGAGGGTTTTTTTTCCCTTCTCCTTAAACTAATTCTACATTTAAATTTTGTTCAAGGAAATTAGATGTTCGCATACATTTTATGTCTTTTTTTTTTAGTTATAGAAAGTCTAAGTTTTCCGAACACTAACAATAACTGAAAAAAAATCTTATGCCAGTAGCCAGTTAAAAACTTCTTTCCCATTCTGTTTAGTGACAAAGAATCAACCGAAAGTGCTCATCGCGCATTCTTAGATTAGACGAAATCGTTCCTAACAGTTCCGATTTGCGTTTTAAATAAAGGTAACTCATTCAATTTTAAAGATGCATAATTGCCCTTTATTTAATGGTGTTGTTGCATATGTTTTATGATCTCCCCCAACTGTAATATTAACGCACTCTAGTGGCGAACACACTTAATCAGTCAGTCACAGTGTACCTTTACAGCGTGTTATATAAACATTTTCATTACTCCTTTCGCCGAACAAATTAAATAAACATAATTCTCTTTTATAAACTCCTCTGTCGATTAAAATTAATTATTTATTCACCTGTATCAGAAGAAAAAAATTCTAATTCACAATTTTTCACTAGAAAGTTCAAATAAAAATTTAAATGTGCAAATTTTTAAAAATAATTCGCACAATTTTTTCATTAATATAATCTTATTTTATAAATTCTTCTGAATAATTTTGTAAGTGAAGTGGTCTATTAATCTCCAATAAATACAAAATTAAATCGCGTTTAATTTTTTTCCAACACCATGTATATACTAAGTTTATAGAAATAGTGTCTAAAAATCTTACTGTTTTCTGCCATACTAATTCAGAAAATAGTTTTTAACTCTGAAAAAAAAAAAAAAAAAAACTTAAATATTAATACTTTTGTTTATGATATTCAGCATTCTTGTGAAAAAAATAAATAAATGGAGGAAAAAGACTGAATGGAACATTTTTATCATTATTTATTGGCGAAAGTTTAAATTAAAAAAAATGATAGGAGATTAATTATATTCAGATTAAGCTTTTATGTAACTGCTTAATAAATGAAAGAAATGAATAAGCAGATTGTTGATTTTTACAGCATTTTTATGTGTAAATTTTGTCAATTGTGCTTATATTCAAAGTCAAAAGTCAATTTAATTTTTAACATTTTCCAACCTAGTTGAAAAGTGTTTATGACTTCGGTTTGTCTGCCGTCTGTCTGTGCTCTAACTCGCGTAAATAAACTCGACCAGCCCTGAAATTTTTGTATGTTATTGTCGTTTACTATAGAATGTTCCCTATTTCAACTGAAGTGTGTAGCACTTTTAGATTGTTTACAGGGACAGTCAAACGTATTCCGTTACATTACAGTCAATGGGAAATAATCGTTTCAAGTGCATTTTGTAATGCTACGTCATTTAAAACATGATGAAATTGATATATAAGTGTGAAGCGTATTAAAATATGCTTTTTGTAGAATAGGGGGTGCAAAGTATTTATTATTCATTTACAATGTCAAACAAAATGATACTGTTACACATCGTTCTATGGGGAAAAATCGTTTGCAGTGTAATTTAGTGATATTTCACTATTTCAAACATAATGAAAATTATATGCATTACTGAGGCGTACTATAAATTGCTCTCTTGTGTGCATTGCGTTTATTTACAGGGATACACAAAATATATCAGTTACAGTGCATGTGCGATATTTACAGTCTATGTGTAATAAATGCGTTTTCACCTTTGGTTTGTGCTTTTAAGTTTAACTAATTTTTTTCATAGTACGTGTGTGTTTATAAATTCGGTTGATCATATACAGGGCTACACAAAGGAATTCGTAAGTATTACAGACTATGGGAGTGAATTACTTAAGTGTAGTTTTTAATTGTGTTACGCATTTTCCTGCTGAACTATATTTAGTAGACTAATAGAAGTTTGTGAAATATAAATAAATTCATATACAGGGCTACGCAATGAAAAAGATACATTGTCGTTTACGGTTGTATTGGCTGCGAGTCAGTTTTAAGTTGGCTTTTAGCTTTATATGTGGTGTGTGCATGTCATGATATACAGGGCTGTACAAAATGTTTCGAGTGCATTGCTAAATGTGAATATTCTAACTGAACTCAATTTTATCATGCTATGTATCCGCATCTATTGATCATATACAAGTCTGCACAAAATAATTCGACTACTTTTTTGACACTGGAAGGTAATTTCGAAAACTGCATTTTTCGATGTGTTATATGTTTTCTAAACTGTTTACTTACATATCTTCTTTCACCTTAGTTATCGCTGAAGTTTCGTTACAGTTTTCTGGCTGTGTTGGGTTGTGTTTCATAATCTATGCTTGACGCATGATTTTTCGTTCTTGTTTTTTCTTAACTGAAAAAAAAAAATCTCTTTATTTTCTGAAGAAAAAAACGCACTTTGCATTATCCCAGAATGTTTTTTTTTTTTTTTACTTTAGCAATTCTGTTTGCCGATTCCTATTTAAGTAAAGTACAATTTGTCTTGTTCTGTTTTCTCATTCTAAACCGAATGTAATTGCTAGTAAATTGTTCTTGCTGACATCGTCAAACATTGACTTCAATGGAATTGTTTCCCTGTTTCAACACAAGGAATTGGATTGAAAATCGAATGTCAGACGTGTCATACGGGATCACTTTCAGCATTTTAAGGAGACTTAGATACTCTTATTTTAATACAGCGTGTTACATTTAATTTTTGAATATTATTAAACGGATGCTATTAAAATAAACTATTTAACTAAGCCTAATAAATTTTATAATATGACAATTTAAATATATATATATAGATAGATAGATAGGTAGATAGATAGATAGATAGATAGATTGATTGCAAATTTCAAATTTCTACTTTTATTTTACCAGATGAAAGGAAATTTACAAAAGACTGCATTTCATACCATGTTTATTCCCAAAACATACTGATTTATCCCCCTCCCCCTCCTAATCTAAAAAAATTGTTTATTTCCTAAAAATTCTGCCTACACACGGGTTTAAGCCGAATGTTTTCCATCCTTTTCAAATCTAGATGATAGCCCTTAAAACATGATTAGTATAAAAATGTTTAATAAAAAGTTATATATTTAATACAAAATTATTAGTTTATTAATTTTAATTATTAATAGTTTATTTACAAAAATCCTTAAATAAAAATTTTTCGAATCTTTTTCGGTTTTCATCTTGTTTTGCGAATTCAAATACGAAACATTTAAATTTCACATGATCCCTTTAAAGTTTTCAGAGAAAAAAAATGAACGTTGCCGCTCTTCTCTAAAAAAATTCAGTGCGCCAGAAATCATTCAAATTCATGATCAAACATAGGATTAATTTTCATAGAAAAACTTCTTCATAAATGATGTCTGAGGGCTTTTTTGGATTTTCATAAAAATTTTCATAAAATTAATATCAATTTAAATATTCTTCGTTTGTTTGTTTCTAAATAACTATTCATGTATCTTTATTTTACATATATATTAAAATACAATCATGTGTAAAATATTTCTGTCTACAGACGATTTAAGTTGTTTTTAGAAAACAGAAAAATCCAGGAAAACCGCTTAGAGGCCTGGAGGCTACACTATATTTCCAATGATGACTGGTCACTTGCGATTTTAGACGTTTTGTTAAATATCTAAAAAGCTACATGAGAAATTATCCTGAAACTTCAGGAGTGTAAACAACATGATAGACGTCATATATTTCCGCGAAGATTTTTTCCCGAAACTCCATAAGGGACCGTCAACAAATTGAAGAAAAACGAATATATTTTGGATAACCCTGTAAAAACTAATATTGCAAAAGCATTCAAAATGTAGATTATGATTAAGTAGATTATTGTAATAATTTGGGTTCATTTTTATGAAGATAGCATGTATACTCGAAGAGAAATTCAGGTTTTTATCAAAACAGTCCCAAATTTTATAAAGTTTTTGCTTATAATTTGCAGAATTTTTCATATAAAAACAATTTATTTGCAGCAAATATGACAAACAAAATTATACACAATAACCTGCAATCAGAATTAAAAAATAATAAAAATTTTATGAAAAATGAGCAGGTTTACTAAATATTGTTTCACTGCGCATGCGCGAATTCAATCAAAATATACTGTGCATAATATATTAGCTAAATGTATAGACCAACTTTTATGAAAGTCTCAAAAACATAGCTTGAAAATTCTGATAGTAATCGTCGATAGAATAAGCTCGAATTTCGTTGTTCCCAAAAGGAAGAGCCAGTGGCTGAGAGGTTCTGCTCTCGAAGCTGGTAGACGGGAGGTGCTGGGTTCGATCCCAATCGCACCCGTCCGCCTAATCGTTCGGAGTTTTCGTGGTTTTCTTCAAGCCGTGGATTTATCCATGCGTAAATACGGGTTAGGTTCCCTTAGAAAGACCCCCACGAAGGGCATTCCCCCCGGGCCTATATCCCAAGTGTAGATAATTGGCCGTCAATAATCAACCCAACCCAACCCAACCCAAAAGGAAGCAAAAAGATGAGGGGTTGTATCAAATATAGAATGAGAGACACTTCATTCTTATTATGTCAACTTTCATAAGCTAGTATATTTGGATACAACCCCTCATCTTTTTGCAAATTATATGCAAAAACTTTTTTTATAAAAATCTGAATTTCTCTTCGAGTATACATGCTATCTTCATAAAAATGAACCCAAATTATTACAATAAGCCACTTAATCATAATCTACAGTTTGAATGCTTTTGCAATATTAGTTTCTACAGGGTTATCCAAAATATATTCGTTTTTCTTCAATTTTTTGACGGCCCCTTATGGGGTTTCGGGAAAAAATCTTCGCGGAAATATATGACGTTTATCATATTGTTTACACTCCTGAAGTTTCAGAATAATTCCTCATGTATCTTTCCAGATATTTAACAAAACGTCTAAAATCGCAAGTGACCGATCATCATTGGAAATATAGTGTATTTCCCTGCTAAGGTCATTTTGCTTAAATGAGACGCGGTTCATCATAGCTTTGTATCATTTAGGATATATTTGGCATTTTATTAAATAAATAAATCTATATATTAATAGAGTTTCAAAAATCCAGTTTATTCCCGGGTTTATTTCCGATAGATCCGGTATATTCCCAGGTTTATTCCCAAAAGACCTGGTTTATTCCCAAAAAAAACAAGTTTATTCTAAAAAAAACCCGGTTTATTCCCAAGTTTAAACCGGGTTTTTTTCTAGCCTTTGCAGCTCTATATAAACAGAAAATGATTGAATGCGGTGCCTTTAGTTCAAAACTAACTCTTTTGTAGAAAATGAATCATTATCTGTAACCTGAGAAAACAATATACGACTGTCGCATTTTGGTAATTTTTGTAGCATTTGTACCTAAGAAGTTAAATAGAGTAAAAAAAAAAAAAAAAAAAAAAAAAAAAAAACCTTGTTACATGGAAATAGCTATTCGATAGATACAGCAGTGTTTACTGTATGTCTCAACATATTCACCACCGAAATTTGGACAGTTACTTTAACTTATTTAATCACGGAAATGCACTAATTAAAAGAGGGAAATATTTCTTGTACCAAAAAGAATTGCTTTATGTACTTTTTGTTGATGCATATATGTACCCATGGTCCAAAGGGATTAAAAATGTAAGGTTCTACGAATCACACAGCTAGAATACCTTTATATACAACAGAGTGGCGCCATACACACTTAGCACAAACTCACATTGAAGGATTTTTTTTTTCCATATTTAATTTGATTAGACGAAGGAGATATCTTTAGCTAGAAAATAATGTCATTCTCAATCAAATTTTATTGCATTTTTATAGCTGCCCCGTTATGTATAGAGGCACTCTAGATACGCCCTATTTGGTCTTTAATTTATTACATCCCGTAATAAACACATTCAGTTTAAACTATAAGGATCTACTGGTAAACCTTTTTCTCCATAAAATTCGAATAATATGCTGCATTCGCGAAGTTGAGATATACTTCAAGATCTGTGGAACACGGAAAAATATCATTTGTTTCGGATTTTTACTACTACTATATCGCCAAAATTTAGTCGGGAGACTTTTCTTGATATTTTACTTGAAAATGTTTCTTCTAGAATATGTGTGAACGAATTTGGTAGGATTCGAAAAGTTTTAGACACAATGGAAATATCTCAGTATTTGCAGACTTACAGAATTATTCAGGGTAATTCCAGTCTAAACGTGAAATACACTGACACTTCGAAAATTTTCGCATCTTAAAAAATCTTGTTCTCAAAATTTGCAAAATATTTCAACTTGCATGAAAATTCTCAACTGAATTCTGAACACCAAAGTGAATTTCGGAAACGGCTTGTGAAATAGAGCATTGGCTGAATAAACGCGCGTCATAAATTTAATTACTTGATGTTAACTTAAACTTTCAGAATTTTTCTAGGCTCTAAGTATATCACAACCAACCAGCATTTATATTTGTTTGCAGTCCATGCTGATACATGGTTTTTGTATGTGCAATAAGAC
This sequence comes from Maratus michaelseni, assembly GCA_963931845.1. Classification (NCBI taxonomy): domain Eukaryota; kingdom Metazoa; phylum Arthropoda; class Arachnida; order Araneae; family Salticidae; genus Maratus; species Maratus michaelseni. The sequence continues at coordinate 414,954,218 of OZ007589.1, forward strand.
TGGAATGACACAGCGTACATTAATTTAGATTTACATGGTTTTTGTATGTGCAATAAGACTGGAATGACACAGCGTACATTAATTTAGATTTATTGTGCACATTTAATGCTGGTAATGGATATGCTGACCGCAATCCAGACAGAAAAGAGAGTTTAACAGAAATTGCTAATAAGAGGATAAGTCATGTTATATCTTTTTTTAAACAAATTTCTAAAATTGCTTCACTTTTTGGTTATTTTTTTTACCGGAATTATACATTAATAATAATAGGCTTTTTTGCAAATGAAACAGCATATCTTGAAGTTTTAAAAAATTATTTTTGTTTGGAAATTAGTTAAATAATGGTGCTCTGGCGGCCTTTAATACAGGGGTGTGCAAAAAGTCAAGCGTTCCGCGATACCAAATGAATCTTGGAATCTACTTATCAGTAACAAAAATAAAATACAAATAAGTAATTTATTTATATAATATGTTTTTATTATTATTATTATTATTATTATTGGACTGATAGTGTTGTCACTATTATTTTCAAGCAGCATTATTGTAAAATAAATTACTTATTCCCTTATTTTGTACTGCTAATTCCTTAAAGGGTAGGAACTCATGCTTTATTGTTATTTTATTACATTATCTGCATTATTCACATACACATTATTATAAAATAGTAGTATAAATGGTGGATAAAAATTAGTTTTTTTTTCCGAATATTTGATTCAAAATATATCAAAATAAGGATTAATCAACAGATTCAATAACGATAATAATCAACAAATACCTTCTCACAACAGGTTTTATTTTTTTTAATACAATAAAAATACCATGTCGAAAATTACGTTTCGATTTCATTATGACAATTGTTTTTTTTTTGTGTATTCCTATAGCATTATCTAAACATAAAGTGCCTCTAACATCTTAATACCCAAAATTATCCATGAATCCTCTTATTTCAAATTCTAAAATGTTAACCAAATATCTAATATATCTGCCGAAGGTAGTGAGGCTTTCAGTTCTAAGTTCGTTTGGACAGTTTTTCGTTAAAAATATAATATTATACAAAAAAATTATAAAATAAGTATTATTATAAATACAAATATACTATACAAATATAAATATAATATATAAATATAAACATAACATTATACAAAATCGAGGGTATAGGCTGCTGAAGGTAAGTGTGGCACCCAACACTAAATATGTCCTGTAACAAAAATGTTTGAATTCATCACTGATTTTAAGTATATTTGATATTAATATCCCAAGCCCGGGCAACGCCGCGCCGGGCTGAACAACTTGTATTAAAATAAAATATAAAATCAACGCTTAGCGTTTTTCTTTATACTTCTAATATTCTGACGTTGAAGTAGCTGTATTTTTTCAACTACCATTGGCATTCACACAATTTATTTTGAATTTTGAAATCTTACTAATAAAATTTCATTTTAAACTTGTTTATCAATTAAAGAAAAATGCATTTATATTTTTTACTAAATTATACTACCTATTTTTTATAATGAATTTATTATGCATTTTTAAAAATATTTAACGGCAACGAATCTTATTAAAACAATTCTGCATCATTCCAGTAAAGGTCGAAATATTTGAAACAAACATACACACACAAAGAAAAAAATCATTTGAACCATTGTAGGATTTCCTTGAAATGAGTCACAGAACTTTTGTACAATTTGTGCAAATTAAATAGTTCCAGAGAATAAATTAATCATTTCCTGAATGCTTACCCATTTTTTTTTTCATTTGACCACAGAACACATCACTTAATTTATAAGAGTAATACAATTTTCCGTATTATTATCATGGGGAAATGGCAGAATTTTTCGCCTAAATAAAATGCAGAAATGAGTGAAGAATTCGAAGAAAGTAAGGTTGCTTATGAAATGTATTTAGAGTATTGTTAGAGTATTGTTGTATTTTGAATAGTATTTTCTGAATAGTATATTTTTACAGTGTTATTCCTAATGATCTGAGATATCATTCAAAAGACTTACTTTTAAAGAAGAAATAAATATTTATAAAAATATAATTATTTATTTAGTAAATATCGACGGCTGAACTGGAACTTCAATGCCTTAAATAAAATCAAAGTGTATTAAATTATATAGTAAAAACTTATGATTTTTTATATTATTTTGTAAATAATATCTATATAATTTTACTATGCTGCGTTTCAATATAAATCAAAATAAGGAATAATTATTAATATATAATATTATAAGAATAGCAATGGTACTAAAGTAGAAAACATTATTAAGGAGGCAGAACAGCTGAAAACAATATTTTTAAATTTCCAATTAAATCTTCAGTAGGATTGAAACTACGCGTTAAATCTTTAAATAGCACTATAAAGGATGTGAATTTTCTTTTTACTTTGCTTAACAGCGTACAACCAACGTAAGGGAAAATGTGTGGCACCTCATTCACTAATAATACGTTTGCAAGGATGCAACTCCGCAGCGCAAGATGGAATGTCAACACGATCACACTATCCGTGGCGTACATGAGACGAATAAATTCCCGGCATCGGATAATATATATTTAAATTTCCAATTAAATTTTCAGCAGGACTGAAAATACGCCTTAAATCTTTAAATAGCACTACAAAGGATGTGAATTTTCTTTTTACTATGCTTAACAGCGTACAACCAACTTGAGGGGAAAATGTGTGGCACCTCATTCACTAATAATACGTTTGCTAGGATGCAACTCCGCAGCGCAAAATGGAATGTCGACATAAGCACACTATCCGTGGCATACATGAGACGAATAAATTCCCGGCATCGGATAATATATATTTAAATTTCCAATTAAATTTTCAGCAGGACTGAAAATACGCCTTAAATCTTTAAATAGCACTACAAAGGCTGTGAATTTTCTTTTTACTTTGCTTAACAGCGTACAACCAACTTGAGGGAAAATGTGTTGCACCTCATTCACTAATATACGTTTGCTAGGATACAACTTCGCAGCGTAAGATGGAATGTCAACATGAGCACACTATCCGTGGCATACATGAGACGAATAAATTCCCGGCATCGGATAATATATATTTAAATTTCCAATTAAATTTTCAGCAGGACTGAAAATACGCCTTAAATCTTTAAATAGCACTACAAAGGATGTGAATTTTCTTTTTACTTTGCTTAACAGCGTACAACCAACTTGAGGGGAAAATGTGTGGCACCTCATTCACTAATAATACGTTTGCTAGGATGCAACTCCGCAGCGCAAGATGGAATGTCGACATAAACACACTATCCGTGGCATACATGAGACGAATAAATTCCCGGCATCGGATAATATATATTTAAATTTCCAATTAAATTTTCAGCAGGACTGAAAATACGCTTTAAATCTTTAAATAGCACTACAAAGGATGTGAATTTTCTTTTTACTTTGCTTAACAGCGTACAACCAACTTGAGGGGGAAATGTGTGGCACCGCATTCACTAATAATACGTTTGCTAGGATGCAACTCCGCAGCGCAAGATGGAATGTCGACATGAGCACACTATCCGTGGCATACATGAGACGAATAAATTCTCGGCATCGGATAATATATATTTAAATTTCCAATTAAATTTTCAGCAGGACTGAAAATACGCCTTAAATCTTTAAATAGCACTACAAAGGCTGTGAATTTTCTTTTTACTTTGCTTAACAGCGTACAACCAACTTGAGGGAAAATGTGTTGCACCTCATTCACTAATATACGTTTGCTAGGATACAACTTCGCAGCGTAAGATGGAATGTCAACATGAGCACACTATCCGTGGCATACATGAGACGAATAAATTCCCGGCATCGGATAATATATATTTAAATTTCCAATTAAATTTTCAGCAGGACTGAAAATACGCCTTAAATCTTTAAATAGCACTACAAAGGATGTGAATTTTCTTTTTACTTTGCTTAACAGCGTACAACCAACTTGAGGGGAAAATGTGTGGCACCTCATTCACTAATAATACGTTTGCTAGGATGCAACTCCGCAGCGCAAGATGGAATGTCGACATAAACACACTATCCGTGGCATACATGAGACGAATAAATTCCCGGCATCGGATAATATATATTTAAATTTCCAATTAAATTTTCAGCAGGACTGAAAATACGCTTTAAATCTTTAAATAGCACTACAAAGGATGTGAATTTTCTTTTTACTTTGCTTAACAGCGTACAACCAACTTGAGGGGGAAATGTGTGGCACCGCATTCACTAATAATACGTTTGCTAGGATGCAACTCCGCAGCGCAAGATGGAATGTCGACATGAGCACACTATCCGTGGCATACATGAGACGAATAAATTCTCGGCATCGGATAATATATATTTAAATTTCCAATTAAATTTTCAGCAGGACTGAAAATACGCCTTAAATCTTTAAATAGCACTACAAAGGATGTGAATTTTCTTTTTACTTTGCTTAACAGCGTACAACCAACTTGAGGGGGAAATGTGTGGCACCTCATTCACTAATAATACGTTTGCTAGGATGCAACTCCGCAGCGTAAGATGGAATGTCAACACGATCACACTAACCGTGGCATACATGAGACGAATAAATTCCCGGCATCGGATAATATATATTTAAATTTCCAATTAAATTTTCAGCAGGACTGAAAAACTTTATCAAACAAAATGCTGTAATAAGTTTTTAAAAGCCACAATTTATTTATAAACAAAAGAACAAAATCGAACATTATACGTGGATACTAAAAATTATATGTATAATTAATAAACTCAAATAATTTTAAGAAAGAAATACCTTTTTTTTTATCAAGGTATAAATTGCCAAAAAAATGCGGTAATACCATTCACTTATAAAAGAATGAACAATTTGAACATTATCCGTGCCTGTTTAAAATTATCTGTATAATTAAAAAACTCAAATTACTTTAAGAAAGAACTTTTTTTAATTTACATATAAGTTTGTCAAATAAAATGCGGTAATAAGTTTTAAAAGCCACAATTTATTTATAAACAAAGGAACAAATCGAATTTTCTTCGTGCCTGTTTAAAATTATCTGTATAATTAAAAAACTCAAATTAGCTTAAGAAAGAATTTTTTTTATTTACATATAAGTTTGTCAAACAAAATGCGGTAATAAGTTATTAAAAGCCACAATTTATTTATAAACAGCGGAACGAATCGAATTTTATCCGTGAATATTAAAAATTATATGTATAATTAATAAACTCAAATAAGTTTAAGAACGAAATAATTTTTTATCAAGATATAAATTGCCAAAAAAATGCGGTACTACAATTCAATTATAAAGAAAAAAACAATTTAAACATTATCCGTGCATATTTCAAATTATCTGTATAATTAATAAAAACAAATTTATTTAAGAAAAAAACATTTTTTTTTTAATTTACATATAAGTTTGTCAAACAAAATGCGGTAATAAGTTATTAAAAATCACAATATATTTATAAACAAAGGAACAAATCAAACTTTATCCGTGAATATTAAAAATTATATGTACAATTAATAAATTCAAATGAGTTTAAGAAAGAAATAGCTTCTTTTATCAAGATATAAATTGCCAAAAAAAATCGGTAATACAATTCATTTATAAAAGAATGAACAATTTGAACATTATCCGTGCCTGTTTAAAATTATCTGTATAATTAAAAAACTCAAATTAGTGTAAGAAAGTACTTTTTTTATTTACAAATAAGTTTGTCAAACAAAATGCGGTAATAAGTTTTTAAAAGCCAAAATTTATTTATAAACAAAAGAACGAATCGAATTTTATCCGTGCCTGTTTAAAATTATCTGTATAATTAAAAAAGTCCTTCCGGCCTGTACCGGGAGGAAAAGGTAGCTTTCCTGTATCTTCGTTTTAAAATTTTAGCTAATGTTACACGAAAACAGCAAGTTAAAATGCAAAGAAACGTTTACAAAAGATTCGTTAATACTGAATTTGAATAAGAATTTCGCGAAATTATTGAGCAATAGCCAAATTGGATTCATTTATAAAGACTTATTTTGGTCGCCAAATTTGGCGATATTTCGCCAAATGTCACAAATTTTGCTAATTTTGTTGCCAATTTTGGCGCCAATGTCACCAATTTTGGCACTAACGGATATGAATATATAGTTCTATGCGTATGATTGGGAAAATTATTACAACAATGAAAGAAAATAATTTGCGAGTAATCGCGTTAATGTGCTGTTTTGTTTCAAAATGTCAGCCACCCTAGAATTTCAAACTGCTCTATCTCAGCCATTTTTTAAGATAGAGGTAAACCAAAAAATGCTCTGGAATCCTTCTATCAAGGCCTAACACGTAATTAAAAAATAAATTTTAATTTTTATTTTTTTTGTATACTTATTTTAATTTTAAATTTTTAAATGACCGCCATCTTGAAACAAAATGGCGGACTAAGCTGGCCAACGAACTCGGTCGAGACATTGGTGAACTTAATACACACAATTAGTTTCATCAAAATCGATATATATCAATATATATCAAGATCAATATATATATATATATATATATATATATATATATATATAAATCAACATTTGAACGGAGGGTGGTTTTGGGGTCTGGCGATCATGATCGGTGAAAATATATCGAAATTTTCCGGAACTGCTTTCCTCCGAACGGCTGCAATAGGTAGCTTTATACTTTTTTGTATTGAAAGCTACCTAAAACTCAAAATAGTTTAAGAAAGAACTTTTTTTTATTTACATACTAGCTGACCAGCCCGGCGTTGCCCGAGCCCTTGTAATAAACTTAAATCTCTTAAAAAACGGAACTCTGGCCACGGTCTACGATGGCTTCGGAACCGTATACCAGGCATGCTCGTACGCTCTAGAAAATCTTTTATTTCCCCCTACCACCGCCAGAGGAGCATTCTGTTCTAAACAAACCTATTTCCGAACGAACTTCTGAGACAGGTCCCCGCTGCCTACGTTACTGTATAGTAGGCGCACTACAAAATTGAGCTGGTTTCGAGAAGATTGGAACATTATTAGCCCAGTTATTGCAATAAGGCACAGTTAGAGAAAATAACCTTGAGTGAGGTGCCGAAGGGAGGAGATGTTCGAGTGTCCTTAAGAAAATGACTAATTAGGAGACCCACTATGCACGCATAAATATTCGTTCGTTTTGTTAAGCTAGGAACTTAATTACAAAGTTGGCTTAAACTCTTATTTGTAAATAGTGGTAACCGCTACTCATAAATTTAATTTAACGTTATAAAGGGTGACTATTAAGTTAAATATAATGTTTTGAATCACTTGCGTTGAAATCGGAAAGATAGTTGCTGTTATATAGAAACGGGGCATAGTTAGAGAAAAACCTTGAAAGAGGTGCCGGGGGGGAGGGTTGTTCAAGTACCCTTCAGCAAATGACTAATTAAGAGGAGCACTATGCATCTTTCGAAATTCGTTCGTTTGCATAAGCTAGGAACTTAATTACAAATTTGGCTTACCCAATTATTCGGAAATAGTGGTAACCGCCACTCATAAACTTAGTTTAATGTTATAAAGAGTGACATTTAAGTTAATTATAATGTTTGGAATCACTTGTGTTGAAATCGGAAAGATAGTTGCTGAGATATGAAAACGGAGCATAGTTAGAGAAAAAACCTTGAAAGGAGTGCCGGGGGTGAGGGGTTGTTCAAGTGTCCTTCAGCAAATGACTAATTAGGAGGACCACTATGCATCTTTCAAAAATCGTTCGTTTGCTTAAGCTTTGAACTTAACTGCAAATTTGGCTTAAACTATTATTCGTAAATAGTGGTAACCGCTACTCATAATTTTAGTTTAATGTTATAAAGAGTGACAATAAGTTAATTATAATGTTTGGAATCACTTGTGTTGAAATCGGAAAGATAGTTGCTGAGATACTGAAACGGAGCATAGTTAGAGAAAAAAACCTTGAAGGACGGGCCGGGAGGGGTGGGGGTGTTGTTCAAGTGGCCTTCAGCAAATAACTAATTAGGAGGACCACTATGCATCTTTCAAAATTCGTTCGTTGCCTTAAGCTTTGAATTTAATAACAAATTTGGCTTAAACTGTTATTCGTAAATAGTGGTAACCGCTACTCATAAATTTAGTTTAATGTTATAAATGGTGACTATTAAATTAATTATAATGTTTGAAATCACTTGCGTTGAAATCGGAAAGATAGTTGCTGAGATATGGAAACGGAGCAGAGTTAGAGAAAAAACCTTGAAGGACGGTCCGGGAGGGGTGGGGGGGGGGTTGTTTAAGTGGCCTTCAGCAAATAACTAATTAGGAGGATCACAATACATCTTTAATGATTGATTCATTTGGTTAAGCTAGGAACTTAATTTGAAATTTGGCTTACTACTTTTACACTACTATTCGGAAATTCTGGTAACTGCTTTCTAGAAATACACCTTGAAGCTTAAATGTAATTAGACCCTTGTCCCTCTTAATTCCCGCAAATATAAAAAGAATCTGTTAAATAAAGTTTTCTGTATTAACAATCTCCATCATAATAATAAATGTCATGTAAAAAAAAAAACTTAAACCCGACTAATTGTCATGAAGAAAAATATGCCTGCAAAATATTTCAATCAGTGGGACGTATGTGTAATTTGTCAAGTACAGGTGGCGTGACATTCGCATGGCTCCTCTTCCTCTACGCTAATAACTTCAATCCATGTTGACACTATTTAGTTAGAAATCCTTAATTGTGCATCGCTATTCTGGTTTATTTGATTACTTCTGTGAAGAATCGATGCAACCAACCTGTGAACCAACCAACTCAAGAGAATAAAAGCGTATTTTTAATGAGAGTTCTTTGTGCATTTTAATTAATATTTCAGAAAGTAATTAAAATATTAAAATTCTGAAGTAATGTTGCACCAGGAGAGGGTTTGGACTACCTAAATCTAAATTTCCAGCCTTCTAGGTGGGCCAGATTTTCCTAGCCATCGCCAGCCGACACACACACAGACACACAGACACAAAGAGCGAAACACTCTTTTATTAGTTTAGATAAGTTTGTCAAACAAAATGCGGTAATAAGTTTTTAAAAGCCACAATTTGTTTATAAACAAATGAACGAATCGAATTTTATCCGTGAATATTAAAAATTATATGTATAATTAATAAACTCAAATAAGTTTAACAACGAAATAATTTTTTATCAAGATATAAATTTGCCAAAAAATGCGGTAATACAATTCATTTATAAAAGAAGGAACAATTTAAGCATTATCCGTGCATATTTATAATTATCTGTATAATCATGGCTTCCTGCGATCGCAGGAAACCATGGTATAATTAACAAACTCAAATTTGTTTAAGAAAGGACCATTTTTTTATTTACACATAAGTTTGTCAAAGAAAATGCGGTAATAAGTTATTAAAAATCACAATATATTTATAAACAAAGGACCAATTTGAACATTATCCGTGAAATATAAAAATTATATGTGTAATTAATAAACTCAAATGAGTTTAAAAAAGAAATAGTTTCTTTTTTATCAAAATATAAATTTGCCAAAAAAATGATGTAATAAGATTCATTTATAAAAAGATGAACAATTTGAACATTATCCGTTCATGTTTAAAATTATCTGTATAGTTAAAAAACTCAAATTTGTTTAAGAAAAAACTTTTTTTTTTTATTAACATATAGGCTTGTTAAACAAGTTGCGGTAATAAGTAACTTAAAGCCATAATTCATTTATAAGCAAAGGAACAATTTGAACATTATCCGTGAATATTAAAAATTATATGTATAATTAATAAACTCAAATGAGTTTAAGAAAGAAATAGTTTCTTTTTTATCAAAATATAAATTTGCCAAAAAAATTATGTAATAAGATTCATTTATAAAAAGAGGAACAATTTGAACATTATCCGTTCATGTTTAAAATTATCTGTATAGTTAAAAAACTCAAATTTGTTTAAGAAAAAACTTTTTTTTTATTAACATATAGGCTTGTTAAACAAGTTGCGGTAATAAGTAACTTAAAGCCACAATTCATTTATAAGCAAAGGAACTATTTGAACATTATCCGTGAATATTAAAAATTATATGTATAATTAATAAACTCAAATGAGTTTAAAAAAGAAATAGTTTCTTTTTTATCAAAATATAAATTTGCCAAAAAAATGATTTAATAAGATTCATTTATAAAAAGAGGAACAATTTGAACATTATCCGTTCATGTTTAAAATTATCTGTATAGTTAAAAAACTCAAATTTGTTTAAGAAAAAACTTTTTTTTTTATTAACATATAGGCTTGTTAAACAAGTTGCGGTAATAAGTAACTTAAAGCCACAATTCATTTATAAGCAAAGGAACAATTTGAACATTATCCGTGAATATTAAAAATTATATGTATAATTAATAAACTCAAATGAGTTTAAGAAAGAAATAGTTTCTTTTTTGTCAAGATATAAATTTGCAAAAAAAAAAAAAAAAAAAAATGCTGTAATACAATTCATTTATAAAAGGAGGTACAATTTGAAAATTATCCGTACATATTTAAAATTATCTGTATAATTAACAAACTAAAATTAGTTCAAGAAATATTTCATTTAATCAACATATAATGCATTTTGTAGAAAATTATGCTCTTTTCGTCTCCTTTTTCATTTTTATAATGTTGTATGTTGTTTCTCTTACAGATTAAATATAAATATGGATTGGTGCAAAAACTGAAATCGCATGTTTGAAATTCAAGTTATGCTAACAACAAATAATCTGTTTCATTATTTTTTTTTTATGTAAATTTGTATATGAGCCAGAGCAGAACGTAGAACAAAAAGTTATAATTTACACTAGTGTAACCAAACATCCATATTTTGAATTGTTTATAAGTAAACGTTCCAATAATACATATGCGCATATACAAGGTATGAATGATTTCTTATCAAATTTCTAAATGTATTTCACATAAATTGCATAAAATATTTTTATCAGAAAGTATAAACAATTTTTTTCTTTTCAGTATGTACTATAAATAAAATAAAATCAGAGGATGTTAAATTTTGAGTTTACTAATCTTCAACAAAATAATAAAAAATACTGTTATTTTGTATATTTTTTAATTTGTAATTTTATTTAATTATCCCCAAGTGTGAGTATATGTTTAAATATGCATTTGTACAGACATATATTCTAAACGTCTTTTATATAATAAGCAGTTAGAATATCAAAAACGGGTTGTGATGAAGTTATTTCAAAACATTTCGCATATGACATGGACTTTTTTTTTTGACACGAAATTTTCTTTCTCATCATTCGCATTGAAATTCAAGCATCATATCTTGACTTTTCCTGATTTGAATTCTCCCTTTACAATAATATTTTATAAAAAAGAAACTCTGTATATTCCATACAAAACTATATTTCCCAATGGTGTGTGGAAAATATTAAGATATATGACGGGTAGTTTACACAATTTTCTAGGTTTTATATCTATAGAGGAATGATTCCCTCAGAGATTTTCTTCGTGTTTGTTTATGCTTCACAATTGTTTACTTTTTTCTTTTCTCGTCCTTCATATTTCATTTATGTTTTCTTCATTAAAAAGAAGAAATATTTTTTTATTGAATTATTTTTGAAGATCTAATAAAAATAAATTAAAATTTATATTAGGTTCAAATTAAAATAAATGCTATATTTTAGTAACTATATCATATATAAGTGATATTCTCTAATATCCTATAAAGTTACATTTGAACCGTCTGCTGCAAAATTCCAGAATTCCTTTTTCAAACTCCTATATCTCAGCTATTTTTTAAGATTGAGACAAAACAAAAAATGCTTTGGAATCCTTGGATCAACGCCGAGCATTTAAAGCAAAAAATGTTTAGGAATTTTATTAATTCTTGTATATCTTTTCGAATTTGAAATCTTTAAATGACTATCACAGCGCCCCCTCCAGGCGCAATATCCCTGAATTCAACTGGGCCCGGCAGGCCATAGTTAAAAACATATACAAAAATTGGATCAATAATCTGCATAACTTCACACACTTTTCGATGATACAATAGTGAAAAATTCATCGACAAATCCCTAAATTTAGGTGGGACCTGCTGGCTATAACCAAGAACCTGTAAATTAAAGTTAGTTCAATTTGAAGCAAGACTTCATATACATTTCGATGATACAAAGAGGACATTCACACGGACACATGGACAGACAGAAATTTTGTAAAAAACATGTTTTTCGGAATCTCTGACCCTCTAAAACGGGTAAATTCGTCGAAAACTGAAAGTCGAAGAAAATTTCGATTACAAAACTTTCTTCTATTATAGATAGAAGAAAGTAATAACATTTTACGCAAACATTACAACAGGAAGAATTCGCAAAATATAGAAATTCAAATTTCATTTTAAGTATATGCACTGCAAAAAATTTTCAGAAACGTTTCTGAAGGTAACGGAGACCTGTGCTGCACGATACTAACAGAAAGGTTTCTGATTCGATCAGAAAAATGTTTCGGCTAAAACACGGAACCTTTCCGATTCGTAATGAAACTTTCCTGAGTATATCTGAAACCTTCCTGAACATATCTGAAACCTTTCTGAATATATCGGAAATCTTTCATTACGGATCGAAAAAGTTTCTGAATGTATCGCAAATCTTTCATAATATATCGGAAACTTTTCTGAATGTATCTAAAACCTTTCTGAATATATCTGAAGTGTTTCTGAATATATTTTTATCTTTTTTTATTATATATTATCTGAATTTTAAAAGAATACTTGAAAAGATAAGAATTTCTGTTCTTTTAAATATTCTAATCAAACTTATTTTTTATAATGATTCTTTTTTCTAGGCGAAATTATTCGGTATATTGCGTGATATTTTTCAGTTTATATCAAAATTTTATCAAATGTGTTTTAACCCTATATTTAAGAATATTCACGAAGTGAATATTGGGGAATTGAGATATTTACCTTGTTTTTTAACAACATATCATGAAAAAAATATGGGATTCATACAGCTTCACAAATCAAGTATTTATTTTAAAAAATTTAAAAAAAATAGCATATATACTTAGAAAGAAAACTTTCAAAACTTTTCATTAACATGAAATAGACAAACTAAAGCTATACTAATATATTTTAGATACATTTCAAATAATCTAACTCCCAGTAACATAAAATGATTAAAACTTATGTATGAGCTTTCCAAAAGCAATGCAGCTTCAGAGATCTGTTTATCTGTTAATTTTTTCGGTCCTTAAAAGGTAATTTTTCATATTAAAACAAGACAATTTCACAAAAATTCTCATCTTAAAACTGGACCCTTCACAAAATTTTTCGTTCCAAAGCAGTATCCGTCACAAAATTCTTTGTCTTAAAAACAGGACTTTACCACCTCAAAAACTGAACTTTTCACAAATTTAATGATTTAAAAATAAAATCTGACCTATCACAAAACAATTGAACTTATCAAAGTGCATACCTTTTTTATGTGTAAAGAATATACAAAGGAACCTGATATAACGATAATAATTCCGAAAATTACGACCGGAATTTTTAAAAATATTAAAAAAACTGCACAATTTCACAATAACAGGACCCTGTGAGGAAAATCTGGACATAACCCTGAGATTAATAAAAACACCTAGGAATTTTTCTTTTCAGAATTAGAATAAAATAAATAAATATAGTTTGTTTATTTTAAAACGATATTTTTAAAGTCAGACAAGTCAATTTTCAATATATAGTATTATAAAAGTTAGAGTTCTGAAACATCGTTAAAAAATATATATAAACAAACACACAATACCGCCGGCCGATATTATTCTTTAAGAGATAAAATTGCTACTAAATGCTATTTAGAAATCATATTTATTGAAGCAACATTAAAAAAACTTAAAATGAGAGACAAGGGATTTGTATTTTTATATTTTAGAGTATATTTTAATAATTATCCTTCCAACTCAAAGTATCTAAATGCTCATGTAAATAGTCCTAAAAGTTAGGGTTAAGACATTTGTTAAAAATATTGATATAAACTGAAAAATATCACGCCATGTATGAGATAATAATGAATATAAAACAGAATCATTATAAAAAATATTATTAGAGTAAAAACAGCAGAAATTCTTACCTTTTCAAATATTCCTTTTTTTAAATTCTCTTTTTGGACCGTTCGAATAACTAACATTATATTCCACATCCAACAACGTGCTGCTTTATTTTTGCCGTTAACGGCGTACACTGTTTGAAATAGTTGAGAAGAGAAATACTTGAAATGCGGACAAACTGGTTTGCTATAGAAGAGGCTCGGTTTCAATCACGAAAACCTAAAAATTCGGAAAGGTTTCTGATGGTTTCAGAAAGTGAAAATAGCTCTCAGATATCCGATGGTATCAGAAACATTCCTGTTAGAATACTAAACGTTCCAAATATTTTTTACAGCGTGTAGCTTAATTCACATTTAACTTAAAAAAATATGTAATTTTTTATTAATTAGTTTAGAATAAATTTATTAACATTTAATTACTATTTAGTTTAAATAAATTTTAAAGTTAATAATATTTGTTTCGTCTATAAAAATAATACATATAATTTTTTAAAAGAGAACTTTTAAACATTTCCTCAAATAAATTTAATTGAAGATGCATCTTTTTTTGTGTAATTTTATTAAATTCTTTTTCAAACCTGGCACGCGTAATGTTCAGATAAGAAACATAGTTTTCAGACACAGTATTTTTATATGAAGTCCAATACATGCTCTCAATATAAAAATCTAAGATTTCGCTTTAGCTACATATAAAATATAAAATGTAGAATCTTGGTCATTTGTTTCAATATGCTCTAGTGAGAAATCCAATATCTACTTTCTTTTCTGCAGATAAACGTAGAAATCATTTTCTGATATGTCTGTAATAACATGAGAACGGATATTTTGCAGCTGACGAGTGGCATTCTTCATCTTTCTCTAAATCTTGGTTTGATGCTTTGATCTCCAACATGCGTGAGAAGAAACTGAATGAAGGATTTTGATTTATAGCAATTTTTAGTGCAAACGTATTATTTTATACATAATTGGAATTTCAGAGTATTTCTAATGTCTACATAATATGCATTTAGAGTGACTGATTGTATAGGATACCGTAATAACATGAGAACGGATATTTTGGAACTGACGAGTGACGTTCTACATCTTTCTCCAAATCTTGGTTTGATGCTATGATTTCCAAAATGCGTGAGCAGAAACTGTATGTAGAATTTTGTTTTATAGCAAATTTTAGTGCAAACGTATCATTTTATACATTATTAGAATTTCAGAGTATTTCTGATGTCTACATAATATGTATTTAGAGTGAATGATTGTAGAATTTCAGAGTATTTCTGATGTCTACATAATATGTATTTAGAGTGAATGATTGTATACCGCCGTCAAAAAATCTTTCCCTGATTACAATAGTTTATTGCAGATAAACTACTGTAATTAGGCATATGCTTGTTTCAATATATTCTAAAAACACTTTTGAAGTTTTTAATACAAGTACTTACGTCAGTAAATATCAATGTGAGCACCATTGGTAGCTCAAAGTATGTCATAGTGGTATTCCTTTTCTCACCTCGTATTGCCCAACATTTGGGCTGTCACATAGACACAGTATTTGTGATGCTGATCTTGAGTGTTTCAATATGTTTTACTGGTGTTCCAAACACTCTGTCATTTATGTAACATCAAAATAAAAAAAAATCTAGAGGAGTTGATCCATCCTGTCCGATCAATCTTCCAGGAAATTTGTCATCAGGGAATTCTAGAACGACAGTAGAGACTGGACTAAAAAAACTTAAGAACACGACTTTACTACAGTAAAAATTTTACAACATTACATTCAACGGTTATTTCTTAATAATCTTTTGTAATCAGAGAAAGACTTTATGACCACCATGTATTTTCAGGTATATTATGTATACTTGTCAATCAACAATGTAATTTTGACAACACTATAACCTGAGAAATGTTATGTATATAAATGCCATTATATAGTACGCAGTTTCTTTTTTTCAAACAGTTTCTAGCAGTAATCAGAATATTGTTATGAAAATTCATTTTTTCATACAATGATATTTCTAAATAAACAAGATAGAAAACACATAACACATTTAAAAATCCATTTTCACCAATGACTGTATATAGACAGCAAAGTATACGAATTCTTTTGTGCATACTTGAATATGGCATATAGATTTTTATACATATCAGTAGTGAAACGAACGTGTGCTAGAAAACACATAAAGAAAAGAAAAACACTTTTCCCTGGGATTGTTATCTATACATGAAAATGTATTCATATGATTTTGCACTGCCATGTATATGAAATTATATTTATTTATATTTGACTATCCCAATATCGCACAACAGTGTAAAATTTGGTTTAACTAAAAAACGCACACCGAAATTTAAGTTTGTATGTTTATGAAATCTCGCACATAGAAGAAGGTCTAAATTTTTTTGTGTATCTTTGTGTATATAGAATCTGTATATATGACATAGTATGCTGAAATTTAAAGCTGGAAAATACGTAAAACAACTAAAAACATACACTTCCAAAAATTACCATTCGTAAACATCAATGAAGCGTCTTTTTTTTTGTTTGTTTAAGGCTTCGTATATGCATTTATATATATATATTTACTGTTTCTTACTATATTAAAGAATATAGTGCAACTAAAAATGCAAACCACATTTAAAAAGATTTTATGTAATTTACATCCATAGGTGGTACTGATTACGAATTCAACTGTGCAACTCTGTATATGATCTATACTGTATATACACGCCATATATTAATCACAGTTGAAATTACACACTACATTTGATACCCCACTTCCAGCAAATATTCGTTATAATCACCCGATAGCATAATTTATTTTGTGTATCCCTGTAAGTGAACGATAAATACTATGCCCTCTATTATCTATAGAAAGCATGTTACAGTGTACCTCCGTGATGCATATCATATTCATTATATTTTAAGTTGGTACAATCATTGAAAAACATTACAAACATTTTTTACCTACATAATATAACTAGTTTTTAGACCGGGAGGCGGCAGCACAGACAATCACCTCATCGAGTTCACGGCTGAAATTCCAGAATTAGTTAAAACTTGATTCGCATATTAAAGCGCAATCGGTCTGCCAAGGCATATCTCGGTGGAAAACACCCGAAAACCCGATTTTAGCGGTTGGCTCGTAGGTTTACCATTGTGTGTTCCTGCTTCCAATCCTCCATGTCTTCATGCCTTTGGATGCAGGAAAACACAATAGTAAACCTACGACTCAACCAATGAAATCGGGTTTTAAGGTGTTTTCCACCAAGATATGACTTGGCAGACCGATTGCATTTTAATATACGAATCGAGTTTTAACTAATTCTGGAATTTCAGCCGTGAACTCGATGAGGTGATTGTCAGTGCTGCCGCCTCCCGGTCTATTTGTGTGTGGCTGTGAAAGAATTATAAATGCCACTCATTCCATATTCTATAGAAAGCGTGATTTAATACACCTCAGTGGTGAATATAAGTTTTAATATATGTATCTTAAAAAAAAACGCCGCAGGCTGACATTTTTTTTTTTTTTTAGCTGTAATTTTTTTTTCAGTGTATTGATTGTTTTTCTTAAGATATATAAATATGCAATAAATTAAAATTTTTTTGTCTAGTTCATTTCGCAGATTTAAATTTATATCTAAATGAACTATTAACATGATTCTAAAGAAAAAAAAATGTATTTTTGTTTCAATGATTATACAAATTAGTAATTCTTAATTAGTGTTCAAAACGTATCTGAAATTATAAATTATGCGGGTCGCAATATTATGAAATATATCGACGTGTATCTGATATCGCTACAACTACAAACTACTAGTAGCGGCTGTATTATTTTATATCAGGCATATAAGTAAACCACTGGATTTTTCTTTTATTTTAACAGTTAAAAGACCACTTATACCCTGAAAAATACGGTAATGTAAAATTTCAAAATCTTGGACTATAGTTTGTAGAAAATTTTCAGATATCTTTCCCTCCTTCAAAGAAAGCATTACTCATGCGATCATAAATTTATCACTATTTTGTAGTAAACAAAGTATAAATCATTCCAAACTTTAGGCAATATTTTAAAATCTTTAGGTGAAAGATATTGCTAGTGGGGACAAGGGGGCAAGATTCAAAACTGAACGTTTTTTGAAAAGTGATAACAATGTAGCAATATTTTAAGAAAATTCCATCCCTGTAAAGGTACAAAAATGCATATATACGCTTCAAAATACCATACTTTTTATAATCTATTTTCATTTATTCATACTATTTTTCTTTGAAAATAAAATACGCACATCCTGTTTGTTAAAAAAAAGGCTTCGAAATACTTAACATTCGAAATGTAAATTATGAGATTCTTTGATTTCTATTTTAATTAATTATCTTATGTGTTTATTCATAAAATCATTAACTGATTCTATATTTTATATTCAATATACTTTATAATTATCATCTATAAAAGCAGTTCAAGAACATAACGTAACACAATATTAACAATTAAAAAAAACAAGAAAATTATTGTTTTTAGAAAATTTCTAAGTTGTTTGTTAAGTGTTAGGAAAAATATTTTTAGTTTTTTTCTATATCTTTAACAATTTTATTAGACATTTTTCTAAGTAAAATTGAAGAAGTGTTAGGAACATTGGCAGATAAATAAAATATTATTTATTCTGTGAAGAATTTCTAAACTACGAATTTATTAGCAGAGGTTTCGAGTACAATGCTTGAAAATTCGATAGCTATAGATAAATACAAATTCATTCTCTTAGCTGTAGACAAATACAAATGTATTCTTTAAAATACTTATTGTAAATCTCTCATTATTTTAGCTGATAAAGTTACTGTTTATATATTGCTATGTCGATTCTTACCCCTAAAATCTTAACAATTTTCAAACATAACTTTACAATTTTTAAAAAAAATCTAATCATATGGAGTAGAAGAATATTAGAAATATATAATTTTTAAGCATCCTTACTTCAAATAGCAATTTAAAAAAAATGTTTATTTTTATTTAAGCTATTATCAGACAGATAATATTCAAAAAAATGTTTTCAAACAAATGGTTTTTTTAATGTAGATCTAAAATTTAATCACATTTTTATGTTACAAATAACTTCAATTATATATATATATATATCATTAACTCTTCTGATATTTATTTAAAAATTATATAAAAGTGTAACCGAAGTAAAGCTAAATAAGAATAAATTTCAAACAAAATATAACGTTTAATTTACACAAAACACAGTTTAATATTTGGAAATTTTGACATTTTTCAAAGTTAGTTTAAAATAAAATTTCCATAATAGATAAACGTGTACTTGCTTGTATGGAATTTAAAAAAAATTACAAATCTAAAAAGAGACGCACTAGAGGGGAAAAAAGAGGAACTCGCATTGAGAACTGACTCAATGTTTATTTTGCCTTTCAAATTGATTATTTAAATAAAACAATTTTCCAATACCATGAAATTAATATTTCTGATACAAACTATTAAATTTATAAAATATTACTAGAATATTACTTAAATTTTAATGAAAATAGTGATTTTAATTGATACGGAAAAAATATATTTCATATATTTTTCGTAATTTGAATATTTAAATACTTAAATATTGAACGATATGTTTAAATTACCGTTTCACTTAAAAAATATGTATATATATTAAGTGTTGTTTACGGAACTGATTAAATTAAAAATATTTTGTATGTTCTTGTTATAGATTTCATAACAGAAACTATTGCTATACATTTCCAAAATTTACAGAACATCATGTAGCATATTTATATAAGTTTAAAATATAAAATAAATTTTATATTCAATTTAAAGTTGTTTTGTTAATTTTAAAGTTAAATTGTAGTATAGGTCAAAATATATAAATATTCGTTTAATAAAACAATTACAGATGAAAAATGTATATTCGAATACGCTTAAATAAATTCTGTGATTTTTTAAATTTGGTATCTTAATTAAAAGAAACAATTAAAAACATCCCTTTTGTATTGCATTAAAAAGTATTATCTTCCTTTTCAACTGATTGAAATTCAACAGAGAAAAGGTTGGAACTCAAGTATCGATTTTAGCAAATCTATAAAATTAAACTGCTTAAAATTAATTTACATTTCGAAAAAAAAAAAATTCGAATAAAAGTAACCTTTAAGAAGTACTTATGATATCAAGAAACAAACTTTTGAATACAATAAAAATTCCACCTTTAATTTGCCTGTATTCTTATAATTTTAAAATCTAAAATGCTAATATTTCGATACGAAAGATTTATTCCTTTTACTGACTTATGTTGAGAAAATGAAAAACTGCCGTGTTATTGAGAGAAATGCGTAACTTAACATAAGTGACAAGTGTCAGTATGTTTGTTTTTTTTTTACATTTTAAATCTGTAAACACCAAATTCTTTTATTGACTAACAGAGAGAAAAAAAGGAGAAATAAAAGTATAAACTTCTGTATGAGCAAAGTCAAATGATAGCAAAAAAAAAAAAAAAAAAAAATCTTGCCTGGAAAGTTTTGGTTGGTTGGTTGGTTGATTTATGACGGCCAATTATCTACACGAGGGATATAGGCGTGAGGGGAAGTGCCCTCCGTGGTGGTCTTTCTAAGGGATCCTAACCCATATTTACAGGAAGGTTCGAAGAAAACTACGGAAAGCTCTGAACCTGGTAAGTTTTGGAGAAGTTTTTTCCTTTCTTTAAATTTATGTTTTTTTTTGGGACGGGGGGGGGGGGGTGCTGAATATGAATTTCAACTTTGCGAGCTCGTACCTCTTGTGCTTAAAAAATTATAAGGGAAAAAAACCACCCAAAAATGAACTTTTCCCTTGCATGTTAAAAGCGTTACAGTTTTAAAGCAATTAATGTCCGAAATTAAATTAGACATTTTTCTTATATTTTCCATGTAAAATTTTTTCTCTGGTGATGAAAAGTCAGAGCACACGAATAAAACGTATGGTTTCGAAGTATTGAAATCTAAGCAATACTGCTAGTCCCAGAGTCTGATTACCGCTTAGATATATCTAGAATATTTTGAGGTTTAGATTTTCTGTTTCTCCTGTTCTTTTACTTACAGATTCAGCGACTGACTTTGAGTTTTTGATTAATTCTGATTTGTAACGCAATTTTTTTTTTAAATCTTCCACTTCATTCTTTTTTATAACTGTTTCATACATGCTTCAGTTTTTAAGCGTTCTTCAAAGTTTGATCCTACTACATTTCGCTTTTTGGCTAGATTTTGATTTGTTGGTGAAACTATATTTAAGGAGTCTCAGGAGTCTTTATTTTCCCTCGAAGATGCAAGTTTACATCATGTCACATTTTATTTTATTTCTGATTTCATATAACACACAATAAAATGAAATTTTTACCACTAATAGATCAATATCTGCTAGATTTAACATAATTATTTCAATGTTGTACAATTCATATTTAATTATTTTAAAAAAGTATGAATTAAAAAAAAGTACAAAAAAAAGACTTTTTCGCCTGGTATCCACTGCGCGCAAGGTTGTAGAAAAAATATTGCTTCAAAAATAACAAACAAAACTAATAATGATGTAAAACTAATGTATCTTGAATTTATACATCAATTTCAAGCATTTAAAAATTTAAATTTTTTTTAATTGACGATTTTTCAACAAAAAATGATTTTTTTAAACATTTTACAATTTAAATTTAAATTTAAAGAAAATTAAATTTTTAATTGCTTGAAATTGAAGTATAATTTCAAGATACATCAATTTTACATCATTATCAGTTTTGTTTGTTATTTTTGAAGCAATAGTTTTTCTACAACAATGTGCGCCAGAGTAAATACCAGGCGAAAAGTTATTTTTTGTTTACTTTTTTTTAATTTAAACTTTTTTTAAATAATTAAATATGAATTGTACAACATTGAAATAATTATGTTAAATCAAGTAATATTGTCCTATTAGTGGTAAATATTTCATTTTATTGTGTGTTATATGAAATCAGAAATAATGCGACATGATGCAAACTTGCATTTTCGGAGGAAAAGTAAGACTCCTGAGACCCCTTAAGAAGTATATTTCAAAAGCCTGAGAAGTATTAGCTTGAGGAAAAGCTCTTTGTGAAGGTGATTCCGTAATGTTCTGGAATAGAATCGCTGTTTCTAACGTTAGTTTTTTTTAAATTATGCAGTAACCAGAAGGACCCGTGCGAAGCTTTCGCACTGCAATCTTTGAGATTATTTTCTGGCATGTTTTAGCACTAATTTTTAATTAACTGATTTTTTTTTAAATCAAACAACGCATTTAAACGAAATGTGAGTGTACTATCTCAGAAACTTCTTCAAAAACTTTTCGAATGATACCTCATTCATCGTTGTAGGTTTCCTATGTGCATAAAAAAGGATGTTGACAACAGAAATAATATATATGATGATTGCTTGTGTATAAGAAAATGGGAATAGATTGCCAGAAAATTTTTTCACAATTTTTCTTTTCTCGCCAAGGTTTTTTTTCTAGGTTGCCAAGACCCCTATAATGAAAACAAAAACCGAATTATAAAATTGAAACATTGAATCAGACGTTTAGGGAATTCATATGAAAGCATTTCCTCAGATTTTACAAAAATATTCCAGAAATGTCTTAAATACATAAATCAATATTTGGTACATTAATTTCTTGCAAGCCTATGGGAATTTAAACATAGGATGTTCAAACTTTGTGATCCAGCAGCCATTTTAGGGACGTCAGACATCGCTGGCGTATTAACAGCTTAATGAAATATTAAAAAATAAATACTTACAATTTTTGGGAATCCTAATGAACTGCGTATCTAAATGGAAGACACTCCTTAAATTATGTAACCTACTGATGCTCCGATACAGCATATACACGGCCATGATTAAACAAAGAAAACAAACAATATGTGACGCACCCGTAAAAATTAAATAAAAATCCGATTAAAAGCTCGATATTTTTTTCAAAAAGACCGCGCAATAAATAAATTAACAGTCGTATTTTAATTGCATTATTATCTGATAATGCAGTATTTTATTTTTGTGGCAACACTGATTTGAAGAAAACCTTTCATTTCATTTAAGAAAACAATGCCTATTTAATTTTTAATTATCAGCATTTTTTAATAAAAAAACATGTTTTAAGGAAATGTAAGTGTACTATGTCAGAAGCCTGTTCAAAATCCTTTCATATGGTATCTTATTCGTCGTTCTGCGTTTCGTATTTTCTTAGAAAAAGGGATGTTGACAGGATAAATAATATATATGATTGTTTGCAAAAATTCAATATCCTTATCACTTATATTTCTCTCTGTAATGGAGTAGCAACACGCTTAGAAAGAGGTTCAAATGTTACCTTTCTGTCAATATTAACCTGTGTGCGTAACAGCGACACCCGTACTTTATCTCACTTTAATTTTCTGTAGTGTGTTTGTTGCTCTTGGAATCTGCGTATATTGCTTTTCTCTCTGCATTTATGTAAATTAGGCTTTCTTGGTTAATCGGAGAAGTATAAAAGCTGAAGAAAAAATTCTCACAGCGGATTTGGACCGAGTCCTTCTCCTTGTGGATAGTGAGGCCAGCGACAAATATTGGAAGCAAAAGATCTTGCACGTGTTCCTGATATCGAATAGTTTGGAGTGTGGTTAGAGACGAGCTGACGACGTTTGGTAAGATTGAACTTATAAAACTTTATTTGAACTTGTTTATAGTTCAAATAATGTTGATCGGCAACCTCGTTGCTAGGTTGTAAAAGTGTAACTAATCTTTGATTTATAGTAAGAGTCGTCATCTGAAGTTATTAGAGTTGTTAGAAGTCATTAGAAGTTATTGAAGTTATTACAGACATAAGTGAACTTTTATGAATTAGTAATTTTTTATATCTCGTGTTATTGAATATTGATCCAGAGACAAACTGCTGTTAATCGCTGCATAGTGTAGGCCAAATTGAAAGATGCTCCACCCCATCCCTCCCCTGTTAGTTTTAAATAAAGTGATTTTTATCTATAAAATCTAGTCCTGAACGCTCATTAAAGGCGGCTTGGCAGTGACGACCTTGCCGAGTACATCACAACATTTATTTTGACAGACACATCACATTATTGGAGAAGTTGTATTACTACCTTCATGGTGCTGAATTTGAAAACCTGTGCTGGACAAACAGTCAGCATTAGTTGTTAACTCCCCGTGACTCCATCGTTATTAAATAATCGTTAACGTCAAAGTCAAGAGAAATCCTCCTTAGCAAGTAAATATAATCATTAATATTTCATTCATTAAAGTGAAAATCATTGGTAAAAATCGATTTATTAGAGGAAACGTGTCAATGAACAAATCATAACTAATAGCTAAACTCATATAAGAAAAATCCTTCTTGCGTATGTCTCTTCTAGAAGTATCTGATTTATTTAATTCATCTATCCAGATTTGTAATTTTTTATAGCGGTAAATTACTTTTGGTTTAAAGGATGATTCTGAAACAGCAGACGGAACAAATGTAAAAATGCTAGAATTTTTAAATACATTTTAAATTTAAGTGTTTTCAATCTCCACAACATTTTTGAGATCTTCAATTCAAATAGGAGCAATTAAACTCTTTGATCATACTACTTTATTCTTTGCTTAAATATACGCCGCAATTATTAGGTCATATTTTTTATTGAAATTTTTAAAGACGTGCATTATTATTAAGGTAAAGCCAGGAGAGATGACGCGGTCGGAGAGATTGCGCACATAGAGGTTCGGGGGGAAGGAGTAGAGTGAGCTCGCAGTGACCCCAGGTAGTTGTACAACAGCAGTAGTGGAGTGTCTACTTGAAAGTGCACGCTGATTGTTCTGAGCGTTTAAGATAAAGCATTGCTATTTTGTTTTGTTTTCCGAAAGTAAGTGCTTGAATTTTCATAACTATTCGTCAGAATTTATATATAGTGTCAGTATTATAATATATTTTTAACTTAAACGATTTCTCATAAGCTACTAACCTAGACTAACGGTGCGAACACCACTGGATCGTTTTAGAAGCGGCCATATTTAAATAAAAGGCCGCACAATCTCTCCTACCGAAATTGGAGAGTTTGCGCATCTGCTACT
The DNA here is from genome assembly GCA_963931845.1 of Maratus michaelseni. Taxonomy (NCBI): domain Eukaryota; kingdom Metazoa; phylum Arthropoda; class Arachnida; order Araneae; family Salticidae; genus Maratus; species Maratus michaelseni. The sequence continues at coordinate 414,979,350 of OZ007589.1, forward strand.
TAGGAGTGATGGCCCATTGTTCCCATTAGTTTCCATGCTAGGAGAGATTACGCAGCTTAATGGTAAATTTGCATATACAGTAGAACCTCCATAAGTTGACCACCCAAGGGACTGTAACTAAGTGGTCAACATACGGAGGTGGTCAACTTAGGGAATTTTTAGAAAATATTTAGTACAATATTAGAAAACATTTAGCACTTACTCATTTTTATTTTTACTGAAGGTACAGTACATTTTTACAATTTTTGAAAGAATAATTCAATTTTTGTTTGAATCCTGTTTTTGTTCATTAGGTAACTGAAAAAAGCACTTTAACAGTTTACATGTCCATTAAGCATGCTTGGACATTTTTCTGCAGCGAAGTCTTTAAGTTGCTCCATCATACGCTTGACATCGTCTTCCTTTAGAGTTGGGTACTTTTCAGTTTCGTCGTCATTTGGATCATCATCCTTTTCGCCATCCATTTCTTGTACCTTAGAGTCCTCACTGGGCTTAGTTTCAGAGAGTATCTCATTAAAGATTGCCTCTGGGTCTGGTTCAACACATGTTACTAACTCATTGTGCATGGTAACATAATATTCAAAATCACCTCCATCAAAAACCGGCAAGGGAGATAGAGGAGGCTCATCCTCTTGCACCGATGTTGTAGCTGTAACAAATCCAGCTTTCTTGAAGTAGTTCTTAATCGTGGTTTGTGTTACTTTATTCCAAGCAGAATTAATCCAATGAACAGCATTCAAAGCATTTACTGACGCAGCTGTTGACGGTGCCCATGCAGAAGGACCACAGGTTTGTATTTTCATGATCACCCATTCCAGAAGTTGAGCTCTGTAGTGCACTTTGAAGGACTGAATAATGCCTTGATCTAAAGGTTGGGTTTTCGAAGTTGTGTTTGGAGGCAAAAATTTTAGCTTCACATTTGTGAGATTATTCACTTTCAGGTTGCTAGGGCAGTTGTACACAGTATGTAGAATACACCGCTTCTTTTTCTGCATTTCTGCGTCAATTCCTCTAACCCACTCTTCGAACAAAGCACTGGTCATCCAAACGGATCTATTCGCTCTCCAAAAAACAGGAAGGTCTTCAGGTTTTACATTTTTAAATGCACAAGGTTTTGCGGATTTGCCGATCACCGTAGGCTTCAATTTTTCCTCAGTCATATTAGCACATAGAAGAACAGTAAAACGCTGTTTTGAAAGTTTTCCTCTTTTGCAAGTGTCACTCTTCATTACTAGACTTCTATCAGCATTGCTTTAAAGAATAGACCGCACTCATTAGAATTAAAGATGTCCTCATCTTTAAAACCTTTAGCAAACTCTGGGAATTTTTCAATAAACTTCTCCACCACTTCAGCGGAAACCTCATTCGATTCCTCACACAAAACTTTTTGAGAAATCTCGTATCGTAGTTTGAATTTTTCAAGCCAACCTACTGAATCTTGAAAGTCCTCTATTTCGAATCCTTTTGCATTTTTTTGCTATTTCCTGAAGCATAGGTCCCGATATTCTTGCATCGATTCATCTCATCTCTTTGAACCAACGAAACGAGGCTTCGTTCACAGCATCGAGACACGTTTTTCTGCGTTTTCTTTGGAGTTCCCCGTTTTCGGAAGAATATCTTTCCAGATATTTTTCCTTGCGTTTTAAAATGTTGCTCACAGTTGTGTTGCTCACACCAAAGTTTTCCGCCGTCTTTTTTTGGCTGCTGCTTTGCAGAAAATTAAGGAGATCCACTTTCTCCTTTAATTTAAGTTCTTTTAGAACTTTTCTTTGCGATATTTTTAATGTAAATTCGCAAAGAAACGACCGGTCCCGTCACGACGCAACATCCAGAAAAAAAGAACGGAATGTGTTTCACATGTGAGCGATACACGTTGTTTCCCAATTCTGCGTATAGCTACACCACTGCGCACCCCCCTCCCCTGAAATTCTTCGACAGATTCTAGAAATTCTGGCATTTCCCTCCCATTGTATCATACTGGAACTGAATAATGAATGGAGCACCACAAAGGGGCCGAGTGTTGCTCAGATAAGCCGAATGACTGATAAAGAAATTCCTGGAAACCAGATGGAGAACAAACGGAGGAAAAACCAAATTAAAAAAAACATTAGTGGTCAAGTTACAGAGAGTAAAACCTACTAAAAAGTGGTCAACATACAACTTACGGAGGTGGTCAACATAGAGAGGTAAATCTCCATTAAAAATGCGTTGTGACCATTCAAACTAATAAATTTCGGTCAACATAGAGAGGTGGTCAACGTAGAGAGGTGGTCAACTTTGGAGGTTTTACTGTATTACAAATTACATGTAAAACATAGAAATGAATCAATTTTGAAATAATTTTTGAAAAACACATAATTATCGAAACTAAATTTGGCAATAAATTAATTTGTTAAAAAATACTGGGCAATGAGGATGGGTGGTCTGAATGTATGGAACTGTATAATTAGGTTGAAATATTCACTCCTAATACAATAATACATATTCACAAAAGCCTTACAACAATGTCATTTAAGTCTAATTATTATTGTTAACAATTTAATTGTAGTTATTATTAGTAACAATCTCTCCTACCCATGTGCGCATCAATCACACCAATCCTTCAGGACAGATTGTGCAAAATAACTTTCTTGGTTTTATCACAACTGTTCTATTAAATTACAGCATAACAACAAAATTGCAATGGAAATGCATAAAAAACAAATGAAGTATATATTATCCATGGATAGTTTAGCAAAAAAGTAATATTTAGGTTTTTTATTGTTATTCTTTTAAATTGTGCGCAGACTCCCCTAGCTTTACCTTATTATTTTATCACTTGAAACAGCGGAGTGTGTTTATTTAACAGCAGAGTGTGCAATGTCGCAGTGGAAACATTCCTGCTCTTACTGTAGCGGACTGGCAGTTTCGTTATCTTTACCAACTACGCTTTCATAGATAGCAAAATCATTGACGCAAAAACTAGTTGCAAAAATGTGACGCTGCCTCCCGGACTATTTCAGTTTTTTAGAAAGTATAATTTGCACTTTCTTAGAGCTTTAAAAATAACACTACATATCTACGTCTAACAGAACGTCCGTTAGATACTAAACACTGTGTTTGGATGATTCTTCTGCTCATTACACATTCAATGAAAGTGTGAGTGCTGCATAGTATTTAATTAGTTTTTCTATACATGGTAACAATTTTACGATGAATTCAAATGCATTTAATATGTTGAAAACAATTAGAGGTTGCCACACTCTGAAAATGACAATTTCAAAACTGAGCAAAAAATACTCAAATCTGAGCATGTCGCATAGCGAAAATGGCTCCGAATCAAAGTTACTCAAGTTTGAAACATTTATATACTCATTTCTGAAAACATGCACACACTCAAGAATAAAACATCATGTGCTCATGTTTGAGTATATCCATGTTCCAAAAATGACTATGAACGGATTTCTATGTGCTCATTTTTGAATATTTCAATGTTTCAAAAATGAGTTTCAACTGCTTCTAATCATTTTTGCGTATGTCCATGTTTCAAAAAGGAGTATGAACTGACCTCTATGTCCTGAGTTTTGAGTATGTCCATGTTTCAGTATTCTGAGTATTTCTTGTATTTCAAAATTTAAAGCATTGTGTCGTCCTATTTGAAACAAAAAGTTTCATAACGAAATGAAAACATCAGTTTACTCAGATTTGAAAGTGTCATTTTTCTCAGTGCATTTTTGCAAAGCATAATCATTTACTTATTTTCAAAATTTTAGTAGTAATCTTTTTTTTTAAATGACATTGCTTACATAGATATTTATCAAAATGTGTATAATTCTTTTAAATTTTTATGTGCAATATTATTTTTATTAAACAATAATCGTTCAATGAGTCAAAATTTTTTGAAGCTTTATTTAAATGTTGTTTAACTAATCTAATGAATATAAATAAATGTATATATATATACATAAGTGTAAAAAAAAAGATTTTTTTGTTTAAAACTAAGATTAGAACAAGAAACAATTCATTTTATTTCCATATAATCTGGCGTAGTTAAGACAGCTGAAACCTCTAACATAAAGCTATACTTTTAAAGTATAGACGACATGCATTTAATGCGTGCTTTAGTGATATTTACATGAAAATTTGCTAATACCTCTCACGTGGCATATTTACAATATACTTATAAATATTTAACAGTATATAATATTTTCAGAGGTGAATAAACATCAACCAACATTTATATTGGTAATATTACATTACATCATACTCTATAAAGCAACAAACAGTACTTTTTACAACACATATAAATTTAACAAAATTACGCAGAAATGATTAGAAATAATATTGCAAATGCATAATTGGGTGAGTCATCAACTTGGATAAGTTAACTGGTAACATACATTAGTGCTTTGTATATCATTTCTTACATAAAATAACAATTATTGCATACAAATTAATACATTTATTTCACCGGCACTAACCTACATACATTTTAATTATGTGTTAATAATTAATATGCATGAATGTTTTCAATGTACACGATGTATATTGTACAAATTATTATTCACCCTACTTTATTCAATGGCATTCATTTGAAATTATTTTTAATTATTAAACTTTTTGGTTATCATTAAATTATATTCTCAAACAATATATCTTTAAAGAATAATGATTTAAGTAAATCTAAATTTCAATTTAATGATATAATTAATCTAAAAATAGGATTACTGCATTATAAATTATTTATAATTTATCCATTGTAAGAAGTGTTTTGCCAGAATTCAACTTACAACTAATCCTAAGTTTGCACATGTATAATATTTCAATAAAAATACATGGAACATACGTGTTCAGAAGTTAATATTTGAGATCGAAATGCTGATACTTGTTGATTTTGAGTAACTTTAATATAGGCAATATTCAAATATCTAAAAATATAAAAAATAAGGAATAACTTTCTGCCAATACAATTTTCTAATTTTACCATACATTCTTTATAAGGATGTTGTTTCTTTCTCAAATTTTCAGGTATCTATATTAAACAAACATGAATGAAAGTAATTCTATACAAATTAATAATCTTACATACATCCAGAATCAGAATAACAATTAACGTTAGCAATGACATCACAGAATGTTTATACATGAAACTTTTATACATTGTTGATTTTCAATGTGCATTGATGTTTTTACGTATTTTTTAATTACGATAAAAGTGCAGTCTACTTTGTGCTTCTTTTCACCTAAAGACAGATTTTCAAAGAGACATATTTTACATCAAACATTGTACATACTATCAAACTCACTACTGAAAATATTATTTTAAACATATAAATGCTATTTGTCCTATTATTTATTACACGGTCATGTATGGATCACACATACTGTATTTTCAAATTAAAACTGCATACTTCACAAAATAGTCAAAATAAATGGAAACATTCAACATCTTCGATTATAAAAGATCAGATTTACATTTCAAAATTTTAAAAACGACAAAATAATTGTTTCTCTCATACATTAAAAAAAATCTAATGCACTTATGACAAGAAATTATTTATACATTTGAAAAATCTTCAAAAATTATTTATGGGATTATATTTTTAAAACATAAAGTCCTACTTTGTCTGTTTGACATTACACGTTCATGCATAGATAATACATAAATTTTTTTGCATAAAAATGTAAATTTCGTAATGTTTCAACAAGAATTATAAACATCAAAATCCAGTTATAAATATTCATGACTCATGTACACAGGGGTCGCAGCATCCAATATTTTTTATATATTTGCTACAACTATTTCTAAACTGTAAACTTTGCAGTAGATTTCGTTAACATGTGCAATAAAAAGTTACCACGAAGATTATTCTTTAAAAATAGTGGTGACAAATATTTTTAAAATTAGACGCTACGACCCTTGCTCGCACTTTTAATATCTGACAAACTTTAATATTTACCTTTCGAAAGCCAACAAACAAACTAAACAAATGCTCCTATAACACAGTATTATACAAGAATAAATATCGAAAAAATCTTCAAAGAAATATGTGATTTGTGTAAAAGTTATATAAATCAAATTTTAGTTATGTTTTCTGGTACAGATCAGCTGTATTATTTCTTTCAAAAAAGTTGTAAATTTCTAATAATATTGACAAGAAGTCATATCAATCCAAATGTACGATAAAAACATTTAGATTCAATTATAATATCTGTTTATAAAAATAAATAAATAAATAAATACTTTTTTCAGACATAAATAAATAAACAAACAAACAAAACTAATCCAATTTGTAACAAGAAATTATTTATTTATAAAATAATAAATATCGTAAACACTTCATAAAGTATTTGAAAATACTTTTTAAAAATATAGTCCCTACTTTCCATATTAGATACTACATATTTATGTTCGGATCACCAATACTATTTTTTAGTTAAAATGTTTTACCTGTAACGATATTCACGATAAATTAAAACTGTACAATTTTATGTTTACAAATGTCAGGGGATGCAGCATCCTATATTTTTTTATAAATTTGCAAACACTATTTCCAAACTGTAAAGTTCGGAGTAGCTTTCTTTAATATTTCCAATAGGAATATACAATGAAGATTATAATTGGAAAATAGGGGTTGCGAATATTTAAAAAAATATGGGAACAGCTGAATATTTAAAAAATATAGGAACGGCATTAAAAAATATAGGCTGCGACCCGTGCGTATATTCGCATTCAATCATACTTTAGTTTTTCAAAGCTACAAATATATTTCTTCTAGAGATTAATAAATATTTTGCACTTATTAAAATTTATCTATCTGTAGAAAAGGTTAAATCGTGAAAACTGAAAAAAGGCAATTTTTAATTGTAAACAAATCAAAATACCACAAAAGAAAATCTAAGTTTAACATCAGTTGACAAAAATCCACGTTTCAAATGAATTTATATTTCAGCTAGAAAATATTTCAAATGTATGAAAATTATTTATTAGATTGTAACATATAAAATGAAACAAAAAATAAATACAAGTAAGGTAAAGCCAGGAGAGATGGAGCGGTCGGAGAGATTGCGCACAAAGAGGGTCGGCGGGAAGAAGTAGAGTGCACGCACAGATGCTCCAGGTAGTTGTACAACAGCAGTAGTGAGGTGTCTAATTTGAATATGCATGTTGTTTGCTTCACTGCTATTTTCTTTTGTTTTCCCAATGTAAGTGCTTGAATTTCCATAACTATTCGTCAGAATTTGTATAGAATATCTGTAGTATAAAATATTTTAAACTTAAAAGATTTCTTATAAACTACTAGCCTACAGTAACGGTGCGAATACCAACGGTTCGCTTTAGAAGCGGCCATGTTTATATTAAAGGCCGCGCAATCTCTCCTACCGAAATTAGAGAGTTTGCGCATCTGCTGCTTGAGAAAGATAGCGCATAGTTCCTATTAGTTTCTATGCTACGCAGCTTATTATGAAATATATATGACTGATTCAATTTTGAAATAATTTTTGAAAAACACATAATTATATAAACTAAATATGTCAATAAATTAATTTGCTAAAAAGTACTTTTGCAGATAAATTTTTTAAATAAATTAATAATACAGTTGTTATTACATTAATTTTATATAAACGTTTTTATTAATAAATTAATAATACTTTTATTAATAAATAAATTATATATATATATATATATATATATATATATATATATATATATATATATATATATATATACATTTGTTAATTTATGAACAGTTAATTTTCTAATAAATTAATTTTCTTAACTAAAGATAAATTTTCTAATGAGGTAAATCACAGGATGGTGCGGTCGGAGAGATTGCGCACATAGATGTTCGGAGGGAAGGAGTAGAGTGAGCGCGCAGCCACTCCAGGGAGTAGTACAACAGCAGTAGTGGAGTGTCTACTTGAAAGTCCACGTTCATTGTTTGATTGTTTGAGCGTCTAAGGTAAAACATTTCTATTTTGTTTTATTTTCCCAAAGTAAGTGCTTGAATTTTCACAGCAATTGGTCAGAATTTCTATACAATGTCAGTAATACAAAATATTTTAAACTTAAACGATTTCTCATAAGCTACTAATCTAGACTAACAGTGTGAACATCAAAGGTTCGTTTTAGTAGCAGCCATGTTTAAATTAATGACTGCGCAATCTCTCCTACCGAAATTGGAGAGTTTGCGCATCGTCTACTTAGGAGAGATGGCGCATTGTTATCATTATTTTCCATGCTAGGAGAGATTACGCAGAATATTGGCAGATTTGCATAAAAAAAGTAAAAATGACTAATTTTAAGTTCAACGTGTTATCATGTAACTTAATATTATTTTGTAATCTTATCTAGACTTGCTTTTTATGATTCTTTAATTTTTTTCCTTTAATTAAAAAAATTTAATCGTTTTAAAAATTATTTCCTTTTTCTGATTCTTTAATCATTAGGTTAAAATATTCACTTCTAATACAATAATATTTGTTCAGAAAAACCTTACAACAATGTCATTTAAGTGTAATTATCATTGTTAACAATTTAATTGTAGTTATTATTGGTAACAATCTCTCCTACCCATGTGCGCAATCACACCAACCCTGTAAGGACAGATTGCGCAAAATTTCTTGGTTTTATTAGAACTGTTCTATTAAATTACAACATAACAACAAAATAGTAATGGAAATGCATAAAAAACAAATGAAATAAAAATTATTCATGGATAGCTTAGCAAAAAATTAATATTTAGATTTTGAATAACGCATTAATGCACAACAGTTCTTGTTGCAACCACTGAAACCCGAACTTCTCCTATTCTAGGCCTATCCTATGGTTATGGGCCTATCCTAAGTCTGCCCTAGGTATACGCATTCATTGCAGCAGCTACATGCGATTGTCAACCATCAATTTCTGACGAGTCTAATGTTATGCTCAGAAATATACATACGAAAGTTTTAGAAAAGCTTTCACCCATTCCAAGTACTTTAATGCCATTACAATAAAGAATTAAAAAGAGTGCAACGAATTGTTACTTATCCGCAAAATATACATGAAAAAAGATTTAAGATAGAAGCAGCTACAAAAGAAAAATGCAAACAGCTGAAGATAATACGCTTCCAGAAAAAGTGGAATCCAAAAAATTGAAGGAATGAAAACGAGGGGCAATGAGGATGAGTACACTGAATGTCTGGATGTGTACCAAGAGACAACTTCAACCAGTGACGAGATTCAATGTATTACTTATAGAAGGTGCTTGCACGAAAGCCGCGCAATTTACAACAATAAGTACATTGATTGTGGACAACGACAACATCGGTCAGTAAACAAGAAAACATGGAAACTGTGGAAATGAAAATGGACTAATATTAAGTTAAACGTGTTATCAAGTAACTTAATGTTATTTTGTAATCTTATCTGAGCTTGTTATTTATGATTCTTTAATTTTTTTTCTTTAATTAAAATTCTTTAATTGTTCTTAAAATTAATTCTTTTTTATGATTTTTTAATCATTAAGTTGAAATATTCTCTCATAATTGAAAAATATTTGTTTGCAGAAAAACTTACAATAATGCCATTTAAGTGTAATTATTATTGTTAACTACTTAATTGAAACTATTATTAATAACAATCTCTCCTACCCATGTGCAATCGCACCAACCATGTAAGGAGAGATTGCGAAAAATAGCTTTTTGGTTTTAATTACGGCTATGCTATTAAATTACATCATAATAACAAAATAGCAATGGAAATGCATTAAAAACAAATGAAGTCAAAATTATTCATGGATAGTCTAGCCAAAAATTATTTTTTTAGATTTTTTTATTATTGTGTTGAATTGTGCTTAGACTCTCCTAACTTTACCTTATTGTTGTTTGTTACTAATTATACTGACTATAAATGTACGATAATGTAAATAATCGAATTCTTCTTTAAGAATTTTAAATTGGCTTGCCAAAATTCTACTTTTCTAAACAGTTTCACCGTCTAACATACATATAAACACAAACATACACTTAACGCGTCTTAAAATGTATACTTTTGCTTTTTCCTCCATATAAACATATAAAAATAACATACAGAAAAGTTAAAGATACAAAAATACATTCATTGATTAATATTGGTTTTGAGAATTTTTATGTTTTTAGGACTTGTTTTACAAAATTAATGCATATTGAGTGTTTTCAGGAAAGTATTTAGTTTTCTAATTTACATATAACAGATACAGAAAAATCTAGAAATATTCTGTTCATAGCAATATTATTACACCAAAAATTAAACTAAACAACAGACGCACAAATGAAATAATAGAATTTTACGTATAAAAAGTTTTATATTATTATTTTCTGTATTGCAAGTGTTTATTGTATGAACCTCATTTGTGAAATCAAATATGTAATAAAAAAGTTATAATCTAGGTTTGTTCATTTAATCACCTATGTTTTAACACTTTACATAGACAATGATATAAGGGATATACTACTTAAGTATATTTTTTAACACATAAGTTCTAACGACATTTATAGTTCTTATACGTTTATAGTCGAACCTTACATGCTAATTGTTTTCACAAAAAAAAACTAAATTCCATAAAGTATTCACAAGAAATAAAAACAGTCAAACTCTATTATTATAAAAGTTCAGCTTCATTTATACTTTCATTTATATAAAACCAAAAACATTATATTTCTCATACATAAAAAATCTATAGCACTTAATTATTTATACAAGAAATTACGTAATGCACAATAAATTATTTATTTATACAAGAATTAAAATCGGTAAATCTTCAAAGAAACATGTTATTTTTACTTCCCAAGGGAATAAAAATACCACAGAAATAAAATCCTGATTCAATATCAGTTTACTTAACCTGATGTCTGAAAAAGATTTGTGGTTAACATTTATAACCTCGTTTTTATCTAGACTATAAACATCTTCCCTTTTAGTGGATAACCATCACTTTCGGCCAGAAAACATGACAGATCCAAATGGTGACTGCGAGAAGCTGGCACATTGCCTCAATATTTCTCCCTGTTGGACTGTTAGAAGATGTCAGAGATGTTATAAAGTCTATAAAAGATAAAATGAAATATTATTGAAGAAATATGTTTTGGTTAGAGACTTTATAAAATATATTACAGCATTTCTCTTATAATTATATTTTCAGCGAGAAATATATATCAATCTGAATGAAAGGAAATTTTATCGCTTTTTCTCTTACTTAAGAGAAGCTATTTACAGATTACTATTTACACAATACTATTATTATTATTATTATTATTAGTAGTAGTAGTACTACAACAACAACAACTACTACTACCCTACTACTACTACTACTAATAATAATAATAATAATAACAGTAATAATAATAATAATAATAATAATAATAATAATAATAATAATATTAATAATAACAGTAATAATAATGACAGTAGTAAAAATGACAGTAATAATAATAATAATAATAGTAATAATAACAGTAATAAAAATAATAAAAATAATAACAACATCAACAACAACTAATAATAATAATAATAATAATAATAATAATAATAATTATTATTATTATTATTATTATTATAACAGTAATAAAAATAATAAAAATAATAACAACATCAACAACAACAATACTACTGCAAATAATAATAACAATAATAGCAATACTACTACTACAATAATAATAATAATAATAATAATAATAATAATAATAATAATAATTATTATTATTATTATTATTATTATTATTATTATTATTATTATTATTATTATTATTATTATTATTATTATTATTATAACAGTAATAAAAATAATAAAAATAATAACAACATCAACAACAACAATACTACTGCAAATAATAATAACAATAATAACAATACTACTATAATAATAATAATAATAATAGTAATAATAATAATAATAATAATAATAATAATAATGCATTTACTTGTTATGCGTTGCCTTTCTAAATGTGCACTAAGGGGAAGGCGGCTTTCCTTTACGTTAGTGTTCCTCATTAGTTCATAACTAGCATCTAAAAATGATAGAAAATTATCATTAAGTAGTTAAATATATATGTAAAACATTATGAATATAATTTTGAGTCTAAAATTGAATTCAGTATTTCTACTATAATCTAAATAAAAAAATATATAATGTTTAATCAAATTAACACTACCTAATTCCTATGTTTTTCTAATTTACCTAATATGGAATGAATATTTATATATTGCTGCATTTGTCTAAAATTCTTTTAAAATAAAATGTGTCATAAAAGTTATTAAAACCCTTTTTATCCATAAAATACACAAATTAAACTTTAACAGATGAAGCAATTGAGATATATTGTTTTTGATATAAGAAAAACATAAATAATAAAACAAACTACTCAAATAATAAGCTTTAAATCTAATTAAGCTACATTTTGCGATTAAATATATCCTTTATTATGATTAGCATGCTTCTAACATGCTTAATAATTATTATATGTATCCTACAGTATAAAATCTGGAAATTGAATCTTGTAGGTGAAAAAACATTGAACAGAAAGTTAAAATATTACAAAATATTAATTGCTCGAATACTAAAATGTGACCAAAATGTCCCATTAATCTACAATGCATTGTGGGACTGCATTACGAAATTAGTGCTTTACTTCATTAAACATCGGACTAAATATATAAAATTACATACTACAAAATACATATACTGGGTGTTTAAAAAATCTGGAGCAAATGTAAAACGCGATTAAAGGGGCAGATCATGTTGATCAGCCTGAAAATGACAATAATTAAACCAGTACGAAAAACTCTGTAGTTTAAAACAAATGAATGAAATACAATAATTTTTTTCTATAATTTCACACTTGTAGTTTAAAAACAAACAATCAAATTACATATATTTAGCAATATTAACTAATTAAATGATAACGACAATAATGGCTTTTTAAAAATATAAATACTAAAGCATGTATTTTGCGCGAAAGATTTAAAAGATTCTACTGCTGATACATATTTAATATTTCTTTTATTTTCATTTATACTACTATATTTTACACTGTACTTAAATTTAAAAGAATATTTAAATTCATTAGCTTAATTAATGACTTTTATATTGCTATTCGCTAAATTTACCAAAAATTTTATATTTAAATTTTCAATACAAAGTTTTCTATTATAAAAGTCAGGCTAAATTTGGGTTCAGCATAAAAGTATGCATGAAAATTAATTATACCCAAAATTTCAAGATTCAATGATAATTAATTTTTAAATGAGTGTGCGCGCAATGCCAACAAATACAGTTTTGAGAAAAAGGGCTTAACTTTATAGCATAACAGCAAATGTTTTATACCAGATATTTTTAGTGATAACTTCTCTTCTAATTTAATTTTTTTTCAGTGGATTTGTAAACATTTCAAAGTATCCATACTATTTTTTTAAATCGATATTTTGTACCTTCTACATTATCTTCACCCTTAAAAAACAAGGCTTGGAGGAACATGCGTTTTGCTGATTGACCTTTAATATTGTACGGGATTTGCGACGGCTGGCTTTTAAATAGAAACTCAAAATCTTGACAACAGAAGACACCGATTCATGCAATTATATAAGGTAAAGCCAGGAGAAATGAAGCGTTCGGAGAGATTGCGCACATAGAGGTTTGGGGAGAAGGAGTAGAGTGAGAGCGCAGCGACTCCAGGAAGTTGTACAACGACAGTAGTGGAGTGTCTACTTGAAAGTGCACGTTGATTGCTTTGAGCGTCTAAGTTAAAGTATTGCTATTTTGTTTTGTTTTCCCAAAGTAAGTGCTTGAATTTTCAGAGCTATTCATCAGAATTTCTATACAATGTCAATAGTACAAAATATTTTTAACTTAAACGATTTCTCATAAGCTACTAATCTAGACTAACAATGTTAACATCAACGGTTCGTTTTAGTAGCGGCCATGTTTAAATAAAAGACTGCGCAATCTCTCCTACCTAAATTGGAGAGTTTGCGCATCTGCTACTTAGGAGAGATGGCGCAATGTTCCTAGTAGTTTCCATGCTAGGAGAGATTACGCAGCTTATTGGTAAATTTGCATAAAAAAATTTAAAATGAAAATGGACTAATTTTAAGTTAAACGCGTTATTAAGTTACATAATTTTATTTTGTAATCTTATCTGGACTTGCTATTTCTGATTCTTTAATTTGTTTTCCTTTAATTAATTTTTTTTAATCGTTTCTAAAATTATTTCCTTTTTCTGATTATTTGAGCATTAGGTTGAAATATTCACTCCCAATACAATAAAATTTGTTCACAAAAACCTTACAGCCATGTCATTTATGTGTAATTATTATTGTTAACAATTTAATTGTAGTTATTATTAGTAACAATCTCTCCTACCCATGTGCGCAATCACACCAACCCTGCAAGGACAGATTGCGCAAAATAACTTTCTTGGTTTTATTACAACTGTTCTATTAAATTGCAACATAACAACAAAATAGCAATGGAAATACATAAAAAACAAATGAAGTAAAAATTATTCATGGATAGTTTAGCAAAAAATTAATATTTAGATTTTTTATTGCTGTTCTTTTGAATTGTGCGCAGACTCTCCTAGCTTTACCTTAAATGTGACGCTTGCATACCGCTTACATAAAGTAAAACGACACACGACCCTGTGATATCTCTTTCTGACTAAAAGAAAATCAAGGAATTTAGAGGAAATCCACCAACCCTTGTTAGAGCTGATAGATGCTATACAGCAAGATGTAGATTTCATTATTATTGATATGGCTTGTTGTTTTCATCGTAATAGTGCACTCTATTGCTGAAATTTTGAAGTTTGTTTTTCTCTTTTTAACACTTTCCAACGTAGTTGAAAAATGTTTATGAATTCGGTTTGTCTGTCTGTTTGCCTGTCTGTGCTCTAATGTGTGTAAATATATTCATGCAATTGATGTATGTTATTGAGGTTTACTATGGCATGTTCCGTATTGAAAATGTAGTTTGCAGCACGTACAGTTTTTTCACAGGGATACTCAAAAGAATTCTGTTACATTACCGTCTATGAAGAAAAAACAGTTGCGGTTTATTTTAATGGTTATATACAATTTCAAACATATTGAAATGGATGTATATCACTGAGGTACACTACAAGAGGCTTACTACACAATATTGTGTGCATAGCTTTCATCGTTCATTTACAGGGACACACAAAATAATTTGGTACTGTCTGTTAACTATACTTGCTGGAAGTGCTTTTTGAGTTGCTGAACGCTTTTTTTAAATTTAACTCATTTTCTGTCTATTACGTGGTGTGTAAACATTCTATAGATCATATTCAGGGCAAAACAAAAGTTTTCGAGTAGATTTCCCTTTATAGACGGAAATTCCAGAAGGAGAATTTTAAGTTGTGCAACGCGTTTCCAAACTGAACTAAAATTGAGCCTTCTATGTAGCATATATATAAATCTACAGATCATATACAGTGCTAAACATAAAATTTCGGATATTTTTCCGAATATTTTTGGTAATTCCTGAAATCGAGTTTTTAAATATGTTATGCGGTTTTCTAAACTGTTTACTTAGATACCATCTTTCCCCATATTAAATGGTAAGGATTTGTAAAATTGTGTTGGAAAGTATTTCCTAATCTATGCTCGACGCATGATTTTTTGTTCTTATTTTTTTAAACAGTAAATTTACAGGAATAAATTGTAATCAGCATGTCTCCCGTACTAATAAATGCTTTTAACTTTCCAACATATATGAATATTGTTTATGAATTCAGTTTGTCTATCAGCCGTCTGGCATTTTGTCCGTCTGTCCGTGCTGTAACTCTAGTAAATATACACGTCACAATTTATACGAGTTACACATCAAAATAAATTCAGTATTTTTTTATGCCACGACAAATGCGTAAATGCAGGATAAGTCCTTAAGTAAAGTCGATACTTTCTTGAACTCTTTCAGTTTTGTTCGGGAGACGCTTATTTTAATCACTAATGTATGACTTTTGTAGTTGGAATCTGTAATCGGAAATCGACAAAACGGATAATTTCTCCAGGACAAAAATAATCATTGCGCATCACCCTAAACGGTGATTTCTAAAAGAAGCTGACGCTCTTGTCTATCCACAAAAAAATTCCAGATTTTCTTGAAACAGTAACAAATCACTTTTAAATGCTTGCTAAACTTATTTAAATTAAAGTTGTTTGGAATTAAAATGGTTGTTTTGTGATTCTTCTTTTCGATTCGGCCATAATGTAGATAATAAACGTCACATCAACTTAGCAAATGTTTTGTCTATTGCCAACAGAACGCTGCACCGGACAGACGGAAGTAGGGATTAATCCACAACGCATACGAGCGCGAGAACTTCATCCCTCAATATTTTGCATAAATTCGCAGCTGATGATCAGAAAAAAATGTGTGAATTTGAGGATTTTTTCCTATTGATCAGAATGATTTAAGCAATTTGTCAATTAGAGCTATAGCGTTCAGACTTTATAAAGTTTAACAATACAATTTTTGCCAATTTTATGAACTTTAAAGCCTATGTATAAAGCATTAAGCAATCAGAAGGCATTAATATTTTTTTTTATCTTTTTTAATATTTCTTTTGTCTCTAAAAGTCGCGACTTTCTGTTGTATACCGATGAAAAAAATTGATTTTGAATTTTGTCGGCCCATTCTATTGTATAAGCTTCTGATAATGAAATAGTTTAAAATGGATGAAAAGCATCTTGCACTCAAAAGAGATTTAATTGTTTGTTCTCCAACAGTACTTTTGATACCATTAAAGAAATTTTAATATACTTGCTTTTTAAATCTATCTTTAAAAAAAAACTTTTTACTTCCATATAAAAGATTTTACTAGATCACATTTAGAAAGAATAGCAAATCAGTCGAAACTATTTTAAAGTGGTTATTTTCTCCATAACATTCACATAGTTATAGATTTTCTCTTATTAAAAACTGTTATCTGAAAAATTTCAGCTACAAAAACATTTCCATTTACAGCTAGGATCACAATACATTTATTTTCCTTGATGTTGTAAAAATCGGGTGATTTCAATATTAGTATTTATTGTTAATTAATTGATTTATTTTTATAAAGATTTTACAAAAAGAGCTATAACTTACTGTAAAAAACTTACCTAATTTTCATATTATTATTATTAAAGAAATTTTCCAAAATATCTTCAGATATTAAAAAAGAAAAATGTTGAGGTGGAGCAATTTCTTGATTCATAATTTGGGGAATAAAATGTGAAAATTGAATATTAGGAGATAGTAATGCTGATTTTTTTAAAATATTATATTTTTACAAAAATGTTAGGCGAAATTCAAAAGTGGTTTACAATTACTTAAAATTATGATTAATATTTATTGAATAGTTAATTGTGGTAATTTAAAATTTGAATACATTAACACAATCTAAAAAATAATAAAATAATGTTTTTAATCATGTTATTGTTCAGACCGAAGAGAAGGAATTATTTCAAAAAATCTTCTCTCGCAGAGAACAAAAACAAAATCTTCAAAGGATGATTTCTCAACTTAACATTTGAAAAAAATGAGTCTGCCATATATTGTTGTATTTCAAAAGCATTACTGAATTTCGTATGACATTTATGTATGATAAAGATGTGGAAATAAAATACTCAGAATTATCTGACGCTAGATTTTCAGTGGAATGTTATATGATTTTATTATACTTTTGAGAATTACAATTATAATCTACATTTTGAAAAAAAAATAGAGTTTCTACAAAAAACAAAAAATTTAAATGATCCATATTAAAATTTTTAAAAGGAAAAAGAAATAAAAAGTGCAGTACCTTTACCTTTAATTCGGACCTCTTCATACGTTTGTCTGTATGTAGTATCCCTATGATTATTATCTGAAAAAGCAATTTTCTTTACAAATAAACTTCAATGTAAGTCATGATAAAGAATTATGGATTGAGTTTCAAATAAAGGATCAGGGTCCATAAGCCATGTTTCTGGCCCATGAAATAAGACTAAAATCCAATTTCGTTATAATGACTTAATTATTTCACTTTTAATATTAGAAATTTTATTCTGTACAATTCCAACAATAGTTTTTGCCGTTTGTTCAAATTTATATGATTTACACAAGCTCAAAGTTCGTATTATTCGTACTTTTTGATGAAAAATACGAGATTTCTCCTAATTTTACCTCAATTATTTATGTAAGCGAAATCCTGCAACACTTTGTTCTTTACATATATTATAAAATACATCAAACTGTTCAATATATCTAAAAATAAAAGTGTTGCAAAGCTACGCTCATTGTAAAATATTAAAAATAGAGAGTTAAGTAACTGCATTCCCTCACGTCACTAAGAAACTTTCGGATAAAGCAGCGTGTTTAAAAAAGATAAAATGATCTTGACTATTGTTTTGTTGAAATCGCACAGGATAAAATTTCTAATATTAAATAGTGAAATAAATAATTCAGTATAACAAAATCGAATTTTAGTCTTATTTCATGGGCCAAAAACACGGCTCTTGAACCCTGATCCTTTCACGAATACGGGAAATTCTTTGAATTTGACTAAATTATAATACAAAAAAACTAATTTGTTTCCCCTCAGCAAAACGATATGTAATTTATTAATAAGTAAATAAATAAAGAAATAAATAAAATAACAATGTTTTCAGTTGTATTTTAAAAACAGTTACATATAATTTATGATAAAGTAATCTGACCGTCACACACACTATCTGTAAGAAGTAAGAAATAAAAAAAAATATATTGTTAAACAAATGCTTCTCCCAGTCTAATACATTTTACAATTTTTAAAGAGAATAGGGTTGCATCTAAATAAGCGAGTTTCCCCGTTCACTGGCAATTCCGTTAGCGCAGCGAGCATCATTGATAAATCTCACGTTTTTCCAAATCCATCTTTTCCCCTGTGCTACTGGCAACCTGAAACGACATTCTAGGGTGCCTCGAAATGAAGTGGCAACATAAACACTTTGCAAAAAAGGTTAAAGTGGATTGTTAGAAGATAGTAATGCTGATTTTTTTTTGAAATAATACATTTATTACAAAAAAAATTAAGCAAAACTCATAAGAGGTATACAATTATTTAAAATTATGATTAATATTTATTGAATAGTTATTTGTGATATTTTAAAACTTAAATATATTAACACAGTTTAAAAAATAATAATAAGTATGAAATGTTATTGCTTGGGACGATTCTGGACTAAACCTAATCGCCAAACATCTTGGCGATCCTGCCATTTTCACGAAACTAATGCTTGTTGCCCTGTCTCGCTTATATAATTGATCTCATCCAGGCGAGTATTGCCAAGTTTTGGAATGTGGGTTGCAATAGTTTGGACGAATGCATTAAGCGCAGTCTGAGCGTCATATTGCGCTACTCTCATACAGAGGCACCTAGACATTACCGAGAAGTGGAATAAAAACAGTTCAAAAAAGATGAATGTAGCCAACAGGTTGATCATAACTTTCTTAGTTAATAATTCTTTCTTATTGATAGATGCTGGCCGAAATTAATTAATAGTTTATTGAGAGCTGCTGTCAAAATGATTATTTAAATTAGGAGTATTAAACCTTTTGCGCTCGCGGTCCATATCATTAACTTTTGCAGTTCTGCGGCCCCCTATAGGCAAGAGATGTATACACGCGAAAACAAAAGAACGATTTCATGACAAGATAGGGTTGTGCATAGACGCTGCAGAATTTAAAAATAATTTATTATTGATTCATAAAAAACATTTCATTTATTTATATTTCTAAGTAATATTTCATATTGTCATCAGCAATGTTAAAAGGAGTGGGCGATACGGATGTGGAGATACGGAAGATTAATTGCAATTCTAGAGAATTAATAAGCATAAAATATCGAATCTTCCGGGACGAATGTATACAACGGATCACTCCTGAATTCACAATAGAATCACACTGTAAATGTGCAAATTCCAACTGTACGTTAAGTGGAATATTATTGATACCAACTGAGAATCACGAAGAGAATATTCTCATGGCAATTTCATTTTTGCTAAAGTCAAACAATGTGCTTTCAAATTTCGCTCGGAGATTTTAAATACATGGACCATGTTCTATAATATTGTTCAATAACTCAGTTAATGTAGGAAAGCGATTTTGTATTTTTCAGTTGGCTTTCCCATAGCATTAATTTTCTTCACAAATGATTTCACACAATCATAAATATTATGAACCAATTTACCTTTTCCCCAGAAAACGGCAGTTCAAATCATAATGTGGCTAATAATGTGTTCTAAAAATGCAAAATCCCTTAATCACTGATCCTCTTCGAACTCGCAAATGGGATTGTTTTTGGATTCCATGAAATGTTGAACTTCATTATTCCGGACGAAAAGCAACTGAAACATTTTTCAGTGGCTCAACTAACGCACTTTAGTATAATAAATAATGTCAGCATTTTCAGTTTCCATGCCATTCATGAATTGCTGAAACTGTCTGTTATTAAGTACTTTGATCAAATAAAATCAACAATTGTTGCAAAAAGTATCATCAATGGATCAAGTCATGATCAAAATTTGATAAAGAAATATTACACATTTCCTTGATGCATACCGATGAAAGCCATAATTTTAACATTTCTGCTATATTTCGCAATAGATTTCATTAATGCTATATATACCGTTTTTGTACTTCTTTCATAGAAGGGTCACCATCGCTGCTTATGGCTGATACATTTCTCAAATCTAGCTTACATTTAGTAAGAGTATTTTTGAAATTAGTATAGAAATCAGAATCGCGTGTTGTACCTTTAAGTGCAACAATACTAGCTGATATGTTCTACAATCATAAAGTTTCCGATAACACCATAGAAATATTGTTTTGCACAATATCAGTAGCATATTTTTATTTGCTATTACTACAGAATAAAATTCAAAATTCTTACATTTAGATTTTAACGTATTGAAAATATTTGATGCCAGCTACACTCAGAAAAAGGAATTGATTAAAACTACAAAATATTTTTGTTGAGTACATTTTGGTTGTTTTAGCAAAATTCAAGTAAAATTGAACCCTTTTACTTCAATTAACAAAACATTTTTTGCTGGCGATACAAAATTTTTTTTTGGAATTGCAAAAAAAAAATGGTTTTCAACAAAAAATTTTTTTTTGTTGATTCAAACAAAATTTCCATTGACCTATATTTAAAAAAAAAATTGTTTAAATATAGGTCAATAAAAATTTTGTTTAAATCAACAATTTTTTTTTTTTTTTTTTTTTTTTTTTTTTTTGCAATTCCAAAAAATAAATTTTGTATCGTCAGCAAAAATGTTTTGTTAATTGAAGTAAAATGTTTCAATTTTACTTGAATTTTGCTAAAACAACCAAAATGTACTCAAAAACATGTTTTGTAGTTTTAATCAGTTTCTTTTTCTGAGTGTACTCTTACATCAGATAATAAAATTATCTTAAATTATAATTATAATTTATAAATAAATCTTTATAAATAAATCTTAATAAATTTATATTAAATATTGCCCGCGAGCGCAAAAGGTTGAAGACTCCAAATTTAAATAATCATTTTGACAGCAGCTCTCAATAAACTATTAATTAATTTTGGCCAGCAACTATCAATAAGAAGAATAATAGAGTTATAATAAAATCCGAAGGCAAGAAAGGGTCATTAACCATTCCGTGAGCGACCACTCTGGTCTGCGAATCGACCGTAGTTAACCGCCATGTTAGGCTTAATGAAAAACCTATGCTAACATATGACAGCTACATGATAATATCTTCTACTTGAAATCATGTCTGTTCATCATATTTTCCTATAAGACATGTATATCGCAGCTTATTATAATGTTTTAAGTTCTTAATTAAAAATCAGGATTAAAAATCGGAATCCCAGATATCGAAAAACGAACGCTGTTGCCATTCAGTATCACAAATTCAAATTAATTACAAATGAGAGCTTCACATCCGATTCTGCTCTTAAAATATTTGTAAAAGCAAATTAACGTTTTTAAATATTTTAATTTTGTTTAAAACCTTCAAACACTATTTTAGCAGTCAGTTCTCGACAAATCCAAGTGCAGGAAAGTATATTGTAGATAATCATTGCACAGCGAACCGAGTCGGAAATGCGAACTTACTTCCATATCATCCTACTTCCATGGCGAACCCGAGCGTAGCGAAACGCCATGTCAGGATTAATGAAAAACATATGCTACATATATTTTTGACATTTAAACGATAATTTCTTCTGCCTCAAATCATATCTGTTCAGCATATTTTCATATAAAACATCTATATCAACATTTCTGTAATCATTTTTTTCTGTAAACACATTTTTTCGGAAATAGTGACGACAGCTTTCGTAGGGACGCTTTGCGGTGATTGATCCAGTATTATATTACACTACTTTTTAAAATATTTTGGCGCCATCTACCGGCAGATAATACAAACAAATTTTTAAATTTTGTTTCCATCGTAAATAAAATGATTTTTTCTTATGGAACGTAATTAAAATATAAGGAATAAATAGTACCGAGTTATTTCCATTTAATTTTGATTATATAATCAAAAAAGAGTCAAGTTCTTTAGAAACTCATTGGTAACACTTTTTTACAAAAACTTTCGCACATGGATTATTTTTTAATATTTAATTTGAATGTTTTGTCCAATAGTTGAACTATTTCAAAAATTAAATATTGAATTAAAAAAAAGCTTTATTATTTGTATTTGTAGAAATCATTTGTCATTTTAAAAATATACTTTTCTACAATACATACCTCTCAATAATAAAATCTTCATACTGTTTGTTTGTATGAAGTCTTATGAAGTGAACTATCTGTCATTTTTGACGAGGGTTATATACTAGTATTCTTAATATTTTGAGACTTGGATAGACAAAACACTTCAACTGAATCTTGTATACATTCTTTAATAAACTTCTCCATCAGTGAAAGACATTTCTCGTTTTGCAATTTTTTTTGCTAGCATGTAACTAACAGAACATTACTTTTGCACTCCATATTTTTACTGAAGAATACGGATCGTTGATCATTAATCTCGGATTTTGATTACATGCTTTCTTTTAACTTAAATTTCTGTATGTATGTGGCAGTAAAATCGTGTTACTCATTTTTCACCCACTTCCTGTTGACATAGAGCTTTGAAATTTGTAATATATATGTATTCCTAAGGACAATATATGACTTGGACATTAATATTTTTAAATTCGATCCCTAAGGGGGGGGGGCGGAAACGTGGGCCCAAAACTTGCATTTTCCCCATAGAAATAACGTTACGATTGTTTAATATTAATTGAAAAATTAGTTAGCTCTATTGTTGCAACATTCTTCCATTTTAACCACATTGTTGACCGCATCAATATGACGTCAACGACGCACATATTTATGCTTTGTAATATAAGTTGACTTTTTTGTGAATATTACTGAAAGCATGTTTTGTACTTATTATTATTTTTTTTTACATTTAATTTTTTATTTAAGTGTTTCACTACAAAAATTTACAGCCAATCTAGAGTATCCCGATGATTGGAGTATCATAGTTGAGATTTTTTCCAACCAAGCTTTTTTCGAGTTCTGGTCCCGGCATATTTTCTCTCTGTTCGAAAAAATCTAAGCTATAATACTCCATCCATCGGATATAATTTACCTAGTTGAATATACTTTCTTCTGTTCATTAGAATCTACAGTGTTTCTCAGTATGCTTAGTTTCATAATGTCTCCTAATCTTGTATTTCTACATTACTGCTACACTTTCTTTGCAGATAAGTCTAACTGCCTTATTCTTATATTCAATGAAAAAAATATTCCGACAACCACTTTTCTTGCAATAAACGTGTTTTTTCTACTTTCATTTTTTTTTTTTTTTGGATCAGAACTCGTCATTTTGCAAAAATTCAAAGATGATACATTTCTGAAAGGCAAACCTAACTAAACTTAGCATCTATTTCACAATAAGTTACGATTGTAACGCACGAGTGCATTTTATGCAGACACGTAAATTATTTTGAAGGAAATTTATTCCCAGACACGCTGAAAAATGTCCTGGCTTGTTTCCAAGCAGACATAGAACGCACGTTTTTCAGTCAGTAATCGTACTATATGATTGTGCATGTCTGCTTGTCCATAATATTCGAAACAATGCCAACATTATTAGTTTCCCTATATATACAAAAAAAAAAATCTGCTGATGCTCATCTTAAAAGCAAAAATAGATAACTGTCGTATGCAAAAACCTCTCATTTATACACAATGTAAGATAATTATTTTTTATTACTAATATTTCTGAAAAGGAATATTTGTCTTGTTAATTGTGCGATTAAATGAAGCAAAAAATTACTATTAAGAAATAGTACTACTAAAGAATAATGCTCTTACATCCGTATAATGGAAAGAATTACTGTATTATGTATCTTTTTTTGCTTTTCAGAAAACTTTTCCTTTTGAATATTCGAAGTGATATGGAGGAAAACTGGCACAGGGCCACGGGCACTGGGTTGAAGAAAAGAAAAGAAAGAAAAACTATCTATCACAATACATATGATAAATAAATCTAAAAGAAACTCCAAATGGCAAATTTAATGGAGTATTTTATTATGCTTCCTTAGTAATTTCTATTATTTTTTCTTGAACATATATTTAGAAACATTATTATTAGAATATTTAAAAATGAAATTTATATATCGCAGTTCAGTAGCTTTCATCATCATCATATATATATATATATATATATATATATACTCTTTTGAGTTTCTTTTTTAAATATGAATCTTATTATTTTTATTAAAATCATACTTAATCCATAATTCGTTTGTGAAAATTGCAATGATAAAACACCGTAATTAATAATTTTTATGAATTTCTGATATCTCCTGTATTCTCCAGAATTATAGCATAAGTTAATACTTTTTATTAGAAATTGATCAGGGTCCATAAGCCGTGTTTTTGGCCCATGAAATAAGACTAAAATTCGATTTTGTTATACTGACTTAATTATTCCACTTTTAAATATTAGAAGATTTATGCTGTACGATTTCAACAATATTTTTTGCATTTGGTTCGGATTTGTATAACTTACACAAGCTCAAAGTTCATAGTTTTTAATGAAAAATACGCAATTTCGCGTAATTTTACCTCAATTTTTAATATATTTTTTAATATTTTACTATGAGTGCAGCTTTTAAATACTTTTATTTTTACATATATTGTACATTTTGATTTATTTTATAATATATGTAAAGAAGAATGTGTTGCACGATTGCACTCATATAAATATTTGAGGTAAAATTAGGAGAAATTGCGTATTTTTCATCAAAAACTACGAATAATACGAACTTTGAGCTTGTGTAAGTCATATAAATCCGTAATGTAATATAAATATTATGTAATATAAATCCGCTTGTGTAAGTTATATAAAAAACAAAATGCAAAAACTATTGTTGAAATCCTACAGGATAAACCTTCTAATATTAAAAATTGAAATAATTAAGTCAGTATAACAAAATCGAGTTTAGGCTTATTTCATGGGTCAAAAACACGGCTTATGGACACTGATCCTTTCTAAAAGATTTTTTCTCTATCTCGTTCAAGTGCCTTTAAAAAGTGACAAAACATTTTTAGAAAGAGTTACAAATAAATAACAAATGTGTGTAGTATATAACATATAATAATAATTACAAATGTACATAGTAAATATATAACAAATAATTCCTTATTTATACTTAAAACACTCCAATCAGTTTAACTTCGAATAAAAAAAAAAAAAAACTTTTTTTGTACATCTGAAAACTTTAACTCTCTATTTAAATGACTTTGCAAAAGTTAATTACGAGCATATCTCAGGCAGAAACAAATAACACGAAAGAACTATCGTCAAATACGAAAGATACAGGAAATAAAATTAGAAGAGACAGCAAAATGACAAATTTGACGGAATTATCTCCACTTACTGTTTTGTTCTTCCTCTTTTACCTGCACTTTTTTGTTCTGCATCGGTGACATCGCTTCTGTAAAGTTGAAATTAAAAAAAAAAAAAAAAAAAAAAAAAAAGAGAGATATATTAAATGGGAGATCGATGCTATGAAGTGGTCACATCTGAAAGCACAATATTTAATGAACTGAAGGAGAAAGCATGTAGCAAATTATCAGAAAATGTCGGAGGATCGATTTTTACGTTTTATCAAGAAGCATATTTATTGAAAATTAATCAGCTATTTCTGTCGCATTCATATGCGTTGTTAGAAAATTTAAAACTTATATTATTCAAGTTATCGAATTCCATTTTATTCTCATTTGACTTTAAACAGAAAATGCATTTTTGTGTAAATTAATTTTTCTCTCTCATTACATATATAATTATATAAAAGTTTCTCTGAAATTAATGGAAAAAATTAAGTGCCAAATCAAATTAATGTGCTATTTCTGTTGTATTGATATTTTGTTAGAAAATTTAAAATTTATATTATTCATGTTATTGAAAATCAGTTTTTGTTACATATATAATTATATACAAGGTTCTCAAAAAATTAATGAAAAATTAAGTGTCAAGTCAAATTAATAAGCTATTTATGTCGTATTGATATCTGTTGTTAGAAAATTTAAAATTTATATTATTCAAGTTATTGAAAATCAGTTTTCGTTACATATATAATTATATACAAGGGTCTCCAAAAATTAATGAAAAATTAAGTGTCAAGTCAAATTAATAAGCTATTTATGTCGTATTGATATCTGTTGTTAGAAAATTTAAAATTTAT
This sequence comes from Maratus michaelseni, assembly GCA_963931845.1. NCBI lineage: Eukaryota > Metazoa > Arthropoda > Arachnida > Araneae > Salticidae > Maratus > Maratus michaelseni. The sequence continues at coordinate 415,006,104 of OZ007589.1, forward strand.
ATTATTCTAGTTAATGAATTCCATTTTAGTCTAATTTGACTTTAAACAGAAATGCATTTTTATGTAAATTAGTTTTCTCTCTTGTTGCATATATAATTATATAAAAGTTTCTCTAAAATTAAGTTCCAAATCAAATTAATCAGCTATTTCTGTCGTATTGATATCCATTGTTAGAAGATTTTAAACTTATATTATTGAACTTATTGAATTCTATTTTAGTCCAATTTGACTTTAAACAGAATAGGTAATTTAATGCATACTAGTTTTCATTACATATATAATTATATACAAGGTTCTCAAAAATTAATGGAAAGAATTAAGTGTCAAATCAAATTAATCAACTATTTCTTTTGTATTGATATATGTTGTTAGAAAATAAAAAAATTATATTATTGAAATTATTGATTTCCATTTTAGTCTAATTTGACTTTAAACAGAAAACGTACATATAACATAATTTTCATTACATACAAGGTTCTCTAAAATTAATGGAACAAATAAGTTAAAAAAATATCTTCATCATACAGAGTAGAATTGTTAAAATATGCAGCAAACTGTCCAGTCATTTGACCGTTTGTTTCGAAAACGGTTAAATAACGGTAAATTAACACTATTTTGACCATATTATTGCCCATATTATGGTCAGAATAAAGTTAAATTACGGTCAGGTAAGACTTTTATATAAAAACGATCAAATGACTGGACAGATTTTTGAAAATTTTTAACAGTGAATGATTGTCAAACCCATGTCACAACACACTGGTGTGCCGCCAGAGGTCCTCAGGAATGGCGCGAAAATTTTCAGTAAATGTATATCAAAATTCTACTAAATAACAAAAGTACTTTAAAGAGTAACACTAACTATTTTGTAGTTATGTAAACATTATTATTTTTATCTTCTCAATATTTTTATCTTACAAAGGATAGATAGGGCACATATTTTAAATCACGGAAAGTTGTTTTAAAATTGTGGTTAAAGGTAAACTTTCTTCTGGGTGGCATGTAAATGTTTGCTGATATTTATTGTATAAAATACGTAAATAAAGAAATATTATTACCAAAAGAAATTACAAATGGTCTTTGAAAGATAAGAAAAGAAAGGTTTAAAAAAAAAGAGTTCATAGAAATGGCATCATTGACACTTTTGAGCGACATTTGGAATAAGCTGAAAATGAATATTTTTTAACTGCGCATAGTAGCCATATTATACATTTCCCCTTGCACGTTTTTGTTATGTATAGGTGACATTGCTTTTGTACACTGAAAAGACAAAAAAAGAAAGAAAAAAGAAAGATATCTTTAATGGGAGATCGATGCTATGTGGTCACGCCTGAAAGCACAATATTTTATGAAGAGAAGGAGAAGGATTTTGCGAATTATCAGAAAACATCGAGGTATCGATTTTCATACATCATTAAGAAATATATATATTGAAAATTAATTAGCTATTTCTGTCTTATTGATACCCGTTGTTAGAAAATTTAAAATTATTAATATTATTCGAGTTATTCAACTCCATTTTAATGTAATTTGACATTAAACAGAAACGTCACTTCAATATGAATTATAATTTCCTTACATATATAATTTTATACAAATTTCTATGAAATTAATGAAAAAATTTGAGTGTAAAATCCTGTATTTGTTTTTCCAAAACGTAGCTAAGGCCAGAAAGCTGTTTTAATATTATGGCTATATGTGAACATTCTTCTGGACAGCGTGTAGATGGTTGCTTAAATTTAATTTTCAAAGTACGGTAAATATTATCATCAAAAGAAATCGCAAATGGTCTTTTTTGATGAGAAAATAAACGTTTAAAGAAAGAAACTCACAAAAGTGACATCATTCACACTTTTGAATGACATCATTGACACTTTTGAGTGACATCTGGAATAAGCTGAAAAAGGAAGTTTCTTAACTGCTTAGAATATACATATTACACGTTTTTTTTTTCCTTTACGTTTTTTTTTCTATGCATCGGTGACATCGCTTTTGTAAAGTTGAAATAAAAAAGAAAAGAAAAAGAGGAGAAATATGTTAAATGTAAGATCGATGTTATGAAGTGGTCACATCTGAAAGCACAATATTTCATGAATTGACGGAGAAAGAATGTCGGAAATTATTTGAAAATGCCACAGGATCGTTTTTCATGCCTTATCAAAAAGGATATTTATTGAAAATTAATCAGCATTTTCTGTGGTATTGATATCCGATGTAAAGAAAATTAAAATTTATATTATTCAAATTGTTGAAATATCTACGTCTATTTGATTTTTCAAAAAAGTATCACTGTAATGCTAATTAGTTTTCATTATATATGTGATTGTATGCAAGGTGCTCCAAAATTATATGAAAAAATTAAATTAAATATCGTGACCATACAGAGCAGTTGTTCTCAAACTGTGTGACGAAGTATGTTTTCATTTGCAGACAATGACCGCATATGATGTGTGAAAAAATAACCTTACGTTTCAATATGCCTTGTTATTTTATTTCCCGTAGAATCGATTGGTGCCATTGAAAATACTAAAAAATCGCAATTATAATGCTTTTTTGTCGTTCAATTTAAACATTAAATAGTGTTATTTTAAAGATTTTGGGTGCAAAAAATACGTTTTTCTTTTTAACGTGAATTTTCATTCGATGAAACGCGGCTAACTGCCAAAATCACACCTGTGTATAGGTAATGCCAATGTTTCTAGCTCCTCAAATTCATACAGAAGAGGAATGTATCAATGATTTTGCGATTATAGTGGGATATTGATATTACAAGACAATGCTGAAAATTATAAAAAAATTAAAACAAAAATCTAATAAATAAATAATAATAATAATAAACAACAAAAAAAAAAACAAATTGACAACAATTAAAAATATTCGACTTACGTAATTTTTTTTTCATATGTTGCTTATTTTTGGTTTTTACATGTTTTTCCTACTTTTACGATGCATTTCTTTCTACAAATGGAGCTAGACGATTTGTAAAGGAAAATATATATGGTTTCTAATGCTGTGAGACATATAGAACATCTATACGCAGTTGAAACACTTTAAATACGTTTTCCACCTCAGTCGTGGAAATCCGTCGTTTCGACACATTGTACGCCGTGTTACGACACACAGGTGTGAAGTTCTCAGGTGTGCCGCGAAGATTTTCCGCAAAATAACATCAAGATTCTACGGACTAACGACAGTATATTATAAAATGCAACATTCTATATTTTGCGGTTATATTATACTTAGCATCAAAAAGTTGTATTATCTTCCAAATTTGTTTCAGTGTTTTAATATTCTTAATTAGAAACATGATCGAACTGCAATGAAAAGTCTCAAAAACGTTTAATCTGTTGCTTTTCTGTACTTAGCAAATTTACAATTAATTTCTTCCAAATTTGTTTCAGTGTTTAAATATTCTTAATTAGTAACGTCAGAGAACTACAATGAAAAGGCTCAAAAGACGTTTAAACTACTGCTTTTTTGTAAATAGAAAATTTACAATACATACAACAAAATATCTTCCGCCTTCAGTGTTTCATTTACGAGAAAGAAACTTTTCAGCAGCGAATTTAAAACTAAAATAAATATCAACTAGATTCTTGGAAGACGATTTACTAATATGCCGAAAATGTCCGAAAATGTTAACTTACGAGGTATGTTCCAATGAAAAGGTACGAAGCGACATTGGGGGTATAATTGAAGTATTTATGCCACCAGAGGCCTGAGGACAACTATCCCACTGTTTCACGAGCTGAAGGATTCCCTGCTCCCAGAAATTCTACGGCTGTCACAAGAGCCAATCCTCCGCTGTGTCTTTCAGTTCGTCGTTCGAGTTGAAGCCACAGAGTTAAGAGAAAGAATAGAGAGGCAGAGAACCGTAAAAACGGCTTGTAATATGAAGCCGTTTATCATTCAAATCAGCAGACCCAAATAAGCCACTTCATTGGACGGAGTCACGCTGCACGTGGATCAAGGACTGGATTCAATGGACGGGGAGAGGTTTGCAAAGCAAGCCGCCAGTTGTTTGGGCCGACTTTGTGGTTTTTTTTGAATGCCTAAGAGGGACTGCTCAGACTGGGAACCAGATCTGTAGAGCATAGATGTCCCTCCCGGTCCCTTTATTAAGGTCTTAAAAAAAAAAAAAAAAAAAAAATACATATTTTAGCTGGAGTTGAACCCGCCAGAAAACGCGACAGGGGGCGGGGTGGAAATAGTACATTACAGGTAGTTCACTGCCAGAGACATACCTCCAACGCGACACTGGGCAGTGAAGATGGTTTAAGATTGAATGATGTTCTCAGGAGCGGGTCAAGTTAGAAAGATCCATCAAGAACTTAAAGATGTTTTTTAGTTTATTTAAAAGTGCTGGGCGGGAAAGAATATTATCAAGCCAACCACTAGGGGGAGAAGAGGGGCGACGGATGTGCCAGCGAGCTGTAAGGGGGCAGTTAAAATAGAAGTGTGAGGCTGACGCCTCTGCGCCGCACTCACAGGTGGAAGTTCGGGCCCTTTTAAACCTGTTTAGATATGACCCGAAAGGGCCGTGTCCCGTTAGGAAGGCAGTGGTTGAGGGAGTTAAAGTAATAAGATTGCAAGATACCGCCGGGACTATGTCATAGGTATATCTTCCTTTCTCTGAGTAGTCCCAGTGGTCTTGCCACTGCTGCAACATGCGCATTTTAAGGGATCTTTTGATATAGGAGTGGGGCGCAGGTAGCGAGATGTCTATGGATGTTTTTGTCGTTGCTTCCTTTGCTAGCATGTCCGCAGATTCATTGCCGAAGATCCCCTTGTGTGCTGTCACATGACCTAGCGAAGTCTTATGTAGCAGGTTACTAAGTTGGGTTTTAATTTCGTGGATTTGTGGATTGATGGTTCTGAAGGCGTAGATTGCCTGCAGGCTGGATAGGCTATCACTATAGATGGGGATTGCAATGGTTGTTTGTTGTTCCGAAATCCATTCTAGAGCTTTGTGGATGGCAAAGAGTTCAGCCTGATATATAGAGTTGAAGTTGTCCAATCTGCAGGCCCACCGGTGAGTCAGCACTCCGCCTTCCGTAGCACAAAAAGCTGCGCCTACGCCGGTTTCGGTGCATGAGCCGTCGGTGAAGACTGTTAAGCGGTGGGAAGGGGAGTAGGAATTGCATTTAGGGTTAACTTGGAAGTGGGAAGTTTCATCAGCTGGGTGAATTTGCCAGCTCTGTATCTTGTGTTGAATGGTTAAATGTGGGAAGTGGATTTGTGTTATGGCATTATTATGTAGGTGTAAGATGTTATTCTTTTGAAATTCGTATAGAATGGTAAATGTGATAGGAGGGATGCCGGTAATGACTGCTAGTGCATCACTAGAAATAGTTTTATATCCTCTAGAAATCTGCAGTTGGAACATGCGTTGGATGGATAATAATTTTATTTGCGCTGCCTTGGTTAGGTGGCCTCCCCAAATTCCTGCACCATAAGTTATGATTTTTTCTCTTGTTGTTGTGTACCATATTTTTAACATTGTATTTTTAGTACCCCATGATTTAGATGTTAATTTAGTGGAGTTGTGGTAGTAGTTAATGAGCTTAAGTTTTAAGTAATTTATGTGTGCAAACCAATTTTGGTGTTGGTCTATGGTTAGGCCTAGAAGTTTTAAGGTGGAGACATGGTGTACACTGATGCCATTAATTCTGATGGTTGGTTTCCTTTTTAGTTTGTAGGGTTTCGCGAATGTGAGGGCTTGTGATTTTGCAGCTGATAGTTGCAGGTGTAGAGACTCCAGCAGCTGGCAAAAAAAGGGAAGGGCTGAAGCTGCCTCAAGTTCTAAATCCAGACGACTTCGACCAGAGAAGATGAAGCTGAAGTCATCTGCAAAAGCAAAGAGGAGAAAGCCTAAACGATCTAATTCTTTCAGAATCAGGTTTGCTATGAGAAGCCAGAGGATTGGCCCAAGGCATGAGCCTTGAGGTCATCCCTTCTGTTGGTTGTGGCTGGATGTACCTGCTCCCCAGTTGACTAGAATGCTTCTATTCGATAGATAGGTTCTGATGACTCCAGCGATGTTTCCTGGGCAGTTTAGAAGACAGAGCTGTAGTAGGATATCTCTCCATTCGACATTATCGAATGCTCCTTTGATATCCAGTGATACAAGGGAGGTGTATTTTCCTTCTTTAATTTTTAAGGCGCAGGAAGATAGAATTTCATTCAATGCTTTTTCACATGATCTGCCCTCTCTGAACCCAAATTGCCGTTCATGTAGAAGATTGTTTGATTCTAAGAAGAAAGTTAGTCTGTTAACGATTAGCTTTTCTAGTAATTTACCTAGGGTTGGAAGTAGGCAGATTGGGCGATATGAGGTGGGTTCAGAGGGTGTCTTCCCTTGCTTCAGAAAATAGACTACCTCTCCTTGCCTCAGTGTAAGGGGAAAATATTGGTGTTGGAGACAGAGATTTGCCCAACGGATAAAGATCTCTGGGAGTGTTTTAAAAGTGCGCTTAAGTAGACGAAAGTCAATGGAGTCCGGGCCCGGGGCTTTATTGTCATTGAATTTGCTAAGGGTGTCCCGAAGCTCAGCTTTGGTGAATGGTTTGTCGTTTTGGGCAGAGAAGGTGATATCTGTATTGTCATGTTGTGGGTAGGCGGTTTCGCCAAATAGTTGTTCTGTAAGGAATTCTAGGTTTCTCTGTCTGGATGATTGGCCTGAGGGCAATTCAAGGAGAATTTCATCTGGCGTGAAATATTTTCCCGTGAAGAATTTATGTGCAGTACCAAAGGGATCTTTTTGGTTGGAGCAGAAAGATTTCCAGGCTGTGCTCTTGGCGTCAAGAATACAACGTTTGTACTGCGCGGCGAGTTTATTGTAGTTTATTTGCAGTGGTTTAATTGTTTCAGGCGGACTGCAGTTGTTCTTAAGCAATCTAAGTTTTCTCCTAAGAGCTGTTAGCTGGTTGCGTTTGGCTCTTAATTGTGGTGTCCAGAATGTGTATGTTGGAGATTTTCTAAGGGTTTTGAGACGGAAGGAGGAACGCGCTGCTGATTGAATTGTGGCTATAAGTTTTTCTGTGAAGGAATTAAGCTGTTCAATGTTTGTGATTGTGTTAAGGGCGTCTCTAAGGAAGTGTTTACTGGCTTTAAGCTGCATGGTGAATTTCTTATAGTTTCCGTGTTTTGTGTTAAATCTTCGTTGTGCTGCAAAGAGTGGTGTTGTGTTGTAGTTAAATTCGATGTATTTGTGGTCTGAGAAATTATGTGTATCAAGTACTTGCCAGTTGCGAACGTTTGGATTAGCAAGTGGATTAACTAATGTATGATCTGGAAAGCCTTTTGCTATTGTTTGTCCTGTTTTGGTTTTTTTGACAAAGGTGTGTTTCCGATTATCGGCATTGATGATTGAAAGTTTGTTTACGACAAGAAATTCAATGAGATCCCCCCTCTGAGGTCCTCTCTAGGACTTCCCCAGAGCGGAGAGTTCGCATTGAAGTCCCCTCCGCAGATGAAAGGTCTTCGTTGTGTAATTAAGTGTTGCCAATCTTCAAGAGTTTGATCAAAGTTTTTAATGGAAGGCGCTAAATAAGTGGAGCCAATGATTAATTCCCCTTCCGCCGCAGTGAGGATTATGAAGATACAGTGGTCCCCTGTGTATAGGTGATTGATTATGAGGCTCGTATTCCTGACGAGCAAGTGCGCAGAATGTTTACGAGACGTGAAAATCTTCCAGTCCTTTGGAAGCCCGATAGGGTTCCTTTTTCATTGCAGTGAGCGTCCTGTAGAAGTGCAATATCTATGGAGTTGTCTTCCATATGCTTTTTAGCTGCAGGATTTTCTACCTTGCAATGATTGAGATTGATCTGTAGAAAGTTTAAAGTACCAATGGTTGGGGGGTTGTGTGAGTTTTGGTTATTATCAGATTTATTTACGTTTTGGGCCATAAATTAGATGAACTAGGGTAACTATTAGAGGACTGTTAAGTTTAAATGCCCTCGCGGTCCAGTATGTCTCGTGTGTACCTCTCTTGGAAGGGTGGATTACGTTGCCGGTCGAGCCAGCCCTCGTGCGGGTGGAGGAACTGTGGTGGGGGTTCCGGATGGAATTGGAGTTGATGTGGTGGTGGAGGGTCTCGGAGAAGGGGGCCACGCTGGCGAAGGTTGAAGAAATGGTCGAGCCTTTCTCTCTCCCTGCTGTAGGCCTCCCTGTAGGTTCTACAGCCCGCATCAGACGCCTGGTGCCTAATATGAAAGTTTGTTTCATATTGATGGTTATGTCTTGTGCAGTTAATGCACTTTGCTGGGGCCGAGCAGTTCTCCCCCGCATGGGAGCCACCACAGCGTGCACAAGTTGGTGTAGTAGCATGGCAGGCCTTCATTGAATGTCCAAACTTCTGGCAATTCCTGCACCTGACTATAGTGGTGTGCGGGCGGCGGCGGCAGGTCTTGAGACCCAGGACAATCCCTCCATCTTCGATGATAGCTCTGCCCAGGGAGCTTGGGATGACCAGTAGGACGTCCTTCTGGTCATTATTGGTTCTGTGCGGGAGGTCCCGGATGATGAAGATGTCAGTGGCTGGCAGGTGGTATGTGACTGCGATGATCTTCGTGAGGTCCTGTGTTCCTAAGGATGCCGGAACGCCCAGGAGAATCATTTTATTTTGTTGGGGAGCTTTTTGTAGGAAGTTGAGCTTCGTGTTGATGTTCCGGTTGGACTGCAGCTCCGCCTGTAGCTGCCTCATATCAGCCTCGGAGTTGCAGGTGATCTCAACGTGGTTCTTCCTGGGTTCAATGCTGTTAATTTTGACCGGGACTGAGACTCTTTCCCGAGCCAGTAGGGATTCCACTTGTCTCCCTGGGGTGGGGTCTCTGCCTCTCACCACCAGAGTCCGTTTGGATAAGGTGTCTTTCACCGGTTCTCTGGTCAAGACTTGGCTATAGGGGAGAGACTTTGGTGGGTGTTCAGGAGGTGGGTCCGCTAATGCCAAATGCGTTTCTTTTGTAGCTTGGTTGGTCAGTGCAGTCTGGACTGCCTCCGTGATGGTCTCGAGTGTTGGGATGCTTGATAGGCGTGAGTGGAGCATCGCTTTGGCGTCGTTCAGTTGATGGTCAAGGCTCAAAGCTCTCTCCTCCAACCGAGCTAGTGACTCATCCTTAGCCGCGATAAGTTGTTGTGTTGCAATGTCTCTCGCTTTGATTTGCTTAATGAGGTTCTCGAGCTTGATGAATTCGATGTCCTTGGTGGCAAAACCTTGTTTGTTTTCTTGTCTGATCTGGCTAAGATACAGGCTCGCCCTTGCAATCAGGTCTGCCATCACTTGGGCCTGTATGCCCGAGTCGTCTTGCTCATTGGCTGATGCGATCGAGTTCATGCTCATGGAGCGGGTGAGTCTTTTTTCTGGGCTGGTCTTTGGCGGGTTGGATGCTGATGAGATCAGGACTGGTTGAGAGGCATGTCCTAAAGTCAGCGTGTCTTTTTGTGACATCTCGGTCTTAATGAATGTGCTGAAGAAATAAGGTTAGGATGTTCTTTAGGAACTGTAGAAAAATGGAAAATGAATTAACAATTGATAACTGGTCATTGGGCACTCGCGCCTTATGACCAAGTGAATCCATGAATAGTGCAACAGGATTTGTGGCACACTTCTAAATTTGAAAAGTGGGGAAAAAGGCTTTCTGTCTGCAGCAAGAGGGGAGAAGCATATTAGGTGTGCAGTAAGAAAAAGAGAAACCCCAGCGTCCTGTTAGGCAGGGCTGAGTGGCATGAGCTTGAGAATATATTAGTGGGATGCAAATTGTTTTGATGTTTACAACAGCTAATAGTAGTGAGATTTGTGTGTAGCTAAAGCAAGATTGTAAGAGGTGAGATGAGGGAGAGCAGGGACGGGGGCCTGCACCAGCCGGCCGACTGCCGGCACCTGCGGGCCGCCTGTCCAGGCAAAAGGGGGTGACAAGTCAATGGTGCTGGCTAGCTATGAAGGGATGTCAAAATGCAGGTAAATGACGGCAACTGAAGAAATTTGGCATGGAGAAAACTTAGACGAAATAACAAGAGAAGTAGAACTTAGACAAAAAATTAACAAAAACTAAAAATTAAAAAAAAAAAAAAAAAGAGCAAAATTTAAAAAAAGGCTTGTGTGCCATCATAAAAATACCTTAGAAATGAATAAAAAAGTTAATAAAAACTATTTAAAAAGGAAGAAACAGTTTAAAACCGAACTACAAATTAGCAAAGTTAGAACGCGAAGGTAAAAGTTAAAATATTGAATAAAATGGAATTTTGCTGAAAAAGTTAGAGTCCCTTCATTAGCTAATTGGACTAATTGGCTGATGTGGGCAGAGGAAAGCAAAATGTTATTGCAAGTGTCTGGGCTAATTGAGGGTCTCCGTGACAGGACTGAAGCAAGGGGAGTGAAAGACGAAAATTTTAAAAATTTGAATGGGTAACATAAACATTGAAAATTTAAAAGTGATTAAAAACCGAAAATAATAATGGAAAAAAAATTTATAATTTGGGAGATAATAGAAATAAATGATTAGGGTTGGGGAACCAGATTGTGGGGAAGTCTGATGATGGAAAGCCGTGAAATTAAAAGAACTTTGAAAAACGGCAAAAATGGGAAAAATTTAAAAAAAAAAAATGTTAAAAATAAAATAATTATGAAAGGGGATAGAAAAGGGTTTAATTAGATGGAAAACCAAGTATTATTTAATTCGCGTGATTAGTTTGGCTGTTATGTGGAAAATTAAAAAATGAGAGTGTTCGGCGCTGACCCTGGGTCGACGGTAGGTGCGGCATGGAGTAGCCGAGCTCCGGTGAAAATGAAGTTGCCGTACTCGAGAGAAAAAAAAAAAAAAAAAAAACTTTAAAATAAAAGGGGACTATGGTGTGGAAATTAGTTAGAGTCCGAAAAACCATTTGGACTCTAAAAAAAAAATTAGGAAAAAGTTGAAAATTTGACAGTTTTGTGTTCTCGTGTTCTGAGAACTTAAAAGAAATCGAAGAGGGGTCTGGAGTTAGATGAAATTTCGCATGAAAAAAACTTAGACAAAAAAACAACAAAAGTTAAAAAATTAAAATTAAGTTAAAAATAAATGCTTGTGTGAGAATTAAGATATGTTTTTATGATTAATGAAAAAGTTAGTTAAATTGGGATGGGGCTGAAAGTATCGGAATTATGGCTCTGTGAAAAACGTAAACATTGAAAATTAAAAGTGATTAAAAATCGAAAATAATGATGGAAAAAATTTAATAATTTGGGAGATGATAAAAATAAATGATTAGGGTTGGGAAACCAGTTTGTGGGGAAGTCTGATGATGGGAAGCCGTGAAATTAAAAGAACATTGAAAAACGGCAAAAATGAGAAAAATTTAAAAAAATGTTAAAAAAAAATAATTATGAAAGGGGATAGAAAAGGGTTTAATTAGATGGAAAACCAAGTATTATTTATTTCGCGTGATTAGTTTGGCTGTTATGTGGAAAATTAAAAAATGAGAGTGTTCGGCGCTGACCCTGGGTCGACGGTAGGTGCGGCATGGAGTAGCCGAGCTCCGGTGAAAATGAAGTCTGCCGTACTCGAGAAAAAAAAACTTAAAAATAAAAGGGGATTATGGTGTGGAAATTAGTTAGAGTCCAAAAAACCATTTGGACTCTAAAAAAAATTTAGGAAAAAGTTGAAAATTTTACAGAGTTTTGTGTTCTCGTGTTCTGAGAACTTAAAAGAAATCGAAGAGGGGTCTGGAGTTAGATGAAATTTCGCATGAGAATAAACTTAGGCAAAAAATCAACAAAAATTTAAAAATTAAAATTAAGTAAAAATAAATGCTTGTGTGAAAATTAAGATATGTTTTTATGATTAATGAAAAAGTTAGTTAAATTGGGATGGGGCTGAAAGTATCGGAATTATGACTCTGTGAAAAACGTAAACATTGAAAATTAAAAGTGATTAAAAATCGAAAATAATGATGGAAAAAATTTAATAATTTGGGAGATGATAAAAATAAATGATTAGGGTTGGGAAACCAGTGTGTGGGGAAGTCTGATGATGGGAAGCCGTGAAATTAAAAGAACATTGAAAAACGGCAAAAATGAGAAAAATTAAAAAAATGTTAAAAATAAAATAATTATGAAAGGGGATAGAAAAGGGTTTAATTAGATGGAAAACCAAATTTTATTTAATTCGCGTGATTAGTTTGGCTGTTGTGTGAAAAATTAAAAATGAGAGTGTTCGGCGCTGACCCTGGGTCGACGGTAGGTGCGGCATGGAGTAGCCGAGCTCCGGCAAAAGAAAAAAAATGCCGTACTCGAAAAAAAAATTTGAATTAAAATAAAATATTAAAACTAATGAAATGAAATAGGTTATTAAGTGTGTTAACCGAGTTGGGGGGTCGAAGAAGAAAATTTTTGAAATTTTAAAAAAAAGTGAAAAATCAGACTAAGTTTTACTAAAAAATGAAAAAAGACGAAAAAAGTCGAAAAATATGACTAAGTTTTACTAAAACCTGCTAAAAGCTGTGAAAAAAGAATTTAAATTAAGTATGCTGACGATACAATGAAAATTTAAAAAAATTAAAAATACAAGCAGGACCGCGAATATTTTAAAAGATGAACAAAAAGAAGAGATTGCTATGAAAAAGTTAGAGTCCCCTCATTAGCTAATTGCTAATTAATCAGTCTGGGAACAATGCCCATACGCGCAACCCCAAACGCTCGCCGCAGCCAGCAGCACGAGCCCCAGTTCCCAACACCAAGAATGACTCGGTGGGACCTAAGCCCGATCACGTGGTTGCTTCGACCCTCATGCCAAGTTGGCAGACCCCATAGATGCTAAGAAATACTTATCCTAATAGATAACCCCATGACTTTGAATTTAGCAGGCCTAGGCATTTCCACGTGGTCGAGGGAATAATTAAAATGCTTAATTAGGGCCAAAGTATTAAAGATAAGTTTAAGAGGACGATGAATTATTGCTGAGAAAGGCTAGTACTACATTGTATTAAAGTTTTGAAATGATTGAAGTTAAATTACTATGCATAAATTAGAAATTAAAATTATAACTGTATAATTAAGGCAGACAGAGAGCACAAGACAAGAGCGAATTTACTAATTCGCTCATAAATTAAGTAATAATGAAGCTAGAAGTATGCCACTTACCTTAAATTGTAGCTGTACCATTCATGAATCCACTTTAATCAACGGCGCCCGGCCCGCCGACCTTAAAACTGCCCTAGCCGACCATTTGTATTTTTTGAGTCTCGCCAAACGTAAACATTTCATGCCCAGTTTTGTAGCGGAACAAACAATTTGACCGTGATTAGTCTGAGTGCCTGGCCTGGTCTCGGGTCATCACTCAAACAATCCCGGCCCTCACGAAAGCGGGCACTCCACTTCCTCACTGACTTGTCGGACACACATTCTCCCCCAAATGCGGCACCTTCCGGCGATGCATATCGGCCAGTTTAACCCCTTCCGCTGTCAGAAATCTGATAACACTTTCGCTGCTCTTCAATCCTTGAACTTTGCAATGAGAACGCTGTGATGTCCGCACACGCACTGCCGCGTCAATTGGACAGGAGACAAAACTGCCTGCTTCTGTCCTGCTTTATGACCTGGCACCCGCGCTCGCTCACAACCACACCAGACACTCCATTCGCTTCACCAGATGTCTCACTACGTAATTCCAAAGCAGCATATTCAAATTTCAACCGGTTTGGTTTTTACGACGTTTCGTACCTTTGCATTTGAACACCTCTCGTATAAAGAAAATATATTTTTTAAAACTTATTATAAAAAATTATAACAAAATATATTTGTTTACTTCTTTTAATTTTTAAAAGTTGTAAAATAAAAACTTTAAAACAGTAAAACAGGGTATAATAAATTATAAGATTTTTCATAAGACGGGACTTTACAGTATGTATTGAAAATAAATTGAATAATGAATTAGATAATATTCGTAAAATTGCTTGTAATAATGTTTTTAACGTACACCATATTAATAAATTAATCATGGATATCGCAAATAATAAGTACACAGAAAACAAAGTTGATTCGCAAAGATACATAATATATACTCTTCAATATTATCCAAGCTTTTTCTAAAAATTAAAACACAGCCTTAAACGTTTCAATATCTGCTTAATAGCCAAACCTCCTCAGAAATTAAAAAAATATCATTTGCAGTAAAATTGACTCAATTAATTTTGAGAAATATTCAGAAGTATACGAAGTACCTTTTATTAAAGAAGACGGATCTAAGAATTACTATATTGGCATGACTGGCAGGAAATTTAGTTACAGAAGAAAAGGAGCATATAGCTGATATTAAATATAATAGAAAAACCACAGTTCTGGCAAGATTATATCAGGAAGAAACCATCCAAATAGATTTCAATGAAAGTAAAATAATTTTTCCCTCCAGTCTATCTTATCCTTCCATAATAAGAGAAACCATAGAGATACTAACACGCAAAAATACAATATGTAACGAAGCGGCATCTTTTAACTTACAGAAATTGTGACTCGAGTTAATCCATGGTTACAGATATGAAAATAAACAACCAAGTAAAAATAAAAGATAACGTTCGTAATTTTTTAACAAGTACATGAAAATTAAATGTTAGCATTTTAAATAATAACTTCAAACACCGTGCAATTATAGAATATTCTCATTTGTTTTTGAAAATGGCTGGGAGTGAGGCGAAACGTGTCAAACAAACTATTAAAAAGTCATTTTACTGTGTATTTATTACTAGCAGACTACGCCCGCTGCGCTGCTCGGTTTCTCGAAAAGAACCTTGAATCAAACGAAATATATCGGTGAATTTAACCTTGTATTTTAAAGTAATCTGTACCTTTACACAGATATCCTATAATAACATAAAAACGGATACTTATTTCACTAAGTTATGTTTTTTTAATACGGTTTATTATTACGTTTACAATTTGTTACTTACCGTTTTCCATTGATTTATATGTTTTATAGCTACATTGTTTAATAACGGACTTAAACCTATATTATTCACAACTAAATAGAAATGGCGCATCTAGTATTTGTCGAGAATTAAATAAAAATCATGCCCTCGTGACATCATAATTCACTTTTATATTTTAACAGAATAATACGGTTACTATAATTTGTGACTCATGCTGACATATTGCTGTTATTGTTATTTTTTTACGCGTGAAGTTTTCGCTATGGTAATGCATTGTGAAATTTGGTCATTTTTGAAGTTCAATATTTGAAAAAGTGCATAATCAGTGGATTTGAAATTGATATCAAGAAAAATACAATTTTTTACCTTTCTAACGCAGTTTGTCTAACAATTTTCTGACAAATACTTTTCGAGCAATTAATTTTTTCAGTAACTTCAAATGTTTCATTTTCTGAGATTAATCTGTGGCAACGATCCCAGTCGTCAGCAACACATACCTTTTTATTAAAGAAGATGTTGTTAATTTACACCTTTTAGAATTTAAAAGAAATATAGTAAAAAGGGTTTTAATAAACTGTTTACATGGAATGAAAGATGCAAACCAGTCTATAAAACTTTTTTTTACTCTTTTATAAAGTTTTTTATTTTAAAACTTTTGGCAATTAACAGAAGTATATTATTAGTGTATGTTATAATTTATGATATATACTTATTTGTTAATTTGCTATAAATGGTTTGCATAAATTAAAAAATAATAAAAATACATATTTCATTTACATTTCATTTCATGGATTTTCAATTATCATAAGTTCAGTGTGTCGTGGATGTTTAACCATGGGTTCGAGTGTGCCACGTGTTAAAAGATGGTGCTGCTACAAAACTTTGTTAAGGTTAAGACTTTAAAGTGAATGTAGGTGTTTAAAGATTGTGCTTAAATCAGTCCTTTCTTCAGATAAATATGTAAATAATTCTTTAAATTTATTACTCTCTTTTCTTTTAACTTAATTTAGTTTTTGTATGTACAGATTGAATTTCTTATTCATTTTTCACTCAGAAGAATTATAAAAATGCAAGAATTATAAAAATTAGGCACACACGTGGGTTTCGGATGACAATACAACATTTTAATATTTTTAAAACTTAATTATAAAATAATAATTTAATTTTAAGGCATTTTCCCGTTAGACAGGCATAAATTGCCAAATACACTTTATGGTTACAACTTTATATGGGATACAAAAATAGTGGAGTTAATTTTGCGTGAAACCCACCTCGCCAAATATGCCAATTTGGCTTTCAAATTGCAACAACAATACATCTTAAACAGTAAAAAGTAGAAAATATAAGTAAAAAATAAAAAAAGTATTATTTTTTTATTTAATAGTTTATTGTTCAATAAATTATGATAATACGTTGAGGAAACAAGTTAGGAATCCTGAATAGATATTTTAAGTAATGTATGTTTTGCGTTGCCATGCCTTAAAAGGAAGCAATGCAAAAATTACATATATTTTTAATTAATTAACTGGCTGGCGCTTTCTCTCAAGTGTAAATTAAAGCTGTGAATTTTCAATAATTGGGCCCACGCCAAATTAATATATCTTAACGAAACTTTTTTAGCAGTACATGAATTTCAGTCATTAGATTATAATTTATATAAAATAAAATTTATATAATTATATAATTTATATATTTATATATTTATATTAATATTTATATAATTTATATAATTATATAGTTATATTAATATTTATATAATTTATATAATTATATACTTATATTAATATTTATATAATTTATATAATTATATATTTATATAAATATTCATATAATATATTTTATTTATTTTATTTAATTTATATAATTTATTTTAAAATCCCACCCATAGGTGGGATTTTTAAGATGAATTTTGATTGCTAAGATATGTTTTAAAAAACTTTTTTTTTACTTTTATTTATTTTTAATACCAATGCAAGAGTAAGTAGCAACATCAAAAGAAATTACAAATGGATTTTGAAATACGATAAAATAAATATTTTAAAAAATTATTTCGAAAAAAAATGGCATCAATGAAATGATTGAGTAACATTTGTAAAAAGCAAAAGAAGAAATTCTTTAACTGATAATATGCATGTCAGGCGTTTTCACTTTAAAATTGTTTGTTCCGAATCGGTGGCACCACTTCTGTAAATTTGAAAAATAAAATACAAAATACATATATTAAATGGGAGATCGATGGCATGAAGTTGTCACATCTGAAAGGACATTTATTTAATGCGGTGAAGGGGAAAACATGTAGCAGATTATCAGAAAATGTAGGACGATCAATTTTCTTGTCTTATCAAAAACGATACTTATTGAAAATTAATCAGCTTTTTCTGTGGTATTGAAATCCGATGTAGGAAAAATTAAAATTAGCATTATTCAAATTGTCGAAGTTTCTATAAGTCTAGGTTGCTTTTCAAAACAAGAAAGGTTGCACAATCTAAATTAGCTTTCATTATATGTGTGAAAGTATACAAAGCGCTCCAAAAGTAGTAGAAAATAAAGGATCAGAAAAATTAAAAATATAAAGAATCAAATGTATTCATTCTTCCTGGTTAGGCCAAAAGTATGAAGACACTGAAAGGTGCTCTGTGATTATTGATAAAGGTGTACTTTCTTTCGGACAAAAAATAAATGTTTGTTGAAAATTATATTTTATAATACCAGTGAAAGTTATATTTCAAAAATACCAGTAAAAAAAAATAATTAAAAATAAACATTGAAAATTTTTCGAAAACATAATTTGTGAAAAAGTTTTATAAGCGTGACATCACTGTAATCATAGCGTGACATCATTTGTAAGAATTATAAAAACTATTTTATGATTTCTTTAAATGTCTCTTTCTTTTTCTTTTATTTTTTTGAGGGGGAGAGAAATTATTTTTCATTTTTATATTTTCTGATAATACATTGTCTTATTAAAATAAATAATCAACGTAAAAATAGCACAAATGAAATATATACAAAATAGAAAACAGCTGTTTTTAAACCTCTAAAGCTCCATCATCAATACCAAAGTTAAAAGGATTAAAAACATATGTAAAAGTTTAGGCCATGTAAGTATGCTTGCGTCCAAGATGGAATGGTGATGAGTGTTTGGAAACAACAGGAGTCCCATGTGACAAAGGATACCAATCAGAAGCACTCTGCTATTCGTGACGAGTTTAACAACAAAGTAGAAACAGATGGGGGGGGGATTTAGAGAATGGATTAAAGGAAAGGTAACCAGACATTTGAAAAATTTGGTGTATTGGACTTATCGTTAACTAATAGGCCTGAATTATTCCATATACGATAAGCTTCTCAAGGTCGTAAACTGATGAGAACTTCGGAACTACTGAACCTTTTGAAAATTTAAAACTCTCATTAAATATAACTCCCAAACAATTACATTCTATCACATTCACAAGATATCTTGCGAGTATTGTTCACGGATAATGGATACTTTACGCGTGAGGAAGCTTTCAATCAACATAACGCCCATGCGTGGGTTTTGGCGAACCTCCCATGGTACGCGATCACGTGCAGCTCAACGACGTTTCTCGCTCAATATTTCGGGCGCCATTCTTGGAGACTACCTCATTTTCATACATTCTGCCCAGTCGTTTGGACTGTAGGGCATACCTGATCGTCCTGCCCGAATTTCTTGGCGCAGCACATGTTCCTCCATTGTTGTGCCACTCCATGTGGTAACAGCACACGAAACACGTCTGCCGACACCTCGACGTCACCTTTGGACAGTGATGGATAGGTCTTGCTGTTCCGGTTCATTGGCCTGCCAGATCGCCGGGCATATCATTCATGGACTGAATATTCTGAAAGATAAATGAAGAGTTTTGTGTACGAGACCCCCATTACTTCAGTTGAAGACCTCGCCACTCGAATATATATAGCTGACGGGAGGATACGCGACACGCCAGGAAACTTCCAGTACGTAAGGGAATCCATACGGCGCCGCTGTCAAGCCTATGCCTGACGACTTGTGGTCGTAATTTTGAACACCTTCTGTAGTACAACCTTTCAATAAAATGTTTTATCTGCCCCATTAATGTGTTGCTGTATCTGCTCTTTTTGTCTGCTTCTTTGAACCATATTTCGCAACTACGGCATTTTCAACCCTGCATTGCTATGTGATTCAGAGTCGTCTCTGTGTTCCCTACACCTCCTGCAAGTTTGTCGGTCTGGTAGTTAAACACACTGTATAAAAGGAAAATTTGTATATCCGTTTTCATAAATCTTTTTTTTATAACGTACGAGACGCGGAAAAAATATTTTATATGACATTTTCTATGTATTAATCTTAACGCCACACACCTTATGAAATTAGGAATATTTATACGAATCCAAACTCAAAAAAAGAAACTGATTAAAACTACAAAACATATTTTTTGAGTACATTTTGTTGTTTTAGCAAAATTGGAGTAAAATTGCACCATTTTACTTCAATTAACAAAACATTTTGTTGACGATACAAAATTTTTTTTTTGGAATTGCAAAAAAAAAAAAAAAATATTTTGTTGATTCAAACAAAATTTTTATTGACCCATATTTAAACAAAAATTTTGTTTAAATATAGGTCAATAGAAATTTTGTTTGAATCAACAAAAAAAATTTTTTTGTTGACAACCACTTTTTTTTACAATTCCAAAAAAAAAAAAATTTGTATCGTCAGCAAAAATGTTTTGTTAATTGAAGTAAAATGGTTCAATTTTACTCCAGTTTTGCTAAAACAACCAAAATGTACTCAACAAAAATGTTTTGTAGTTTTAATCAATTCCTTTCTCTGAGTGCAGTGAAAGAATATTTATCCAAACAGACAGTATAACATATTTCAAAAGAGTATCCGGACACACACAGACAATCACACACCTACGCGTGCCACGGAACAATAAGAAAAAGAAATCAAATAATAATGTGATTCTATGTTATATAATTATTCATAGAAATGAGAATACTTCTTAAAAATAACATAAAAATAGAGAAATGCACCGAGTGAAACGAAAGAACTTTGTCTTTTCTCGCCCAGCTCAAAAATGTGTTACATCATATTAAGACCAAGCACATGATTGAAAGGGAAGAGAAGAAAAAAAGAGGGACAATATGGAGGAATTAGCCAATATATTAGTACGAGACAACGATGATTCACACATCTTAACTGTAAGTGAAGTAAGAATGAAAATTATGTAAGAAAATAAAGAGGTAAAGTAAAATTTAATAAATATAAATGTATTTATTATTATTACATGCCGTAGTTGCATCAAAAAATAATTAAGTAATTAAATGGAAAATAAATAATTTATAGTTAAAATTAAAAATAAAGAAAGGACAGTATTAAAACAAAAATGCAATGGAAATTCTAGAAATGAAAAAAAAAATTGATATAAAAATTTAACAAGCTTTTTCAAGCTTTTTGCAGGACCTTTGACTTAGATTTTTCATTAAGAAAACCACCACAATTAAGATAAGCAGCTACATTATCGATAAAACCCCATTAGAAATAACAATGAGTAATAATGACAATTTCAGCATTTTGAGAATTGAAAACATTGCAGGAATCCCAAAACTATTTAGCAGTACATGATCGTTCTTTTTAGCGTATTCTGAGATTTTATTTACCTTGACTCATAGTAAAGACCAAGTTCCTTTAAAACATTTTATGTTTTGTCATATGTTATGTTTTTTATAATTTTTCATCTGACTTTAGTTTAACATATCCAAAATTTGTATATGCATTTATTTACTGTGTATAAAATTTTCTGAGATACAATTGTTTATCCATTATAAATTTACTTACCATAAAGACGGATTATCCCTTCGGTTGATCCTAGAGAATTTTTTGCGATGCATTTGTATGTTCCAAAATCATCTTGCTGAACGTCAGTTATCACTAACTTCATGCTAACTTGATAAACGTTGTCAGAAATGCTAACGGCAAATTTCTCGTTTGGTTGGACAATAATGCAACTATCCGCTTTAGTCACTTTAGTCCAGTAGTTAATTGACATTGGAAATGCCTCTGTATAGCAATCTAAATTGACGGTGTCGCCAATGGCAGCAAAAATCAACTGATGTGGTATCCAGATCATGGGAGGAACTGTAAAAATTATTTCGTAATTTTAATCACATGATTTGTATTTGTAAAAAAAAAAAAAAAAAAAAAAAAAAAAAAAACATTTCAGACATAATTATATTGTTTTCAATTAAAATTCCATGATTAACACCATAATTATTAGTCAAAATATTTTTTCACTAATAGTTTTGGTGCAAAGCGTACATATATATACAAACGTTATGACTAAAATGTGATATCAGAGCAGAACAGAAACTAATTTTAAACGTGGATAAAAATGACATTTCTTAATATATTTTTTCAATGATATCATAATGAACACCATAATTTTTTTTTCGTCTCGATTTTTAAAGATTACTTTTTAATTCAGTCAGTTTTAGGCGGATATTAAAAATTTCCATTGAATAAATTAACCTAAACTTCATCTAAATTAAAAAAATATATATGTAAAGCTAAATATTGATAAAGGCATTTTGTGAGTTAAAATATATTTTCGCCGTTTTGACCCATTTTAGTATCTATGTGCGTAATTATATTTCATATTAAAAGAATTGGTACTTTTCTGTTATACCAACACCATGCCAAAATGTATACTAATCGACATTTACTTTAACCCTGAACGTACAACGGGTACTTATGCCAATGTAATCATGCTTATGTAATCATGCCAAACATTGGAACTCCCTATTTACAGAATGTGATTTTTTTTTTTTTTTTTTTTTTTAAAGTTATTATTTATCTTAACCACGCAAAACATCTAAACATGCTATTATTTGAATCGATAGTATTTTCTGTTCATTAAGCTACAACTTAAATCGCAAAATGGCGTAATAAAAGACAGCACTGCACTGTTCATCATTATTTACAATCCTATTTCATAGAGTTCATGTGGGGACGTTTTTACTTAAAAAATGAAACCGTTACTGCAATGCTAAGAAATATTTCATTTTCAAGCCTGCAGTTTAACTTGAGTTTTATTTTATTATTTTATTGTAAAACATTCGTTTCCTCTTTTATTTTAAGCATATATTTGTATTGATTAAATAAAATAGCTCATGAAAGTCTGTAATTTGCAAATGTTATGTTTGTTAAATGATCACTTTTGCAACAACAATGTTCTTTTTCAAATGTTTCATTTGGCACCAGCTATTACGGTTGGCGACAATGGTTTTGATATAATAGAAAAACACACATGATTTTTTAACGGCTTCAGTTCATGTAAAAGGATCGATGAAGATTATTTTTGAGTTTAGAAATTTTATGTAAATTATAATTAACCATAAATATATAAAGGGATATTCTGTTTCTATTGCACACAATTTCAACAAATAATTTCAGTTAAAAAATTAAAAGAAAATAATACTGAATTTTAATATTTGCTCTCACATCTGCTCAATTTAAAATTGTTAAAATTATAATTAT
Organism: Maratus michaelseni; assembly: GCA_963931845.1. Taxonomy (NCBI): domain Eukaryota; kingdom Metazoa; phylum Arthropoda; class Arachnida; order Araneae; family Salticidae; genus Maratus; species Maratus michaelseni. The sequence goes on from OZ007589.1 coordinate 415,028,539, forward strand.
TTTTATAAAACTTCCAAACATTTTAGACTTTTTACAACCAACTAATAATTTTGACATCAAATTTGGATTTTTCGTTAAATTGTACTTTTGGATACCAAACGGAAAGTCATTCTGTATAACAGTTTAAGAAATCTGCAGGACTTCTAATGGGCAAGTTCATTTTTTATCGTTTCAGAACAAATTGCAACCGGTGTGGTTTTTTAAGCCTAACTTTTTGTGGAATGATCTATAATTTTGTTTCATTGAATATCTTTCTAGTATTAATTTCAAATTACATATATTTTGAACTTCATATATAAAAAAAGGAATTTTTAATATCATTACTTGATAAAAAATATTACTAATAGATTGGTACCAGTTTTATGCGATGATATGCTTCAGAGTTAAAAGAAGGTATAATTATCTCTTTCACGACTGCACGTTTTTTGAGTATATACTGCTAATTTACGAATGCATGCTTTGCACCACAAAAATAAATAAATAAAGGGAGATATATACAGTTTAACATGGATGCCAAACTCCATAAATACACCATAAAATATTTCTCGTTATGTTTGAAATGTTCAACTTATTTTCCTTCAAACGATTCGGGAAAAGTTATTGCCGAAATGTATATGCTTACTAATTAAGCATTTTCTCTTGAAGTTAAATGTAGTAATACAAGCTTATAGTTATATTTATTGAGAATGTTTTGTTTAAATTCGTATTATTGAACTCTTAAAACAAAATTCGTCAATAAATGTAAAAAGAAAAGGGCTCAAGTTGACGGTTGATGGGAAGAGATGTTTATGTTATTAGAAAAACATTTCCGTCTCTTAACTGGAGAAATTTTGAAATTTTTGAATTAGGATTAATTTATAGATATATTTTATTTAAATTAATAAATTAGGATTAATTTATAGATGTATTTTATTTAAATTAATAAATTAGGATTAATTTATAAATATATTTTATTTAAATTAATAAATTAGGATTAATTTATAAATATATTTTATTTAAATTAATAAATTAAGATTAATTTATAAATATATTTTACAAAAATTAATAAATTAGGATTAATTTATAAATCTATAACTATTAATTTTCCATAAACTAAAAAAAAAAGTATTTTTTTATATAAAAATTTTCAGCTCATTTGAAATGTGAAATTTTTCAACTGATATTTATCTCATAAAGAATACACAATGTCAAATTTTATTAGTTTATTCAACTGGAAAGACGGGTATATTAGGGACACATCAAATAGATTACGTTATGCATAACAAAGAGTGAGAAATTTTATCATACTCACAAAGAACATGTAACATCACACTACGTGTAACTGGCTGATATGCAGGAGCTTGATAATAGGACGATGTAGCAGTGCACAAATACATGCCCATATGCAGTCGACTTACTTTTATGATATTCAAGTCTTCGCCTAGTAAGTAATTAAGATAGTTTATATAAATCCTCAAGTATGCTTTAAGAAATAATTTATATAGGAACAATTAGTCTAATTATATATATTGAAAAGATTTTTAAAGTATCATATCAGGTAATGAAAAATATTGAAAAATGTCACAATTTATTCAGAATTCGTGTTTGGAATAATTACAATTGCCTGTCACAGTTTGGAGCATTTATCATAAACAGTCAAAATAAAATTGGAGGGCAGACGTTAAAAAGTAATTTAATACATTCAAAGATATTATTACTTAATATTATAGAATAATTATTTAAATGAGATGTTAAACAGAATTTTTCATAGGAGAAAATTTTAAAATTATGAAACGTTAATATTTATAGCAACCAGAATTTTTATATAGAAAATGTAAATATTAATTTTCATTTTCCCGTTTGCATTCTATATAACCAGTAAAGTCTCTGGTCGTGATAACAAACTATCTTTGAAGGTAGTTTGTTCGAAATAAATTAGTCCATTGCATAGAATGCACGTTTTTGCTGAATCTTTCCTGGCAGAATGCCCTTACATGGTCAAATAAAATAAATATAAGTTTTACAAACGTCGAACTGTGCCGACGACTGCTTTCTGAACAAGCCGGGGCGGAAAAAAATTATAAATCGATACAGGTAAAGTATAAATCACTACACTGTAAAAAAAAATTCAGAAACGTTTCTGAAAGTATCGGAGACATCTGCTGCACGATACTAAAGGAAAAGTTTCTGATTCAAGCAGATAAATATTTCGGCTAAAACACGGAACCTTTCCGAATCGTACGAAATATTTAGATTCGTAATGAATTCATTACGAAACGGAAAGGTTCCGTGTTTTATCTGAAATGTTTTTCTACTCGAATCAGAAACCTTCCCCTTAGTATCGTGCAGCAGATATCTTCGATACTTTCAGAAACGTTTCTGAAATTTTTTTACAGTGTAGATATTATCATTGCCTTTAAATCTAAAAGTTCTTATAAAAAATAATATAAAATACAGATCAGAGCACATTCTTATTCAAAGTATTTGTTAATCAATTAAATAAGTTTAGAATTAATTTATGTTCAATATATAAGAAAATCCTGTCTGTTCGTTGACAGGTTTCAGACCAGGGTCAAAATGTGGTATCTTATGATTAATCTTGTGTATTGCGTTCCAGAGCCAAAAGGCATATCTGGCACAAAAGCGTTTTTAAAACCATAAATGGTTTTCATATCCACTTTAAAAGACATTTTAACACGAACACATATATATATATGTACAATCTAAATTATTACTATTTTTAAATGCATCTTCACCAAAAACATTATGAGCTACATCCGTAATAACAATAAAATTATTTGAATTAAATTATTCAATTCGGGGAGTCGTTTGGAGGAACATCCTGCGTGCGGATATCCCACGACTCTCATAAAATAGCCACTAAATCTGAAAAATAACTCATAAAAGACGAAATTTAAAAAGTAAGTGGTGTTCGGCAGCCATCCAAAAATGGACAACACATTTCGTACGACTGCGGAGATGTTTGTACACTGAGAAAAAGGACACTTTCAAATCTGAGTAAATCGATGTTTTCATTTTCTTATGAAACTTTTTGTTTTAAATACGAAGACCTAATGCTTTCAATTCTGAAATACCAGAAATACTCAGAATATGGAAACATGGACCTACTCAAAACTGAGCACACAGAGGTCAGTTCATGCTCATTTTTGAAACATGGCCATACTAAAAAATGATTAGAATCAGCTCAAACTCATTTTTGAAACATGGAAATACTCAAAAAGGAGCACATAGAAGTCAGTTCATACTCATTTTTGAAACATGGACATACTCAAATATGAGCACATGATGTTTTATTCTTGAGCGTGTGAATGTTTTCAGAAATATGTATATACATGTTTCAAACTTGAGTAATTTTGATTCGGAGCCATTTTGATTATGCGACATACTCAGATTTGAGTATTTTTTTTATCAGTTTTTAAAATGTCGTTTTTAGAGTGTAGTAAAAACAAATTGGACTTTGTAGTTAAAAATTGGCTTGTGCGTTCGATAGGCTAACTCTCAAAGATTGTACATAATTCTATATAAATGTTCTATATAATTCTATATAATTCTATATAAATTCCTATGTGAGTTTATTTAGTCTATGTACATATATTGGTAGAGTATTCCGTCTCATACAATACTTTTCGAAGAATGTCAGTGGTGATGCTGCTAATGACACTTATGACTCAGAATTTGCACATTGAACTAAAACATTGTGGGTATTTCAAACAGTAATATACTTGTGTGCATTCATTAAATTACTAAAATTCCGATAATCGTCTGTCTGATACAAAATATATCATTTTTTTTATTTTTAAAAATAAATGTTTTTTGTTTATTTTGCAATTTGTATCTTTGCATGAATTAAGCACCAGTATTTCCATTTAGCTGAAATTGGTATCTAAAACTACAAAAATCCATTACTGCCTATAAGCAAGTTTAAAATGAGTGTGCACTAATCCTAATTTATATCCCAATTATATTTATCAATACTTTATTCCCTTTTTAAATATTTTGTTTACTTTTCCATAAAAATTGAAACAAAAATATCGATTTGAAAGAGAAAGATAATTATTTTAAAAATTAAAGCAATGAAAGATACCAATTAGACAGAAAAATTCTGTTTATTTTATTGTTGAATATGTTGTAAGAATTATAATGGGGATTTTAGCATATGGTTAAAATATACTCTTTGGAAACTACTGGAATTTTTATGACAATTTATGAAACAATAAAAATAAATCCATCGGTAATGAATAATTAATCTTACTATTTTTGCCTTATTTTTTATTTTAATAAATTCTTTTTTTTTTCTAATAAAATTATCAATCTACTATCTCGGATTCCATAAAAACACAACGTAAACTATATGTCCTATTCGTGTGTTTTCTTTCATATTCTCCGACTTTCATATTTTCCGAATTTTAAATGTTCTTAAAGAAATTGATATCTTTCCTTGGACTAAATGAAAGCATATCGTTACATAAATGTTGCACAAAAATATCCCCTTTCTTTAAAGATAAATGTAAAATATCAAAGAAAAATAAATTTCCGATGCAATATTTTTAATAAACATTATATGGAGCGTTAATACTTTTTATTACTAATACCTTTTAGTTAGGTAATTTAACCTTTAAGAACCTAACATTTTTTAGTTTTGTAACCTTTTATATTCTATAATTTATATATCATACAGAACACACAAAAAGTAAGTATAGCATAGAAAAGCAATTAAAATACAAAATATATAGAAGGTTTTACTATCTCAAAATTCAGTGCAGTAATTAAAGCTAGCTTTGCGAAGTACAACAAATTGTGGTCGAGTTATTGATTAAACATTTGTATTCAATGCCGCTATGTACTCAAAACTGCTTTGTATTCTAATCCAAAAAAATAACATTTTTACGAAATGTGATTTTTAATTTCGACATGCAATAACAACTATAATTAATGTCAAACATAGATATTGTTGCGGAATTTAAATATATATATATAAATATTACTGATAAGTTTATGAATGAAACATTTATTTATCCTTGAAAAAATTAGTTTGTTTTCAAACAACGGTACGATGAATTTTTATACATGTGTTTGCCTTTCTGAAAATTAATTTTAACAAATACAATAGAATAAATACTCATTTAGCTTAAATTTATCTCTTTTTCCACCCTCCGTACTTGACAGGTTTTAATTTAGTTAATAAAATAATTGTGTGATGCCTTTAGCTGAAATTTTAACCACACATTACTGTCGTTGATCTAAAACTCACGTAAAACACCTAATATATCCAGACACAACGACAAAAGAGTCCTTCCGGCTTGTACAGAGAGGAAAAGGTAACGTTCCTATATCTTCGTTTTAAAATGGTAGCTAATGTTACTTGAAAGCAGCAAGCTAAAATTCAAGATACCCGATTACAGAAGATTCTTTAATACTGAATTTTAATAAGAAATTCACCAAATCATTGAGCTATAGCCAAATTAGCTTCATTTACGAAAGCTTATTTTAGTCGCCAAATTTCGCGATGTTTCGCCAAGTGACGCCAAGCTTGACGAAAATTTGACGCTAAAGGATATGAATATAGTTTTATACTATGATTGGGAGAATGATTACAACAATGAAATATAATAACTTGCGAGAAATCAGGTCACTAAAACTCATAGATTAATCCCTGATTTTTTGTAATCTGCTGTGTTGTTTCAATATGTTAGCAATCCTAGAATTTCAAACTGCTATATCTCAGTCATTTTTTAAAATAGAGGAAAAACAAAAAATGCGCCGGAATCCTTGTATCAATGTCTAACACATAAACAAAATACTTAATTTTAATTTCTAATTTTTTTTGTATATATTTTTAATTTTAAATTTTTAGTGGCCGCCATTTGGAAACAAGAAGGCGAATCAATCTGGCCAACGAACTCAGTTGAGATATTGGTGAGCTTAATACTCACTCTTAGTTTCATCCAAATAGGTTTAGAAATACGAGCGCTATTGTATGACATAGATCATATTAATATAAATCAACATTTGAACAGAGGGTGGTTTTGGGGTCTGTGGGTCATGATCGTTGAAAATATGCCGAAGTATTCCGAAATTGCTTTCCTCCGAACGCCTGGAATAGGTAGCTATTTACTTTTTGTGTTGAAAGCTACCTAATAGTAGTGCCATTTTATTAAGGTTACGATGCTTGAAACTACATTGCAGTTGACTGGTTATACAAGAAAATATTAATCTGCATACCTTCACTTAACCAAAAGGTTATAAAACTGATGTAAATATGTAAAAAAATAGAGGCAAGTCAGCTCATCTCATTAATGTTTGTGCTCTGCAACATAATAAGTAACTGTTTTCTAATAACGTTCCAACTGCAACAGAGCATTTTAATATCAAAATAGATATAGTAGACATGATTTGGTTTCAAAATGGGAGCTTGTCAAGCCATTTGATAATTCTTGCTAATCGTTTTATGACATTTCACAATATGTAAAAACGAAGAAAGACAGATTGAAATTCCATTACGAACACACAAGAAGACGTGCATAAAATGTTGAAAATTGAAAAACGTTGAATCATGTGAAGTAATTTGCTTAATGTTTTTTTCTTTTTAGTAGGTAACAGTAATCTAATAACGAAAACACTGAAGGTAGACCAATTTTATATTATGGATGAGGTAGCTGGCATTATCAAAAGAATTACACAGTGGACCGTTGTAAAAATATTTGATGACTTTTGATTTAAACAACATTCATTTCAGGGCAATGATAGACCAAAAATCTACTACTAACACACCGAAAAACGTGAGTAAATTTTGTTTTCATAGAATTTCGTTTGCCTTTTCACTGTTTCAAATTTTGGAATGTCCTGAAACGACTTGGCGTTTAAATTATACGATCAGGGAAGACCAAACTGTACTCGGTCAAAATTAGCTTTGAGTTAAACTCGATATATTTTTCTCTCTGTATTTTTCTCTATATAATTTTTCTCTCTGTTCTTCTAAAATGCCTTTTATTTTATAAAAATAGCTTGACCCATAATGATCCTTAATCAAAATTACCAAGTAATCCAATGTTCTCGAACATGTGACCAGGCCCAATGGTCTTCTCGTGCCATAGAATACAAAATTTAGTCTAATAGTTTGAGCCGTTTTTTAGGTAAAATTAGCTTGACCCATTGTGATTCAAAATAACCCACTATTCGAATTTTCTCGAACATGTGACCTAGCCCAACAGTCTTCTCGTGCCCGAAAAGCATAGGATGCAAAATTTAGTCTAAATAGTCTGAGCCGTTTTTTAGATAAAGTTAGCTTGACCCACATTGACCCAAAAATGACCCAGTAATCGAAAGTCCTCGATTATATGACCCAGCCCAATAGTCATCTCGTGCACGAAAATGGCAGGATACAAAATTTAGTCAAAATAGTTTCAACCATTTTTTAGATAATGACCCGATGGTGAGATTAGATGAAAGGAATTAGATGGTGACCCGAAATGATCCAGTAATCGAATTTTCTCGAACATGCGACCTAGACCAATGGTTTTCTGGTGTCCCAAAACGGGAGGATACAAAATTTCGTCAAAATCGTTAGAGCCGTTTTTAAAATATAATATGCATATATATATATACATATATATATAACCGCACACACAATATTTGATCGCATTAGAATATATGATAATAAAATAGACTTGAGTAAATCCCATTTTTCCGCGTTTGTGATGGAGTCAGACATTACTTTTGTAACGTACAAATGTTCGTAACGTGCTTTCAACTTTTTCTTTATTATTCAGGTAATACGTATGGAACAAAGCTGAAACTCTATGCAAATAACGTCATTTGATTAACACTTTTTCTATTTACACATGCCTGATAATGTTTTCGTAATAGAAATTTGGTCTGCGATTTATATATTTTGGAATGTCCTCAAATGATAGGAATGTAAATCAAGTTTATTTAAATAACTTGATTCAGATTAACTTTTTAGCAGTTGCTTGCTACACCTTTTGTAACGTCTGCCTTAATCTTTTAATTAAATCTTTAATAAACTATTATAGCTAAGAATTAAAGTCTTTTGATTATATTTTACGTAGTAGATAACATGGTTCTGTCATATGCGTATACCTTTCTATTGAATATGCTATGCAAAATATGTATTACATGAATTCCATTTTCATGTCATCGATACAAGTTGAGGGTAAATGTTAATTTATGCATATAGTCCCAGTAAACTACTTTGCTATAACACTCTGTTAAGGTAGATTTGTTTAATCTTAAAATTTATTATTGTTTTATATTATTGTTTTACAATAAAGTTTATCCTCTTTATTTTTTTATATGTTTTGTTTAAAATAAACTGGTAATAAAAATCTTGCTAAATATTATGATTAAGTTTACATGGTACTAAATTAAAGTATGTTATTTATTTAAGGAGACTAGAAGGGTATAAAACGAAAAAAATTGACTGAAGTTTGGTTGTGATTAAAAAAGCCTGCAATCACTTTAGACTATTACTTCTTTTTAAATTTATTTATTCAGGTTTCATAGAAAAAAAAAGTTTCTTCAATTGAAATAAAAATAATAATAACAAAATTTTTTATTATTGCACAATAAAATTAATCTTACAAATTTAGTTTTTGAGACGATTTTAAAGTACAATTTCCATATTTTTAAGACATCATCTCTTCTTTGTACTACTAATTACGTTGTCTCTTGATTATACCTCAAACGAAAATAAATTTATAAAAATGAGAATATATAAAATAAAAAATAATAAATAAATAAATTATACATACAAATTGATCTTATATTTTCCTATAACTTGAAAGAAACTTTTTTCTTTCTTTCTTTTTCGAGGTATATATTATCGAGAATTTACTGTATTTTATTTACAGAAAATAATGTAAATCTGTTAACTTGTTCAAAAGTTATCATGAGAAAATCCCAGATAGATAGTTTTTTTAGATAATTGGGTATTTTTTTTTCTTCGAAGGTATCACCGGTCACCGTAAATCAAAATTTACGGTTTTTATGGCCGTGATTGTAGGAATTTTGTTATTGGATAAACCGTAACGTATTATTTAAAGTTCAAAAATTATAAAATCAAATAATGACAAATACATTAACCTATTGTTTATTTTATATTTATTATTATTATGCGTTTTTCTACTAATAGATGACAAAGATACGAAAAAAAATTCCGGAAGGCACCAGCTTACAATGATTCTTTATAAAAACTCTGAAGAAATGTATCTATATATCATGTGCAACTTTTTTCACAATTAATAAAATTATTTAAATGTATGTAAATAATGTAGAGAATACATGAAAAATTAAAAACATATAAATTCGCTGCAGAAAATTTAATAAAGTTCATACCTCCCAGCGATACAATGGATTAACGTAAGATATACAAACCCAAAGCTCTATGTCCATTTGCTTCAGACAATTCTTTTCCACCTTCACGTTCCCAAGTTACGGTAGGCAGTGGGTATCCCTTTACTTTACAGCTCAAAGTGATGTTCGTCCCTTCTCTTGCCATAACTTCATTTTCACCTCGATCAAGAAATTTTGGAGGTACTGAAATAGAATTTATATTTACTTTGTGTTACATACACACACACATATCTATATATATATAGAGAGAGAGAGGGCGATTTAAAAAAAAAACTATCCCGATATATGAGCTATTAGCAATTTAACACTGTAAAAAACGGCCAATGTTTCTTATTTTATGAAAATATAGTATAACCACAAACAAAAATATAATATAATCTTCTGAGTTAACCGAAATTCTGAAAAGCATCTTCCATTGTCTTTTGAATCCACAGAAACCAATAAATTTCCAAAATGTAAATATTTATTTATAAAAGCAAAGTATTTTTTACGCCCGTATTTTTCAGAAACGTTTTCGAATAGTTTTTATAGTGTATTAATCAGTTACCTCAGCATGGAATACCTGTTTTTCGAAAGTCATCAATTCTTAAGTAATCGTTTTCAGCTGCATAAGATAATTTATGCATGAAAGAGTAAAGAAATAATCTTAATTTTAATGTTAATGTTAACGCTGTTAATTTTTCATGTTTGTCTGTTAAACATATTTGTTGAACATAAAAATGTGTACTTGAGAATTGATAGTATCGAAAAAAAAAACTATATTCCGGGCTTAGAAAACTGATTAATACATTTTAAAAGTTACGCGTAAATGTTTAAAAAATGACGGGCTTCAAGAGAAATTTTGTTTTTATGAATGCTTTCTGATACTTCTCTGTCCTCATTGGTTGTTTTGATTTTTCTCCTTAGTCTGTCTAACGACGGGGATATTTGTGCTACAGGTACCGTTCGAACACTTTTTATGGTTTTTCACTACGAAAATCACATTCCAAAAAAAAAGTATGTGTTACCATTTGAAATTTTCGAAATTCTGTGACCGTAATTGTTAAAGTTTAACTGTTCTTTTTCATCAAATTCATGAGCGCATGCCTGAAAATACTTTAAATCAAAATTTCATGTAGTTTGTGTGAACGGTATGATAGTTAGGAGTTCATATATTGGGATAGTTTTTATTTTAAATAATTCCTCTGTATATATGTATCGTAATCAACAACAAAGTAATCACATGTTCATGTGGATAGCGCGAAAATACTGCAGTGAAACACGGGAAAGATTCTGGAACTACAGGAATATAAATATCATGATTAACGTGATATTTTTCAGAGAAAGATTTGTTACAAGGGCAATCGGGAATCAACTACAAATTGAAATAATACAACAGTATTTGTGACCAACCTGTAAAGTAAGTTGATTTAAATTTTCTGTATCTTAAAGAACATGACGATGTAGGTTTTGTAAAATATTCGTACTCATTTGTCTAAGAATATCACACGTATATACATGGAGATATAAATGTATCTTTAAAAGATTTGGTTTATAGCATACAGGTTTTTCAACCAAACTTAACGCCGCTTTTGGGAAACTTGTTAATGTACGAATCAATATACTTAAATTACATATTACAAGAAATAAGAACATTTGTTTCGAAATAACTTTTAATTCCCCATGCGCGGACAATAATAAAATATTTTTAACATAGTTAATCACATACATAGAGCAACTAATATAAAAAGTCCATTCGAGTATCGTGAAAATTCAAAAAGATATCAGTGGTTGAATGAGCTCAATATCAGTTGCTTTCTAAATGTTGCTAAGGGATTTTGCACAAATTGCTATATTTTATAAATTGATTTCCAACAAAAGAATGTGTACTTAAAATAAGTCCACGTTTAGATTTTGAACAAATTCTTCGATTTTGATAATTCTTCTTCTGTTGGAATGGGCTCGTTCAGATGGTTCTTCCAAGAGCTAAAACATCAATTGAAATAACAATAAAAAAATAAAATGAAAAATAGCTATGTAGTTTGTAGAAAATTCCTTATCATTCAGCTACTATTTTTAGAAAGCAGCTGAAATTCAAATAACTATATCGCCGATATAGTTTTCAGGATTTTCAACTAGCCTTTTCATATGAGATTTCCTATATAGTTGACTACTAAATTATGGAACAAAATTCGCGCATGCATGTTAGGTTAAAACTATTTCATTCCTATATTCATGTTTCATGGCATATTTAATATATTTATATTATAATTTCAATATATTATTATTACTGTATTTGGTCAAGTGCATCAGAACCTAGCGTTAAATTTCATTGAAAACCTTGCAAGTTATAAACGAAACATATATGGAGATTTCTTGATTTTTTTGTAAGAAACCTCTATTTCTCCATCAATACATGTGCTATTATTACACAAATAGACATAAATGTAATAGACCGACATAGACATGTTCTATGCCTGAGATCATTTTTAGCATTATTTTACTGTGTGATCGCAAATAATATTAATTATATTCAATTTATTGTTGGTTCCCAAAATGTTTTAAGGACTAAAATTACGTTGAAACATATTAAGTCAAATACCTTATTTTTATTACTGATGTTTTAGAAGAATTCATTATGTATTTCTCTTAATATTAGACAATGTCTAATATTGAAAGTTTCTGGTGATTTTAGAGCATGTAGTGTAGTTTTTAAACTGGTAAATAATTACAATGAGACAACTTGGAGTCTTGTAAGATGCAAGGTATCGCGGAAATCACTCATATAGCCAGGAACTATTTACCATATCACAAACCTACTTATACTTACATGTGTGACCGTATATCAATTACATCTACTTTTATTCTGCCATTTACTAGAAAACTTTGTGACTTGATCATAGAGAATGTTCTAGAACATTCTCGATATTCTATTCCTGTAATAGAATGGCTTGACTTCAATATAATGTTCTTAATAATATGAACATTTTTATCGAAATGTGTACTAACATGTACAAACATGTGCCAAATACTGACGAGCCATCTTCATACATATTGAAAAGTGTTATAAAGAGCTAATTTGTTTATATTATCAAGATTCAATTTCTAGATCATTAAAACACTTTGATTTCAGACGCACATCCACCAGATTTTACGAGCCAAACTTCAGTGTCGGTAGGAAAGATGTGGAAAATTGCTCTTCGAAACTTACCAAAAGCATTAAATTGGCGTTGTAAACTATATATTTATATTGGATGACACACTTTTGAGCCAGTCTTGTTATAATTTTTTACTAATCATATCCTGTCTTGAATATAATTCAGTAAAATATAATATATGTACGACCTAATACATATTAAAAAGTGTTACAAGGAGCTAATTTGTTTATATTATCAAGATTCAATTTCTAGATCATTAAAACACTTTGATTTCAGACGCACACCCACCAGACTTTACGAGTCAAATTTCAGTGTCGGTAGGAAAGGTGCGGAAAATCACTCTTTGAAACTCACCAATAGCATTACATCGGCGCTGCAACCTATATATTTATACTGGATGGAACACTTTTGAGCTAGTCTTGTTACCATTTTTTACTGAATCATATTCTGTCTTGAATATGATTCAGAAACTAATTTTACACTCGCATTTTATGTAGTCACATTACCTAGTCAATTTACGCTGTTTGCTTCAATATATAAACAACATAACTAAATTATTTTTAATAGTTCAAGTCATGTAGTTTGGAATATAAACTACATTACGTGACAAAACATTCTAAGTCAGAAATTGTGTTTCTTTGAGTGCATCATTCGTTTATTTAGGTAGAATTATGTAAGTAAATAAATTTTTCCATTCGTAAATTTATTTGTAAATATATTTCAAACTTAAAAATGTAGCAGCTTTGTTCTAATTTTTATTTTCATTTAAACAAGAAAAAAAAACAAAAAAAGGTGAAGTCTAAAGAATATTTAAGTTAATGTATTCAAATCAAATACAACATGCTAAATGGTATACACAATAAAACAGTGATTTCACAAACACATTTAAAATATAATCTGCGTTCCGTTTCGCTTCTGCGAACGTCATCTGGATAAGATGTTACATACAAGTTAAAAATATCAAAATGGACATAAACGTCTGAACCGGAGAATTCTTGACCGGAGAGTGCGGAAACGTCACCAAGTTTCCATGGTAATCAAAAGGATCAAACCACCATGGTGGAAAAAAAGGGGGGGGGTGGAAGACAAAATGAACAGATTTTATTAATGGATTATAATATGTTGCCGTATGTAATATCTTATCCTGATGACGTTAACAGAAGCGAAACGAAACGTAGATTATACTTTTAATGTGTTTGGAAAATCACTGTTTTATTGTGTGTACCATTTAGCATGTTGTATTTGATTTGAATACATTATTTAAATATACATTATGGTGCAATTGCCCAATTTTTAATTATTTCTAAAGAAGATGGTATTTTTAAAATCTACTAGCAAATGACTTCTGAGTATTGTGTCTAGTTTCAGAATGTACCGGGTGTTTCATGAAGGACCCCTAACTTTGAAAATAAATAATTCGGAAACGGTGATAGATAAGAGCATGAAATCAGTGGTATGTTCATTAAAAGACTCATAAGAATCTGATACATAAACCTAAAAATTTTTGTTAAACATAGCGCCGATAGATGGTGCTTCAAGTGGCGTAATTTGTAGGCTGTATCATATCAAAAGCAATTTAACACCTGTATCAAACGAAGAATGAAATTGTCGGTGACTCTATGTAATATGTCATCGGAAATCAATACACAAGCTTCACAATTAGCCTCCAGGCCGTTGAGTGTTAAAGGATTGTTGCGGTAAACAGTATCTTTCAGTGTCACTTCCGGAATTTATTTCACTGTATGCTAATAGTGATCACGTTTCAACAGCGAAATCTTCGATGACTGGTCGTTCTTGGAGTCTGACCTCTCTTTATAGACACCCGTCGGCGCCATCTCCATCAACGCCATCTGTCGGCGCTATTTTTAACTAAAATTTTGAGGTTACTGTATCAGTTTCTTACGGGTTTTTTAATAAACGTACCACTGGTTTCATGCTTCTATCTGTCACCGTTTCCAAGTTATTTATTTTCAAAATTAGGGGTCCTTCGTGAAACAACCGTTATATTGTTTTAAATATAAAATATACAGTTATCGGTAGCCAATAATCTACAGGGTGGTTATAATCTAAGTATCTCTATTTGGAGATGTCTGCAGCTTGAAGGAATAACCGGAATGAAACCAAAATCGGTACACTTACTATTCGAGAAAGAGAAAGAAGAATGGAACAATAATAAAAAAAAATAATTGCAATAATCGTCGATAGATGGCGTTTATGAGTGTGAAATGTAATGTGTAATATTATGTACCGTGGAGTTGTCGCAAACCTCAATGACTTTACCGCATATCATAACATGTGCGACTCCTGATGCATTACATTCCACAGTTGAGCGCGTCGTGCATCGCCTGGAATGTCGGCACCGTCATGCGAAAGCTTAGCCACATTCACTGTGACATTTTCCAATAAATTAGGTATTCCATCCAGTTTGACGCCTTAATTCTTTGTTCTAGTATTACACATTACATTTCCCACTCAGTAGCGCCATATTTTGGTCTTTATTGCATTTTGTTTATTGTTCCATTCCTCTTGACCCTTCGCGAATAGTAAGTGTACCGATTTTGGTTTTATTCGGGTTATTCTCTCGAGCTACAGACAGCTTCAAATAGAGATACTTATATTTTAACCACTCTGTATTTAGATAGTTATTATGATCATGGATAAAAGTACGAAAGTTAAAATGATAAGTACGGAATGGAGTATATGTTACATAAATATATATTCCAATCTCTTACTATAAAAGTTTTCACATGTCTATAAAAACTACATAGTCTAGGAAAATCTAAAACTGCAAACAATGGAATAAATTGGTTTTGCCTATATATATTTAAAACCTGTTAAGTATAATTTAAAATCAACGATGAGTCTTCAACTTTTAAACTATTTCATTGAAAATAAAGAATATTTTTGGGGAATTATAAATTTAACTACTAAGTTTGATATCCCGAAACAAGTATAAATGTAACAAAAAAAATGTACCGTAAGGTAAGTAATCGGAACAATTTACCAATATATGCACCGAAATAAATTATTCAACTGAATCTGAATGTGCAAAGATAATATCTTGATTAGTTTTCTTTTTTTTCTTTTCTTACTTTCTTTGCAATTATTTTTTCTGATTTATTTTATATTTATTTTTTTCCCCTTTGCGTATTGTATCACTTAGTTAATGATAAATAACAATAACGAATTTGACTGAAATGGTATAAAATATGGAATAAAGTAATGATATGATCAAACTTCGCTTACTCGCTATCAATGTATTATTTACTTACAGTTATATGTTACTTTAACTGCCCTCGTTTTTTTATCAAGCATATTCAGAGTTCATTAGAATAGATCAAATTTCTTAATCTTTAAAGCGGATTAAAGTATTTTTACTCACAATTAAAACATATACATCCTCCAAATATATTTTTTGGTGGATATTTTATTGTGTATGAAAACCTGCAAAAATTACTATTGAAAATAATTATTTATGATTAGTAACTTTTCTAAATAAATATTGGAGAAATTTGATGTTATACAGGATGCCTATAAACTTTTCCCCCGATTAAGAACATCCCAAAATAGAAAAAAGCTATTTGTTTTATTTTATAATGCGCACACAGTAGAATTTTCATGTAAAAACTTCGATAGCTTCTAAATGTTTTAAAATGTTCCATAGAATTTATCTCAATTGAACAAATTACCCAAACCTTATACCCCATTTATTTGAAACGACTGATAAATTTTACGTAGCAAGAAAAAAATTCTACGAATCTCCTATAATTATTTTCAAAGTTATTATTTATTTTATATACAGAAATATTATGGACTATTTTAAAAATGAAAGATTTCATTTCCAGCACCTTTCACTTGTCTACTCATAGTAGATATACTGCCGGAATGAAATTTGTTACAATCCTTACATTATCGGTATCTCTTTTAATTAAATTTGTTACTACTTTCTAACGAGGGGGAAAACCTTGTTAACATTTTCTACACTAGGTGACAAAATATTAGATATCCGCTGATTTTAACTTCGGATCGCCCGTGCAGCAACTACTGGAAATTTTTTTTTTTGGTCAGAAGCAACAAGGAACTTTGCAATTCACCTGTTTATGACGAAAAACAGGAGATATAGGTGAATTTGAAGGCAGAATGATTTTGGGTGCGAGAAGGACAGGTTACTGTGTATCCCGAACAGCTAACCTTCTTGTCTGTTTGCGTACAAGATTTTCTCTCGAGCGTGAGATAAGCAACAATTATAAACAAAATCAAAACACTTCGTTCAAAATCGGAATAATAATCAGAAATCGTTTTTTAAACAAAAGAGACGACTAGCATGCATTGAGTTCAACAAAACAATATGGAGCTAAACTACCATAACCTACAGTGCTATAGAACTAATGGTCATTGCAAAGAATATCCGTACGCTCTAAACGACGAATCATAAAATGAATTAGCTTTAGTTTCCAGTGGCCAGCAAGAGTTCCTTTGATTTTGCTGAAAAAGCGCTTCTGCACTCTCAGAAAAAACTGTAAATTTATGAACGTTTGCCCTTCAATTTTCATGGGCAACAGCCTCATTTGATGAAAAACGGTCTGATCCACTAAATAAGCGGCCTTATCCCTTAGCAAATTAAGAGCAATCCACATATTCTTACAGTTCTAGCCCATATGTTAGCAAAAGTACGGTACGACCCCATACATTGTTCTCCGCTAGGGTGTAACCCTTCATTTTATTCGTGTTTCGAAATTTTTAACCCACCAAAAAAGCGATTCTGTGATGATTATATAAATTGCTACGTTCTACGGAACAGTAAGTAAAGTGTTATTGTGTTTTAAAGTGCATTATAATGCTGTATTACTTTGTCCCATAAAATTATGGACTGGAATCTCTGCTGCCGGCCTCTGCCCGTAATTTTACAGCAATTTTTTTCTGTGTGTGAGGTCAATAAAATGAGACAGTGGTATTTTGAGTAGTGAAAGATTTTTTCTGGTCTGGCGAATCTTGAAAACTTACTAATCACGCTAATGGTATATCCCGTGGGTATCGAAGTAGCATGAATCCATCTACAATATTTACCAATTTCGTAATGCTTGAATTAGTGTGAAATTATAATTTTTTTCTTCAAACACTTATCACCGACAAGCCATAATATATCTAAATTTATTTGCGTACTCCTATGCAAATGAACGATAAATGTTACACTAATTATTTTAAAGAACCTGTCTAAACCATATTAAAATTGAGTTTCATATATCAATTTTGTTGCAATCGAGGTATATTTATGAATGTTAGAGCGAGGTTAAATGAGCAGATATACAAACCAACGTCCTAATCGCCTTTTAACTCTGTCGGAAAGCTTTGAAAATATTGACAGTAGAAATAAAGGGAACATTAAACGACATTAACAGGTATATAACTATGCATTTTCGTACGGTGTATGTATTGCGATTGAGAAAAAAAATTGTACTTTGTACTATTGTTTTGATCAAACCACTTTTTTCTTTCAAATTAATTACATGATTTTACTCTAAAATAAATACGCACTGTTAGTGCAATTTGTTGATGTGTAGTGCTTTCTATTTCCTTGTAATTATTAAAAATGTTAGATAACACTTAGTAAACCATAAAAATCATTTGTTTGGTGTACACCAGCTATTATGTTGACACAAATGTTGAGCTTAAACCAACACGTAAGAAAAATTGCCACAATAAAGTAAAAAAAAAAAGTACATCAAGAATGAAAATGACAATGAATATCAAAACAAAAAGAAATTTCAAGACAATTTAAGTGAAAATGTTAATTTTATCAACAATTATCAACAAATTATATCAACAAATAATCCATTATACATCAGTTTATGACACATATTTTTAATTTATTTTCAAAAATTATATATGTGATTTTCAAAAAATAATTCAATATACTCCAGTACATTTTAAAACATACATCCAATTAATAAGATTTTTTTCAAACCATAAATGTGCATTTTAATGTTTTTCACTGCTTGTTACTCCCTTTTAATTCATTTTAACTATGAAGTAAATTAAATGCAACACCTAGGTCATAAAAGGCTAATTGATTGATGTCGTTTGGAAAGTAGCAGGTGTACACACATCATTAAGAAGACACAAATGGCCATTGAATCAACAGTTAATAATGTCAAAGGAGAAGTCCTTTTAAATAAAGACCTAAGAATAAATTGATGGTACTTCAATTTTACGGAAATTATCAGATGAAAATACACATAAAAAAGAACGGACAACATAAAATGTGACATTTGACACTGTAAGAACGTAATTTACTCAACATTTAAATGCACACCACTTTCTTATTTTTATTTTTGTTCCTACAGTATTTAGAATTATCATAATATTCTTATTTGATGTTTATGTATATGGTAAAAATAATTTGAATGTAAATTAAGCGCCTCTTTTAATGGACATATTTTAGCGTACATTTTAAATATTACGTATTACGAATACTTTTTACTCATTTTCACCCGTTTAAATGTAGATAATGATTTTACTATAATTTTAAAATATACGGCTTATTTCGCACGTTTTAAAAGGTGTAAAAATTACTCATACCAGAAAAATGAAATGAGAAATTACATAACATTAATTAAAACAAAGTCAATAATCTATGTCATGAACGTAGTGTATGAAAATTGTGAAAGCTCACTGTTAGGATGGGTGGGTGTTGTCGGTTGTTGGGACGAAAGGTTTCGATAGTGTCTGTACATTGTTGTAATGTACAGGGTGTTCTAACTGATTTTAACTGGACTGACTGATTTTAAAATTCAATAATTTGAAAACAGTGACAGATATTAAAAAAATTCTTACAGGAGAGTAATGTATGATGTCAGGAGTTTTTTTACTGTGATTCCAGATTTTAGTTCAAATTATCAGCAATAGATGGCGCTGCAAGCAATATACATCCAATCCAGACAAAAGCACGAGGCTAATAAAAAAGACAGGCTACCGCGGTGCGTTTCACTTATCTTTTTTTACAGACCGCTGGAGTGACGTGATACTCTTTTCGTAGACCTCATTGGTGGATTCGAGCATCACGCGACTCCGGCGGTCTGTAAAAAAAGATATGCGTAAAGCACCGCGGTTGCCTTTCTTTATCGTTAGCCTCGCAAAAGCAGAAATCATCCAGCATTGATGTGAAGGAAGGAGGTTCAATACATGGAGTGGGTCTCATTCACCAAACTAGTTCGCATTATTTTTGAACAATAAATGAAAATATATGTACAATTAATGACATTTACGAAAAAATGTAAATTAAATATAGTTTTGTGCGCATATATATATATATATATATATATATATATATATATATATATATATATATATATATATATATATATATATATGTATATATATACACTGCTGGTCATCCAAAATGCTACACCATGAAGGAATGCAAATAACAGAATGATATTTATTGGACAAATACATTATAATGGGAAGGACATGTGATTACATTTTCAGAAAATTTGGAGGTAAATAGATCCTGAGAAAACACTACCCAAAGCAGCCACCTCTGGCCACAATAACAGCATTTATCTGTCTAGCCATGGAGTCGAACAGAAATTGGATATCATGTACGGGTACATCCGTCCATGCAGCTTCAACACTATGCCATAGTTCATCAACCGTAGTGACGGGTGAGTAGTCGCGGGCCAGTCGCTCAGAAGCCATTGACAGGGCATTTTCAATTTGTGAGAAATCAGGAGAACCTGCCGGCCAGGGAAGCAGTCGAACATGTTCTGTATCAAGGAAGGTCAGGATAGTACGAGCAACATGCGGTCGTGCATTGTCTTTCTAAAACGGAGAGTTACGGATGCATCGAAAATGAGGCAGAACCACGGGCCGTAACACATCAGAAATATAACGGCTGCTGTTTAAATTGCCGGCAATGCGAACAAGAGGTTACCGAGACGTGTATCCAATGGCACCTCATACCGTCAATCCAGGTGATATGACAGTATGACGATTCGAATGCAAGCTGGCAATGTGCGTTTTCCACGGTGCCGCCAAACATGGATGCTGGCATCCTGATGCTGTATATGACGCAGGAATGGCGTCTCACGTCGTCTTTGATGAATCCAGGCTCTGTATGCAGTATCATGAGATACCATTGGATACACCTCTCGGTAACATCTTGTTCGCACTGCCGCCAATTTCAACAGCAGCCGTTACATTTCTGATGTGTTACGGCCCGTGGTTCTGCCTTATCTTCGTTGCCTCCGCAAAATTACTTTTCAGAAGGACAGTGCACGACCGCATATTGCTCGTACTATCCTAACCTTCCTTGATACAGAACATGTTCAACTGTTGCTCTGGCTGGCACGTTCTCTTGATTTCTCAGAAATTGAAAATGTCCTGTCAATGGCTTCTGAGTGACTGGCCCTCCACTATTCGCCCGTCACTACGCTGATGAACTATGGCATAGTGTTGAAGCTGCATGGACTGATGTACCCGTACATGACATCCAATCTCTGTTAGATTCCATGACTAAGCATATAAATGCTGTTATTGCGGCCAGAGGTGGCTGCTTTGGGTAGTGTTTTCTCAAGATCTATACATCCAAATTCATCATCATTCCTTCATGGTGTAGTATTTTGGATAGCCAGCAGTATATTATATATATATATATATATATATATATATATATATATACAGTATTAACAGGCAATTTTACATGCTTAACGATTTAATGAAAGATAAATCTAAGCTAATTCTCTAAATTACTAAATTTTATAGATTTTTATTGAAATATATGAACACGAATATATGAATAAATTGTATTTTACAAAGCAAAATTAAGTAAAATATGTTGCATAATGCAATATTAAGAAATTTTCTTTTCATTATCCAAATATTAAAATATTTGCTTTTAAAGTTTTAATATGATCTTTTTAAATATCGGATTCCTTATTTTATAATTATAATAACTCTCTGCGTAATGTAGTATATTTTAAAATTTTAAAATGCTTTCAGTTTAAGTACGTAGACAGGTAGTCTAATTGCAATAAAATTGTAATAAAATGTAAGGAAATCAAGAACTTAACGCATAATAACTTGCATAGTTTATAAATATCTTTTTGAACTTAGATTATTCAGTTACATTATTTAAATTAAAAGGATAACAGGAAAATTAAAGTGAAAATTAAAATAAAATAGCGTATTTTTACCTATACTAATAAAAGAAAGTTTCGCTACGTGTCTCTCTCTCTCTGTGTGTGCGTGTGTGTGTCTGTTGGCGATGGCTAGAAAAATTTAGCGCACCTAGAAGTCTGTAAATTTAGATTTAGGTAGTCCAATCCCTCTCCTGGTGTACCTGAGTCTCAGAATTTTAATATTTAAAAAATTAGAGTAGTTATTAACTAAAAACTGATCAAATATCGCAAATAAAAAATCACTTTTTCAAAAAGAGCTCGCGCTTGCCCAGAAACCATTTCTTCGTTCCTCCGTTAAAAGACGAAACAAAGAGTGAGCCATTCCATTTCTTTTTAAGTTTTTTCTAAATTCGCCAAGGGCGAACGGCTAGAAATATGGAAAAACTGTCTACATATTCTCAAAGAACATAATTTTACGTCTCGAACGATCTGGTTGGTTTCAAAAAATTTCATATTTAACCTATTCAAAAAAAATTATAAATAAGCATCAATTTCATGTTTTTTATTTTCTACCGTTTTCCAAGCCTTGCAGCCACCGGAATACAAAAGATACGGAAAAACGAAGGTCACCAAATTAAAGAACTACCTTTGACCTTTTCAAAGCCACTTTTGTTTTTTTAAAAAAAAATTAACCCTTCACAAAAGTATATTTTCTGTATGCCGTTTTGCAATTTTTGCGATTTTGGCAATTCTAAAAAATTCGCATCGGAGGTTCAGAGCAAGGTACGAAAAATTAAAAATACCAGACAATATTTACATTTGTTCTTTTTTCGATATCTGTATTTGTTTTAGAAAAATACGAATATTAACTCTTCGAAAAATAATCGTGCGCAGGACTTACTTTTGCGAATTCCGATTTTCTGCGATATATAAAATCTGGCATCGGCTCTCTAAATTAACCAAACAAAAAACAAACACACCTAAAAACATTTACGTTCGATCGGGTTCAGGCAACAACCTTTAATTAACACACTGACGGACAGTAGGAACAAGTGAAGTTCGAAAATTGACACTATATGTTTTTGTAATTTTTAGAATATTAGAAGTATAGTTTTACTCTTTCTGCTTAAATAAACTTAATTTTGATTAATTCAGCACCTTTAATTAGGTTGCACTACTACCTTCACAACCAAGTCAGGGTGGCTAGTGGTCAGGGAAAAATACAGTAAAAAAAAGTGATAAACTCCAGCATATTCTTATAGAAAAATTTATGTTTATTATTAGATCAAATAATCAATTTGAATTTTTCTATAAGAATATACTGGTAATTATAATTTTTTTTACTGTATTTTTTCCTGACCATTAGCCACCCTGCACGTGCATACTGAAGCTGCAACTCGTATAACAGGTGGAAAACGAACTTCAACCTAAAAAAATTGTTTCCAAAACATGACACTGGGCTTCTACTTGTACGACAGTAAATGCACATTTGTGCTGTTATAGCCGAAGTGTCTGAAAACGACCGTTTCGTTTTGGGCGGCTATAGCCATCATGCCACATTGTGAACTTCGCTTTGGCGGCTATAGCCGCAATTGTCCGTCAACGTGTTAAAAAAAATGCACGTTAACCCTTTCGATAACGTTTTTTAGCGTAAGTCAATTTCGCTTTTTAACTATTTCTCCTATCTTTAAAAATTCAAATCGGCGTTCATAAACAACAAACGAAAAACTAAAATTACCGTCTCTAATCTATATCCCTTTGCTTTTTACAATCTGGTATCCGTTTTGAAAAATTTAATTTTAACCCTCCGAAAAAAAATCCTTCCCAAAACTCACTCACGCGATGTTCGTTTTTCGGCCCAGGTTTAAATATCGACATTGACTCGGGAAATGGGAATACGGAGAAACAGTAGACTACAGATCATAGACACGTTCATTTTCTTCAAAACGCACCGTTGGGTTTTAAAAAATATCTACAGTAACCCTTTCGAAACCGATCGTTTACGTAACCCACTTTCGCGATTTCCGCTATTTTGGCAATGTTTAACGGTGGTTAAATTTCAAATTCTACTAGGAAATTTGGTTGGGTTGAGTGTCCTGAAAAGGCTTTTTCAAGAATAGATTGCGCCCCCTGGCGGTGGAAGTTGGAACTATAGGAATATCTCTGGTTCTATGCGCTTTCTGATCTTGGGTTCTATGAGACCGATTACGACGGGGTTTGCCTCATTCGACTTGATTTCAATAGCCTTACAGATTTCAGTCATATTCGTATATTATTATTATCTCGGGCCCGGGCAATGCCGGGCGGGTTAGCTAGTAGTTTTATACAATGAAATTTAAAGAAATGTAAAGAAATACAAAGGCATTTCAAGACAATTTAAGTGAAAATTTTGAGTGAAACGGAATTTTATCAAAAATTATCGGATTCCTTTATACATTAGGTTAAGACATATATTTATTTTATTTTCGAAAATTACATATGTGATTGACAAAATCTATCAAGCAGGGCGGTCGCTCTGCCAAGCCAAGCTTAAAAAAAAACGCCACACAAACAACGCCAAGAACTGGAATAAAGACCGCTAATGCTTATATACAGAAAGCAACTTCGCAATGTTAAATCGACAAAACATGCCAGATTAAAATATCAGATATCAAACAAACCAAGCGTCGTAGAAAAAAAAAACGAAAACTAGAAGAATCTAAGGAAGAATTTCTTCAATTTAAGACTAAACTCATCTTCATAAGTGATTTATAAACAGAGATATAGCTTTTTTTAAAAAACGTCGAGTTACTTAAAATGATCACTATTTTCTTCGTCAACCTTTTTTTTTCAAACAAGCTACAGGCCTTAATATTGGGCAGAATAAAAAAAGGATTGCATTTTTGGACAAGTAATTACGTAATCTATGTGCTTTTATAAAATTCAGTGTAAAAAAAAATATTTTCTATCCTTAATTAGCAAAAAACTGTTAATTAACTTGGCGATTAAAAAATTATGCCAAAACAGAGATAAAACCCGCCAACGACCATGTACCATCTGTATTAAAATAGCACAAATCAGTTACAGGTTATAATATAACCACATCAAATTTCATCTGCAAGTCAGCCATTTTCTTCTGAAGATATATTTTTTTAAAAAATAAAACTTCACAATTATAAGAACACATATTTTTTCAAATAATTAAATATGACTGCAAACTGTGGCAGATGATTGTTTCTAACATGAATAAGTATGAGAAATTGCGTGTTACGGATATGGATCTGGGTAGCTCAGTCGCAGAGCGTCGGCATGGTACGCATAAGGTCCCAGGTTCGAGTCCAGGCCCAGGTCAATTTTTCACTCATGTTTGTTTAGTGTATTTAATTGTCTGATAAAATGCGTGTTCTTATAAATAAGGTAATCAGACGTAGTGTTTATGCTTTAAAAATATTTTAAATATATAATTTACGTTTTTAGAAAGATCTTTAAAAATAAATTAGTTTTTGAGGGAAGATGTACCTTCTAAAATGTATACATTAAGAGTTATCGCCATTTAAAATTTCTTTCCAAACGTAAACAAAAATTTTGAAATGAATTAAATGTGATTCATTTATTTCTAAAAATAAAAAAACACGGTAAAGGACAGGCATTTCGTTCGCAGGAATACCTTTCACGTCATCTACTATATATACGAGGCTAGCGAAAAAGAAAGGCTACAGCTGTGCTTTACGCGTATCTTTTTTTACAGACCGCGGGAATCACGTGAGGCTCGAATCCACCAATGCAGGTGTACGAAAAGAGCATCACGTCACTCTAGTGGTCTGTAAAAAAAGATAAGAGGAACGCACCGCGGTAGCCTGTCTTTTTCGTTAGCCTCACTATATATATAAAACACAAACGGAAATTTCGTTCCGTTCCTTTATAACTCGAGATCTGTTGAATGGAATTTGATGGAACTTGCACTGTTCGAGAGATAATTTTTCAGGGAAGGTTTTAGTATGTAACACAACGTTCTACGTATAATAGCTATCGAATTATGATAGAAAGTTCTGTTAATTTGGCCGAAAAGGTTACCATTGCTAATTTTTTGGCGATCATTACTGTTGCAGAAAGAAATGAAAAGGCTATACATCTCGAAAAATAAAAGAAAAACTGTTACTAATTTTATTTAAAAAAAAAAAAAAGAAAGAAAGAAAGAAAGAAAAAAAAAGAGTTTTGATGAGAGAATATTATAAAACGAAAATATTTAATTTAAACATGATTAGAAATGTTCATAATGCTTAAAACATTATTCAAGGGGCAAGATTTCTATTTAAACAAATTTGGCGATTTATCTTTTGTTTTTGGCGATTTTGATTTTACTTTTGACCACAAACAATTTGATTTTAAGCCAAAAAGTGTCTTTTTTTGTTGCAGAAAGGATTGAAATGGCTATACATCTGGAAAAATAAAAGAAAAACTGTTACTAATTTTATTTTTTTTAAAAGAAAGAAAAGAAAAAAAAAGAAAAACAGTTTTGATGAGAGATTTTAGGCCAAAAGGTGTTTTTTTTTTTTCAAGTGTACGACTGCATTTTCGCAGTATTTTTTTTTTTGGTACTTTTTGGTTAGCCGGGCGCCAGTGATACACATATATACACATATATCTACACAAATACATGTATATACATACATATATATATATATATATATATATATATGTGTGTGTGTGTGTGTGTGTGTGTGTGTGTGTGTGTGTGTGTTCATATATCACTGGTGCCCGGCTAACCGAAAAGTACCTTTGTTTATTCAAATGCAAACTATATTAATTGCAATATACTTCTATTTACTTCTACATATATG
This sequence comes from Maratus michaelseni, assembly GCA_963931845.1. Taxonomy (NCBI): domain Eukaryota; kingdom Metazoa; phylum Arthropoda; class Arachnida; order Araneae; family Salticidae; genus Maratus; species Maratus michaelseni. The sequence goes on from OZ007589.1 coordinate 415,054,987, forward strand.
AAATTTCGTTCCGGCTGCTTATAACTCGAGTTCTGCTGTATTTATTTTCGTAGAACTTAAACTAAGATAATTTTTAAGGGAAGGTTTTAATGTATAACATATCGTTCTACGTAGCTTAGTTATATAATTATTCTGGGAAGTTCTATAATCAGATCAATCCGATTATGAAAGATTAGCCTTTTTAAAAGATTTTGCCGAATGTATTTCGATGGAACCTATACTGTTAAATAATTTTCTAGGGAACGTTTTATTATATAACGTTGCTTAGTTCTAGAATTATAGGGGGAAATTCGAAAATCGGGTGACCTTTTTTTTTTATCAAATATTAGCCTTTTCAATATTTGATTCCGATTATGAAAGATTAGCCTTCTAAAAAAAGTTCTACTGAACGGATTTTGATGAGAATTGTATTGTTAGTTAGATGCTATTTCAGAAATGGTGTTAATGTACTATATATTGTCCTACTGTATCCTGTTGCTTAGTCCAACAGTTATGTGTGAAGGTTATATAGTCAAGTGAACCCGATTCCGAAACATTAGCCTTTTTGATAGTTTTTACTGGGCGTATTTTTTGCGACTTGCATTGTTAAGTAGATAATTTGTAAGGATTGTTTTAGTATATTTTATATCGTTTTGTTGTTTTAGAATTATGTGGAAAAGTTCAATAATCAGATTATCAAAGATTAGCCTTTATAAAAACTTCTTCTGAATGGATTTTGTTAGTTAATTTGTTTGCATTGTTATTTCGATAATTTTTAGTGATGGTTTTAGTATATTGCATATAGTTTTATCATTCTTTAGCAAACCCTAACTGTAAATGACCAAATAAAAGAGTTGGTCCTTAACAGCTAAAATTTTGACTGCACATTAGAAAATATAATAGCGCAATCGCGTCATTTTTCAATAATGTGGAAGGATATTCCACGTAAATATACAGATTGCTTTCAAATACAAGGTCAAATTTAACGATATATTTCGTTTGATTCAGGGTTCATTTGTAGAAACCGACCAGCGCAGCAGGCGTAGCTTGCTAGTTTTCCTATAAATTAATGAAATCCAGTTGTTAAATTATTTTTGTTTTAGAAGTGAAGTTTCCATTTAAATTTATTCTAACAGTACAATGTTTAATTGAATAAAATAAGGTAAACCTAAGAAATTGCTAAGAAATTCCAAACATGCACAGGGCAACGCAAAAAAATAAAATAATAATAAACAAAAAATAAAAAATAGATAAATAAATAAATAAATAAATAAAAATCAGCTTTCAGAAATTCTAAAAATTGTTCCGCTATTCATATTATGTATCTTCGGGGTCCATCCTCCCACTTTCAGCCCTCCCACCCAAAGGGGGCACTTTTCTAAATTTTGCCGACACCTCTCATGTGATATATCGTTGGAAAAGTCTGTGAACGCTTAATCATAATATGCATGAGGGGGGGAGTGTATTTTCTAAATTTTGCACATACCCCTCATGTGATACATCGTTGGAAAGGTCTGTGACCGCTTAATCCTATTATGCATCTCCGGTGTTCATCCCCCCTTTTGCCCCCCAAGCGCGATTAGCTTTCACCACCAGGGGACGCTTTTCTATATCTGTTCCTACGAGTCGGATCACGACGGGGTATGGCTCATTCGACTCGACATCAATAGAGCTTTCCGATTTTAGTTCGTTTTTTCACCACCAGGGGGCACTTTTCTATCTCTGGTTCTATGGGCTAGATCACGACGGGGTACAGTTCATTCGACTCGACATCTATAGCCTTAATGATTTCAGTGCCCGAGGTTCATACAGAACAGATTGCGCTACCTGGTGGTGGAAGATGGAACTTGAGCGTGCGCAGCACGACTGCTATACGGTGCCGAAGGCAGCGGGGACCCGTGTCGGAAGCTAGTTTGGTTAGAGGTTTATACTATTCGATGTGCAAATTAAGGGATTATCCGGTGCCGAAGGCAGCGGAGAACCAGGTCGGAGATTCGTTCGGTTCGAGGTTTATCTTATTCGAGGTTTTACAAGATTCGAGGCCCCGATATAAATTAGGGGTCCGCTAGCGGGCGAAGCCAGCTAGTGCTAATAATAAAAGAGCGTGATATCACGTTTGATTTCAAATGCAGCGCTGGCACGCTATGTACGTATTGCATTTTTATTCATTTCATCGATAAGTCAGTGATATTTTTTAACGGGTGATAACAAGTATTATAACAAGCCACATTTAGTATGTTGTTATTAGTTTAATTTAAAAATCTACTGGTATTTCTAGTTAACCTTTTAAACAATGACTGAAAGTAAAATGTAATTTTAAATTATTTCTCATGTTTAGATTATTTAAATTATGTTTATTCTGTTTAAAAAAAAAGAAATGATATCTACAAAAACAACTTTTCAAAAGTAAAAAAAAAAAGCCAAGCGTAAAAAAAAAAAAAGTTGTGGCTAAAAAATGGTGTGATATCAAATTTCCAAGCTATTATATTACTTTTTTAACTTTTTTTCATTAAATAAGTTATCATATATATAAGTCGAGTGCCTATGTATATGTTAATAGAAATCGTTTTCTCCGGTACTAAATACATCCTAACGAGTTTCTGAAAATTCAATTTTTTTCAAATTATGCATGATGGGCTTGGCGGCCATCTTTTCATATTTCTAAGCACCTAAATTTCTAAAGTAAAAGCGTAATATGTTTGCAATGTAATATGTTTATAACAATTTCGAACTTCAGATTTTAACTACGGACAGATAAATTAGATAAGACTGATATTTTGAGAAATTGATTTTTACTAGTTTGAAATTATTAATTACTGTAAAAAATAAATCATAAGATGAATCTTTAAGATAAGTCATCATTATCTTAAGACACAATTTTCAGATCATACAAATCTATAAATGAAACGCTTAAAATATTTGCTTAAATAACAATTTTGAACTTCGGATTTTAACTACGGATTTGGATGCTTAGAATTTTGTGAATAATATGCAAAGATGGCCGCCAAGCCCATCATGCATAATTTGAAAAAAATTGAATTTTCAGAAACTCGTTAGGATGTATTTAGTACCGGAGAAAACGATTTCTATTAACATTTACGTAGGCACTCGACTTATATATATGATAACTTATTTAATGGAAAAAAGTTAAAAAAGTAATATAATAGCTTGAAAATTTGATATCACACCATTTTTTAGCCACAACTTTTTTTTTTTTTTTACGCTTGGCTTTTTTTTTTTTACTTTTGAAAAGTTGTTTTTGTAGATTTCAATATACTCCAGTACATTTTAAAACATACATCCAATAATTAAGATTTTTTCAAACCATAGATGTGCATTTTAGTGTTTTTAGCTGCTTGTTATTCACATTTAATTCCTTTTAACTATAAAGTAAATTGAATGCAACACATAGGTCATAAAAGGCTAATTGATTGATGTCGTTTGGAAAGTAGCAGGTGTACACACATCATTAACAAGACACAAATGGTCATGGAATCAACAGTTATTAATGTCAAAGGAGAAGTCCTTTTAAATAAAGACCTAAAATAGTATATTGATGTTATTTCAATTTTACGGAAATTATTGGATGAAAATACACATAAAAAAGATCGGACAACATAAAATGTGACATTTGACAGTTTGAGAACATAATTTATTCAAAATTTAAATGCACTACACTTTCTTGCTTTTATTTTATTCATATATTATTTAGAATTATCATAATATTTTTACTCGATAGTTATGTAAATGGTAAATGGTAAATGGTTATATAATGGTTTTCGCTATGAAAAATGAAGGATTTTTCTTTTTATGGTTTATAAAAATGCAAATTTGGGAACAAAGTTTTCATTCATTAAATCTATAAACAGGAAAAATAATTTCATTGTTAAAACTGTATATATAAGCGCACACACAGACATTCAATTTATATATTTTTTAATTTCCAATAATACTTTTATTTTCAATTGCTGTTCCAAAATATTGAAATAGAGAAATATTTTCGCTCCGAAAAATAATACTTTGACAGGATTTGAACTCAGGCGAAAAATTCAGGTAGCAAACGCGTTATGAACCAGGCTGCTGAGCCGTTATGAAACGGAATAAATTATCGCAGAATTTTTTATTCCAAGTATGTTCGACAGAACCGTAGCTCACAATCTGATTCGTTGTTGCTCTGGACAGTGTTATAGCGTATCTTGACGATAATCACACTTGGGGAAAACTACTTCTGGTGACTTTTTTTTTTTTTTCTTTTTTTTTTTTTTTTTTTTTTAAATCTGTTTTGGAATGAGTGCGTATTAACATCAAGATATGTCATATGTCTCGAACTCTGACAACTTGAGGTGAAAGTCAACCATCGTAAAGTTTGAAAAAATGGAAATCAGTATTTAATTAGTCAATATTTAATTAGTTTATAAAACTAATTTCAATGAAAAAGTGGAAAGTTTCTATTTTTAATATATTTAATTAAGTTATAAAACATAATTTTATACAATATTAATAATTTATATAATGTGAAGATTTTTAAAATTCGTTAGAGTGATTGCCGTTTTAACAAATTTCCTATTTTTTGAGATTTGAATACAACGATTTAGACGAATCCACTTTACTTTGTTCTTAAAGGCAGAATCGCTCACACACGCGTTTCAGGGACGAATTTCATGGATTTCGGAGATTGCTACTTTAGTCCAGTAAATTTAGACCAAAAAAAAGCTTCTGCCTGAAAAGTTTTGGAGAAGTTTTTTTTCTTTCTTCCTTTATGTTTTTGAGGGTGCTGAACACGAATTTCAACTTTGCCACCTCGTATCTGGTCTGCTTAAAAAATTATAAGCGAAAAACCATGAAAAAATTTGAGTGTTTTCGGTTTTTCCTCTGTGTTCCGGAAAGGGTTAAATTTTTTTTTGAAAAGATTATCGCACCAAATTAAACTAGAGAACATTTCCTACATTTTTCATATACAATGTTTGTTTCTAAGATGAATAGTTTTGGCATACGAATAAAAGGAATTTTAGCGATATAATTGAAATTCCTTCATCGGAGGGCAAAAATGCGATCCAGTCGCTATGCATCCATTTTAATCACCAATTTGAAGCTGTTTAGTTATATCTGGTTGCATTTCGAATATGTTTACATTTTTTTACCAAGTTTTAAACCTTTTATAGCACTAAGAAAATAATTTGAAATCCGATGATTAGGAAAGATATAAAAACACAAACACTCTGCATAGATGAGAGAACCAATTTTTATTTTTCTGGTAATCTGATTTAAGTACAATTATAAGTTTGCAAGTTTAATATGATAATAACATATGTGGAAGATTATAAATAGGAAAAAAGAGGAATGTAGTGTTGTAGGCGAAAACGCTGAATGTAATGGTTTTGTGAATACAAAACGGGTGGTAGGGTGTCCTTGAAACCCCAGAAAACATTACTGAAATGAACACTAAATTTGTTGAGTGTGATAGACGATCTCGCAAAACGGTATCTTATGAGGTTGTTTTTAATGAGACTATGGTACCAACGGTTTCTCAGGGAAAATTTCTCGCAAACGACATGAAAAAAACCGTTTAATAGCCTTGCTGATGTGTAGATTTGGCTCTGAAAATATGGCTTGTAAGCAAGCAAAAGAAGATGCCGACACACTCATTATCGGTTCTGCGTCAATTTGTTGCGCACAATTCATCGCGGAACAATTTATCGCGGCGACAACTCATCGCAGCGTCAATTTGTCTTGGCGTCAATTCGTCGTGGTGTCAATTCATCGCAACGAAAATATATTTGAAGGCTATGATGATAAAAGTAAAACTAATTTAGTAAAATTATTTAATGATGTAAATTGTTAGGTATAGCTCTCTATATATAAAAACAAATTATCATTAAATAATTTTACTACATTATCTTTAAATTTATCATCATAGCCTTCAAAAACATTTTCGTTGCGACGAATTGACACCACGACGAACTGACGATGCGATGAGTTGTCGCCGCGATAAATTGCTCCACGATGAATTGTGCGCAACGAATTGACAATCTCATTATCAACACTGCTCTCAAGTTGGCACCTAACCATGAAAACGTGATAATCATTGGTGAAGATGTAGACCTTCTGGTAAATTTAATTGGACTTTGCATTTTTCCCAGTATTTAATTCTTGAAACCAGGAAAAGGGAAAAGTCCCCAGAAGATCTATTCATCCTTTTGTGTAGTAGACAAATTAATTGCCAAACACATCCTATTTTTACATACCATGAGTGAATGCGGTACCACTTTTGCATTGTACAGTCAAGGAAAAACAAAATACCTTCAAATTTTGAAGAAATTGTCCGACCTGCAACATGGGGTAGATATATTTAAAAACCCTAGTGGTGTAGCCTATGATCTAATTAAAGCTGAGCTGTTGTTTCTGGTACACCTATACGGATTCAGAGGGAAAGCAACACCTTCCCTAAACAGCCTGGGGTACAGGTGCTGCATACAATCTGCTTTAAAATATGCAAATATAGCATCGCTCCCTGCAACAGAAGATGCAGCAGGATGTCACTGTCTGCGAATTTACCACCAAGTACAGTTATGGCTAGGTAACTGTAAAAATACTGAAGAATGGGGCTGGAATAAAACCAAGAGAGGCGTCATACCCATAAAAACTGTCAAATCTCCCGCACCAGAAACTGTTCTGTGAAAAATATCCTGCAAATGCAAAACAAACTGTAGTGGAATGTGTGGCTGTAAGGAAGCAAGTTTGTTTTGTTCGCTCCTCTGCCTGAACTGCGATGGCCATTGTGACAATGTCAGCTCCTTCATCGCCGAAGATGACTTGGAAACAGAAGTTGACGACCCAATACAGGATATATGAAGTCAAGTGGAGATACAACCTGAGCCATCAAGTGATGATGATGAAGAAGAAGATACCGATGAACCTCTTGTTAAAGAATATCAACCAGGTCTTTCAAAGTGACCAAAACGACATTAATTGGAAAACAACACTACATTCCTCTTTTTTCCTGTTTATAATCTTTCACATATATGTTATTATTATATTAAACTTACAATACTTATAATTGTACTTAAATCAGATTAACAGAAAAATAAAAATTGGTTCTCTCATCTATGCAGAGTGTTTGTGTTTTTATATCTTTCCTAATCATCTGATTTCAATTTATTTTCTTAGTGCTATAAAAGGTTTAAAACTTGGTAAGAAAATGTAAACATATTCGAAATGCAACCAGAAATAACTAAACAGTTTCAAATTGGTGATTAAAATGGATGCATAGTGACTTGTTCGCGTTTTCGCCCTCCGATGGTGGAATTTCAATTATATCGCTAAAATTCCTTTTACTCGTATGCCAAAACAATTCATCTTAGAAACAAACATTGTATATGAAAAATGTAGGAAATGTTCTCTAGTTTAATTTGGTGCGATAATATTTTCAAAAAAAATTAACCCTTTCTGGAACACAAGGGAAAAACCGAAAACACTCCAATTTTTTCATGGTTTTTCGCTTATAATTTTTTAAGCAGACCAGATACGAGGTGGCAAAGTGGAAATTCATGTTCAGCACCCCTAAAAACATAAAGGAAGAAAGAAAAAGAACTTCTCCAAAGCTTTTTAGGCAGAAGCCTAGATTGACTGGACTACTTGACGAATTTTCCGCATCTAATGATTTTTTTTGTCTTTTTTCATTAGCGCAAAACGCTCAAGCATGCATTAGTGATCGCGGTCGTTACCAAATTCGTGTATTTTTTATACTGATACAGAACGAGGCCTAAGCCACGAAGGGACTTGTTCAACAGATTATCCATTATATTAAAAAAACCTATTTCTGCTTTATTTTGCTTGTAGAAATTGAAAAAATATTTAATAATTGTATGTAAATTATTTAGGTACGCATTTTTTAAATTATTCAGAATCATCATTAAATTGTCAAATTACTATTAAAAAGTTGCTTTTTTTCATTAAAATTTATTAATAAATATTTAATGAATAATTATTTAATAAATAAAAACTAATATTAAATATACTTAGTTATAAATAATACAATGTTAAAAAAAATAATTGACAAATATTACTAAATTAGTATTTATAATTATACAAAATACATTTAACAACTTTTAGCAGATTACGCACAATGTTTTAAAAAACTCATTTTTGCTTTATTTTGTTTATAGAGTATTTATCCCAAACCAGTTCAAAGCCCCTACTGCCGAACCGACTTGGAAAAAAAAGTATGCTAAATTATCTGATTTTAAACTGTAACGTAAACTTTGAGGCTTGACTTCTCGAAACATCCTGACTATTGATTGCACTTTAAGTCTTTTATATGATTATCTACTGACTATTATACGAGGGGCAGTCGGAAAATAAGTTTCCCCTGGCGACTGTGGACAGAGGTGTGTATGAAAGACAAAAAATGTAATGAGACATTAAAGATAACACATAACTTTATTTTTCCACATAAGTACCAAGTACATTGAGACATTTGTCATTCCGCTTTATAAGCTTCAAAAAGCCCTCCAGGAAAAAAACAGAGCTTTCTATACGGACGGAGCGTTGAACGGCTATGGGCGAAAGACGACACAACAGGTGAACGCGAACGTGCAAGACACCAATACACCACTGGGTAGAGGTCGACCACGATCAAGCAGAAGGTGCTGTTGCAGTGCCTGCGCGGATGGCGCTGTTGCAGTGCCTGCGCAGATGGCGCTGTTAATCTTATTTTCTGACTGCCCTCGTACTATTGAGGCACAAACGTGCATCGCATTCTCAGTTTTGGATCTCTAAAACCTCACCTTATTAGTTAATTGTATTACCTATTACTTATAATATTTAATAGTAATTAGGAAATTAAAGGTAACACATATATATGGTCATTAAATGTCCATTTTTTATTACTGCTAATTGCCAAATTTCATATAAGCATATACCGTCAAGTTCCTGCAAAATGCCTCATATTGAATCAAAAGAAAATAATAATAATAAGATATCTTAAAATAAACTAAAGTAACACTTTTATATTACTTTCAGTTGCCGAAAAAATTTAGTATTTATGCGATAAAATTTGAAAAAAATATATATAGTTACTGTTTATTCTGTTAAATCTTCACTATTAACATTTTATTTTTATGGTTAGTTTTAATCGGTTTTATCAAATAATATCCATGCAATAAACAAACAAACGATAGTTTCAACTTAATAAAACATGTATTATTTAATACCAAAAGTCAACAATATTATTCCATGTACAAAAATTTAATAAGACATTGTAATACAATTCATTTATAAATGTTATAATTAAAATTCATTATAATGATCCAGTTAAAATGCATTTTTCATAACACATACATATAACATTTCTGTTATTTGGCAAATAAATATATATTTTTTAATTACTGATATTTCAAAAGTATTGGCTTCAAAATCCGAAAGACAAATTTATTTCGTGTTAATCCCGTCGCGAAGAGCTTCATATGAACAGTTTTTTTTTTTTTTTAATATTATTAGTATTAAATAGCGATTATTAAAAGAAACGTGTGTTAAAAGAGAAAAAAAAACATTATTATTTACTTTGCTCAAAACGAAACGCTTTATGTTTTGACATTTTGTGCAAGAATTATCCTAATTTACATGATTATCTATGTAATAATCAACAATTGTAATTGCAATTGTAAAATCATAATTGTATGGATTTAAACGTTTATATACGACTATTAAATATATGTAAATAATATGCGGTTGCTCAATATTTTTTACCAAGGCTGCACGATTCTTTAGATGTTGGTTACGCTGGGTTTTGTAGATTTTTGCCTAGATAAATACCCACTCCCCCCCCCCTTAAAAAATAAATTAAAATAAAAAGGAAATTGAGGCCTGGAGAACGTTAAGCCATTATCATTCGAGACACCCTAAAATTGATCATCACTTTTGAAACATTCTGAAATAGAACTTAATTATGAGTAAAAAGTACTTTAGAAGGATTTGATTTGTTTCTGAAAACAGTAATAAGAGTCTTATAGTAGTATTTTACAGTAGTACCTAGTTTAGAAAGTAGTTGCAGTAGTCTTTTAAATTTCGTTAAGGTATTGATACAAATGATTTTTTGTAATTAGTAATATCTTAAATATTGTAAAATATACAGAATAAATGCCCAATTACTCTTATAAAATATACAGAGTCATGCTAAATATTTATAATAACGAACACATTTATTTAAAAATAAATATTGGAATTTAAGATTGTTTATTTGTGAATATCTTTTAAAAATTTTCACTTTTTTGAAAGCTAAGAAAATCTTTATGATTGTTCCTTTCTTAAACACGTTTCTAATGTAACAGTAAGTATTAAAATAATTGGTATACAACATTGCAAAATTTTCACTTCTATCACCAGCATTTAGTACATTTTATTTCTCAAGAATTTTTTTTCTTGATGAAAATCGTCATGAAAATTATCATAAGGGAGAAAAACTTGACTACATTTCTGCTTTGTTAATCTATGTATCACGTCCTTATCTTAATTTGCCATATATTCAGTATTAAAGAGAGATATACATATACATTTGATGCTTAAAAACGTGCCTTTCGGGAAAAATTAAAAGAAATTTTAGAAACCCTCTGTACACCTGTCTTGTTTTTAAAGATATTTCTGAAATTCAACGCGAAATTTGCGCAGATGTTTCTCAAATTAAAAGTGCTGTTTCAGTCATATGTGCATTTAACCTCTTACTTCTATATCCTAATAATTGCTAATTCAAAGAGATAGTCAGAAGGTCATAAAAGTCTACTTTATTCACGTCGTTAAGTAAATAACATGTGTACACAAGCCGTTAAGCTGACACAAATGAGTGACTTTGTTTCAACAGTCAATTATATGAAAGAAAAAACCTCTTTTTTATACGGGGGTAAATGAAATACTTTGATGTTTATTTCATTTGATGAGAGAAGATGAAGAGAAAGTTAAAAATAAAAGACATGCATAAAAAAAATCATACTCCATATTTATAATAACGGACACATGTATTTTAAAATAAATATTCTAATTTAAGACTATTTATTTGTGAATATCTTTAAATCAAATCACTTTTTTTAAAAGCTAAGAAAATCTTTACGATTGTTCTTTTTTTAAACATGTTTTTAATATAACAGTAAGTATTAAAATAATTGATATACAACTTTGAAAAATTTTCACTTCTATCACCAGCATTTGGTACATTTTATTTCTCAAGAATTTATTTCTTGATGAAAATTTTCCTTTTTAGAACGCATTATATAATCTGTTGTGAAATTATAAATAGATGGCATATAAACACAATGAAAATTGGTTTTTACTTCTTTTCTCACAGTTTATTACAAGAATTAATATTCTTACTTTGATTTCAACATAGGAACTTATGTTCATAAATATCGTCTGTTATTTATTATTAATTATCTTAAAATAAATAAACGTTTAGATAATATAGTAATATTAATTGATATATACCGTATTAACGTTCATTATTATAATTTTTTTCTAACATTTCATGTAAGATATTTGTACCCAGACAAACTGTTATTTTAACGTTTAGCTTACGGGAAAATAAATCCTTATATAGCCTTTCACTACGGGAGAAATCTGAACATTTCATCCCCTTCTTTAATGATTCTGCACGGCAGGTGATGGGCGTACAGTTGCACATCTGCTAATCATTAGAGGTCGTGGGAGAGCTGGGGAAATTTTCGTTTCCCTAAAAAGAAGCTGTTTACCGGACAGAAGTATTTCTTTGTTTGTAAATAAGTTTTAAGGGGTATACTGCGATCAAAATTATCTTTTTCTGTGAAGTAAATGTCATTAAATTCAACTGATTACAGTTCGCAGTATTTGAGCGTAAATCGATCTTTTTTAGTATGCTAATATAAATCTTATTTAAAAATACGGTGATGTAAATGATACTTTTTGGTGAAGTAAAAGTAATTAAATTCGAGTTAATACGTTTTGTAGTAATTGAGTGTAAATCGTATAATAAAATATCGATCTTTTTTAATACGTAAAATTTCATGCTAATATAAACCTTTATTTCAGAATTTTAAAATATCTTTTACAAATAACCAGAAAAATTATCTATCAAAATAACTAAAATCGTATGCCATTATAAACCTTTATAGAAGAACGTTGAATTTTCAGATAATTAAATAAGTAATAAAAAATTGATTTCTTTAAATAAGCATTTATTATTATTATTATTATTATTATTATTATCGCGATTTAGATATTAATAACAACAAAAATAGAAATTTCAATAGAAGAAAATTGTAGAAATAAATATATAGGAATCGATAAACATTATAGTAGCGAATGATAAACTGATACCTAATGGAATCAGTGTTATCAGTTGGGCCTGCTTTTTTTTAAATATACTTACACGTAGTATTTATGAATAGGATTATAATTTAATCTGTAAATTAATCAGTTGAATATAAAAACGCGTTCAATTGGCATGACTGAAAGAAATATGTATAATAAAATTCAGCAAATTGTGTTCATAGCTATTGATTATGTATAGTTATGTTTATAACTTATTACTTTCTTTTAACTTTCTTTTTTTTTCACAGGTTTTACTAATACATTACATTTAAGTAAAAGTGAAGCATATATGCTAAGACGAAAGACTTTCTAAATCGCAATTTATTTCGTTTCTGCCATTACACCTTTATTTGTTTTAAATTCATAAGTTATATATATATATATATATATATAGAGAGAGAAATACCTGCAAAAGCGGAATCCGTTAGCTTACATAGTTTTAAACAGCAAAACACCAATTGGTTGACACAGAGCCGAGAACAACTTTTTTTAAGCCCGGGCAAACATGGATTTTGACGCCCTCCTCTCTTTTTCTCTGAGAAGTGAATTATGCTAAGTTTCTAATAACCGACTTATTTTAAAATTTAAAATATGTAATTACAAAATACATAATATTGAAATACGTAATCAGCTTTGTCAAACATTTATCATTAAAACCTGTGAAAATGGAATCGAAATGAAAAAAAAAAAAAAAAAAAAAAAAGTGGTTTATACGGGTTTCCGTCTTAACCGGTATAATTATCTCTCTGTTGACACCACATACTTTTTTCATTTAACACAAGATTACATTAAATAAATATTTCATTTTCCCAGGTTTTACTTTAGTTGTAGTATTACAAATTAATACAATTCAGGCATTTAAAGTCATAGTGATATGATTCACATTGTCTCAAGAACTCAAAAACCAGGCTATGTTATAGAAATATAATGAATTTCAATTCCTTAAAATATGTCCTTGTGCTAACGACTATTTCTTAGAACTATGACTTATACCATTCTTCCTATTTATAGATTGAGATGTCTAGATACTTTCCTGAACTTAACTCTAATTTTCTAAATTATGTGTGACTCACAAAATAAAAAATAAATAAATAAAAATTAAATTAAAAAAAGACTATGAAGGCTATTCTCAAATCCAAATGAGCTACTTTCTGACACATTTCTGAATTCATTTTCGTTCGGAAACGCATCAAATTGTCAGGTGTTCTTATTCAGAAACTTTGTAATCGAATGCCATTTTCCATTTTTTAGTGAAGATAGATATATTTTTTAGAAAATACTGTCAAAGTTGGTAATTTGAACCGAATTTCCGGACGAGACATCGCAGGAAAGGAGAAAATGTGGTCGTCACGAGAAAACAATTGATTATAAATCGATAAGTAATTTATTTAAAAAAATGGAAAATGCTATTCGATTTCAACTGAGGCCTTCCGATTTTTTGCCTTTACGTTTAAAAATGAGTCAGAAAGTTTCACGTTGTTCAGCAGGGAATGTGAAAACTTTACGTATTATTTAGTGAATTTCCCACCCTTTAGTACTTCGTGTCTCGGGCAACCGCCCGACCGCGCAGTGCGCAGTTTCTGTGGCCGAATCTGGATGTGAAAAAAGACATTGTAATAAACAAAAAAAAAAAAAAAAAATGTCGTGGCATTTTTTAGTTACCGCCTAGGGCGGAAAAACGCTTACAAATGTCAAAAGGACGATAATATTTTTGTACTGCGCAAAAACAATTATTTTTATATGATTCATTTTAAACTAAGAAATGTTTCAAAATTAATTGTTTATTTATTTAAATATTAATATATATAATCTTTGATTTTTTTTCAGTTCAATAAATAAAGTTTCCTAAATAATTTTAAGATATCTAGTATGTTATTGTCTATAAAAAAATTAAAACGGGACACTTAACATTCTAAGAGCAAAACTTAATCAAAATCATCAATACCAAAAAAATTTGTTGAAAGTAATGTATTTATTATTATGTTACAAACATGAACCATCTTCAACCAATGTGGAAAAAGTGGGGGTAAAAATAGCTTCAAGACGTCAATGAGTACAGAATGTTTACTTTCTTTATTGCATAAATTTCCCCGCGTTTCCTTAAGATAGGTAACATCTTCCCTATGTAATTCCCCTTCTCCAATACGCAGTCAACCCCCCTGTAGAGCTAAACGCTCTTGATTACTTCCCGCACGCTATGCTTGAGGGGTGGAAATTTTCGGGATAACGGTTATCCCAACCCCGTATTTTTCAGCATTCTTTTTCTTGGGATTACGGTAATCCCCCCGTAAGCAAAAGGTTAATAATCCCACCATTAACTTTTAGGTGATAGTAATGGTTACTTGGCTGATAGGCACATGTTTTTTTTTTTCAAATAGTGGGATTTCCAAAGGAATATTATCCCCCACAACTTCCATATAGGAAAACATTTATTTAGAAATTCATTGAGGTCGTGAGGTCAATTGCTGCGATATCAGTATAACGTAAAACAAAAAGTAATTAACCATTTACAGAGCAATGTTAAAAAAAAACCTGGCGTAAAAACCAAACATGCTATAACTTCAAATCGGTTAAAAGTTTAATTAGAAAAATAATTATTTTACAAATACGGCAACTTTCTGAGCCGCCAAGGAAAAAAAAAACAGTTTTCCAGTTTCAATATTGTTTCAAAATTATTAAGGAAATTATAAAACTATCAAATAATTGTAAAATCAACTGCATAAAAATCAACTAAATTTTGAATATAAATATTTCATTACGTACGAAGAGCTGAACGAATTATATCTGTTTTATAAATATTTTAACCTGCATATGTGTGCGGAAGTCTCATGAATATCAAAGTGTGAAATAAGATAATGAAGTTAAGAAGCACCTCACTCACAGTATCCTGCATGTGCCCATGTTAAGTAGCACATGTACACAAGGCATTAAATTAACACTGATGACTGATCTTGAATAAAAGAAAAGATCGTCAACATTAAAAAAAGAAAGCTTTTTTTCAATTAAAATGAGTTAAATAAGTACTTTGATTAATTTATTAATAACCATAGTACAATAGCAATCTATTCTATAAGAACATAACTGAAATCTTTGAGGCTGACGATCGAGTCGAATGAGCCATTGCCGTCGGAAACGGGCACGTAGAACCGGATATAGGAAAACGCCCCTGGTGGTGAAACTCTGAAATAAAATCGGTAAGTTCTATCGATGTCGAATCGAATGAGCCAAACCGCGTCGCGATCGGAATAATAGTTACATACAAATGTTTTGCCAGTGCCACCAGGTCTATCTATGAAGAAATAATAATATAACATTTTTGCTAACATATATTGATAATGTTGAGTAGGTGATTCACTTAATTAGAAAAAAAGAAACACAAGATAAAAAATGCGAAACTATTTATCAATGAAAATTGCAGTTGTAAATCATATTTCTTTTCATTTAAACATTCTTATTATAATGTTATTCAAATAAAAATATTGTTAAACATCCCAGTGTGCCTTCAAATTCAATGCAAAGTTTCGGTACTATCTTCCGAAACAAATATTTTTCGACTTGTTAGCTATCACCAGCTATTTTCTGAAATTACGTAAATAAATACACGAAAATCCTAATAATTATTTCTCTTGTGTCATTCTCCTGATACGATTTTGTTTAGTTAAAAATGTATACATAACTCTAAAATAATAAAGCCTATTGTATAACAAAGTGATAAATAAATATTTACTGATATTTTCATTCGACAAAATTTACCATATATGTTGATGGTTTATTTAATATTCTTCTTTCTTTGTTAAATATGCATGCATAAGTCTAAAATAAGGAAATACTTTCGATAACAATGAGCTAAATAAAAAATTAGAGTGGTGTTTTCATTTCATACAAATTGAAAAACAATCTCTATATCAGAGTTTTCGGAGCTATGGTTCGCGAACCTTTTGTTGCTGGCACCTGAACCTTCTACTCTGAATGGAACAGAATTAAGAAAAAAAATAGATTTCAAGGTCTCCACATACATTTTTCAGCCTACGAGAAAAATATATCTTCTAAGATTTCTTTTTATAATTGTGGTCCTTTTTTTTTTAATATCGGAATTTTATTATGAACTCTACTCTTGTAAAATTTTATTGGTAAGAGTTTAGTGCCAATTTTCTAAACAATTAACAGCAGCATTTCTTTATTGAAGGTATTACCCTTTTCATTGAAGATACCAAGTAATCATCACTAACAAGAGAAACACTAGTCGTTGGCGGCCACCGCAATACTTACCCATATGCATAATATAAAGTATGAAAATAAAACATGTGTAAACTATATTTAAAATGCATTGCAATTCGAATAAAATCGTGGCCTGATGACGTCATAAACTTTAAATGCTCTATTACTAAATTGCGTAAAAGAAACATCCTTATAACTCCAAAACTGATATATTGCGTCGTATTAAGCGTCTGTCTTGCAATTAAAATATATCTTTGAAATGAAATTTGAATGAAATACAGGGTCATGAAAAATCGAAGAGTGTGGAAAATACTTTTTCAAATATATCAGCACCTTATTATCCGATCGACTTCATTCTTTATGCAAAATTTATTTATTTTTATTGTCTTTTATATTCACTCCTTAAAATAAACAATTTCAAAAAAATTTACATACCTTTTATCAGAACGAATACTTCGAGAGTATGAAAAAAATTGTTCCGAATAATCGAGGTTACTGAAATTCATTAAGCTTCTTCCCATTATTACATACTAAGTACATACCAAATTTCAAGTCTCTATTTCAATTTCTTCTGGAGATAGAGCGTTTACAGACACATACACAGCCACGCAGACAGACGGACGGCAATTTTTCTTTCTAAAAATATGCTTTTCGGAGTCTCCAGTGTCTGAAACGTATAAATCCGTTAAAAAATTCTTTCGATTTTCAAAACGATTACAGGACTTTCACTATGTTACGTGTGATGGGTAAGTAAAAGGAATTTCCTCCACCCTGTAATGAAATTATTTGAATATTTTTAATTGACGGTGTCTTGATCACTGAGGCGAGCCCCTAATTTATGCGAAAACCGCAAAATATCTGTTTGCATTTAGCACAGCGTAATTCTAATCTCAGCAACTCACAGCTTATATATTGAGAATGACTTTCTTCCCTTATTGAAATGAAAAGACAATTCATGAATTAATGAATTCATTGAATCAAAATTATGAATACATTAATAAATAATGAATTTTGCATGTGAAAGCTGCGCTTGTTTTAGCAGTCATGCTCTTTGCTTAAAATATTTGTCTGTCAAAATTACATAAAAATGCACTTCAATAGATAATAAAATGTTGCAGTATCCCCCTTCCAAAATGTTTTATTATATTTTTCATATTACTAACATACAATTAAAATGCATTTTCATACATGAATAAGATCAATAAAAGATATATAAAATAGTTAATACTCTGCAACGAAAATCAATAAAGTTATTGCTTCCGATACAAACATACTAAAATATTAAAAAATTCGATTGGCTGAACATGAATATGACCGAGGAAAAGCTAGATGGGCTACATATTTTCAAATATACAACTACATGTACAGTTAAACAAAAATAAAATAAAATAAAATAAACTCACTGTGCCAAATTCACCAAAAAAAAAACTGAATTAGCCATTCGAATGGAAATTGTTTATTTTTTCAATTTTATTAAAAAGGGAAAATAATCCTAGGGCCGTCTTCAAACTGAAATTGTACAAAACTTTAAAATGCCCAAAACATAAAATATACACCATATTTGTTTGTTTTTTTCAATTTTATCCTAGGATACCAAACGAGAAATAATTTGTTCAAGTAATATAGCAATTATGAAACCATAAAATTATTTAATTTAAAATCATTTGTAATCGTTCCAAAACAGATTGCAATGCAGATAGTATACTGAGCAAAAAATACTCAAATCTGAGTATGTCGCATAGTCAAAATGGCTGCGAATCAAAATTACTCCAGTTTGAAACATACATATATACTCATTTCTGAAAAAATGCACACACTCAAGAATAAAACGTCATGTGCTCCTATTTGAGTACATCCATGTTTCAAAATTGAGTATGAACTGACTTCTTCTATGTGCTCATTTTTGAGTATTTCGATGTTTCAAAAATGAAGTTGAACTGATTCTCGTCGTTTTTTAGAATGTCCATGTTTTAAAAATGAGTATGAACTGACCTCTGTGTGCTCAGTTTTGAGTGCGTCCATGTTTCAATATTCTGAGTATTTCTGCTATTTCAGAATTGAAGGCACTGGGTCGTCTTATTTGAAACAAAAGCTTTCATAACAAAATGAAAACATCGATTTACTGAGATTTGAAAGTTTCATTTTTCTCAGTGTAGACTGTATAATACGAATTCTTTTGTATACTTGTAAATGAAAAATAAATACTACACTCACTATTTTCAGCAGCAAATATCTTGTATTGAACCTAAATAATATATATCAATTTCAAATAAAATATTAGAACGTGCATGTAAAGCCAAAGTCATGAACCATACCGAAGTCATAAGCACTTTTTATCCAAATGAAATATACACTGTTAAACATTTGCAGCAAACTGTCCCGTCATTTGACCGTTTTTATAGAAAACCGTTACATAACCGTAATTAAACACTATCCTGACAATAATATGGGCAATAATATAGTCAGAACACAGTTAAATTACGGTTATGTAACCGTTTTCTCTAAAAACGGTCAAATGACTGGATAGTTTGCTGCAAATTTTTAACAGTGTACTCATAAAAGTTTCTTAAACTTTTGCTTTTACATTTTCAAACAACAAGCATTCCAAAACCTATTGTTATTTTTTATTTATTCACTTTGAATGACCGTAAATATCAGACCAGGTTTCGAAGTTGTTGGACAAAAGTTTAACATCCTCTAGACGAGGCACCACTTGACTTCAAAATTTTAACCATAATTTTGATGGATTTCGGAATAGAGAGAATCTTATGTCACTTTCTCATATCTTCCGAGATCTAAGTGAGAGGACTCTGCACATCACTGATTTTACGTGCTGGTTGTGACATAGTGCTGAACATTGTTATAAGGAGGAATTCTCCGAAGTAATGGCCATGCTTGGTGCTAATTAATTTGATAAGTTCTGACAAAAAATGGCAGTGTACGGCTTTGTTTTTATGTGCCAAAGTCTTAATATTTCATGTTATTGTGATGATTTTTCAATAAATATGCAATTTGTACAATAGCTATGATATTCTGAACTCAATTGTAATCACAGTGTATACTTATTGCATATAAATCTCTAATAAAAATATTGTATATATAAAAGAAAATATCGGATATATGTTTGATATTTCTTTTCACTTTTTAAACTTTTGTATATTTTAAAATTATGCAACTAACAGCATGGTAATGAGTATGATTTCACTTTTAAAATATCTATAAATAAATCAAAATAATCATACAATATATTGTTGATATCGTACTTCACTGAAATTAATATAACAAAATTCCAAAATTTCACAAATTATTATTTGTTTTCAAAACTACTTTATTACCACAAATAAACTATAATGCATTCCGAACGTTTTAATTCCATATAGCATCACAGTACACTTTTCAATAAAATGTGCTATTTTCGTTCAGAAAGTTTTAAATTAATTTTTAAATTATAATTTGATGTTTTTGTTCTAATTTTTCTTTTGGAGCAGCATGCCCCCTAAAGGGACTTTGTGCCATTGAACCCCAATCAATCAACCATCAATCCGAACGTTTTACTAGCTAGAGTATTTTTTATATTGTTTTATCAAAATATCCATACATTCTGAAACTCAATCGTAATCAGAAGTAATTCTGATTACTGCTGTTTTTTAATGCCAAGAAATGCAGTAATTATCAAAGAAAAAAAAAGAGATAATGCGTCTAAAGTTCACTTTAAATTATTTCAGAAGAATTTAATGAGAAAAAAGGCACACATCCGTGTTGGTAATCATATATTCGTAAGAGATACCTAATTATCGTGAATTGCAATAAGAGTCCTTTATGAGTATTTCTCTCATTGCGCTTCATTTTTAAAATTCTTTCACGACATTGTCTTTTATTTTAATATTGCATTCAACATTTGTAGAATAATCAAAATATTATTGGTATATTTATATAACGCAATATTGCTATATTCTTAAACAACGCTAAAAAATTCTAAATTATCATATAATGTAAAGTTGCATTAAAAATAACAGAACAAGAAAAAAGATGCAATTGAAAATTTTCATGAATTGTTGTTTCTTTTCCAACCAACTTTATTCACATCCTAAAACAGTATTCCATTTTAAAAATTCTGATAATTTAGAATACATTTAACTAGTTATAAGTCGAAATCGATAAGGCCGAGAAAACTTTCCGGCGTACATATAATTCCGCCTTAGACAAACTTTGCTCTATAACTAAGGATTTGCCAGGGCATCGAATTCTTTTAAAGTTAAATTTTCGTCTTAGACAGAGTTTACGTACTCTTAATATTATAACATCTACATACCAAGAAATCCTGAACACAATTGTAATCAGAGGGAATTCTGATTACTTCTGTTTTTCTTTTAATCACCAGAGAAATGAAGTCATTTTCGCATGAAAATAAGAATTTCAGCGTCTAATACTCAGTTTAAATGAGTCCAAGGGAAGAAAGGCAAACATCCGTGTTCGGAATTGTTTATTCCCTAGAGTTATCTAATTATCGTGAATTGGAATAAGAATCTTTTAAGAGTATCTCCCTCATTGTGTTTTATTATTTTTTTTTTTATTCTTTCATAAAATTGTCTTTTATTCAACATATTTAATATTGTATTCAACATTTCTAAAATAATCAAAATATTATTGGTAAATTTATAAAGGAATATTGCTATATTCATAAACAACGCTAAATAATTCCAAATTGTCATATAATATAAAGTTACATTAAAAAAATTCAGTACATGAAGAAATCAGAAATTCAAAATTTTTCATGAATTATTGTTACCTTTCCAACCAACTTAATTAACATCCTAAAACAGTATTCCATTTAAAAAATTCTGATAATTTAGAATACACGAGACTCTTTATTAGGCGGAATCGATAAGGTCGAGAAAACGTTCCGGCGCGGCGTACATATAAATTCCGCCTTAGACAAACTTGGAACAGATGCTTTACCCTCACGCAGCGATGTTTGGCGACTGTTTGGTTGGCGCGATTTTCATGCCCGCCCCAAACCATTAACTTAATACAATGGCTAGGTTGCCATTAGAGGAAAACATCCCCTAAATTCGGCGACTATTTTCATTTTTATAACCGATTTAAAAAAAAAAGTGCGTGAGTGTATGACATCATAGCCACAAACTTAGCTTTATAACTAAGGATTCGCTGGCCACACTGTTAAAAATTTGCAGCAAACTGTCCAGTCATTTGACCCTTTTTATAGAAAAAGGTTAAATAATCATGATTTAACTCTATTGTAATCATAATATAGGCAATAATATGGTCGCAATAGAGTTAAATTACGGTTATGTAACAGTTTTCTAAAAAAACGGTCACATGACTGGACAGTTTGCTGTAAATTTTTAACAGTGCTGGACATCAAGTTCTTTTAAAGTTAAATTTCCGTCTTAAACAGAGTCCACCTTAAACAGAGTTTATGTACTCTTAATATTATAGCATCTACATACCAAGAAATCCTGAACACAATTGTAATCAGAGGGAATGCTGATTACTTCTGTTTTTCTTTTAATCTCCAAAGAAATGCAGTCATTTTCGCATGAAAATAAGAATTTCAGCGTCTAATACTCAGTTTAAATGAGTCCAGGAGAAGAAAATGGGAAGAAAGGCAAACAACCGTGTTCGGAATTGTTTATTCCCTAGAGCTATCTAATTATCTTGAATTGGAATAAGAATCATTTAAGAGTCATTTCACATGGAGCGTTTCATTATTAAACATTATTTCAAATTTTCCTGCGATTGTTGTAGAATAATGAAAATATTATTGACGCCTCGATGAAACTACTGAAATAACAACGATAAAACAATTTTAAATGACATACATCGAAAAAAATATGCAATTTACATGTATTTCATAATTTATATTTAATTTATATTTAATATTACTTGATAGTTTATTGAATTTTTAAACTACTGTAAATGTAACGCTTACTAGCCGATCAATTAGATCATACTACAACTACTCAAATAACTCGTTAATTTGACATAAAAATTGATTGGTTTCACAAATTAAAACTAATGCTAACTAAAATAAAATGCAATTTATAAATTAATATATTTTTCATCAATTTTTCATATATATATGTTATATAAAAATTTATTTCCTTCGTATCCTTCCATTTTATTCGCATTAATATTTTTAAATTAATCTAACTTCTGTCATAGTCAGTATTTCCTTAATAATATCTATTCCTATTTAAAGTCCTTTTAAAAGTAAATATCCGTATATTAATAATTATTTTATTCCAAATCTTAATCTAAAATTTAAGATCATTCGTAGCTTATATCAGCTCCCCAATCTATAAAATTCTGAGACGCGTTCTCATTTCGAATGTTCTTTAAAAGCCATTTTCTTTTTATTATTATTATTATGCTAAATTTTTCGCGCGCTGAGGTAGTTTCACTTCAAAATTAATCCGCTACCAGGTTCGGAATTCTTTACCGTCTTAGCTCATCCTTCGCACCTCATTTGCTGGGCTGGAGCTAGCCTCTCACTCATTGGTTTGTACGCTCGTGACGTAAATTACTGTATGTACAAAACCAGGTCGCATCGGTCGGAGCACTAGATTTTTTACGGTTTCGGAAGCTAAACAAATATGTGTCTGGTATTTTTATGTCCGTAGAATATTCAACTGGCCCAGTAACATCTTAATTCAATGAAGTGAAGCAACGTTAGCCCGAGGGCTATAAGTTTTAGACCTTTGGGAATTGTTTCTGTTTTGTTCGTCTTCTAATAAAATTATTTGTCTGGAGATTGGCTGGATTTATTGGAAAACTTTGGTGGACTCATTTCATTGCCTTCTACTTTGCCATACTCGCTAATATCGACTGCAACTTGCTATATCGTTGAAGGACTGCCATTTTTTTTCCATCGAATATTATTCATCATATCTCAACCTCGTCAAAATGCTACATATATATATATATATATATATATATATATATATATATATATATATATTCAATATTGTCCAATATTTCAAAAACTAACAAATCTAGAATGCTGAATTTTTTTATAAATACTTGTTATCTATTTAGGAAAAGTCACAAAATTTCAAAATAATTCTTCCAACCATAGAAAAATAATCAATGTACAAAAGTGTTCAAGGGTCAAGATGACCCCTACCGCCGTTCTAGTGTTAAGAAAAAGAACAGAGTACATTAAGGAAAGTCGGAAGGTAAAAATATGAAAAATACCAATATTGGGATTTTTAATATTATGAATTAATTTTTTATCTCTTTTCTTAAAGTATAAAATCTGAATAGCGGACAACTCGGAAGCGAGAAACTTTTCCGCGATTTGGAGGTGTTCGCTTTTCAGAGGTAAAAACATACATGCAATATACGTGTTGGGGATTGAAAAAGTATTCGCTAAATAGAGGTGTCCGCTATTCGGGAGTATCCGTTATGGAGATTTTAGTGTATTAGTTTTGTTTCTACTGTATTACTAGAAGAAGTTTGACAATATTCAGCATTTCCGTTTGTTTACATCTGTTCATATACTTTGACCACACCCATTAAAAGATTTGAAAAGCTTTATAAGTGTCATGTGATCGGTTGTAAAAAAACACAAATGTTTACTATTTGGTATGACTGTTTTGTGGTAAATTTAATATACCTAACTCAGCGACCAAATTTGTCTATAACAAAAATGCTTCTGACTCCAGTGAAAGAAGTTCGAATACAATGGAGAAGCCTTGTTCTAAGTAGGAATATGCATTTATTTCAAACTCAATTTTTTGATAATATTCTTTTTTGAAATTTTTTCTCGATGTATATTTTTTATAGAAATTACTACACAATATATATAAATATATATATATATATATATATACAGGGTGATTTTTTTTTAAAGTTGTGAAAGTAAAACACTATAATAAAAGAACCACTGATCCAAATGACCTGATATTTCACCAGTATGCTCCCAAAGCAATGAGAATTTTTTAGGCATGGTTTAAAAAAACTTAAAATCGCACCGACAGATGGCGCTGTAAGATAGCAGAAACAAAGAATACCGTCTGTGGGAGGAAATCAATGGACGGTACTTTGAGAAACCATCTTCCGTAGGCCCTCTGTCGTCATTGGACCTTTTCTTAAATTATTAAGTGTCCTAAATCTCCTAAGAGCAGTTGCTGCGCTGTCATTATTCTGATGATACAGTTTCACTAACAATGCACGGTCCGTCAATGGCGCAGTCATTGCGAGGATTTCCGTAAAATAATGAACACGAGGTGTGCGTACTTCACGTTCTTATCGCCAATCTGCCTGTGCCGGGCGCAAGTTCGTCTCCCGACTTTACTGCATGTACAGCGCCATCTGTCGGTGCGATTTTAAGTTTTTTTTAAACCATGCAAAAAAAAATACCCATTGCTTTGGGAGTATACTGGTGAAATTTTAGGTCATTTGGATCAGTGGTTTTTCTGTTACAGGGTTTTACTTTCACAACTTTAAAAAAAATCACCCTGTATATATATATATATATAGAGAGAGAGAGAGTTTATAATTTTGCCTAAATATTTTACACACATTTTGTTTTTTTAATCTAAAGAGAACCACTGAAGTTAATGTATGGATTTTGTTTTTATTCAGAATGAATGCATATATATAATTTTTTATTTAATATTGGTTTCTAATTCAGATTTAAAACAAAAACTAAAATATATCTAAGTATATATTTTACTTCATATTATTACGAAATATTTATTTGATGCGTAAACATTTTTCAAAACATATATTTGATTATTCAGGAGACAATTCAATTTAGTCAGAATTTAGCACGGCTGGTATTGGGCATTCCAACTGTCTTGAACACTATTGTACAAAAAAATATCATTTGTTTTATACATTAACATTAAAAAGGGGTACTAAATATGTTTGTTGTATGAACATGCATTTGAAAGACATAACACATCATTCATTATTAATCGCCCCCATAACTCCCTAAATGCGACAGATAGTCCCATAAACGGATCAAAATTTCACTTTTAAAACTTTGAAGAACAAATAACTGTATCCATGTCAATGCCTTGAACATCTGTTTTATTTACCTGAAGTAGAAGCTTGAGGCAACAAGTTTTCAAATTAGAGTTCTATACTGTTCTACGCATTTTGGTTACAGATGTTTTACATAGATCTGTTACCGACAAACTTAATTCCTCAAATGCGTAGAGACTATTACGAGATTTATTCAGGTAAGTTTATTTGGTTACTTCATTAATTATATTAAAATGTGGTTTAAATCAGAAATTATGTTTAACTAAGCACTGTTGGTTTAATAAACTTAGAATTTCCACATGATGATACAATAGTGTTTTTCTTTGACTGTTTACTTAAAATACGTGTTCAGAAGAGGCAATATCTAAAACTGACTGTATAGAACGCCTTTAACCAGAAAGATTGAACCAGAAATATTGGAGATTATGGGTTAAATTATTATGGCTCTGCGCAATCATACACTGTAAAAAAAAAAATGGGTCGATCTACTAATAAAAATTAGTTTTTTTCATTGATGTTTGCAATTACTAAAAATTTTTTTGTATTCTTACTCAGTTACAAGAAAATCTGTAAGAATTTCTTGAAAATACCTATAAACATTACCAGAAAACAGCTAGCAACGATTCCGGTTTTTAGTACCGGTTACTAAACGAATCTGTGGAATACAAATATACTAAAAAAAATTTTAGAAACCTCAGGATTTTTTTTTACAGTGTACACAGTAGTAAGTATATATTATGACATAAATTTAAAATTTAAAAAACAGTTTGTACTAGAAATAATAGGAAAGGGAAAGCTCGCTAACATAGAAATGTATTATGGTATTATTTTCAACTTACAGTTTTATTTAGTGCAACTCTTTATTAATTATTTCAAAATATGACGGCAATTAAATGAATATTTTAAGATGAACTTACATGCCTCAAATTAATTGTAAAGGGTACTAAATATTTAGGTACTTTGTACGCCTCATTTAGGTTTTATCTACTATAAATATGACACAAATGACTTAATTGCGAAAATCGTATATTGATTGGTTATCTTATAAATACGGATTAAATTTTTACAAAATTAGTTAGTTTTAAACAAAAGACACCGTATTCAATCATTTTCGGTTTAATAAATATATATTTATTTAATAAAAAGCCACATATGCTCTACTTGCGACAAAACTATGTTTAACCCTTCCAGTGTGGAATTTTTGTTTTGGAGGGGCCCTGTGCGGAATATTTTGATCAAAAACGCGACCCTATTTATCTGATTACCATGCAGAATTTTCCGGTACGAATTGATTTTTCCAAAGGGACCCGTCTTTCCGAACGACCCAATACAAAACTAAAAATCATATCTTATGGTTATACGAAAAGCACGCTACTGGTTTTGGTTATAGCCAAATTACTGCACTCGCAGGCGCATTACGTCGTCACTGCTAAGCCCATGACGCACTACAATGAGCACAATACACACCGTGAACGCCTAGGCGACTTTTGTAGACGCTTAATGTAGTCTACAGCTCCCAACTCCTAGATGTCGACATTAGTCGACTCCCGCACTAAAAGGGTTAATTTCGTCTCATTTAGGCACAAGGACCTTCATGATTTTTTATATACATAACTGAAATGAGTCAATATTTTTTTTAAATTTCTGTTGATTTAATTATTACTAACTTATTATTAGCTAAATGCATAATAATGCTGCTCCTTTTTGGAAAATGTTAAATAATTCTAAATAATCAGGCTATGTAGTATTGATAACCTACATCTATTCAATAAAACTATTAGAAAAACAAAATAGTTCTGTCTGAAATAGTAGTTTCTTTCCCAAACAACTTTATTTTTACATTGAAATAATAATGCTTTCTGAACATTTTAATATCTATATAATTTCTAATTAGCTAAGAATTCTAAGATAATTCTTTCAAAATACTCAGACATTCTGAAATACCGTTGCAATCAGTAGAAATTCAGATTACTTCTGCTTTGTCCTATTTTGAAAAGAATTGCAATCAGTTCCACAAGAAAATGAAGAGATTTGGCGCGTACTCCTCAATTTAAATGATTTAAGGAGAACAGAATATGAAAAAACTCAAACACCCGTGTTAGGAATCGTTTATTCACTAGATCTGCCTAATTATCGTGAGTTCGAATATGAATCTTTTAAGAGTAATTTCTCTTGGAGAATTTCATTATTATTCTTTATTCATGAACTTGTCTTTTGTTTTAACTTTTTCTTCGATTGTTGCAGAATCATCGTAATATTATTGAAAACAAAATAGAGTAAGCTTAAGGGGTTTTGTACCTTTTAAGCGCGACGAAAATCTAGAAAAACAATCGAAGTTTGAATTAGTGTATTTTCAAAACCTTTATATGTATAAACATAAAGTTTTGATTATTAATTAAATAGATTGTACATTTTAATATAATACTATTAGAAACTGACTAATATTTTACTGAATTTGTGCATTGTTGAAATTAAAATAGTTCTTTTTTTTACTCCGTAAGTCATTGCGCGCATGATATGTTGAGAACGTATGCATGCATTGTTTTGAACTTTGAGATGGATAATAAGCACATATGTGTGTTTAAAATGTTCTACTTTTAAATATTTACAATGACAAGATTTTTATTTATGACTATTTTTATTCATTAAAAAATGTAAAATTTAGAAATTTTACACAAAAATATTTTTTTACATGGTTAATAAAGAGATTTTGACCTAAGAGTAGGTCATTTTTAAAATACATATGTGTTTAATATCTATTTCATAACAATCCAGTCATACATTCTCAAGATATCATGCGCGCAATGACTTACGGAATAATAAAAAAAGAGCAACTTTATTTTCAACAATGCTCAAATTCTGTAAAAGACTAGTCAGTTTCTAATGGTCATTATATCAAAAAGCAGAATCTGCTTAATCAATAGTCAAAATTTCATGCTTAAACACAAAAAAGTTTTAAAGATACACTAATTCAAAGTTCGAAAGTTTTTTTTGATTTTCTGCTAGACCCCTTAAGACTTTAGTTAAAATCTATCATTTGTTTACTTTTTTTACATTGATAAAGCTACCTATTATGGTTTTTTACTTACTTATATATTTAAAATTATCTAAAGTTGGAGAATATTCTACTAATAAAAAAATATTGTTGTAATTGTAATCTCTCGGAAATGTACTTTTCCACTATGACGAAAAAGGAAGCATTTAATCAATACTTGTATGGCAGCTTAATTACGTGTGTAATTTAAATGTGTCTACTATTGTTTTATTTCTGGTAATTAGGAAATTGTACAAAATAAAAATGTTTATGTATCTTGTACAACGTTAGTTTCTAATTTGTAATATTGCGCGCATACTGGAAACGTTTGACATGTATTTGATTTTTTTTTCTCAATTTGTAAATTTTTGCAATCTTTTATGCTATAATCTCAAATAATGGTCATACTAATACTTTTTGAAATATTTCTAAATAATTGTAAAATATAATGCTGATATTATACTTCAATTCAAAATATATAATGAAACCGAAAACATTTCAGACTATTCAGGATATATATTGTCTCATCCAAAAACTTTTTTATTACATTGAAACAATAGTTAATTCTAAAATTTTAATATCCACAGTATTTCAAATATCTTGGAATCAAAATATGGAGAATTCTGAAACTCAAATCTATTCAGAACGACTTCTGATTACTTTTGTTTTCCATTTTTTCTTTCTATTTTTTTTTTTTTTTTTTTTTTTGCCAAAAAATGCAGTCATTTTTGCACGAAAGTAACAAAAATTCAGCTTCTGAAACTCACTTTAATCGAGTTCAATAAAACAGAATGTGATAAATGAAAATATCCGTGTTGAAAATCATTTATTCATAAGAGCTACCTAATTATAGAGAATTGGAAAAAGAATCTTCTAAGAGTCACTTCCCTTGGAGCGTTTCATTATTAAACTTCTTTCGTGAAATTATCGTTTATATAACTTTTCCTGTGATTGTTGTAGAACCA
Source organism: Maratus michaelseni (assembly GCA_963931845.1). Lineage (NCBI taxonomy): Eukaryota > Metazoa > Arthropoda > Arachnida > Araneae > Salticidae > Maratus > Maratus michaelseni. Next base: position 415,084,531 of record OZ007589.1, read on the forward strand.
CTGAAATATATGACTCGAACAGAATTAAACTGCTTAATATATGAAGAATAGAATACGTTAATCAGAGAAAGCCGGATTTTTTTTTCGCACAAGTATTTTTTTTTAATACATTGAAGTTATAATCATGCTAGGAAATAGTGTAATAGACTGCAATGTTATTATTACATTTGCATATTTAAGTAATAAAGGACTAGTACCATATAGTACCACTTATCCTTAAAGGGAACAATTTGGCACCTGCACATTAAGTTTTATTGAGCAGTTTTGAACGTTACAATACGCAATAAAATAATTTAATGTAACATTATATAGAAAAAATATTTCACACAATAGCAATATATACAAAATAGTTTAGCATAAATAATAATGATATTTAGATTTTGGTATGGAAATTAATGCAGTAGTATGCTCATTACACAGAGTCCAAAGTTGCACTTAGCACATTAAATTCGAGTTCGATTATTACAAAACACTGCAGAGCGCGTTTGAGCAGTTGATCTTACAAGATGATTCAGATTATAAAAAAGGAATTTCATCTGAGACTTTAAATACATACGAAAAACAAAATCAAAAGAAAATACTTATAATTACTGTAAATTTATATAAATATTCATATTCAACTCACTGCACCTTAGCCGAACTTTCTCTGGAAATATGACTTCCGGGGTATTAGCCAGGCATTATACACAGTGATATCAATAAGCGAAATGAAAATGGCCACCACTATTTTAGGGGGTTGCCCACCTGGTTGTGATTCTGTATGCATTTTTTTTTCGTCCATCCGAACTGTTCTTCCAATGAAACGGTTGTATCCACCGGTACGAGAAAGGCGTTGAACTTGGATGTGTTTAATTTGAGATATAGAAAAACGTTTCACATATGAAGTCGGATATTCTTCATGGCAGAAAGAAGCAACACTGACAACTGAGTTTTCCACCCATCAAATAACACATATATTTCCTTCTAACCCAGTAAGAGTTTCAAAATCTCCTGATCTTCTTTTTAGGTGCGTTCCTAATTATATAAATACGTAGCACCTATAGTCGTCGTTTGGTCCGTCCGTCTGTCCGTCCGTCTGTCTGTCTGTCTGTCCGTCTGTCTGTCCGTCCGTCTGTCTGTCTGTCCGCATATAACAACGCAAAAACTACCCAACCAAATGGTTTGCAATTTAAAATATATTATCTTTGCAGAATTTTGTCGAGACATTTCAAATTTTATTAAAATCGAATCAAAACTTTAGGAGATATTAATAAAAATATTTATTAAGAAATTTGAATTTTTTTTTAAATCTGTGCTTTTTTGTTATAGGAGCTTCCGAAGTTTAATCGTCAAGCGACCGAGATACTTATTTTATGACAGAAATTAATCTGCAGACGATATAATTCATTTCACAGAATTAAAAATCATCAAGATCTGAATATTTATATAACTAGCTGATACATATATATCTGAATATTTATATAACTAGTTAAGATATTTGTATGAACAGTGTCATAAAATATATACTTAACTAGCTGTTTAACCCGTTCTACGCACTGGATATCATGAATTTAATTCTAAAACGTGCGTACGAACGCACCTCGTTTGTAACGTTTGACGTACAATTTCCAACTTGTTTCATATTATTGGACAAAGACAACGCACAATATTTAAGAACCCTATTTTTCCTTTTAGCCTTATCCCTTATTCGCCATAACCACGTGACTGAAGATGATTTATAAGGTTGAGCCCTGTAAATAAATTATTAAAATACAAACAGAAAGGAAGGTGTTTCATTTCATTTGGAAGTTCATCTAGCATAATGACACGCAGTGCTGAAGATTTACCAAAACCTTTTTCACATTGGGAATTGAAATTTGGATTATTTCCTTAATATATACATCAAAGTTTATGAGATGTCGATCAGGTATATTGATGCACCTGTAGGTATGTAAAGGTTGCGCTGTGGTTATTTATACGACGGCATAATTGATTATATACGACTTTATTACTTTAACGAAATATATAAAATTCAACATATTCAAATAAACATAATTAATTAATAAATAAATATAATGTTTAATAGCCGTCCCAGCATCCGCTCTAAAATCACGATGCATCACTGGAGACTGCCGAAGAGCAAGTGTCAAAGATTCCGGTCGAATCCACCGTCAGTCAATACTTGGCAAAACTTTCCAACCGCCAAACTTTCGCCAAATGTGAGAACGCTCTTTTGCTCCGCTGGAGAAACTTAAATGGATTATGCTTCCTCTTCCATTTTCAAATAAGGCGAATTATCACAATTAGCGTCGCCACATGACTCCCCCGCCAGTCTCACACAACACGTGGGAGACGAAAACGAACTTTCCTTCCCGATCTCGTTATATAAGTTGTAGGATCAGGCTCACCATCCTCATTCAACAGAAACGCAGGTTTTAAACGATCAATATTTATGATCTTTTCCTGGTTCCCGATAGAAACCACAAAATCTTTCTGCAGTCGTTTTACGACTTTGAATGGACCCTCGTAAGTCGGTTGTAAAGATCTCTTAAAAGGACCTCTACGTACAAATACATGGGTGCAGTTCTTTAGTTCTTTCGGAACATAGATCTTTTGCTGCCCATGCCTTAAAGGTTGACAAGGTCTCAAGGAACACATAATTGTTTGTAGTTTCGAAATATAAGTCGGTGGGTCTGAGAAGGGGCTATCCTCGTACAACTGGCCTGTAAGCCGTAGAGTCGTTCCATACGTCAGCTCAGTTGTAGATGCACCAAGGTCCGCACGTACTGTTGTCCGTAGACCCAGCAAAACCAGGGGGAGAGCTTCCAACCAATCCACCTTATAGCACATTAAGGCCTGCTTTAAAGGTCGATGAAGTCGCTCCACCAAACCATTCGTCTGGGGCCTATACGAAGCAGTTCTAGCTATAACAGAGCCTAGCATTTTTGCGAGACTTTCAAAAAGTATGGACTCAAATTGTTTACCCCTATCGCATGTTATCCTCTGAGGCGTACCAAAACGGGAAACCCACGTCTGAACAAAAGCATGAGCAACAGTTTCAGCAGTCATATCCACAATAGGTACTGCCTCTGGCCACCGGGTAAACCTATCAATCATAGTTAGGCAATATCTGAATCCACGTACTAGAGGTAAGGGACCAATGATATCTATGTGTATATGAGCAAATCTCTCGTCTGGAACCAAAAATTTCACCAAAGGAGACTTAGTATGCAGGTGTACCTTAGTCCTTTGACAGGGTATACACGCTCTACACCACACAGCAACATCTTTATTTAGCCCTGGCCAAACATATTTCGAACAGATTAGCTGCCTAGAAGCCCGTATTCCTGGATGCGACAGCCCATGCATTGACTCAAACACCTTATATTTCAAGGTCTGGGGGACATAAAACCTGTTCACATCACCAGAAATTTCACAATACAATAATGTCTTAGCATCCGGCATTTGTACTTTAGCTAAATTTCCACTAAACTCAGCCTTTCCGTCCAAAATAGCCTTTAGCTCCTCATCCTCTGTTTGCAACTTTTCCCACAACTCAAAATCTGCAAGTGACGCAAATTGAATCTCACAAACTCTAGATAAACTGTCAGCAACAAAATTTCCCTTGCCTGGCAAATAACGTATATCCGTAGTAAACTGAGATATAAAGTCTAATTGCCGAAGCCTTCTAGGGGAACATTTCTCCTGTTTCTGCTGAAATGCAAAAATTAGGGGTTTGTGATCTACATACAACGTAAATACCCGAGCCTCCAACATATGCCTAAAATATTGGATCGCAGAATATGCCGCCAACAATTCCCGGTCATATGTTGAATATTTGCACTGTGTAGGGGACAACTTACGAGAGAAAAATCCAAGTGGTTTCGGACCATCGGGCGTAACTTCTTGTAACACCCCACCCATAGCAAAATCACTGCAGACAGATATAAGTGCAAGCTTCGCATTTTGAGAAGGGTGATAAAGCAAAGTCGCATTAGCTATAGCTTGCTTAACTTGCTCAAAACTGCTTCCTGCATCCGCATCCCACTTAATTTCTCTTTTATCCCTCTTTTTTGCTCCACTTAAGAACCCATTTAGTGGTCTTAATATTTCTGCAATATGGGGTACAAAACGATGATAGTAGTTCACCATTCCCAAAAATCTCCTGAGATCGCTAACAGTTTTTGGTTTTGGGAATTCAAGTATAGCTTTCACCTTATCTTTGTGTGGAACACAGCCCTGGCTATCAATAGTATGACCCAGAAAATTTATAGTTTCTTTGCCAAACTCACATTTAGATTCATTAATTATAATCCCGTAATCTCTAAACCGCTTAAAAACTTCCTCTAAATGCTGCATATGCTGAGCGTGAGTTTCACTCGCTATTAAGATGTCATCGAGATACGGAAAGCAATAGTCCAAACCTCGTAATACCTCATTTATAAAGCGTTGAAACGTTTGCGCTGCAGAGCATAACCCAAAGTTTAAAAATGGAAATTCAAACAAACCAAAAGGAGTTATAATAGCAGTTTTATGGATATCGGGAGGATGAACCGGAATTTGATGATAAGCACGGACTAAATCCACTTTAGAAAATATTTTTTTACCTTTTAACATATAAGTAAAATCTTGAATGTGCGGAATGGGGTATCTGTCTTGTACAGTAATTCGGTTAAGTGCCCTGTAATCCCCAGTTGGTCTCCAATCCGAAACGCCTTTAGGGACCATATGTAATGGACTGGCCCAATTACTTTTAGATGGCCTACAGATACCTTTTTCAAGCATATAGTCAAATTCCTGCTTAGCTATCCGGAGCTGCGCTGGATGTAACCGCCGAGCTCTAGCTGTCACAGGTGGGCCAACAGTAGGGATAAAATGGATTGTATCATGTTTTAGAGTTTGGTTATTCGTATTATTTAACTGTGTAATCTCTTTATACTTTTTTAGCAGTTCTATATATGCAGTGTTTCCGATGATAGTTTTAACAACCGGGACATCACACAGACTGGCGCGACCACGAGCAGAAAAGTTAGTTACAGGGTCTAATAAACGCCGCTTTTTTAAATCAACCAATAAACCAAAATGTTGTAGAAAGTCAGCACCTATAATTGGTTTAGATACTTCAGCTATGATAAATAGCCATTGTAATTTACGTTTCAGTCCCAAATCCAGTGTCAATAGTTTAGTACCGTAAGTACAGATTTTTGTACCATTAGCGGCATACAATGTGAAATCCCTCTTTCTAGTACTTTTAACTAAAAATGACTTCGGAAAACATAAGACATCACTGCCTGTATCTATCAAATAGCTGGATTGAGTAACCTTATCCGTAACATAAAGCCTACGACTCAAGCCCATACGTGCAGTAGCCGTCGCTACTCCTGCGAGCGAAGGTCGTTTTTTTGGTTTGTAAGCACACGGGGGTACACATTTTCGAGCCTTTTCCTTAAATCGAAAATGATACCAACATAGCCACCCCTCTCTGTGTGACCTATCCCCTGAGTTAAATGAGTTCCGCCGGTAAGATTTCCTAGGCGACTTGGGACAAGAACCCGCTTTAACCAGCTTTGAAAGTTCCTGAACCTGAAATTGCAGCTGCTCCAACTGTTTATTTTGTTGACTAAACTGAGTTTGTTCAGCTCCTCTCGATTCCAGAGAGTTAACACCAACCTGCGTACATTCACAAATCCTATCCGCCATCTCCGCTAATTTATTTAAACCCTCAGAGCTGACAGACAAAATTGTTTGCACAGATACCGGTAACCTCCGAAGCCATATATTTTTCAAAAAGTCATCGTCAACATGGCCCTCACTTAACTCTCTCATCTTACGCAATAACATTGAGGGGGACCTATCACCCAGCTCTAAATCTTCCAGCAGAGTCTTAACCTTCCGATTCTGAGAAACTTCAAATTCCGATAATAACCTCGCTTTAAGAGCACTGTACGGTTCTTCTGGGGGTTTACACACAATATCGGAAGCAAAAGATAAAGTTTCCGCATCCAAAGACGCCACCAAATGATCAAATTTAGTTTGTTCGACCGAGATTCCCGCTAACCTAAAACTGGCCTCTAGCTGTACAAAAAATAACTTTGCATTACTAGGCCAAAAATTTGGAATTTTTACCGACACTCTATTGCATCCTGTACTCCCCCCTTTCACAGTTTCACTAGGATTGTCGTCCGGCATCCCTTATACTATCAAAAAACAAACAGAAATCTCAAACTGCCGAACTAAACAACGATTTAATCCAGACTGAACGAAGGTTAAAACATCTTAACACTTAAAACAGCAATATCAACATCGAAACCATCCAACCATTGGAACCTAAAACAAGTTTAAATTATCTTAAAAGTCCTCAGAGGATACATGCAAAAGGAAATAAACAGTACGTAATCTCATACCTTAATCCTTGAAAGACATCCTAATAGATTGGACGAGAACTCGTTATGAATTAATTTTTCTTTTACTCTTTTAAACCACAGCCAAAGGCGTGTATACGGGTCACCACTTGTAGGTATGTAAAGGTTGCGCTGTGGTTATTTATACGACGGCATAATTGATTATATACGACTTTATTACTTTAACGAAATATATAAAATTCAACATATTCAAATAAACATAATTAATAAATAAATATAATGTTTAATAGCCGTCCCAGCATCCGCTCTAAAATCACGATGCATCACTGGAGACTGCCGAAGAGCAAGTGTCAAAGATTCCGGTCGAATCCACCGTCAGTCAATACTTGGCAAAACTTTCCAACCGCCAAACTTTCGCCAAATGTGAGAACGCTCTTTTGCTCCGCTGGAGAAACTTAAATGGATTATGCTTCCTCTTCCATTTTCAAATAAGGCGAATTATCACAATTAGCGTCGCCACACACCAAACTTTATATCCAAATCTTATGGGTTTTCCTCGAATAAATTGTTTACAACGTTAACGACCAAAATACGGAATCGTACATTCGTCATAATTCAAACACTGCTCTACCTTAAAGTGTTTCGTGCATTTTTCTTTTTGTTTATCCATAAGAGGCCGCAACATGAACATTTTATCATTTATAGGCGTTTTAGTGTTGTCAGTAAAATGCATAAATTTTATAATTTCAACAAAACGGTCTCCTCTCATAGCGATACAAACCAAATCTTTGCGCACATCTGCCGCATGTCCCCCAAAAGTCTCTTTCCTCAAATACACTTGTTGCCACTCAGAAGGAGAATTCCTATAAAGACTTTTAGATCTCTGAGCTCAATTTAGAATCTGAACTATTGGAAAATAGGTTATATCACGTAATTGCCAATATTAGGGAGGATATGATGTCATTATGAAGAAAAGTTTCAAATACATCAAGAGCAGATTTCTCACTACATTCTGAAAAATTTGCGTCAGGAAATTATAGAGTTTATTTTTTTAATTGTGTCTTTTGTCACCCAAACTCATTTTTTCTTGTCAGGCTTTTTGGATTTTGTTGCATCTTTTCAGAGGATGTTTCTTTTGCCGATATTACATTAGTTGCATCATTAATTTAGTATGAATCTTCATAAAAGTACACTCTATTTAATTTCTCTTTCTTTCTAGAAAATTTGGCTTTAGTGCGCAACTGCCGACCAGAAAGATTATCTGTATGACCTTCTCCATTTTCTTCCCCCGAGTCGTCATCCGATATCACATCTGCATCAATTAGTCCAATATAAATATGATTTAAATCAAACCTTCTAATTCATAAAGTAGTAGAAAAGCTTCGTCAACTGTCAGAGTTCCACAAAAAAGAGGATCTGTATAATAAGATTAAAACAAGAATTTTCTATTTTTTTTTCTTTTCGAAACGAAAAGTTGTATAAGTACGTGAATGTTTACTAATTAGAATTCAGAGCACTGCTATAATATTTCATGAGCAATGAAAAAATAACGTTACAAAATAGCCAACTCACAAAAAACAGATATATATATATATATATATATATATATATATATATATATATGCAATATCTGTGTAATTCAGCACTTAAAACATTCTCCTTGTGTTTTTCGAGAGTGCCATCCGTTGACAAACCTTACAATTGCGAAACTATTACTTTTAGAATTTTGTCATTTTGAAGACATCTGCACTGGTACCAAACGGTACCGAACGGCTTCCAAGGGCTACTATTTCAGTTAATCTTGTGATTGGTTTAATGGTTTGGTATAAAGAAAATCTACTAAATATATTTGTTATACTTGTATTACTGTCATTTCAAAAAATCTAAATCTAGAGATTATTCTATAAAAAAAAATACATTGCTGTAACTAGCATTTCTTCTAATTTTAATTTTTTATTATTAAGATGAATGGTTACGAAGCATTTCATCAGTAAATGTTCATGTAGTTTAAGTACATAAATAATTTGTTTATGAGTTAGCGAAAAAAGATTTGTATGTACAGCATTGATTTCAAGCCATTATAAATCTAACTAATCGTACAATATAACACTGATATCTGTCCTCTGTTAACTGTAATGCATAGACAAAATTAAAAAAAAAAATCAAAATGTACAGGAATTTTTGTTTTGTTTTTTTCAAACAACTCTATTATTACAATGAAAAAATTAATAATCTCGAACATTTTAATGTAAAGTGTATTTCTATTATTATTGCATCAAAATAACCAGGCATTCTGAAACTCAACTGTAATCTAAAGAAACTTTGATTACTTCTTATTTTCTTTCTCTTTTTGTTAAGAAATGCATTCATTCCCGCCAGATAAAGATGAGATTCGGCGTCTAATACTCACCTTAAATGTGTTCAGGAGAAATGAATGAGAAAAAAATTGAAACATACAAGAATTTTTCTTTCTTTTTCAAACAACTCTGTTATTACATTGAAAAAATAAATCATCTCGAACATTTTAATATTTAGTGTATTTCTATTATTATTGCATCAAAATAACCAGACATTCCGAAACTACACTGTAATCAGAAGAAACTCTGATTACTTCTTATATTTTCTTTCTCTTTTTGTTAAGAAATGCATTCATTTCCGCCAGATAAAGAGGAGATTCGTCGTCTAATACTCACCTTAAATGAGTTCAGCAGAATTGAATGAAAAAAGAGGCAAACATCGGTGTTGGGATTCGTTTATTCACTAGAGCTGCCTAATTATCGTGAATTGGAGTAAGAATCTTTTAAGAGTCCTTTCCCCCGGAGCGTTTCAGTATTAATCTTCTTTCATGAAATTACGTTTTGTTTTCTTCTAATTCGAATGTTGAAGAATCATCGAAATGTTATTGGAAGAAAAGTAGAGATCTTTAAGACTTTAGTTAGAATGTATCACTTGTTTAATTCACTTGACATTAAAAAAAAAGCTATTAAATATGTTTGCTATTTTAACCTCCATTTGAAAGAATCTAAAATTGGAGAAAATTCCATTTAAAGAAATAGGAATGTTTTAATTAGTATTCCTTAAAATTGTAATTCTATAGATACTATTAATGAAGGCGAAGCATTTCTTTAACAAATTTAAATACTATGTACAACTAATAACTATGTACATTATTTAACTCAGACAAGTTTTGCTTTATAAACACTAGGGCGTTATAGGAAAGCAAAAACATCTAGTATTATATTTTTTCATATCAAGAATAATCCGAGTATATTTTTTATATCTAGTGGAAAAATAAAAGTATCTATATTATTGTTTCGGTTTAAAAAATATATATATCAGTGTTTTTTCTTTTGAGAATTTTGTGTATATTTTAGATATTGCATAAAATAAAAACAAATTTATTGTGCGATAGAAACTCTAATGTATTTCTAACTGTAATATCTATAATATTTATAATATTATTAAATGAAAATAACAAAAATTGTTTCTTTTTCAAACAACTCTATTATTATATTGAAAAAATTATTGATCTCGAACATTTTAAAATTTAATATATTTCTATTATTGTTGCATCAAAATAACCAGGCATTCCAAAACTCAACTGTAATCAGAAGAAACTTTGATTACTTCTCATTTTCTTTCTCTTTTTGTTAAGAAATGCATTCATTCCCGCCAGATAAAGAAGAGATTCGGCGTCTAATACTCACCTTAAATGCGTTCAGGAGAAAAGAATGAGAAAAAAGGCAAACATCCGTGTTGGGATTCGTTTATTCAGTAGAGCTGCCTAATTATCGTGAATCGGCATAAGATTCTTTTAAGAGTCATTTCCCCCGGCGCGTTTCAGTATTAATCTTCTTTCATGAAATTACGTTTTGTTTTCTTCTAATTCAAATGTTGAAGAATCATCGAAATATTATTGGAAGAAAAATAGATATATCTAAGACTCTAGTTACAACGTATCATTTCTTTAATTCACTTGATATTCAAAAAAGCTGTTAAATAGGTTTACTATTTTAACCTCCATTTGAAAGAATCTACATTTGGAAAAAATTCCATTTAACGAAATAGGAGTGTTTTAATTAGTATTCTTTAGAATTGTAATTTTATAGATACTATTAATGAAGGCGAAGCATTTCTTCAATAAATTCAGATGCACGTTAACTATGTACTTTATTTAACTCAGACAATTTTTTCTTTATATTTAAAGACTAGGGCGTTAGTATAAGAGAGCAGAAACATCGAGTTTCATTTTTATTATATCTAGAATAATGCGAGTATATTTTTTATATCTTGGAGAAAAATAAAAGTATCTATAATATTGTTTCTGTTTAAAAATATATATATATATATATATGTCAGTCTTTTGTCTTTTGAGAATTTTGTGTATATTTTATGTATTGCATAAAATAAAAACAACTTTATTGCCCGATAGAAATTGTAATGTATTACTAACTGTAATATCTATAATCTTTCTAATATTATTAAATGAAAAAAACAAAAAAATTCGAAATTCATTTGTTATCAGAAGGAAATTTGATAGCATTTGCTTATATATATATATATATATATATTAAACCCAAGAAATGTAGTCATTTACGCAATACAATAAGGAGATTTTGCATCTAATGCTCCCCAGTTCAAGAGAACAGAATAGAAAATGACAAACCCGCTTATTTATTAGACCTCCCTAATTATTGTGAATTGGATTACGAAACTTTTAATAGTCATTCAGCCGCAACTTTTCATTAATAAACTTATTTCATTAAACTGCATTTTGTTATTAATTTCCCCTTATTTGTAGTAGAATCATTGTAATATTATTGAAAAAAAAACTAGTCGTTGGGGGCCACCGTAATACTTACCCATTATACTTACCCATCGCATATATTACGCACGTTACACTGAAAAAAATGAAGTACTCAAAAATGAGTAAGACTACTCCTTTCGAAATGCTCATTTCGAAATGAGTATTTTTGGATCAAAAATGAACATGTGTATTCTCAAAAACGAGTAAGTTCATGTACTCATATCGAAGTGAGTATTTTTGGATAAAAAATGAACATGTGCATTCTCAAAAATGAGTAAGTTCATGTACTCATATCGAAATGAGTATTTTTGGATCAAAAATGAAAATATGTATTCTCAAAAATGAGTAAGTTCATGTACTCATTTCGAAATGAGTATTTTTGGATCAAAAATGAGCATATGATCAAACCCAACATACTTGTATATTTTAGAATGTGTAATGACGAAATTTCGGAGCCTAAAAAGCTATTATTTGAAGGAAAAACGAAGAATAAGAGAAATGAAAAGTGGATCTGGTTGTTCGGGATTTTCATCAAAGTGTATCCATTACAACACATTTACTACTCTTTTTTTTCTCACATTTTACACATCTACTTTTTTTTCTTGATAGTACTTCAAAATTATGATTTTTTTAAAATTTATTTTAACTTTTTTTAACGTGAGGTAATATTGTGTTATTTAAAAGTTTCATAACATAATATCTTTGCAAATTATAGCTATGCAAATTGGTATTAAACTAAACTGATTTGGCTTACAAATATATGAATTACGCTAAAATTTATTATTTTATAAATTATAATTTTACAAAGTTTATAATTTTTTCTTTATATTTATAAAATTAGTTAATATTTTTTTCTTTACTTTTATGAAAATAAAGTTTTTAACTTTATAACGTTTTTAATTTATTTCTTTAGCTTATATTTTTATAAATTAAACTAATTTAATTTAAATTAAATCAATAAGTCCACATTTAAACCTACCTATCCCAAGTTCATTAATTTCAAATTTGTCTCTAAAAATAATTTTTTAAACTATTTAGTTTAACAGAAAACCTACGCAAAAGCTCTCAGCACAGCTGAAATATAATAATTTAATTTATTATAAAAAATTTTATTTACATAATTTTTTTTAAATAAGACATTAAAAAAAAATATTTTAATAGCATGTAATAAACACGTCTGATTAAGATATTTGTTGTTTTTATTAGAATTGATAAATAGATAATCAGGCAAATAATTTTGAAAAAGTATATGTTCGAATAAAGAAAATATTGGTACTGTTGCAAAAAGAAGCAATCAGTATTCTTAATACAATGTTTTACGCATATAATACATAATAAATTGAAATTTATCTGTTATAAGGCATCAAATCATACAGCAAACTATTGAAAATTATGAAAAGAAAATATTAAAAACATTGGAACTGAAAAAATCCATCGGAGGGGTGACCACTCATGACGCGTTGGTCTGAGTCGTCAGGTTAGTATACCGGACATCGCGGGTACGATTCCTCTCATGGCAAGGATTCGTTAATTACTATAAACTCACGCAGGAATAAAAAAAATGAGCAGAAATGTATGTATCCCGTATAAGGTTGTCCTCGCTAAGTAACTTTTTTTTGTACCCTATAAATTTTATTTTAACGACATAAAAATTTCTAAATTTGAATACATCCATGGGATACAAAATGAATACATAGCAGTTCATATTTGAATACATCCATGGGATAAAAAATGAGTACATGTGTTTCTCAATTTTGAGTACATTTGGATCGGAGCTATTTTGAGTATGTGACGTATTCAAAATTGAGTACTTTTTACTCAATTTTGAGTACCCATTTTTTCAGTGTATTTGGTTGTTTATTTTCATTTCTGTGACGATGGAGTATTACCTGTAACGTGCAGGTAATACTCCAAAAAAAGTACATGGAAGTAATAACTTCAAAGCCCGTGCAATTATGGAATATTCTCATTTGTTTTTGAAAATGACTCGGAGTGCGTCGAGACATGTAAATCAACCTAATAAAAGTTATTTTAATTTGTATTATGTTGTTAATTTACACCTTTTAGCATTTAAAACAAATATCATTAAAATTAGTAGAATAAAAAGAAACCCACATCTCTCAAACATTATTGTTTATTTCAAACTCATTTATTATCACATCGGAATAATATAGTATTTCCTACATTTCAATATCTAGAGTATTTCTAATATTGCAACAAAATACTAAGCCATACAGAAACTCAATTTTAACCAGACGGAAGTCTTATTGCGTCTTTTTAATTTTGCCGAGAAATGCAATCTTTTCCGATGGAAAATAAAGAGATTCGGCAACTAATACTCACCTTAAATGAATTCAGAAGAACAGAATGGGATAAAAGCCAAATATCCATGTTGGGAATCGTTTATTCACCAGTGCTTCCTCATTACCGTGAAAGAAAGTAAGGACTCTTTTAAGAGTCATTTCCCCCCGGTTCGTTTCAATATATATATATATTCGTTTCTTTCGTGAAATAGCCTTTTATTTTAACTTTTCCTTCGATTATTGTAGAATTATCAAAATATTCTTGGAAGAAGTATGTAGTACCTTAAGACTTTAGTTAAAATGCATTATTTCTTTAAAGCTTTGACATTGAAAAAAAGGTGATAAATATGTTTGTAGTATTAACACATGTTTAAAAAAATGTAATGTATAAACATCTTTCATGAAATAGCCTTTTATTTTAATTTTTCCTTCGATTATTGTAGAATTATCAAAATATTCTAGGAGGAAGCATAGAGTACCTTAATACTTTAGTTAAAATGCATTCTGTTTTTAAAGATTTGACATTGAAAAAATGTGATAAATAAGTTTGTAGTATTAACATATGTTTAAAATAATATTATGTTTGAGATTATTTTATTTATGGGAAAACAATAGATAGTTGTAATTATTATTTCTTAGAATATTTTATTTTTATTGTTAAGGGTATTAACGAGATTCTTTTCTTCAGTACATTTAGCTTCAGGCTAAATATTTACATAATGTAAATTTGTCTAGTTTTGTTTTATTTCTCATGACTAGGATGTTTTACAGAAGAAACAAAACATTTTAATATCTAGTGTATTTCTAATATTGCAACAAAATACTAAGACATTTAGAAACTCAATTTTAACCAGAAGGAAGTCTTATTGCGTCATTTTAATTTTGCCAAGAAATGCAGTCATTTCCGATGGAAAATAAAGAAATTCTGCACCTAATACTCACGTTAAATGAGTTCAGAAGAACAGAATGGGATAAAAGGCAAATATCCATGTTGGGAATCGTTTATTCACCAGTGCTTCCTCATTACCGTGAAAGAAAGTAAGAATCTTTTAAGAGTCATTTCCCCCCGGTTCGTTTCATTATTAAACTTCTTTCGTGAAATAGCCTTTTATTTTAACTTTTCCTTCGATTATTGTAGAATTATCATAGTATTCTAGGAAGAAGCAAGGAGTACCTAAAGACTTTAGTTAAAATGTATTATTTCTTTAATGCTTTGACATTGAAATAAGGTAATAAATATGTTTGTAGTATTAACATATGTTTAAAAGAATGAATTGTTTAAAATATTTTATTTATGGGAAAAAATAGATTGTTGTAATTATTAATTCTTAGAATATATATATATATATATTTATTTATTGTTAAGGGTGTAACGAGATGCTTTTCTTCAGTACATTTAGCTTCAGGTTAAATATTTACATAATGTAAATTTGTCTATTTGTGTTTTATTTCTGACGACTAGGATGTTTTACAGAAGAAACAAAATAGTTTAATATCTATAGTTTTTGATTTTGAAACTAAATACCAAGATATTCCGAAACTCACCTGGAATCACAAGAAACTCTGATTACTTCTGCTTTGATAGTTGTAATTATTATTTCTTGGAATATATATATGTATATATATACAGCGTGTCCACGTATAACCTGACCGACCTTTATTTTCGCAACCGTTGGTCCTAGATGCATACTTCCAAATACAAAAATGGTTTAAATAAGGTAAAGAATTATTTCTAAAGCGATTTGGGTAAAAAAAAACATTTATTTAAAAATTACGAAATTTAAATTTTTATACGGTCCCCCGGTCCTATAAGTGATATTTAGTAAAAATTTACTGTGACACTAACAAGTACGACAAAGTAAGTCCCATTCATCTAACATTAAAATTGACCGAGTTATGAAACTTTGAAATGCATGACTTATACCACTTTTTTGCATCTAAAAAGAGATGATTTCGGCCATGCTTTCAGGGGTCGTATATAAAGTACTTAAACTTATTTCAAGGTATCTGCGCTTTGAAAGAAATCGTACAACTATTACGATTGAGTTAATTTTTATTAGTTAAGTTTCAGATTAATTAAAATAATTGTATTTTAACATATGTTTTATTTTGAAAGGATTTGAGGCTATGATTTCTTTTAACAAAAATTGTTATTTCATAAGGTTTTATTTAACTTGCAACGATCGTCTTTCCAATTTAAAATTTGTACACTAAGTTTAACTCACTTTCAAATGTCCGATCGAAGTTAAATTTTACATACTAATGACATACAATCCGATGACAATGTAATATTATTATGATTTTCGAAGCTTACTATCTTATACATACTTATATTAGAGGATAACACAAAAAAATTCGGATAGATTATCGTCAACAAGTTTAAGAAAGAGTTTTAGATTAGATAACATAAATCTGCGATGGTTGTGTTTTTTAACTTTTATAATTACGTTTTATGTATTTTTTAACGCTGAATAAAAAAATTACCTTCACTTTTAACCATCATGTCAGGATTTTTCGCAAATCGTAAATTTCAGGGTTAAAATTAGCGAAAAATCTGATACTATAAAATAGACGTAAGACATTTTTATTCAGTTTAATTTTATTTAATTCAATAATTAATTCAATTTTTTGGCTTATACTGGTTTTCTTACAGCTAAACAGCTCAGGAGTTCGTTTTGAATTTCCCCTATCCTTATTATGTCAAA
The DNA here is from genome assembly GCA_963931845.1 of Maratus michaelseni. NCBI lineage: Eukaryota > Metazoa > Arthropoda > Arachnida > Araneae > Salticidae > Maratus > Maratus michaelseni. The sequence goes on from OZ007589.1 coordinate 415,100,687, forward strand.
TCAGTGCACAGTACTTTTATTTTCAATACCAGTGATTAGACAAATATTATACTGTTTTTTGACTTGAACAACAACCTTTTTGTGATGATCATATCTAACTCTAAAACCTCCTTGTCTTTCTGATAGGGGATATATTCGCATCTCCATTTGTATACGGTCCCCATACTATGCATGATAACTTTGAACTCAAATTTCTCAGTGAATATTGGTCGTACAGATACGGAACTTTTTCTGTTTACAATACTTTTGAATAAATAACACGTTCCTAAATATAAGTATAGGGACCTGGGGGCTGTATAAAAATTTAGATTCTGTAATTCTTCACTAAATTGTTTTTTCCCTTCAAACTTTTTTTATCTTAACTCTGCACCTAATTTCGACCACTTTTGTAATTGGAAGTATGCATCTAGAACCAACGGTTGCGAAAATAAAGGTCGGTCAGGTTATACGTGGACACGCTGTATATTTATTGTTAAGGGTATTAACGAGATGCTTTTCTTCAGTACATTTAGCTTCAGGTTAAATATTTACATAATGTAAATTTGTCTAGTTTTGTTTTATTTCTGATGACTAGGATGTTTTACGGAAGAAACAAAATATTTTAATATCTATAATTTTTTATTTTGAAACTAAATACCAAGATATTCCGAAACTCACCTGGAATCACAAGAACTCTGATTACTTCTGCTTTCATAGCTGTAATTATTATTTCTTGGAATATATATATATATATATATATATATATATATATATATATATATATATATATATATATATATATATATATATATATATTATTAAGGGTATTAATGAGATGCTTTTCTTCAGTACATTTAGCTTCAGGTTAAATATTTACATAATGTAAATTTGTCTAGTTGTGTTTTATTTCTGACGACTAGGATGTTTTACAGAAGAAACAAAATATTTTAATATCTATAGTTATTGATTTTGAAACTAAATACCAAGATATTCCGAAACTCACCTGGAATCACAAGAAACTCTGATTACTTCTGCTTTGATAGTTGTAATTATTATTTCTTGGAATATATATATGTATATATATATTTATTGTTAAGGGTATTAACGAGATGCTTTTCTTCAGTACATTTAGCTTCAGGTTAAATATTTACGTAATGTAAATTTGTCTAGTTTTGTTTTATTTCTGACGACTAGGATGTTTTACAGTAGAAAAAAAATATTTTAGTATCTATAGTTTTTGATTTTGAAACTACATACCAAGATATTCCGATACTCACCTGGAATAACAAGAAACTCTGATTACTTCTGCTTTGATAGATGTAATTATTATTTCTTAGAATATTTTTTTTTTGTTAAGGATATTAACGGGACGCTTTTCTTCAGTACATTTAGCTGCAGGTTAAATATTTACATAATGTAAATTATTCTAGTTTTGTTTTAATTCTGATGACTAAGATGTTTTACTCAAGAAACAAAACATTTTATTATCTATAGTGTTTGATTTTGAAACTAAATACCAAGATATTCCGAAACCCATCTGTAATCACAAGAAAGTCTGATTACTTTTGCTTTGATAGTTGTAATTATTATTTCTTAGAATATATTTTCTTTTATTGTTAATGATATTAACGGGATGCTTTTCTTCAGTACATTTAGCTTCAGGTTAAATATTTACATAATGTAAATTTGTCCAGTTTTGTCTTTATTTCTGACGACTAGGATGTTTTACAGAAGAAACAAAACATTTTAATATCTATAGTTTTTCATTTTCAAACTAAATACCAAGATATTCCGAAACTCACCTGTAATCACAAGAAATACTGATTACTTCATCTTTTTAATTTTCATTTTGATAAGAAATGCACTCCTCAAGAAAATAAGAAGATTCAGTTCAAATTATCGTGACTGAAAATAAGAATCTTTTAAGAATAATTTTTCTAAGAGCAATCTTTAAAAAAAATTTCGTGCAGATTAATTATTTGCATAATTTAAATGAGCCAACCTATTTTTGTTTTAATTCGTGGTGACAAAAATATTTTACAACAACAAAAAATGCTCATATATCATGTATTACATAATTTTTTAGTTATTAATTCTGCACACATACGCAAAAGTTGGATATGTGTTTGATATTTTTCCTAAAATTGTAAACTTTTGTATGCTTTAGCGTTTTAACACTAGAACGGCGGTAGGGGTCAATTTAACCCCTGAGCAACTTTGTCCGTTGATTACTTTTGTTTGGTTGGAAGAATTTTTTTTTTTTACTTTTCCTAAATAGATAACAAGTATTTAAAAAAAGAGTTCTTTAATATTTAAATAGGTATCTATTTATCAATTATTTATTTTACAAAGATAACAGTTAAATTTTTTTTTTTAATTTGGGATTTATGTATTTTTTGGACATTAATAGTATTTTGTTCACTACAAATGATACATAAAATATATTAACCTTATATTTATTAAGCTTTTGACAAAAAAGACATAAAACATTTACATCTACATCTTAAACCTTAAAGACTTTCACAAATTCGCATAGCAAAACCTTTCAAGCGGTGTATTTATTTTACCATATATTTCAAAACTTCTAGGAAATAAATTAATGTTTAAAAAAAATTATTTTAAATCAAATACAATTATTATGTAGTGCAATATACTAACGATCCATAAATATATACGCGTTAGAATATTTTCGAACGATGTGCATTTTAGACATGCATATTGAAATTTGTAACACTTAATGTTGTATAAAATACATCAGCGAGAGTAATTAAGGTATACGGATTAACATTAAGAGCATAAGTGCCAAATTTTACGGATTTGGAATGCCACTAATTCCGAATAGTAATATTTGCCTTATTAAATCAAAGAATCCTGGGATTAAATAATGCACAGATTACATTGAATATAGTGGTATTAAAAAAATATCGACATCTGTTCATAAACGTACATAGTCATATTCACCATTATGTTAGATAATATTTTCTTCTTGTTCCATTATGGAATATAGTAATAAATCTTTGACCACAGAAATAAATATTTTATGTAATTATTTAAATCATTGTTTCAATTCTAAATAATTGTCTAATGAAATGCTAATAATTTACTTCGATAAACTAAAATTAGTAGAAAAAAAAATATTTTTTTAGGCGTTATTGTTTTATTTCCTACCAACTTTATTATCACATAGAAACAATAATGCATTCTTAACATTTTAATTATTGCAACGAATAGTGGTTTGGCCGAATCACCGATTACTGAATATTTGGATAAATTTTAGACCGAATATCATATTTTTCAGAAGAAAATTTTAATTGATTATATATATACTTATTCCTTACATTTACCTAATTAACCTTATTAACCCGATTATTTCATTAAAAAATTCTAATTATTATTGCTCAGAATTGTAAATTTTTAATGTACTCTTAACATTTTAATTAGTGTAAAGAATAGTGGTTTGGCCGAATCACCAAATACTGAATATTTGGAAAAAAATTAGACTGAATACCAACTTTTTTAGAAGAAAATTGCTTTTAATTATATATATGTACTTTTGCCTTACCTAATTAACCTAATAATTCTGATTATTCCATTAAAAAATGTTCTAATTATTATTGCTCAGAATTGTAAATTTTTATTATGAAGGAGATGTATTTCGTCTGTAAATTTAGATACAAACTAATTTTATCTATAAGGTAATACCAGGAGAGATGGCGCGGTCGGAGAGATTGTTCACATAGAGGTTCGGAGGGAAGGAGTAGAGTGAGCGCGCTGGGACTCCAGGTAGGTGTACAACAACAGTAGTGGAGTATCTACTTGAAAGTGCAAGTTGATTGCTTTGAGCGTCTAAGATAAAGTACTGCTATTTTGTTTTGTTTTCCCAAAGTAAGTGCTTGAATTTTCATAGATATTCATCAGAATTTCTATACAATGTCAATAGTACAAAATATTTTAAACTTAAACGATTTCTCATAAGCTACTAATCTAGACTAACAATGTGAACATCAACGGTTCGTTTTAGAAGAGGTCGTGTTTAAATAAAAGGCCGCGCAATCACTCCTACTGAAATTGGAGAGTTTGCGCATCTGCTACTTAGGAGAGATGGCGCATTGTTCCCATTAGTTTCCATGCTAGGAGAGATTACGCAGCTTATTGGTAAATTGGCATTAAAAAATGAAAAATGAAAATGGACTAATTTTAAGTTAAACGTGTTATGAAGTAACATTTTATTTTGTAATCTTATCTGGACTTGCTTTATCTGATTCTTTAATTTTTTTTTCCATTAATTAGATTTTTTTAATCGTTTTTAAAATTATTTCCTTTTTCTGATTCTTTAATCATTAGTTTGAAATATTCACTCTTAATACAATAATATTTGTTCACAAAAACCTACAGCAATGTCATTTAAGTGTAATTATTATTGTTAACAATTTAATTGTATTTATTAAAAGTAACAATCTCTCCTACCCATGTGCGCAATCACACCAACCCTGTAAGGACAGATTGCGCAAAATAACTTTCTTGGTTTTATTACAATTGTTCTATTAAATTGCAACATAAAAAAAAAATAGCAATGGAAATGCATAAAAAGCAAATTAAGTAAAAAATATTCATGAATAGTTTAGCAAAAAAATAATAATTAGATTTTTTATTGCTATTCTATTGAATTGTGAACTTTGCCCCCTACACTGGTGTTTTCCCCCAACGAACCTAGTGATGGATACCCCTAAATGTAGTGGTCCTCTGACTTCGCCATCGTACTGAGAGATTTGCACCTATAAACAAAAATAACAACAACAATTACCCTTAAGGGGATCTCGCTATAACACGCACTGTGCAATTTGCACTCATTAGAAAGGGTGCCCTCAATGTAACGCGGATTTGTGTGCTTGATGTTATTATTTTCGTGCACTTTGATGATATGAAATAAATACATGATAAATTACTTTTTGGAACACCGACAAATAAGTCTAAATAATCATCAATATATTGTTGAAAGTTTTTAAATCACTTAAATAGGACAAAAAAAGGTATTACTGTTACTTTCCCTAACAACTTTATTATCCCTTTTAACACGTTCATTGCCGGGTTAAAATTACCATGATTTTATTTTATTTAAAAGGTTCAATTGGTACAAGAAAATACTAATAGCAATATTTACTTTATTTAATTACTAGCGGCCCTCCCTCGCTTTGCTTCGGGTTAACCTTGAAAACCTTCATCTCTTTGTGTTTTCTGTAGACCTTTTTAATGTGTACATTATTTAGTACATTATTTTGATAAATCTTGTAGGGTTCAGCCTGCGTTTGCAATGTATAAGCGGAAAAAATGAAATTATTTACGACATCACATTAAAAACCTCAAAAATAACAGTATTTCTCCACTATTTAATGGATGTTATTATACATATAAACCTTCCTCTTGAATCACTCTATCTATTAAAAAAAACCGCATCAAAATCCGTTGCGTAGTTTTAAAGATTTAAGCGTACATAGGGATATAGGGACAGAAAAAGCGACTTTGTTTTATAATATGTTAAGATTAATGGATGTTATTATACATATAAACCTTCCTCTTGAATCACTCTATCTATTAAAAAAAACCGCATCAAAATCCGTTGCGTAGTTTTAAAGATTTAAGCGTACATAGGGATATAGGGACAGAAAAAGCGACTTTGTTTTATACTGTGTTAAGAAGCGGAATTACTGTAACGTCGAACTGTGCGCTTGATGTTATTATTTTCGTGAACTTTGATCTTACGAAGTAATTACATGATAAATTACTGTTTGAAACACCGCCAAATAAGTCTAAATAATCATCAATATACTGTTGAAAGTTTTTAAATCACTTAAACAGAACAACAACAAAAAAAAAAAATCAGGAATAACTGTTACTTTCCCAAACAAATTTATTATCACATTTAACACGTTCACAGCCGGGTTAAAATTACCGGAATTTTATTTTATTTTAAAAATTCGAATTCATACCAGAAAATGCTGATAGCAATATTTACTTTATTTAATTTTAGACATTTCGTGATTACATAAAATAAAAATTCTTTTTTCCAAATTTCCGGTACGAATTGGTAATTTTAGATTTAAAGATTCGCTTCCAACCACGAGTATACTCGTGATTGGCAGCGAACGGGTTAAACAATAATGCATTGAGAACATTTTAATATCTTCAGCATTTTCTAGTACGATTGTGTTTAAATAACCTTGAATTTAGAAACTCAACTGTAATCAGAAGAAATTCATATTACTTCAGTTTTTTTTTTACTTATTTCCCAAGAAATGCAGCCATTTCCGCGATCAAATAAGAAGATTCGACGTCTAATACTCACCTTAAATGCGTTCAGGAGAAGAGAATGGGAAAGAAAGCAAACATCTGTGTTGGGAATCGTTTATTCACTAGAGCTACCTAATTATCCTGAATTGAAGTAAGAATCTTTTAAGAGTCATTTCCTTCGTATAGTTTCATTATTAAACTTCTTTTATGAAATTGCCTTTAATTTTAACTTTTCGTGCGTTTGTTGTAGAATCATGGAAATTATAAGAATAGAAAATCTTGAAACTTTATAGTTAAAATACATCATTTGTTTAATACTTTGAGATTGGAAATAGATACTATGTATGTTTGTTGTATTAACATCAGTTTGATAGAAATATAAATTTGGAGAATATTTTTTTAAAATATATTTTTTGTAATTCTTATTATTCATAAATTTTAAAATTTACTATTAAGAGTAAGGAGTGACAAGTATTTATTTCATAAATTAAGGTGCGATTTCATTAGATGCATCGGTTTAATGCATGTATTTTTGTTTTGTTTCTAAAGACTAGACGGTTGTACGAGAGATTAATTTTGATATATCGAATAAAACGGTTTATATCTAGGAGAAAAAATTCCTATTCAATTAAGCTAAACTAAAAATCAATATATTTTTTTTGGGGGGGGGCGGTAATTATGTGTATTTTAGATATTGCACAAAGTGAAAACAGGACAATTTGATATATAAAAATAAATCACACTGATTTGTTACAGCGATCTATGAATAAATCTCACTGTTGTATAAAATCTACTGCTTAAACTCTCGTTAGAGCTCGCCATAATATAACATGAAACTGATTTTATTTTAAAACATCAGACCCATCCCCAGTCTAAAGAGATGTTTTAAATGTCAGGGACCGTTCCGAGTCTGTCGAGAAAAATGAAATTGTCCGGACTAAGTCCAAAACAGACCCTCTTGCTGCAATAATAGCATTCCCCAAATTATGTGGTTTGATTGCCTAAGAGGAATTGCTCAGAAAAGGAAACCAAGGCTGTACAGCATAGTAACCGTCCCGGTTCCTTTATTAAGGACTTAAAAAGTTTTCAACCGCCTTTGATAATTCCGGAAAACGCGACAATGGCCGGCCATTCAACAAATATAAGTATGAAAGAAAATCGGCCAACAGCCAGCCCTGCCAGGAATACTCCAATCGCGAGCAAGTGACAGGGACTGATTGAGGCTTTTGCAGTAGTAGCCCATCACTGACGGAAATCAGATTGTCCCTCTCGACACTGGACAGCGAAGGACATCAATAGGTGGTAGAAGCTTTTGGGTGCGCTGGAGAAACGCCCTCGCAACAACCGACTGATTCTCTATCCGAGCTCTACATTGTTAAAAATTTGGAGCAAGGTTGCACGTATTTTTGGTGCTGCAGTAGCTGCCACCATAAGATGGTGAAACGTCTTTCCAATATTTGGTGCTAAGGTTGTACCATAAATTAGTGCAACATTTCCCCAATATTTTTTGTTAACGTTGAACCATAAATTGGTAAAACGTTTTGTCCAATATTTCGTGTTAAGGTCGAACCATAAAATGGTGAAACATTGAACCATAAATTGGAAATTTTTTTGCGGGCAATTGTGTCAATTGTTTTTTTCTAAAATGTTTTCATTGTTTCAACAAACTTTAGAGCTGCTATTTACTGCTTCTCTGATTGATCTTTGTTTGAAGATTGCTTGCCTGTGTTATACAAGATCAGAAACCGGGTTTATTTAGCTAATTTTAATATATTTCAATTTGATTTTTTTTTAATATGAAGCACTCACAACACCATCGTACTCTTTACATGATTTACACCTTAATGCCTGATTAACGTACATAAGAACTGCGATGTTGAGCTCTTTCTATCGTAAAAAAATCAAAGTAATGCAGTTGAAATGCATTATAATTTGCTGAATAAACTAGGTTTCTGATCTTGTATAACACACGCAGGCTATCTTAGAAAACAAAAACAATCAGAGAAGTAGTAAATATCAATTCTAAAGTATATTGACACAATGAAAATATCTTAAAAAAGAAGAATCAATAACCTTATAAAGAGAGGGAGTGGGAGGAAATGCCTTTTTATGTCTATGATTAGTCATTTTTTATTTAAATATTTTTATATGTATGTGGATCTATAAATCAAACTTTGCTGGCAAATGGATATTATTGCGATGCTTATTTATGGAACAACCTGATAAATCATATTTAATTTTAAACTGTATAAAATGTATCTTATGAATATGAGCTATTTACTTCATATTATATTATATGTCATACAGAAAAATACAGATCTCCTGTTTACTTTTTTTTCCACGAAGCCTTTTAAAATTTATGTATGACTGTTATTTAGCAAAAATTACTTTTTTAAGTTTTTTTTTCATAAAAAAAGAAAAAGAATAGAAAATAGAAAAAAAGAAAGAAATAGAAACAGAAAATTCATACAGAAATGAACAAAATGACTGCATATGTACTATTCTTCACTACTTGGAAGACATTTTGAATGTATCGTGAATTCTAAACTAATTAAAGCTTAATTTATCAATAAAACATATTCAGTCATATATTATATAAGTAAGTATAAACTTATTTAAAATGAATATTTAAAAATTACCCAATCATGAAAATATAAAAAAAATAATCAAAATATCGCAGAAAAATGCATACATACAATTTAAAAAATGCACATACTAATAAACAAAAACCCTACTGAAATTAATAATTAGTATTTTCAAATTATACTATTAAACAACAATAGAAACTACAATATATTTCTGAAGAAGAATTAACTTCGTGTATTCCACTTCTAATTAATCCCCCCCCCTAAAATAACTATTTTCAAAATTTTCACTCTAAATGTATTTTATTTTCTGCACTATAAAAATATCTTGTCCCTGCGTTCTTTTATTAAAGCTCCTTTTCAACTCATTTGTATTTCTTTCACTGTACGTTCCTCTTATATATAAAAAAAGAAAGACAAGAAATTGTTTTGTTTGCTTAAGCAACAGTCAATATCTTTGACTCAGTCTTTCATGCAGCCATGTTTAAAAATGAGTTTGAACAGATTCTAATATTTTTTTATAATGTCCATGTTTTGAAAATGAGTATGAACTGACCTCTATGTGCTCAGTTTTGAATATATCCATGTTTTAATATTCCGAGTACTTCTGGTATTTCAGAATTGAGAGAATTGGGTCGTACTATTTGAAACAAAAATTTCATAACAAAATGAGAACATCGATTTACTCAGATTTGAAAGTGTCGTTTTCTCAGTGTTCCTTCTGATTACAACCGAGTTCGGAATTTTTTGGAATTTTGCAGAAAGACACACTACCAAAACTACAGATATTTTGGAATGCTTTACTGTTTCTATATCTTATAATAAAGATGTGAGCAAATAAAGTTTTATTTCTTGATTTATTTTTTAATAATTATAAAATTTAAATTACAAATTATTCTTTTTTAAGTGAAAAATATGAAATATTTCTCTTTTCTTACTCGATTAATTTCTCACTTACTGTTTTTGTTGTTGTTGTTAAAAATTACTTTGGTTCTCATCGAAACCGGAAGCCAGGTTCCGAAAGCATAGGACAAAAGGGTGCAACTTCCATTTGATGAAGCACAACAAAGGTGGAAAAGTTTTTCACGGATTTCTCCCTATAATATGTATCCTAAAAGGAAAGGTACGAAATCACCTCTGTGTGTCTATCCCCACCTCTCCAACCACCTATAAGCGAGAAGATATTCCACATCACAGATTTTACGTGCCTGTGTGTGACATCAACACGATCAAGACCTACTTGACATAAAGCCTTCGGACAAATTTATGAAGTCACTGTTAGACGACTTTTCTATCCTTCGAGGTAACTCCGAGCTTTTCTTATGCATTAAAACATCATTATTATTCATCTTATGAATTGTCCCACTACATGATCTTATTTTAATGAAAATTAAGTTAAACATTTATTTTTTATTCAATTCCTAATTTGTAAAATGAAAAATGTATTTTTTTTTAAATATCTATAACATCTTGTTCATAGATTTTTTTTTAATCTGATAACATCAAATTTTACCAAATACACATTAGTAAATTAAAAGTGAAAATATTTTGCTTGAGATTTTCATTTACATGAGTTAAATTACATTAATTAACGTTTAAAGAGAAAAGGCATAAAACATTAATGCACTAAAAATAATTAAAAAAGTGTAATTAAGTCAATTTGTAAATTTTTTAGTAATAATTCTAGACCATGTGTATCTTACAAAAAATCGGTTTGAGAAATAATATGCATTTTCAACATTTTGTTTCTTTTGGAAAATTGTTATGAATTTCAATTTATTTATTTAATTTTCTAATTTATGTTTAAATATAATTCTTTATTCATTTCTGAAAAGTATCATTTAAACCTGTTACTGAAAATTTCATTTTCTTTTCTTTTTTTTAATGAAAATAGATTATATTTCGAACTTTTCTACATTTATAATTAATTTATAAAACTAGCAATGTGTTGTTCTTATTATATAGGAGGATATTTATTATTACAAGATAAGCGTTGTATTTGGATAATTTCTAAATATTTCAGTGTATTTATTTACATACCTTTCTACAAGTATCTTGACTTGCTTTTGATAATATTGAACATCTTAAAATATCTAAGAGTGAAAACATATCTAACATTGCTATGGCTATTACTCTTAAATCACAAGAAAATCCTTTTTCATAATCCGTAATTTTTTGGACATTATATTATGCTTTTAACAATCAAACATCATTAAATATTGTACAATTTTAATATTATTATCATTTATATGGATTTTTAATTTTATTAAACTTTTAACTATATATATATATTTTTTAATTCATTATAAATTACAATTACCTATCTTACTAATATACCATTTGTAGTATTTATTCTGTAACTTAATTAAAATAACAAAAATAATATGCCCAAACAACTATATTATTCACTTAATCTTCCAACCATTAATAAATTAATATTAGATAATAGTACCAGATAATATTGTATGCAATGCTATTTTGGTAACTATGAATAATCAATAATTTATTATCTGAATAAGACACATAAATAGAACAATACATTTAAATTAATTTCCTTCATTTTAAAAATATGTTGAGGTACAATAAATCGTTACCTTAAAGACAAAAATTTATTTCGTTAAAAGTTTGATTTAAAGTAAAATATAGTAAAATAAATAAATTACAATATTAAAATTATGCAGTTTAACGTTTAGTTTGATTATTAAAATAACTATGAATAATTTATGATCTGAATAAGATATGCATTATACATAATCTAAAATATTAAATTTTAATTAAATTTGATAAGTTTTTAAAACAAAGTAGTATTAAAAAACGTTAAATTATGTAAGACAAATATTAAATAGTTAAAATTTTAATAATATGCATTATTTCAAGTTGCTTAAACCAGGGATCTGTTTAGGAAGAAATTGGATTATTTAAATGATCCTTCACAATTTTGTTTCATTTCAAAACAGAACCCTTCACAATTTTTTTATCTCTAAACAACAAACTTCACAAAAGTTTTCACCCTAATACAGGACCCTTCACAACATTCTTTTGGTTAAAAATAGCCCTCCACAAAAATTTGCACACCTTTCACAATTTTCAGCATTTAAAAGTAAAATCTGACTTGCTGCTTTTACATATATATATGTATTTTACTTCCTTATACCTTTTTAAAAATGTTCAAACAAGTACCTGAATATAATGATCATTTCAAGATCACAAAATTATGACTAAATTTTTCACAAATGTATAAAGCTGGTCCAATTTCACAAAAACATGCTCTGGGAAAAAATGAACTAAAATTGCAAAATTATACAATTTTAACATACAGTGGTGGCCAAAAGTTTGGACATTTTTTGAAAGTTTCATGTTTTTCAACTTTGTGTGCTTGTAGAATATATTAATTTTCACTTAAATACAAACGTTTATATATCAAATTGAAGGTAATTTAATCTAGAATTTAATAATAAAAACAGTATTACAACATCTGTATTACAAAAAGAGTTATGATCATTTTAGTAGAACAAACAAACACAAATCGTTTTGAATAAGGACGTGATTTGTAATAAAAACGTACTAGCCAATCACAAACACTGTTCTGAGGACCAATCAAATGTCTGTAACTATAGCTTAGGTTATTTGGATGGTAAAAGAGTTATTGTTGTAGAACTATTTTGCGGAATGATGCATACTAGTACAATTAAATAGAGTATTGCTGTTTTTGAATATTTAAAGTCATTTTTTTAAATTAAATTAATTTTAAACAATGTCATCAACAAGAAGAACTAATTGGACATCTACAAAAAGAAGCCGAATTGTCATATTGAGAGAAAATGGTCTCTCTTATGCTGAAATTGCAAGACAAGTTGGTGGTTCAGTGACTTGTTCTGGTGTACGAAAGTTCTGTTTACGTTATGAAAAAACGAAATCAGTGGAAAATAAGGCCAAATCAGGCCGAAAAATGCACAAGTGCTACTGCCGATAGAAAAATTAAACGGCTATGCCTTCAAGATAGAAAAAATTCATCAGATGCCATTAGATGTGAAATGAATGCAGCGGGTATTGTAGTAAGTTCAAGAACAATAAGAAGAAGGTTATCAGGATTTGGACTACAAGCTGGAATTCCAAGGAAAAAAACATATTTAAATCAAAAGCAACGCGAAAAACGAGTTAAGTGGGCAAGAGAACACATTAAATGGTCAGAAAATCAATGAAAATAAGTAATGTGGAGCGATGAGAGTAAAATGTCGCTCTTTGGTAGTGATGGTAGAAAATACGTGAGACGTAGAGTAGCAGAAGCACTTCATCCTGATTGCATTAAAGCAACTACAAAAAACCCAACAAATGTCATGATTTGGGCATGTATGTCTGCAGATGGTGTGGGCCGAAATCAAGTGACTGATGGCATCCTGAATGCCAAAAAATACATCGAAACTGTCCTGGAACCAAAATTGATACCAAAATTATACAAAATATCAGGGATTTCTTCTCCAACAACGCACCATTTATTTTTCAGCAGGATTCACCTCCATGCCACACAGCAAAAGTATGCAAAGCATGGTTTCAAAATAAATGCATAGATATATTACCATGGCCAGGAAACAGCCCTGATCTCAATCCAATTGAAAGTTTGTGGCGACGTTTGAAAATTCTTGTACGAAAAAAACGTCCATCCAATAAAAGACAACTTATTGAAGCTATAATTGATTATTGGCACCATGTGATTACGAAAGATGAACTCCAAACACTCGTTTACTCGATGAAAAGACGCTGTGAAGCTGTCTTAAAAAATAATTATTATCCTACTAAGTATTCATTGTGTATGTATCACTTTTAAAAAAATGCAAATCTAAGATAGATCTTACTATTAGTTGCATAACATTTTTTGTAATACTGTTTTTATTATTAAATTTTACATTAAATTACCTTCAATTTGATATATAAACGTTTGTATTTAAGTGAAAATTAATATATTCTACAAGCACACAAAGTTGAAAAACATGAAACTTTAAAAAATGTCCACACTTTTGGCCACCACTGTAGTTCAACGTTTAGTTTGATTGTTAAATGAAGAAACGTATAATGCACATTAGATTTATCTAACGATTTTTTTTAGAATTTATTCTACAACATAAATAAAAAACAATAATAAAAGAAATATTAATAAAAGGAATATCAATTAAAATATCAGAAATGCATCCCGATGCAATAATTATGCTTCTAAAAAATACAATCATTAAAAATCAGATATTAGAAGGCTCTCGCGTTCCAAACATGTAGTAAGTTTGTCTGGTTCATCGTTGTAAATCTTATATTCAACATATCAAATGCAGGAAAAATATTAGATGTAAGTAATATAAATAAGTAAATGGATACACAGGTTTAAGATTTACAGATGAGGGACAAAATTATACAAACACCTGTAAAATTTTATGCCACATTTCACACTTGCAGTATACGTACGCCACCTGGAATAGAAGTCTGCCATCTTATGATCGTGGAAGGGAAAGAATCAGTCTCCCAACAACTGTTATTAGGTGTTGCATACATACATAGGTTTCACTTTGCGACTCTGCAATGTCAGACCAGATAGACTTCAAAAGAGGCATGGTGTTTTTGCGTATTTGCCTGTGCGGTGATGGAAACATCAAAACGTTTAGACGATGCGAGGAACACAGTATCAAACATTATAACAGTCGTACTCAAGAGACGATATGGTGGTGTCCTCAAAGCATAAAAGTGTACGAATGACAATGATGACGAGTAAAGATAGATGGATGCTAAAGTGCATGGTGGTCCCAAAACAGAAGCAACTGACAATTTTGGTTGAAACAATGCAATGCAGATGACTTTTACTTTCGCATGTCATCTGGGAAAGCGATTGCTATTGCTTTCCGGACATTATTCACTTCAACTCTTATCTATCCATCTTTGTCATCTTTGTCTTTCATCCACTCTTCTGCTTTGAGGACGCCATCACACCACCTTTTGCGTACGGCTGTTATAATGTCTCGTACTATGCTCCTCGCATCGTCCAAAGGTTTTGAGGTTTCTATCACCGATTCTCTAGCTAAATGCGCGCCAACATCATGCCTTTTTTAAAGTCTTTCAGGTCTGATATTGTAGCGTCTCTAACAGAAAGCTATGCATGCATGCAACACCTAATGACAGTTGTTGAGAAATTCAAACCTTCCCTTTCACTATACCATACGATGGCAGAATTTTATTCCAGGTGGCGCTCCTGTACTGCAAGTGTGAAATGTATCATAATTTTTTACAGGTGTTCCTATTATTGTGTCCGCCAATGGTATCAATATAAAACATTTACTTTATTATAAATTAGTTTATTATAAATTAGTTTTAATTACCCATAATATTATGTAAATAGTGCTTGAAAAGAACTTAGTAAGATTTTATTTAATTCACTATGCAAGACCAGGAAACATTCTGCTATGGAGAACGAATACATGAAGGTCGAAAACCAGGCTTTAGCTCTACAGTTCCTGATGTCAGAGAGGTGAAGTAATTAAGTCTGAAGTCTTTGTAGGATAACGAGAAGGTGTTGACCTAGCGCCAATAAGTAGCGCGGTCAATTATTTGAAGTTACCCTCAGAAATACTTACTGAACCTGATTCTACTTAAACTTTGGTAGTCTGATGGTAACTGGTGCTATACCGCATCATTCCTGTTTGCACAGATGGAACTTTGTATTGACAATACATTCTAAACATGTCTAAACCTGTTAAAACAATTATTTTTTTGATAACTTTTGCCGTACTCTACAAATTGTAGAAACTGTTATTAATATAGTAGAATTTTAAAAAAGGTTTGTTGATATAGTAGAAACATTTTCATAATTTTAAATAAGCCTTGTAAAGCTTTACAGTTGTTCAGGATTTCAGAAATATTTCCTTTGTTTTCAGGAGGATGGAATAGGTTTCTATGGTTTAAGAAATTATTTCTTAAAGAAAAGATCAAATTTGCTTCCTGTAGTTTACGGGTATGCAAAGTAATTTTTACAGTGTAAATCCTGTCAAATAGTGTTCAGTAAACACACAGAGAATATCTTAAAACAAAAAAGGGGAAATTTATATTTAAAATTGGCAAAACATAAACATAAATATTGCAGTATTCAGAGAAAAGGGTTTTTCCGAAAAGAATATACAGTACCAATGTAAATGGCGTAAAATGATTAAAATCTGGTAATTCGTCGATTAATTTTTATAATGCATGAAATAGTAATTTACGAAGTGTTTTCATAAATATTGCTTCCAACACACTAAATATAGAAAACTTTTAGCACATACACAAGACAACCTTTTTTTTTATGTTATATCTACGTCATACAGAAAGGAATCTGTAATGGTTTACACCCCCCTACCCCCACCCTCAATTCAAAACTGTGTACTTTGCGTTTGATTTCATGATCGGGATGTTTTTGCCTTAAATGACATGACGTATTTCTTGGATTTGACAAGATTTCCTATATTTAAAAATACCTCATGACTTACACTTAAATATACAAAAAATGAATCTTTCAAAAAATATAACATTGAAATTCAGAATTATTTTAAACTTATTAATATTCTCTAAAATTGAATGGAGTTTGTTAGTAACAAAATCTGAAATATCTTAAATTTTATTTGTGTGACTTTTTTTATTTAAACATAATGTAAAACACAATTTTTGCATCACTACACATGACTTCAGAAATTCTATTTACATCTGTGTATATATCATTTTATGTTAAGACTTCTTATGTTTACTCTCATTAAATCCTTCGTAGTGGCATGTAAATTGTTCACAATGACACTGAAAATATCCCAGACAAGAACTGTATCATGTTTATTTCAAGTACTGTAAACATACACAAGAGAGAACGTGGGTTTAGGAGATTGTAAAAGACATTTATTATAAAAAGCGTATGCATAAAATCATACTATAAAATAATTTTACAAGTGAGTTAGACTACATTTAGTTTACATTTAGTTAGAATAGGTTACATTTAGTTAGAATAGGTTACATTTAGTTAGAATAGCTTACATTTCCTCATGTTTAATAATACTTAGAAAGTGGTTTAAAATACTACTTTTTTTTTTCCCATGTAGAATACGCGCAACTATGTGCGAATGGTTCTTATTCAGATTTGAAAATAACCAAAATTTTCAGTATATCATAGCAATGTATATTTTATAAAGATTAAAAATGAATCCAGTTTTCTATAAAATTAGGAACGATAATATGACACCTTTGTTTATTTACTAAAAATTAGCAAATTAAATAAATATATATATATATATATTTGAAATATTGCATCAGTAGTTTCATATCAGAAGTACAAAGTACAGTTACAGAATACATTTTGGATAAAAAGAAAGGGATCTGTAATACTTTATTCCCTCCCCCCTTTTCCAATGCCAAACTCTAATCGTTGTGTTTGAATTCATGTTCGGGATGTTTGTGCCATAAATGACATGACGTATTTCTGGAGATTGAAAACCATTTCTGTAGTTCAAAATACCTCATGACTTGCACTTAAATATACAAAACATGAATTCTTCAAAATATATAACATTGAAATTCCAAATTATTTTAAATTTATTAATGTTTCGTAAAATTGAACGTAGTTTGTTAGCAATAAAATCTCAAATATTTTAAATTATTTTTGTATGACCACTAAGTTTCGAATTATATATTTTTTAATATAAAGAAACTGAGCTTCTGTTTTTACAAACATAATGTAAAACACAGTTAAAGCATCTCTGCACTTGACTTAGAAATTCCATTTACATCTGTGTATATATCATTTTATGTAAAGAGTTTCTTATGTTTACTCTCAGTAAATCCTTCGTAATGTAATGTAAATTGTTCGCAATGACACTAAAAATATCTCAGACTAGAATAGTCTCCTGTTTATTTCAAGTGCTGTAAACATACACAAGAGAGGACGTGGGTTTAGGAGGTTGTAAAAGATATTTATTATAAAAAAAGTATGAATAAAATCATACAATAAAATAATTTTACAAGTTAGTTACACATTTACAAGTTAGTTAGTTTACATTTAGTTAGAATATGTTACATTCAGTTAGAATAGATTACATTTCCTTATGTTTTTAATATACTTAGAAAGTGGTTTAAAATACTACTTTTTTTCCCTTGAAGAAAACGCTCAACAATGTACTATTGGTTCTTATTCCGATTTGAAAATTAACAAAATATTGAGTATATCATAATAAAATATATATATTAATAAATATTAAAAAATATACATATTTTTTTTGTAAAGACCAAATATCAATCCAGTTTTCTATAAAATTAGTAACGATAATATTACACCTTTGTTTCTTTACTAAAAATTAGCAAATTAACAAAATTTATATATTTGAAATATTGAATCAGTATTTTCATATAGGAAGTACAAACAAAGCACAGTTATAGAATATATTTTTATTAAAAACTATTATTGTTCTATAGCATCATTCAAATGCTGCACTTTTAAACAAAGTAGTTAAAAATACTTATAAAGTATAAGCTAAAAGTATAGTTTAGTAAAAATAATTACATTTCCTTATGCTTAATATCTTTATAATGGGGAAAAATTCTTAAACACTTATTGTGTTAACATCTATTTATGTGCGTCTAAAATTCAGTGCTTTTATTTTTTGAAATAAATTGGTGAATTATAAAGTAATCCATTGAAAAATATGTTTTGTAAGTTATTCAACTTAGGAAATGTCTCCTTTCAAAGCGAGACAATTACAAATTGATTAAACGGATTAATTTGATTTAAATACAATGTCTCTATGTAACTGGGATAAGTTGATTTACATTTGTGTCTTTTTGCACTTGTTATCTTTTTGCTCGTGGTAAATACTCTCTAATGACAAGTAAATTGCTCGTAATGAGAATATACATATTCCAGATGAATATTTGTCTCCGGATTATTTAAAGTGCAATATATAAATAAGGATGAGCACGGATTTTAGAGACTTGTAAAATACTTTTACTATGAAACGCGTATAAAAATCATAAATTGAACTAAATTATAAAATAATGTGTTTAATGTATTTAAATATAATTTTACCAATTGTTCTCTAAATAAACTTTTGTTCATCTAGTAAAATGCTATTAGCTGTACAAAAATCACTGGGTTAGGTCACATGTGCGAGAAAATTCCATTAGTGGGTCATTTTTGGGTCACTGTGGGTCAAGCTAACTTTTTCTGAAAAACGGCTCAGACTATTTAGACTAAATTTTGCATCCTATAGTTTTCGGGCACGAGAAGACTACTGGGCCAGGTCATGTGTTCAAGAAAATTTGATTAGTAGGTCATTTTGGTCATAGGTCATTATGGGTCAAGCTATTTTTATCTTAAAAACGGCTCAGACGATTTGAACTAAATTTTGTATTCTACGGTTTTTGAGCACGAGAAAATGATCGAGCTAGATCACATGCTGGAGAAAATCCGATTAGTGGTTCATTTTTGAGTCACTGTGGATCAAGCTAATTTTATTTAAAAAACGGCTCAGAATATTTTGAATAAATTTTATATCCTAAGGGTTTCGGGCACGAGAAGACAATTGGGTTTGGTCACATGTTCGAGAAAATTTGATTAGTGGGTCATTTTGGTCATGGGTCATGATATTTGACCTCAAAGCTAATTTTGACAGAGCATAGCTCGGTATCCCCTGCTCGTTCTCAAAGTAAATGAATAATGAGAGCAATCTTAGCCGGGCAGTTACTGTTAAAAAAAATCCTTAAAACTTATTCAATCGGCGAAACCGTATAAAATCAAATAACTTCATCAATACGCAACTTGTATATATATTATATAATCTCATAGAAAACATTATAATATATTTAATTATTTAAGTTTAATTTCACAAAGTACTGCGCATTTAAACACTCATTTAACCAGGAATTTCCAAATGCATTAAAATTTCTTGCATTTGGCGAGGGGAAAATGTTGCACTGTTAGAAATGGATACTCAAATTCAACGAAATTTTCTTCTTTTTTGACGAAACTGTTTCCTGGGAAATGCTCCGAGCGAATATTTCGTCAAATCAAGTAAATTTGTATCCTCAAAATAGTGAGGAAATTAATTTCGTCAAATTGCTTGTTCCAGAGTGCAAAAAAAAAAGGTTGGTGGTGCCATCTATTGCCAATTTTAGAAGCATCAGTAATTAACAGGGGGGAAAAGTACGACACTTTTCTCAAGTCTTCAACGGGATTCGCACGCGCGACTGTGTTGGAGATGACTATGCTGCGTCCTTTGCCAGCGGGGCCTTGGATGAAATTGATTTTAAATGTATCTATGAGATGTTGATGTGTGTTTATATTTTTAGAAGTATTTTTATCGGTTCGGTTATAATTTCTGCATGTTTTAATTAATAAGGCTAGATTATTATTATGGTTTTTCTATGGTTAATAAATAATTAGAATATGGCTGGATTAATATAATTTATTAGAGAAATTTCCCTTGTTCAATGAATTATTAGAATATGGTCTAGTTAATTTGTTGATCAGAAATATTAAATTTTGAAGTGCATATTGGAGGAGAGTTAATCAATTTTAGATAAGATTTTAACACATTACTATTTATAGAGGAGAAAGGGATCAGTTAAGCATATTTTAAATTTGATTGTTATATGAATATATTTCTTAAATAAAAAAGAGCTCTTTTTTTTAACCAATGGGAAAATGGTTGTTGCTTTCGGTCGAAAATGGACCAAATGATGTTCGCATTTTAATATTTTAATCGTTTTTAACGAAATTCGGTAACTTTGAAAAATTTACGTTTGAATAGGCAATAGAAATGCATGAAATCGTTACAAAAATGTTAAGTTACAAAAAGGATAGACACAAATTATTAGATGTAGAAATTCAGTAATTTCGTGTTATAGCAGCCCCCAAGGATGAAATATTTTTGTTTCTGTTTTCATTATTATATTTTAAATTGGGTACTCTCGTGTAATTTTTTTTCTTTTTTTGAACGATTTTGTAGCAACAAAAATAATCTGTCCGTGAATGGGGAAAAATTTCGTCAAATATTTGAGATTTTCCATTTCATTAAAAATCACTTAATTTTGAGACGAAAATGATTGTCAAAAATGATGAAATATAGCTCAAGAATTGCGAAATCGTCAAAAGTGAGAGTTTTATTTTTGACTATGATTAAACTGTTTCGTCAGATGTTTGAGGATTCGCGTTTCGTCAAAAACCTCTGTCACGAAATTATTGTCAAAAATAACGAAATAGGGTTTAAGGATTGCCGAATCGTCAAAATTGAGTATTTTATTTCTGAGAGTGTACTCGTCAAATCGCGTATTTTTGCGCCATATACTCGAAAGTATTTTTATTACAGATGTTCTAATGAAATCCCGCAGGTAAATTTGATTGATTCTTTATTACATACATGAGTAGTTGCATTAGAATTTTATTTTCAAAATATTCTGAGTATGCGGTTTAAGGAGATCTTCCTTATCAGATAACATTAGACATGTTCTCAAATTCTTTTTAATGACAAATAAGGTGCTCATAATGTCTATAATGACAAACTAAAACAGTATGATTCAATTTTATTTGAAATGCAATATCTATAATCAGACGAAGATGCGAGGTTAATACGTTGACTAGTGCAACACGCATATTATCATGTCCGTGTAAAGAAGACCTATTTATTTTTTTAAACAGTGTGATAAAATAGAAAAATAAATAAGTAAAATGAGACTTATCAACTGTTTAAAAAATTAACATATATATATATATATATATATATATATATATATATATATATATATATATATATATATATATATATATATATATATAATTATAGTGTTATTCGTGTTAAACTTAAATTAACGTGCTTTTAAATTAACTTGTACCATATTTTCTTATGTTTATAAAACACAAGATAAAATTTAATCTTTGACATAGAAAAATTCAGTTTTGTTATAAACGAAATTTTAAATAATTTTCCTTTATCTCTGTACTTACACAAGATCATGTTTATATTCTGACATTGAAAAAAAAATTATATACATACATATATGAAACAAATTAAAAAAAAAAAAAAAAAAAATTTTTTTTCGCCGTTGACTTCATTAAGACTATAATTCTGTGTAAATCGCATTATTCTAAATTATTTTCTCGCTCCAGTATTCGATTGTCAAAATTACATCTAGCGAAATATATAGCTTATTCCAAATTCATTCTCTTAAAAAAATGGCACTGATAGAATGCTCTATTAAATTTACGCACTTTTATTTTCTTTAAATAAAAAGCATCCTAGAATCTAATAATTTAAAAAATACCCATTTCCCAGCTAAAAATATTTTACTCTTTTGAAATAACAACCTATGAATTTCTTTTCTTTATTTTTTATTTCCCTACGATTCCTGACAAAATATTACTTTTCAAATTCTGAAAGATTT
Organism: Maratus michaelseni; assembly: GCA_963931845.1. Lineage (NCBI taxonomy): Eukaryota > Metazoa > Arthropoda > Arachnida > Araneae > Salticidae > Maratus > Maratus michaelseni. The sequence continues at coordinate 415,122,964 of OZ007589.1, forward strand.
TAATCTCAATGTAAAAATTATTTTGGCATATTGCCATACTTGATAAAAACATATGTACTCCTTTTCTCTCTGCTTTTATTTATTCGAAGGAAGTAGAAGGCACGAGATTGTTCTAGAACATTTTTTGGCGCGCTTTTGCCAGCTTCGGTAAGTTCACTTCGATATTAATTCGCCGAAGAAGTTAAGCCGTGAGCGTTGATTGGCCTAGAGGCTTTTTAGATAGAATGTATTCTGGCGCGCTCGGAAAATGATATACGGATTTTTTCCCGCGTTTAGAGCAGAATGTTCCGGGATTTCGGTGGTGGATGCAACTAGTGATGTACTTCCTAAATCTTCGAAGGTTCTCCTTGGCCGCCGATTGATTTTAAAGAATACCTGCCTGTACTAACTAAGATGTCTTCTTATATTTAAATTTAAATCATCAAGTTTCGCCACGACCCTAAATTTAGCAGTGCATGGAGTGAGTTTTCAATAGAGTAAAGCTTAATCAATTAATCTTTAAATTTTTCGAATAAAGTGTGAACTGGAACGAACTGCCTCTTCTCTGTAGCTTATACGTACACAATGAAGTAAGTCTCGGTGCTCGACTGAAAATCTCCTCGGAGAAACCTCCCTTGCCTTGAATAGGAGTCTACAAAAGTATGGTGACTCCAGTTAAATCGTCACATATTGAATTTTTTTAGTCGACAGGATGTTGACAGTATTCTTACATTAGACGAACATGATTTTGAGACATTTTTTGGAGTCTAGCGAATATGCTACAAGTTGTGCTTTTGTTCAAACATTTTTGCCGGTGCGTGCAGACAGCAACTGTCGCGACGGATGGAACGATGTTTTGGTATGATGTAATCAAGATTGAAATATGTGTGTATAGCGGATTTGAAGTGTGTATCATCGAATTAAATGGAAATTTGAAAAGACTTATTTTATGAGTTGCGGCCAAGTAAATAAAAAAAAGAAGACGTGGCAGTGTAAGTTATTTTTTCATGATTGATATTTTATTTTGTGACTTTATGATATTTGAATATTTTTATGTGTTTTATTTTTACTGTTTATGATTATTTAAAATTCTATTGTTATTTAAATGATACTTAAAGTCGGGGCTTTGTAAAGAAAATGAAATACATTCTTATATTGATAAAAGTAATTGAAAGATAAATATAATTAATTACATTTTTCGTTCTAAACAGACTATATTTTTCTTATTTCCACTCTAAAGCAATTTGACTGGAAACCATTTGCGTAATTTACTATTTTTGCTTCCTTTTTATTCTGTGTTTATGTTTTCACTAAAAAGATGTAATATGATTGAAATTTATTATGCTGTTGAAGTTATTTCCAACTATTTGGAAAGAATTGATGGTTTGTAATTTAAATAACAGAATATTAGATCCTTTACGTAATTTGATGTGTAAGTGTATACTGATATTACTTGTTGTTCTTATGTTGTTTATTATTTTGAATTTTAGAGTCAGATAATTTTATAATTGTTGTTAAGTTAAAGATTAATATATTATGAATTGATATTAGATATTATTATTATTATTATAAGTTATAAGATTATATTAATAGGTTTTAAAAAATTTAAATTCAAGTAATTACTAAGATGAACTGTTGGAGTAGTACAAATACCTTAATGAAGATCAGAGCAAAATATGAACGTGATTTCGATCAATCTGGGAAACAGTATGTCCATTATCTGTCAGTTGAGCATAGGAATATAATGGGTTCTTTAATCAATCGCCAATACACGGGTAGACTTTCGGGTACTTTAAATTTTTCGGGTCCCAATAGAGATATCACACAAAATGATATTCGGACAATTCTTATTGATGAAATATACAAATTTGAAGGAAAGTCAGGTGAGCTCACGACAAGTGATATAGCGGAACATGAAATCGATTTTGATATTTATGACAAAAGTGTAGACAATAGAAAAATTGACAAGTGTTGTAAATGCTTAGTGAAATTTGTGGAGCAAAAAATAATGTGTAACTATTGCCACGAATTCTTTATGTACCCTAAAAGTAAAATTAAATTAGATTAAACTCAAAATTTTAATGTGAATATTATATTTGTACTGACACATTTACTGTGTAGAATGTTTTCTGTTGCAAATTCCTATAATTAATAGAATTCAGTAGGGAAGCTTATCAGAAATGTCTATCAGTATTTTGGGGTTGAAATATGATGTTTACTAATAAATTAATGGTGATTGGATAACTTTGAAAAAAAAAAAAAAAAAAAAAAAGGGGTTTTCACTTTAAATTATATTTGTTCAAGTGATAATTTTAGTGGCAGAAGGAATACGGTCGCAATTTAGAAACATGGAACAATTCGCGACAATATTATTTTCCAGATGACTTCAAATTATTTCATGAAGATACACAAAAACCAGCACAAACAACTTCACATACAGGTTCACAAAATCAAACTAAAGTAAAAACAATAGATTAAACTCAAATTCTTTTAAATATCGCTTATTACCATAATTTCAACATTATCAGGTATGTTCTTGGGTCGACACAGGAATATTACTTGTTTTTGAAAGTTTTTGAGGTTAGGTAGACAACTTATGCAGGCATAAGATGTGTATTATGATTTTAGGAATTTTCAAATTGATGTTGAAAAATGAAATTAAAATTTATATATAATTACAGGTTTTAGTAAATATAAGTTATATTATTTAATGGATTCACAGAAGCTATATTTATTTTGTTTAATACAATAAAGGTCTTGAATTATTCTTGAATGCTGATATTCTGTATTAGTCAGAGTTGATATTGTGATGTTGTAGTAAAATGTTAAGAGAGATTAGTTGAAATTTAAGGATTACAATAGTATAAATAATAGTTTTATATTCCAATTCTCTGTCACCTATCTATCTAACAATTATTATTATTATTATTATTTTTGCTTATTACTTAAAAAGTGTAAAAAGAAGAAGAGGATTCTACACTTAAATTTTGGTAATTAGCTATACCCGATTATGTCATAGATTTTTTAGTAGTCAAAAGAAGAGTATCAGAAAGGGATATTATTGTTCACAATTGTTGGTTGAGTGAATCCTATCTAAATATTTGGGCATCTAAATTATTTAGTATTGGAAAATAATGTAGAGTTAAATTTTTTTTTATATAGATTTCGGCTAGCAAAAAATTATTTCCTTATCCTTTCAAGTAAGGAAACAAACATATTTTGCTATGTATTTTTTTTTTTCCTCAACCAAGAATTTTATATTGAATGTAATATTTACTGTGATATATTATATTGTTAGAGTAGTTATTGAAGTCTGTTGATATTATTTATTTTGAAAAGATTTATTAATGTTATTATTTATTAAGAGAAAATATTAGAAAAAATGTTGAGAGAGATTTAGAGTTAATATTAGAGTTATTAGAGTATTAGAGTTTTATTTACAAATTGAGTAAACTGCTTACAATGAAATGTAGTTATAAAATATATGATGAATTAAAATTTTTGTACCAAGGTTGTGATATTTCAAAGTAGTATGTATACCATGTTGTGCAATATGGACATTTATTAATTCAAAAATTTTACTGATTGCGACAAAAAGGATAGCTATCGAATGAAATGAATTAGCTCTGGTCTTCAATGTGACCACAAAAAGAGTGGCACCACAGATTAGAGTGGGGGTAATCCCAAAACCACAATGGAGAAAGACTGAAATTTAGTCAGAACTGTTTTGAGACTGTTGTTGACTGCTGTTGTTGTTCAAACAGTGACTGTTTAAGACTATTGAAACTTCAGTATTCAGTTATTCAGTATTAGTATGATTAAGTTTTTCAATAGTATTCTTAAGAATACAGTTTTTTCAATTGGTAATATTCTTCAGTTTTCAATGTAACTAATTTCCAACTTTATTATTTATTATATTATTTATTATATTGATTTATTATTTATTATTATTATATGATGTTGGTAATATTATTTATTATATTAGTTATTTCTTGGTTTATCTTGATGTATCCCATTTATTTACCCTTGCAAAAAGTAAGTGTTGCTGTAAACTTATGTATTTGAGGTTATGCTTTACTCTATAAATATTTTAATTTCCATTCTTCCAAAATTTAAGACAATTACTTTGTTTGTGATTCTTGATGATTTAAAATTTTTAGAATTTTATATTTTAGGAAAATTCTCTATTTTTTTTTTTTATCTGAACTGCTGTTAGGGAACTGCTATTCAGATAAGCTTGTTTTTTTTTTTTGGGGGGGGGGGATATTGAAACAAATTAAAAAAAAAAAAAAAAAAATTTTTTTCGCCGTTGACTTCATTAAGACTATAATTCTGTGTAAATCCCATTATTCTAAATTATTTTCTCGCTCCAGTATTCGATTGTCAAAATTACATCTAGCGAAATATATAGCTTATTCCAAATTCATTCTCTTAAAAAAATGGCACTGATAGAATGCTCTATTAAATTTACGCACTTTTATTTTCTTTAAATAAAAAGCATCCTAGAATCTAATAATTCAAAAAATACCCATTTCCCAGCTAAAAATATTTTACTCTTTTGAAATAACAACCTATGAATTTCTTTTCTTTATTTTTTATTTCCCTACGATTCCTGACAAAATATTACTTTTCAAATTCTGAAAGATTTTAATCTCAATGTAAAAATTATTTTGGCATATTGCCATACTTGATAAAAACATATGTACTCCTTTTCTCTCTGCTTTTATTTATTCGAAGGAAGTAGAAGGCACGAGATTGTTCTAGAACATTTTTTGGCGCGCTTTTGCCAGCTTCGGTAAGTTCACTTCGATATTAATTCGCCGAAGAAGTTAAGCCGTGAGCGTTGATTGGCCTAGAGGCTTTTTAGATAGAATGTATTCTGGCGCGCTCGGAAAATGATATACGGATTTTTTCCCGCGTTTAGAGCAGAATGTTCCGGGATTTCGGTGGTGGATGCAACTAGTGATGTACTTCCTAAATCTTCGAAGGTTCTCCTTGGCCGCCGATTGATTTTAAAGAATACCTGCCTGTACTAACTAAGATGTCTTCTTATATTTAAATTTAAATCATCAAGTTTCGCCACGACCCTAAATTTAGCAGTGCATGGAGTGAGTTTTCAATAGAGTAAAGCTTAATCAATTAATCTTTAAATTTTTCGAATAAAGTGTGAACTGGAACGAACTGCCTCTTCTCTGTAGCTTATACGTACACAATGAAGTAAGTCTCGGTGCTCGACTGAAAATCTCCTCGGAGAAACCTCCCTTGCCTTGAATAGGAGTCTACAAAAGTATGGTGACTCCAGTTAAATCGTCACATATATATATATATATTCAAAAACAAAATTGGAAACAAATTTCCTTTTTTTTTTCTTTAAGTATTTAACTTCGATTTACATTTGTATAAAATCCGTTTAAGTAAAGTTTTATTTTGTTGACTCTCAGTAAATCCCTCTTAATGTTAAGTAAATTGCTCGTAACGACTCTGAGAATATCTCAGGCTAGAATATCATGTTTATTTGAAGTGCAATACACATTATCAAGAAAGTACGTGGGTTTAGAAGGTTTTATAAACAATTTTACACTAACGCGTGTATAAAATATATACATGGGACAAAATTTCAAAATAAAACTATTTTCATATTTTTATTTAGAGCTTTACCAAAGGAAGAAAGAAATAAAAACATTTGTTGGTGTAGTAAAATTCAAATTATCTGCAGTGTTTAACCCTTTGCATGAGTTTTTCTTTTACAATTTTGTTTTTTTATACATATATTAAATATTTGACACCAGAAATTTTAAGATAGATTTTTATCTTTGTTCAGCAACATAGTTCACAGGAAATTTACTGGATTAATATTTCTATATAAAAATTATTGTGGTGGCAAAGAAGTTGATTTATTTATTAAAAGATAAATAAAAAGTGATGTAAATTTACATCACTATGCAATTATGGGTTAACTCTTTATGCCCCGGCAGTGCGTTAAAGTATCATTAAGAAAAACGTGTTATAAATTCTCAAAATAAACCTATTTTAATATTTTTAATTAGAGCTTTACCAAAGGAAGAAAAAAAAACATTTGTTGGTGAAATAAAATTGAAATTATCTGTAGTATTTAGCTCTTTATGCCCCGGTAGTGCGTTAAAGTATCATTAAGAAAAACGTGTTATAAATTCTCAAAATAAAACTATTTTAATATTTTTAATTAGAGCTTTACCAAAGGAAGAAAGAAAAAAACATTTGCTGGTGTAGTAAAATTCAAATTATATGTAGTGTGCTCTTTATGCCCCGGTAGTGCCTTAAAGTATCATTGAGAAAAAACGTGTTCATTTTACACTTGAATTGGAAGTAATAGAAATTAGGATGAGTTATACTTACTGTATGTATTGTATTCTTTGTATTTTATCATATCCCAAATAGTTTTTATTCGTTCTACAAGTCAGAAATATTTGTGAATGGAAAATATTTTTTTATGAAATACAAGGGATGTGAGTTATCACTTTAGTATACAGCGTACAACAAATAGAGTGAAAAAATATCCAGACCGGGGATCGATACCAGATCCCTTGGTACAGCGCACCAAGTGCTTTACCATTTAAGCCATCTGGACGATATCCAGTCTAGTATTCTCTCATTCTTGGATGTCATCCGGATGGCTTAAATGGTAAAGCACTTTGTTTGCTATACCAAGGAATCCGGGATTGATCCTCGGTCTGGACAATTTTTTCATTCTATTGGTTGTACGCTGTGTACTAAAGTTATAATTCACATACTTTTTTATTTCATTAATTTACAGAGTAATCTGTTCACTGCTTAAAAATTAATTAGTTTATCTTTTTCTTATTTTTAGCTGTTTAGTTTTCTTAATGCCGAAAGATATTGAGTGAAAAGTTTCAGTTTTGAAAAAAAATTCTATACTTAATTTTTTTTAATCTATAAACTAGTAAAAACAATATTTTAAAGAAATTAATAATATAAAGTTGAAAATATTTTACAAAACGTGTATAAAAATAGCGAATTAGTTTATTAAGTTTATTCGACAAAATATATCTAAAATTCATTTAATGAATGCATGTATATTTTATCTCATTTTTAAGAAATCAGGAAAATATTTTATAAGGTGAAATTATTAGTTACTCTTAATTTGAGAGATAAATGATTAAAATGACTCGGCTAACAAAATGTAAAACACAATCCTTATATGTCTCTACATTATTTCGACAATTCCTTTTACATTTCTGTTTATATCCGATTTAAGTAAAGTCTTCTTCTGTTTATTCGCACTAAATCTTTCTTAATGGCAAGTAAATTGTTCGTAACGACGCTGAGAATATCCCAGACAAGAATAGTCTTCTATTTATTTGAAGTACAATAAACATAAAACACGATAGAACGCAGGTTTAGGAGGTTTGTAAAACACTTTTACTATAAAACTCGTATTAAATACATAAATTGAATAAAATTTAAATGATATGTTTGAAGAGAGATTTACGAATGGTCTAGTAAAATATAGAGTATCCGTTCAGTTTAAAATGTTTCGAGTAACATTACAACACTTCTCAAATCCCTCTTAATGACAAGGAAGTTGCTGATATCGGTACTAAAATTAAACGGGAGATAGAATAATTTTCAGGTTTATTTGAAGTGCATTGCACATAAAGCGGAGAAAAGTCGAGTTTAAGAGGTTAACCTTATATACTCGGGCAATTCACACCCTGCATAATTTTCAAACCCTCACTTTTACAAAAACAAAAAAAAAAAAAAAAAAAAAAAACGGTCAGAATAAAAGATACGCCTGTTTCTCGCGTCCTTTACGGTTAAAAATTCGATTAAAAGAATTAAGTGTCAAATATTTTACACATGAAGGGCTACTGATAATTTAAATCAAAATAAAATTAATATTAATCTAATCAATTATCACATAACAAATGGTTATTTAATAATCTGATTTTAAATCTCATGTTTTAGTTTAGTTCTCTGTATTCACAAGAGCAAATTCAACATTTTGGTTTCCGCGATTTTTCCTTTTTAGCTGCTTCAAGATTGCAGATGCAAAAATGCAAGTAATATACGTGCTCACTAATTGTGTTGCTGAACCGTATGTATTGTCAATTACGCTCCGAAAAATAGATCGTCTATTTATTTTATAACATTCACTGCCTAAATTTCGTGATCCTGACCTTTGTCGTTTTAGCTGGGCGTTGATAAATCAGTCAGTCAGGCGATGTCTCCTCATATAATGGTATATATTATAAGCGCGGTTAAAGTTTCTGTAAGGTTCTGTAAAGGTTCTGTTTCGGTAAATGTTCTGTAAAGTTTCTATAAATATTTTTGAGCTCTGCCTCTTCTCAGAAATAGTATAATTCTAAATTTATTATTATTTATGATCTTGATGATTTTTCTGAAAATTATTTTCGCACACAGTTCCTGAATCGTAAATCTCTATATATACCACTGCGACATTCATGTCCATCCTGTAAGACGAGTATGTATCTGACCACTACTGCAGTGAAATAATGCTATAGCATGTTTTCAGTCCTGTGAATAATGGCGGTCGGAATTGTTTGCCAGCAGATGTACGCTCCTATCTACTGAAAACCTAATCTACGGAATGTCCTACTTTTTAGTTGTTCTATTAACAACATCAAAATGTAATATATATATATATATATTATTATGATATCTATGACAAATAGAAATATTAAATAAAACGTTATTTAAACATCATAGTGTAAATAACTATATCATAAATCCATTGTATTAGAATAGAGAAGAATATTTCTAAATTTAAATAAAGTATGTTTTAAGTCACATTATTCAAGCATTTCTTCAATAATAATTATTCCTATTGTTATGTAGAATTTTTCATATAGGGTGCAAAACTTTTATTCACTTTACGCATCATTATCAGAATCGTTAGTTTTTTTTCCCCATAAATATATAGCTTATATTTCATACAAAATGCATTAATTTTATTGAAATATTTTGTAATTAAATAAAATGAAAGTCAGACTTATTCAAATTAAAAACAAAAACTCTGTAAGTAAAAATTTATTTTTCTATATATATATATATATATATATATATATATATATATATATATATATATATATATATATATATATATATATATATATATATATATATGTATATATATATAGGTCTCTGTGGTGTATAAATACAGATATACTTTAAATAGCGTTTGATACTAATCGTTAGCACAATTATATTTTATATATAGTGTAACTATATTATCTTTACTATATTATCTTTACTATATTAGCATTAGTATACTTTACAAGGAATTCGTTTTTGTTCATGACATTCTTCTGAATTCTACATTTATACGTATGTGAGTGGCAGTTACAGAAAAAGCTATGGCTATTTAATACAAAGGATAAAAAAATAAATAAATACAGAAAATTACAAATCACGCTGCTTTAGGAAATAAGAAAACAAAAAGGATACGAATTTGTTCTTGTGGAATGGCAGTACACTGATTCATTTCCGATAAAGGAGTAATTTCCACATGTCAGATTACATACCGAACTCTTTACTTTCTTGGGGATCATTATTTCTAGCCACAGTATTTCTCGTAAAATATACTCAAGCAAAATTCTTAATTTGTTAATTGAATTTTTTCTTCAACGCAAAATTCAGTTAATAAAAAGACTATTTAATAATTTTGAGTAGAAAGGTATTTTTTTTTTTACATTTTCCGTTTTACATAGTATATTTAGTAGTGAAAATATTATACAATACTAACAATAAGCCTGTCATAATTAATTGAGTCGATCAGTACTTAATTAAATCAGACATTGAATTTGGTAACCAGTGTCTCAGAAATTTATTTGAGTATATTCGACACAATTTTTAATTAAATGAGTATTTTTATATTTCTCGAAATTGTAAACACCTATCATTATATATATTTTTCGTATATGGAAAAATTTAATGTGATATATATCTTCCCATGTACTAATTCAAAATATGGTTAATAATGCAAATATTTGAATTATACAGTCAGGTGAAAAAAAGGTAAATTTACAAACTGTAAAATGTATTTGTTATAAATATTGTAATGTTTAGAAATTATGAGAAGCAGTATTTTTTAGCCGACATAATTTACCAAAAACGGTAAGTCTTGTACGTTTATATATATATATATATATATATATATACAGGGTGTCCATAATTAAACGAACCTAATTTAAAGTCGTCTACAAACGAAACTATTGGTCAGAAATTTGTGAAATTTTGTGAAGGACATAATGAAGGAATTGGAATTTGCTTAAGCGAAAAAAAAATTGTTCAAAATTTCGTCACCAGATGGCGTTGTTAAATAATTACACATTTAGCATACATTTACGATAGTTTACAAGTTTTATTACAACAAAAGATGTTCAAAACTTTTTTCACGACATGTTCTTAGCATTTTCCAAAACTTACAGCGATCAACTGTGGAACATTTTATCTTACGATTCCAGATGGTAGCTGAAAATGATGACCGTCATATGGAATATAATATGTTGTAATAAAATATATAAACAATCGTAAATGTATGCTAAATATGTAATTCGTTAACAAAATGCCCTCTGGTGGCGAAATTTTGAACAATTTATTTTTCGCTCAAACAGATTCCCATTCTTTTATTATATCCTTCACAAAATTTCACAACTTTCTGACCAATAGTTTCGTGTGTAGACAACTGTAAAGTAGGGTTGTTTAATTATGGACACCCTGCATATATATATATATATATATATATATATATTCGTATACAGGGGTGAGCACGAAGACTCACTCTGATTATAAAGTGTTAACACGAAAAGGATATTGAAACTATTAATGTAACATTTTACTAGTGCGTAGCTTTGTCCCTATTTATCGACAAAAAGTTGCAGTACTTGTTTATACATTTAAACAGTGAATCAAACTTCGATATTTAACGAAACAGCTTCCATGTAAAAAAAAAAAAGTGCAGTCCGTTTTGTCCATCCATGAAACCAAACCGTCATGACTTTTCAACAAGAGTTTAGACATTGAAATTGAAGCGATCTTTCAGATGTCATGACTATAAAGCATTGGGATGGAAAGATTAAAGAAACTGGTAGCGTTGCTGGCCTAAAAATTTTACTATTGCGTAGCTTTGTCCTTGTTTATCGACAAAAAAGTTGCACAACTTGTTCATAACAACTTGTCAAACAACTTGTTCATTTAAACAGTGAATGAAACTTCGATATTTAACGAAACAATTTCCATGTAAAAAGAAAAAGTGCATTCCTTTTTGTCCATCCATGAAATCAAACCGTCATGTCTTTTCAACAAGAGTTTAGACATTTAAATTGAAGGAATCTTTCAGATGTCATGACTATAAAGCATTGGGATGTAAAGATTAAAGAAACTGGTACCGTTGCTGGCCTAAGAAACCATCTGCTACTTCGTTAAAAATTAAATTTTTATTCACTGCTTATGCTTATGAACGTGTAGAGTCATTTTTTTCGACGAGGAAAAACTTTAAGAACATGGCTATGGCATGGAAAACATTTTGCATAAATATCTTCAAAAGTATTTTCCTGTTAACGTTTTGTAATCAAATCATAGTGAGACTTCGTGCTAAGCCTGCACATAATAGGGGCAAAAGTTAACGGACATTTTTCATCATTTTAGACGTTTTATCAAACATCTAAAGAAGGGGTTCTCAAATTATGATACACGTACCATTACTGGTACGCGAAAGTGCGATGGTGGTACGTAAAATGAAATACCAGCATAATATTATAAAATCGAAAACGTATTTATCACTTTGGAAATTTTCGAATGAAAATTAGAGACTGTAAACGCTTTTATTTATCTATTTTTTTTCTTTTTTTGTTACTGGAAATGTTTGTTATGACAAACTCTCTGAAATACACAGTTCTACTTATGATACAACCAGTTTTCCAGAACTAAACACATGCAATTATTACATTTAAACGAAAAAAAAAATAATTTGTAAATAAAGACCTGATTTAAAAATTAATGAATGAAACAGTTTTAATTAGCAAAAAAGGTGTTTTAAACACGTTTTTAAAATGTATTATCTGAAGGTAAAATCTGAATTCGAGAAAGTAGGAGGTGCTTGTTCGATTACGAATAGGACAAGTTAAAGACTTTTTTTTTTTTTTTTTTTTTTTTTTTTTTGTACTTGTTATGTCAGTGTTGTAGTTTTATTTGAAACATAAATCATGATTTAAGTCTGTCAATTGAAAATTTTCTATCCTTCTGTACCAAATGTGTAAGTTTATTTCTATTTCATGTAAATCGGTTTTTAAAAACAGTAAAATTTATTTAAAATGGTGATTTGAAATCGAACAAACTATGGAAAGTTCCACTTTCAAAGTTTTTCCTATATTAGCATTACATTTTATACCTGGTGGTACACGGAAGTACGAACTGCGATTTAGTGGTACATCGGTCTAAAAGTTTGGGAACCCCTGATCTAAAGTGCAAAATATTTTTTGAACACATACTTTTCTGTACAGGTTGAGTCACGAAGGCAATTAGAGAATCAACATATAAGTTGAACAAAAATCACAGTATTGGCATTCAGTAGGAATCATAACTGCTCAAAATTATCTATCGCTGTAGCAAATGCATTTTTTTGGCTCTGTATAAGGTTTTCGCGCATTTGTACAATATGCCGCGTAAATCTATGATTATATAAACTTTTTTTAATTCAAAATATTTTCGTATACTATTTATTTATACCATGAAGACTTATCAACAGAATTTAACATCACTTAAACATAACAAAACTTTGTAGAAATATTATACTGCATTTAGAAAATGAGTGCATTTAACTTTGATACAGTATAAGAATTTGAATAAAATACTTTTTAACAGATTATTCAAGAATTTTGTTTTCATAATGTCGCAGTCCACTATATAAGACAACTTATATAAAAATGTCTGTTAAATAACAAGTTATCAGCGATCAAATGAACTGAATTTCACTCAATTTCTAAAAGTAGTTGGATGATAAGAGATTTCTCACAAATTAACATATTTCACACACAAACATAATTTTTTTGGTTCCTGAATATAATGTACATGGCAGAACCATCAGAGTGGGCACATTAAAACACATACAAAAAATATATATATCAAAACCAACACTAAGTTAAAAAATTACGCATGGACATACATTAAATACGCACTTATTTTTTAGAGGCCAGTTAATAAAAATCACAATCCGTGAGAAATTCTTTATCATCCAGCTACTTTTACAAAACAATTAAAATTCAGCTTACTCAATTTCCGAAATCTTTATGAATTTCAAGAGTAGAAGACTGGTGTTTTTATATAAATTTCCCTATGTAGTTGACTACAATATTAATGAAAAAATATTGCGATCTTTCGCGCATGCGAACAGATTATGGGTATACTTAGTTAACTAATGGGTACACTTATTTAACTAACTTATGGGTATACTTATTTAACTAATAGTCTCATCAACGCCAATAAATTCGATGTTTTATTCTGTATTAACTTATTTAATTTCATTTTGTAATCCAAATTTTGCAAATCAATTACGAATGAGAATCAAGGTCAAATCATATTTTAACTTTTTTATAATACAGACATAACAATTCTTAACATGAAGCATTTACGCACATGATTCATACTATTGTCTACATCTAAAATAGTTCTTTGTAGATTTATTTTTACACCGTGCACTCTGAATCTTCGTATGATACCTTGATTAGCAGGTTAAGCGCTAATGGCATACATACTAAGGTGAATTACAAAAGATATTACACATTTTTGACAAATAGATGGCTTCTTATGTTGCGATCCATTAGAGCTTTGAAATTGTGTATGTGAAAAAAAATGGTTAAATAGAAATTTGTGTTCGATATTTAGAGAAATTTTCCAATGTTATTTTTGTTCAAAATAAAAGACCCATAGAAAATTTTGTTAAGTACAGAATATCGCAAAACACAAGCTTGTTAAATAGAGTTCAGCTGTACCTAAATGTGAATTTAGAGTGAGAAAGAAAGGGAGTTTCATAGTTCTTTGCAGATTTATTTTTAAACCGTGCACTCTGAAGCTTCGTATGATGTCTTGATTAGTAAGTTAAGCAAGAATGGCATACATACTAAGGTGAATTACAAAAGATATTAAAATTTTTTTGACAAATGGATGGCTTGTTATGTTACGATCCATTAGAACTTTAAAATTTTGGGTGTGAAAAAAATGGTTAAATAGAAATTTGCGTTCGGCATTTAGAGAAATTTTCTAATGGTATATTTGTTCAAAATAAAAGTCCCATAGAAAATTTTGTTAAGTACAGAATATCGCAAATACAAATTTGTTAAACTGAGTTCGGCTGTACCTAATTTACATATGTGCAGTTAGACAGATAAAGAAAGGGATAATGCATAACGTTTACATATTTCTTAATTTATATCTGTAAATTAAAATTAAGATTTTAACTATTACAATGAATGAATGAATGCTAATTTGAGAAAAATAATAATTATGAGAAGTTTCAAATGAGCCTAGCATAGAAATTTTATCATTATTTTAAATATTAAAAAAGAAATCTATAGATATTTTATTTTACATAAAATATGTCTCGACTATCTTTGTGGATATATGGCATCAAAATATGACTCACGTTTAATTATACTGAATCAATCAAGTAAAATATAGATATACGTAACCCAATATATGATGGAGAAAAATATTATAAAAAGCAGAATTGCGGTATAAAATGCAGCATGATAAATAATATACAATCTCTAAAATGCATATAAATTTATTGTAAAAAAATAAAAGCTTGAAACGTTTAAAAATGAAACATCAATATAGATAAGATTGAAAGATAATGACATATAAATATATTACTCTTTCCATAAAGAATAAAACTTGATGTCTGCAATTTCAAATATAATCACGGCCATATGTAATCGAAGAGAAAATGTTCTACAAGAACAATACACTTTTATTAGAGAAAGCAGTATAGATTTATTGCAGAAAGTAATATAGTCTTATTGCACAACGTATTGTACCCGTATCAATAAGAGATTCGGAAATGTAAACGGAGGAAGCTTAAATACGTGAATCGTATTTATCATTATTTTCCAATTTGAAATAAAGATAAACACTGCAACCGAAACGTTAGTTTATAAAGTAACTGAAAGGGAAAATATATGTTACAATTAAACGAAGCATATTCAAATTTGTTTGCAAATGAATAAAAATAATATGCAGGAACATCCTACTTTAATAATTCTTGTAACATGAATCTTTAATAGAAATAATATTAGGCGTACTTTTGGAAATTACTATAAAATGCTCTAAAGAAAAAATCCTCAGAAACAACGTTCATTTATTTGCCTGTTTATATTTTGAAAAAAATAATAATAAAAAAAATTAAAAAAACATTTTGTTGTTTTACAGATTTGGTAGAGTAAAGACCAGTGAGCCAATAAGGAATTTAATTTGTAGACTGAGGTATATAATGTCCGAAATACACACTGTATGGTGTGCAGGCTAGGATGTTCAACATTGCTTCTTATAATATTTTCTTAATAAAATGCTAATCAATGTTTTTATCGCTGTAATATAAATATCTACATGCATTTTCATAGGTACCGCATTGTTATACACATAAATTATCAGGATATATTACCCTCCCACATCATTCCTTTTAAAGTTAGACATAGATTCGTATAGGTTTTCTAAAACATTTAAGAAATCATAATATACTGTTGTAAATATAAAGAAAATCAAGATAGTATTGAAAAAAAAAATTCTTTTTTTTTTAAATTTTCTAATGTTAAGGTGGTTGTTAAGATGCATTGTATTAATATAGATTAAAATTCAATCATAAAGCTAAGATTCACATGTTAAAAGTATTCTCCTTTTGGTGAAATACATCAGAACTATCTTGTTAATTTCATCAGTAGAATACAGTTTTTTTTTAAATCATCTACTCGGTTTCATAAATGAACGTTTTGTCTTTATTTATCAGTAACTAATAACTTTAAATTTACAGCCCACGATAAGAATAAGGATCAGTCCCTACTAATTCTGCCACAAATTATCGTATAAAAACCTGACTGCAACCAATCGATTAGTAATGACATCTATCAATTAATGCTATACCTAAATTTTGCTTAGGAAGTTGTTTACATACCAAGCTTGTTACCAGTAATAAAATACTTTAATATTTTTAATAATAAGATCTATTTTTAACATGATATTTGATTTCTTCTGGAAAGTTTGCCTTCATGTAGGTTTAAAGTTTTGAACTTCTAATGTTTATTTGAATTTTAATTATTGAAAAACAAATTGCAATATAGGTTTCTTTTTAGGCATAGCTAAAAAATGGCTATTTGTTAGAATGAATTTTAATTTTCGATTCGCATATATATATTTGAATATCTAGAAATTGATTCATATGTTACAATTCATATATTTTTTTGAAAATTTTATAAATAGTTTCATGTTATATTTGGAAATGAATATGAAATAAAAATAAAATTATAAAAATATTGAAGAGAATAATAAAATTTTTAAAAGAAATCAATTTCTAGAAGTTTGAAATATGCAAATTTAAATTACAGCTCATTCAGCCAAAACGTGTTTGAGTTATTCTTAAAAAACTATCCACATTGCAACGTTTAATAAATAACGATTAAACGATTAAAGAATAACTAGCTGACCTGCCCGGCATTGCCCGGGCAGACTGTCATTGAAAAATATAACAGTGGATTAGACTTCATAAAAAAAGACTGAATAATATGTGTTTATACTAAAAGCTTGTAAAAAAAATAAATACGAGCT
This sequence comes from Maratus michaelseni, assembly GCA_963931845.1. Classification (NCBI taxonomy): domain Eukaryota; kingdom Metazoa; phylum Arthropoda; class Arachnida; order Araneae; family Salticidae; genus Maratus; species Maratus michaelseni. Next base: position 415,139,776 of record OZ007589.1, read on the forward strand.
AAAATTTCATAAGTATAACAGTTACGTTTAAAAAATGAAATGGTCAGGGAAAATTATTGCACTTACTTTTCCCATTTTACTAGAAATACCTTTTTAATTTTATATTGCTAATTGTAATTTTTAAATTATAAATATTAAATGCTTACAAAAATTAATATTTCAAATTAAAATGTATAAAAATATATCTATTCAATTATTAATATTGACAAATTATAAATACAGATTATTTGCACTATAATCAATAAATCATTGTTTGTTTCGCTTTTATTCCTGTAGATGGCAGCATCAACCAATGAGATGCGACCATTCGGGGGTTGCCATTAAATAATTAGCAAATAATCGCGATTATTTCTGTGCGTAATATATATATAAATTTAATATTAGAGTTCCCAATTTCAAATCTGCATAATTCCTAAAATACCTGACTAAATGACTTGCCGATTGACATCTTAAGGTAAACTTTAACTAAGAATCTAAATATGATGTCAAAATTAAGTGTTAGCATTGAAAAGTTTGGTACAATTTGTATATGTACATTAGCCTTAAAAATGTTTAGTACAGCATTTATGAGTAGACGTTATTACTAATAGATTGGTACCAGTCATATACGTTTATTTGCAGAAGAGTTAGTAGGGGTGATGCTCTTTTTTTCTAGTACTGTACAAATTCTGTATGCAATTTCGAGATATGTAGAAAGTTCAGTGAGTAATTACAACTCATTCTCGTCATTTAAAAATTAACTCTACAATATTTTGTGCTGATATATGAAAACATTTTGAAGTAAAGTTTAAACTTTTTGCAATGATTCTGATAACTGTAAAAAATACAAAATTTTAAAATTCAAACTGATATTTTGTAATTCATTAAATATCTTAAATATATGTTATTGATTTAGAATTTAAGCTAATTTTGAAAATCTCAGAAATGTTCTTTATAAGTTATAAATAAAATATGCATTTTTTAAAATATATAGGTGTTGAAGCATTTATAATACCAGAGTAAATAAATATTTTCTCAATACATTACATACCTTAAAAAATGCAGCATTTTCTCTATGAATAAGCTTTACTATTGCAAGTGGCATTAATGAATACAAAGAATGTATGTATTTATGTTTGTGTAATAAAATGCATATAATATGAATAATAATTTTATCATTTATTTATATGCATATTAACACACTATATAAGTTTTATGCATGTCATTCGAAATTATGCAAGGTATATAACGAGACAGAAACGCTCTTAAGCTTATTAAAATAATAATAATATCTCTATATTAAAAAGAAGTAAAGGTTTAGAAATGGACCAATGAAAATCTGGGTATATTTTCCCGCCTTTTTTTCTTTTCTTTTCTTCTAGAAAATAGGGATTGCTTCGCGATACTAATCGGTATCCCGAAGCGATTACGCGGGGTTGGAGCCCACCTGGTGGAGGATAAAAAAGTAAATAATACACATATATGCATCAATAAGCCACATTAATACAAACTCAATGATTTAATTAATAGACACCTGAAATCGCAAGATTATTACAAGACTCGCGCTAGATAAAAAGAGAGCGAGAAATAGTTGTTGTTCTACAGTTTGATATCTAAGTATGAAGGTGGATGATTCGATGTATGTAAAATAAAGTGTTTATAGTGCAATTCTAGGTGAATTAAAGTTTATCTGTACAAATACATTATAGTATTGAATAATCGAATCCTTTAATTATAGACCAAGGGGGAAAAGAGACAGAGGAAGGCCGCGAAAGAGATCGATTGAGGCCGGAACCGGCTTATAGCCTTAAACCATGTTTTGGGATGATGATGATGATAAGGATGATAATCTAATTGTCATTTTTGTTTAAATGAGTAAGTAATAAAGACCGTTTAAACTTAGACTGAAGAACTATATTCATTTCATAATTATAAGTCAAGTAAATACTTAAGGAACTGTAGGATTATACATAAAAATTACTTCAATAATAATAATAATAATAATAATAATAATTATAAATGAGGTGTGCAATTATGTGCATATATTAGTTAATCCGTTAACCCCTTGACTGTGTCACCCGAATTCAGTTCGACACCCCCAAACACGCCTTATTTGGAATCCCCGAACTGATTTTGGAGAGGTGAAAAATCAGTGATTCTGTTTCAGTAGTTCTATTTCCATTGTCAAATGTGTAATGTTATTTAATTTACAATTTTTACAATAGAAAATAGTTGAGTAAAGTTTGACTATAAAGCATTAATTTTTCTCATGTATGTGAAAATATTAAATATAGTGATTATTTAATTTAATTTATTACTTTTTTTAATATAAAGCAACCTATTTCTAACCTTTTTTATTGGTGTAACGCGCAAAATTAAAGAGAGAGAAAATGTTTCAATTTTTGGCATATCTTTCTCGAAAATATTCCACAGTCAAGGGGTTAATTGTATACAAATTCAAAATAATTGAAAATTCAGCTAGTAAATTATAAGAAATGATTTTATCCAAACCTAGAACTTCTAAATAAGTGATCCTTTTCTTCATTGGTTGCGTATTTACTTGACACATGTAAGCTCCTCGGTCAGACTCTTCCACATTTGAAATTGCAAGATTCCAGTTTTGTCTATTTTTATGCTCTAAAGTGATGCGATAGTTGCGGGTGATGACGTGGGTGTGAATAGTTAAAATTGTCTGACTTTCAACTCTTATCCAAGCAACCTGTTTGATGAAATATTGAAAGCATTAATTAAAGGTTGATGGAAAACTTCAAATGATAGCCTAACAAGTAACAAAATTTTAACAAAAATAATAAATGTTTTAACATTACTAACTACGGATATTTTGTGATATTTTGAAATATGCCAAGTGGTATTTGTATGCCTTAGAAATGGATTTGAAATTTATTAATTAACTATTAATAGGGTGAATCCCCATTAACTGACACTTTAAGGATTATTTCTTGTTCAAATGACTATTACAAAAACTTAAATCTATTTTCTACTTACCTTTGCTTTTGAGAGGATAGTAGATATATATTAAAATAATATTGTTAGTAAAATTCTGAAAAATTATAAATTTTACTGTTAAAAATTTATTTATAAATATAATCAAAAACTACAGTAACCGACACCATACCTATTCTGAAACACCAATAACTGATACAAAGTGAACCAGTGACTGACACTTTATTTTAAAAGTTTAAAATGATAAAAAAAAACTTTATTTTTATTATAAAAATGAAATACATTAATATTTATTATAAAAAGTGGGATTTAGTAAGCTGTACTGAATTATTAGTAATGCATAGTATATAGTAAGAGTATATAGCAGTAATATTTAGTTCAGCATTATTAGTAATGCAGATATCCAATAACTGACATTTATGAATCTGTAACTGGCATCTGGTGTCAGACGCTGGTAAAACAAGTTAAATTTTAATGGTGTTTACTACAAGATAAATTTAATTTATTATTATGAATTTTTAAACAGTTCAAATAATAGATTTCAACTTTCTTTAATATAAACCAATAACTAACACTTCTGTCAGACACTGGTGAAATGAAATTTTATGAACCAATAATTGGCACCCCCCCATTAAACTAAATTAAATAACTATAAACATTAAATCGTGGCCCAAATATATCATATGCATCTTTAATCGATTTTCTACAATTATAACTTTAAGAAAAATGCTTAGGATGGTTGCATTACAAATAGATTAGAAAAACACTTCCTTAATTTTAGAAATAAGATAGTTGCTTCAAAATGGCACTTTTTTATTCTCAAAAGTTTCTTCCTCATTGAATATGTTCTTGGCCTTCTAGTAGTGAATATATTGACACCAAAATAAAAATAAGTATCTCATTTACCACTAGATATCATTATTTGCAGAATTTTACAACAAAATGCTTATTTGAGTTAGATTTTCGCTCAAGTGTCAGTTTACTGGTTAGGTGTTAATAACTGGGAGTTTCACCCTGTGGTGTCTAGTTCAAAATGTAAGCAATAGATGGCAGCACCACAGCAATCTACGGAAACTAAGGATATTAAGTTTTGTTTACTGTCATGTGTAGAATGTTCTGTTCCGTGTTGTTAGATGTACGTGTTTGTGTAGATGTACGTATTGTGATTTAAATTGTAAATTAAATGTGTTCAAACGTCCACCTCGAGTTATCCATTATGAAGTTGCTGCAATTACTTTAATTTAAGTACTTAATATATTATAATATGGCGACGCAGGTCAAGGTTTTTACCGGAATTAATATAAGAAGAAATTCCACCTAATTCGCAAAATGGCGAAGTTTCGTTTTTTACATCTACAATTGTATATGCTGCAGTAATATTTTGAAGGCGTACATCATTTCGAGGGTGGTAAGTGCTGACATTTTTTTTTCTTCTCTGAAATAAATAAAAGTTCATAATGTTTGCAAATTTCAAGGAATACAATGATTCCATTGAAACGTTCCAATCATACGTAAAGAGATTGGAACAGAGTTTTCTATTACATGATGTTGAAGAAAAAAAAAAGGTACCCGCAATTATTTCCTGTATGGGGCCAAAATTGTATAATTTGCTGTCAGATTTAACATTTCCGAAAAATCCTGAAGCATTAAAATACGACGAAATAGTTGAAATTCTGTTAAAGCACCTAAGCCCCGCCCCTAATAAATTTTGTTCAAGAATAAAATTCCGTAACTCTTATCAAAATGAGAACGAATCTATACAAGATTTTGTTTCAAAATTAAAGAAGTTAACCACATTTTGTGCGTTTGCTGGTGAAACACTTAATGAAAATTTGTTAGAACAATTTTTACGAGGTTTAAAAAATGAAAATATCCAAAGTAAATTACTTTCACAAATAGATGATTTAACTTTTGAGAAAGCTATTGAAAAAGCAATTATTTTGCAAAATAATGAGCAGGATATATCTGAATTGAAAAATAAAAATGTAAATGTCAATAAATTGGCATATTCTAAAAATATTCAACCGAATAAAATTTCAAATGATTTCCAGAAACCGAAATTAAATAATGTAAATAAAGGGAATTTTGATGTAAATAAAAATAAATTACAATGCTATCGATGTGGAAATCCATCGCATCTTGCTAATAAGTGTAAGCATATCAATACTATATGTAAAATTTGTAAAAAACGAGGCCATCTTGGTAAAGTATGTAAAAGCAGTTCTCAGAAACAAACAAATGTATTGCAAACTGTCGACATTTTATCTGTCAGTCATGATAAAAGTTCTACACCTATAAAAGTATGGGTTTTAATTGAAAATAAAGCTAAAGCTGAAATGGAGGTCGACACGGGCTCAGGAATTTCTGCGGCACCTGTAAATCGTTTTCGGAGAATTTTTCCGAATAATAAAATTTTTCCACCAGATGTTCAGTTGAGAACGGCAACGGGTGAGGTGTTTACACCTGTGGGGTATGTAACAGTAGATGTTTCTTATGCAAATATTACTAAAAATCTTAAATTGTATTTAATTAAAGAAGATAATTTCCCACTTTTATTTGGCAGAGACTGGGTAGCTGCATTTAATTTGTTCCCTACTAACTTTAAATCTGTGTATGTCAATGAAATTGCAAATTCTACGGATCAATTGAAAACATTATTAAATGATTTTTCTGATTTATTTTCGGATAAAGTTGGTGAAATAAAAGGTTTGAAAGCAGAACTTTATCTAGAAAAAGGTTCTACGCCCATATTTTGTAAGGCTAGAACAGTCACGTATGCTCTACGTAATGCAGTAAATGATGAAATTCAAAGGTTACAGGATGAGGGTATTATTAAACCTGTCACCAGTAGTAAGTGGGCAACTCCTATAGTTCCAGTGGTAAAACCAAATGGGAAAATTCGTTTATGCGGAGATTTTAAAGTTACAGTAAATAAATTTTTGAAGGTGGAAAAATATCCTTTACCTAGGGTAGAGGACATGTTAGCTACTTTAGGTGGTGGTTTACATTTTACGAAAATTGATTTAAATCAAGCTTATCTTCAGTTACCTGTAGACGAAAAATCACAAGAACTATTAACTATAAATACTCCGAAGGGCTTATTTCAATTTTTAAAGTTACCAATGGGTCTTACTAGCTCTCCAGCAATTTGGCAACGATCTATCGAACAAATATTAAGTGGTATTGATGGTGTCACTGTGTTCATTGATGATATTGGTGTTACAGGGGAAACGGACGAAATTCATTTAAAAAGACTAAAACAAGTCTTAGAAAGATTACGTGAATATAATATTAGGATAAATAAAGATAAATCAATTTTTCTGGCTGACCATATTACATATTGTGGTTATAAAATTGATAAGAAAGGTATTCATAAAACGCAAGATAAAATTGAAGCTATTGTGAATGCTCCTAGACCAATTAATGTGTCACAAGTTAAAGCTTTTTTAGGCTTAGTCACATATTATTCTAAATTTGTACCAAATTTATCTACAATTGCCCATCCTTTAAATCACTTGCTCAAAAAGAATGTAAAATTTATTTGGTCTCCTGTTTGTGAACAAGCATTTAAAGAAATAAAAAAGGAAATTATTTCAGAAAGAGTTCTTACTCATTTCAACCCTAAATTGCCTTTAGTATTAGCAACAGATGCTTCTCCATATGGTATCTCTGCAGTTCTTTCGCATGTGATGCCAGATAACGTGGAAAAACCAATTGGTTTTGTGTCCAGAACGCTTACGAATGCAGAAAAAAAGTATAGCCAGGTGGATAAGGAAGCTCTAGCTATTATCTTTGGTGTAAAGAAATTTTTTCAATATTTATATGGTAATAGGTTTACTTTATTTACAGATAGCAAACCACTCGTGTCCATATTTTCTCCAAATAAAAGTATCCCTGTTCTTTCAGCTGCTCGGATGCAAAGATATGCATTATACTTACAAGCGTTTAAATATGATATTCGGTATAAGAAAACATCCGAACATGGAAATGTCGATGCTCTTTCACGACTTCCATTACGTAGTGAAGATTTACCCCCACAATTAAATTCAAGTAATGTAATTGATGAATCTGAATTTTTTCAAATTAACCAAATTTCTACATTGCCTCTAAACGCCAAATCAATTGCTGTAGCTACAAAATCTGATCCTTTATTACGTCAACTTTTTCATCATCTAATTTCTGGTTCTCCAATTCCTAAAAATTTACTTTTTGGTGGCAAACAAGAAGAATTTACTCTTCAACATAGTTGCATTTTAAAAGGATGTAGAGTAATTATCCCAGAAGTTCACCGTAAACAAATTTTACATGATTTGCACTATGGACATTTTGGTATAGTGAAAATGAAGTCCTTAGCTCGCAGTTTTGTTTGGTGGCCAGGAATTGACCAAGATATTGAAGATCTTGCACGAAATTGCACTACTTGTGTCAATTTAAAAAATAATCCTCCTAAGGTAGATACTCATCATTGGGAATGGCCTACAGCTCCATGGCAAAGAATTCATATAGATTATTTTGGTCCTGTGATGGGTAAAATGCTTTTGCTGGTGGTTGATGCTCATAGCAAATGGCCTGAAGTTTTTATTGTCCCTAATACAACTTCAGAACATACAATTACTTGTCTTTCTTCTCTTTTTGCAAGATACGGGTATCCTATATCTCTGGTATCAGATAACGCAAAACAATTTACTTCTGAAGAATTTGAGACATTTTTGAAGAATCATGGGGTTAAACATAGGTTTAGTGCTCCATACCATCCAGCTACAAATGGGCAGGCAGAGAGATATGTGCAGATTCTTAAAAAAAGGTTAAAAGCCTTATCTTCAGAATCTGGTACATTGCAGATGAAAATAAATAACTTTCTTTTACAGTATAGGAAGATGCCTCATGTTACTACGGGGGAAAGTCCTGCATCTCTATTTCTCAATAGAAATATAAGAACGAAAATAGATTTGATACTTCCAAGTGTTACAAATTTTGTGCATGATAAACAAAATGCGAAAAAGGCCAATTCTAAAGTAAAAGAATTTCAAATCAACCAGAAAGTGGCTGTAAGAAATTACACTCCAGAAGCCAAGTGGAAAATTGGTCGCATTATTGCAAGAGAGGGCAAGTTGCATTATAGAATTCAAGTTGGTTCGAATATTTGGAAAAGGCATGTTGATCAGATAACTAATGTCGGTTCGAAGATACATCTAAATAATGATTCAAATTCTGAAGAAAGTGGTACAGAAAGTCACAAAAGTGATTCTCAGCTAATGCCTCCTAGTGTCTCAGATCTTCGACCAGCTGACTCTGTTGTTCCATCTACTCCAAATCCTGAACCAGCTGACTCTGTTGTCCCAGCTCCTCCAAATCCTAAACCAGATGACTGTGTCCTCCCAAATACTCCAAGTCCTGCTCCAGTCGACTCTAAAGTGAAATCCGTGGTGCCCAATACTTCTAGTGATCATGCTACAGATACTGTAAATACTAACTCTTCTTTTTCCCAACAGGTGCCTAGAAGATCCACCAGGAAAAGAAAATCTCCCACGAAATATCCAGAGTAAGGAGGGGAGAGTCTGTGGTGTCTAGTTCAAAATGTAAGCAATAGATGGCAGCACCACAGCAATCTACGGAAACTAAGGATATTAAGTTTTGTTTACTGTCATGTGTAGAATGTTCTGTTCCGTGTTGTTAGATGTACGTGTTTGTGTAGATGTACGTATTGTGATTTAAATTGTAAATTAAATGTGTTCAAACGTCCACCTCGAGTTATCCATTATGAAGTTGCTGCAATTACTTTAATTTAAGTACTTAATATATTATACACCCTATGTAACATTTCACAGAAATTGTAATTTAGAATATTTTTAGAACTTTTTCAGCTCTCCTTCTGAAAATCGAATTTTATTAGAAAAAATTCTTAGCGATCATCTGTATCTTAAAAGTAACTACCATGCAAAAATTTCAAGTTTCTAGTCCCTTCAGTATCACAAAAATAGTAAGCTTATATTTTTTTTTTCTCCTGCACCGTTTTAAATTTCAAATAAAAAAGAAAAACACTGTTCCGTACGTGTATTTGAGACTTAACAGTAGCAGTCTTGTCAAATTTCAAGTTTCTATATTTAACAATTCCATAGAAATCGTAATTTAGAACGGCTTTAGAACGTTTTTCGCGATTTTCACACTTTTAAATTTAGATTTCTGAAAAAATATTCTATGCATGCATTTACGCCTTAAAAGTGACAGCCATGTCAAATTTGAATTTTCTATCCCTAAGAATTCCATATAAAAAGTAATTAATTTTCTCTGTCCGTTGAGCGTGTCTTCGGTCATACGCCTTACCATGCATACCCATAACTTTTTAAAAATATGATGATGAATAAGATATGTCAAATTTTCCGCCTAACTGCACAGGCTCTGTCATTGCTTGAATAGTAGCTTTACAGGAATGGAAGTCGATTTCTGCTTGATCTGTTGTAGATCAAATTATAGTCTCCTGACTGTGTTACTTCATTATAGTCAATAATATCAGATGAGTGTCGAATTTTCAGATACAGTAAAACCTTTTATAATAGATTCGCAAGGGTCGGAAAAATATTTACTTAAACAAATTTCCTTTATTGAATATTCATTCACTGTTATAGTATCGTAACCTTTTCGTCGGGACCATGAGGCTTTCTGTTTAAAGCAAGTTTTCTGTGCACCCAATTTCGTTTTCATGGATTTTAACCTGTTAACTGGGTATGACGAAATAATTCGTCATATACGAACTACTACCGTAATATTGTGAACGCATTACTTCCACAAGTAAAATTTTAATAGAAATTTTCATCTTATTAAAACGTCCTAATAGTGCAAACATTACTGTCATGAATAAAGAAAAAAAAATGTCTATTCTTTTTTTACAGGTGGAAGTGTGCTCCGGTGGTAATCAGGCATATCAGTTGAACAAAAGTTTATTCCCCGGTTAACAGGTTAATACTTTTGAAGAATTTAAAATACCAGAAAACTTTCCTTCGAAAAAAAATAAGTAGTAAAATGCTTTTAATTTATTCCATTTAAAGTAAAGAAAAGTCCTTCCGGCCTGTACCGGAAGGTAAAAGTAGCTTTTGTATATTTCCGTTTTAACATTTTAGCTAATGTTTTAGCAGCAAGCAAAAATTAAAAGAAGACGTTTGTGGAACATTTGTTAATAATATATTTGAAGTAGAAATTCGCCAAAATTAGTCAGCTATAGGCAAGTTGGAAACATTTACGGAGACTTAATTTGTGTCTCCAAATTTGACGATATTTGGCCACATGTCGCCAAGTTTGGAGAGCATTTGACGCTAACGAAAGTGAATATGTAGTTTTATGCTTGTGATTGGGAAAATGATTACAACAATGAATGACAGTAATTTGCAAGAAATCGCATTCACTAAAATGCATAAATCAATCCCTGATTTTTTTGTAATCTGCTGTCTGCTTTCAAAATGTCAGCTACTCTAGAATTTTAAATTGCTCTATCTCAGCCATCTTTTAAAATAGAGGCAAAACAAAAACTGCTACGTAATCCTTGTATTAAGACCTAACACTTAAGCAAAAATAAATTTTAATTTCGAATTGTTTTGTATATATATTTTAGTTTAAAATCTTTTACTGACTGCTATTTTGAAACGAGATGGTAGACCAAGCTAGCTAAAGAAATCGGTCTAGATATTGGTGAGCTTAAAACACACATATATATATATCAACATTTGAACGGAGTGTGATTTTTGTGTCTGGGGGCCATGATCGTTGAACATATAGCGATATTTTTCGGAATATCTTTCCACAGAACGGCTGCCAATACGTAGCTTTTTACTTCTTGTAATGAAAGATACCTAATAATAATAATAAACGAAATAAATATAGAATATTAAGCGAAAGGATTAACATTGCTTATAGAATTTATAGAAATCTAATCAGTAAATGATTTACAAAAAAGCATTTTTATATAGAACGTTGTCATTACGTTAAAATATTTCAGTTCTGCATCAAAGTACCGTGAATTTTTGTTAATCTTATTTGATGGTACACATTTGATGATATATTAAAGCACTCATATTAAACAACAGACAAATAATGCAGAATTCTGTTGCCTGTTGACTCAGAAAAATGATTCTTGATTTCGTTTAAGTTAAAATGCCCATCACAATAGAAACTCGGCATTACATCGTATCATTGTTGAAAATAACAGGCTCAGAAACAAGTTAAATTTAGGAAACACAAACACAATACATTTTCATAACAATAAATCCATGCTTTAAAAAAATGTGAATGAATTTGAGAAAAAATAAATAAAATTTGTGAAAAAATAAATACAATCGGTATCGAGCGACTGTACACGAAAGAATAAAGTAATCCATGGAACTCTTTGGTAAGAATTAGTATTCTTACCGTATTCGCAGAAATATTCTAAAAAGATCCTAATTAAATAGCTATAAGTTCGATATTTTATGCATGCTTTTATATCATTGAAATTTTTGTAATATGTCAAGGTAGAAAGATTTCAGGAATTTTCTTTGTAGAAAGAGAATGTGTTAAGACTCAATTACACGAAATATAACTCAATAATCAACAAAAGAAAAGTTTTATCATATTAAAAAACAATTGTTCATCATATTAAAAATTATATTCAAAAATATGTAAATGTTAGTATCGAACAAATAAAAAGAATTTGCTTATATTTTATTTCCTAAATTTTCAATAATTGAGTAAGGATAAGGCTCATACAACTTTCATTTAATTCAGCATCTCTGCAACAGAAGTTTCCAATTCACTTTTTAGAAACTTTCTTCAAAACTTTTAACTAAACGCATTAATAAAAATAAATTGTATTCCATAATTAGGCAAAAAACGAATAAAAGAAGCCTTTTTAGCTATACAATTAGATGAAAGAAAATAATTCTAAACTTATATATCAGCCTGTCATCTTCCGAAACAATGCTGACGCCTTCATCATTGTTTCAACTTCATTTAGAAGAGTCACTATATAATAGAGACTGAAATAATTTATCGTAAAACTAATTAAATTTTCCGATACGTCAATTTCTGGCACTCAGCGTACCGGAACCACATGCATTTGTCTCTTATTTATGGAATCGATAACTTTCCCATCATCCATCATATCTTGGCATTTAATTCCCTTTCTGTATCGAAATAAATTGAGGGAAGGTAGATAAAAAAGAAAATAAGTTTTTTTATACGAAAGAGCGTAAAACATTTATCATTATGTTTTTTGCATGTGTTTTTATTTTTTTTTTTTACTTTCATAACATAAAGACTAAATTGCTATGTTAAGGAATAGAAGTGTTAAATTTAACTTCTTAAAGTAAAAATTGCAAGTGACTTTTAAAATCCCACTTTTTTATGTTCATTATGCATATTTTTTAACATTCAAATCGTAGAACTTTTTTTAAATTAGTTTATCGTAGAGATTCTCTAAATAGCATCCCCCACCCCAGATAATTTTTACGGTCGTGCCTTTTTTATAACGGTGAAAAAAAAGCTTGTTTTACGTGCATTGGATGAATATATTGTGTAGAAATCGTTTATAAGCTTAAAAGCCTGAATCGTGTAATTATTACCGTGAAAATCATAGTAACAGAATTAATATATTTTATATGAATTTATATATATATATATATATACACACTATATTGCCAAAGGTGACCGGTCACTTGCGATTTTAGACGTTTTGTTAACTATCTAGAAAAATACACAAGGAATTAACCTGAAACTGCAGGTGTATAAACAGTATAGTATAGGTTATATATTTCCGCGAAGATTTTTTCCCGAAACCCCATAAGGGACTGTCAACAAATTGAAAAAGAACGAATATCTTTTGGATTACCCTGTAAAAACCAATGTAGCAAAAGCGTTCAAACTCGAGATTATTAATGAGTGGCTTATTGTAATATACTGTGTTTATATTTATGAGGATAGCATGTATACTCGAAGAGAAATTAAGGTTTTTATAAAAACAGTCCCAATTTTCGCCAAGTTTTTTGCCTATAATTTGCAGAGTTCTTAATATAAAAAAAAGTTATTTTGAGAAAATATATAAAACAACATTGTACATAATACTCTGCAATCGGAATTAAAAAGTAATGAAAATTGGATGAAAAATGAATAGGTTTACTAAAACATGTTTCATTGCGCATGCGCGAATTCAATCAAAATATAATGTGCATAATGTATTAGCTATGTATATAGGGCAACTTTTGTAAAAGTCTCAAAATCATAGCTTGAAAATTCTGAAAATTTTCGTCGATAGAATAAGTTCGAAATCCGTTGTTCCTAAAAGGAAGCAAAAAGATGAGGGGTTGTATCCAAATATAGTAGTACGTGCAATATTGTGTACGCTATCTTGGCACTAATCAACAGATATTTGATACAACCCCTCATCTTTTTGCTTATTTTTAGGAAAAAACGGATTTCGAGCTTATTCTATCGACGATAATTTTCAGAATTTTCAAACTATGATTTTGATACTTTCACAAAAGTTGCTCTATATACTTAGCTGATACATTATGCATATTATATTTTGATTACATTCGCACATGCGCAGTGAAACTTTTTTTAGTAAACCTGCTCATTTTTCATAAAATTTTTATAATTTTTTTAATTCCGAATGCAGAGTATTATCTGCTGAGTAGTAACTCTGCAAATTATAATCAAAAAACTTGGTGAAATTTGGGACTGTTTTTATAAAAACCTTAATTTCTCTTCGAGTATACATGCTATCCTCATAAAAATGGACACAGTATATTACACTAAGCCACTTATTAATAATCTCGAGTTTGAACGCTTTTGCTACATTAGTTTTTATAGGGTAAGGCAAAAGATATTCGTTCTTTTTCAATTTGTTGACAGTCCCTTATGGGGTTTCTGGAAAAATCTTCGTCGAAATATATAACCTATACTATATGGTTTACACACCTGAAGTTTCAGGTTAATTCCTCATGTATTTTTCTAGATATTTAACAAAACGTCTAAATTCGCAAATGACCAGTCACCTTTGGCAATATAGTGTATTAGGACATATTTTTGCGTCCTGAAGAATGTAATTGAAGAAAGAAATTTTCTGTTTTGAAGAATGTAATTTTGTGTTTTGAAGAATGTAATTTTTGTGTTTTGAAGAGAGTAATTTTGTGTTTTGAAGGATGAATTTTGAGTATTCATTATACAAACAAAAATGATGTGATTATCTCTCTCGTAATAAAAATAAAAAAGTTATATATTTATTCAAAATTGTAAGACAACTTTGTAAAGAACATCGATCCAAAAAATGTACGGATTGCTCAGTAGTAATTTGGCATATATTGTGCTTTTTGTTGTGTGTTTGTGAAATTTTATGATATTTCACTCTTTTTTTTTCCTTGAAGTAAAAGGATCTTCTCTAATTTTAATAATTGTATACTATAATTACGTTATTAAACCCCAGACGGATTGTGATGTTAATCAAATTTGGTAGAAAAATTAAGATTTTCAATTATTGTGAAATTTATATTACATGTAAAATTTTTCTCTGTAGAAATTTTCTTGTATTATCTATAGTATTTATCAAAAAAAGTTATTATTAGAATTTAATTTTTATAAGTACAAAAAGTTTTCTAAATTTATTTTAATGATAGTTGTCAATGGATTAAATATATTAGGGCTCTGCCTCCTGCGAGCCACATTTGCCAACCCTCGTAAATACTCTATAGCCTGTAAAGTAGTAATTTGGCATATATTCTGCTTTTTATTGTGTGTTTGTAAAATTTTATTATATTTCACTCTTTTTTTTCCGAGAAATAAAAGGATCTTCTCTAATTTTTAATAATTGTATACTATATGTACGTTATTAAACCCAAGACTGATTGTGATGTTAATCAAATTTGGTAGAAAAATTAAGATTTTCAATTATTGTGAAATTTATATTCCTTGTAAATTTTTTCTCTGTAGAAATTTTCTTGTATTGTCTATATTATTTATCAAAAAAAGTTAGTATTAGAATTTAAATTTTATAAGTACAAAAAGTTTTCTAAATTTATTTTAATGATAGTTGTCAATGAATTAAATATATTAGGGCTCTGCCTCCTGCGAGCCACTCTTGCCATGTATCGACCCTCGTAAAGACACTACAGCCTCTAAAGGCATGCTAATGTGTTCGGTTTTAATAAGATCACTCTGTTACGGAGGATTGAATGAATTATCAAGAAGGGCGACCATTTTCTATAATCGGGTTGCCATGTTTTTTCGTTTGACGAAGACATTTTTTGGTTCCCATGTCCTCATCAACCGCTGTCGCGACAGCTGACCTCTGTGATTGAGATTGATAAGTAAGATCATTTGCACATTTGAAAATCAGCTTGTATAAAATGGTTAAGTAAAAAATGTCTCTGCCGCTGGGAGTCTTATAACGACGCTATGGAAAATATTCTTTCTTTGGATTCAAGGCTACGAAAATTCGCCTGCTTGAGAATAACATGCAGAACAACAGCATTGAAAAGCACTGTGTATAAAAATGTCTACGCTTATGTTTTCTGTTTATATCGAATTTTACGTATCTTCAGAAACGGGTATAGCTTGTGCATGAAATCTTTTCCTTATTTTAATGCATTTTCATTCATATTTTTCAGGTTGTTTTTAAAATGTAAATTGTTCATCTTAATTGATATTTACATGCGAATTTTCCAATATGTATTTATCGAATAGTAATTCGTACAGACTAAAGTAAAGTGAATCTAAATAACTTTACGCATGAATTTACCTGTTCTGTATTTATGCCGCATCAAGTGATGGAATATATAAACAAAATCGCTGGCTGCGCTACTTTCACGTCGTGTGATTTCCACTATGACGCCACATGAATATTGTCCATAAGAAAATCATTTTAAATGTATCGTTTTAGTATATGATCGTTTAGTATTTTCACCATTGAATGCGTTTCCCGTGCAACAATTTAAGAATTTTAAGATTATACTTCTTTAATAGTTATGTGTAAGTACATTTTTAAATTGGAAGGAAATATTATTACTTGCTCTGTTTTATAATTTGGCTACAATTTAAAATATGGACTTTTACTAAATATGAAATAAATATCTATTGAAACAATGGAATGTAAATAAAAATTGAATAAAAAATACTAAAAAAATTAATCAGTTAGTAAAATAAAAAATTAATGGTACACTGCACGTCTCAAGTTTGTCAAGCACGTTCCTATAAAATATGGTTAGATTATTCCGCTTAGTTTTTGTTCCTGTAAAACTTTTTTAACTGAACTATTTTTATACAATTCAACATTAGATACCTCTTAAAATAATTCTTAGATTTATAAACTTTCTTTTTCAGCGTCTTTATCGAACATTTTACTATAATACTATCAATTTTCATACTTTTACCTACAATAGTTTTCTTAATATTAGGCAAGAAATACTTCCGGTTACAAAAAATTCATTTACGATCGTGACAACGTTAGTTACTATTTATTATTTATTTATTTATTTATTTTTTAGATTAGAGAAATATTTCTTAAAATATTACTATGCTACTGCATTTTTTTTAATGAAAAACTCTGCTTAATTTAAGTGCATAATTTAAGTTTAAATTCAGTGTAGAATAATTTTTTTCAGAATTTTCAAATTAAACAATATATATAAAATGAGGACCTTGTGTTGTTTAAGGATTTTTGGATAATTATTGTGAGTAAAATATTTTATCTATTCTTTACAAGTTTTTTATTCCAATTTTATTATTTCAAACTGTTATCTGGTAATAATTCAGTATAGTGTTGCATACGGATTTTTGGATAATTATTGTGAGTAAAATATTTTATCTATTCTTTACAAGTTTTTTATTTCCAATTTTATTATTTGCAATTGTTTTCTGGTAATAATTCAGTATAACTGGATGATTATACTGATTTTAGCATATATGCCAGTATAATTATGAAATACTGAATTATTTTTTAAAACACGTGTGGGTACATTCAGGCTGAAGATTATAGCTACACGTGTTTTTTCATATTCAATTCTAATTTAAATATCTTGTTATCCAATTTTCCATTATATTTAGTTCATATTTCAGTTCTTAATCCATTTGTATTCACTTGATATTAACTCCAAATTATTAACATTTTATGGTTTATTATATATATTTTTTTTTCTCTCTCTCTCTCTCTTTTTAAATATTCTTCATATTTTCAGTATTTTTGGCCAATTACCATTGAAGCATAAGCTATGGTAAAATTATGATTGCACTTGTTAATTTATTAACTATGTGGTATTCTGTCTACACATTATTATTAATTATCTCTTTGGAGATTTAATTAGAATGTTACAAGAACTTGATATGTTTTTTTGAAATTCAAAGATATATATATATATATATATATATATAATTATAATATCTATGAATTTCAAAAAACATATCAAGTTCTTGTATCATTCTACTTAAATCTCCAAAGAGATAATTAATGATAATGTGTAGACAGAATACCACATACCTAATAGATTAACAAGTGCAATCATAATATTACCATAGCTTGTGCTTCAATGGTAATTGGCCAAAAATACTGAAAACATGAAGAAAATTTAAAAAGAGTGAAAAAAATAATAATTTGGAGTTGCTATCAAGTGAATACAAATGGATTAAGAAATGAAATATGAACCATATACAATGGAAAATTGGACAACAAGAGAATTAAATCAGAATTGGATATGAAAAAACACATGTAGATATAATCATCAGCCTGGATGTTCCCACATATGTTTTAAAAAATAATTCAGTATTTCATAATTCTACTGGCATATATGCTAAGATCAGTAGAATCACTCAGGTATACTGAATTATTACCAGAAAACAATTGGAAATATTAAAATTTGAAGTAATAAAATTGGAAATAAAAAACCCGTAAAGAATAGATAAAATATTTCACTCACATCAATTATCCTAAAATCTGTATACAACACCTCACTGAATTACTACCAGATATCAGTTTGAAATAATAAAATTGGAAATAAAAACCCGTAAAGAGTAGATAAAATATTTTACTCACAATAATTATTCAGAATCCTTAAACATCACAAGTTCTTCATGATTCCGCACGTCCACATGGCACACATCATGAAATATCTCACACTTGTTGACAAAGTCGAGTTGAGTGAAATTATTTGAAAGACAAGTTGAGAGCACATCTTTTGAAATATTACCCTAACTATGACACCCCAACACAAAATGATTCAAAAACACACAAATTTATTCTTGTGATAATACACTAATAACAAAATTATATCCCTGAATATAAAAATACTCCATTCAATTTTAATCCCTAAAAGTAAAATTAATATACAAGCGATAGAGCCCTCTATAGTTAAATTAAATGTAATATTAACAATGTTATCAACATCTACCTGACAAGTAATGAGACTCCATCTATTGGTATGATAATTATTCAAAATTAAGATTGAGTTACATATCCACTATATTAGATTTAATTATATATATATAAACAGTAAAAAACAATACTACCTTGTAGTTTTACATTAAAATCGTACAAAATCCCACTATATGAATAAATTTACCCAGAATTAAATCCATCCTACACATCATTTCAAATATTCTTAACAAGAGTATGTATTATGTAAAAGAGATATTATTTTTAATACAAAGTGCTGGTGCTGCCATCTGTGTTAATCCACTTATATATACTATAGAATTTATATAGAATAATTAATGTTTTATTTTACTTCTACTTAAATATATTACAGAATTTAGAGATTGATTTAAATATCAAATTAAATATATCATAAACAATTTAAAATATCTCAAAATTTATAAAAAAAAAATTAATAGTATTACTACTGTGTTTCAATTTTTATAATGCAATGCAGTATTTAAGAGACTTATTAAAATTAAACTTTAAAAAAAAAACTATATATATATATTGCATATAGATATGTTTGTGATTTATAATCATCAATGTTATCCATGTATAATTTTATGTGTTTTTTGTATAAGATAATTTATATATGTTTCTTCGTGTAAGTTAATTTATATATGTTTTATTGTATAAGTTAATTTATATATGTTTTAAAACTGAACATCAGTAACACTTAAAACAGAGGTGATCGGCTAAACGCACTATCACAGACTATATAAAGTGTATATAATGTTCAATCAATCAATCAATTAATAAATGTCCTTTATGTTTTAATTGTATTTATGTACGTTGTAATTGTAATTTGCTATATATTTTGTTATATGTTATCGCACACTAAAACAATAATTTATTACGTACCATGTTTATATTTATATGATATAATAAATGTTATTTAAAAGAGTTGATGATTGAATTTATCATAAAAATTGGTTAACCATATATTTTTGCTTGATCTCGAATAAATCTAATATTTATGTTTTTATTTATATCTGAGCATAGGTATTGCTGGTGATTTGCAGACAGCTCCTACTAAAGACCGGTTACCACTGTCAATAAAAGACTATCACTACACATAAAGAAAATAAGGTGTGGGGTGCACCTTTACCATAACTCATTAATTATCTATAGGGGCTTCTGATTACAGAAGACTCCGTGATCGTGACCTAATGAGATACTAGAGAATTATTATTAAAGAAAATTAATTGTTGCGTTGTGTGTAGAGTATCTAATATATGGCAGTTAGATTTTGGGAATGGAATGTATAGAGTTCCATAAAATAATTACCCAAAACAACCCTAAAGATAATTTTAAATAAAAACATTCCAAGATTTAAGTTAAGAAAATTCTAGAGAAATATTTAGGTTAAAAGAATTAATTATGCAACCATTAAATTAAGACAACATTTTTTTAAAACTAAAAACAATTACTTTATTTACATTAAACACAATAAAAACATATAAAAAAAAACATAATAAGGAGATATAAATCAACCCTTTTTAAAATATGCAGCACAGTAAACATAGTAAGTATATATATCAATCCTCTTTCTACAATTTAATTTATTCATTAAAAAAATATCATTTACCAAATGATTCGTTCTCACAATTAAAATTAAGCCTTACACATTTTTAATCTCTATATGAACAAGTTCTCCTGCCGAACAAAAATTATAATTCAATTCGAGCGGTACAAACAGAAGAGGGTTGGTAATTATAATATAAAATCTCATACCTGAGTCGTTACAGGTCGACTCAATTCTTTATGGGGAATTCCCGTGTCCCAGGTTGGACCCTGATGCAGGTTGGGGAGAGTGACTCCTTATGGGCATACCCTCATTTACAAGCCCGGTGGTATCTTCTTTCAGTAACTAATTTGCAGCACTCTCTCATAATATTTTTTTTTCAACTACTTCTCTTTCGACCGCACACTTTCAACTTTTTCCATCGACTGCCTTCTTCTCTAAGATCTGGCTTTCTTTTTCGTTGGTGGTGGCCCCTCCCCTCTACTTGACTATTTTTCAACCTTGTGCCTAAATGGCCCAATGTGTCAATGACCACATCTAACTTCGTCGCTCATAGGCGAACTGACCAGCCAATGATCACACGCTGTCTGGCCCCCTAAAATTAACCATGCACCAATGTGTCTGGTCTGAGTTTTCTAACTTCGAACGCCCGGTACCACACACGAAGTGTGATTGACACTCCTCGTAAATTTAAAGTCATAAAAGCTTCACAGCCTGGCTCCAGTGTACTTTTCTTCGCCAGACAGCGCTCATAAAACTGTCTATCACCTTGTTATCTAACTTGCTATCAACCATTGTACCGCTCTTGATATGTAAATAATTATATATATAAAAATGCATAAACATGTATATAAAAGACAGCACAGTAATTACTAATTAATTATAGAATTTAAAAAAACAATAACACACGTTTCGAAGAGTGTAACACAAAAGCCAAAAGGTGGTGCATCCTTTCCACCATCTTCTTCCCCCGAATGCAAATCAGTTGAAAGTCCACGTACAACGTGGAAAATTTCAACTGTAGAACCCCCTCCCTCTCGAAAGTCCACGTAGTCGCACCACTCCCACAAGTAGTACTTTACTCGGCTAGATCCTGCTCTAGAGATATAGAAGGGTTCTTGCATCATGAAGAAAAGCTTATTTTACTTTCGCTTGAGAAAGTTCAGAGGGAAAATACAGACCCTCATGAAGAAAAGTTTATTTTACTTTCGCTTGAGAAAGTCCAGCGGCAAAATACAGACCCTCATGAAGAAAAGTTTATTTTACTTTCGCTGAGAATGTCCAGAGGGAAAATACAGACTCTTAGTATTTTGTAGCATAATGTTCACAGATCAGGAACTGTACACAGAAAAAAAATTATTTTTGTCGTAGTATAAGGATATCCTTTGATGCCAGTTCATAATTCAAGGGTGTTGCCTTGATCTAATTTGTCTGCCAAAATGTGAGATAACTTGACACTTTCGTTAAGTCCTCTGGATCTCCATTGTGGAATCCAGCTCCTTGTCATTTGATTAGCAACCTTTATGTATTGTACCAATAGTTAATATTTTTTTTAGAAATTTTTTGTTATTCAAAAAAAATGTTCCATAAGTATAGAACTAAATTCTTTAATTCTTAAAAGAAAAGAAAAGCCACAAAACAAAAAACAAAAATCCTACCATAACAGCAAAGATTAATACATTTTTCTTACACACAACAAGAGTTCAGTCATGACTTACAAAATATTTACTCTGGATACAAAAAGTACGAACAATATACACTAAATTTACATACTATTTAACATCCCTTAAAATCCACAGTATAGTACACAAAACTGATGTGGTCATATTCAGCATGACTCTCTGAATTGTTACAGTTACAATGTATCACCCTTGACAAATATCAAAAGAGATTTACTTCTCTGCCTTTGATAGTTTTAATGAATTATTTATACATTTCAATCTTCAAACACTTGTTTTTAGTACACATGGGACAGACACCCATATTTTGAACAAAAAAACCTATATACATAAATAGTAAAATTTCCTTCAATTTAGGACATTGAACTTTAAAGAAATTTTTTTTTCTTTTCTCTTATTAATTATTATTCTTATTATTTACTTTGCTTATATATATTGTTGTGAGCTCGGGTATCGAAAGGACTGATGCCAATATATAAGAACAATAAAAAGGCTTTATTCACTATAAACAGTGCAATACGATCACAAATATCTTCTGAAAATTACAAGATATTCAGTAATCTTCAAATCCAATAAAAGCGCAGCAAAATTTCACACAGAAACAATGCGTTCAATACGACGTATCAACGACAAAATCGATCCGAGTAACACAGTTCTCAATGCAAAGCCTCTCGTATGACTTCAATCGCAGTTGACAGACAACTCACTAACTGGACTGGTGGAGGTCCCTTATATAGGCTTCAGAGATCTTTCCAGATTATTCCAGAGCTTTCAGATGCTAGAAATTACCAGAAAGTGCTTTAACTTTCGATAGAGAAAGAAAGCGAGAAAGGATCCCAATGTACAGGTATAAGGGGGGGTGGTTGCACAAAAAGTCGCCAAATCCGTCGCCAAGTTGGCGACATTTGGCGATATATCGCCAAATTTGGCGACAAAAATAAGTCGCCAAAACCATCGCCAACTTGGCGATAAACCCATTCCTTGGCGATTTTACCATAGACTTCCATTATAAAGATGAGGGTGTAAGGTTGTTTTCCTTGCAAACCATCTGAGGCCTTTAGCATTGAGTTACATGATGCTCAATAGGAAATACATTAATAATACTGCAATTTTCACAATAATAAAATAAAATAAATTTAAACAAATGAAATATTTACAGATATATACAAAATTCATAACATTATACATATTAATTAATAAGATGTACATGACTTCCAACTAACAAGAAAAAGAAATATATATAAACCAAGACCCAGTCTTCATCTTGAGGTTTCCAAAAAAATCAATATTACAATGAAAACAATATTACTTAGAAAAAAGAAGAAATTTTATAAAGTACAGTCTTCAGTACATTTTAATGCTGTAAATTTTTTTTTCTAATTTCGTTTCTATCTGCATTACATTGTATAAACATAAGATTCAATGCGAGCTTTCCTTGGTTCCACATACAGTGATGTGAACAAACCATACCGTAACCCGCTCTATTTACTCCTGAGAACAGCTGAGAAACCCGAAGAAGCGTAAGAAAGAAAAAGAAAAAGAAGAAAAAAAAAACGTGTCACTTTCCCTCTCTGAAAAACCAGTTAGCAAGCTGAATTACTGCACATCACCCCTCGCTAATGGGATTTTAAACGATCCCATTAAGGGGGGTGGGAGGAAAAGAAAGAAATCCCCAGTTTCTGTCGTAGATAAGCGTCGCTAGAACTGTTGCTAGAATCCATAAAACGAGGTAAGCCTATATTCCTCATTCAAATATAATATACTGATAGTTACATGCTATGAAATTTATCATAATAAAACCCGTGTGCAAAATGCAACCCATACACATAAAAATTCAAAAATTCTGTACACTAATAGTGTAATTACGCGAAAAAGAAAATCCAGACACGTGGAATATTTCTGTTGGCGTTTGATACTGTCATTGCGATGCCTCTCGTTAACCGAAATACATGCCAGTGGCATCTAGTGAGATGCGTCCCCACGGCGTAAATTTAATTTATATCTGTTTCCACTCTTACTTTCTTTTATACCGTAAAAATTTTGCCCATATTTACATGCCATCATTCCAACACCTCGTACCAAATACTCGAAAATCACTGTGCTAGAAATTGTCCGAATTTTAACATCCTAGCCCCGAGGCGATGAACCCCATATCTTACGAGCTCAAATTATGTAACCATTCTCACCGATATAAAATACAAATAATAGATAGATTACTATCTTTTACCAAAAAAAATCTAATTTTTTTTTTTTTTTTTAACTTTAACGTCACTGACCCAACATTAACAGAAATTTAATAAAAAAAATTTTTTTTAGTTTATATGTAGATAAACATTCCTTTAATAAATTACCATTTTCATAATACATAAGTAATGTCACTTTTATTCCTCAAAACCATATTAAAATAAATACTGCTGTAATGTGCACTCAACCTTCTATTGTTTATGAATGTGTAAAAAAAAAAATCCTTGTAAATCAATTCCTTATATTAACACAATTTCGCATCTTCCATTGTAGGTGTAAAAATGATGAGAGTCCTTGCATTCAGCCCTGGCCAGGATTAGACGATGTTTGCCTGCAAACATCCCTCGCTGGACACCTGGAGTCATCTATAATCACCACTACAAGTAAGTACTAATCATATTACTGCATATTTTATTAATTAATATTAAAATTAAATTTTGGGAATTCTCAAAAATTACGTGTCCACTATATTTTTTAATTAATTATTTTTTTTGTTTCTTCTTTATTATTATTATTTTAATAACAGGGTCCTCGAGAAAAAAAAAACTGGAGCTCTGGTAAAAGCCTTTATGATGTATTATTATTTTTTATTGAAAAATTTATTTGTTTTAGAACTTGAAATTAAGAAGTTATAAAAATTTAAAAATTATTTCATTTGCATTATTATTTATTTGTTAGAAAAACCTTAAATGTCCTAATACTGAGTCTGTGATACTTAATGAAACTTTCTCCGTCCCAATAACTTGTAAAAAGAAATGCCAACGAAAGAAAATATATGTATACCCATTTAGTATATTTGTGACACCACAATAATTTACCCAACCAATTTTGGAGGATGGGGGAGGGGGGGGGGGTTCTCATCCATGCCCCGCTAATCCCGAATTGAAGTAATTTCTCTTCAATTTATATATTTTTTAAATTATGGCACAGTACTGCTGTTAACTGTCTTTTTTTTCTCTCAAGGAAAATTGTCGCGATATAATGCAAAAGAGAAAAAAAAAAATTCTCTCTCCGAGAAAAAAAAAAATCCGCAGCCTGCCTAGGCCCCACAATTTTGAATTTTAAACAAATCTATCTAGGACCTTTATACTAATATGGGGGAAAATATTTCCCACTATAATCCTTTAAACATTCTTGACAACTTTTTGATCGCTACTATTCGTACTCAAATTTCAATTAATTATCACAGTATCTTATCTAAAACTGTATTACACAATTTTTTAACTCGTAAATATTGACCAAATTGTATATATCATGTAATAACTTTACACAATACTAAACGATATTCGGGTCATTTCAGCAGTGACACGATGTAAAGAATATAGACGTCTGTCCATTATTTTCGATGAAATCGTCCCCTCTCTCTCTGTGACTCACCAGCTTATCTCAAGGTCGGTAAGTATTATTTACTCACGACACCTTCTGCATGACCCTGCCTTGCATGTAAATTGGTAGTTGCAGGATTGCCAACTAGATGGCGTAGACAATTTTGTTTGACAACAAATCTATCCGGCATTACGGAAATACATATATTTCCTCGCCCTCAATTATAATACACACCTGTAAAGTATATCTAAAAGTTTATAATAATAAGGCAGACATTAATATGCCTTTTAATTTGCACATAACTAAAATATTTCTCAAAATATACGTTTGTTTACTTTATATATAAACTTTTTTTTTTTCATACGCTTTTTCCAATATTCCTTTTACACTATAGGATACCAAAACCTTCCCATATATTATATCCCATATTACATTTTTGCTGAATTTATATATATATTCCTTTATTTTAAAATTACTTTTTTTTTCAATGAAAATAAATGTCATATGAGAAAACCATTTTAGACCAACCATATTTTATAACTCTATAATAAATGCTTGTTTCTTTATTTATATATTTTTTCTGTTGTTAACCCCTCGATAAACATATGCATGCGAATATATATAAGCATTTACCTATATTTAAATTGTTACCTTGACAAAACGCCTAGTTTTATACGTCTAACTTCCTTATACATTTATTTTATGACTATTTGTATTTGTTACTAACATATTATTCCCTAGGACAGAGAAGTAGATGAATGTCACCCTTATTTACACCATTACAAATTTTATTTATGTTACAGACCCTCTGTATTTTCCTTTATATTATAATATTTATATATATTTATTTTATTTTTTTTTCTTTGTATGCATAGCATTTGAAATTTTATTCTTTGATTTTACTATGAGGATTGTCTTGCTATATAAAATCTACATATTTTATACTTTTTCCCAGGCCAAATTTTACAAAATTATTATTATTATTATTAATTTTTGTTTCTCTCAAATATTAAGTCTTAACTCTTGCTTCATAGCCAAAGAAGTTTCACTTATTTATTTATTTAAAATTGATTCTAAAATACGATTCCTACACTTATCTATTTACTTATAGGTATTGTTATTATTGTAAAAAAAAATTTCTTTCTAAAAGAATATAAAGTAAATAATTTCCCATAAATTTTTCTAAAAAAAAATTTTTTTTTTCCTAAAAGAAATATACTATAAATAATTTTCCCTAAATTTTCCTTAAAAATTTTATATATATATTTTTTTATTTTTCTACCGCTTTGTTTAAAAGAAAAGTGAAAAAAAAATTGTCTCGATTCCGTAAATTTTATGCTGGCATATCATTATCGCAACCTTGTTTTTTGAGATATACCAATAGATAGTCTCTTCTCCGCCTTGTTGTAAAGATGCGCACAATCGCTCCCCTTTTTAAGGGGAAAGAGGGGATGCGAGCCTCCTTCCTTAAACTGCATCTGTACTATTAACAATCCCTCGAAATGCGTGGAGTGACAGGAGAAAAAAAAAATTCTTCACCTACTCCGTAATATTTGCATCGTTTATTAGTCACAAATTTATTTATTGTAAAATAATATTTGATTTGAATTCTATGCATTAAGAAAAAAAATCACTGTATCACTGTATCGTCATTATATCTGATTTTTTTTCCTCAATTTATTGACTAATAGTCCTAAAAATATAATACTTTTATTGTAATTCTATTTATTTATTTATTATTATTATTCTTATTTATTATTATTCTTATTTATTTTCGTTACCCACGGATTAAGTTTTGATTAAAAATTATTATTATCCTTTCCTTACTCAATATTTGATTTTACAATGCGCTTATATAATTAAAACTTTATTTTAAAATTTTATCCAAAAATATTCAATTTAATATTCTAATTCGCTGTGAATCTGCTATTTTACAGTTTCAACCTCGTTTAACCAGTTTGAGAGATACTTATACTCAAAATACTTTTCCAACAAATTTTTTTTTTTCAAAAATATTATTTATAAAATTTGAATAATTTCCCAACCGTACTTTCGAGAAAAACATCACCTCACAGAAATATCCCGACAAATGTACGTCTTCCTACCCTATACTGATTATAATTAACAAATACCTAAACTTTAATAGAGGTGAAACGAGGGTGTAGGTAACTAAGTTAATGGCTCTCTATGCTGGTGATTTGCAGACAGCTCCTACTAAAGACCGGTTACCACTGTCAATAAAAGACTATCACTACACATAAAGAAAATAAGGTGTGGGGTGCACCTTTACCATTACTCATTAATTATCTATATGGGCTTCTGATTACAGAAGACTCCGTGATCGTGACCTAATTAGATACTAGAGAATTATTATTAAAGAAAATTAATTGTTGCGTTGTGTGTAGAGTATCTAATATATGGCAGTTAGATTTTGGGAATGGAATGTATAGAGTTCCATAAAATAATTACCCAAAACAACAATAAAGATAATTTTAAATAAAAACATTCCAAGATTTAAGTTAAGAAAATTCTAGAGAAATATTTAGGTTAAAAGAATTAATTATGCAACCATTAAATTAAGACAACATGTTTTTAAAACTAAAAACAATTACTTTGTTTACATTAAACACAATAAAAACATATAAAAAAAACATAATAAGGAGATATAAATCAATCCTTTTTAAAATATGCAGCACAGTAAACATAGTAAGTATATATATCAATCCTCTTTCTACAATTTAATTTATTCATTAAAAAAATATCATTTACCAAATGATTCGTTCTCACAATTAAAATTAAGCCTTACACATTTTTAATCTCTATATGAACAAGTTCTCCTGCCGAACAAAAATTATAATTCAATTCGAGCGGTACAAACAGAAGAGGATTCGTAATTATAATATAAAATCTCATACCTGAGTCGTTACAGACCGACTCAATTCCTTATGGGGGATTCCCGGGTCCCAGGTTGGAGACCTGATGCAGGCTGGGGAGAGTGACTCCTTATGGGCATACCCTCATTTACAAGCCCGGTGGTATCTTCTTTCAGTAACTAATTTGCAGCACTCTCTCATAATATTTTTTTTCAACTACTTCTTTTTCGACCGCACACTTTCAACTTTTTTCCATCGACTGCCTTCTTCTCTAAGATCTGGCTTTCTTTTTCGTTGGTGGTGGCCCCTCCCCTCTACTTGACTATTTTTCAATCTTGTGCCTATATGGCCCAATGTGTCAATGACCACACCTAACTTCGTCGCTCATAGGCGAACTGACCAGCTAATGATCACACGCTGTCTGGCCCCCTAAAATTAACCAGGCACCAATGTGTCTGGTCTGAGTTTTCTAATTTCGAAAGCCCGGTACCACACACGAAGTGTGATTGACACTCCTCGTAAATTTAAAGTCATAAAAGCTTCACAGCCTGGCTCCAGTGTACTTTTCTTCGCCAGACAGCGCTCATAAAACTGTCTATCACCTTGTTAGCTAACTTGCTATCAACCATTGTACCGCTCTTGATATGTAAATAATTATATATATAAAAATGCATAAACATGTATATAAAAGACAGCACAGTAATTACTAATTAATTATAGAATTTAAAAAAACAATAACACACGTTTCGAAGAGTGTAACACAAAAGCCAAAAGGTGGTGCATCCTTTCCACCAGGTATTTTATACGATGAAGATAATTATATATATATATATATATATATATATATATATACAAACTATAGAAATTATTCAAATGGAATTGATTTAACATCTTGGTGTGTAGTGATCCAGATAATGGAACACGTTATGTACAAATAGTGTGGAGTCCTAGTGTTCATCGTTTACATATTTAATTGCTTTAAACATTATATTTTAAAATAAATATATATTAAATTAATTTTCAAAGGTTACGTAAAATATGATCTTGATTTAAGTAGTCTGATTTAGATGATTTTTGATGTATACAATAAATTGAAAGGAAATAGAAGAGATAATTGAACGAATTGCACGAATGACGGAAATGTGAAAAAAATAAATATGTTTTTGAAATTACATTCGAAAATATATGACTTGTAACCTATAATGTTTTAACAAAAATCGATTTCTAGACGCTGCAAATATGCAAACCTAATATTGCTGCTCCTAGAATAATCCTCAAACACCTGCATTACAAAGTGTTTTTAAACGATTAAAAGTTAATTTAACATTAGGAGTTTTATAATTTAAAATTGCACAATTCGAAAACGACTTCGTCGAATAAAATGCCGTTTGTATACAGTCGTAAATTTTAACAAAGTTTCCCAATATGAAGTGAACATATGATGTTTGTTTTAAAATTTTAAAGCTTGATAAATTTTCTATATCTAGACAATCTTCTAATCAAAATTTAAGTATAGAATTAAGTAGTAGACGCTATGCTTTTTCTATTGGTACCAGATACATTTTTATACAATGATTTGCGGTATAGTTAGTTTTGGAATATTAATTTTTTTCAAGATTGTCCAAGAAAACCAGTGTATTTCATCCAAAATTTCCATGATATTAGCAGGAAATGTACGTAATATTAAGCTAATATTCAGTTTTTTTCCTTTTAGAAAGATACTGACCATCTTTACCTAATAAAAACCACGCATTACTATAATTTTAGACAGTTTTCCAGAGATATGAAACCAGTAGGGATGGTGATTATGTGGAACAATTTAAAACAATTCTAATATACTCGTTTTTTTACTCTTCTTGCATTGGTTACAAATATTGTTTAATTGTTCCAGATACAATAATGACATAATATCATGGAGCGTTTCTATATTTTTATGTATATGTAGGGGAGATGGAGGATGAATGGGACATTTTAACAAAAATGTTAATTTAAAAAAAATTTTAAAGTTATTATCAATATTATATATCACATTTCATATATTAAGTGTTTGACTACATCGTATGCACAATATCTATTCAAGATTATTATTATATAGAAATATATTATGGAATTTTAAAAAAAGTTCCTCTCTGTCCCAATCATCCCCACAGCAGGGATGAATGGGACACAATATATTTCCCTCCCTGTATTCAATGTTAAGGACTAAAAGCTGACAAAAATGCCTCCTTCGCAAAAGCTCAGAGAAAATATATATTAATATGATCTCCAGGATTATTTGTCAGCCAATCACCTTGGACTCATCTCAGCCTTGTATTAAAAGACCTACAAACGGAAGCATTCAATGACTGAAGACGATGGATACAATAATTATGAAATTTTAAAAGAATAATTACAATAAATTATTAATTTATCAACCTGTATAATATTATTCAGTTAATAAATATGTTTTTCAGCATCCTCTAGCGCTGAATGAGATAGTCCCTTTCATTCCCATTTGAAATGTCCCAATCATCCCCATGATGCATATATTCAATTGTCAGCATTAACTGTCATTTGTCTCAAAAATTATTTTGTCACAATGGTTAATATTCATTTATTTTAATTACCAATATTGAGCCTTGAAATAAAAAAACTACAACATATCTTAATTGTTTATTTTGCATAAGATATTTAAGTAACTTCAAATGTAAAAAAAAAAAAATTACTTTTGAGCAGAGTTTTCAGGAAATGCAAATTTGAGGGAAAATGAAAACAGCCATGTGGTCTTGCTTTTAGTTCTGGAGCACACTATGGTAGTGAAATCTATGAGGATAGGAAGCAACTAAAAAGAAAAGTTTACTGCCTGAAATATTGAGAACGTCCCATCCATCCCTTGTCCCATTCATCCCCCATCTCCCCTACATAATACCCTTCTACGCAGTTCATTTATATGTATATATGAACTGCATAGAAGGGAAAAAAACGTTACTGCTAATACTGGAAAAATTCAATAATATCTATCTTTCTTGAAATGAATCAGATCATTCAAAAAACGCATAAAGTAAGAAACATGTTTGTGATTCTACCTCTTAACATCATAGATATACCATTTTAATGATGAAATGTATAAACATTCAATTTGATTTTGTTAAAGAAAAAAAAAGAAGTACATTTCTCAGACAAATTCCGTTATATTGTGATTTGATGTAAAATCATTATTTTATGAAAAGGTTAGAAATCTTTAAAACTATACTACATGAATCTTTCTTACAAGGTCATAGATATAAATATATTTATTTTGTAAAAATTTGCATTGAAAAAGACTAACTAGGGAAGACACTCAGCTGGTAGTTCTGTATTTGGCCTAAACTGTTAACATTGGAAAAACTCATACCATGAGGATCAAAATAAATATAGGAAGTTCCCCACGGAATACAACGAAATATAAGTTGTACCAGTTAACGATATATGAATACATTTTTCCTTGTCGTCATGCACAAACGCGAGAAGCAGACTCAATCAGACTTTATTTATATTTATAAATAACAACAAAATATATACGTATAGTAGGAAAACATATCCAGTTAATAAGCAAAGTGTAAAAACAATGTTATGTTTCAGAAGTGATGATGTACATAAATGAAAAAATTCTTCTCACTGGTTTACTTATTAATCCATAACGGCCCCGCAGAAATAGTCCCATACCTCAAAAATGACTGGACTCGGACAAGTTCTTTTATAGTGTTCTTGATCCTGTTAACAAGTAAAGTATAAAACAACTTTCTTTCGATGCTGTTTTTCATGAACAATGATTTACTTTTTATTTTTATTTATGTATGACATCACGAAAGGCATTGGCTCGTATCCCGTGCATAGACGTAGCGTTTCCAGAAATTTTTGGATGGACGTACACCTAATAATTATACACAAACACACATATTGTCTCTCTCTCTCTCCTCCTTCTCTCTCCTTTTCTCTCACCCTCGCACACTAACACACACACACACACACACACACACATATATATATATATATACGTATATATACGATTGTGCCTTGTTAAACGATGGCCTCAGTTAACAACGTATTCGAGTAACGACAAATATCTGTGCGAGGCAGACCCGTTGGTTAATGACTCATGCTTTGATTAACTACTTGTCAATATTCGAAGGCATAATTTAATATTACGAGTTACAGAGAAGCATTTGGGGCTGACAAAGCAACATCATATAAATTTGTCATTACATTTGCAAGACGAAAGTATAGAAGAAAATATAGAAGAAAGAGGAATAGTTACCTCAACAAAACGACCGCTGTGTTTAGTGGGTTATTGTAGTAGAAGATTCCCCAAAAAATAAAGTGACGACGTCAATAAAATGACGACAAATGACGACGTCAATAAAATGACGATGTCAAGAGGTCCATTCTCGACAGAAAACAACAGCCATTTCCCAATGATTAACAAGATATTAATAACAAATAAGAAAGAAATATTTCCTATGCATAAATTCATCAACGATAGGTTAATATTGCTTTTAGCAGAAAGAACAACTGTAGGCTGCAAGGTAAAAGTAATATCCATTTATCACTCAGACAATCCCCAAAATTTCAAAAAGTTAGTATCTTTAAATCCATACCGGGGTTTTACAGCAAAGTCTCGGTCACAAGAGTAAAATTTATTGATTGGATTTCCGAAGTTTTAGAACCAAGTATCAATGCCTATCTTGAGCGAAGCAACTGAAAGGCATTTTAACTTTGGATAACGCACTTGGCTATACAATGTTCATACAAGAAGAGAACAATTAGATTTCATTAAGAGCAATTTGATTTCATCAAGCTGATTTTTTTCCTCTCAAAGCTACATCTCTTATTCAAGTTAAGGATTAGCTGATAATTGCAAATTTTAAAAACGTTACACAAAGACACTTATTAGAAGATGCTTTGAAATGACTGATGCTACCAACATAATGGCAGGAAAATTTTGGAAGAAATAATTCAATACTGTAACATTCGAAGAAAAAATTCAATGCATAGAACTTAAACTAACTGTAAATACTTGGAATGAAAAGGCATCATAAAAGAAAAAAAAATGTATTTCTATGGTAATGAAAGAACTTTAGATAAAGTACACAAATTGGTAAATGATATTGTGACAACTACTCATGGTCTTAACTTTTAAGTAGAGGAAGAAGATGATGCAGCATTATTGGAGTTATATGACCATGAACTGAGTGTTGACGAACTAAAGAAATTTCTCTATCACCAATGTGCAGAAAGGAAAATGTAAAATTCATCTAAAGATAAATGTAGAAAAAAAAACAATTTAAATTTCTGAAAATAAATATGTTTTAGCAGAGTTGGATGAAGTTCGAAATGCTGCTATGATATGGTATCCAAACGAATGTAAGGTTATGAGATGCCTATTTAGTGAAAAGTCCATGTGGTTTTTCAGAAACAGCTTAAGAAAGAGGCAGAATCAAGTACGTCATACACATGTTTTGTGCAGCTCCATTTATTAAAAAGACAGGCGTGATCCCAATCTGCTCAAAATTGGTAATTAAAAAAATTTTCATGCACAACTCATTTTTTAAATTTTTATTTGATTACAAGTAATATAATAAATAAATGAAATTTATAAAACTTTTAGAACATTTTTAATGTGTTTTATCTGTATTTTCTATTTGTACGGGGGTTCTGGAGAGAGTTTGAAAAAAGTCAATCCGATACGTCTTATAGGGAATCCGCCTTGTATAACAAAGGTTTTTATTAAAAACGGTAATCTTGAAACAAATTACTGCCGTTAATTAAGGTTCCACCGTATTGTTATGAATTTTGTATATATCTGTAAATATTCCATTTGTTTAAATTTATTTTATTTTATTATTGTGAAAATTGCAGTATTATTAATGTATTTCCTATTGACCATCATGTAACTCAATGATAAAGGCCTCAGATACTTTGCAAGAAAAACAACCTTACACCCTCATCTTTATAAGAAGTCTATGGAAAAATCGCCAAGGAATGGGTTTATCGCCAAGTTGGCGATGGTTTTGGCGACTTATTTTTGTCGCCAAATTTGACGATATATCGCCAAATGTCGCCAAGTTGGCGACTTTTTGTGCAACCCCTCCCTTATACATTTACATTGGGATCCTTTCACGTTTGGAGTACTCTATCGAGAGTTGAAGGACCTTCTGGTAATTTCTAGCATCTGAAGGCTCTGGAATAATCTGGAAAGATCTCTGAAACCTATATAAGGACCTCCATCAGTTCAGTTCAGTTAGTTGTCTGTCAACTGCGATTGAATTCATACGAGAGGCTTTGCATTGAGAACTGGGTTTCTCGGATTGATTTTGTCATTGATACGTCGTATTGAACGCATTGTTTCTGTGTGAAATTTTGCTGTGCTTTTATTGGATTTGAAGATTACTGAATATCTTGTAATTTTCAGAAGATATTGGTGTTCGTATTGCACTGTTTATAGTGAATAAAGCCTTTTGATTGTTCTTATATATTGGCATCAGTCCTTTCGAACCCCGAGCTCACAGCATTTGGTGTCAGGAGTGGGGTTGAATGCCGATTACCAGAGCAATGGAGGCGTAACTGACTAAATTATTGGAGAAATTAGGAGAGATGGATGAGAAAATGACTGCGAACCAGGCTGAAATGAAGGAAATGTCGGAAGAAATGATGAAGGAAATGTCGGAAGAAATGAAGAAGGAAATGTCAGCGATAGATGAGAAAATGACTGCAAACCAGGCTGAAATGAAGGAAATGTCGGAAGAAATGATGAAGGAAATGTCGGAAGAAATGAAGAAGACCGCAAACCAGGCTGAAATGAAAGAGATGTCGGAAGAAATGAAGAAGGATATGTCAACCAACCTTGGTGAGTTGAAAGAATTAATAGATAATAAAATAATATCTTTAAATGAAAGAATTGACAGCGTGGAAAACAAATTTGAAGGAAGATTTCTGGAAATAGAGGAAAAAGTTCAAAAGACAGCCAATACCGTAGAAGAAAGGATAGAGAGTATAGAAAAGGAGTTGGAAAATGTGAAGAAACAAAAGATAACTGCCGAAAACTATCCCGAAGATGTCAAGTATCAAGCTATGCTTCCCCGGGCCTCTATTAAACTCTCGACCTATGACGGAAAATCCTCATGGCCAGTTTTTAAGACACAATTTGGGATCGTAGCGGACGCCAATGGATGGGATTCCCAGACAAAGGCTTGCCAGTTAGCTGCTTCTCTACGTGCTGATGCCGCCGACGTCCTACAGACTTTGCCTGGAAATGAACCGCTGGATTTTGAAACGCTCGTCAGTGCCTTAGAATTACGCTTTGGCGAGAAATGCATGAAGGAATATAGCAGACTCCAGCTCAAATCTCGACAGCAGAAATCCACTGAATCCCTGCAAGAGCTTGCTACGGATGTCGAGAGACTTTCACATCTTGCTTATCCTGACTGTCCGACTGAAATTAGAAAAAGCTTGGCTCTGCAGCATTTTATTGATGGTGTGCGTGACTCTGAGATCCAGAAACAACTCCGGATTGCAGATCTCAGTGACTTAAAAGGGGCTTTAGTTTATGCCCTGAAATTCGAGGCAGACCAGCAAGCTACAAGGAAAGATCGACACTTTGTGCGAGTAGCCAACATGCCTGAGACGTTGGATAGAGCTGTGGAGCATTTACAGCAGCAGGTGAAGGACATGATGAGACAGATGAACTCCTTGATAGCCGACAAACCTTAGAGGAAGATCAAGTGCTGGAAATGCGGTGGAGAAAGCCATATCCAAATCGACTGCCCAAAACGACCCAGCACCGAAGGTAATATCTCTCCCGCTAAAGGAGGAGAAGGAAAACTGATTAATGGCCATCTTGCGGGGCGGAGGTTGCCAGATTTAGAGAAACCCCATTTTCAAGTATGTGAAATTTCTGCAAGAAGTTGCGGCGAGAACGGAGTTTTTCTAGTCGGAAGTGTGAATGATTTGCCCTGTAATATGATCATCGATACAGGAGCCAATGTGACCATCATTCGGAAAGATCTAGCTCAGCGGCTGAAAGAAAAACTCTTCTGGACCCCGCCGCGTGTTATTCTTCAAACGGTGACCGGAGATAAGATCGATATACATGGAAGAATGACACTGAAATTAAAGTTTGGGAACGCCGCTTATCGCCATACAGTCTACGTGGCCGATATTTCAGACCCTTTCATACTCGGACTGGACTTTTTAAAAGATCATGGATTTACACTGGATTTTAAGACGAATGAGTTACGCTCTGCTCAAGAAGATGTCACTATTTTCAAACTTGGAAATGAGTCCGGGTCTATTCAACGGATCACAGCCAAGGCAGATGTTATCATCCCTCCTCGGACCGAAATGATGATACCTGGATTAACTGAGAACGAAGGTAGTTTTCAATGTGGCTTGGTTGGATATCCTGAGAAGAGCCCAAAAGGAGTGCTAATAGCATCAGCGCTGGTAGATCTGTCGAGAGATGTGATACCTGTGAGGATTGCGAACGTAAGTGAAAAGTCTAGAATTATCCAGAAAGGTGAAGTGCTTGCAACCTGTGCTCCAGTCACCTGTGTTTGCAAAGACCCGAGCTTGACGTTATCGGAGCCGCCTACAAGTTTAACACCTGTAAATGGACGAAATGAGAATTTATCTGCTGAACAGAGACATGCCGCAGAAAGACTGTTCCAGGAATTTAAGGATGTATTTTCACAAAACGAGAGTGATATAGGTCGCACTTCTCTGACACGTCATAGAATTGATACTACCGACCATCCACCGATTAAACAGCATCCAAGACGCTTGCCGTTTGCAATACAAGAAGAGGTTTCTAAGCTCTTACGAGAGATGCAGGATAGTGACATCATCGAACCGTCATCAAGTCCGTGGGCCTCTCTCATCGTGTTGGTCCGAAAGAAAGATGGCTCCACAAGATTTTGTGTGGATTATCGTAAACTTAACGATATCACGAAGAAGGACAGCTATCCTCTACCAAGAATAGACGACACGCTAGATACTATTTCAGGGCATAAATGGTTTTCCACACTGGATTTGAAGAGTGGATATTGGCAAGTAGAGATCCATCCTGATGACAAAGAGAAGACCGCATTTACTACTGGACAAGGACTTTGGCAATTCAAAGTTATGCCTTTCGGGCTCTGCAATGCTCCAGCAACGTTCGAGCGCCTCATGAAGACAGTGTTAAAAGGCCTGACTTTTGAAGCTTGTCTCATCTACCTAGACGACGTCACCATTGGTGGCCGCACGTTTGAAGAACATCTAGAAAATATTCGAAAAGTGTTAACGAAGCTAAGAGCGGCGAATTTAAAGCTGAACCCTTTGAAATGCAAGTTCTTCCAACGGGAAGTAAATTATCTAGGACACATCATTTCAGCTGAAGGTGTTCGAACAGATCCAGAAAAAGTGTCCGCTGTAAAGAACTGGAAGCGTCCGGAAAATGTCCATCAGTTGCGAAGCTTTCTGGGACTATGCACTTATTACAGAAAGTTTGTCCAGGGGTTCTCCAACATCGCAAGACCATTGCATAGGCTCACTGAAAGCAAGCAGAAGTTTCTATGGACACAAGAATGCGACAATTCCTTCCAGCGGCTGAAAGAAGCTCTCACGTCCTCTCCAGTCCTAACCTATCCACACCCCGACAAACAATTCATTGTGGACACGGATGCCAGCCATGAAAGTGTCGGCGCTGTACTTTCCCAAGAGATAGATGGCCAAGAACGAGTCGTAGCATACTGGAGCAAATGTCTATCGAAACCAGAGCGGAATTATTGCGTCACTCGTAAGGAGTTATTAGCTATAGTGAAAGCCATAGAACACTTCCATCACTATCTCTATGGCAGGAAATTTCTCCTTCGTACTGATCACGCATCCCTAACATGGCTGATGAATTTTAAAAACCCAGAGGGCCAAGTAGCCAGATGGATACAACGACTCCAGGAATGCGACTTTGACATCAGGCATCGTAAAGGTTCATCGCATGGAAACGCCGATGCCCTATCAAGGAGACCGTGTCCCGAAAGTTGTCTCTATTGTTCCAGAGCGGAGAGCAAGTATAATCCTGAACATGTCATACGCCAGACGAAGACTTCACTATCAACGCCACCAGATCCCTGGAGTGATGAGAAGATTCGAGAAGATCAAATGGCAGACTCTGACATCAAACCAATCTTGGAGTTATTAGAATCTTCTAGCACGAAGCCCAGTTGGAAAGACATCTCGACTTACAGTCCTACGACGAAGCAATATTGGGCTCTTTGGAACTCCTTTCACGTCAGGAATGGTGTCCTGTTCCGAAAATTCGAATCGGAAGATGGGAAGACATCTCGGTGGCAGTTGGTACTTCCTCGATCCCGAATCCCAGAGGTCCTCAAGGAATTACATGACAGTCCCACTGGTGGCCATTTTGGAGTCATGAAAACATTACACAGAGTCCGAGAGCGCTTCTTCTGGGGAAAAGCGAGAGCTGACGTCGAACAATGGTGCAAATCTTGCGATGCATGTGCAGCTCGGAAAAGACCAAAGAAACGTAGCCGAGGAAGACTACATCTCTACAATGTAGGAGCACCTTTTGAACGCATCGCCCTTGACATCCTAGGTCCTCTGCCAAGAAGTGCTGATGGCAACAAATACCTCCTTGTTGTCATGGACTATTTCACGAAATGGCCTGAAGTTTATGCCATCCCTGATCAAGAAGCTTCTACGGTTGCGGATGCCTTGGTACACCAGTGGATATCAAGGTATGGAGTCCCCCTTCAAATGCATTCTGACCAAGGGAGAAATTTCATCTCTGCTGTGATTGAGGGTCTCTGTCAACTTCTCGGAATGGACAAAACTAGGACGACGCCTTTACATCCACAATCGGATGGCATGGTTGTGAGATTTAATCGTACCATCCTCAACAATCTCTCACTGCTAGTCTCAAGAAACCAACAAGACTGGGACCAAAAACTTCCCTTGTTTCTTCTCGCCTATCGCAGCGCCGTCCATGAAACAACCGGCTATTCCCCGTCTCAGATGCTTTTCGGTCGTGATCTTCGTCTACCTTGTGATCTGATTTTTGGTCGCCCTCCAGATGCGCCTTCATCGCCAGAGGGATACGTGCAGAATCTCCAGGCACGATTTGAAGACGTCCACAATTTGGCTCGAGAGCGGATCAATATACAGACGGAGAAGATGAAGACCAGGTACGACACGAAAGCCACAGGACATCAATTCAAAGAAGGTGACAAGGTTTGGTTTTATAATCCGGCTCGACGTAAAGGACTTTCTCCCAAACTGCAATCGCACTGGGACGGTCCTTATACAGTCCTAAACAGACTGAACGATGTCGTAATTCGGATCCGAAAGTCACCAAGTTCGAAGCCTAGAGTCGTTCATTACGACAGGCTGGCTCCATACTATGGCCATAGTACTTAGTTCATTGATTGTAAATAGTGTAATGTAAATAATGTAAATTAGTATGACCATGGTCTTGTATATAAGTTAATGTAATAATTTCTTTTGCTTAGCATTATCATTATTAATGTTATTATTTAAATACTTGTATGTAATGATGCATTATGAATGTGTTTAATTGTTATTTTCCATGTTTGCTTTAAGTATTTTGAGTAGTATAGCATTTGTTGGTAACGGGTTTGCTTTCCGATCAAAGGTTGAACTGCCCGGGACGTGCAGTCCTCGAGAGGGGGGCAATGTTATGAATTTTGTATATATCTGTAAATATTCCATTTGTTTAAATTTATTTTATTTTATTATTGTGAAAATTGCAGTATTAATAATGTATTTCCTATTGAGCATCATGTAACTCAATGCTAAAGGCCTCAGATACTTTGCAAGAAAAACAACCTTACACCCTCATCTTTATAAGAAGTCTATGGAAAAATCGCCAAGGAATGGGTTTATCGCCAAGTTGGCGATGGTTTTGGCGACTTATTTTTGTCGCCAAATTTGGCGATATATCGCCAAATGTCGCCAAGTTGGCGACTTTTTGTGCAACCCCCCCCTTATACATTTACATTGGGATCCTTTCACGTTTGGAGTACTCTATCGAGAGTTGAAGGACCTTCTGGTAATTTCTAGCATCTGAAGGCTCTGGAATAATCTGGAAAGATCTCTGAAACCTATATAAGGACCTCCATCAGTTCAGTTCAGTTAGTTGTCTGTCAACTGCGATTGAATTCATACGAGAGGCTTTGCATTGAGAACTGTCTTTCTCGGATTGATTTTGTCGTTGAAACGTCGTATTGAACGCATTGTTTCTGTGTGAAATTTTGCTGTACTTTTATTGGATTTGAAGATTACTGAATATCTTGTAATTTTCAGAAGATATTGGTGTTCGTATTGCACTGTTTATAGTGAATAAAGCCTTTTGATTGTTCTTATATATTGGCATCAGTCCTTTCGAACCCCGAGCTCACAACAGTATATTGGCATTAAAGCGTCTCATTCAAGAAGGCTCATACATTAATAAAGCTAAAATCATGATATTGCATCTCAGAAATGTGAAAAAATATTAGAAGATTAAGCATTA
Source organism: Maratus michaelseni (assembly GCA_963931845.1). Lineage (NCBI taxonomy): Eukaryota > Metazoa > Arthropoda > Arachnida > Araneae > Salticidae > Maratus > Maratus michaelseni. The sequence goes on from OZ007589.1 coordinate 415,180,337, forward strand.
ACAATAAATAAAAAGAAAAAGAAAACTGTCCAGTTAAACTGAAGGCATTGAGCTCACACGCTATCCACACTAATTGTATATTATAATCTTATTTCAAAGAATTTGAAATAAGCCCCTCAAAAAATAAATAAATCGACAATATATTAAGGAGGAGGATCATCCTCCCGTTCTTCCCCTTATAACTAACAAATGGACCCCTAAAACTAATCAGGGAAGCGCCTTATTACAATGAACATATACAAAATTTGAAGCAAATCGGATAACTCTGCATAAAAAATCCATTTATCTAAATTAAGGGAGGAGTAGTTCTCTCGTATCCCCCTTTATACTTAACCAATGACCCCCAAAACTAATCAGGGAAGCTCCTTACATCAGTGAAAATATATAAAAAATTTGAAGAAAATCGCATAATTCTGCTTAAGAAACCCATTTATCTAAATTAAGAGGGGAGGATTACCCCCCTCTCGTTACACTTTAAACTTAACCAATGAACCCCCAAAACTAATCAGGAAAGCTCCTTATCACAATGAACCTATATACAAAATTTGAAGAAAATCGGATAATTCTGCATGAAAAACCCATTTATCTAAATTAAGGAGGGTTAGCCCCCGTTACCCCCTTTATACTTAATCAATGACCCCCAAAACTAATCAGGGAAGTGAATTATCACAATGAACCGATAAACAAACTTAAAGCAAAACAGTTATTTCTGTCAAGAGTTATCGCGTTACTTACATACGCACATACATACATGCGTACTTACATACAGAATCGGCGGGGACACACTAACTCGCAGGCTTTGGTAGCTTCTGAGCTGAAAAGTGGAACATTGTTGATTTATGTTGTAATTTTCCCGACTAGGCAAAACAGTCACTATACGAAATATTCTTTTTTCATGATTTGGTAGTTAATTCTATAGAACAACTCATAACAATACCAGTCAAACATCCTGAAAACTCTACAGGCAATACAGTGAGCTAATTGATAAATTGGCGAAGAAATCCCTTATAATCCAATTATATTTTTCCCTAATTTGTCAATTAACTCACTGTATTGCCTGTATCTTTTTGGGTTTTCACTATGTTTGACTGGACTTTTATATGAGTTGCTCTATAGAATTGGCTACCAAATAATGAAAAACAAATTTCGTATACTTCACACATGCGCAGTTAAAAAGTATTTCATACAAATGCCGATATTTCATCAAATGTTCAATATTTAATTTTTATTTGCAGTATATTGTCTTTGTTTTTAAAGTGTGTTTTTAAAGTCAAGCGTGTGCTTTACATCCTCGAAGTTCAAATACAATTTGTTAAGAATTTCTGTAGATATTCGACAAACAGTGTAAAAAGCGAAAGCCTCTGGTCACTACCACTTAATTTTCAGACAGCAGCGTATAAATAAATTATTTATAAAAAATATTAACTAAATAGTGATTTTTACTGTTATTTTTTACATATGTCATGACATTTCTTTTTTCTTAAGCTAATAAACTTTTTGGAATCGCAAACCCTAGCGTTACTTGTAAGAAAAGCCTGCAGAATTTTTGAAAAATCAAATTTACAATTGTCAAATTTACCTAACTTAATAAAAATACATTTCTTAAAATTTACCACAAGCATTTCTTTTTTTTACTGATTAAATAATTTTCATTTATAACATCATTTAATGATAATTCAAAAAAAAAAAATTTAAATACTGAAATCAAACCAAAAAACAGAGAGTACGGAGTCTTTTTAATACAAAGTCATAGAAATATATCTATAATCTTTACGCTTTTAGAAATTTATATTTTATAATAATGCCGCTTCCTATTTTACAACAAAAAAAAATATCCTAGCAAAAATTCCTGTTATTCTCAAGACAATAGCAGGCAATTTACGCTATTTGTTTTCCAAAACAAAATTTGTCTACAAGAAGTGTATATTTTATGGCATGCAAATTAATGTTTATCATAGATTATAAAAGTTAAAGTAAATATTAATCTTTCCTATAAGTAAGATTTGCAAGCATATTTCCAATGCTAGATGATTGCTCCGCAATCATTTTAAAATGAGTCAGATTTTTAACCGATATTTTCTCATATTCATTATTGTTAGACAAAACTAGTCGTTGGGGTCCACCGTAATACCGTCCATTATGGATATGCATAATATAAAATATGTAAATAAAACATGTGTAAACTATTTATAAAATGCATTGCAATTTGAATAAAATCCTGGCTTGATGACGTCATAAACTTTAATAACATAATTACTGAATATAAACATAATTACTGAATTGCGTAAAAGAAACATCCTTATAATTCCAAAAGGGATAATCATATTAACTAACGATTTACTGCGTCGGATTAAGCGTCTCATTTCCAATTAAAATATATCTTTGAATTGCAATTTGAATGAAATACAGGGTCATGAAAAATCGAAGACTGTGGAAAATAGGATTACAAATATCTCAACAAATAATTATTCGATTTACTTCATTCTTTATGCAAAATTTATGTTTTTTTTATTATCTTTTATATTCACTCCATAAAATAAATAATTTCGAAAATTTTTATACATCTTTTATCAAAACGATTATTTCGAGAGTCCGAAAAAAATAGTTCCGGATAATAGAGGTTACTGAAATTCAACAAGCTTCTTTCCATTATTACATTCTAAGGTCATACCAAATTTCAAGTCTCTATCTCCATTTGTTCGGGAGATAGAGCGTTTATAATCACACACACATACACAACGACAGAAGGACGGCAATTTTTTTTACTAAGAAAATGTTTTTCGGAATCTCCAGTGTCTGTAACCTGTAAATCCGTCAATTTTTTATTTCAATTTTCAAAACGATTACAACACTTACCCTATACTACGTATGATGGGTAAGTAAAAAATAAATTGCTGTATTAACCTCGTTATAATTGGTCAGTATCATACTATATATTCCTACGCTTCGAAAACCATTTCATAGTTGTAGATTAAATTTGATTTTGCATATTTAGAAGCAATTAAATTTCAATCACTTTTTTTTTTCTTTTCTTTATGATAATGTCTTTGTTTGTTCTTCAATATTTTTTGAGCAATAATGGCAGTCTATAATTCCCAGACTCAGAAGTATCCATCATTTGTTGATTAACAACATTCCATGTCGTACTTATAAAAATTTTTGACACAAGTTAAGAGATACTTAGAAAATGAGGTCAAAGAAAATTAATGAAAGTAGGCGCTAATGAGCTTATTTAAACTCTTAAAAGAGAATATCAAGTTTTGGATAAAATACATTAAAGGAATGCACGGAAAAAACATCAATCTAAATATCGTTAAAGGAGATTTTTTTTCTTCGTTCAGGATAATAACCTTTAATTTTTTTAATTTATTTATTATTTTTGTTTTACATTGATAAAGATTCGCATCTGTTTTGTAGCGCGAAAACTATAATGATTATAATTTAAATTTTATTTGCATATTTTTCCAAATAAGGATAACAATATCTTAAATTAGCAAATTTTTTCATATCTCAATATGCGTGTCTTTGATTATATTGAATTATTAAAAAAATAATAAAAGTTATTAAAATATTCAAACAAATCTTTGGAAAATGAATGATAAATTTATATTCATATTAGTAAAAGCTAAAAATGTAATAAATCCAGACTTATGTTTTTGAAAAGAAAATGTTTGTTTTACTCCAAAACACAAATTTCTAAAAAAAATATCCATACGTTTTAAGTATTTTTTAAATATGCACAATGATACCTGTTAAAATTGTTGTTGACCACCGAAAGAGATTTTAGCGTACTTCTTTTTTAAAAATAACTTCCTATTCTTTGTGTAAAACAATCTTTAATTTTGAACATTATTTAAAATTTTGTCAGTAATCAAGCTTTATCAAAATTTTTATATGTTTTAAGTAAATCCTAGAAACAAAATATATTCTTTCGAATTCTCGACAATTACTTCCTTATTTTGTTATGTTTATACGCTGGGTTTAATTTCATTAGTATATTAATAATTTTATTTTACATATAAGCTATTTATTATATATGATGAGCCTGTTCATGAGCATTTTTATATTAGTGAATTTACGGTCCATGAACCATCTTTAATAATATTAGGATAGTAAATTTACGGTTCATGAACCTTTTTATATTAGTAAATTTACGGTCCATGAACCACATCTATTAATTTTATATTAGTAAATTTACGGTCCATGAGCCATTTCTATAAATTTTATATTAGTAAATTTACGGTCCACTAACTATTCCTAAATATGGTACGCTGGTAAATTTACGGTTTGTTGACATTAATTCAACTTACGGTTTGCTGACCTTATGTTAAAGTTACGGTTCACATATGTAAAGTTACGGTCTGTTGGCCGGTTACTCTGCTGCCGGTCTATGGACCGTAATCTGACGATGAAAATTTTTACAGTGTAGCATTTTCGGAAATAGTCAGTAACTACTGAAATCATTTTGTCAACTCTATATGCAGTCATGATTCATTATATTGATTCCTCCATGATAAATGGGGAAAGCATTTAGCAATAAATAAGTCCTAAAATAACTAGAAAGTATCTGAAGATTTTCTGTAAAAATAATTTCTCAAAAAAAAAAAAAAAAAAAAAAAAAAAAAAAAAAAAAAAAAACCTTAAAGTTGCTCCACTTCACAAACCTACATTTTTAAAGATTAAATTAACAGTTAAAATCCGCGGGTTTTCTGCAGATTTTCATGTGTAGCAGTATAATATAAAACGGTTTCATAACCACCAACCTTCAGGTCTTTTAGAGTGAAATAAATTTAGTATAAACCAGGAAATTTTGTTTAATTATATGTGTTTTGTGTCTATGTGGTATTCTCTGATTTTACTTATAAAGTAAAATTTTTGCTTTAAAATATGTTTGTCTATAAGCATTATTTTTTATTTTTCAATTATTATATTATATGCTGGAGACGGTATAAAAATATGTGAAATAGACGGCATTATACTGGAAGGAAAAAGCATCAATTTTCGGAGAAACAATTTATAAGATTAAATTAACAGTTAAAATCCGCTGGTTTTCTGCAGATTTTCATGTGTAGCAGTATAATATAAAACGGTTTCATAACCACCAACCTTCAGGTCTTTTAGAGTGAAATAAATTTAGTATAAACCAGGAAATTTTGTTTAATTATATGTGTTTTGTGTCTATGTGGTATTCTCTGATTTTACTTATAAAGTAAAATTTTTGCTTTAAAATATGTTTGTCTATAAGCATTATTTTTTATTTTTCAATTATCATATTATATGCTGGAGACGGTATAAAAATATGTGAAATAGACGGCATTATACTGGAAGGAAAAAGCATCAATTTTCGGAGAAACAATTTATAAGATTAAATTAACAGTTAAAATCCGCTGGTTTTCTGCAGATTTTCATGTGTAGCAGTATAATATAAAACGGTTTCATAACCACCAACCTTCAGGTCTTTTAGAGTGAAATAAATTTAGTATAAACCAGGAAATTTTGTTTAAATATATGTGTTTTGTGTCTATGTGGTATTCTCTGATTTTACTTATAAAGTAAAATTTTTGCTTTAAAATATGTTTGTCTATAAGCATTATTTTTTATTTTTCAATTATTATATTATATGCTGGAGACGGTATAAAAATATGTGAAATATACGGCATTATACTGGAAGGAAAAAGCATCAATTTTCGGAGAAACAATTTATAAGATTAAATTAACAGTTAAAATCCGCTGGTTTTCTGCAGATTTTCATGTGTAGCAGTATAATATAAAACGGTTTCATAACCACCAACCTTCAGGTCTTTTAGAGTGAAATAAATTTAGTATAAACCAGGAAATTTTGTTTAATTATATGTGTTTTGTGTCTATGTGGTATTCTCTGATTTTACTTATAAAGTAAAATTTTTGCTTTAAAATATGTTTGTCTATAAGCATTATTTTTTATTTTTCAATTATCATATTATATGCTGGAGACGGTATAAAAATATGTGAAATAGACGGCATTATACTGGAAGGAAAAAGCATCAATTTTCGGAGAAACAATTTATAAGATTAAATTAACAGTTAAAATCCGCTGGTTTTCTGCAGATTTTCATGTGTAGCAGTATAATATAAAACGGTTTCATAACCACCAACCTTCAGGTCTTTTAGAGTGAAATAAATTTAGTATAAACCAGGAAATTTTGTTTAAATATATGTGTTTTGTGTCTATGTGGTATTCTCTGATTTTACTTATAAAGTAAAATTTTTGCTTTAAAATATGTTTGTCTATAAGCATTATTTTTTATTTTTCAATTATTATATTATATGCTGGAGACGGTATAAAAATATGTGAAATAGACGGCATTATACTGGAAGGAAAAAGCATCAATTTTCGGAGAAACAATTTATAAGATTAAATTAACAGTTAAAATCCGCTGGTTTTCTGCAGATTTTCATGTGTAGCAGTATAATATAAAACGGTTTCATAACCACCAACCTTCAGGTCTTTTAGAGTGAAATAAATTTAGTATAAACCAGGAAATTTTGTTTAATTATATGTGTTTTGTGTCTATGTGGTATTCTCTGATTTTACTTATAAAGTAAAATTTTTGCTTTAAAATATGTTTGTCTATAAGCATTATTTTTTATTTTTCAATTATTATATTATATGCTGGAGACGGTATAAAAATATGTGAAATAGACGGCATTATACTGGAAGGAAAAAGCATCAATTTTCGGAGAAACAATTTATAAGATTAAATTAACAGTTAAAATCCGCTGGTTTTCTGCAGATTTTCATGTGTAGCAGTATAATATAAAACGGTTTCATAACCACCAACCTTCAGGTCTTTTAGAGTGAAATAAATTTAGTATAAACCAGGAAATTTTGTTTAATTATATGTGTTTTGTGTCTATGTGGTATTCTCTGATTTTACTTATAAAGTAAAATTTTTGCTTTAAAATATGTTTGTCTATAAGCATTATTTTTTATTTTTCAATTATTATATTATATGCTGGAGACGGTATAAAAATATGTGAAATAGACGGCATTATACTGGAAGGAAAAAGCATCAATTTTCGGAGAAACAATTTATAAGATTAAATTAACAGTTAAAATCCGCTGGTTTTCTGCAGATTTTCATGTGTAGCAGTATAATATAAAACGGTTTCATAACCACCAACCTTCAGGTCTTTTAGAGTGAAATAAATTTAGTATAAACCAGGAAATTTTGTTTAATTATATGTGTTTTGTGTCTATGTGGTATTCTCTGATTTTACTTATAAAGTAAAATTTTTGCTTTAAAATATGTTTGTCTATAAGCATTATTTTTTATTTTTCAATTATTATATTATATGCTGGAGACGGTATAAAAATATGTGAAATAGACGGCATTATACTGGAAGGAAAAAGCATCAATTTTCGGAGAAACAATTTATAAGATTAAATTAACAGTTAAAATCCGCTGGTTTTCTGCAGATTTTCATGTGTAGCAGTATAATATAAAACGGTTTCATAACCACCAACCTTCAGGTCTTTTAGAGTGAAATAAATTTAGTATAAACCAGGAAATTTTGTTTAATTATATGTGTTTTGTGTCTATGTGGTATTCTCTGATTTTACTTATAAAGTAAAATTTTTGCTTTAAAATATGTTTGTCTATAAGCATTATTTTTTATTTTTCAATTATTATATTATATGCTGGAGACGGTATAAAAATATGTGAAATAGACGGCATTATACTGGAAGGAAAAAGCATCAATTTTCGGAGAAACAATTTATAAGATTAAATTAACAGTTAAAATCCGCTGGTTTTCTGCAGATTTTCATGTGTAGCAGTATAATATAAAACGGTTTCATAACCACCAACCTTCAGGTCTTTTAGAGTGAAATAAATTTAGTATAAACCAGGAAATTTTGTTTAATTATATGTGTTTTGTGTCTATGTGGTATTCTCTGATTTTACTTATAAAGTAAAATTTTTGCTTTAAAATATGTTTGTCTATAAGCATTATTTTTTATTTTTCAATTATTATATTATATGCTGGAGACGGTATAAAAATATGTGAAATAGACGGCATTATACTGGAAGGAAAAAGCATCAATTTTCGGAGAAACAATTTATAAGATTAAATTAACAGTTAAAATCCGCTGGTTTTCTGCAGATTTTCATGTGTAGCAGTATAATATAAAACGGTTTCATAACCACCAACCTTCAGGTCTTTTAGAGTGAAATAAATTTAGTATAAACCAGGAAATTTTGTTTAATTATATGTGTTTTGTGTCTATGTGGTATTCTCTGATTTTACTTATAAAGTAAAATTTTTGCTTTAAAATATGTTTGTCTATAAGCATTATTTTTTATTTTTCAATTATTATATTATATGCTGGAGACGGTATAAAAATATGTGAAATAGACGGCATTATACTGGAAGGAAAAAGCATCAATTTTCGGAGAAACAATTTATAAGATTAAATTAACAGTTAAAATCCGCTGGTTTTCTGCAGATTTTCATGTGTAGCAGTATAATATAAAACGGTTTCATAACCACCAACCTTCAGGTCTTTTAGAGTGAAATAAATTTAGTATAAACCAGGAAATTTTGTTTAATTATATGTGTTTTGTGTCTATGTGGTATTCTCTGATTTTACTTATAAAGTAAAATTTTTGCTTTAAAATATGTTTGTCTATAAGCATTATTTTTTATTTTTCAATTATTATATTATATGCTGGAGACGGTATAAAAATATGTGAAATAGACGGCATTATACTGGAAGGAAAAAGCATCAATTTTCGGAGAAACAATTTATAAGATTAAATTAACAGTTAAAATCCACTGGTTTTCTGCAGATTTTCATGTGTAGCAGTATAATATAAAACGGTTTCATAACCACCAACCTTCAGGTCTTTTAGAGTGAAATAAATTTAGTATAAACCAGGAAATTTTGTTTAATTATATGTGTTTTGTGTCTATGTGGTATTCTCTGATTTTACTTATAAAGTAAAATTTTTGCTTTAAAATATGTTTGTCTATAAGCATTATTTTTTATTTTTCAATTATTATATTATATGCTGGAGACGGTATAAAAATATGTGAAATAGACGGCATTATACTGGAAGGAAAAAGCATCAATTTTCGGAGAAACAATTTATAAGATTAAATTAACAGTTAAAATCCGCTGGTTTTCTGCAGATTTTCATGTGTAGCAGTATAATATAAAACGGTTTCATAACCACCAACCTTCAGGTCTTTTAGAGTGAAATAAATTTAGTATAAACCAGGAAATTTTGTTTAATTATATGTGTTTTGTGTCTATGTGGTATTCTCTGATTTTACTTATAAAGTAAAATTTTTGCTTTAAAATATGTTTGTCTATAAGCATTATTTTTTATTTTTCAATTATTATATTATATGCTGGAGACGGTATAAAAATATGTGAAATAGACGGCATTATACTGGAAGGAAAAAGCATCAATTTTCGGAGAAACAATTTATAAGATTAAATTAACAGTTAAAATCCGCTGGTTTTCTGCAGATTTTCATGTGTAGCAGTATAATATAAAACGGTTTCATAACCACCAACCTTCAGGTCTTTTAGAGTGAAATAAATTTAGTATAAACCAGGAAATTTTGTTTAATTATATGTGTTTTGTGTCTATGTGGTATTCTCTGATTTTACTTATAAAGTAAAATTTTTGCTTTAAAATATGTTTGTCTATAAGCATTATTTTTTATTTTTCAATTATTATATTATATGCTGGAGACGGTATAAAAATATGTGAAATAGACGGCATTATACTGGAAGGAAAAAGCATCAATTTTCGGAGAAACAATTTATAAGATTAAATTAACAGTTAAAATCCGCTGGTTTTCTGCAGATTTTCATGTGTAGCAGTATAATATAAAACGGTTTCATAACCACCAACCTTCAGGTCTTTTAGAGTGAAATAAATTTAGTATAAACCAGGAAATTTTGTTTAATTATATGTGTTTTGTGTCTATGTGGTATTCTCTGATTTTACTTATAAAGTAAAATTTTTGCTTTAAAATATGTTTGTCTATAAGCATTATTTTTTATTTTTCAATTATTATATTATATGCTGGAGACGGTATAAAAATATGTGAAATAGACGGCATTATACTGGAAGGAAAAAGCATCAATTTTCGGAGAAACAATTTATAAGATTAAATTAACAGTTAAAATCCGCTGGTTTTCTGCAGATTTTCATGTGTAGCAGTATAATATAAAACGGTTTCATAACCACCAATCTTCAGGTCTTTTAGAGTGAAATAAATTTAGTATAAACCAGGAAATTTTGTTTAATTATATGTGTTTTGTGTCTATGTGGTATTCTCTGATTTTACTTATAAAGTAAAATTTTTGCTTTAAAATATGTTTGTCTATAAGCATTATTTTTTATTTTTCAATTATTATATTATATGCTGGAGACGGTATAAAAATATGTGAAATAGACGGCATTATACTGGAAGGAAAAAGCATCAATTTTCGGAGAAACAATTTATAAGATTAAATTAACAGTTAAAATCCGCTGGTTTTCTGCAGATTTTCATGTGTAGCAGTATAATATAAAACGGTTTCATAACCACCAACCTTCAGGTCTTTTAGAGTGAAATAAATTTAGTATAAACCAGGAAATTTTGTTTAATTATATGTGTTTTGTGTCTATGTGGTATTCTCTGATTTTACTTATAAAGTAAAATTTTTGCTTTAAAATATGTTTGTCTATAAGCATTATTTTTTATTTTTCAATTATTATATTATATGCTGGAGACGGTATAAAAATATGTGAAATAGACGGCATTATACTGGAAGGAAAAAGCATCAATTTTCGGAGAAACAATTTATAAGATTAAATTAACAGTTAAAATCCGCTGGTTTTCTGCAGATTTTCATGTGTAGCAGTATAATATAAAACGGTTTCATAACCACCAACCTTCAGGTCTTTTAGAGTGAAATAAATTTAGTATAAACCAGGAAATTTTGTTTAATTATATGTGTTTTGTGTCTATGTGGTATTCTCTGATTTTACTTATAAAGTAAAATTTTTGCTTTAAAATATGTTTGTCTATAAGCATTATTTTTTATTTTTCAATTATTATATTATATGCTGGAGACGGTATAAAAATATGTGAAATAGACGGCATTATACTGGAAGGAAAAAGCATCAATTTTCGGAGAAACAATTTATAAGATTAAATTAACAGTTAAAATCCGCTGGTTTTCTGCAGATTTTCATGTGTAGCAGTATAATATAAAACGGTTTCATAACCACCAACCTTCAGGTCTTTTAGAGTGAAATAAATTTAGTATAAACCAGGAAATTTTGTTTAATTATATGTGTTTTGTGTCTATGTGGTATTCTCTGATTTTACTTATAAAGTAAAATTTTTGCTTTAAAATATGTTTGTCTATAAGCATTATTTTTTATTTTTCAATTATTATATTATATGCTGGAGACGGTATAAAAATATGTGAAATAGACGGCATTATACTGGAAGGAAAAAGCATCAATTTTCGGAGAAACAATTTATAAGATTAAATTAACAGTTAAAATCCGCTGGTTTTCTGCAGATTTTCATGTGTAGCAGTATAATATAAAACGGTTTCATAACCACCAACCTTCAGGTCTTTTAGAGTGAAATAAATTTAGTATAAACCAGGAAATTTTGTTTAATTATATGTGTTTTGTGTCTATGTGGTATTCTCTGATTTTACTTATAAAGTAAAATTTTTGCTTTAAAATATGTTTGTCTATAAGCATTATTTTTTATTTTTCAATTATTATATTATATGCTGGAGACGGTATAAAAATATGTGAAATAGACGGCATTATACTGGAAGGAAAAAGCATCAATTTTCGGAGAAACAATTTATAAGATTAAATTAACAGTTAAAATCCGCTGGTTTTCTGCAGATTTTCATGTGTAGCAGTATAATATAAAACGGTTTCATAACCACCAACCTTCAGGTCTTTTAGAGTGAAATAAATTTAGTATAAACCAGGAAATTTTGTTTAATTATATGTGTTTTGTGTCTATGTGGTATTCTCTGATTTTACTTATAAAGTAAAATTTTTGCTTTAAAATATGTTTGTCTATAAGCATTATTTTTTATTTTTCAATTATTATATTATATGCTGGAGACGGTATAAAAATATGTGAAATAGACGGCATTATACTGGAAGGAAAAAGCATCAATTTTCGGAGAAACAATTTATAAGATTAAATTAACAGTTAAAATCCGCTGGTTTTCTGCAGATTTTCATGTGTAGCAGTATAATATAAAACGGTTTCATAACCACCAACCTTCAGGTCTTTTAGAGTGAAATAAATTTAGTATAAACCAGGAAATTTTGTTTAATTATATGTGTTTTGTGTCTATGTGGTATTCTCTGATTTTACTTATAAAGTAAAATTTTTGCTTTAAAATATGTTTGCCTATAAGCATTATTTTTTATTTTTCAATTATTATATTATATGCTGGAGACGGTATAAAAATATGTGAAATAGACGGCATTATACTGGAAGGAAAAAGCATCAATTTTCGGAGAAACAATTTATAAGATTAAATTAACAGTTAAAATCCGCTGGTTTTCTGCAGATTTTCATGTGTAGCAGTATAATATAAAACGGTTTCATAACCACCAACCTTCAGGTCTTTTAGAGAGAAATAAATTTAGTATAAACCAGGAAATTTTGTTTAATTATATGTGTTTTGTGTCTATGTGGTATTCTCTGATTTTACTTATAAAGTAAAATTTTTGCTTTAAAATATGTTTGTCTATAAGCATTATTTTTTATTTTTCAATTATTATATTATATGCTGGAGACGGTATAAAAATATGTGAAATAGACGGCATTATACTGGAAGGAAAAAGCATCAATTTTCGGAGAAACAATTTATAAGATTAAATTAACAGTTAAAATCCGCTGGTTTTCTGCAGATTTTCATGTGTAGCAGTATAATATAAAACGGTTTCATAACCACCAACCTTCAGGTCTTTTAGAGTGAAATAAATTTAGTATAAACCAGGAAATTTTGTTTAATTATATGTGTTTTGTGTCTATGTGGTATTCTCTGATTTTACTTATAAAGTAAAATTTTTGCTTTAAAATATGTTTGTCTATAAGCATTATTTTTTATTTTTCAATTATTATATTATATGCTGGAGACGGTATAAAAATATGTGAAATAGACGGCATTATACTGGAAGGAAAAAGCATCAATTTTCGGAGAAACAATTTATAAGATTAAATTAACAGTTAAAATCCGCTGTTTTTCTGCAGATTTTCATGTGTAGCAGTATAATATAAAACGGTTTCATAACCACCAACCTTCAGGTCTTTTAGAGTGAAATAAATTTAGTATAAACCAGGAAATTTTGTTTAATTATATGTGTTTTGTGTCTATGTGGTATTCTCTGATTTTACTTATAAAGTAAAATTTTTGCTTTAAAATATGTTTGTCTATAAGCATTATTTTTTATTTTTCAATTATTATATTATATGCTGGAGACGGTATAAAAATATGTGAAATAGACGGCATTATACTGGAAGGAAAAAGCATCAATTTTCGGAGAAACAATTTATAAGATTAAATTAACAGTTAAAATCCGCTGGTTTTCTGCAGATTTTCATGTGTAGCAGTATAATATAAAACGGTTTCATAACCACCAACCTTCAGGTCTTTTAGAGTGAAATAAATTTAGTATAAACCAGGAAATTTTGTTTAATTATATGTGTTTTGTGTCTATGTGGTATTCTCTGATTTTACTTATAAAGTAAAATTTTTGCTTTAAAATATGTTTGTCTATAAGCATTATTTTTTATTTTTCAATTATTATATTATATGCTGGAGACGGTATAAAAATATGTGAAATAGACGGCATTATACTGGAAGGAAAAAGCATCAATTTTCGGAGAAACAATTTATAAGATTAAATTAACAGTTAAAATCCGCTGGTTTTCTGCAGATTTTCATGTGTAGCAGTATAATATAAAACGGTTTCATAACCACCAACCTTCAGGTCTTTTAGAGTGAAATAAATTTAGTATAAACCAGGAAATTTTGTTTAATTATATGTGTTTTGTGTCTATGTGGTATTCTCTGATTTTACTTATAAAGTAAAATTTTTGCTTTAAAATATGTTTGTCTATAAGCATTATTTTTTATTTTTCAATTATTATATTATATGCTGGAGACGGTATAAAAATATGTGAAATAGACGGCATTATACTGGAAGGAAAAAGCATCAATTTTCGGAGAAACAATTTATAAGATTAAATTAACAGTTAAAATCCGCTGGTTTTCTGCAGATTTTCATGTGTAGCAGTATAATATAAAACGGTTTCATAACCACCAACCTTCAGGTCTTTTAGAGTGAAATAAATTTAGTATAAACCAGGAAATTTTGTTTAATTATATGTGTTTTGTGTCTATGTGGTATTCTCTGATTTTACTTATAAAGTAAAATTTTTGCTTTAAAATATGTTTGTCTATAAGCATTATTTTTTATTTTTCAATTATTATATTATATGCTGGAGACGGTATAAAAATATGTGAAATAGACGGCATTATACTGGAAGGAAAAAGCATCAATTTTCGGAGAAACAATTTATAAGATTAAATTAACAGTTAAAATCCGCTGGTTTTCTGCAGATTTTCATGTGTAGCAGTATAATATAAAACGGTTTCATAACCACCAACCTTCAGGTCTTTTAGAGAGAAATAAATTTAGTATAAACCAGGAAATTTTGTTTAATTATATGTGTTTTGTGTCTATGTGGTATTCTCTGATTTTACTTATAAAGTAAAATTTTTGCTTTAAAATATGTTTGTCTATAAGCATTATTTTTTATTTTTCAATTATTATATTATATGCTGGAGACGGTATAAAAATATGTGAAATAGACGGCATTATACTGGAAGGAAAAAGCATCAATTTTCGGAGAAACAATTTATAAGATTAAATTAACAGTTAAAATCCGCTGGTTTTCTGCAGATTTTCATGTGTAGCAGTATAATATAAAACGGTTTCATAACCACCAACCTTCAGGTCTTTTAGAGTGAAATAAATTTAGTATAAACCAGGAAATTTTGTTTAATTATATGTGTTTTGTGTCTATGTGGTATTCTCTGATTTTACTTATAAAGTAAAATTTTTGCTTTAAAATATGTTTGTCTATAAGCATTATTTTTTATTTTTCAATTATTATATTATATGCTGGAGACGGTATAAAAATATGTGAAATAGACGGCATTATACTGGAAGGAAAAAGCATCAATTTTCGGAGAAACAATTTATAAGATTAAATTAACAGTTAAAATCCGCTGGTTTTCTGCAGATTTTCATGTGTAGCAGTATAATATAAAACGGTTTCATAACCACCAACCTTCAGGTCTTTTAGAGTGAAATAAATTTAGTATAAACCAGGAAATTTTGTTTAATTATATGTGTTTTGTGTCTATGTGGTATTCTCTGATTTTACTTATAAAGTAAAATTTTTGCTTTAAAATATGTTTGTCTATAAGCATTATTTTTTATTTTTCAATTATTATATTATATGCTGGAGACGGTATAAAAATATGTGAAATAGACGGCATTATACTGGAAGGAAAAAGCATCAATTTTCGGAGAAACAATTTATAAGATTAAATTAACAGTTAAAATCCGCTGGTTTTCTGCAGATTTTCATGTGTAGCAGTATAGTATAAAACGGTTTCATAACCACCAACCTTCAGGTCTTTTAGAGTGAAATAAATTTAGTATAAACCAGGAAATTTTGTTTAATTATATGTGTTTTGTGTCTATGTGGTATTCTCTGATTTTACTTATAAAGTAAAATTTTTGCTTTAAAATATGTTTGTCTATAAGCATTATTTTTTATTTTTCAATTATTATATTATATGCTGGAGACGGTATAAAAATATGTGAAATAGACGGCATTATACTGGAAGGAAAAAGCATCAATTTTCGGAGAAACAATTTATAAGATTAAATTAACAGTTAAAATCCGCTGGTTTTCTGCAGATTTTCATGTGTAGCAGTATAATATAAAACGGTTTCATAACCACCAACCTTCAGGTCTTTTAGAGTGAAATAAATTTAGTATAAACCAGGAAATTTTGTTTAATTATATGTGTTTTGTGTCTATGTGGTATTCTCTGATTTTACTTATAAAGTAAAATTTTTGCTTTAAAATATGTTTGTCTATAAGCATTATTTTTTATTTTTCAATTATTATATTATATGCTGGAGACGGTATAAAAATATGTGAAATAGACGGCATTATACTGGAAGGAAAAAGCATCAATTTTCGGAGAAACAATTTATAAGATTAAATTAACAGTTAAAATCCGCTGGTTTTCTGCAGATTTTCATGTGTAGCAGTATAATATAAAACGGTTTCATAACCACCAACCTTCAGGTCTTTTAGAGTGAAATAAATTTAGTATAAACCAGGAAATTTTGTTTAATTATATGTGTTTTGTGTCTATGTGGTATTCTCTGATTTTACTTATAAAGTAAAATTTTTGCTTTAAAATATGTTTGTCTATAAGCATTATTTTTTATTTTTCAATTATTATATTATATGCTGGAGACGGTATAAAAATATGTGAAATAGATGGCATTATACTGGAAGGAAAAAGTATCAATTTTCGGAGAAACAATTTATAAGATTAAATTAACAGTTAAAATCCGCTGGTTTTCTGCAGATTTTCATGTGTAGCAGTATAATATAAAACGGTTTCATAACCACCAACCTTCAGGTCTTTTAGAGTGAAATAAATTTAGTATAAACCAGGAAATTTTGTTTAATTATATGTGTTTTGTGTCTATGTGGTATTCTCTGATTTTACTTATAAAGTAAAATTTTTGCTTTAAAATATGTTTGTCTATAAGCATTATTTTTTATTTTTCAATTATTATATTATATGCTGGAGACGGTATAAAAATATGTGAAATAGACGGCATTATACTGGAAGGAAAAAGCATCAATTTTCGGAGAAACAATTTATAAGATTAAATTAAAAGTTAAAATCCGCTGGTTTTCTGCAGATTTTCATGTGTAGCAGTATAATATAAAACGGTTTCATAACCACCAACCTTCAGGTCTTTTAGAGTGAAATAAATTTAGTATAAACCAGGAAATTTTGTTTAATTATATGTGTTTTGTGTCTATGTGGTATTCTCTGATTTTACTTATAAAGTAAAATTTTTGCTTTAAAATATGTTTGTCTATAAGCATTATTTTTTATTTTTCAATTATTATATTATATGCTGGAAACGGTATAAAAATATGTGAAATAGACGGCATTATACTGGAAGGAAAAAGCATCAATTTTCGGAGAAACAATTTATAAGATTAAATTAACAGTTAAAATCCGCTGGTTTTCTGCAGATTTTCATGTGTAGCAGTATAATATAAAACGGTTTCATAACCACCAACCTTCAGGTCTTTTAGAGTGAAATAAATTTAGTATAAACCAGGAAATTTTGTTTAATTATATGTGTTTTGTGTCTATGTGGTATTCTCTGATTTTACTTATAAAGTAAAATTTTTGCTTTAAAATATGTTTGTCTATGAGCATTATTTTTTATTTTTCAATTATTATATTATATGCTGGAGACGGTATAAAAATATGTGAAATAGACGGCATTATACTCGAAGGAAAAAGCATCAATTTTCGAAGAAACAATTTATAAATTTTCATTAACTTATCTTACGAAAGCTATGTAAAATATGTAAAGATATTTCAATTCAATGTACCTGTTGTTCCAATCAATTGATAATTCCAATTCATGTGTGTTTCAAAGCTCCAAAAATTACCCCCTGTCTCCCACGAAGCAAATGTTAGTTTTTAGGTGCGTTCGTAAATATAAAAATATGTAGCACCTATAGTCGTTGTCTGGTCCGTCCGTATACAAGTGACTGCTGAAAATCTACCCAACCGAATGGTTTGAAATTTAATATATATAATCGTTGCAGAATTTTTTCGAGTCATTTAAAATTTTATGAAAATTGAATAAAAATTTAAAAAGATATTAATAAAACTATTTATTAAGTAATTTGATATATTTTTTAAATCGGTACTTCCTCGTTATAGCAGCTTCCGATGATTAATCGTCAAGCGACCGAGATGTATTGTCAAGTTATCTGACATATGTATGACGTTATAAACATATATGACGTATATGACATTATAACCTCTATGGTCAAGATATAGTCACATTCTTCATTCTATTAAATCTTATTATACTTAATTCAACGATATCCCATAATAGGTAATGATTCTGGGTTGCCATGATGAAGACGTCATACTTAAGATGGAGTCATATTATTTCTGTATTACTGAATTTTAAAACTGAATGTGTACACTAAAATTGTTTAATTCTTGCAATCCTATAATCTACCAACAGTTTTCTAGATAGATGTTTCCTGATAAATAGATATTAAATGGAAAAAGAGTCTAAATATGGATTTCAAGTTGTGCATTTTTCAAAGATGGGCTTAAGTTTCCTATTGGAATTTTTAGTAAATGTCAACAAAAGGTAAAATGTTGCCAACATAAAAGTACCTATTTTATTACGGAAAATAATCATATCATAATAAATACTGAATCATTATAACTCACTGAAACTAGTTATAGTACGAACGCACCTCATTTGTCACTTATGATGCATAATTTCCAACTTGTTTTACAATTGTATACGCTATGTAGAAGGAGTTTCTTATACTGATTATAAGCTAAAATATTGTGGTATCGGTTAATTTTTTGGTCTTTTACTACCACACAGTTGACAACCTTCTGGTTTTGATAAGCTAAACAATTATATTTTAAAGCAGAAATTTTACTTTATCAGTAAAATCAAAGAGTACCACGTAGGCACAAAACATATATAATTAAACAAAATTCCCTGGTTTATAATATATTTATTTCACTTTAAAAAACTGAAATTTGGTGGCTATGAAACCGGTTTATATTATACTACTACACATGGAAATGTGTAACATGAAAAACCATAGAAAATTCCCGTATTTTAACTATTAATTTAATCTTTAAAAATGTTTGCTTGAGAAGAGGAGCATATACCTTCAGTTTTTTTTTGCAAAATTTGTTTTTACAGAAAATCTCCAATTGCTTTCTAACTAATTATGGACTTTATTTATTGCTAAATGTTTCTCCATTTATCATGGAGGAATCAATATAATGAATCATGACTGCATATAGTGATGACAAAATATTGTCAATAGTTGCTGACTATTTCCGAAAATGCTAAATAATAAAAAAGGTCTGATATAAAAAAGACATTTTGTAGTATCTTAAAAGTGAATCATATATTACAGAGGCTTCATTGTCTGAATTTTAGACATTTGTATCTGAATTTATTCTTATATTTAGTTATACAGTAAAATCCCGTTACAACGAATTCCATTACAACGAAAAATCCCGTTATAACGAAATGCAAGCGAGTCCCGTTTTGAAATGTATTCAAATAATGTTAACATAATCTCAGTATAACGAAATATTCAATTTTTTATAATCTCGTTAGAACGAAATAATATGACACGGCAAATACTTTCAGTTGTACATTTTTATCGCTTGACAATTTTTGTTTTCGATGCCTAGTCTTAGGGACAATCAAGCTTATCTCTAAAGCAATCGCTTTTCTCCGAGCTTTGTTGTAAAATCGGTGTGCATAGGCATTTCACTGCAGAAGGAATGTTTCCTTTGTTCGCTTTCCCCTTTTCTCCACCCCTTTTTCTTGGAAGTCCAAGTAAGCTGTAACCAATGTAGGCAAACTTAACAAAACGTCAAATGAGTATTGCACATTCCCCCTTCCCTCTCCTCCCTACCTGAATAACTTTCGCAAAGGAATTTCCAAAGCTCGAAATCAGTTTGAAAATTTTCATCTTACCAGTAGGTCATAAAATGGCGGCTGTTAAGCGAAAACAGTTTAGTTTGGAAGAAAAAAAAACCATAATTTCTGAAGTTGAGAAAGGAATGAAAAAATCTGATGTTGCTAGCAAATATGGAATTTCGCCGTCTACTTTATCCACTTTTCTAAAAGATAAAGAAAGCATTTTGAAAAAAATTCAAGTTAAAGTCTTTGATCCAAGCAGAAAACGAATTCGAAATGCCCAGTTTCAAGATGTGGATAGTGCTGTTTACAAATGGTTTATGGATGTTCGTTCTAGAAACATCCCTCTAAGTGGCCCTTTAATTAGAGAAAAAGGTTTGGAATTTGCAAGAATGCTAAACATTGAAAATTTTCAAGCCAGTGTCGGATGGTTGAATCGATTCCGAGAAAGATACGGTATAGTGGCAAAATGCATTTCAGGAGAAGCAAAAGACGTCCCAGTTGAATTTGTAAACGAATGGCGTAAAGGAGAAATACAAAAAATAATCAAGACGTATAGTCCTAACGATGTTTTTAATGCCGATGAAGCCGGAATATTTTTTCAGTTAGAACCAAGGAAGACTTTAGCGTTAAAAGGAGACAAGTGTATTGGAGGAAAGCTTTCCAAACAAAGGATTACAGCCCTATTTTGCTGCAACAAATCAGGAACAGAAAAACGAAAAGTACTCATAATCGGCAAATCTGAAAAACCCCGTTGTTTCAAACATTTTAAGTCCTTACCATGCATCTACAAAGCCAACAAAAAATCATGGATGACGCAAGGATTCTTTAATGAATGGCTGATAAATTTTGATAAAGATATGCAAAAACAAAAACGTAAAATTCTTCTACTCATAGACAACTGCACAGCACACAATGATCCTCCTATATTGAATCACATTCGTGTAGAGTATTTCCCGCCTAACTGTACTGCAATACTTCAGCCTCTTGACCAAGGCATTATCAGAGCCGTAAAATCACGATACAAAACTATGTTATTAAAACGCATTCTCTGTGATCTGCAAAATAACGTAAACAGAAAGTGCAACATGAAAGAGGCAATTGATATGATCTGTGGATCGTGGGATGATATAAGCCAGAAAACAATAGTCCACTGTTGGAAACACGCGCAGATTGACCAGGATTTAAATAAAGAATCGACGGCTCAAGGATCTAGCGATGTAGTACATGATGAGGAGCAGACAGTCGAATATGAGATCGAATCCACTTGGAACTTAGTAAAAGAAAAATCTGGTGTGTCTCAAAGCATAAGCTTTAAAGATTTTTTAACTGCAGATGACAATGCTGCAACTTGTTATTCATTAACAGAGACAGATATTGTGCAGTCTATTGTTGATGATCGCATTTTAGAAAATGATGAAGAAAGTTCTGAAGATGAAGAAAATGAGGTTTCAAAAGTTACATCTGCTGAAGCCTTAGAAAGCTTAGAAAGAGTGCGCAATTTTATTTCTTTACAGAGCAGTGTACCAGATAACATTTTTTCTAATATTAATCATGTACATAATTTTGTATTGTCCGCAGCTTCAAACTCCCTTGTACAAAAAAAAAATCACTGATTTTCTGCATTAAATTTTTTCTTGTACAATTTGAAGATCATTGAAATGGTGGTAAGTAAATTTTTCAGTTCTATAAAAAATATTATACATTGTATTATACTAACTTTACGTTATTAGAAGGTACTACTAATTTTTATTACTATTTTTAATAATTAATTATCTACTAATTTGTATTATACTACTATATTTTTATAATTAACTATGATATAAGGATCTGAATTGAAATGTTTAATTTTCTATTGAATTCCGTTACAACGAAATTCCCGTTACAACGAATAAAATTTGCGGTCCCGTGAAGTTCGTTGTAACGGGATTTTACTGTAGTATTGTTTAATTATTCTATGCGTTTTGAAGTTATACTAATATTAAAATTCAGAAAACCAACGTTAAACATAAACAAATAAAACAGAAAAATGCAACTAACAGCGGTTTCGAATTCACAATCGAGATTCTTCTCCAGTGCGACCAAGAGCAAAGCACAGCGTGCTATAAAAAGCAAGACTGGGCAAAAACGACAGAGAGGCGGTCTCCGTAATTCTTCCATAATTATTTAGTTCCACCCCGGCTGTTTTATGATTTCTAATTTCAATATCAGGTACTTTTATGTTAGCCGGGTGCCAGTAATATGTATATATATATATACATAAAATACACATGTGTATGTGTACATATATACGTATGTGTATATATATGTGTATATATATGCGTGTATATGTAAATATATACATATATGTGTATATATGCGTATATATATATGTGTATATATATCACTGGCCTTCGGCTAGCTTAAAAGTACCGGATATCACAGGTGCCATGCCTGTCTTAATTCTATTAAATTCGGTGAAGATTTCACAGGAGTTGTGCTTAAATGTTTGTTTAAAAGTAATTTTACTATAATTTCGTTTTTACCGAATCTTTCTTTTAGCAATCCGATGGCGGCATTATATATTTTTTTTTTTTGCATTGAGGATACTCCTTGGTTACATTTTAATACTTGCCCTTTCAAGAAATTATTTATGTAATTTAGATTTTCTATTTTTAATGACTGTAGATTTTCATATATAGCCACTTCATATTGTCCCCGGAATTCCTGCCAATTTTCACATTTCCTGCCTAAAGTCTCTATTGAGAGTTTCTACAAACTGACACGGGAATAACAAACTTTCTTTAATTATCCAGTTCCTGTGGAAAATACAATAGACTAGTTTATTTTTCTTTCATCAGAAACATTCCACATTTAATGTGTATAAATTTTAAAATTAGCGTTCATAAAATAGTTGCAGCTTTCTTGACTGGAAACTACATTTCTTTGAAGCGTGTCTAAATTATCTATAAATTTCAGAATTTCTGTATTTAAGTTAAAAACTTTCAATTATTGGAAATGAAGATCTTCAATTTCATTATAATAATTTGCGTTTCCCATCTATTGATCAGTTATTACTTACCCATCATACGTAGTATAGGGTAAGTCCCGTAATCGTTTTGAAAATCGAAAAAAATTTTTTGACGGATTTACACGTTTCAGACACTGGATAATCCGAAAAACATATTTTTAGAAAAAAAATTTTGCCGTCCGTCTGTGTGTCTGTGTGTCTGTAAACGCTCTGTCTCCCGAAAAAATTGAGATAGAGACTTGCAATTTGGTATGTACTTAGTATGTAATAATGGGAAGAAGCCTATTTCATTTCAATAACCTCGATTAACCGGAACAATTTTTTTCGGACTCTCGAAATATTCGTTCTGATGAAAGGTATATAAAAATTTTCGAAATTGTTTATTTTAAGAAATGAATATAAAACACAATAAAAAAAACAAATTTTGAATAAAGCATGAAGTCGATCGGATAATTAGTTGCCGAGATATTTGGAATCCTATTTACCACACTCTTCGATTTTTCATGACCCTGTATTTCATCCA
This sequence comes from Maratus michaelseni, assembly GCA_963931845.1. NCBI lineage: Eukaryota > Metazoa > Arthropoda > Arachnida > Araneae > Salticidae > Maratus > Maratus michaelseni. Next base: position 415,203,738 of record OZ007589.1, read on the forward strand.
AATTTCACTTCAAAGATATATTTTAATTGGAAATTTGACGCTTAATCATATGCAATAAACCGCTAGTTAATAGGATTATTCTTTTTGGAGTTATAAGGAAAAACTTCTTTCAAGCAATTCAGTAATCGAGCCTTTAAAGTTTGTGACGTCATCAAGCCACGATTTTATTTGAATTGCAATGCATTTTATTACACATTTTTATTTTTATATTTTACATTATGCAAATCCATGATGGGTAAGTATTACGGTGGCCCCCAACGACTAGTTTTGATAATATAATCATAATTAAGTACATTCTAAGAGATTTACTTGTGCTTTTTGATTTATCTTAATCGATACGTTGTAACATTTTCTATTTAGGTCGCGGGTTTTTGACACCATAAAAAAACTCGAGATCCTAACAACTTCAAAGGTAAGAAAAGGTTTTATCTCACCTAAAACAATCCCTGGTTCTGGGTTCTGTTGAAACCAAAATTATTTCATGTACCTACTATCTATACTAATAAAACAAAGTTCCGCCCTGTGTGTGTGCGTCTGTTGGCGATGGCTAGGAAAATTTAGCGCACCTAGAAGTCTGTAAATTTAGATTTAGGTAGTCCAAACCCTCTCTTGGTGCACCTGACCCTCAGAATTTTAATATTTTGATAATTAGCCTAGATATTAATTAGATTCTCATTAACCATCGCTTCTAAAATGACATTTTAAATCAAAATGGCGAAAGAAACGAATCGTTTGCAAGCGGAAATGAACTAATTCGAAATTATTTTACTAATTAGCGAATTTTAAGAAAACTAATTAAGATATCAATTTGAAAATTTCTGATTATATGTAAAAAAAAAATTCTGCATCCGTCTATGCAATTTTTGGAAAATTCGGCCGGTAATTTTTCTTAATTTATGCAAAAAACTGCTAAAAATTTGCTGGGGCCATTGAAATAAATCCGAGAAAGTTTCAGACAGGGATCTGCTTTCATTAAAAACTGAACTACAAAGAGATCTGTTTCTCTGGCCGATCCCTCCATTTAGTTTGCGAAAATGAAAGGAAATAATTGCCATTTTTTACTAATGAACAAAAATTTAGATAACTAAAATATAGATTTGAAATTGAGGATGGGAAGCGTTGTCATCTGCCGGCTATTTTAGCGTAGTGTCTTCGTTATGTTCTAATTATCAGAAAAATTTAATTATTTTTTTAATGATCGCGTTAATGTAGATTCAGGTGGTTTTCTTGAAAAAATTATTCCTTATATTTGCGGGTATGGGGAGGGAGGGAGTTAACGCCTTGCATTGAGATTGTTATTATCTCGGGCCCGGGCAACGCCAGGCGGATAGCTAGTATGTAAATAAATCATTTCAAAAGAACGAAACAGCCTAAAAACATTGCGATTTTCATCAGTTCCTTATTGTAAAACGGCATATAGGATGTGTCTAGTAAATTGACTAAAATGCAACTAATAAAGGACTATTTAGAAGTCTTAAAATACTTTATATTATTCTTTTGGCATCAACTAGAAACAGATTCCTCCCTGACTTTCTGCGTTTCCTTAATAAAGACCTTGATTGTTTTGGTTTTTTCTGACCTTTTATATCTGGTAGAATCAGACATTTTCTGACTCTCAAATATATTTTACGTAATGCATTTTTTAATTTGATATCGCTTAGTTGCAGCGTGGTACCAGACAGTTTACAAAAGATGATTGTTTAATACCTGAATTTATTTTTGCTCTTTTATATAATATATGTTACGGTCAATATGATTAATCCAGTCATTATTAATAATAACTGGCCTTTATGTCCGGTCATTATTAATAATTACCAGATTAATCATACTGACCGTAACATATATGTATATTAGAGATAAAAATAAATTTTAAAGTGATTTAAGGGAATCCAGGGGGGGGGGGGGTCAAAATTTAATTTTCTTTGTTTATGGGCTTTTTTGACGAGTTCTTTTCCTGAAATGTGTCTTTCTATAAAACTTAATTTTATGATAAAAAAAATTGAAAACTTGTAATATTTTTTTTTTTAATTTAAAGTTGATTTAATTTTTTATATAACTCTCGCACCATTTACTTGATTTGATGGCTTTTTTTTTCCATTATTGTGTACAGAAAGGGTTTTGTTGTTAATTTTTCTCTTCAGGATTTCTAAAAATATTTTTTACAAAATTTAAAATAAATTTAAAAGTAATAAGAAAGAGGATTTTTGAAAGTGATTTTTATTCCGAGGAATATGAATTGAAATTTTTCACTTGAAATTAAAAATCCCGAAGACAACTTAACGTAACACGAAAACACTGTACAAAATTTTATGCACATATGTTGTAAAAAAAAGTTTAGATATATCCTTTTAAACATGATAAATTATGAAATAAATCCATTCTGAGATAAATGGAATCAATTTTTAGTTAGGGGTTGGGAAAGTCTGATAGTACTATACAAAAATTGTTTTATCTCCTAGTGTAATCATAGATATAACCCATCATAGCATCTTGCAATTATATACATCTTTATTTATTCTTCTTACTATACAAAAATTGTTATATCTCCTGGTGTAATCACAGATATAACACATCATAATACCTTGTAATAATATACTTCGTTTTTATACTTCTTACTATAAAAAAATGTTATATTTCCTGGTGTAATCATAAATATAACAAATCATAACACCTTGTAATTATATACTTTTTTTTTATACTTCTTACTATAAAAAAATGTTATATCTCCTAGTGTAATCATAAATGTAACAAATCATAACACTTTGTAATTATACACTTATTTTTAATTGCTAAAAGGTGTAAAATAAAAAGATTATCAACAGTAAAATAGGTTTTATTAGACTGTGGACATATGTTTCAGCTCAATCTAAGCAATTGTCAAAACAAACAAAAATATTCTATAAATACACGGTCTATGAAGTTACTTGAAAGGCAATCACTTAATTTTTCTGGTACTTTTAAAAAATTACGCACTTTATTTTAATTTTTACTTGGATGTTTATTTTCATGTTTGTAACCATGGAGTAACTAGAGCCAAAATTTTGGTATATCAATCCATTATCAAAGAAACCATAGAGATTCTAACACGTAAAAATACAATATATAATGATGCAGCATCATTTAATTTACCAAAATTGTGGCTTGTTGTTACTCCGGGGTTACAAACATGGAAATAAACATGTCTCACATCGAGCTGAAACATATGTCAACAGTCAATTGAAACCTTTTTTACTGTTTATAATCTTTTTATTTTACATCTTTTAGCAATTAAAAAGAAGTGGTGTAATTATAGTAGAAATATGCACTGAGAAAAGTGACACTTTCGAATCTGAGTAAATCGATGTTTTAATTTTGTTATGAAACTTTTCGTTACAAATAGGACGATCCAATGCTTTCAATTCTGAAATACCAGAAATACTCAGAATACTGAAACATGGACATACTCAAAAATGAGCAGATAGAGGTCAGTTCATACTCATTTTTGAAACATGGACATACTCAAATATGAGCACATGATGTTTTATTCTTGTTTTCAGAAATGGGTATATACATGTTTCAAATTGGAGTAATTTTGATTCGGGGACATTTTGATTATGCGACATACACAGATTTGAGAATTTTTTTGCTCAGATTTGATAATGTTGTATTTAGAGTGTGAGTTTGCTTTATTTAATTTATTAACTTTGTAGTATTTCAGTAGCAAAAAAACACAAATAACAAAAATGCATTTATTTGAGAATTTTAACACCCGAACACACTTTAGTATATACACTATATTTCCAATGATGATCGGTCACTTGCGATGTTAGACGTTTTGTTAAATATCTGGAAAGATACTTGAGGAATTATCCTGAAACTTCAGGAGTGTAAACATGATAAACGTCATATATTTCCGCAAAGATTTTTTCCCGAAACCCCATAAGGGGCCGTGAACAAATTGAAGAAAAACCAATATCTTTTGGATAACCCTGTAGAAATTAATATTGCAAAAGCATTCAAACTGTAGATTGTGATTAAGTGGCTTATTGTAATAATTTGGGTTAATTTTTATGAAGATAGCATGTATACTCGAAGAGAAATTCAGGTTTTTACACAATACCCTGCAATCAGAATTTAAAAATAATAAAAATTGTAGGAAAAATGAGCAGGTTTACTAAATATTGTTTCACTGCGCATACGCGAATTCAATCAAAATATTGTGTACGCTATCTTGGCACTAATCAACAGATATTTGATACAACCCCTCATATGATTGCTTCTTTTTGGGAACAACGAATTTCGAGCTTATTTTATCGACGATTACTATCAGTATTTTCAAGCTATGTTTTTGAGACTTTCATAAAAGTTGGTCTATACATTTAGCTAATATATTATGTTCAGTATATTTTGATTGAATTCGCGCATGCGCAGTGAAATAATATTTAATAAACCTAATCATTTTTCATACAATTTTTAATATATTTTAATTCTGATTGCAGGGTATTGTGTATAATTTTGTTTGTCATATTTGCTGAAAATAACTTGTTTTTATATTAAAATCTGCAAGTTATAAGCAAAAAACTTGATAAAATTTGGGACTGTTTTTATAAAATCTTGAATTTCTCTTCGAGTATACATGCTATCTTCATAAAAATGAACCCATATTATTACAATAATCTACTTAATCATAATCTACAGTTTGAATGCTTTTGTAATATTAGTTTTTACAGGGTTATCCAAAATATAATCGTTTTTCTTCAATTTGTTGACGGCCCCTTATGGGGTTTCGGGAAAAAATCTTCGCGGAAATATATGACGTCTATCATGTTGTTTACACACCTGAAGTTTCAGGATAATTCCTCATGCAGCTTTTCAGATATTTAACAAAACGTCTAAAATTGCAAGTGACCGATCATCATTGGAAATATAGTGTATCTTAAAAGCATATATATAAAGGGATAAGCAAAAATAATAATTTGAATAATTACTATGCTGCACTAAATGAGTTTATTTTGCATTTATTAAAACAATATTTAACTTTTCTGCATGTGAATTCAGCGGTAAACTATTCTAAATCATTTATATATACGCTTTTAAGTGGCATTTTAAAAGATGCATGTTAAAACGCTTTAAAACTTATTTGCACACCTAATACATTACACTTTTATGAATACAAGATACTTTATTTTAATGTTATGCATTTTATGCAGTTTTCGGGATTTAAAAGCAGTTTATTCTAAAAGTTTAGGTTATTCATATACCGGAAATGTGCATAAAGAATTGTTGGAAAATTCTTCTTGAAAATCTAAAATGTTCAGCATTGTATTTTTTTTTCTTTGAAAGTTGTATTTTGTAATTATATTTGTCGACCATCATTTTATTATAAAAGAAATATGGTGAAAAAAAAAACGTATTTATATGATAAAGAATCTAGCTGTACTTAAGAAACTTTAGACAAAAATAAATATTTGAAGAAACTACCTAACATTTCAAATTATAAAAGGAATTGTTCATTAAATAATATAAGAACTTTTCATGCAATATTTATATTTATTTCTGCAATTACTGCTTAAACCGGCTTTGCACAACATGAGAAAAATGATTAAAATCCTCTCCCATTTTTAGCAATTTGATACAACATGCGTAATTCTAAGTACTATATCGATGTTAAATTTTATATTAATACAAATATTTCATTGATGCTAAGCATTATGCATCATAAATTATATTATTTTATATAAAATCCATTTAAGTGGTATGTCATACACTATGTCAATAAAAAAATCCGTGAATTGAAGGATTTGTTTTTCGTTCTTTTCTTTCGTTAAAACACGAGACTTTCTGCTTTGAATTACGAAAATACTGAAAACTCACTAATCTAACGTAAAAACTACCTAAAATCTTCCAATTTAAAACTGCATTTTTGTCACATCACAAAGGTGTACCGGACACTCTGCTGCGTTGTCACTTTCATATTAGAGTCTGAATTTTTGTGCATTTTCTTTTTCCCTGGAAACTTCTTTTCGAAGTCTCGAAATAAAACTCAAAACATCTTTAAATTCGCCATTCAAAAGACGAAAATTTCTCCAAATAAGCGGAAAAATCTCTTTTATTCACAGGTGTCTTCAGGAAACTTGCGGCATTTATTTTTTTACGTTTTTTGACGCAAATTTGTTTGACAGTGTGTTTTATTAAATAACGTTGTAGATATACTAAATAAACTCTATCTGTCTATGTGCATTAAAAAGCAATTTTTATTTGTTATGTACCGTTTCAACGACAATTATGGGCTTCCACTTCGGAGATTATTTTGTGATGCAATCAGAGACTGTTATAATTTAAATTTTTCAAAATGCTATTAGTGTAAGCGTAACTGTAGTTTCTCGATTTTTGTTCTTTACCTCATTCTCGATTGCTTACATTTATATCAAATTGTATCACCTTTTTTTTGCAGTGTCGCTAGGGACTATTTTATTATTAATAATACTAGGTGATCCAACCTGCGCTTTCCGGGCTGCAGAATACAGTTAAAAATCGTTTGTTTTAATTAAAAATTCTAATTTATTTTTTACATTTAATAAATATTTTTTTAATTGTCCATTAACAAAAGATTTTTTATGAAAATTTTAATAATGTATTCAAGTAAAAATTTTAATTTTATTAATAGTAATAAGTTCGTATTAGTCTCATGCCTGTATATAATAGCCGAAGAAATCGCAAACCATTTCGATACTTGCAGCCGCCTTTTTGATTCCAATAATTTCGGTAGTTTATAACACGGCTGTTAAATTTTTGTTTTATTTACATTATTTACTAACGAAATTTTAATTCCGTTATGGAATATTAGCCAGAAACAAATTCTGAACTATTTATGTTATTTTTTAGTGCAAACGTGTCATTCGAACGTAATCAGGCTGCACGAGATAGATATACATTTTTAAACAATCAAGCTTGATAAATATTTTAAAACTTAAAATAATAATAATAATAATAATTAAATTCTTATACACTTATACGGAACAGAGTCACACACTTCTTGTTGCTTTACCCAATTCAAGGCTGTCTCTAGGCTATAGGCACCGAAAATCGTCTTCAGTGGATGATCCTTTTTCAACTTGTTCTTCGTCACTAAAGTCCTGCTCGTCGTCATGGTCTTCTGAAGGGCTTTGGTTTCCCATGAGAATAGCAAGGATTTCATTGTCCATTAATAGCTGGTGGCCACCAACATCACATTCGAGCCATTCTTGAATGTTTTCCTGGTTACAATCTTCAAATCCTGAAGATTCTTGAATCAACTCAACCAATTCTGATACAAATTCACTGTTTAGTGGCTCTTCAGGTACAGTACAGTGGTAGAGTCATCTGATGGAACAAACTTATTCCAAGCTCTAGCAAGGGTAGCGTGCTTGATGGAAGCCCAAGCTTCTGCTGTCATGTAAATAGCATCCTTCAAATTCATTCCTTTGTACAGTTGTTAAATACTATTTTCATTGTCCTGCCTCATTAGAACCATGCGCAGCACTGCCTTTCTGTAATAACGTGTGAAGGCTTAAATATCACACTGTTCCATCGGCAGGAGGACTGCACTCAGAAAAAGAAACTGATTAAAACTACAAAACATGTTTTTGAGTACATTTTGGTTGTTTTAGCAAAATTCAAGTAAAATTCAACCATTTTACTTCAATTAACAAAACATTTTTTGCTGACGATACAATTTTTTTTTTGGAATTGCAAAAAAAAAAAAAAAAAAAAAAAAAAAATTGTTGATTCAAACAAAATTTTTATTGACCTATATTTAAACAAAAAATTTGTTTAAATATAGGTCAATGGAAATTTTGTTTAATCAACATCTTTTTTTTAAACTTTTTTTTTTTTTTTTTTTTTTTTTTGCAATTCCAAAAAAAATTTTGTATCGCCAGCAAAAAATGTTTTGTTAATGGATGTAAAATGGTTCAATTTTACTTGAATTTTGCTAAAACAACCAAAATGTACTCAACAGAAATGTTTTGTAGTTTTAATCAATTCCTTTTTCTGAGTGTGAAGTTCATCTTCTCTGTCAAGCACACTCGCAGACTTTTTAATGGCATCAGTGTTCTTTTTAATGTCCTATATTGATGCTTTTTCAACTCCATATTCACGAACTAAACTTGATCCAGTAACACCATTCATCAACTCATCTATTATTCTAAGTTTATCAGAAAGGCTGAGAACGACACGTTTACGTTTGGATTCCATTAGTTACAGCACAATAAACTGCACTATACATATGTCTCACTGTCAAAGGCTCACAATTCCCTGACAACGTAGGCTACTCTTGACAGAGAGCCAAGGGCATACGAACTCCTGCAGTGCATGGCACGCAAATTTGAATTTCGCCTTCTGGAACGCGTTCGATTAACCAATCGCTCGGTTGATCGATGTTCGGATAATCTATGCTCCACTGTATATATTGTCGCAGGCCCTCATAAATTCGCCACATTGTTTCCGCTGTTGCCATCATGGGATTTTTCAATGTACTGAATTGTCACACACAGTTTTGTGATTTCAGTAATTTAACTTTTTTATTGGAAAGAAACAGAATTTGAATTACTTCAATCATGTCAAAAATATATTTTCGTGTTGTACAGATTATGTATAGTTAATGGAAATAAACATTTTACATACTATTGTATTTTACTATAATTTTTCTACATTTATGTCTGGAATTTTTCTTGGTAAATAACGTTAGATTACATGGGTTCGTTTTCTTTTTGTAGAAAGTTACGAATTATAGATGTGGACAAAAGATACATTTAGCTAAATATGACTTCTATGTCATAAATATTTTCTTTTGCTAATATCGTGAATTTAACAGCTACACAAAATATTTCATGCAGCAACCCCCCCCCCTCCCCCATTTCAATATTATCTGCTGTGTCCTAGATGTTACGAATATAATTATATTAATATATATATATATATATATATATATACATTATTTATTGTATTTTTATAGATTGTATAAAGACACTTACTAATTTAAATGTTATAAAAATTTTTAGAACATTTTTTTTAGAGAATTTTAGATTTTGTAAAACTTTTGTCACGATGAAAGTCCCATTTATATAAGAAAAAGTGTCATAATATGCTGACAAAGCGGGAAAAGATTACATCGTAATGGCATACATTTTAGAAATTGGGAACACACTACAATTTACTTGCTTTCAAAACTTTTTACGAAACTAGAATGCGCCTCCAACAATGATGTATTCAGTATAATTTGTGTACCCTGTAAAATCTTATAAATGTCGCATACAGAATTTTGAATACAAAAAATGTTGTGATACATTTCAGTATTTGATATCCTTTAATTTCAAAATATTCTAATCTCATAAATATGTGGTTTGATTTAAAGTATATATACCGGGTGTTTCAAAAGTTCGGTGCGAAAATAAAACGGGATAAAAAAGATCTATAGGTCGGGGCGACATGCGGTTTGCAGATAAATATTCAGCGTGGTACGGCATTTTGTATGATACCAAAAAAAAATAGTTGAAAGTTTCGACAATAGAGGGGCTGCTAGTACAAAAAAAGCGAGGTAATAATTTTGAAATGAGACATTTTATATCAGAATGATTTACAACTGCAAATGCTCAATATGTCCACCTCCACATTTCAATACTGAGTGCAGTCGCGGTATTACACATATGAACGGGCATGGCTGCTACCTCCTGCCGTATGGCATCAAAATCATTTTTGTATCCAAATCTTGTGTTGTGTGAGCAAAATATGAAATTATTCCATGGGATTATCTGTATCAGCGCCCTCTATTTTAATCGGGGTTTTGGACTAATTTTATTTATGGTGTCATATAAAACCCCATACCACGCTGAATATTTATCTGCAAATCGCATGTCTGACCACCACATACATCTTTTTTTTCCCTTTATAAAAGAGCTATTTGTGCTAAAAATGTAATATTAAGCAAGGTATACACTTCATACGACCGTAACAAATCATACAAAATTATTTGTAGTCTTTATCTTTAAAAATCACGATTCAAAACGTTACGGAAAATGCTTTAAAATATTTATAGCGTTATTTATCAATATTACAAATAAATAATCTGTTTTTATAAATCTTTTTACTATGTCTTACTGATTTAAAACTAGAAATAACGTTTATTAGACAGACTAATTACATTTATCTCAAGAATATAATATTAAAGTTACACCAGATTAATTAAAATAATAATAATAGTAATAGTAATCTAGCGTAATCACGTTTCCAATGGCTCTCCAAGCAGGATCTTGCTAATGATCCCTTGATGGTGCTGGATTTCCTTAGGATGTATAATATCATGGACCTGGTCTAACCCTGTTGTCAAAGGGGATGTGCAACAACAATAACAACAACACATCTCATATGATTTTTTTACCAATTTGAATAATTGTGTCATAATTAATTTAATGTAATCACGTTTCCAGCGTTTACTGGACGTCCCATTACATGTGATTTATTCTGTTGTACTGATTCAGATATCAGACCAGATGTTATGATCATTGAGGTTAAATGGGTGAATTAGTTCAGCCATATTCGTCCAAGATTGCTCAGTTGGTAGAGAATTGTCAGCTTCAGCCAAGGGATCCCGGGTTCGAATCCTTTCCCGGACTTTTTTGGCCAGTTGGGAAGATTACATCTCTTAATCTTCCCTGTGGTACACAAATATGAACCTCTATTCTTTTCCTCAAAAAAACTAAACTGTTTTATTATTTGTTTACAAATTTTACTTTACTTCTACACAGCTGATTTTTTTTTTTTTTTTTTTTTTTTTTTTTTTTTTTTTTTTTTTTTTGAAACAAAACCAATAAATAGAAGTATTGAGGCCTATTTCCTCATAAAATAAATGTTATTTTCATCTGAGTTTGCAAAGTGCCTTCAAGACAGTATGACCAATATAGTAACAAATTTTATTAAATGTTAAACTTAAATCCTTTACAATAAAAAAGTTTGAGGATTTGTAAATCGTGCACTTGTTTCAAGCTCTTAAATTTGTTATTGCGTGAATTTAGGTCATTAATAATTAAATTGATATTTTATGGGGGCTAATAATTTTATATCCATATTTGTGAAAATAAACTACCAGTCACCTAAGTTATCAATTTCAGAAAAAAGGTTATTTCTGTCGTTCACGGTGTCATTTCTTTTCTGGAAAAGATATGAATGTACACTTGTCATATTAATTTAACTTCAAGTCTCAAGAGGTTAACCAAAAATCATACAAATCTAAGAAAATAGCCTTAATTGATTCATTTATAATGTAATTTCTTTAAGAAAAAATGCATATTATTTCACAATTTTACTACATAAAAGCAACAAATAATTTAATGATCTTCAATTATTTATTCATTAATGCACATAATCTTTGAAAATCAATCCTATACCTGCCTAAAAAGTGTAAAAGATCATTAACATATATGTAATGCATTTTTTTATTTAATGAATCAATTTAAATTTATAATATTTGGGATTTTTTTCTAGAAGAAATAAAATCACCAGATTCGAATATTTTAATTCATTAAATTTCAGATTCTTGAAATAATGAAATTTTTATTTTACTAAATTGGAATATTGAGTAAATAGGAAATTGTATTTTTAAACATCAGCTGTGAAGAATTGAAAATTGTAAAAACGAAATACGTTAAACAAATTATGATCAATGTAATTATTGTTTAAAATGAATTTTTTAATAATTAATATGGATAAAAGGAATATTTCAATTAAATTTAATAATGTAGTGCAATCATAAGCAATAAAAATTAACTGAATAGTTTTAAATATGTATATATCCTTTATGTCAAATTAGGGAAAAATTTAAAACATTCATATGTTTACGAAAGCAGTTTGTGCAATAATTTGTTGCATATGTTTTTTCTATTAAATATTTGTATTTTACACTCTTAAGAAAAATATTTTTCTCCTAATGGCATATCGAGTTCTGTACATTTTTTGCAGTTTATTTTAAAATTCGAAACCAAAAATGAAGTATTACACTGTAAAAAAAATTCGTAAAGTTTCAGTAGATGTATCGTAAATTAACGGTACTTGTACCGTTTTCACTCTTTACGGTATGAGTACCATACTTCTAAGGTATATTAACCGTAAAAAAACCGTATATCTGCCATTTCGATTATAAACGGTATTTATACCATAAAATGATTGTTTTTCAGTAAAAAATAGCTATTTATAACGTAAAATAATTATTTTTTAGTGAGGAAAAATCTGGTAGCCCCGTCTCGGTGTACGGCAACCCCTGAAGTGATGCGGTACATATAATTTAAATATTTTACGGTACATATACCGTTCAGTTAAATTACGGTACATATACTTGTCATAAAGTTGCCAGTATATGTACCGTAATTGTTGACCAAAATTTTTATAGTGTAAATATTGCTGCTATATACTCTTACTATATACTCTACATTACGAATAATGGAGTACAGCTTACTAAATCCCACTTTTTATAATAAATATTAATGTTTTGTTTTTATTATAAGGAATAAAGTATTTTAATGCATTTGAATCTCATAATGGCATATCGGGTTCTGTACATTTTCTGCAGTTTATTTTAAAATCCGAAAATAAAAATGAAGTACTAAATATTACTGCTATATAATCTTACTATATACTCTACATTACTAGTAATGCAGTACAGCTTACTAAATCCCACTTTTTATAATAAATATTAATGTATTTTGTTTTTATAACAAAGAATAAAGTATTTTAATGAAGTATTTTAAGTATTTTAATGACATGACTTATTTTAGTATCTAAAATCCTTTAATTTGAAAATATTATATTATCATTAATATGCGGTTCTATTTGAAGTATATATACTTACACCTCATTATCGCCATGTACGCGAGTTTATTTTCTTTATAGAAGGCTATTAGTGCTAGAAAAAGAATATGTACGGCCGTAACCAATCATAAAGTATTCGTTGTAGTCTTTATCTTAAAAATTACCATTTAAAACATGTCTAGAGAATTAAAATAGTTGCGTTAATTTTAATAGCCTATTATGGTCAAAGTAAATTAATGCAGAAATCCAAACCTCCGAGTTCTTTTCGTTATTTTGATAATCCAAGGTAAATTTGTTAACACTGCTACAAAATAGAAATGCATATGCTAATGTTTCAACTTTTGTATAAATTTTATTGTTATATAATATATATACGTATATAATGTATAGTTTTTAACGATATTCTACGTACAGGGTGTTTAAAAAATGACCGGTATATTTGAAAAATCAATAAAAACTAAACGAGCAGTGATAGAAATACACCGTTTGTTGCAATATGCTTGGGACAACAGTAAATTTTCAGGCAGACAAACTTTCGAAATTAGTAACAATTTTCAACAACAGATGGCGCTGCAGTCTGGAAAAAATCTAAAACACGATATTTTCTACATATCTACCATGCGCAGCAATAATATGGCGTGGTGTCTGTACGAAGTTACCAGAAACTTTTGTAAACGTGTCAGGCGGGATGGCTTCACATGAAGAAGAGATGTATACTGCTTCAGTTGTTCAATTGTTTCTAGATTGTGGCGGTACACCTGGTTTTCAAGTGTCCCCACAGAAAGAAGTCACAGGTTTACCAAGGTTTCTGGTCATTTCGTTCAGAGACTACGCCATATTATTGCTGCGCATGGTGGATATGTGGAAAATATCGTGGTTTAGATTTTCCCCCGTCAAAAATGATGGAAAAGTGATATTTTAAGTTTAGAATGTTAATTCATATTACTGACATGTTATTTCATTTAAACAGATGATATAAAATGAAATATTGCGTGTGTTTCAATTGGAGATCCAATATGGGAATTCCGTAATGTTATCTTACTGTCATCTGGTGTTATGCGCGATCCTTCCGATAGTAACAAATCGTCAAAATCACCCCAAAAACTGTGTTTGCAAAAGTCAACCTCCAGAGGAAAAAAATATTATACTTTCTATGTTTTTAACCATAATTTGAACATGAATGTTTGCTCAAATTGTGAAAAAATATAAGAATGGTTAAAAATTTTAGAAATATAAAAATCTATATTTTTCTATATTAATGCTATTTTTGATTTCTAAAATTTGAAAACAATGTTACCTTGAATCAAGGCTTTTTTTGAAGGCATCTTAATAAACTGATTTTTTTTAGATATCTACTGAATTTTCTTTTTCGGAAGTTGGCAGCTATGCGTAAATTAGTCATACAAATATGCGTATGTTAAATAAGAAAGGTAAAAAAAAAAAGAAAAAAAAAAGGTTTTGCTTTTCTTAAACAATAGAATATAATTCACAAAAATATATTAGATTTAGCTTAAAATGTGCATAGGTTATAAAGAAAAAAAAAACCTGTTACAAATCTCACTATAACTATTTTAATAATAATTAAAACTGTTACCAATAAAAGCAAAAAAAATGCAATCTAATTATATATAATGATTAACACAGCTTATCAGAGGTCGATCCACTCAAAAATTAGAGTTCTTCAAAAAATTCTATTTAATAAAAAGGGCCTTTTCACAAAATTCACTTTACTCAAAATGGACCATACTCAAAATTCTATTTCACAAAAAGAATCCTTAAAGCAAAATTCAATTCCAAAAACGTAAACTCGTCATAAACTTATCTTGGTAAAATTCCACAAGCATGTTTTATAAACAATAAATTTGCTCAAAGAAAGAAAAATGTTATGAACAGGCATTTAAAAATGCTAATAATAAATTCATAATTTGCAGCATTCGATCAAATGTACAATTTTATTAAAAAAAAAAAAAAAAAAAAAAAAAAAATGCATCAATTTTTACATCTTAAAATTTTATATTTTACGCTTTTGTAGATGGCGCCACCAAGTTGACGTGAGAATGGTTTTTTGAACATTTCATTAAAAAATTAACAATTGGGAATTAAGGCTTAAAGAGGGCGCTAATCTTAGCTGTCTGTACAAGTGTCATATAAACACAGAACAGTGATTTTACATGAAATCTGAAATTGAGCGAAGAAAAAAAAACAATACTTATGATCAAATTAAAAATACATGAAATGCGTTGGGCTTGAACGAGATTTTCCTGAAGAGAGAAGTTAAATATTTTCTTCACCAGATGGCTTATTCGAGTGTTTGAATCGGCAATTAAGACCATTTTTCACACAAATATCAGTCAATATAAATCCGGCATGAAAACTTAAAAACGCATTTCAAAATAATTAAATGCTTTAATATGATTTTACAATTTTTTAAGAGCAGAATAGAATGTTAAACTGTGTTTTTTAAACCCGTTCAAAGAGTCTTTCGTTTGTTTTTACATTAAAAATTTTGTAATTATGAATGGCAACAGTGCTTGTTTGTTTATATCTGGTAAACCAATGTTCAATCTTTTTATTTTTTAACTTAGAACTTAAAACATTATAATTGGATATGATATACATGTTTTATATCAAAATATGCTGAAGAGATATGATTTTAAGTAGAAAAAATTATCATTTAGCTGTTATATGTTAATCTTTAAAAGTAGGCTCGGACAGAAGCTGTCCAAGACTACATGCAAACTTGGGCATATGCTGCCGAGATCAACATATGAATTTGATTGGGGATATGATCAATATATGATTTTCATCGGTCGGGACTGTCATGGTTATCAACACTTCCTACAATTGCATTTTATTATATGTAAATCGTTACAACTGTGTACGAGTTACACACACAATGAAGTTAGTTATGCGTAAAACCACTCTAAGTAAAATATGCCAAATAGCTGTGAAAATTCCCAATAGCTGCACAACAATGAGATATTTTTAAAACTACAGGATACAAAATAAAATATAAAGAGCATAAAAGATCTTTTTTTTAATACATTTTTATTTGCAATACATATAAATTTATTAGAGTGCATTTTGCATATAATATCACAGACTGAGTATTTATACACAAGAACATTTTTTGTTCATAAATAAAGTTTCTCTAACTGTTCAATTAAGTCAAAATGACAGCAAATCGCTTCTTTGCAACCTTTCTTGTCCTCATCTGAGTTTAAGGAAGTGTTTATTTATGAAATTTTGAAATAGTTACGAAATAATTGTAACCCAATGTCTGTTCACAAAGAGTAATAGATGAAATATTTAAATCAGCGATGAAGACATTAATTAAACAAGTTGGAAAAAGTACGTCAAACGTGTCAAATGAGATGCGTTCGTACTATAACTGGTTTCAGTGAAATTAATTATATCGTCTGTTATTATGATATAATTAATTTCCATATTACAATAAGTACATTTTAAGTTGGCAACATTTTATATTTTGTTGGCATTTACTGCAAATTACAATGGAAATCTGAAGCATAGCTCTGAAACTTTCAGAACTTGAAATCTATATTTAGAATCTTTTCCATTTAATATCTCTCAGAAACATCTATAAAAAAAACTGTTGGAAAATTATAGGATTGCTATAATTAAACAATTTTAGTATACAAATTCGGTTTTTAAATTCAGTAATACGGAAATAAAATGACTCCATCTCAAATAGGACGTAATCACCATGGCAACCTAGAATTATTACCTGTCATGGGATATTACTGAATTAATTACATATGATAGGATTTAATAGAATGAAGAATGTGAGTATAACTTCGCCATAGAGGTTATACGCCATGTATGACTATAGCGTCATACGTGTCAGAGAATTCGGCGATACATTTCGGTCGCTTGACGATTAATCCTCGGAAGCTGTAATAACACGTAAAGTACCGATTTAACCCTTTCCGGCACAGTGGTCCCACTCCGGGCACACCTAATTTTAATTCCAAACTTGCATTCGGCACCAAGAATATTTTAATAAAATTTTGTTTCTATAATGAAAGCTTAAAATAAGGAGTTCGTATTTTCTAAAAAAGTCGTTTGTAAATTCCGGTGTCATTCAGCAATTTCTCATTTTACAAACGGACTTTGTCTGTGCCGGAAAGGGTTAAAAAAGAAATCAAATTATTTAATAAATATTTTTATTAATATCTTTTTAAGTTTTGATTCGATATTCAAAAAATTTCTAACAACTCGACAAAATTCTGCATCGATTATACATATTAAATTTCAAACCATTCGTTTGGGTAGCTTTTGTGCTGTTATATGCGGACTGATGGACAGACGGACGGACGGATGAACTAGACGACGACTACAGGTGCTACGTATTTATATAATTACGAACGCATCTAAAAATTGAGAAATTAATATAGCGTTAATATAACCACTCAAACGAGGTGGTAAGAAATTTTTTTTTTATTATTTTGTAATGAGCATACGATCATACAAAACATATAATATTACATTTCCCAGATTTGATAAAGCATTGAAATTTTTAAATTAAGCTTTGGTATTTATTTATTTTTTATTTTATCTAAATTGTCTGCCTTTTATTACCTTCTGTGAGGTAATAAGATACTGGTATTTCAATATTATTATAAAGACTATGTTAAAATAAATAGAGTTACAGAAGGAACTCTCACTAAACACGTAGAGCCTAACTCATTCAACATAATCTTATCAGATTTAAAATAAAATCATTATTAAATTACAGAAGGATAAAATGTGGTGTTTTTCAGTTACACAACAAAGTCCAACCAATTATTATGCAGTTCTAAATATAAAGTTCATGGAAAATACGAATGCACACACATTAAAAATAGAAAAATAGATTGAAATAAGGATATAAATCTGAAATGTGTTACACATAGAGATAAAATAATAGAGATAGGGATAAAATAACAAATTCCTGTCCCTTATTGCCCCAGCAAAATGACAAATAGGGTAAGAGACAATGCAGAAAACACGCAACCTTAAAATACTTTTCCTAATTTACAAAGTAGAATACATTTTAAAACAAAATTCCTGAGGTTACTAAATTTTTTTTTGTAAATTTGTATTTCACAGAATTTTTTAGTAACCGGTATTATAAACCGGAATCGTTGCTAGCTGTTTTCAAGTAATTCTTACAGATTTTCTTTTAACTGAGTAAGAATACAAAAAATTTTTAGTAATTGCAAGGATCAATGAGAAAAACTACATTTTTTTAGTAGATCCACCCATTTTTTTTTTCAGTGTATGAACTAAACATATTCTTAGTTAGATACTGACATATCTAAAATTTTAGCCCATTTTTACACTAGAAAAGTTTATTGTGAAAATGTCTTGAATGTCAAGTTAATGGCTTGAACTATTATGAATTTTTTGATGAACTATTATGAATTGAAGGTATTTTTTAAGAAAGGCAAAAATTATATATAAAAAATAACAACTTTATTATTGGTTGGGTAATAACAAAGGTAAAATACACTTTAACACATTCCTTATGTTTTTAATACGCATTAACCTTTTTTTTTTTTTAAAAAAAAAATTATTTTGCACTCTTATTACTACACATTCCATTACATCGTTCGTGCATTTTATTACTTATTTACATATTTTCCGAATTTTTTTGTAGAAAATATTTGTTGTTAATTTTTACAGAAGATTTAATGCAGAACTACTTACTTTCAATACAATCGTTACGTTAATTTTTTTAAAAATTTTGATATCTCTAAAAAGTTTAAGCGTAGCTACAACCTGCCAATAAATATGTATTGCAAGTTAAAGGAGATTTAGAGTAACTTTCAACGTACATTTAATCTACTAAATAGCTCGTGAATAATTTTGGCAATAATTTCTAGAAATATTATTGGTAAAAAATTGGATATCTACCCATTCAAGCTCCATATTCTTAGGATATTTGTCACTTTGTTTTAATGGAGAATTTTTAATCAAATAATACATTTGATTTTAACTTCAAAACATTGTTTTTAAGTATAACAAATCATAACACCTTGTAATTATATACTTCTTTTTAATTGCTAAAAAGTGTATAATAAAAAGTTTATAAACAGTAAAATATGTTTTATTCGACAGTTAACATATTTTTCCGCTCAAACTGAGCCATTATCAACACAAACAAAAATATTCTATAAATGCACGGTCTATGAATTTATTTGAAACGCAATTATTTAATTTTTCACGTACTTTTTAAAAAAGTACGCGCGTTATTTTCATTTTTTACTTGGATGTTTATTTCCATATTTGTAACCATGGAGTAACCCGAGCCATAATTTTAGTACATTAAATGATGCTATATCGTTAACTATTGCATTTTTACGTGTTACAATCTCTATGGTTTAAGCAGAAAATTTAGTAACAGAAAAAAAGAAGCATATAGCTGATATTAAGTATAATAGAAAAACCAAAGCCTTGGTAAGATCATATGAGGAAGAAACCATCCAAACAAATTTCAATGAAAGTAAAATATTTTTCCCCTGCAATCTATACTATAAATCCATTGTAAGCGAAACGATAGAGATTGTAGCATGTAAAAATACTACGTGTAATGATGCAGCATCATTTAATTTACCAAAATTGGGGTTGGAGTTACTCCATGGTTACAAATATGGAACTAAACATCCAAATAAAAAATAAAAATAACGAGCGTAAAAATTTTTTTTTTAAGTACGTGAAAAAGTAAATTTTTACGTTTCAAATAACTTTGTAGAATAATTTTGTTACTTTTTTTTTTCTTTTTTTTTTAAATATTTTTGTTTGTTTTTATAATGGCTCAGATTAAGCTGAAACGTATGTCAACAGTCTAATAAAACCTATTCTACTGTGTATAATTTTTATAATCTTTATATTTTACATCTTTTAGCAGTTAAAAAGAAGTACATAGTTTTTATTTATTGGAAAATAAGTCTTTTTATCTAACAAAAAAGGTCGGGCACTTCATTTTAGAATTATATTTAAAAAGTAAGCCACCTTTCAAAATTCACTAATACAAATGATCAAATTAGTTTCTATTTACTAATAAGACATTGCATAATTATACGGAAAACATTTTGTAAAGAAATGTAGTAGGACATATCGGATACATAAATAGAAATCACAAAACACTTAAAATTAATAATAAAAAAAATTCTCACTCTGTAGAAGCCAAGATTTTCTACACCGCAAGTAAGTAAAGCTGATGAGCCTTCGGATACTGTGACATTACTTGGTTCACCGACGAATTCGGGTTCAAGATCGGCTGAAAAAATAATTGTTAAAATGTTAGTGTAGAAAAAAAATCTCTTGATATATTTTTTTTTCTATAAGAAAAATTATTAATCAAACGTAGAAGGAAAAAAAAAAGTGTTTTTTATTTTTTTTATTTTCATAGGTTGTGTATATTCTTATCGTAAAACATTTTTATGTTTTTATGCTTCAAAGGATGAGAAAGATAAGAATTGATATCATGTTGTTAAAAAAAAAAAAAAAATGGGTATATTGAACTCCGAAGTTTTCTTTTTTACACACATGGATACTTTTCCTGTTTCATGCAGAAGTAATATATATTTATAGTAAATTTTCTATTATCCGTCAGTTGTAGGAGAATTGCTGTCACGGATTAAAGAATAGAATGATAATAGTTCCCTTCCCTGCTATTCGTTCGTATACACATATGAAAAAAAGGCATATAATTGTATTTTTAAGGCAAATAAAAAAAGACAAAAAAAGACAAGCATAAAGAATAATTTATTTCATAGTTATTTAATTTTCAAGATTTATTTCATATAAAAATGTAAAAACAAATTTTCGAAATAGAGTACATTACACTATGATTGTATTTATCTTACGATTTTAAAGGGTCTGATATTTTCTTGACGTTTTTTGAAGTATTTTCCACTTTATAAAATTCTGTTAAAAACAAGGTAATGTACAATATTTCTCATTTATTTATTGTAAATGCACGATTTCTAGTGACTGAGGAACAATAGAACATGATAGACGTGATGAATAATAGATTTAAAATACCGCATTAATTAGAAATAAAATACCGCATTAAATGATCCTCAACAATGATTGTAAAAAAACAAATCGTACATAAGAGATAAAATGTGACGTTTTCTCACGTTTTTTTTTTTTTATATTTATGATTAAAAACAAAAATTGACATTGGAACGTTTAGAAGAAAAATACATTATTGACTGATCGAAGCAGTGGTATCCACGTCTAGCATAAAAGGTATGATTTGTTATAATAGATTAAATTGTAATTTAAGTGTATTTCTAATTATTTTTCTTTGTCCCATGTTTTTTTTTTCCTGAAGAAGATGACGTCATCCTCTAATGCAGTTAAAATAAAAATAAAAAATTCTCTCGTGCGTGACTTTTTCTATTGGGATTTTACTGTTAGGAATAAATGAGATTATATTGTGGCTTTGACTAATGTTGTTTGCAGATATTTTTAGTCCTTGACTTTTCTGTAGAAGTCTAAATTTGCATCTAAAAATATTAAATATTACTAAAAAATATTAAACTGCAGTGCGAAATCCTTGCACGGGTCCACTGGTACATTTATAAGATAACACAGTTATAAAAAAGATATAGTAATTAAATATTAGTAGCAAATACAAAATGTAACAATATACTGAACTGTCAATTATCGAATATATTAACAGTATTTTAAAATCCGTAGTGTATAATTTGCGATTTAAAAAAATTTTTTTGAACTTATTGACTATTTCACATACAATTTTTTAATGTTAAAACGCAATGAAAACTGTGCAGTAGCATTTTGGAAAAAAGTTTTTCACTACAACGTCATTTTTATTTAGTATCCTCAGATAAGTTTTGTAAAAAATCTTATTTTACTAATAGATAACGAGATTACAGAACAAGTTTTAATGTTATACCTATAATTAATTTCACAATAATTGATATCAACTGCAGATCATTAGAAATTATTTTTATTATATAACTTATATTCTGATTAATAAATCTACAAAAGCAACTCAGTATTAGGCTCAAATTTACATAAAAATGCATAATAGCATAAGTTGCTCTTTAGTGAATTCAAAAAAGTGTTTCACTGAAACAAAGTAATAATAATAATAATAATTCGTTTTAACAGATTCGAAAGAATATAAGAATTCTTTCAAACATGTTACATATTCTATATTTGTTCTATATTTGTTTCCCAAGCTTTTTTTTTTAAATATTAGATTTATTTTTAAAAAAAATGTAATGTTTTAGAATCAGTCTCTAAGTACGAATTATTTACTTTAACTCTTAACTCAATATTTCTGTAAATGATTTATGGAATCACTAAACATTTTAATGTTGATTATTTTTTAATGTACTTAGACAACATCCTCGAGTTTTCTTTGCGTGAAAAGATAAATGTAAATATGAAAGGAAATTGCCATGAAATCTGTAATGATTTCTAACTTAATCTAACTCTTGTAATTCGAGAGAATAGAGTTATTAAGCTGTTAAAGTTCACAACTATATTTGTTAAGCTGGGAATATTAAGTTGATGATTTCAGATAAATTTTAAACGTAAGTGGATTTTGTCGAAACCATAAAATCGCAATAGTAAATTTCCGCTTTATATTATAAACAATTTTGATGTTCCTTCAGAATCAAACAAGTCTTCTACATGTCATTTAAATTTCATGTTAAAATCAAATTACTGCGATGACGTTCATTTTTTCGAATGCGGTTTGAGAAAATCACAGTTTTCAAACAAGATGAACTAAGTTTTTGAGCTTTTTCCAACAAAAACTGAAGGATGAGCAATTTGTTTCCCTAATAAAAACAGCTCTAAAAAATTTTATCCATTGACACTACAGAAACATTATACAGAGTCAGATGAAAAAAAAATGTTAAGCAGGGCTTTACTCGTGACTAATTTTTAATGCTATTTCAAAGGATTGGTACCATTTTTCCAAATTATATTCCTTACCATATACACCTATTACCACTGCAAGAGGAATCTACCACAAATATTTTTTTAATAGTGATACAACTAGATAAAAAAATAGTCGACTGTACCAAATCTGTATAAATTCAAATTTTCTGTGTTACTTTCATAAACAAACTTATTTAATAATAAACTGCATTCTCAGTTCTCATTGTAATGGTTAGCCTTAAGTATGCATAATGTGTGTGTGTATATTATATCGTAATGCAAATAGTGAGACAATACCACTTATTTCGTGTAATACATACAAGCTTAAAATAATAAGTATAATCATACTTTATTACCAATTTCTAAACATAGTAGTATGAAATTGGAAGATGCCTAAAAACACATATATTTATCCAACTATTTTAAGCAAAATACTTTTAATTAGTATTGATACACACGCACTTTCACACAATTTGTAGACCATAAACTTATTCCGTAAACCGCATTTAAGGGTTTATTTATTTATTTATTTTTCCGATTTAATAAGTTTATAAAATAAAAATTTTGGCGAATTGTTTATAATAAATTAAAATTGATTTATTTAAACATTAAACAAATTCACTCTTTAAATAGATTAATTTTAATCAATCAGCGTGTTGACTTATTGAGAATTAAGAAATTTCTTAACAATACGCTTTCAAGCAAAATTAATTTCAATTAGCTTTCAAAACTATTATTTTTATGGTTATCTAGGAAACAAATAAATTCCTTACAAGTAAATGAAAGGAGGGGTTCATTTTGAGTTATAATTTTTCAAACTTAGCGAAAAATGTTCAAACCAGGATTCGAACATCGACCTCTTGGATGAAGCTGTCGATGCTCTGCCAACTGACTTATCCAGGATGAATTTCAAACTATATATATACTAGTAAATCTACAGATCAGAGGCCACAACGTCAGCACTACAAATCATTGTTCATTAATCTCACTCATTTTTAACATTATCTGCATAATATTTGATATCCTAAAATTAAATTTTTTGAAGTTATTTCTACATTTATAGAAATATAAAATTTATCGAAAGTTCCGTAAATTTTAGAAGTATCGCATTAAACACAGTGTTATGCAATGATAGGATAAACTACTTATTGTTGTATTTTTCAGAATAACAATACATTACTTCAGGGGGCAGCCCCCCTGAACTTTATATTATTTGTCGCTTTAATTTTATATTACCAATTTCTAGTAATTGTGCTATATCATTTCTTGAGTATATGTCTGAATGTATTTACTAATTTAATTTCATTAGGATAAACATATTTTTGTATATTTTTATCAATATATTTATCCTAAAAGAATTGAAATTGAATAAAATTTCGTGTATAAAATATACTTATACAAATGTAATCCTCTTATGTGACCTATATTCAATTTACATATTCAACGTTTTCATTATTTTCATTTGGAAAACCGATTTGGTAAACTTTCTTTAGCAGTTAAAATAAATTCTCATCTATTTCATTAAAAAAAAGCATAATAAAAACTTAAATCACCCGAAAATCGGCTATTTTGTTAATAAAATTGCGCGTCCAAAATATAATTGCGTATTCAAAATAATGCAATTCACTTGAATTTTCGTTTGTTGCTATTCTTTGAAATATAGTTGCTTAGCAACCATTTAATGAAAGAAAAAAATGCATTGGAAAATTTTGTAAAAAATGAGAAATTAAAACATTTCACATATTTCAAATTAATGCATAAAACTTCCTAATAATTTATACAATTAATTTCGAAATTCTGATAAATATACTGGCAAATTTTCAAAGCGATCGAATTAAACAAAGATCTCCATTTCATAAATTTAGCATCCATAAAATTTAGTTTTTACAATTATCCCAATGCGTAATTTTCTTTTCGGTAAATGTTAAAATTCAAAAATCGCTTGACTTCCCATTGAAAAGCATTATGACTTAAAATAAAATTTTCTATATTTTTCGAACGAATGAACCAAATTTAACCGAAAACTAGACAGCTGATTGCAGGTACCTCGCCAACATACCCACCAAAAAACATCCTAATCGGACCCTTTTTGCGGCAGTTATCGCGGAACAGACAGACAAACAAACAAACAAACAGAAACCAAAAATTTTTCGGATCTCAACAGTAAGCCTCAACTGACGTTTCGGCAATGATACACTGATTCGTCCAGGATAGCTCAGTTGGCAGAGCAATGGCAAATTCAGAAAAGAGGTCCCTCGTTTGAATCCGGGCCTGGATATTTTTTTCCAAAAAATTACAACTCATAAGATATATTTACAAATTAGCATAATTATGTTAAAATTAATCTAAGATTCATTTTATTTATTTCTGTAAAATTTTTATAAATTTTTCTTCGCACATTCTTCGCACATTTGTCTATAGTCTCTGATTATTTTTATTCGTACTATATGATTATGGAATGGAGAACATTTAAAATATGTGAGCTAATGCAAACTATATCATTACTAGTATATAACCCCCGTCAAAAATGACGGAATGTTACGTTTCATTTTCATAAGATTTCATACAAACAAACAGCATTAAGATGTTATGAAATAATATTCAATCCTTTGATATAAACAATGACATTCTCGAAGGAAATAAACTGTTTTGATTGAACTTCAATAGTTTAAAGATTTCCCTATAAAAAGATTCTGTAAAGATTAAGTACGATAAAATCTTCAAAACATTGTTTAGATCAACAAAGTTGTTTAAACACCCATTGCTGGGTTAACACATCCCGGGCCCGCTTGCGGACTCCTAATTAAATCGGGGCAGAGCCTTGCATACAAACCTCGTAAAAAACTGCTCTAACACTTCACCCGCACTTTCAGGCAGCACTGCAAAGCATATTTTTAAGCGACATTAAACATTTCGAGTCATTTCGGCAATCTGCGTCATTTTGATCTTTTAAACTGCCCTGCTATAGCAGAGTAAACATTTCATTATTCAAATTCCGATTTCACAAGTGTAATAAATTTCGATAATTAAAATAATTTATTTTATTTCTTAATTAAATCGCATTTATTAATTGTATTAATATGACTGATCATTTTTTTCACTACAAAGTTACTATGTTAAAAATCAAAGTTTTATCTACATTGATATAACTAATACTTGTTGTACCACAGTATTACATTATATTCCTTATATTTTAATTAAATTTGATATAAAATATTCATTTTATTTGCAAGGCAAGCAAAATTGATAAAATACAGAACAAAGTGCAATTTCAACAGAAAGTTTATTTGCCAAAATAATAATTAAATAACTTAAAATTTAAAAAGTTTATCTCAAATTAAATTCTGATTTTTTATAAACATGCCTAAAGAAACCTGTGATAAGTTTTGATCATTAAAGATCATCTTTTATTAAATAAGTATTTTTTTTTTATTCTCATATTAAATTACAAATTTATTTTCACTACAAAGTTTCTACTATGCTAAAATACAAAATTTTATTTGCATTGATATAATTAATATATGTAGTATACGGCATTACAATTACATGTTCCTTATATTCTAATTACATTTTATAAGAAATACAGTGACCTTTCACTTATACGAGATGTTCAGTAATTACTTTTGTACCACTATTTTAAAACAGTAAAATTCGATTTATAAATTCTACGATTAAATAAGGAGAAAATTACTTTAAAAAGGAGCTGGTGCTGAAAAATAATTACAGCGTATCGCGTATTAGTGAGAGGTCACTGTATTCATTGAGAATTAAAACTACAATTTCAGAAGAAAATTTTGTTTATATTAATCTCCGATAGATGGCGATAAAGGCTCACAACGAATGAACGAAGTATTTTAGCGAGTATGACGGAGGAACGTAACTGCTTCCGTTTGCGATCGCTTTTCGAAGGGTGACTTTCATGGTTTAATATTTTAAACGTTCCCGACGAATGAATCATTTGTTTGTTTACTTTCATGGAGCAGTAAACCTGATTTCAACTGAAGTTACCTCAGAATATAAACATTATTTAATGTAAGTCATCTCACAAACATTAATTTATTTTGAAAGACATCATTTCAAGTAGGAGAAATTATCGTTTAGTTGTCATATGTTAGAATAGATTTTTCATTAAGCCTAACATGGCGTTTAACGATGGTCGATTCGCAAATCAGAGTGGTCATGTCCGGTACCGTTACAGACACTTTCTTGCCTTCGGATTTTATTATAAGTAAGATGACAGAAATTTAAAGATAATAGAAAATAACGAAAACACGAAATTTCAAGGAAAATGTAATTCAGTTAATTTTCAAAAAAATATTCTTTTTATGGACATCTAGAAAAACAACAAATTTTCCTACAATTAAATGAGAAGTAATGTTTATTTTATTTATTTTTCTAAAATTTTGAATTTTTTCTTCTAACCGAGTTCGTACAATTGCCTATATTCTCTGACTATTTGTATACGTTCTATCTATACTATTATATACTATTATATATATTATATACTATGATATATATTATATACTATTAATCTATTATATGAAAAGAGAGCACCTGACTGATTAACTCATCTACGCCCAGCTCAAACAACTAAAGTCAGGATCTGGAAATTTGGACAGTAGCTTGCCGTTATGACCTAGGCAAGCTGTAAGAAAGGAATTTTGAAAATTTTCCCCGAAGGAGGTTAAAGGTGGTGGGAGTCGAAAATTTTAGGTCATTTCTCCATATCTCAGTAGCAATTTTAGGTAGGAGCGCGAAATTCAAGAAAACAGATCTACTAAAAAATGGTTAAACACGTATTTCAGTAATTTTAGAAATTCACCTCTTAAGGGGAATAAGTTAAAAAAATAAAGTCGCAACAATAGTTACAACAATGAAATACATAAAAAACAGCTAAACCAATCTGCTAAAAAAATTAAACACTTATTACAGCTGTTTTAACGATTTTGGCGCCAACTTCGGAAATGAACCCAATTATGGAATATTAGATGAGTAAGACAACTATTGCTGATTTTGTATTAGATATTTTGTGTAAGATATTTTTTCCAAGGAGGTAAGCACAATGTCAATCCGAGCGAAGCGGGAAATTGCCGCTAGAATGTACATAAAATTGAGAACATTTAAAGTGTGTGAGCTAATGTAAAATATATCATTATGGAGGAAATTTAAAGATAAAATAAAATAACGAAAACACGACGGATATTTTAAATTGCATTTATGAAATTCCACGAAATAGAACAAAATCAAGAACCGTGCAATAATCATTATATAATTTCCCGCTAATCACAATGTCAAATGTAGCAACCTAAATGTACGCACTAAAGTTATGCACAAAAATATAATATAGAAGAATGTACAAATGTAATCAAACAAACATACAAAATTAGTTTATTTAAAATAATTTAGTTTCTTTTTTTAAATTATCCTGTGCATATTTCAATAATAAATGTATGTAGAAGGGAATAATTGCTAAGAACAGAAATATCTTGAACAATTGAACCATAAAATCTTCTACTGGATGCCCCTTTGCTCATTCATTTCTTCTAATTCTTATATCGAAAGAATGGAACATTTAATATATCACGACATATGCATGATTATTAATATCTATCATATTTCTCAAAGTAAAATGAAAATATATTTCGAAAAGACCTCAAAAAGAATAAATCTCATCAGGTCCAAAAAGATTATCTAGTCAATTAAAGCATTATAAATATTTAACTAAAATCTTGAAAGGTTCCGTATTAAAATGGAAATTACTTTTTTAGTTTTAGCAATTGCTTCTTTATTTATTTATTTTTTGCCTACTCATAATAATTCCAGTATTCTTTCTGTACGTGGAAATATCCCCTCCCTCTGCTTTCCCTCTCTCTCTCTCCCTCTCTCTTTCATTGATATTTCTTTCTTTCTTTTTTTCATCTTCTTTATCTTTTTTTTCTTTATGTTAATGATATTTTTCTAATAATTTTTTGACGCTCAACATACGATCTTTAAATGCATAACTTTGATCATTTTAGATATTGTTCTTCTTATAACACGAAATTTTTCATTTTTCCGAGTCAAAAATTTAGCGCCAGTATTCATATAATTTTGAAATTTACTCTTTTTTTCCTCTGTCTTAAAAATTAGTGCCAGACAACAATGATCTTACAATAAGATATATATATATATATACATGTTTTGTACTCGAGCACAAAATCGCGGGATTCACGTAATATTTTTAAGAATCCCGCTTAAATATTAGCCTTTTTCAAACATTCCGCTTGAATTTCTGCGCTTTGATTAGGATATGAACATCTTAATCAGAAATCATTCAAATTTTCTTATTCATAACATTACCAAGCATTAGCTTTTTAAATCTTTGAAATATTTTGGTGATTTCATTTACTTGTTTGTTTTTTATTCTACAAACAATTTTAATATGTTCATTTAAAGAAAAAAAATATTAGAATGCATATTTTTTCATTAAATAAAAATATTTACGAATGTGACATAAAATACTAGCTTTATAAATGGTTCCTCTGGCAACTATTTTTATGAATTACTCATTTTCTGCTTCATATTAAGAACAAATATTTTGTGTAGTAGATTTCCAAGAGATAAAATTTTCAAGAAAAAAATTAATTGTTCATTACTCTTAAGTCATCCATGCATAAACATACGAAAAATTTATTTTACTAGGTTGTTTACTCATTAGATATAAACTTACTTATACAGAACAGTGTCTTAAATTCAATTAAATATTCCAACTCCCGCAAGGAAACAAAAAAATACCTGTCCAACTTACAGCTGTGATTTGTAACAAACATGTCATTAAATGCATAATGGTGTACACTGTAAAAAAAAATATCGCTCAAATTGACAGAAAAAGAACTGTCAATTTTGCCGTTTAATTTACTGTGGAAAACCGTTTAATTTACTGAAACTATCTGTATATTTTAATTAAAGCAGTTTTTCTCTGTAAAAAATAAAGATTTTTTTTCTGTAAAACTTACAAAATCCACGTTTTTGTACTGGAGAAAACTATCTTTCTTAAAAACAGTTTTTTTCTGTAAAAGATACAATATTTTTCTGTCAGAATTATTAAGCTATTTTTCTTAAAAACATTTTTTCTCTGTAAAAATACAATGTTTTTTTTAAATAAAAATTACAGATTTCTTTTACAGTGTATCCCAATTTTTCTTAATTTAAAAAACAACAAAGTGTTTATTAAAAAATGATTTTAGTGTATTCGAGTGTGATTGGATACTTTCTGCTGATATCAATCAACAGGCACTTTTGTGAAAATATAACGTAAGTGTTTGTTCTATTACTTACTTTGATTTGTATATGATGTGCTCTAAAACAACTTATCGTCAATTTAAAAACATACTTACACTCCCCTGTCTTTAAGAAATACAAATCATTTTTGTAATGAATGAGGAATGTTTTTAAAGATGTGGAATTCTGTTTTTTATTATCATATTATTACTGAATTCTTAAGAAACGAAATGCATTTATTCCTTAAGAAATATAAAAGAGGATGCAAATTTTCCTTTTGTCATTATAAATAAGAAATTAAATTGTGCATTTAATTGAAAGCTGTAACAAACATTCTTAAATGTATCACGACACGTATCCAGGTATAATGCTGGTAGTATTGTCATATTAAATTTTATTAAGTATTAGACTTGGCAGTTACATAGATGTTTTAAGATATTAATGAAATATAATAAAGGATGCAAATTTTCCTTTTGTCATTATAAATAAGAAATTTGAGCATTTGATTGAAAGTTGTAACAAGTATTCCTAAATTTATCACGACACGTATCCAGGTATAATGCTGGTAGTATTGTCATATTAAATTTTATTAAGTATTAGACTTGGCAGTTACATAGATGTTTTAAGAGTTTAATTCGGATAAAAAATTGTAAAATTACATTACAAATATAATCATGTAGTGCAAAATGTTTTGTTAGTGTTTTTGTAGCAGCATTTGTTTTAAAAATAGTATTGTACTGTGCTAACATAATAAAGTTCTGAAATATTTTAATTGTATGCAATTGTGTGCATTTAGTGTTGTATATATCATCTTTTAAAACATCTACCTTTATTCCGCGAATGGTATTGAACACATCCTGTAATTAATACTCAAATAATTTTATTTTAAATATTTTAAGTTTTTTTTGTTTGTGTGTGTTTGTAAACTGTTAGAAATAAAAAAAATCTTTTATTTAATGATATTACAAAGTAATTTTAAATAATCAGCATCAATACTCACTGAATTTACTTTCATATCTATATTATTGAATATTCTTATACATGCGTATTATAAAAAACGTATTTCGGCTCGGCAACAACGGAAAGTAATAAATATGTTTTGCGTGGTTGTCTTGATATTAAAATATTCGTTCTATAAAGTAAAGTTTCTTTAACTATTGCTGAATAATAACTTACAAATTTTCTTTAAAATACTTTGCTCTGATTTTCATTACTCTGTAAAATGTTTTTCTTTAACTGTGATAGGTATTATAATATTTAAAATACTAGCCGTTTAACCCGTTCTACGCACGGGAGTTCATGAATTTAATTCTAAAACCAAAATTAAAAATAAAAATCAGTACAACCAAATTTATCTATGTAATATGTAAAAAAAAAAATATATATATTTTTCTTCTACTATGCATTTTTTTCAATGAAATTTAATTTTTCTTGCTGCTATGGCAGCAGACTATAAAACGATATCTTTGGAATAAGGGAATAAATAGAATAAAACGTTCTGTTGATGTTTGTGATAAAATGTTTTTCCTTATTTTTAGAAAAAGTTAATAATTAAACGCAATTAAATAATCTCTGATTACTTGCATGTGAGGTAACAGAATTATCGTAATACCCGCTACAGTTTCTTAGTATTGCAGCGTGGATTACTTAATATTTAAAAACATAAAATAAAACAAATATATATAATTTTTTATATTTTTTTGCCCCAATCATTCATGGGCTTCCTATCAGCAACCCGTGTGCCAAATTTCGTAGCCCTGCGCCCTGTGGTTTCCGAGTTTTTGAGATTACATAGATAGATACGCACTCAGATTTTAATAGGGTAGATATTTAAAATCAATCATTTAAAACTACTAAAAAGCCACACATTAATATCACATAATAAAATCAATTACAGTAGACGTTTCAAGTTTTTTACAAACTCCTTATCGATACATATGTTAATCCAAGACTAAAACTCTTGTTTTCACATGTTCACATTCCAAATTATGCATTTAAAATAACAAATCACCAGAGAGTATACATCACAGTAGGACCACATATTCTGGTGGAATTGTACATACTTTGTTTAAGGGAGATTTCTGTGATCTTGCAAACCAAAAAATATCTCACCTAAATGAAGCATGTACATTTCCACTAGAGTATGTGGTACAAATGTGATGTATACTCCCTGGTGAATTATTATTTTCAATGGCATAATTTAGAATGTGAACATGTGAAAACAAGAGCTTTCGTTTTTGATTGACATTTGCACGGACGATGAGTTTGTACAGAGCTTGACATGTCTACTGCAATTGATTTTATTATGTGTTTCTTTTTAATTTTATTAAATGTCTTTTTTTAAATATCCCGTTTAAGGGGTCGTGTAACTTTTAAACTCGCCGAAAAACAACAACAACAAAAAAATTCAATGTTTGAATTAGTGTAGCTTCGAAAACATTTTATGTATAAACATAAGATTTTGACTACTGATTAAACATATTGGGCTTTGTAATATACTATCATTAGAAACTGACAAGCCTTTTACAGAATTTGGATATTGTTGAAATTAAAACAGTTCTTTTTTTTTTTTTACTCCACAAGCCATTGCACGTATGATATCTTGGGAGCATCTGTATGGATTGTTATGAAATTTGACATAAATAATAACACATATGTATTTTTAAAAGGATCTACTCTTAGGTTAAAATTATTCCATTAACAAATGTTAAAAAAATATTAAAAAATAACCATAATTTTGAATTTTTTGATGAATAAAACTAGTCATAAATAAAAATCTTATCACTGCAAACACTTAAAAGTAGATCATTTTAAAAACACATATGTGCTTTTTATCTACGTCAAATTTCATAACAATCCATGGATACATTCTAAACATATTATGCGTGCAATGCCATACTGAGTAAAAAAAGAAGGTATTTTAATTTCAATAATGAGCAAATTCTGTAAAAGTCTAGTCAGTTTATAACGGTGGTATATTAAAAAGCCCAATATATTTAAACAATAATCAAAATTTCATATTTATAGATGAAAATTTTTGAAGATACGTTAATTCAAAATTTGAACGTTTTTGTTGATTTTCGTCGTGTTCAAAAGGTACAAGACCCCTTTATATAATAATTCTTATCCAGGTGTAATATGTTTAGTTATTTGAAAAAAATATATACATAGGAACATTCTATAATTTTTTAACGAATATGAAAAAGCTGCACAATTTAAAAGCTAAATAAAAATGAAAAATCCTTTTCGTCGATTATGTATGCTGGTCACCAAAACGACGATAAAATAATATATACCGTTTGGTTCATAAACTGTTGAATGTACTCTGCGTCATGTTTCCGGCATTGATTACCAACAAATTTAGATTTATGGAGAAAGATAGAAGCATGAAAAAAGAAGATCAAGCATAACTTACAGAAATCCTTTACCAATAAATAAATAAATAAATAAATAAATAAAATAAACAGAAAAATATTATCTATTAGACAAAATATAGTAATATAAAAAAGGTTTCTGTTTAACATACTTCACTAAGGTAAAGATTTTTTTTTTTTTCGTTGAACAAGTAAAATTAATTAAATAAAATGTAAATGCTTAAAATTCGCCTATTTTTAAAATTTAAAAAGAGTATTATATATATTAATCATAGAATTTATCGTTCGCCATCTACAAAAGACATGTTTATTTTTCTTAAAAAAGGAAGAAATATAAGAAAAATAATCGGCATGTTGGAAAAACGAATTTAATATACACGGGAAAAAATGTCAGTTTCTTAAACAGATTTTAATTATTACGATAATTATTAGAAAAAAGAAGCTATAATTAAAAGCAATGTAACTGAAAGTTCTTAAATGCAAGTTTAATAAAAGAATATGACAAATGAAAGAGAAGATTTCCATGAGTTAAAAGGAGACCTGCGAAACACCTGTTGCTTCATTGCGTAAGACGCCAGTCACAATGTTTCTGCTAACTTAATGTTTTTCTGTCCTATAAACCATGTGGGACTGTGAAGTTTGTGGTATATATTACTAAAAACAGTAAAGTATATCGTAGAAAATCAGTTGGAGTTACCGCTTCTAAATATTTGCCATTGTGCTAATATGCAATGATAAATTACAGAATATAAACTTATAAAATGATTAAAAGGGTCCGTAATTGATGTCCATAATGAATAGAAAATTGAATTTTGAATTAAAAAAATAAATTAAATTAAAATAAAATAAAAAACATATTTATTTTGTACATTAAATAAGTGACGGGCATTTAAAAAAATCATTCTACAGAATTGATTTTTTCATTGTATGCTATAATATTTTCATCTGAAATTATACCCACCAAAATCATTTATCCTTTATTCCAATATCTGCCTGTTGATACATATATTATGCTATTTTTCATTGTTAATCTACTTTCTACATTATAAATTAACTGCATAATCTTAAAATACTCATATTACTACTTTTTCTGAAAATAAATCTTATTGATAACAAAAATATATAATATAAAAAAAATTAAAATCTTATGTACTTATCAAATAAGAAAATCTCTTTTTATTCATTAATTTTTTATTAGAATATAGAAAATATTTTTACCTATTTTTGTGTGATTATATATGAAAATACAAGAAATTTTTAATACAGGGAAATTTTAATTCCAAAATTGCAAGGGGAAAAAAATAACATGTTTAAAATGATGAAAAAGAAAAAGAACATAAAGGAAAAAAATGAGCCAAATAATCTAAGAAAGACAGCCGAAAAGTAAACCTTACAATCTAAAACATGCAACACACTTTTGTATAAAATCAACGATATAAATTTCTAACAATAACTATAATAAATAATACGTTGTTTTAAGTTAAAGATATTTTTTTTAATCTTCTTAAAAAAAAAAAAAAATGCATAATTAAATGCAAGAAAATATTTCAACTACACTTGAAATATTTTTGCTTAAAATTTATTACTATCTTCCAAAACTGCTAAATGCATAAATTTATCTTATTTATTATTATTTATTTTTAATTAAGCGAAGCGTAAAAAAACATGCAAAATATTATACTATATTTATACCTCTGGGGTGCGCAGCGGCCAAATAGCTAGCAGCCCATACGGTCCAGCAGACGATGAACCCACTACTCGGATTCATTTTGAGTGGCAAGCACAGTAATAAATACCTCCAAACAAATCTTGCCTTACACCTGCTCACCTTTGCCCCAGCGCATGGTCATGAGCGGGGCGCCCTGGAACCTTCGATAAACAAACTCTCGATTTCGAAGTTACAAACTCTGACGCGACTACCCTCAGGGGGGTGTATATCCGAGAGAAGTTCGCTGCTTTGCGATTTATATTTATGAGAGAAAGACCGGGGATTGCAATTTTATATTACTACTCCCTCTCTCTCATACTCTTCGAACTCTCTCTCTCTCTCTCACACACACACACACGTGCCCCCTTGCTCAATAAAAGTTTTCCCTCTTTCCACATCGCGAAAGAGCGCCTGCGCGAATACTTAGCATGCTTGATTAAACCGTCTCTCCCGATAAGAACCCCTTTGTCACCAACATGTTCCCAAGATTAATTACATCTCTTCAGGATAATTAGGTAGGGCGGCATCAAAAGAAACGCATCCCCGCCGGTGTTATCGCAGCCTGACACCGCTACCCCGATTGATATTTTAGCCCAGGCCAGACGTCAATAAAGGCAGTTTCATTATTACGACAATGCTCAATTAATATTGCAGTTCGCCTCATCACAGGAGCTTCTTTTATCCTTTCTCTCCCCCCACACGCGCTCACATGACTCCCTTTTTGGAAAAGAGAAAGGTATCTAGCTTAAAGATGAGACTTTTGGTTTAATCAAGACGAGTAGGTGGGGGGGAGGGGTAGTAGAAAGGTTCGATTTAAGGGGGGGGGGGGGTTGAAATCATGGTGGTGTTTGTCGGGAGGAGTTGGGAAGGGCAAAAGGGGGGCCAGGGGAGGTTCGATATCATACTCATCAACGAGTTACTTACAACACCCATTGAGTATTTCGAAGTCGTCATGATTGGCTTTTTCCTCAAATGGTGATTCGGACTTCTTATTCTTCCATTGGGTCGTTAAATACGGAAACAAAAATTTTTCCGGCATAAATGAAAAATTTTCCGCCAAATTTGAGAGAGCGAATGAAAAAGATCCAGGTAGGGGAGGGCAGAGACATTAATTATCGGAGACATTCGGAAAAAGAATAACAATTTTGTGCTGCCTCCTGTGCTCCCGAAAAGATAAACTGGCGTTCAGTAATTGAAAAGTTTTACTGGGAGGACTATCGTCATTTTTAACGAGGCAGTTCTTTGATTAAAATAAACGTGTGACGCCGTCATAAAGGCCAAACAGGGGCCTTCAAATTAAATGTCCTTATGTTAGAGGAAGGGAATTTTATTAATGCAGAATTTCCTTCAAATGATAGCCATTGTATAGGCTTTCTTTATCTTAAATCTGTATCATAATAGAGTCGTTTGTTTCTCTTTCAGAAACATGTAATATGCTCCCTTAATCTTCCATTTATTCTGTGAAATAAAAACAAAAATTGCAAGTCAGTTCAATAGTAGTATTTTTACATTAGTATAAATGTATTCCTGGTGAATGTCATTTGGAAATGTGGTTAACTCTGGCTGCGGAAAATGAAAAGAAAAAATTAGTCACATTTATTTTCTAAGATGAAAAAAAAATTTGTAAAACTGTCTTAATAAAACTGTCTGTTATATATTTTTTTCAAAATTACTCTTTTTCCGGAATATTTGAATTACGAATTAGAATGGACTTTATAACATGGAAAAATATTCTCAGATACTCTAAAAATGGGAGAAGTAACTGCAGCATAAAATTTAAGAAATATTATAAAACGCATTCATATATATATATATATATATATATATATATATATATATATATATATGTTACGGTCAATATGATTAATCCGGTCATTATTGATAATAACGGGTTACTATTAATAATGACCGCGGTTATTATTAATAATGGCCGGATTAATCATATTGACCATAACATATATACATTCCAAATATAAACATCAACATATATATTGAAATCAATGTTTAAAATCAATTTTATTATACAAATTGCAGGATTCATTCTTCACTTGCTGGAGATAAAACTTTCCAAACGAACTCTTATATTGAATAAAAAATTAATTAATAAATAAAAAACTTTAAAATAAAAATTTTACACTAATCTATTTAATATAAATTGATAAACAATCACATTAAAATATGGTAATATGAGTTTTAGACAAGTTTTTAATAAAGAAAAAATAATAATTAAAATTTTTTCTAAGAGTAATAGAATAGCTGAAAAATTCAGCCTTTCTTAGGGTTGGGGTAGCGTGGCATATCATTATTACGCACAAAAGCATGTGTACACAGTGTGTGCACTTCTAATTATCTTTATGTTTTAAAGATAACTAACTGACCCCCGCCCGGCGTTGCCCAGGCCTGTGATAATAAATTTAAAAAGAAACTTCAAGTTTTCATTATTTTATATCTTTAACCGGATTTTGTATGACATTAAATTTTAAAATGAAAAATTCGAGAAAAAATATTGATATCTATACTAATATTATAAAGGAGTAAAGATTGTTTGTTTGTTTGTTTGTTTGTTTGTAGGGGGTAATCTCTGGAACTACCGAACCGATTTCAAAAGTGATGGTGGCAAATTAATGGTGACAACCCCTGCTCCAACATAGGCTATATTGTATGTCGGTGCCACTAACCCCAGGGGGGTGCAGGAGCGAAAAACGTTCTAAAATTGCACTTTTTAGCTCACAGGCTATCAAAGACTGACAGCTAATGTACCCGCCCGTTCTATATGTATGTACGTATGTACTTAACGCGATAACTCGTGATAGAAATATCCGTTTATCTTCAAATTTTGGTTATAGGTTTATAGTGATAAGGCGCTTCCTTGATTAGTTTTGGGGGTTCATTGGTTAAGTATAAAGGGGGAAACGGGGGACTAATCTTCCCTTAATTTACATAAATGGGTTTTTCGTGAAGAATTATCCAATTTGATTCAAATTTTGTTTATAGGTACATTGGGATAAAGCGCTTTCCTGATTAGTTTTGGGGGTTCATTGTTTACGTATAAAGGGGGGGACGGGGGGCTAAACCCCCTTAATTTAGATAAATGTGTTTTTCATGCCAAATTATTCAATTTGATTAACATTTGATTTATAGGTTCATTGTTATAAGGCGCTTCTCTGATTACTTTTGGGGGCTCATTGGTTAAGTATAAAGGGGGAACGGGAGACTAATTCCCCCTTAATTTATATAAATGAGTTTTTCGTGCAGAATTATCCGATTTGATTCAAATTTTGTTTATATGTACATTGGGATAAGACGGATGCGTGATTAGTTTTGGAGGTTCATTGGTTACGTATAAAGGGGGGGACGGGGGGCTAATCCCCCTTATATTAGATAAATGTCTTTTTCATGCTAAATTATCCGATTTGATTAAAATTTGGTTTGTAGGTTCGTTGTTATAAGGCGCTTCCCTGATTACTTTTGGGGGTTCATTGGTTAAGTATTAAGGAGGGAACGGGGGACTGATCCCCCCTTAATTTATATAAATGGGTTTTTCGTGCAGAATTATCCGATTTGATTCAAATTTTGTTTATATGTACATTGGGATAAGACGGATGCGTGATTAGTTTTGGAGGTTCATTGGTTACGTATAAAGGGGGGGACGGGGGGCTAATCCCCCTTATATTAGATAAATGTCTTTTTCATGCTAAATTATCCGATTTGATTAAAATTTGGTTTGTAGGTTCGTTGTTATAAGGCGCTTCCCTGATTACTTTTGGGGGTTCATTGGTTAAGTATTAAGGAGGGAACGGGGGACTGATCCCCCCTTAATTTATATAAATGGGTTTTTCGTGCAGAATTATCCGATTTGATTCAAATTTTGTTTATATGTACATTGGGATAAGACGGATGCGTGATTAGTTTTGGAGGTTCATTGGTTACGTATAAAGGGGGGGACGGGGGGCTAATCCCCCTTATATTAGATAAATGTCTTTTTCATGCTAAATTATCCGATTTGATTAAAATTTGGTTTGTAGGTTCGTTGTTATAAGGCGCTTCCCTGATTACTTTTGGGGGTTCATTGGTTAAGTATTAAGGAGGGAACGGGGGACTGATCCCCCCTTAATTTATATAAATGGGTTTTTCGTGCAGAATTATCCGATTTGATTCAAATTTTGTTTATAGGTACATTGAGATAAGACGGTTGCGTGATTAGTTTTGGGGTTCATTGGTTACGTATAAAGGGGGGAAACGGGGGACTAATCCCCCCTTAATTTACATAAATGGGTTTTTCGTGAAGAATTATCCAATTTGATTCAAATTTTGTTTATAGGTACATTGGGATAAGGCGCTTCCCTGATTAGTTTTGGGGGTTCATTGTTTACGTATAAAGGGGGGGAATGGGGGTCTAATCCCCCTTAATATAGATAAATGTGTTTTTCATGCCAAATTATTCGATTTGATTAAAATTTGGTTTATAGGTTCATTGTTATAAGGCGCTTCCCTGATTACTTTTGGGGATTCATTGGTTAAGTATTAAGGGGGGAACGGGGGACTAATCCCCCCTTAATTTATATAAATGGGTTTTTCGTGAAGAATTATCCAATTTGATTCAAATTTTGTTTATAGGTACATTGGGATAAGGCGCTTCCCTGATTAGTTTTGGGGGTTCATTGTTTACGTATAAAGGGGGGGAATGGGGGTCTAATCCCCCTTAATATAGATAAATGTGTTTTTCATGCCAAATTATTCTATTTGATTAAAATTTGGTTTATAGGTTCATTGTTATAAGGCGCTTCCCTGATTACTTTTGGGGATTCATTGGTTAAGTATTAAGGGGGGAACGGGGTACTAATCCCCCCTTAATTTATATAAATGGGTTTTTCGTGCAGAATTATCCGATTTGATTCAAATTTTGTTTATAGGTACATTGGGATAAGACGGTTGCGTGATTAGTTTTGGGGGTTCATTGGTTACGTATAAAGGGGGGGACGGGGGCTAATCCCCCCTTAATTTAGATAAAAGTGTTTTTCATGCTAAATTATCCGATTTGATTAAAATTTGGTTTATACGATCGTTGTTATAAGGTGCTTCCCTAATTAGTTTTGGGGGTCCATTGGTTAAGTATAAAGGGGACGGGGAGGGTTAATCCCCCCTTAATTTAGATAAATGGGTTTTTCATGCAGAATTATTCAATTTGCTTCACATTTTGTATATAGATTCATTGTGGTAAGGAGCTTCCCTGATTAGTTTTGGCGGTTCATTGGTTAAGTATAAAGGGGGAAATAGGGGTGCTAATCGCCCCATAATTTATTGTCGATATCTTTCTTTTTCGATGGGCATTATTCTTTGAAATAAGAGTATGATATACAATTAGTGTGAATAGCCTGTGAGCTCAATGTTATCAGTTTAACTGGGCACTTTTCTTTTTATTTGTGTACTGTAGGAGCTGGAAATTTGAAATTTGGCATTGTAGTTACTTATAAGATGTAAATACTCTCTAATAATAATAATAATAATAATAAATCGGAATTTAAAATGGTGAAATGAGCGAAAAGCGCTCTAAAATCATTCTAAATTTTTATGGAATCTCTGGAACTACAGAACCGATTTCAAAAGTGATGGTGGCAAATTGATGG
Organism: Maratus michaelseni; assembly: GCA_963931845.1. NCBI lineage: Eukaryota > Metazoa > Arthropoda > Arachnida > Araneae > Salticidae > Maratus > Maratus michaelseni. The sequence continues at coordinate 415,244,453 of OZ007589.1, forward strand.
TGACAATCCCTGCTCCAACATAGGCTGTATTTTATGTCGACGCAAAGAATCTCAGGTGGGTGCACGAGCGAAAATATTCTAAAATTGAAATTTTTTTATACTGAAGGAGCTAGAAATTTGAAATTTGGCATTGTAGTTACTTATACGATGTAAATGGTCTCTAAGAACAAAATAAAAAAAAATCGAAATTTAAAGAAGGGAAATGAGCGAAAAGCGTTCTAAAAACATTCTAAATTACAATTTCTATGGAATCTCTGGAACTGCAGAATCGATTTCAAAATTGATGGTGGCAAACTGATGGTGACAATCCCTGCTCCAACATAGGCTATATTTTATGTCGGTGCCACTAATCCCACGGGGATGCAGGAGCAAAAAACGTTCTAAAATTGCAATTTTTTTTAATAGTGAAGGAGCTAGAAATTTGAAATTTGGCATTGTGGTTACTTAAAATATGTATATGCTCTCGAAGAACAAATTAAAAGAAAAATCAAAATTTAAAAGGGTTAGATGAGCGAAAAGCGTTCTAAAAACATTCTAAATTACAATTTGTATGGAATCTCTGGAACTACAGAACCGATTTGAAAAGTGATGGTGGCAACTTGATGGTGACAATCCCTGCTCCAACAGGCACTTTAATAAAAAGCTATGCGTTGCTGACGACTGGGTTTTTCGCTAATTTTTGCCACAGATTAATCTCGGAAAATTAAACATTTGAAGTTATTGAAAAAAATAATAGCTCGAAAAGTACTTGTCAGAAAATTGTTAGACAAGTTGTTTGACAATTCTTACACAAGTCGTTTGACAATTGTTAGACAAGTCGTTTGAAATGTAAAAAATTGTATTTTTCTTGATATAAATTTAAAATCTAATGATTGTGCCGTTTTTCAAATATTGAATTTCAAAAATTACCAAATTTCACAATGGAGTACCATAGCGAAAACTTCATGCGCAAAAAGATAATGATAAGGGCGACGTGTCCTGACGTGTATATTGGCACGAGTCATAAATTATAGTAGCCTTATTATTCTGTTAAAATTTAAGATTGAATTATGGAACGTCAATATTTTGTTTGATTAAAAGTTTGTTAATTGACCAGCGTAAATTGACCAGCGTAGCGGGCGTAGCTTGCTAGTTTAGTGATAAAAGCGCTCATTTTCTTGTTTACGTTGGGTCGTTTCAAAGTTTTAAAATAAAAAGTTCTTTTTTCCGAACTCTTTGAAATCTTTATTGGTGATAAATAAAACGTCTTTATAGCTCGTGTAAAAATTTCGTGAAAAAATATTGTTATCTAGTTGTAAAAGAAATGTTTTCTTCTCGCTTTTTTGTTTGTTTGTTTGTTTTCGCGTCGGCTCCTTTAACATAGCAATAAAAAAAATGTTCTCATCTTCCGAACTCTCTGACATTTCAATCGATAATAAACATAACTGTATCCAAACTCTCTTTAAAATTTTGTATGAAATTATATTTTAAAATGAAAAATTCGTGAAAAAATATTGATATTCAGTGATAAAAGTGCTAATTTTCTTGTTTACGTAGGGTCGTTTCACAGTTTTAAAATAAAAAGTTTTTTTTTTCCGAACTCTTTGAAATCTTTATTAGTGATCAATAAAACGGTTTTATAGCTCGTGTAAAAATTTCGTGAAAAAATATTGTTATCTAGTTGTAAAAGAATTTTTTTCTTCTAGCTTTTTTGTTTGTTTATTTGTTTTGACGTCGGCTCCTTTAACATAGCAATAAAAAAAATTTTCTCATCTTCCGAACTCTCTGACATTTATATCCGTTATAAATATATAACTCTATCCCAGGTCTCTTTATAATTTTGCGAAAAAATATGCATATTTAGTAGTGGAAACACGAGTTCTTAAAAAAATGCTTTAGCTCTCAATTTCAGAGCAAAAATATATTAGAAGGTCTATGCTTTGAATACAATGGTGACTCCATCCGTTTTCAATCAATCCTTTTTAATCCCGTAGGCTAAACAGGTGAGGGCTAATTCATCAGGTTTCCCCTTTCTGAGGGAAGAAGCCTTCAATAAACGTTGGCGAATGCGCAAAGAGATAATATTCGAGTGGAAAAAAATGACAGAACGCCCTTTTTGTTTTAAATATATAGATTTAAAGGATTTAAAATATACAGGGTTTTTTAAAGTTGTGAAAGTAAAACCCCATAACAAAAAAACCACTGATCAAAATGACTTAAAATTTCATCAGTGTGCTGTCAGAACAATGGGAATTTTTTAGGCGTGGTTAAAGAAATCTTAAAATCGCACCCACAGATGGTGCTGTATATACAGAAAAGTTGGGAGACGAGCTTGCGCACGACACATGCACAGTGGCGCTAAAAACGTGAAGCACGCACACATCGTGTTCATTATTCTTTGAATATCCTCGCAATGGCTGTGCAATTGACCGTGCGGTTTAGTAAAACTGTATTATCTGAATAATGACAGCGCAACAACTGCTCTTAGGAGATTTAGGACACTTAAGAATCTAAGAAAAGATCCAAATACAACAGAAGACCTATGGAAGATGGTTTTGATATTTGAACACACTTGCTCTTGCACAAGCTTATCTCCCGAACTTTTCTGCATATACAGCGCAATCTGCCGGTGCAATTCTAAGTTTTTTAACCACGCCTAAAAAATACCCATTGCTTTGGGAGCATACTGGTGAAATTTCAGGTCATTTGGATCAGTTGTTCTTTTGTTATAGGACTTTACTTTCACAACTTTAAAAAAAAATCACCCTGTACATATAAGCACGATTCTTAATTAAGAAAACATACTCACATTGTAACAAATGAATTTTTTAGAGATTCCCGCATTTTCGAAAATTGGCTTGAACAGTTCAATTAAATGATCGTTTTAACCCCTTAACAGTGTAGCCCGAACTCAGTTCGGGCAAGAAGAGTTTGCTTGTTTTGTTACTAAAAGCTTTTTCACACCAGTAATTTTTAAACGGAATCTTCTATTTATTAATCGGCAGACATTGCATTCAATTACATAAAGCAAATATTTTAGTACGGAAAAAGTGGTGTATTGTGCCTATTTTTAGTTTATGGTGTCAAAAAACCTCCCACTGTTAAGGGGTTAAACATTAAAATTTGAATTAGGAGATCAGATTTTTTTTTTTTAAACATGGGTAGGGGGAGAGGAGGAGTTAAAGGATTTTTTTTCATAAATGCAGAGATGCATTGATTTTAAATTGAAATTACCATAAAAAATCTCCGGACAGATAAAATGATGTACAGGTACACATCGTATGTTATCTATCGTCAACACCATACATCGTAAAGCATGATATTTCAAATAAAAGAACTTGGAAAAAAATTACAGAGAGAAAATGCTTGTTTATTAAATAAAGAAGTACGCAGGAGAGATTAATTTATAATTTTTTTACCATTATAGCTATTTAAAGTATTAAAATATAAAGTGCTTTTATATTGTTTAAAGTGCAATTACATCTAGTCTGTCATGTTTTTTACTTTTAGTATTCGATTATATAATTTCACATTGTAGGCATCTGCTTGAATTTACAATATTATCTTCGTTTTAAACTTGGAGGCTTTGCCCCCTTCGAGCTAGGATAACCAATCTCTCCATACAGGCCCATCAGGCTATTAAAACATGCTAATTTGGTATATTTTAAAAATATTACCTGATTACGGAAGATTAAATTGAGTTATCATGATCAGTGGCAATTTTCTATAATCGGGTTGTCATTCCTTTCATTTTTATGGCGGGATTTTCCGTTGTCCCAGGCCGCCTCTACCGTGGTCTCGTCAGCTAGCGGCTTTTTTCGTGATTGATTAAGAAAGATCAATTGAACATTTAAAATCAGCATTTATTTCATGGTTTATTAAAATTAAGCGTTGCCTTCCGTACTTTTATAATTTTTAGAAGAAAAATTCTTTTTTAGATGGTATAAGAAAATTGTTTTAAATATGACACTTTAAATATATCCTTTTAAATATGACGTAATTTCCATCACGTAATAAATGCTTTTCACACGTAATAATTTATTTATTTTAAAGTTTTCTTTTTCTTTCAGTATTCACTTACAAATATGCATTTCCATTACAAATACAGTCTTTACAAACGGTATAAGAAAAAGGTTTTAAATGCATCGTTTTAAATATGACGTCATTTTCAACAATTAATGTTTTTTGCACGTAATAGCTTACTCATTTGACAATGTTCTTCTTCTTCTTCTTTTTATTTTTAATTCACGTGTAAATACATTTTTTTTATTGAAAAAAAATTATAAATATTATTATTTGGGCTTTTAAAAATCTGGCAACAGTATGTAAAAACTGGTTATTTCAAACTATGAATTAGTCTGTATTCAAATAGAAAAATTTTGAATAAAAATATGTAAAAAACCTTAAAAAGTTAGACAAATAAAAAAATATATTGCATACCGCACACCACAATCTAGTCACGTATGTGCCTGCGAAAAATGTTTTTTTTATGCATAGTTTTTAACTGAACTACTTTGACCAATATCAACATTAAATAGCGCTTAAAACTAGCATTCGATTTAAAAACTACACCCAGTAAAAGGAATTGATTAAAACTACAAAACATGTTTTGTAGTTTTAATCAATTCCTTTTTCTGAGTGTGCCTACTTCAGCGTGTTTATCTTACGTTTCTCTATAAAACTAAGAGTTTTCGTGTTTTATATATATACATATATATATATATATATATATATATATATATATATATATATATATATTAAAACTATTACTGTAAAACGAGGAAAGGTAAAAGTCACGGTAAATTCAGAAATACAAGTAACTAATGCTCACATTTCTCCACATCAAAACATAAATATAATAATGTATATTATATTTTATTCAAACATTAAATAATTAAAGGTGAATTTTAACTTTGCTTAATGAGTTGAATTCCCTTGTCCTACTTTGATTTAATAGATTGTTGAACTGAGCAAGCGAAGCTCGCATGCGGCTTTTCCAAAGGCTTCTTTGTGACGTTATACCTCTTACACTATCCGACAAATCACCCATCAAATACATATTTCCACGAATTAATAAATAACTTCTTTAAGATTTGTTATTGAAAAACATATATTTTAATACAAAAAAAAAAAAAAGACAAATGTGTTGTTAATGTTAGTTAAACTTTAATGATATCAAGAGGTGGCTTTTACTTTACTAGAATTTGCTAACTGGTGGTCCAAAAATAAATTTATACATTATTTGTATTTAGGTAAATTTCGTAAGAAGTACTATATCTATTTATATCCCTTTTTTATGCACACGATAACTGCCATAATTCTGCAAAAGTCTCTTCCAAACTCATACTTAAAATCAAGGGCCATCAAATCTCGGTCAAGTTCGTTAATAGTCAAAATCAAAAAAGGGAGGAAACGTGGGGGGGGGCATTTTATGATGACAGGAAAAAAACATAACTTTTTAATTATGATACGTTTCGAATCCGTTTAAAGTTATTATTACTTCTAAGAAAAGGGCCGAAAATTTATATATGACAGATTTTTGGTATCATTAAAAGTCGCCTCAAAGGGGGGGGGGACGGGGGGGAATAAAGGTTTAAGAAGAAAAAAATTCATAACTTCTACAATTTACAAGATATCAAATTCACTTAAATGTATTATAAATCCTCTTAATATTATCTACAACTTTTATGTAGACAAGTTTTTTAAACCAACCCTTACAGAAAAAATAAATAAAAACAAAAAAATCCCTGCCGGCTCCACCTACATATACAGGTGGATTTCGAAGTGGGCGGTCCCAACTGCCACATCAAGGCAACAGGTCATTTATAATTTGGCTAATTTCTTATTCAAATTCAGTATTAACGAATCTTTTGTAAACGTTTCTTTGCATTTTAACTTGCTGTTTTCGTGTAACATTAGCTAAAATTTTAAAACGAAGATATAGGAAAGCTACCTTTTCCTCCCGGTACAGGCCGGAAGGACTTTTAACTTTTCAACGACGGAACATCCACTTCTATTTCAGAAAATGAATAATATTTCATGTAAGAAACAAACATATAACAAATGTAAACTCATACTACGAGATCATACATACTACGACACCTACGAGAATTCATATTACACGTTCAATGTTTTTGTAATTTTCGTTTTGAAAAAAATATTTCGCTAATCATTCTATAATAGTTAAACGGCAACTTGTATCAAAATAAATTCTCCTTTATGTCAATAGTATACGAAAATCATTTGAAAATAATGTATTTTGCTAATAAATTATTGTAGCAAAATAGTGCGAGTTACTTGAGTTTTATTGTTTTGATATTCTTTGAAATATGGTTGCTAAGCAACAAATAAATTAAAGTGCAAAGTAAAAAGAAATGCATTTTAAAATTTGTAAAAAAATATGAAAATAAAAGTTTTATATTTCCCGAACAGATGCAAATAATTTCCAATAATTTAAACAATTAATTCTAAATTCTAATAAATATATTGAAAATTTTTCAAAGCGATCGGATAAATTAAAATCTCCATTTCGTAAATTTAGTATCCATAATTTAGCATTTACGATTATACCAATGCGTGATTTTCTTTTCGGTGAATGTTAAAATTAAAAAATCGTCTGACTTCGCATTGAAAAGCATTATGACTAAAAATCTTCAAAAAAAGAAAAAAAAAAAAGAAGCAAACAATTTGCTACGTAAGTTAATCTTTTATAATTTTTACGATTTAATGCTTTGATTTTTAAATTTATACTTCATGTATTATTTTAGAATTAATATTATTTATAAGTTTATACTTTATTAACTAGACACTTTGCCAAATTTGTAAACACTTTTCGTAAATTTAAAATTTTTAATACATATTGTTAAAAATTTTCGGCGCCAAATGGCAATTTAAAAAAAATTACTAATGTTCGTAAAAATTTCAATTTTTAACTATTTTTGGAGAGCTTGGGGAACCGGAAGATATGAATGGATTTCAATAAAATAAAACATGTAAATTAATGTACATAAAATACAACTTTAGTACCCCGCGTCAAAAGTAATTTAAAAAATTAAAAATAAAACAACGAAAAAATTATAAATTTTAATAACAATTTCATTTTTTAACTATTTTTGGGGCGCTTGAGGCACTGGACGATATGAATGGATTTTAATAATAATAATAATAATAATAAAAACATGTAAACTAATATAAATAAAAGAAAGCTTTTGCTCTTTAGTTAAACTGAAAATTGGAAAAATAGTAGTTAAACGTTAACATATAAACATCAATATATGTTAACAAAACATAGTGTCAACAGGCAAAAGCCGGCAACTGTTTATGTGAGTTTTGGAAATTATATTTTTTCGAAAGGTTGAAATTAAAAATTTTCAAAACGGATATCAGATTTTAAAAAGCAAAGGGATGTAGATTAGGTGCGGTATTTTAAGTTTTTCGTATCTTGTTTATAAACGCCTATTCAAATTTTTAAATATAGGAGAAATCGTTAAAAATGCGAAATTGACTTACGGTAAAAAACGTTTTCAAAAGGCTTAATGTGAATTTATTTTTAAACTAAAAGTTTCTGCCTAAACCTGATAGAACGTAAATGTTTTTAGGTGTATTTGATTTTTGTTTGGTTATTTTAGAAAGCCGATGCCAGATTTTATATATCGTAAAAAATCGGAATTCCACAAAAGTGAGTCTTGCGCTTGAATTTTTTTCGAAGGATTAATATTCTAATCTTTGAAAAACAAATACATATGTCAAAATGTATATAAATGTAGATATCTGGCCTTTTTTAATTTTTCGTACTTTGCTCTGAACCGCCGATGGAAATTTTAAGAAATCGCCGAAATCGCAAAAATTGCGAAACGGCATACAGAAAATATACTTTTTCGAAGGTTAACTTTCGTATTTTTTAAAACCAATGATGGCTTTGAAAAGAGTAAAGTCAGATCTTTAATTTGGGGACCTTCGTTTTTCCGCATCTTTTGTAGTCCGGTGGACGCAAGGCTCGGAATACGGGAGAAAATAAAAAACATAAATTCGATGCTTCTTGCTTTATTCATTTATTCATTTATTTATTTGAAAAAGTTAAATGAGAATTTTTTTCGAACCAACCGGATCATTCGAAACGTAAACGCACGTTCTTTGAGAATATATGGACTTTTTTTTCGTATTAACAGCCGTTCACCCATGGCGAATTTAGAAAAAGTTTAAAAGAAACGTGCTTTGTTTCTTCTATTTACGGAGATACAGAGCTTCTGAGCATGCGTGCGCGGATTTCCAAAAAGTGATTTTTTATTTATGATCTTTGATCAGTTCTTAATTAACAACTAATCTAATTTTCAAAATATTAAAATTCTGAGGCTCAGGTGCACCAGGAGAGGGTTTGGACTATCTAAATCTAAATTTTCAGGCTTTTAGGTGGGATAAATTTTGCTAGCCATCGCATGCAAACAAACACACACACACCCAGAGAGAGCAAAACTTTCTTTTATTAGTATAGATATCAATTTTGTAAAACCTGATAAAACAGAATCCGAATGTTGTAAACTCTCTTTTGGAGAGTCTTTTCATCGACTCCTCATTGGTAAAAGACACATAAATATCATTTATGCCATATCTTATGAAGGAGGACTTTTTTTACGATTGTTTATATTCTACATATATAGTACTCCATTTGTAAGTTTAAAAGGTTATGTCATAAGACAATTCTCAAATCCAAACTGGCTAATTTTTGACACATTTTTTTAATTCATTTTTGTTCACAACCGCGTGAAATTGTAAGGCGCTTATTAAGAAGTTAAAGTCTTATTCAGAAATTGCGTAACAGAGCTGATTTTCCCATTTTCGGTAAAGGTAAAACATCTTTCAGAAAATACTGTCAAAGTTTTCGTTTTAAATCAAATTTCAGAACACGACAGCGCAGGAAAGAAAAAACAAGTGGGTAAGTGTGATCGCAGATCGCTCAAAGGGTTTCGTTTAATATTCCTTTCAAAACACTTTATCTTTTCTTTAATAAATTCAAACAAATTTCATTTAGCAACAACAACAAAAAAAAGTCATGTTTTTTATAAAGTAAAAATTTACCGGTCTATTTTTTCGTTTTTTCGAATATCTAAACCAGCCAGATAACGGGCCAAGCCCGCTATTATATTCTGATATAATAATATCCGTCATACGGACTAAATGCAATATTAAAAAAAATAATTTCAAAATTAAACAAATTGTATACCTTCAAAATGTTAAAATATGCGAATATTTCCATAATCGGATTTTTATCACGATTCAATATGTTTCTCAAACTTTTCCAAATTTACCATTCTCTATTATTTATATTGATACTCGCTTTGTATTATTCTCAAACATCTGAAAAATTAGTTAAACTTCCCATATGACGTCAGATTTTCTTTTTAATTCTCTAATGACGTGATATTAATCTGCTTTTTTTTACTTACTCATACTCATACTCCTTGTATTATTGAGAAATATTAGACATTTTCCGTTTTATTACAACTATGACGTCAATCAATTTTATTTCACATTTATCTTTTTTTCAATTGGTGAAACTTTTTATTTCATTTTCCTTTTTCACGTGGAAATCGTCTGATAGAAAATTAATTATTGTGGAAAGATTTTCATCGTGGATTTTTAATTTTTGGCATCTGCTGTAATGAAAAATGTTTAAATTTAAAAGGAAAAGGCTGTTAGAATTTTGGTTTTTTATCTCTATTTATTAAAATAATACGAATTTTTCAAATTTTAATATTTTCAGCTCTTCACAGGCTGAAATTCTGATTTATACACAAAGTTTCAACTCTGTAAGTTACATAGTTTTCGAGAATGGCTCTGTGACAGACAGACAAAAGAGCGGGAGCAATAGTGTTTCGTGAGATGAACGAAACCCTAAAAATGATGCCATCAGACAAAAATCGCTTATAACTCAACATTTGATTCAATCATCGAAATTCGAAAAGAACTCTTCGATTACAAATAACTTATATATGCCTGCATCATGCCTACAAGTGTCATGTATTGCGTTTAAAAATTAGTCAACAATATGGCAGAAAACTTGGAATTGTTGAGATGGAAAAATATTTTTTAGAAGCAGATTAAACTACTGAATATATTATAAAAGAATGTGCACTTTTCAGTGCCCAAATAAAAAAATTCCGCTTGAAACGTTTATTTATTTATTTATTTATTTTTTATACAGAAGATAAAATTTCAAAGTTCTTATTTACTGCTTTACAGAAAAATGTTAAGGAGTACAATATATCTCCTGATTTTGACTCTCACCAGGATTTGATAACAATGGCTAATGAGGATTTAACAACTAATGCTCAGTGTTCTGCCAGCACAAGTTTTCAAATGCACCATGAAGGTAGTAATACAACTTCTCCAATAATGTGTGATGTGTCTGTCCAAAGCACTTTAACATTGGATAGGAAAATACGTGATAAAGATTTTACACGTTTTGTGAACAATAAATGCAAGTTTTAAAAAACTAACAATCAGAAGCAGGTCAAATTCTATTGAAGACCAGTCTAGAGTGAAAACAGAATTGCATTTACAAATACCTCTTCCTGAAGCTAATTCAGCTCACGTTTTTTAAACACGAATAAATTAAAATAAAAAGAATAATTAAAACTTTAAAAAGCAAAAACAGTTTTACAAGCACACAATTCAGGAAAAACTCGAAGTCATTCGCTAAAACAGTCTGGAAGTAAAGATTCCACAGAAACAGAAGACATGAAGGAGCCTAAACTTCAAAATTTTCTGAACCAGTGGTTTTCAAGTGGGACATAGAACCCACAGAGTCAATTCGAGATTGCTCATTAACACATTACCTATGAGTTTGTTTTAGAAAAGTAATGTGGGTATGCTAAAAATTAAAGTAATACATGCCGATTTTAAAAATAAAACAAAAAAAGTTAATTTTTTTAAATTAAATATTTTAAAGGTGCTTATATAAACGTTTAAAATACAATAATAACCGAAATAATATTTTAGAAAGAAAATATTAATAAAATGCAGTAATATGGTTATTCTGGATGTAAAGTTGAACTGCAATTAAAAAGTGCATTGTGATGCCTATATTGTTCCATTGTATCATTGAAATGCTAATTTTATATTTAACACTTTCATAGTTTTTCAGTTTTCGGTTGTGTTTTAAACTTTTGCTAGAAAATTAACAAAATTTTTTGTTAAGTATTTATTGAAATAGATGTGCATTTTCTATTATATCTGAAATATGTCACATGAATAATATTTTGCGCATGAAAAACTTTAATGTTATATAAAAAACTAACTGTATTGAATGCATTTAACCTGAAAATATTCGAAATATCTGAACGAGGTACTGACAACCTTATGAAATTAATACTATCCCAAATGGATATTATAGAAGATACACTGAGAAAAATGGCATTTTCAAATCTGAATAAATCGATGTTTTCATTTTGTAAGGAAAATTTTTGTTTCAAATAGTACGGCCCAATACTTTCAATGCTGAAATACCAGAAATATTGAAACATGAACATACTCAAAATTGAGCACATAGAGGTCAGTTCATACTCATTTTTGAAACATAGACATACTCAAAAATGAGCACATAGAAGTCAGTCCATACTCATTTTTGAAACATGGAAATACTCAAATAGGAGCACATGATGTTTTATTCTTGAGTGTGTGCATGTTTTCAGAAATGAGTATATGCATGTTTAACATTTCTTAATTTTTATCATATTTTAAGTAATAAAGCGCAACAAGTACAGTATTAAATTTTTAGCTTCTTAAAGATGAATTTTAGCATGTTATTCATTTATTTTCTGATTTAATATTAAATAATTATTAAAATTAATTTATTATTTAGTATAAAAAATTAATTATTAATTCAAGAGTTCTGTGTAAATTTAATTATTGTTTCAAGTGCGCCGCATAATTTCAACTGTAGGTTCAATTGCACTGTAATAAAGACAAATGTCTTTAATCTATGAAAATATACAGTCGTGGCCAAAATTGTGGAAACCTTTTTGAAAAGGCACTTTCTCTTTAGGTAATACCAAACATTATTTGTCACTGGATAGATAACTTAATCAAGAGTATAGTACAATAATCTTCCTGGAGGAATGTTTATCAGAACAGTAGTTATAAAGAAGAAAAGTATAATAACATATCGAAAAAATGAGATATACAATAATTAATATAAAGTCAGTTAATACTTAATTGGGTAAGTTTTCCTCTTTATTATGGCCTTGCAACGCTTTTCCATGGAATGAAGCAATCTTTTACTTCTGAAGCAATTATAATGTACCAAGATTGGATTATTGTATCTTTTAATAGTATTTTATTGATGGCTTGCTTCTGTGCAACCACTTGCTTTAGTCGGCTCCATAGATTTTAATAATAGAGATAATAATTAATATAAAGTCAGTTAATACTTAATTGGGTAACCTTTCCCAAGACGACCTTACGAACTTACAACGCTTTCCCATGGAATGAAACAATCTTTCAGTTATAAGGCAGTTATAATGTACCAAGATTGAATTATTGCATCATTTAATAGGATTTTATTGATGGTTTGCTTCTGCTCAACCACTTGAAACCACGGCACCAGAGATTTTCAGTTGGGCCATGTCAACAGCAGTTGGGGAGGTCTGGGCCAGGGGTGCAAAAATCTAGGCGCCAATGAGTCGATTCCCACCACTAAATTTTTAGTATTCTTCACCTAATAAGAATACTGATAAAATTTAGGAGAAGTATACTAATAAAAATTGACGAAGAATACTAATAAAATGTAGTGGTGGGAATCAGCCCATTGGCGCCTAGATTTTGGCCCCCCTGGTCTGGGCTATTCCCGGGCTAGTCCAACACCGGATTATGATTATCTTGAAACACTTTTTGTAGAATTTTTCAACATGACATGGAACTGGATCTTGATGAAATATAAATGCTTCATTACCTTGGAAAGGATAACGTGCGGAAAGCTTCAGTTGGGATTGAAGTATTTTATTTATGTATTTTGGGACAATTTTATTTCAATCAATCCCACAAATACTGCCTATACCGTTGATATCATACAAGCCCATATCATAAACCGTCGCTACTTCACAGAAAAGGTGGCGCACGGTCGGAATCGGAGGTACATTTACATCAGTTACTGACCGGAACAGTTACAGACACTATCACGGAAGATGCCATTGAGGAAATTTAAAAGCCAAATTCAAAAACTTTAAGACATCGATCAGCGATACCGGGCGGACTGGGAATTTAATTCGTCTGACAACCCGGCGACTTAGAGCTTATTACAAGGTCATGTAATCTTAACGGTTTTATTTATTTCATGTTAAAAAAATGGAAAAGGAATCTTGCGACTTATATTATTTAAATATATTAGTTATATATTATTATAATTATATTATTGATGATATATGTTATTGATGAATATTGAAACTTATTAATACAAATCATGAAAATTATTCGGAAACTATTAAAATTATTCAGAAACGTTTTTAAAAATCACTAGCCGCAAAGAAAAAAAAAACTTTGCTTTTATAAATTCTATTTTAAGTCTTGAAAATATATTAGTTTCTGAGGTTTCTAAAGATAAATAAAGGTTTTCGAAATAATGAATAATTCGGACAAGAATATCATATCTTTTCGTCCGTGGTTATATTATCTTTTCGTAGATTAAGACAAATTTGTTTTTTACAGTGTGTTCTGCAAAAAGTGAAAAAAAATTTGAAAACAACTGGTCGGTAATTATTTACTTTTTTCTACAAAGAAACAGTGCACGATTTGTGAGATATAAAATTAACAGTATTCTTGCAGCAAATACCAAAATTATGTCTTTTTAGGTGCTTTCGTAATTATATAAATACGTAGCACCTATAGTCGTCGTCTGGTCCGTCCGTCTGTCGTCTATCCGTCTGTCCGCATATAACAGCGCAAAAACTACCCAACCGAATGGTTTGAAATTTAATGTATATAATCGTTGCTGAATTTTGTCGAATCATTTCAAATTTTATGAAAACCGAATCAAAACTTAAAAAGATATTAATAAAAGTCTTCTTTAGTCTATTAAATCCTATCATACGTAATCTATATAGTAAAAGCGCAAGTCATGTGACTGAGGAAAACAAATACGGGCTAACCCTATCTTATTCCATATTCAAGCGGCCATTTCTATTAAAAAAAATTTTTTCGAATAAAATTGCATAAAATTTACATTTTTAGAAAGATCGTTCAAAAAAAATTGTTTGCTTGAGAGATGAGTTACATTAAAAATGTATAGATTCTGAGATAACTTTAGTGAAAATTAGGTTATAAGCCGAACATCTCAATTCAATAAAGTAAATAAACAAAATATTCATTCATCGTGAGTCACAGAAATATTAAACCATGGAGGTAATCATTCGCAAAGCAAGATATCCATAGTGAATTTTACAGCACTGCCAGATGTCGAAAAACAAATTCGCATCTATAAACACGGCAACACGTAATAAGAAAAAAATGCTTCTTCATTTCGCTGATAGCAGACGATCTAATTTATTTCACTGAAATAATAAGGAAGACTTTTTTTTACATTGTAAAACTGGTAATAGCACGGAACAAACGCACCTCATTTGCCACGCTTAACGTACAATTTCCAACTTGTTATTGTTGTTGTTCTTTTTTTCACTCTTTGTTAAAATGTTGGTGATTAGAAAGACATTTTAACAATATTTTCTAGTATGAAATTGAAATATTTTATGATACAGAAGAAATATTAAACGAAATGTTAAACATACCATATACAATTTTTTCACTCTATTTTAATGATTGATATCTTAATAAAAGCAATAGAAAATAAATAGAAATGCTTTAAATATTTCGCGTTATTAAAGAATATTAAAATATAATAATATGAATAAGTAACATTCTATTTCAAATTCTTTAAAACTTTTATATTTCGAATTCAGAATATATACCACAAAAATAAAATAAATAAATAAATCATGAAAATTTTATATAAATATTTTTTTAAAGACATTTAAAGATTGATATCATTCAAATAAAATATTTAAAAATGAGTAGAAGTACTTTAAATGTCTTGCTTTATTAATGGTGAGAATAAAATATATGTAATATACGTGAATGATAATACTCGCAATGAAATTTTTTAAACTTCCATTTATAGAATTCGGAATTTGTGTTACCACATTTGAATGATTGGTTTTATTAAAATAAAGCAATGTAATTCGAAATATGAAACCAAATTAAATATATCTGAATTTAAAATGTAATAAAAATTAACAAATGTTACAAATTAATAAGCTTCTATAAATCAGTGGAAGTATATACTGTTATCAATAAATGAAGTTTAAGTGAAATATCTAATTCAGTATTGTAAAATATTTCTGTGTGTGGGAGATTGCATGTTGGTCATGTAATATTTAGAACATAAAGCATTATCTTTCAGGCGTGGTGACTAGAGGGGGGAAATGAGGGAACAATTCATTAAGCTTGAACGGCTATATAGAATGGTGTTGATGTAAAATTTATTAGAATTCCAATTAACTGTAATCGATATCTGCATTTCGCTTGACAGCTCGTAAAACACATTGAGTTGTTTTCAATTAGGCTCCATTAAGTTAATAATCAGATCTCACTACACTGACTCAAAAGGCCATTAGTGCCAGAATAAAAAACGATAATGATGATGTCGAATTATACAGGGGCAAAATGTTGAGATAACGATATTTTCGATAAGAGAAAAAAAATTCTTGTATAAAGTTTTGCGTTTCAACTCTTAAATTCCCTTTAGTATAGTGGAAATTAATTACAAATAAACTTCAGGATGGTTACGTTTAAAAAAGAAACTTATATTTCATAGCAGACTATATAATTATATTTAAAATATCATCTTTTATTTTTTTTCTCAATTTTGTAATTGAAGGAATAAGTGGGAGAAGTTGTTTTATAACGTCATTCAAATTTCGTGAAAATTAAGGGAAATTTATTTTCATTATAAATATTTTTGTATACCGAAATAACCTATATACATGAAGACTCTTGGAATTTATACACAATTAGAAAACCTTTACTTGTTAACAAAATTATCACTTTTGTGAAGATTTTAGCGTGCAATCAGTATGTCTCTCTCTTTGAAAACGCATCCTAATCTTCAACTTCTACAGTCTCCGTTATTGATGAGTATTTTCCCCATTAATCTCTTGCTTTTTATGTTTGCTATTTTGTATTTTTTGTCTCGTTTTTATTTTTTATTTTATATGTATATGTATTCTTTTGTATTTATACTACATTTTTTTTGTTTTTTGTTTTACTCTGTTTTTCTTTGTGCATAATATAAATACAGGATGTTTCACAAAGAACCCCTAACTTTAAAAATCAATAGCCCGGAAACGGTGATAGGTAGAAACATGAAACCAGCAAACATACTAAAAAAACAGATTTTTTTAGTATGTTTATTAAAAAAATCGTAAGAATCTTATACGTAAATCTCACAATTTAATTAAAAATAGCACCGATAGATGGCGCTGAGAGCGTTAAGAATCCTTCTAAAGAAAGAAGCATAGAAAGACAAGTCGTCGAAGATTTCGTCATTGAAATTTGGCCGCTATTAGCGTATAGTGAAAATAATTTCGAAGGTGGTGTATACTGTGGAGAATGTGTATTTATTGTATTGGAGAAATTAGATTAAATCATCGATTAAATCAGAGTCCTACTGCCACAAGGAGAAGTTTTCAAACGCAATTTCAAGTCGCAAAAGTCCCAGATGGAAAAACAATTCGTGAGCTTTTGAAAAAAATTCAACAGACAGGCAACGTGGCCGATGCGAATTATTTTTACTATACGAAAATAGCGGTGTGATTTCAATGGCGAAATCATCGACGGCTAGTCTTTCTATGCTTCTGAACTCTCTTTAGAAGGATTCTTAACGCTCTTAGCGCCATCTATCGGTGCTATTTTTAACTAAATTTTGAGATTTACATATAAGATTCTTACGATTTTTTTAATAAACATACCACTGGTTTAATGTTTCTATCTATCACCGTTTCCGGGTTATTGATTTTTAAAGTTAGGGGTCCTTTGTGAAACACCCTGTATATATAATTTTTACAATCATGTATGCCATTTAAGAGGCTGATCTCAATAAAGTCTACATTAACAAAATCTAGTAATATATATACTTTTTTTTAATGAACATAAGCTGTAATTATTTAAGATCATATGTATACGAGATCCTGTGGATTGGCTGCTTTGGAATTTTTTACATTTGTGATAATAAAAATTGCCTACGCAGGATTCTAAGCCATAAACTACTCATTGGTTTATGGCCAATGTGGTTTTCTTATTGATTTTTTCATTCTTGCTATCGCATTTAAAATATTTTTGAAATGATACAGACTTTTTTAGGATTCTTAATATTACAAAAAAAGATTCTTGGGTAACTACAATGCAACACAGAATATTTTTCCGAAATCACGATCCCTTTCTGCAATTTTTACAGTTTCTTTAAAAGATCAAAGAAAAATACTTGCTACAACAGTTACTGAAATAGTTATACTTATATGGTTTGTTTGTCGATTTCGAAGCATGAAAATTCAACGAATTTTGGAAACGACATTTCATGCTCATATTATTATATTTTATAATATGCTATTAATAATGTGAATAATTTTAGGAACGTCTATTTATTTTAAATAATCTTGTTTGAATGATATCTATTATTAAAATCAGGTGAAACAATTTACATGAGATTTTTGTGATTTAATTTTATTTTTATTGTCTATTTTCAAATTCACACATGACAGTTCACCAAATTTCAGCAAGGACAATTCTGTTTAGAATGAATATTGGATATATTATTTTAATAATGCGAATTATCCCTTTACAAAAAAAAATGTTTTAGAACATTCAGATATATATCTCGCGTAAACTTCATTTTATAAGTTTTTTCCCCTCTCAGTTATTGAAGCTAGTTCTTCGCATTTGTTAATTTTTATTCAACTTTTAAAGACCGAATTCATATCCACGTATTTTAGAAATAAAGCCCTATTTGTTTCACTACACAATTGTCTGTCTTTTCCAAAAAGATTGTAGTTCACTTTTGTACGTCTGCTAAAAACCAGTAGCTAATTTTAGAAATTTATAATGATGTTGACAATGACCAGCGATGGTGACAAATTCCAGGCACCTAAGTAAACAATCTTCTATCACAACTATATCACAGAAATCGCAATTTTATAACTTTTTTGTGCCTAGACACATTAAAATTACAGAATTTTTAAAAATTGCTCTGTGGAGGAATTTATGTCTCTAACAGAACATCCATGTCAAATTTTAAGTTTCTATCCCTGGTAATTTCAGATAAATCATAATTTAGAAGGTTTTTAGAACATTTATCACTTATTTCTCACTTTTAAATTTTGAATCTTTTTGGAAAAAGTTCTTAACAAGAATTGAAAGCCATCATGCCAAATTTCACGTTTCTAGACCAGCAGCATCACTAAAATCCCAATTTTCGAACTTTTTATTTAGTTTTATTCTATATATTTTTTAAGTTTTATTTTTTAAGCTATTCCTAACAATTCTGAATAAACCATAATTTAGAACGTTTTCCGCTCATTTTACACATTTAAATTTCGAATTTTTAATGAACTGTTTACAGTGAGCGTCTGCATCTTAAAGTTATCACTATACTAAATTTCAATTTTATAACCCGAATAAATCCAATTAAATCATAATTTATAACGTTTTTATAATATTTTCCGCACATTTCACCCTTTAAATTTGGATTTTTTTAGAAACCGTCCTTAGCAAGCATTCTGCATTTTAAAAGTAACCACCATGCCAAATACCAACCTTCTATACCAACTGTACCACATAAATCGCAATTTTGAAACTTCTTTTTTTTTTTTTTTTTTTTTTTTTTTGCTCCTATACCCTTTTAAATTTTGCATTTTTAGAAAACTGTTCTGGGCGAGAATTTATATCTCTAGCGTAACAGTCATGCCAAAGTTCAAATTTCAAGCCTTAGCAGTTGCAAATAAATCACAATTTAGAACGTTTCTGGGTCGCGTTTTACGCTTTCACACTTTTAAATTTCATTATTTATTAAACTGTACTGTGCGACCATTTACGTGTTTAAAACAACAGCCATGTCAAACTTCAAGTTTCTATCCTTTACTATTCCATAGAAATCGTGAATTAGAAAATTGCAACGCTTTTCGCTCATTTCATTCTTTTAAATTTTAATTTTTTTAAAAATTGTTCTGCGCAACCATTTGTATCTTAAACTTAACAGCCATATCACATTTCAAGTTTGTATCCCACAAATCCATAGAAATCATAAATTAGAAAGTTTTTAGAACGCTTTCCCCCTTTAAAACGCTTTCACCCTTTTAAATTTTGAATTTCTTTATAAACCATAGTTAGTGAGCATTTGTATCATAAAAGTAACCGCCATGCCAAATCTCAAGTTTCTAGTCTTAAGTCGTAATTTAGAACGTTTTCATCTCATTCAACATTTTAAATTTAGCTTCTTTAAAAAAACTGTTCTGAGTGTGCATTTGCGTCTTAAAAAGTAGCAGTCATGTAAATTTTTCTTTCATATCACCCTTTTAAATTTCGAATTTTTTAGAAAATGTCCTTAGAGAGCAGTTACATTTTATAAGTAACTACTTTCCAAGCTTTCAGTATCACAAAAATTGCAATTTTAGACATTTTTTATTACCGAATCCTCTTGGGGGTAGTCGCACCGACATAAAATATAGCGTATATTAGAGCAGAGATTGTCACTATCAATTTGCTACCACCATTTTCAAAATCGGTTCAGTAGTTCCAGAGATTCTTTAGAAAAATGTAATTTAGAATGTTTTTTGAACGTTTTTCACTCATCACCCTTTTAAATTTCGAATTATCTTAAAAACTGTTCTTACAGAGCATTTACACTTTATAAGTAACTACCATGCTAAATTTCAAATTTAAGACCCCTTCATTATCACAAAAATTGAAAATTTACAAAGTTTTTCATTACCGCACCCCCTGGGTGTAGTAGCCCTGACATAAAATATAGCCTACGTAAGAGCAGGGATTGTCACTATAAATTTGCCACCAACACTTTTAAAATCGGTTCGGTAGTTCCAGAGATTCCATAGAAAATGTAATTTAGAACACTTTTCGCTCATTTCACCCTTTTAAATTTAGATTTTTTTATAAACTGTTCTTAGAGAGCATTTACACCTTATAAGTAACTACCATGCCAAATTTCTAGCCCCAACATTATCACAAAAATATCAATTTTAGAACGTTTTGCACTATCACACCCCCTGGGGGTAGTGACATCGACATAAAATATAGCGTATGTTAGAGCAGCGACTGTTACCGTCAATTTGCAACCATTACGTTTGAAATGAGTTCGATAGTTTCAGAGATTCCGTAGAAATTGAAATTTAGAATGTTTTTAGAACACTTTTCACCCATCACTCTTTTAAATTTCGAACTTCTTAAAAACTGTTCTTAGAGCCAAATTTTACCAGTCAAATTCCAAATTTCTACACTCTCAGAAAAAACTGTACATTTATTAGCATTTGTCCTTCAATTTTCACGGGCAAAACAGCCTTATTTGATGAAAAACGGTCTAATACACTAAATAAGCGGCCATATCCCTTATATACATATTCTTACGGTTCTAGCCCATCTGTTAAAAAACACAGTACGACTCTATACATTTTCCTCCGCTAGGGTGTAACCCTTCATTTTAATGGTGTTTCGAAAAATAATGTCACTTAACCACGACGGTAACATATTTTTTAATCCGCCAAAAAAGCTATTCTGTGATGATTATTTAACGTGCCTACGTGCTATGGTATAGTAAGTAAAGTGTTATTGCGTTTTAATGTGCATTATATCCTGTTTTAAGGGAAGTAAATTACGGGCTGCACAAAATAATGGGCATGGATTTTTTTGTTTATTTTTATTTTTTATTTATTTTTTTATTTTTTTACGGGGTATGACTGCAATCTCTGCTACCGGCCTCTGCCACTAATTTTACAGGGATATTTTTAATAGTGTAGTCCCTTCAGTATAACAAAAATTACAATTTTAGAATGATTTTTGCTACCGCACCACCCTGGTGTAGTGACACTGACATAAATTATAACTAATATTAGAGCAGGGACTGTCACCATTAATTTCCACTATTACGTATGAAATTGATTCAGTAGTACCAAAGATACCATGCCAATTTTCAAGTTTCTAGGCCCTTCAATATCACAAAAATCGGAATTTTAGAACATTTTTCTCTTCTGCATTCACTGCGATGCAGGTATAAAATATAGCCTATGTTGGAGCAGGGACTGTCACTTTTGAAAACAGTTCTGTAGTTTCAGAGATTCCATATAAATTGTAGTTTAGATTGTTTTTAGAACGTTTTTCACTCATTTCATACTTAATAAATTTCAATTTTTTAGAATTTGTTCTTAGATAGCATTTAGATCTTGTAAGTAACTACCATGCCAAATTTAAACTTTCTAGCTCGTTCAATATAAAATACAATCTCAATTTTGGAACGTTTTTCGCTCCTTTACCCCTTGGGGGTAGTGGCACTGACATAAAATATATACTATGTTAGAACAGGGATTGTCTGCATCAGTTTGCTCCCATTACTTTTGAAATCGTTTCGGTATTTCCAGAAATTACACCTACCAAAAAAAAAAAAAAAAAAAAAAAAAAAAAAACTTTTGTATAATATTAGTATATATTAAGAAAGATTACTCACGAACAGATTAATCATGAATATGGCACTTCACATTGGGAGCTAAATTGAAATCTGTCAATAAAAGAAGAATTTTTTTTTTTTGTTGTTATGTATTTCAGCTTTCTTGTGCACAGATTGAAAAGAAACTGCACAGTTTACTCAATTTAGTAGCAAAAAAAAAATATTCAATTATATTTTAATTGTAACACGTTCAAATATACGGATACGAGTTATGTTGAATAATCATCTATAATTGTGTCGGCTACCAAATGGTGTACTTTTGTGAATGTATTTTTTAAATTAATATTTTTATATTTTCTTTCTACTCCTTCAGTTGAAATTTATTTATATGGTTTATTTTACATACTCGAATTATGAAAGCTCAGTGAATTTCCAAAATAATTTTTATTATTAAAATTATTATATCTTATATACAAAATTTTTAATAATGCGAATCACTTAATTCATTCTATCATCTACTTTTGTAAAGTATGTATTAATGTCCAATTTTACATGTTTTCTTAAGTTACAAAATTCGAAAAATATCAACGAAATTTATATTGATGATTTTCTGTCCTTTTCTCATATTAAAACTGAAACGGTAACCCTATTTAAAAAATCAAGCTATTTTTATGTTATAACTGCTAAATTTAACATGCTTGTATGAAAGAATTTTTAATTTTTCTTGATTCAATTCCCTATTCTATGTTCCAATTGTTATATTGGCGTGTAAAAAAGAAATGTCCTTAAAAATTTGTAAGATAAACCTATTCAAATAATTCACAATATCAATATTAATTACTTAAAGTGAGTTTCTAATGTTCTGATATTGCTAATATACATATTTAACTAAATTAATTGAAACATATTCTATTTCTGCATTTTTTTATATCTGCGTTTCGTCTGTCTCTCCGTGCTTTAATTCTCATAGCTATACGCGGATTACTATGCAACTGATATATGTAATTGAGGTAAACTATAGCATAATCTCGATAGAAAATCTAGTGTGTAGAATTTATAGATTTTTACAGAGACACACGAATTCTTTTGTGTGTATCTGTAAAACAATTGTTCTGTTACATTGGGCTCTATGATGAAACGTCTTTTGCGGGATATTTTCATGATAATGCGATATTTCAGCAATGACAAAACCGATATTGACTCGAGCAACTTATTAAAAAAAATTCAATCAAATATCGTAAAAATTTAGAGAGATATCGGCGTTAGAGTGAGCTGTTTTTTAGCTTCTCACTAAAACTCGCTGAATGATAAGGGATTTTCAACAAATTGTCATTTTTTATTTTCATACTATTTTCCAATTTTTAATGATACTTTAGTTCTATTTGAAAAACTACCCTAACGAGCTTATTTGAACTAAAAAAGAATAATCGAAATCAAAGGATCCGTTCCAAAACTATTATAACCTGGTGAAATGATGTTTTCCAAGGCAAACTAATGTTATCAATAAAAAATGAAATGTAGTATAATAAAAAGAAAACTGCCCAGTTAAACTGAGGGCATTGAGCTCACAGGCTATTCACACTAATTGTATATTATACTCGTATTTCAAAGAATTTGAAATAAGCCCCTTGAAAAATAAAGAAATCGACAATATATTAAGGGGGGGTTATCCCCCCGTTACCCCCTCATAGTTTACTAATGAACCCCTTAAACTAATCAGGAGAGCCTCTTATTACAATGAATATATATATACAAAATTTGAAGAAAATCGGATAATGCTGCTTGAAAAAGCCATTTATCTAAATTAAGGGGGATTAGCAACCCCCCCTCCCCCCTTTATACTTAACCAATAAACCCCAAAACTATTCAGAGAAGCGCATTATCACAATGAACCTATATACAAAGTTTGAAGAAAATCGGATAATTCTGCTTGAAAAACCCATTTATATAAATTAATAGGGATTTGGCCCCCGTCCCCCCCTTTATACTTAACCAATCAATCCCGAAAACGAATGAGGGAAGCGTCTTAACCCAATGAACCTATAAACAAATTTTGAAGCAAATGGGATAATTCTGCATGAAAAACCCATTTATATAAATTAAGGGGGGTTAGCACCCCCCGTCCCCCTCCCCTTTATACTTAACCAATCAATCCCGAAAACTAATCAGGGAAGCGTCTTAACCCAATGAACATATAAACAAATTTTGAAGCAAATGGGATAATTCTGCATGAAAAACCCATTTATATAAATTAAGAGGGGGGTTAGCACCCCCCCCCTTTATACTTAACCAATCAATCCCGAAAACTAATCAGGGAAGCGTCTTAACCCAATGAACATATAAACAAATTTTGAAGCAAATGGGATAATTCTGCATGGAAAACCCATTTATATAAATTAAGGGGGGGATTAGCCCCCCGTTCCCCCTTTTATACTTAATCAGTCAATCCCAAAAACTAATCAGGGAAGCGACTTAACCGAATGAACCTATAAACAAATTTTGAAGTAAATGGGATAATTCTGCATGAAAAACCCATTTATATAAATTAAGGGGGATTAGCCCCCCCGTTCCCCCCTTTTATACTTAATCAGTCAATCCCGAAAACTAATCAGGGAAGCGTCTTAACCCAATTAACTTATAAACAAATTTTGAAGCAAATGAGATAATTCTGCATGAAAAACCCATTTATATAAATTAAGGGGGGGATTAGCCCCCCGTTCCCCCCCCCTTTATACTCAACCAATCAATCCCGAAAACTAATCAAGGAAGCGCCTTAACGCAGTGAACCTATAAACAAATTTTAAAGGAAAAAGGAATAATTCTGCATGAAAAACCCATTTATATAAATTAAGGGGGGGATTAGCCCCCCGTTCCCCCCCCCTTTATACTCAACCAATCAATCCCGAAAACTAATCAAGGAAGCGCCTTAACGCAGTGAACCTATAAACAAATTTTAAAGGAAAACGGAATAATTCTGCATGAAAAACCCATTTATATAAATTAAGGGGGGGATTAGCCCCCCCCCCATTCCCCCCTTAATACTTAACCAATCAATCCCGAAAACTAATCAGGGAAGCGCCTTAAGACAGTGAACCTATAAACAAAATTTGAAGGAAAATTGAATAATTCTGTATTAAAACCCCATTTATATAAATTAGGGGGGGATTAGCCCCCCCTGTTCCCCCTTTTATATTTAACCAATCAATCCCGAAAACTAATCAGGGAAGCGCCTTAACACAGTCAACCTATAAACAAAATTTGAAGGAAAACGGAATAATTCTGTATTAAAACCCTATTTATATAAATTAGGGGGGATTAGCCCCCCCTGTCCCCCCCTTTATATTTAACCAATCAATCCCAAAAACTAATCAGGGAAGTGCCTTAACACTGTCAACCTATAAACAAAATTTGAAGGATATCGGATATTTCTATGAAGAGTTATCGCGTTACGGACGTACATACGTACATACATACATACATACATACATACATACAGAACCGGCGGGCACATAAGCTCTCAGGCTTTGATAGCCTGTGAGCTAAAAATTAAACATGACAATTTGTGAACAATCCCTTATCATTCAACAAGTTTTTGTGAGAAGCTAAAAAACAGCTCACTCTAACGCCGATATCTCTCTAAATTTTTACGATATTTGACTGAATTTTTTAGCTCACAGGCTATCAAAGCCTGAGAGCTTATGTGCCCGCCCGTTCTGTATGTATGTATGTATGTATGTACGTATGTACGTACGTAACGCGATAACTCTTGACAGAAATAACCGTTTTGCTTCTAATTTTGTTTATAGGTTCCTTGTGATAAGGCGCTTCATACGTTAAGTATAAAGGGGCTAACGGGGGGGGGGGATCCTCCCCTTAATTTAGATAAATGAATTTTTCATGCAGAGTTATCCGATTTTCTTCCACTTTTGTTTATAGGTTCCTTGTGATAAGGCGCTTCCCTGATTAGTTTTGGGGATTGATTGGTTAACTATAAAGGGGGGGGGGGGAACGGGGGGCTAACCCCCCTTAATTTGATTAAATGGTTTTTTCATGCACAATTATCCAATTTTCTTCAAATTTTGTATATAGTTTCATTGTGATAAGGTTCTTTCCTGATTAGTTTTGGGGGTTCATAGGTTAAGTATAAAGGGGGTAACGGGGGGGTTATTCCTCCCCCCTTATTTTAGATAAATTATTTTTTTCATGCAGAGCTATCCGATTTTCTTCAAATTTTGTATATAGGTTCATTGTGATAAGGTTCTTTCCTGATTAGTTTTGGGGGTTCATAGGTTAAGTATAAAGGGGGTAACGGGGGGGGGTTAATCCTCCCCCCTTATTTTAGATAAATGATTTTTTTCATGCAGAGTTATCCGATTTTCTTCAAACTTTCTATATGGGCTCATTGTGGTAAGGGGCTTCCCTGATTAGTTTTGGGGGTTCATTGGTGAAGTGTAAAGGATTGAAACGGGGGCAACCCCCCCCCCTTAATTTTGATAAATGGGTTTTTCATGCAGAATTATCCAATTTACTCCAAATTTTGTATATAGGCTCATTGTGGTAAGGCACTTCCCTGATTAGTTTTGGGGGTTCACTGGTAAAGTATAAAGGGGAAACGGGGGGACTAACCCCCCTTGATATAGATAAATGGTTTTTTTAAGCAGAATTATTCGATTTTCTTCAAATTTTATATATATGTTCATTGTGATAAGGCGCTTCTCTGATTAGTTTTGGGGGTTCTTTGGTTAAGTATAAAGAGGGGAACGGGGGGGGGACTAACCCCCCTTAATTTAGATAAATGGATTTTTCATGCAGATTTATCCGATTTTTTCAAATTTTGTATATAGGTTCATTGTGGTAAGGCGCTTCTCTGATTAGTTTTATGGGTTCATTGGTTAATTATAAGAAGGAGAAACGGGGGATGGTTCCCCCCTCTTAATATATTGTCGATTTCTTCATTTTTCGAGGGCTTATTTTCAATTCTTTGAAATAAGAATATAATTTACAGTTAGTGTGAATAGCCTGTGAGCTCAATGCCGTCAGTTTAACTGGGCAGTTTTCTTTTATTTAATAAGTTGCTCGATAGAGTTGACTATTAAATTATGCAAAAAAATCCTTGTTATAGTTCGCGCATGCGCAGATAAAAATTATTTTATACAACTGCCCATATTTCCTTAAATATTTAATATAATTATATTCCAATTGCACTATATTATTTCTACTACATTTTGTCAATTTTTCTGAAACTGGCGTTAAATTTGGTTAAAAACCCTGTATGTTATAAGCAACAAACATGCAAGAATTTTTTTTTTAATTTGTAAAAAATATATATCTCTATTAATATACACGCTATTCTTACACAAATGAATACACATATTGTACAATGTCTGCCTATGTATATTCTGTAGTGATAGATCATTTCGTGCTTTTTATTTTACAGGGTGAACCAAAGTATTCTTTTTTTCTTTAATATTTTTTATCCCCCTAATTGTCCTCCTTATCAAATCGACATTGATAAATATGAAGTCAAACCTGTTCTTTTTAATCCTAAAATTACAGAAGAATCTGACAAGTATATTTTTAAATATTCGACAAAATGTCTAAAATTGAAAGTTGCCGGTCATTAATGGCCATATAGTGTATATGACATATATTATATTTGAAATTTATAATATTTTCTTACGCTTAAAGAATTAATCTAGACAATATTAAAATAAAAATAATTACACGATTCATGAAAAAAGTATTACATTGTAACTACTACAAAATCTGTTATTTTTTATTTTGTAGAAATAATGTGAGGCTAGACAATTAAATTAGGTTTCTTATGAACTCAAGAAACGCGTTCAAAAATATTACAAAAACAGCTCTGAGCTACAGAAATGATAGCTATAAAAAAAAGTCTACCTTTACCAACGTATCCTTTCAAAATATTTATTTAACCCTTACATGAATTTTTTATGTGTGTTATTTATTTCAAAAATACGTGACTGCAATGTTGATTAATGTAATGCAAGCGATTCCAGGCAGCTAAGTTTTATTTTATTTATACCTAACTTCTTTTCCAAAGTACATGATTAAGCAGTGTTTTGGGACACGTTTTTTCATATTTGAACTTTAATAAAAAAATACTACTTTCTTAAAAAAAAAATTGTTCAAGAAAACCAAATATAAAATAGTTTGAAATATATATTTTTAAAATTTATACTCATTTGTTATAAAAGTAAATGAAAAATTGTTACTTCTAAACTTTTGATGTAAAATTGGTTTATTTAATATATTCAAATGGCGTCAAACATTTAAAAATGTTTGAATGTAACATCATATTCGTTTATTCTCAATTGTATCAGTGACAATAATCTATAATGTCTCCCCATTTTATTAACGTTATATCATGTAGTTTGACACCGGAAATAATGTCAGCACATTTTCAATCATAATCAAAAGGAAATTCTGAAATTGTGTTCTTCTGAACACAAGAAAAGTAAAATGGTTGGTGTCTGGCCATTGTTAATGTTATATATGCTTTATTATCGTATACATTTCTCATTATCCTGTATTCACATAATACACAGTTTTAGTATAATTTTTATAATATCTACCTCATTTTAAACGCTTCACAGAATAAAAATATTTTCTTTTGATAAGTTTTGTTTTTTTATTTAATTCTTTTTTATTTAGTAATATTAAAAAATCCATATTTTTAGAAAAATAATAAAATATTTAAAATTTTCCAAAATCTCTTTTTTTAAATACGTTAATGATTATTTTTAAAATTCTACAAAATGCCTCAAAGTAAAGTTTTAAACACTTGTCTCTTGCTCATAAATTTTGTTTTTTATTTAGCTTCGTGAATCTTTTCTTTCCCGTTTCTGTAGGATTTGTTGCCTGGAAGATTTAATTACATTACCTGATTTACTACTGTGCATTTAAAAAGATAAAGAAAATGATACAAGAATAAAAAAATGTTGATGTAATGCCAAAATAATGTACTTTAGTTTAAAAGTTTATTTTTCTTTTGTGAAATTTTCTGCTTTGTTTTGACTAAGGCCAGAAAATTTATTTCTTTTTTGAAACTCTTAAAAAGTTTTAAAGGTTATTTCAAGACTAATTATTTATGTATAATTTAAATTGTTTAAAGTAAATTAATAATTCTTTTTTCTAATAGTTTGCCTTATTTTATCTGTAGTAAATGCAAAATGTTACGTTTTAAAGATTTCACTTTTAGTAGCTTTCATTACAAAAAGCTACCTATTGCAGCTGTTCGGAGGAAAGCAATTCGAAAAACATTTCGTATATTTTCACCGATCATAACCCCCAGGCCTCCAAACCACCCTCCGTTCAAATGTTGATATATATATATATATATATATATATATATATATATATATATATATATATATATATATATATATATATATATATATATATCTGACATATGTCATGCTGTAACTCTCTTATTTAAGAACTGATTCGGATGATAAACTATGTGTATAGGACATGCCAAGATCTCGACCGAGTTCGTTAGCCAGCTTAATCCGCCATCTTGTTTCAAAATGGTGGTCAGTTAAAGAATTTCAATTTTTTTTTAAATCAAAAAGGTGTACAAAAAAGTTATAAATTGAAAATTATTTCTGTTAAGTGTTAGAACATGATACAAAGATTATGGAACATTTTTTGTTTTTGCTATATCTTAAAAAATGGCTGAGATATGGCAGTTTGAAATTCTAGAGTGGCTGAGATTTTGACAGTCTGATATTTGTTATGCTGTAACTCTCGTATTTATGAACCGATATGAATGCGACTGATCTTGTGTAAAGAACATACCAAGGTCTCGACCGAGTTCGTTGCCCAGCTTCATGCGCCATCTTGTTTCAAAATGGTTGCAAGTAAAATTTTTTTAATTTTTTTTTAATTCAAAAAGATTTATAAAAAATTATAAATTGAAAAAGTTGTTTCCGTTAAGTGTTAGATTGGGATATAAGGATTCGGAACATTTTCTGTTTTGGCTTTATCTTAAAAATTGGCAGAGGTATGGCAATTGGAAATTCTAGGATGACTGACATTTTGAAACAATCTGATCTTTGTTATGATGTAACTCTCATGCTGAAATGCGTATTAAAATTCAGTATAATCGAAAATTGATTATTTTATAATCGGGTTCCAAGACTTTTAGCTTCGATTGTTTGAGTAAGATGAGTTGAATTATAAAAACATGGACTATGAACGCTACATTTTCCTCCCGGTACAAGCCGGAAGGACTTTTTAACTTTGACATAAGCAGTTTAATAAAATAAATATTTTAATAAAATAAATATGTTACTTAAAAAAATTATTTAATTATATTATCTGATTTACTACTGTGCATTTAAAAATATAAAGAAAATTATACAGTGGTTAAAATGTGATGCCAAAATAATGTATATATTAGTTTAAAATTTTCTTTTTATTTTGTGAAATTTTCTGCATTGTTTTTACAAAGACAAGAAATTTCATTTCCTTCTAAAACCTTTTTAAAAACTTTAAAGGGATATTTCAAGACAAATTATTTATATATAATTTAATTTGCTTATAATAAATGAAGAATTCTTTACTTTTATTGTTAGTATTGCTTCATATGTAGTAAATTTAAAATGTCACATTTAAGAGAATTTTTATTTCCCATGCAAATTCCACCTTTTACTTAAAAAATAAGAACTTTATTAAAATATATATTTTTATAAGAAAACATGATATTTTTGTGCTAATATGAATATTCATACATGAAATGGCTGCTATATGTAACTGTACAGAGACTAAAATTTTGATATTGTTAAGTTTACAATCTATCACTTAAAACATCCTTTCTGTCTAAATAAAACAACTGATTGTTGGATTCAGCATGTTTTATTTTTCCCTGTCTTAAAGAAAGCGAATAATGTAATTTTTTCCAAGTAAAAGACCAGCTATAGCTTCTTATTTGGTATATAAATTTTCCACATGAGTTACTTTTTCTCTTTATAAAGGCGTCATTTGTATTTATAAATAAATAATGAACAACTTCACAATAAATAAAATTTGGGTTTTTAAGATTAAAAATATAAATATTTAAGCAATAATAAATTTACTGAAGAGGAAAAATACAGGGTGTTTCTAAATGATTATCAGGGTTTTAACGCTTGGTAGTATTTATTATATACAACTTAAAATTATAATTAATACATAAAATGAAAGAGCAACTCAAACAGTTTTACCTACAAGCTTACAAGTGTTCAATGTGAACACCTTTCGTCACACAGAGCACAGCACACATGAAGTCGATAGCTCAGTTTTTCCCAAACGTTAATTAGTGTTTGTGGGGTAATTGTTGCAACAGCTGCCTCAATCCTGTTTCTTAGGTTGGGTAGGTCAGCTGGTAGTGGAGGCACATGCACTCGATTCTTTATGAACTCCAACAGGTAGAAATCACAAGGTGTCACAAGATCGGGTGAGCGTAGAGTGGCGTTTGGGAAGAACTGAACTATCGACTTGATGTGTGCCGTGTGACGAAAAGTGTTCACATTGAACACTTGCAAGCTTGTAGGTAAAACTGTTTGAGTTGCTCTTTCATTTTATGTATTAAGTATAATTTTAAGTTTTTTATAATAGTTATTACAAATCGTTAAAACCCCGATATTCATTTAGAAACACCCTGTATATTAACATAATTTATTTTTGTATATTACAAACCACTAATATAATTTTAAAAGTAATCAGCCGTTCTCATAATCAGATGATCGAATATCTCCTTGCAGAACTGTTTTATTACTTATCAGGATAAATACTCTCAGCTAATATACCTGATACTTTATATATCTAACTTACAATCATATAATGAAAATTTTGACGTGCATCTGTAAAAAAAACCATACGATGAAATGGCTATTGTTAAAACATATAGTAGCGCCGTTTAACGTAACGACAAATTAAAATTTCTTAGCGATAGCCAATTTTCGTGAATATTAGACCCTAGAAAATCGAAACGAAAAACATAGAAAGGTCAAGCAGCCAAACACACCAATTTTGTATCCTAATGATACTTATACGGAAGCAACATTCAAACGAGCACGTTCCAACTAAAAAGCATTTCAGAATACCC
Organism: Maratus michaelseni; assembly: GCA_963931845.1. Lineage (NCBI taxonomy): Eukaryota > Metazoa > Arthropoda > Arachnida > Araneae > Salticidae > Maratus > Maratus michaelseni. Next base: position 415,276,258 of record OZ007589.1, read on the forward strand.
GTTTAGATGCGTGAAAAAAGGTAAATGCCCTGGCGAAGTTGGAATTACAATTGACCTTATCAGAGAAGTAGGAGAAATATTTGCAAAAATTCTAGCCTTACTGTTTTCCAAATGCCTCAATAAATCAGATGTACCAGATGATTGTAATAATGCTGTGATGGTGCTACTTTACAAGAAAGGGGAGAAGGAAAATATTAAAACTACCGTCTAATCAGCTTACTGTCAGTTATTTATAAAATTTTCACTAAAGTTTTAACGACAAGACTTGAATCAGCTCTGGATTCAGTTCAACCAAGAGAGCAAGCAGGATTCCGAAGTCGATTTAGCACAATGGTGCACATCTGCAGTAGTTGATTCTCTGGAGGACATTGGTACAGACAAACCTTACATCAATATCATAAAGAAGATTTAGAAGAAAGCAACAGCCACCATCCGCTTGGACAAAGGAAAAGCGAAGATCAAGCTTAGAAGAGGAGTAAGACAAGGAGACACCATTTCACTCAAGCTTTTTACTGCTGTCTTAGAAAATATTCTCAAGAAGCTGGATTGGGAAAACAAAGGGATTAGAATAAATGGGGAATATTTAAGCCGTCTCCGGTTTGCTGATGACATTTTAATTTTCAGTAATAGCCCTGAAGAATTGGAAAATATGCTAAAAGATTTGGCAGAAGCTAACATTAATGTGGGATTAAAAATAAATTTAGAAAATACTAAGGTTATGTTCAATTCATTTGCATCAAAAAAGAAAATTGTCGACAACAACACTGCGATTAAAAAAGTGCAAAGTTATGCATACCTTGGACAAGAAATATCACCGGAGAAAAGTATCATGGATGAAATCAATAAAAGAATAAGAAATGGATGGAGTGCTTTTGGGAAGAATAATATCCTTCTGAAGAGTAACATGCCTCTTTGTTTGAAAAGAAAGGTGTTTAACCAATGTGTTTTGCCTGCACTAACTTATGAAGCAGGAACATGGACGCTAACGAAGATTACAAACAACACAGCGAATTATGGGCAGATGTATGCTCTACATAACCAGAAGAGACAGAAAGAGAATAACTTGGATAAGAAGTCAGTTTTGACATCATTGAGAGAATAAAACTGCTAAAATGGAAATGGACTGGGCACATTGACAAGACAGAAGATGTAGCACAAACACCCTAAAGTAGTAGCTCAGATATTTAAAACGACCAAAAACATGACCTCAAGTAATATGGAGTGACGAAATCAGAAAAGTGGCCTGTGTTAACTGGATGACTAAAGCACTGGACAAGCAACAATGGAAAAATCTAGTGGAGACCTACATCCAGCAGTGTAATGAGATACTTTTCCATTTCATAGTAAAGTATGTCGACAAACTATTGACATATTATTACTGGCAAGCGATTTTGCCAAGGTATTGGTGGAGTCACTTACTTGCAGTCGAAGTGATCACGATGGAAGACGATGTTTATGAATACATTGGAAAATTTCCCGTCAAATTAAAAGGAGGCTGCATTTTCATCAACAAATTTATTGACTTCTCAAAGCAGAGACATTTCCACTAATTATACATTTTAGAACACATATCGAGCTTTATTACGTCAGAGCTAAGAATGAACATATTACATATTAGAGATACACCAATTTTAATAAAATCTCCTCCAAGTGATGGGATTTATTTAGCAAGTCAAAAAACGTACAAAATATGCTCTCCGAGGCTGTGTAAGCTCGTCATATACTAGCAATTCGCTCATGAATATGTTGACGTGACGATGGAACCGCCAACCAAATGTTAGTTAGGAGAAAGGTAGGGGGAAGAGATAGAATTGGCTTGCTTAGTGATTGTCTGAAAAGGACGAGCGAGGCGGACCAAACATGACGAAACGTCGGAACTCTTTAACAGAAGCGTAGAATGAAAAAGGTAAAAAATTTAGACACGGGAGTATATGCAAAGAATGCTGGAATATCGAATAATAATTTTAATAATAATAAAAATTGGTATTAAAAACATTCTAAAGAAATAAAAATTTAATGTCTCAAATATGAAGGAATAAATCACAGGTTTTTTTCAAAGAATTGTTGCTTTTAACAGATTAAGGGTTTTAGAATAAGAATTAAAAGAATATGTTGATTAAAGGTATGGAATTTTATAATATGAATTATATTTAAGATACTATTAAAAGACAGGGAAAAAAGGTAGACATTGTAAGCATTTGGAATAAATTAATTAAGATAGAATGGCGAATTTTTTTATTATTACACACACATATATATCTATATATATATACATATAAAACTTATGTTATTGAAAGTGAATTAAAAATGAATTTTGCTATAATAAACTATTATTTTTATTCCATTTTTTAAAGATATATTTATTCTGTATTTTCTGTTATATATATATATATATATATATATATACATATTGATGGATATTTTCAATGCATGTCTACACACTTGAATACATTTTATGTTATAATTAACGTTTAACACTGTGGAAATAATAGAAGAAATATTATATAAATCGCCATGTATGTTTCAGAGATGAGACAAATTTGAATCAATTTAATATCCTTTCATTAACCTTTTTGTATTTTGTATGGCTGTGTCTGGTTCAAGAAACATCCTGTTATGATAACAATTAAATGATTTTATTTTACAGCAATATGAATTAAAACATGTTAAATAAATTTATGAAACACTATGTATAAATAATTATTCTCGAATATTATTGCAGGACATACAAATGAATTTTAATTTCTCAAATTTTATCAACAATGATGCTTTAGGTATTCAAAATACTTTAATTCCACATAGTATGTAAAAGGGAAACATTAAAATATGTTCTAAATTATAATATGTTCCACGTATTTGATATATTTTGTGCAACTCTGTAAATACACAACACTCAGATAAACATTATTAGCACCTATGGCCAAGTTCAGTGACATACCTGAATTTTAGCATGAAGTTCCGTCTAACTCTTTGTCAGGCTGTATGTTCTCGGGCATTCGTGTAAATGTTGGCTTTCTATTATTTAGCATGTTCTGTGCGTCCACCGAAGTCTTGGACCACATAACACTTTACACAATCGGTGTTCACCGGCACACAGTGGGGCGTTTTGATGATCTAGGTGGACAAAATTCATTTTTCCGACTATCTCGGAATTTAACAAGACCGCGTATACTGGTAGCTGAATGTCTCTTTTGTCGAGATCCATACGAGTTTTGTCGAAAAAACCCGATGTGTCGATTAACTACGACCGTAAAGAAGGCAGTTGATTTGAGAGACTGTCAACAGTTGCATTATTTTTCTGTAAGTTCGAAAGCAAGTCGTGACTTTCCTGTTTTATTTGAAAGCAGGAGTTTACTGGATATATGTCACATGTTTGTCACAAGATTTAACCTATTGTTGTTTGAAAATAAGCGCCATCTTGTTCTCAAACTTCATCTTGACTTTTAATACAGTATTAAGCGTTATTAAGCAATAAGCATTTTTTAAAACCAAAGGGCCATTCCTAAAGTATTGAAAACTTAAGACAGCTCCTGCGAAAGTTTGCGAATCATTAAGTTATATTAACTTGAAGTGTGCGTCTGAGTGTTTAATTCAAATCTTGCAACTCAATTTTCACCACTTTTAATTATCCGATTGAGCTGAAACTTGGAATACATGTGTAGTTTCAATGACAATACAATATTATAATTTAAAAAATAATAATAATATAATTAATAATATAATAATAATAATAATAATAATATAAATAATTAAATAAGTCAAATATTTATCTCTGTTTGATTATTTTATTACTAATACATTCGAAAACCCAGCAAAATCTAATTAAACTTCAACGCAATAATTTTGTCCACCTAGATCCTCAAAACGCCCCACTGTGCGGCATTTACTTGCGAATTGCAATTTCATTTAACTGTTATCTATATTTTCTGTCAAAAAGTCAATAAAGTATTGGGATTTCAAAAAGAAGCCTGCTGATATTTATAGGAGCATCTTTACTAATGTTGAAGCATAGATGGACGAGCTAATTCATGGTGACTCAAGTTAATTCGTATTCACTACTCATGTAACATAATAAAACTTTGAGTTGAACTTTTAAGATTGAAATAGTATAAAGTTACTGAAAAACATTTTACTCAGTAAATGTCTGTTGGCTGTATATTCGATATATTTTGAGTGACTTTGTAAATGAAACAAAAATACATTTCTGCAGTGAGTTATTTTTTTAAGTCGAAATGAAATCAATGTCCCGTGTGACCAGAATTAAAACACCGCTACTCTGACCTCCCTGTGTATGGAACTGCATTTGCTACTCATTGCAAAGGCTTCAAATTTTGTGCACGTGCTATTCAAGACAGGGGAAAACGGATTACATGAAAAAAAAATGTTCCAGAAACATCGGTATATTGCCTTGTGCAAGAGAAAATATGAAAGAAAGACAATGATAGTAGAAAAAAAAACATATGTGAAATGATATTTTTTCTTTTTAATTTCAATTACCCTTATGGAAAAAAATAAAGAAACTCAAACTACCATTGTAACTGCAGTTTCGCTCTGTAAGAACCAAAATTTGCATAAACCCATGTTTTGCAGCCATGTTCTGTGTATAAAAGAGGATAAAAACTGGGGAATGCCAGGCTTTATCAGCGATGGCTGTCTCGATGTCAGAACGCGGTTTGCTTGTGACGCTTTTTAATGAAAACAATGGGAAGGCTGCAGATTAGAGTGGAGTGAAAAAACGAAAGTTGTAATTTTGATTTCGGATAGCAGCTAAAAGTAGCCTTTTAGTGCATGTAATATATGTGCAAAATTTCACGAATTTTGAAAAATCCGTTCAGAGCTCTACCAGGGCCTTTATATTTTTATTGTTTTTCACAATAGGTTCTTACCATAAATTGTACATTTACAGTGTTTGTTGGTAATCTCGTTCAACATTTTTCTAAGTTGAAGCTGTAAGTAAACTTCTAGACATTTCGGTGTGCAATTGAAAGGCAATTCTTAAATATACCTGTGAAAACTCTACCTTCTGAAACTCTACAAGTTGTTGGCATTGTAAAAAAACGATTCATCACATATAATTGACAGAAGTAAAGTACGCAGAGAACGAAAGAAAACTAGGAAATGATCTAAAAAAGATAATCTGAAAGCTTTAGAAACAAAAATCGAAAGTATATTTTTTATGGAAGAAACGGTAAAACAGCGGTAGATTACAACGAAAAACTATAAGTTAGAACATGTATCCATCTTCAGGATCTGGAAAGCATATTTCAGAGAGCATTTTAAAATACTGCTCTGAAAACAACTTAAACCTTGACACACTTATGACTATAGGTTGTGACGGAACAGCTGTAAACACTGGGAGAAAGAATGAGGCTATTAATTTTTTTTAAACAAAGTTTGAAAGATTAACTTTGAAAGATGCATTAATTTAGTTATTGAAGCATCATTAGCAGTTATAGAAGTAGAAGCAAGGGACGGATATATACTAGCAAAAATTAAACACAGAAGATGCTAATGCCTAGTTTTGATACCAAAGGCCAGTATAAATTAGAGTGAAATGTCAGATCGTCTTGCACTACATCTTTTATGTTCATTCTATTGTATTCCTATATATTCAGAGAACTATCTTTCATGTATATTCAAAGAACAAAAGTGAGCTGTATATGAATATATTGTGCTTTTTATTATCATCTTGGCTAACAATTCACATTTTAGGGTTACCTTTACCCTCAAGGTGTCAAAACATGACGGCACTTGGATTGATCACAAGTAATTCTTTCATCAGTCATGTTTTATGGGTTATTTTACTGAAATCAGAGAAATTCTGTAAAAAAAAAAAAAAAAAGAATAATTTACACTAGATAGTTCACTCTTGGTTTTTCACATATAAAGGGCATATTTTTAAAAGATGGTAGAGCCCTAAAGATGGATTCCAAATGAAATGAAACTTTAACCTAATATTTAGTGTGCCAAAAGGCAAATTTTGAGACCTCTCCGAAGAAAAAAATCCCAAAGAAAAATTCATGGTCATTTACACTCCCTTGGTTTTTCACGTATAAAGGGCATAATCTTTAAGAGCTGGTAGAGCCCTAAAGATGAATTACAAACGAAATGAAAATTTAACCTAATATTCAGTGAGGAAAAAGGCAAATTTTAAGACCTATCCGAAGAAAAAATTCAAAAAAAAAATTTCATGGCCATTTTCACTCCACCCTACTGCAGATGCACTTCGGGAGTTTCGCCGGCTTAAGAACTTTCACAAAGGCCGTTGTTTGCATAAGCTTTTAGGAGAATTGTCGATTAATTCGATAAAACTGGACATCTTGGAGTTCAGCCGGATCGAGGACGCAAACTGGTTTGTTCAGATGTCGTTGAAGATGCTGCCTCCGCTATTGTTGAACTGTCAGCACGCACAATGTCAAGAAACTTCGATATTCCACGTAGCCAAGTGTGGAACGTACCGAGAAAAATTGTGTATTGTATCCCGTACAAACACAGTCATAATCAACATTTGCTAGCCATCAAGAGGGAGAAGCGACTGACCTTTGCATTGACATTTCTCTCTAGAGTTGAAGTGGATGCATCGTAGCCGTAGCAGATTCCATTAAAACGCCATTTTGTACAGAGACGCAAAGTGGTTTATCTTATATAGGGAGGAACACTCGAAAATTTAAAGGAAGACTGAAATAACATATTTCTGACATTAATTTTAACCGACAATCCACAGCATTATCGAGATTAAATCAGCGACAGAATATAAATATTGATTTTGAAAACGCAAAAATTATAGTACCTGCAAAACGATTTTACTGCTAAAAATCAGAGAATCATTGGAAATTTTATATAAAGGAAATATAGCTTGTAACGATAGTTTATCTTATAATGTTCCTAGGATTTGGTTTAATATTTCGAAATTATTTAGAAATCTAGCGCCGGAACTTACGGATTTTCCTTCATACACCCCTACAGATTAATAGACTAGCCCTTGTTGAAACACCGTTACGTAATGGCACAGTGAAAGCGAAAATTGTGTGATCGGTTCAGTCAGCAGTTCCCCTTGATGATGAACGCGTTTGCGTTCGAAAGATCTCGGGAGTAAATAAATATGTTTTAACATCTTTTTCGGCATCTTTTAAGCATGTCTGTAATGTGCATTTTATCGACATTATGTTCATTTCATCCTCAGTGGAACAGTGAACACCCATAACTGTTGCATTTGGGACACGAGAAATCCACGCACCTTCGAGCGGATTCCACTCAACTCAGCGAAAGTTACAGTCTGGTGTGGATTCAAAGCCACATTCATTCTTGGACTTTCCTTTTTCGAAGAGGCTACTCGTCATGTCCCTGTGATATGCACCGTGATTTCCAACAACTACAAAAGGATGCTCGACAATTTTGTGGTATCCCATTTGAAACAGCGGCGATTTCTTGACTCAAATACCTTTATTAAATATGAAGTTCCTTCACACATTGGGCTCTGTGTACAGCAGTTTATTCGGTAATGTTTCACTGGTGACAGAGTAATCAGTCGTACGTTTCTGACAACATAGTCATCTCGTTCTCCGGATCATAATCCGTGTGAATTTTTGTTGCAGCGACGCATAAAAATCATGTTTATTGATGACATCTGGTAACCTTAGCAGACATGAAGGAAGGTATCACTCCGCATGTGAGAAGCATCTCCACCATTTACTATCCACAGTTAAACAAGCCGTCTACACACTGTACACTGTAAAAGACAATTTCAGAGGTTACTACATTTTTTTTAGTAGATTTGTATTCCGCAGGTTTTTTTAGTAACCGGTATTATAAACCGGAATTGTTACTAGCTGTTTTCTAGTAATTCTTACAGATTTTCTCGTAACTGAGTAAGATTACAAAATTTTTTTAGTAATTACAAGGATCAATTAGAAAAACTAAAAATTTATTAGTAGATCGACCCATCTTTTTACAGTGTAGATATTACATCTATAAAAAGGGAATCATATTCAAAAGCATTTACTGCGTCTTTGGTAAGGTTCTTGTCGCATGAATGTTTAGTACGTTCAAATAAAGTGTGTTTAAAAGGCGTTTTTGTGTCGTTTCAGCAAATGTCCAGTTGTGTAGTGCCATCTATCAGTGATTTCTGAAATTATTTTTTTTGCGCAATCCTTTTCCCAATTTTTAAAAGTATATGTAAAAAAATTGTAGCTTATACACTGACTATACATAGAGAGGTGGGTAGAGGGGTGTTTTAATTCTAGCCACTCTGTATTAATCACAATGATTTTCACTTTCCTATTCATGAGATTATATCACTTTAAAAGAGTTGTTGCCTTTTAGTTTAATTACTTTTTTGATTTATAACTAGGAGCATACAACAAGGGATTTCGAAATTTGTTGTAATAAAGACGAGAAACAGAGAGTTATTTCGAAACTACAAAGTAAGATAAATATATGGCATTGTTTGAGAAACCCTTTATTTCTTCGGTATTCTTCAAGAGAACTATCTCTGTCTCTTTCAGGCATTAAATTGTATTTAACTTGTCATTTAAATTTAAAGACTTACATTCGTTGAAAGCAAAACATTGCAATCAAATGTGATTTGTTCACTTCATTTGTGTGGATTTATTCTGTTATTCTTTAAAATGTTTCTATACAATATTGTGCAACTTTGTTTCTATTTCCATATATGTTGTTGTGTACTTGGTAATATTCATGCTACATTATTCCAGAGTTCCTTTGATTGTTTACTTTTGAATATCCCTATTTCTATAAAGGAAATTTTGCTGTAAGTAATCCCATACTTTTGTATTAAAAAAGGTGAAAAATATTTAAAAATTTTCTGGTTTTCAAATGTAAGCACAAGACAACTTACAAATGCTTACAAATTTAAATTTCTTAAAGTATTTGGTAGCAAAATTTTTTGTTTTTTTATGTGTTTTTGGACGATAAAGATGTTTTCTCTTGGACAAATTTATATACCATTATTCCTTCACAATATCAGTTTTTGCATTTCAAAATTAAAATTCAAAATAAAATTCTGAAATTATCCTTAGTGCAAGAAAATATACACTAAGAAATAACTAAAAAAGAATTATTTCGGGATATATTTTTAATGCAATATAAACTTTTGGCTTAATTATTATTCGGGCAGACTGTGGTAAACATAATCATATTTCTGTAGTGAAATAATTAAACTTTCTTAAATATTGAAAATTAAAAACATTTTATCAATTACGATGTTTTTAATTCTGCTATTCGGGTATCCATTTAGCTTTTTAAGCACTTGTTGACACTTACAAGGAAGGTCTCCTTAAAGCTCATACTCAGAAAATTAAAAAAAAATGTTAATGAAGCTACTAATGTATGTAATAAAGGTACAGTGAAATTTAGCTGCGGAATCCCAGTAGAAAAGCTGCAAAAAAATAAAATACTTTCGAGTATTTGGCGCAAAAAGACGCGATTTTGCTAGCAATATTTTTTCCTCGCCAAACGCAAACGATTTTAATGCATTTTGAAATTGCATGTAAAATGATTATTCGAATGCGCAATACTTAATGAATTTATGCTTAAACGATGAAATAGTTTATTATTTTTTGTATAATATATATAAGCTGCTTCATGTTGCAGTTATTTAATTTTATTACTGAAAAAATATGTTCTATGTTTTGGAAGCTGCAAATATCTATTTTATGTTATAGCGAAGCTGACATTTAAGTTATGTGTATTATTGAATTATTAAATCTGTCCGTTTTTTTTTTTTTTTGCAAATGTTTATTTTCACTTTTAGTTAAAAATCGAAATTTAAAAAACATATGAATATGTAAGGCATATTAAAGTAAACGAGGAGTTTGAAGGAATTCTTGTTATGACCATCTTGTTCAGAATCGTTTACATTTTGTGTTCAACATTTTCAATTGTCTGTACTTTGCAGTAATATTAATTAAAAATATTCTTTAAATCAGGTTAAATAAATCACTCACGTTTTTTTCTCTATTTATTACCGATTGAATGAAATTTTGCTATTGTTTTATCCATTCCACAATTTTTTCTAATTTAAACAGCTTCACCGGTTGTACAAGTAATTTTTAAATGTATTTTAAAAGGAAAAGCCCGATGACAAACGTATTCGTTATACATTTATATATCGAAGAAGTTGTTGTTTCCATAGCAACTATACTTTTTTTCTTGAATTGACAATGTTCAAAATCGAGGTTATTTTTGAGCTTGAAACAATTTTAATCAATTTAAATTTTGTTTTAAACAGTAAAATACAATCGTTAAATTTCATTATATGTACATATACGTGGGTACATAAAATTGTAGTCATAAAATTCATTATGTAAGTTAAATTTACATAAACAAGTTCAGCATGAAAAAGTTTTTCCTTACCCCATTACCGCCCATCTATTTTTAGATCACCTACAACCGAACAAAACTTTTAAATTTCAATACCAGTATTTTAGTACGGAAGTTTTCTCATTATCTAATCTCAAATTTTGAGTCGTTAAACAACTCAGAATTACTACATGGGAAAAACTGGTGTCGAAGAATTAAAAGAAGTGTAAAAACAGCTGGACGTTAACGGGTTAAAGAGTATTTGTCATAAAAACATTTTTTTTTTCATTCCGTCGCCAACCGGTGATAAATCGCAAAATAAACGAAAATTTCATTTTTTTTTCTAATATCGAGGTTCCGCAGAATTTTTTTATAAACTTATATATCCTCATGAGAAGAACATTTTGTAATTTTTTCAAAAATTTCTGAGTATGCGCTTATGGAGACATTCCTTGTTAAATTACTTTCTTGATATATAGCTAAAAGCATGGAATAAGTGAAATCGAAATTTGTTCTAATAAAGAAGAGAAACACAGTACTTCTTCGAAACTTTAAGGTAAGAAAAATAAATGCCATTGTTTTTTCGTTCATCGATATTCTCTAAAAAAACTATCTCTGTGCATTCCAGTCATTAAATTGTAATTACCTTGCTATTTAAATTCACATTTTTGTTCCTTCCATTGAAAGCATTATAATGCAGTAAGATGAAATTCGCTCACTTCATTTGTAAGACCAGATTCTTGTTTTTACTTAAAATTGTATATGTACAATTTTGTGCAACATTATTTCTCTACTTAATTGTCTGGTTGAGCTATATACTTGGTTTAAGAAACAACTGCAAAATTTTAAATATAGTTGTTGGCAAGTAATTGTGAATTTTCACACTGAGAAAAATGACACTTTCAAATCTGAGTAAATCGATGTTTTCATTTTGTTATGAAACTTTTTGTTTCAAATATGACGATCCAATGCTTTCAATTCTGAAATACTAGAAATACTCGGAATATTGAAACATGGACAAACTCAAAACTGAACACATAGAGGTCAGTTCATACTCATTTTTGGAACATGGACATACTCAAAAAATGATTAGAATCTGTTCAAACTCATTTTTTAAATATGGAAATACTCAAACATGAGCAGAAAGAAGACGGTTCATACTCATTTTTGACACATGGACATACTCAAATATGAGAAAATGATGTTTTATTCTTGAGTGTGTTCATGTTTCAGAAATCAGTATATACATTTTTTCAAATTTGAGTAATTTTGATTCGGAGCCATTTTGAGTATGCGATATACTGAGATTTGAGTATTTTTTTTATCAGTTTTGAAAATGTTGTTTTTAGAGTGCATTTCATTAAACAGTCAAAATTATAAGTAGTTTTTAAGATTTTTAGTATTTACTTTATTGAAAATCATTGAAACATACAGTTTTTAATGAAACACCACTGAATTCTGGCTTGATATAAAAGTTTAACTATTTATTTATCTTGCCTTGATCGTGTGACAAATTAATGAAAATAAAATATTTCAGTTTATTTTAAAGGCTTCAAGAATAATTTAAATGAACATATTACAAACTAAAGACATGGTTTAAAATATTTTTGTAAATATTATGTGTTTTTTTGTTATATAGACAATGAAAAGATATGTTTAACTATATCAAGCTATAATAAGATTCTTTTTATAAATCAAGTTTCTATTCAACACAAATTAATTTTATTGCTCCAAAAATGCCGAAACAAATTGTGAAAATAAAAGTTTTTGGATTTAAACAAAAGTTTTATAGAAGAAGAGAATATTTATGAACAGTATAAGCTCCAAAATTTCTTAAAAATGTTCTTTCTGTAATTTCCAATAACAAATTATTCCTGCCATGAAATAATTCAACTTTATTTAAATGTCAAAATTAAATTCTGTGTATAAATGAAAATGTTTTCAATTTTCCTATTCATACTTTTATTTAGATTTTCTTCAATTGTTGACTTATTCTTTAATTATTTTCTTTATTTATAACTAGAAACATGGGACAAGATAATTCGCCTTTTTCTGTAATAAAGACGAGAAACATGGAGATTCTTCAATATTTTTAAGTAAGATAAATATATGCCATTGTTTAGTAAATCCTTTGTTTATGAGAAATGCTTCATTTCTATTTATTGCAGGCATTAAATTGTAATTACCATTTAGATATAAGGTAGACATTTAGTTAGACATTTAGATATAAGGTTTTCTTTTATTGAAGGCAAAACAATACAATACGGTGAGAGTTATTCCCTTTGTGTACTACTCGTTTTTTCATGAAATTTTATCGGTATATCGTTGTTTATATCGTTAGTTATCTGATCAAATTGAATAATTACTAAAACAAACATATTTAAATTTCTTAAAGTAATTGGTGGCATACTTGTGTTCTTCAGAGAATAAAGAAAATTTTTTACTCGGACAAGTTTATATACCATTGATTACTTACAGCATTGTGTATTATAGCGTTTTTATTTTACCAATAAAAAAAAATGAATTATAACACACACACAGACACATATATATATATATATGTGTGTGTATATACTAATAAAAGAAAAGTTTTGCTCTGCGTGTGTGTCTGTGTGTGCGATGGCTAGCGAAATCTAGCGCACTTAGAAGCCTGAAAATTTAAGTGAGGATAGTCCAAGGCAACTCCTGATGTACCCGAGTCTCAGAATTTCCTTATTTTAATAAGTAACCAAGATATTAATTAAAAACTGATCAATAACTGATATCTTTCTTTGCGAGCCGGCTTTCAGTACTCGCTCATGCTCAGAACCCGATTTACGGCAGCGAACGAGAATGAAGAACCACTAATATGAAGAATGTGTTTATTTCGTAATTTTGTTTTAACTTCTATCAACTGTACCACTTGGTTTATTTAAAAACGAAAAACATATTTTGAAAGATCGCACTCTTATGTCTCAAATGAAATCAATCCGAAAAATATTGATGTTAACCCTTTGAAAAACATTTTTGAGAAAGGGTTGTTTTCCCGGGTGAATGTTTTCCCCTCTACGGCAACGCCCCTCAAGAATTCAATTTTAAACATACAGATAAACCAAACATTTTTTCTTAAAGCCAAAATTTTCTTCTAATAGAAGGTATAATTAGTTTTAAAAAATACGAATTTTAACTCTTTCAAAAACACCAAAGAACGCAGGTTATTTCTAGACTCACGAGAAGATTATTTTTCTTACACTAAGAGTTACTAAACGTTCGTATTTTGACATAGTCTTTTTCGAGCATCTCGGTAGACCAGATGCACATCACCTACAAAAATTTCGAAGCGTTCGGAGGAAAATAAATATATAAAAAAATAATAAAATGTGAGCAATTTTTGGCGAAAACCCATAATTGCGGTGTGTTCCTATGTGGTCACGCTCAGCTTTGGGTAGCGTTAACTATTTAATATGCATATATTTTCCCACAATTTCCAGATAACAACATTTCTGAGGTATTTTTTGCACAGGCTGTAAAACCGTTATATTTATGATCATTAACAATTTCAAAGGGTTTGGACAACAAAAGTTATTTTTTTAAGCAATAAAACTACCCAACAAGAAAAAAAGAAGAAAATGGTTTTCTTATGAGCACTTTTATCACTAATTATTAGTATTTTTTCTCGATTTTGTGAATAAAAATATAAAATCATACAAAATCGGGTTAATTATAAAAAATAATACAGATTTGGTGTTTATTTGAGGTTTTATCATGTGCCCGGGCAACGAGGATCAGCTAGTTTACTAATAAAAATTATTTAAAAATGTATTTTGAAAATTTTTAATTCAATATCAATTTATTGTTCTGTAAATAATGAAACAAACTGTGATAAACGTCATCCGCATTTCAAAACATGTATATTATAATACTGGAAAATAAATTTTAAGGGACAATATAAATTGAAAATTTTTTGAATAAGCTTCCTTTCTGTAAGCTGTGGAAATAATAGATTTCTGTCTTGAAATAATGAAACTGTTTTTAAAATTCAAAATAAAAGACATGTATTAAGGACAATGTTTGAACATTTCCCATTCATGCATACATTTAGCTTTTCAAACAAATGTTCAATTTTGTTTTAATTATTTATTGTTTTTTTATATATTGATAAAAGTGTGGAGCAAGGGAATTTGGAATTTGTTGTAATACATAAGAGAAACATGGAGTTCCTTTAAAGCTTTCAAGATAGATAAATATCTGCCTTTTTTTTACGAAATCCTTTGTTTCTTTGGTATTTTTTAAAAAAACTACCTCTGTCGATTCCAGTTATTAAATTGTAATCATCATGCTATTTAAATTTAGGGTTATTTTTCGTCGAAGGTAAAACTATCCAATAAGATGGCTTTTGTTTGCTTTATTTATCTGGCATTACTTTGTTTTATTACAATTTTCGGGATTCCTGCATCTTTGTTTCTAACGCGAATTATCTTTTTAACCTATATACTTGCTATAATACAAATTAAAATTTGTTTTAACTTTAAATTTGTATTTTATAATAAAAAATTATAGTACGAGAATAAGTTGAAAATTATTCTGAAATCCACAAACTGTAATCCTGTCACTGTGTAAAGTTTAATCCTTAAACTGTATTACATCCTTAAACACAATTATTTTCATGAACATTATTCACTCTTTACTGAAACAAATTATCTGAAAGTGTTTCTAAAAACATTTTGATTTAGTTTTAAAATTTAATTATTATATTTTCTTTCATATCATTTCGGTGATAAATTAGTAGATGACATTTATTTCAATATAGCTTTAGGAATTCATGAATCATTTAAATGAAATTACTACTTAACAAATACACTAATCAATTTTTAATTGTTACAAAGTTTATTTATTTTTTATTTTTATAAAAAATGAATCATAATCGAATAATTTAAAACCATACAAAGAAAAAAATTACTGTGTTTTGAAATAACATTATATTTATTATATTGCAATTTTACTGAAACTAAAAATTGAAAAATCTTTTATAATTTTTTAACAAAATTTATTATACGTAGAGGAAATTCAATAACAATATAATCTGTAAAATAGTTGAATAAATTTACTTTCTGTAATATCTGGCAGTAACATATTTCTCTAGTGAAGTAATATACTTCTTTTAAAAGTCAAAATTAAAAACTAAGTATTAATCAAAATGTTTTTAATTTTCCTATTCATGTAATCATTTGACTTTTCAAGGAATTTTTGTCTTACTTTCTTGATTACTTTCTTGATTTATAGCTAAAAGAATAGAGCAAGGGAACTCGAATTTTATTGTAATAAAGACGAGAAACAGAGGTTGTCTTCAAAACTTTTAAGTGAGATAAATAATGCCATTCTTTTTGAAATCCTTTGTTTCTTCGGTATTCTTTAAAGAACCATCTGTGTCTATTCCAGTCATTAAATTGTAATTACCTTGCCATTTAAATTTAAAGTTTTTCTTACGTTAAAAGCAAAATAATTGTGTAAGAATTGTCCACTTTATTCTGCAGTATTATTCATTTAATCTTTAAATTTTATCCTTATTTTTTTTAGTAACTTTGCATCAATCGTTAGTTATTTTTTAAACTTTTGGTTAACTTCACGCTTTCTATCAGATACAAATTTAAATTTCTTAAATAGTGGCAACTTATTGTGAATGTTTTATCTGCAAATACTCAAAACGTATAATTAATTTAAAGTGTTAGATTCAGTTTTTGCTGAAGAATATTGAATCTTGTAAATTCATCCTTAAAAAAAAAAGCATTTTTTCCATATATATATTTATCATTCTGTCACAATATTAGAAATAATATTCAGTCGACCTAACCAAGTCCTTGTAATATGCAAGTTCTGTGTTATTCCTTCTTTATGGAAATAAGATAATACATGAAAATTTATTTAAGTTAATAAACAAAATTAATTATTTTTTACACAATTCATTTTTTTATTTTTGTAAAAAATGACTAAAAATTTAATAATTTCAACCCATACAAAGAAGAAAATGATTGTGTTTTGAAATAAATTTGTAATTTGTAAATAATTGATAATAATATTTATTATATTTATTATATTGCAATTTTACTGAAACGTATTTAGAAAAATATTCATTATACTTTTTAAAGAAAATTTATTATACGCAGAGAAAATTCAGGAACAATATAATCTGTAAAATAGTTAAATAAATTTACTTTCTGTAATCTCCGGCAATAACAGATTTCTCTGCTTTAACTTCACACTTGCTATCAGATACAAATTTAAATTTCGTAAATAGTGGCAACTTATTGTGAATGTTTTATCCGTAAATACTCAAAACGCATAATTAATTAGAAATAATATGCAGTCGACCTCGGTTATATAGTAAATGAAAGGGATATTTGAGCATTATAACCAAGTTTTTGCTCTGTGTTATTCATTATTTATGGAAATAAGATAATACATGAAAATTTATTTAAGTCAATAAAAACAACGGACATGTTACAATTGTTAATGTATTTTAATGCTATTTAACTAAATGCATGAAGTTAAATTTTTAATCATAATGAAATGTTTAATTTTATTATTGTAATATTTTATATTCTTAAGTAAAAATAATACAATGGAAGATGGAAACGAAATCACGCTATCATTTATTTATCATTTGCGTGTTGAAAAGAAAATTATTTTATTTTATACTAGTTTTAGAATTATTTTATAGTAAAATCTTATTTTCTGTCTAATTATGCACATTTTACAAAAAAATTTTACATTTTTCCTTTCTTTTTTTTAGCAACTTTCGTCCAACAATAAAAGTTTCGTCTAACAATAAAAGTTTCGTCCAACAATAAAAATATATGCTATCATTTCACGATCATTTGTATCAACCTTTTGATCTTCATTTTCATCATTTACAGCAATTGTGTAGAGGCACTATGAAATAGTATGTTTTCGTAAAAGGAATAGTGATAAAAAAAACAATTTTTTTTTTTTTTTAATTTCTTTTTCTTTTACGTCTTCGTTTTTTTTCTTCTTGTTATATCTCAGGTTTACATGTAAGAACCATGTTTTTTCAATGCCTTCTTATATTAGACAAGCTATTTTCCTCATCGTTCATCGCTAAAACCAAGTTCTCGTCACATTCAAGCTCATTATAACCGAGTTCGTCTGTATGTCAATATATTTTGTAAAGGTTGAGGAATTGTTTAAAAGAAATTAGTACGTTAAAGATGACATATTTTGATTTTTTTCTTTTCAAATAATAAAGGAGTTTTCATTGTAATAGTCAATGAAACGCTTTCAACTAAAACATTTGACACTTTGCACAACATTTTTAAATAATAAATTAACAAATCGTTACATCCGAGCTCATTATAACCGAGTTTGTCTGTATGTCAATATATTTTTTAAAGGTTCAGTAATTTTTTTAAAGAAATTAATACATTAGGATGACACACACACACACACACACACACACACACATATATATATATATATATATATATATATATATATATATATATATATATATATATATATATATATATATATATATATAATTATAATATCTATGAATTTCAAAAAACATATCAAGTTCTATTCTACTTAAATCTCCAAAGAGATAATCAATGATACTGTGTATACAGAATACCACATAGCTAATAATTAACATGTGCAAACATAATATTACCATAGCTGATGCTTCAATGGTAATTGGCCAAATTTTACTCATACCAAAATAATATTGAAAAAAGAAATAGAGAGAAAGGGGAAAAAAAACAAAAAAAAAAAAAAAAAAATTATAAATTGGAGTTGCAATTAAGTAAACACAAATGGATTAACAAATTAAATATGAACCATACACAATGGAAAATTGGACCACATGAGAATTAAATATGAATTGGACATGGAAAAACACATGCACATGTACTCATCAGCCTGGATGCACCCACATGTGTTTTAATTAATAATTCAGTGTTTCATAATTCTACTGGCATAATGCTAAGATCAGTAGAATCATCCAGGTACACTGAATTATTACCAGACAACAATTGGAAATATTAAAATTTGGAAATATTTAAATAGGAAATAAAAAACCATTAAGAAAAATACAATATATTTCACTCACATCGATTATCCAAAAAACTGTAATTAACACCTCACTAAATTACCACGAGATAACAGTTTTGAAATAATAAAATTGGAAATATGAACGCGTAAAGTGTAGATAAAATATTTTACTCACAATAATTATACAGAATCCTTAAAATGTCACAACGTCTACATAATATTCACATCCACATGGCAATGCATCATACATGTTAACTAAGTCGAGTTGAGAGAAATGATTTGTAAGACAAGTTGAGAGCACACTTTTTTTAAAACACAACCCCATAAATGACACCCAATCACAAAATGATTCAAAAACACTCAAAATAATTCTGGTTTTAATACACTTATAACAAATTTATATCCGTGAATATATATTACTCCATCCAATTTTAATTCCTGAAAGTAAAATTAATATACAATCAATAGCTCCCTCTATAGTTAAATTAAATATAATATTAACAATATTATCTACAACTACCTGAAAGGTAAAGTGTCGCCATCTATTGGTATTATAATAGTTCATAATTAATATTTAGTTAAATATCCACTTTATTAGTTACATACTATTCATTAGATTTATTTATATAAATAAACTTTAAAAAACAATACTAACTTGTAATTTTACTCAAAATTCAAATAAAATATAATACTACTATATGAATAAATCTACACAGAATTAATTCAACTTGCACAGCATTTCAGATATTCTTAACAAGAATATATTATGTAAAAGAGATATTATTTTAATTCAAATTATTTTTGCTGCCAGCTGTGTTAATCCACTGATATTATAGACATTTATTAAATAATTAATGTTTTATTTTTACTACTACTTAAATATATATTAGACTTGTTTTTAAATAATTAATGTTTAATTTATACTACATTGTAAATATATTTTATATTTATAGATTAATTTAAATATCTAATTAAATAATTCATAAACAGTTCAAAATATCTCAAAATTTATAATGTTGATAATTAATAGTATTACTACTATTTTTCAATCAAATTAATGCAATGCAGTAATTAAAATACTTGTTAATTTTAATTATTCATAGACAAAAATAAAAACTATATATATTTATTTTTATATATATTGCAAATAGATATATATATATATGAGTTATAATCACCAATGTTATCATTGTATAATTTAATTTGTTATTGTATAAGTTAATTTATAAATGTATGAAAACTGCACATCAATAATACCTTAAACAGAGGTGATCGGCAACGCACAATCACAACTATACAAAGTATAAATAATGTTCAATCAAATATTAAATTTCCTAATATGTTATAATTGTAATTATGTATGTTATATTTGTAATTTTCTACATAAAGTGTATATAATGTTCAAACAAATATTAAATATTAAATTTCCTAATATGTTATAATTGTAATAATGTATGTTATAATTATTATTTTCTATATCTTTTGTTATATGTTATCGCACACTAAAACAATAATTTATTACATACCATGTTTATATTTAAATTATATAATAAATGTTATTTAAAAGAGTTGATGATTGAATTTATCATAAAAATAGGATATCCATATATTTTTGCTTGATCTCGAATATATCTAATATTTTTGTTTTTATTTATATCTGAGCATAAGTATTTTATACGATGTAGATAATTGATAATTATATTTTTATAAACAGATTTATGTAAACATGAAGCATAATTGGTAAAAATATTTACTTTAAATGGGAAATCAAATCTCATATCATAAATATCAAAAATTAATTTATAATTATTAGTAATATTAATTTTTAAGTCAAGAAAGTTTATATTATTATTAATTAAATCATTTTCGCTTAATTTAAGCTGAGTAGGATAAAAATTGAGTGGTGATGTGCAATTTTTTTCATTGAAATAAAATATGATAATGTCATCAATATAGCGATAAAATACATAATCAATGTTCGGACTTATATTTCTTTCATAATAATATAAGTAAAGGTCAGAGAGAATACTAGATGCGGTTCCGCCCTGCGGAATTCCCTGGCATTGTTTATAGATAATATTGTCATATATAATGTAATTATTATGCAATGTAAAATTTAGTAAAGTTTTAAAAAAATTTACTGAAATATGTTCTTTTAATTTTAATTGAGATTTAAATTCTTTAAATAATATACACATTGTTTTATGTAAGTCTTTTATATCAATGTTATTAAATAAATCATTAAAATCCAATGTTTTTATGAATTTTACCGGATTGATATTATGTATTTTATTAATGAGTTGAAAACTATTTTTTAGGCAATGTTGGTTATTATGTTTTAGCGTTATATCATATATCTGCTTTAAAATATTAAGTAGTAAATTGCTTGCATTTTTATTATATGTGTTACAACCGATGGTAACAGTGCGAAATTTAATAGGATTTTTATGAAATTTTGGAATTATAACAAGATAAGGATAATTAAAATTATTACATTTGATTTTTAGTAATTTGTGATAATTTAATAATTTTCTGTTATTTATTTCAATATTTAATTTAGTTTTATTAAAAATATTACTTGTGTTGATTGCATTGTGAATTAACACTTTATAGTATTCTTTACAAATGATAGCATAATTATTTGGAGATTTATCTACATAAGTAATTATAAATTTGTTTTGTAATTCTGATATATGTTTATTTATGTTTTTAAAAGCTGCATGTGTAATATGATGATAATTTTTTATAATTTCATTTTTTAATTTATCAATTACAGAAAATGTCCATTCACTGAAATATTCGATTGGTTTATTGTAATCAACAGCAATTTTATATATAAACAAATCAATATCTTGAATAAACTGCAATATTATGGATTTGATATTACACTTATATGGAAGACGAAATTTTGTGCCATTATGCATTAAGTTTTGTAAAATAGGTTGTTCTACAATATTAAGATCACCAGTAATGATATGACCATGTGTTGTATTTATATACTTTTGATATTTTGGGTCATTACAATAACATGGGTAATTCTTTGAAGAGACCAAATTTTTTGCAAAAGAATTGTAATTAAAAATTTTACGTCCAAGTGTGCGATTATATTTATATGTCTTGTGAATGGTAAAATTTTTTATTGGAAAATTATTATTAATGTTGTTTATTATATTGTGTAAATTTATATTATTAAATACATGATTGGAAAAATTTATAATTAATTGTGTATTATTAGTTTTATATTTAGGTTTATTAGAAAGACTTGTATTTAATAGGTTTGCTCTATAATGTAGAATATCATAAAAGATATCACAAAAATGTGGAGAATATTGATTCTTTTTAAATACCTTGAAATATTTGTTTATATATTTCTTTTTTATACTAAAAACATGTTTTCTTATAGCAAGCCAACAATAATCATTACAAAATTGTGCCTCAAGATTATCAAGCTCTTGTTGAATCACAATATCATCAGTGAATTTTTTGTTATTATGTTTACCTCTACCAGATCTAGAAGTTTTTTTTAAGTTTGAAAAATTTAAACCGGAATAAAGATTTTTATAATTTTCATATTTAGTTAAATCTGAAAATACAGGATGTGATTTTTTGTATACTAATTGATTTAATCCATAAGGATATGTAGTATTAAAATGTCTTATATATTTAGATTCTAGAAAAAGTCGTTCAGTAAAATTTTTTTGTATTTTAAGTATTTTAATAGTAATATTTTTAAAATCATGATTTTTGAAATGAGTATATTCAATATTATGAGTTGTTTGAAATTTAGAATTTTTATATTTATCAATATGAGAACGATGTAAATTTAGCCGCTTATGTAATTTTTGACAAGACTGTCCAATATATTCCATGTTACACGAATTGCATTTCAATGAATAGATTACATTGTATGCTTTGCAAAATTTTACCAAATTAAGATTGTTATTTTTTGAAATCTGTGACTTATCAGCTAATGGACATGTAAGACAACGCTTAGATTCACACTCTCGAAAACATAGTACAGGCTTAGGACAATAGAATAGGTTATCTGATAACGATCCAGGAAGATCCCTAATAATCTTCCTGTACCGAGCATTAGTCCTGGATCCACCAAGGCCTAAATTGCCAGTATCTAACATTTTACTAATAACTGCCATATTTGTTTGATAGCAATAAAAATTGCAAGAAATACATATTAAATATATCTATAACATATTTAAAAAAAAAAAATTGTTATGAATCAATCTTAATATTACTTGAATATCCATAAAAAATAAAAATAAAAAAAATAAAAAAAAAAATTAAAAAAATATTAAGATTGACTGTTTAATACTTGATTAAATATAATAAAGCTATATAATAAAACTATTTACATATATACATAAAGTCCCATTAAGCAAGCTAACATCAAAAGACAACAATATAAAAACCCCTAGCAGTCATAAGTCAGTACAAAATTAATGTTGGTAAAAAAAAAAAAAAAAAAAAAAAAAAAAAAAAATCATTAGAACCTGAATAAGATTTTATAAAGATGCCCTTGAAAATTCAATAGATAAACAAATGATACCAGGAAATAATAGTAATACTAAAATATTATTATTATTAAATTATTATTAAATACACCATTAAAAGCGCAATGCAGCTATAATAACTATGTATTTCAAACAGAAGTTAATCAAAGTGATTTGTGAGCCAATTAGGCTAAATTATGGTATCATATAAAAATCAATATTTTAACTAGCTAATTGTTGAAAAGAATATTGAAAAGAATATGTAAAAACCATTCCATACCAATTTGCGCAATGCAGCATAATTTTATAGAATGTTAAATAATTATAATATCTATGAATTTCAAAAAACATATCAAGTTCTATTCTACTTAAATCTCCAAAGAGATAATCAATGATACTGTGTATACAGAATACCACATAGCTAATAATTAACATGTGCAAACATAATATTACCATAGCTGATGCTTCAATGGTAATTGGCCAAATTTTACTCATACCAAAATAATATTGAAAAAAGAAATAGAGAGAAAGGGGAAAAAAAACAAAAAAAAAAAAAAAAAAAAAATTATAAATTGGAGTTGCAATTAAGTAAACACAAATGGATTAACAAATTAAATATGAACCATACACAATGGAAAATTGGACCACATGAGAATTAAATATGAATTGGACATGGAAAAACACATGCACATGTACTCATCAGCCTGGATGCACCCACATGTGTTTTAATTAATAATTCAGTGTTTCATAATTCTACTGGCATAATGCTAAGATCAGTAGAATCATCCAGGTACACTGAATTATTACCAGACAACAATTGGAAATATTAAAATTTGGAAATATTTAAATAGGAAATAAAAAACCATTAAGAAAAATACAATATATTTCACTCACATCGATTATCCAAAAAACTGTAATTAACACCTCACTAAATTACCACGAGATAACAGTTTTGAAATAATTAAATTGGAAATATGAACGCGTAAAGTGTAGATAAAATATTTTACTCACAATAATTATACAGAATCCTTAAAATGTCACAACGTCTACATAATATTCACATCCACATGGCAATGCATCATACATGTTAACTAAGTCGAGTTGAGAGAAATGATTTGTAAGACAAGTTGAGAGCACACTTTTTTTAAAACACAACCCCATAAATGACACCCAATCACAAAATGATTCAAAAACACTCAAAATAATTCTGGTTTTAATACACTTATAACAAATTTATATCCGTGAATATATATTACTCCATCCAATTTTAATTCCTGAAAGTAAAATTAATATACAATCAATAGCTCCCTCTATAGTTAAATTAAATATAATATTAACAATATTATCTACAACTACCTGAAAGGTAAAGTGTCGCCATCTATTGGTATTATAATAGTTCATAATTAATATTTAGTTAAATATCCACTTTATTAGTTACATACTATTCATTAGATTTATTTATATATATATATATATATATATATAATAAAGGAATTTTGTTGCAATAGTCAATGAAACACTTTCAACTAAAACATTTGCAATTTTCACAAAAAATTTAAAATAATAAATTAACAAATAGCAATCTGAATGCTGTAAAGTTTTACATCGTGATTGGTAGATTCATTTCAATTTGATTATTTCAAATAATTTAGAAACAAAAAATAAAAATTTGGAATTTTATATCAATGAATGTCCTTATATTTTTTGAAACCTGACTCACATTTACAATATGGTTTTCTATAAGATGTAGTCACATACTAAAATATTTACTTTTCCTTTCAAAAGCCTCGATATCTATATTGATTTAAGTAATCAGGATACTAATAAACAAAATTGTTTTACACACAGTCAATTTGAATGCAAGTAAATGACACTATGAACATTCAAATGCAAAGCATGTTCGCAACTCCTTCATTATTTATAGCAAATTTATTCGACCGTATTTTTCCGTTCTGCATTAATTATACCCGAAGAGAAATACATTACGACAAATTGCCTCACATAGCCTAAAGTACAGATACCTGCTTAGAAGTTCCGTCATAACTTTTGCGTCAAATCAGCAGTTAACTTTTCTCCGATGTATTTTAGGATAATGTCAGCAGTATTTTTCTAAATGGGATTCACTTTTTTATTTTTTATTTTTTTTACAAAAGCTGATATCTAACGCTTTCTCACTTAGAGAATAAGGAGGTATTTCCAATTGATAAATGTATATAAAAGAATGAATATGAAGTCCTTTCGTTATACAACACTGTTAATTGAGCATTAGTGTTTTACCAATGTTATGATTTCGTTAAGGGAAAATCGCAGGAAAATTTTTATTTTTCTCTAGTTTTTATTTAATGTCATAATTATGCTATAATTAATGTCCATTTTAATGCTTTGTAAAATAGAAAATAAGGTATCAAACTATTCTCATAAATATCGATATGATCTAAAATTGCGGTATATTTATTTTTACAGTTAGTTATATTCTGTTATTTTCAATTATGTGAGGAATGTATTACTTAAGGAATGATAAGCGTTGGGTGTAAACTTTGTGTACTCGCATTACAAAACAAACAAAATAAAAATCGTGTAAAACAGAAGAAGAGTGTTTCAATGATTGACATATTTACGGGAAAGTGATGGTCAGGAAAAAAATAAAATTATAAAGTGAAATCATGCATCATGCACCATGCATAAAGTACGTAGGATGTTAGATATTTTGAGAAAACAACTTAATTTTCATTTTGTATGGAATGGAATATATAGAATGTATTATGCATAAAGTGCGTAGCACTTTAGACATTTTAACAATAAAATGAAAATTTTATTTTGTATTTATGTAATGGAATGTACAAAATTCATTTGTGCTGCGCTGTACATTTGGATACGTGGTTTTATTTATTTATTTACTTATTTATTTGTTAGGTACACCAACTTGTCACTCCCAAACAACACATGATATATATTAAAATAAAAGTTTTTAGGAACTGCGCAAGATATAATTTTATACATAATTGCCGAAATATTTATTTGGCTTACTGTATAGAGACGAAAATATTTTAGTGTCTGTCACTGTCTCTGTTCCGTGATAAATGACCCACGATTGATATTAGGTACAGAGATATTAGTGAGATATTCGGAATAAGCTGTCATTATTTGGGTATAATTTTATTCATTCTTTTAGAAAATACATAACATTTATTTTTTATCACATAATGCTTTTCTGAGATTCGGGCTATATTTTTGCCCCTCATCTGTGGAATTACATACGCTGACCAGACAATTTCTAAACCATGTTTACAGTCACTAGTTTAACCAGTTAAAATCATGAAAACTTCACCAAACTTACATTAAAGTAATACCGTATATTCAGGTGGAACCCCACAAGATTCATTATTTTGCGAAGTCTGCTTACGAGTAAACCAACACTTAAGAAACACTCTACTCTTAAAGTTATTGCAGCTGAATCACATTACTGTGATACTTGCAAATTCGGACTATGGTCAGTATCCAAAGTATGCTGTACTAATTTCGATTGAAGGCTACTAGATTTGTAGACACGTTTATACTCGGCAAGACGAATGGCGCAAGTACGACCCGTTTCGCCAATATAGACTGAGTCACAGATCCCACAGGGGATATTGCAGACTGTGCCGGATTGAGTAGGGGAGGGATTCTAGGTTTAGACTTACAAAGCATATCTTTTAAAATATTCTGTGGTTTGAAGGCTGTACTGATATTATTAGACCTGAGGAGACTAGAATTTTTTTTTAGATAGATCTTTGTAATACTGTCGGAACTTCTACGAATTATCGAGGTTGACGCGCGATGCTCAGAAAATATCCTTTTCAGCCACCGTAAAAGATAACCACTTTTTCTTAAGTGAGAAAATATTTTTTCTTTCTCCAATCGGAGAGCTGCATCAGTAGTACAATAACTTTTATCTCTATGGTCCAAAGTTCTTACAACTGCGATTCGATGGTAAATTGGATGCATCGATTCAAAATTTAGATACTGTCCAGAATTCTTAGCCTTATGATAAACAGAGTTTACTACTTCTTGAAAATCAGTTATTTCTGCTCTTTCAACCATAAAATCGAGAAAAGGTAACTTGTGTGTGGTAACTCTCTCTCTTTCAATTATATTATATATATTTTAATTACTTTAGAACTTTGCATCCAAGTTAGAAATATATTACGTAATTTATTTCAAAACAAAAAATCAACGTTATAAATCGTAATAATTTTTCAACAATTATCTTTAAACTTATGTTAGAAGCTCAAACTTAGATAATAATATTTAACATTACATAGTGAAAAATTATTTTTAAAATAATATTTATACACAGTGACACTATTTTTTTTTCTATCGCAGTTGTTTTTGTTCATTAATCCTTTAAAAATATAATTCTCAGGGGCAATTCTAAAAAAAGACAAAAATTATCAAGTTCAATTATTAAGAAGGGAAATGATACTATCATAAAACTTATTTACTTGAAAGAATTCAATAAAGCAATTTTTAAAATAATAAGGTTCATTATGAACTACTCTCACAAATATTATAGAGAATATCAAAAAGGGATTATGCCTATTAATGCCTTATTTCATTTTGTCATCTATTACACTTCTGTCATAAATCTCATAATTTTCCGTCAGATTGATCTATAAATAAACTCAATTGGATTTAAAATAGTATCTTGACATTAAGCTGTTTATTATCATTAAAAGAAGAAGGTGAAATATCAAAGATGATTTGTTATGAAAATAGCTAATAACATTAATATGATATAAATGGCAGAATGGAAAAATATATAAGTAAAGCACTCTGGATAACTATTAAAACGTAATGCCATGAACATTCTATGTACAATGTATTTTATCATTTAGGCCAGTTTTCTTACTCTTGTAAAGTTCACAATGTGTCAATTTATTTAATTAATATATAATATCACAGCACTTGTACATTGCTGTTTATTAAAAAACTAACATGTTTAATAAATAATATATATATATATATATATATATATATATATATATATATATATATATATATATATATAAACATTTTATATTAATATTTTATATATATATATTAATTTTTTTATCTAAATGTAGTTTTATTCGTTATTTGGTAATCGTATTTATTATTATTATTTATTTTGTGGGGCATATATGCTTATATATAAGTAATATTGGTCATTAACAATGAATCAAAATAATTTTTCTTAAAAATAATGTAATATTTCATTGAATATTTACATTAAAATATTTATTTGCATAACATTCCTGGAAGAGGAAATGTAATTTATAATATGATTTTCAAGAGCTAAAAATATAATAATATTTTTGCGGTTATATTTTTTTAAAGTAGAGTCTAAAACTTTATCTTTTTTCTTTAGCTGTTATCACAAAGAAATTTATAATTACAAAGACAACATTCTTTTGAAATTTGTAATACGTTTTTTTAATTACCATGAGAAAACTAAAAAAAAAAAACAATACTTTATTTGTGTATGTTGCAAAACCGTTTTTGTAACAGTTAAAACTAGCTATTGCTGTGTTAATTTTGTGTTAATAAAAAAAAATCATATAATCAAAGAATATTTTTACTATATTACTCACTACAATCTGTTTTAAACTTCAAAATGTACATTTAAAGCTGCACTTCTGAAAAATCGATAAAATCTGTCATTATAATTTATTAAGATAAAGGAAAATGTCAATGTCATATTACTCATTTTCATGAAATGAATCCGCTACAGCAGTAACAAAATAACAAGGTTAATTCCTAAATAATCTTCCAACTATGACAAGGAAGATCAGAGAGATATTATTTTTTTCTAATTCCCTTCATTTCATTTTGCTAGTTATTATACTTCTGTCGTAAATCTTCTGAACTTCTGTAAGGTTGATTTTTAAATAAACTGAGATAGATTTAAAGTTGGATAGATGCCTAGTAACATGAAAATAAGTATTTTATTACCAGTAAAAAATAAAATTTAAATATCAAAGGCAATTTCTCATGAAAATTTATATTAAAATAAATGTGAAGCCAAGGTAAAAATGACTATATATATAAGTATATATATATATATATATATATATATATATTTATAGGGTGGCAACAATAAGCGTCTCAATTTCAAAATTAAAAAAATCATTAACTATAATATATAAAAAGACTTAAGAAATGACATTTATTTCTGGGAATTTCATATGCTGTAATTATAAAAACAGTTCAAATTTTCATCTAGAGGGCACTGCATTGCTTCAAAATGTAAGAAGACTCAAACTAACATGTAAAATTGCATTAACAATCACTCAAGTTCACTGTATTTACCAGTTAAAACCCAAAAAAGGTTGAATTTTTAAATTTATTTGCGCATTTTTAATGTACAAGACGCTGCAGGGCCATCTAATAACAAAAATTACAGCATATAAAATTTAAGAGGTACCAGATATAAATGTCACTTATTCCACCTTCATATTTCTTATAGTTAATGAGTTATTGAATTTTCAGATTGTGTGGTCCGATATAACTAACAGTGAAAGATAGTTGAAATTGCAGATACTGGGATGTGGGAATCTACCTCACAGCCTCTTGTGAGGTCTGCAAAGTGAAAGCAAAATCCTGGGTGTTCTCTTTACTTATAGAAAAACAAAGATATTTAGAATTTGGAAATAAGAATTTTAATTAATAATGTTTAAGATATATATGAAAAAAAGGGGAGGGGGTTAATTAAATATAAAAAAAAATGAGTTTATAAAAAGGAAATGTTTTAAGATACCAATTAAATTTTAAATTGCAAAACTTAAATTAAAAAAAAACATTTAACATGCGTTCATTTCTTGTCACCCCGTATATATATATATATATATATATATATATATATATATATATATATATATATATATATGTGTGTGTGTGTGTGTGTTGGGGAATACTTTCATTGTCAACTAATTATTACATACTTAATTATTATTTCATAGTTTACTTTGGTGTTATGGTAAAGTTTCATTTTTTGTTACAATGGTTATTCAAGAGTACTTTATAAAAATAAAGATGTTTAAAATATATATATATATATATATATTATTTGATGTTATAATTTTTACTATGTATCTCTTGCAATTTTTATTGCTTTCAAACAGTATGGTAGTTATGAGTAAATTGTTAGATACTGGCAATTTAGGCCTTGGTGGATCCAGGACTAATGCTCGGTACAGGAAGATTATTGGGGATCTTCCTGGATCGTTATCAGATAACCTATTCTATTGTCCCAAGCCTGTTCTATGTTTTCGAGAGTGTGAATCTAAGCGTTGCCTTACATGTCCTTTTGCTGATAAGTCCCAGATTTCAAATAATCACAATCTTAATATGGTAAAATTTTGCAAAGCATACAATGTAATCTATTCATTGAAATGCAATTCGTGTAATATGGAATATATTGGACAGTCTTGTCAAAAATTACATAAGCGTCTAAATTTACATCGTTCTCATATTGATAAATTAAAAAAATCTAAATTTCAAACTACTCATAATATTGAAAATTCTCATTTGAAAAATCATGGTTTTAAAAATATTGCTACTAAATACTTAAAATACAAAAAAATTTTACTGAACGACTTTTTCTAGAATCTAAATATATAAGACATTTTAATACTACCTATCCTTATGAATTAAATCAATTAGTATACAAAAAATCACATCCTGTTTTTTCAGATTTAACTAAATATGAAAATTATAAAAATCTTTATTCAGGATTAAATTTTTCAAACATAAAAAAAACTTCAAGATCTGGTAGAGGTATACATAATAACAAAAAATACACTGATAATATTGTGATACAACAAGAGCTTGATGATCTGGAGGCACAATTTTGTAATGATTATAGTTGGTTAGCTGTAAGAAAACATATGTTTAGTATTAAAAAGAAATATTTGAACCAATATTTCAAAGTATTTAAAAAGAATCAATATTCTCCACATTTTTGTGATATCTTTTATGATATTCTTCATTATAGAGCAAACCTATTAAATACAAGTCTTTCTAATAAACCTAAATATAAAACTAATAATACACAACTAATTATAAATTTTTCCAATTATGTATTTAATAATATCAATTTACACAATGTCATAAACAACACTATTAATAATTTTCCAATAAAAATTTTTACAATTCACAAGACATATAAATATAATCGCACACTTGGACTTAAAATTTTTAATTACAATTCTTTTGCAAAACAATTGGTCTCTTCAAATAATTACCCTTGTTATTGTAATGATCCGAAATTTCAAAAGTACATAAATACAACACATGATCATATTATTACTGGTGATCTTAATATTGTAGAATAACCTATTTTACAAAACTTAATGCATAATGGCACAAAATTTCGCCTTCCATACATGTGTAAAGTCAAATCCATAATATTGCTGTTTATTCAAGATATTGATTTATTTATATATATAATTGCTATTGATTACAATAAACCTATCGAGTATTTTAGTGAATGGAGATTTTATGTAATAGATAAATTTAAAAATGAAATTATAAAAAATTATCAACATATTACACATGCAGCTTTTAAAAACATAAACATATATCAAAACTACAAAACAAATTTATAATTACTTATGTAGATAAATCTCCAAATAATTATGCGATTTTTTGTAAAGAGTACTATAAAGTGTTAATTCACAATGCAATTAATACAAGTAATATTTTTAATAAAACTAAATTAAATATTGAAATTAATAATAGAAAATTATTAAATTATCACAAATTACTAAAAATCAAATGTGATAATTTAAATTATCCTTATCTTGTTATAATTCCAAAATTTCATAAAAATCCAATTAAATTTCGCACAGTTACCATCGGGTGTAACACATATAATAATAATGCAAGCAATTTACTTCTTAATATTTTAAAGCAGATATATGATATAACGATAAAACATAATAACCAACATTGCCTTAAAAACAGTTTTCAGCTTATTAATAAAATACATAATATAAATCCGGTAAAATTCATAAAAACATTGGATTTTAATGATTTATTTAATAACATTGATATAAAATACTTGCATAAAACAATGTGTATATTATTTAAAGAATTTAAATCTCAATTAAAATTAAAAGATCATATTTCCGTAAATTTTTTAAAAACTTTATTAAACTTTACATTGCATAATAATTACATCATATATGACAATATTATTTATAAACAATGCCAGGGAATACCGCAGGGTGGGACCGCTTCTAGTATTCTCTCTGACCTTTACTTATATTATTATGAAAGAAATATTGGTCCGAACAATGATTATGTATTTTATCGCTATATTGATGACATTATCATTTTTTATTTCAATGATAAAAATTGCACATCACCACTCAATTTTTATCCTAATCAGCTTACATTAAGCGAAAATGATTTGATTAATAATAATATAAATTTTCTTGACTTAAAAATTAATATTAATGATAATTATAAATTAATATTTGATATTTATAATAAAAGATTTGACTTTCCATTTAAAGTAAATATTTTTACCAATTTTGTTTCATGTTTACATAAATCAGTTTATAAAAATATAATTATCAATTACCTTCATCGTATGAAATATCTATGCTCAGATATAAATAAAAACAAAAATATCAAATTTATACGAAATCAAGTAAAACTTTATGGCTATCCTATTTTTTTGATAAATTCAATTATCAACTCTTTTATATAACATTTATTACATCATATAAATATAAACATGTTATGTAATAATTTATTTTGTTTTAGGTGTGCGGCAAATGATTTAGCAATTAAAACATATAAGGACTATTATTTAGATGGTTGAACATTGTTTACACTTTATATAGTCATGGTGAATGTGCGTCTGCCGATCACCTGTATATTATGTGATACTAATGATCAGTTATAAAAGTCTATAAAATATGCATTGTATTAAAATAAATGTAAACATAACATATACAAAAACACAACTCATCAAGATTATGATATTTCATGATGTGCGCCATGTGGTCGTATTGGTATAAATGTAGACCTTGTGATGTTTAAGGAATTTTTGATAATCATTGTGAGTAAGATATTTTATCTGTTCTTTACAAATTTTTTATTTCCAATTGTTTTCTGGTAATAATACAGTATACCTGGATGAATATACTGATCTTAGCATAAAAGCCAGTATGTTTATGAAATACTGTATTATTTTTAAAACACGTGTGGATACATCCAGGCTGAAGATTATATCTACACGTTTTTTTCCATATCCATTTCTAATTTAAATCTCTTGTTATCCAATTTTCCATTATATTTAGTTCATATTTCATTTCAAAATACATTTATATTCACTTGATATCAACTTCAAATTATTAACATTTTATGGTTTATTATATATATATATATATATATTCTCTCTTTTTTTAAATATTTTTCATATTTTCAGTATTTTTGGCCAATTACCATTGAAGCAAATGCTATGGTAATATTATGATTGCACTTGTTAATTTATTAACTATGTGGTATTCTGTCTACACTTTATTACTAATTATCTCTTAGGAGATTTAATTAGAATGTTACAAGAACTTGATATGTTTTTTGAAATTCAAAGACATTATAATTATATATATATATATATATATATATATATATATAGAGAGAGAGAGAGAGAGAGAGAGAGATAATTATTTTTATAAAATGAAAACTTCGTATTTAAATCATAAAAAAGTCCTTCCGGCCTGTACCGGGAGGAAAAGGTAGCTTTCCTATATCTTCGTTTTAAAATTTTAGCTAATGTTACACGAAAACAGCAAGTTAAAATGCGAAGAAACGGTTACAAAAGATTCGTTAATACTGAATTTGAATAAGAAATTCGCTAAATTATTGAGCAATAGCCAAATTGGTTTCATTTATGAAGACTTATTTTGGTCGCCAAATTTGGCGATATTTCGCCAAACGTCGTCAATTTTGGCGAGAATTTGGCGCTAACGGATATGAATATATAGTTTTATGCGTATGATTGGGAAAATTATTACAACAATGAAAGAAAATAATTTGCGAGTAATCGCGTTAATGTGCTGTTTAGTTTCAAAATGGTTTAGTTTCAGCCACCCTAGAATTTCAAACTGCTCTATCTCAGCCATTTTTTAAGACAGAGGTAAACCAAAAAATGCTCTGGAATCCTCGTATCAAGGCCTAACACTTAATTAAAAAATAAATTTGAATTTTTTACTTTTTTGTATATTTATTTTAGTTTTAAATTTTTAAGTGGCCGCCATCTTGAAACAAAAGGGCGGACCAAGCCGGCCAACGAACTCGGTCGAGACATTGGTGAGCGTAATACACACAATTAGTTTCATCAAAATTGATTTATAAATACGAGCGTTATCGTATGACATAGGTCATATCAACATTTGAACGGGGCGTGGTTTTGGGGCCTGAGGGTCATGATCGGTGAAAATATATCGAAATTTTCCGGAACTGCTTTCCTCCGAACGGCTGCAATAGGTAGCTTTATACTTTTTTGTGTTGAAAGCTACCTAAAACTTGCTAAATGGTACACAAGAAATACATCTGTATGATATTACATAAAAGCATTGAAATAACAATGAAATCTACACTCTCCTGAAGATGATCGCAGATGCGATACGAAACGCCATTGGTATTTTTATTTTAAAGTTTTCATCTAATATCATATAGCTATATGTCTTGTGTACTATTCAACAAATTTTGCATGGTTTAAATACAAATTATTTTATATTATTTTTCTGGTGCAGTCGTCCAATTCGTATTTAAGAATTATTTAACAGAAAAAAAATTGTTATGACCCTTCCATGAACAAACTAATTAACTGATTTGTCATTTTTCACTTATTCTTTGAAAATGCACTTTGCATCAAATAAATTATTTTACACACATAACCTCTGCCGTATTACTTTTTAGTTTACTACACATTACTATTACTACATATTCTACTAGTTGCTACTTCCTCAGCAACTTTATGTAAACACTTGTTTATGTAAACACCTGCTTATTACTATTTTAAATTCATTTCAAAGAACAATGAAAAATATTTTTTCTTCATTTTTTTAATTAAAAGAAAAATAATGGAATGTTCTGATTATTCGCAAAAATATTAGTTCACAAATAAATTTCATCAATTGCAGCGTATTTTATACATATATTCAGTGTGAACAATTTCACGAAAAAGTTTAAACTTTTATAAACGTATTGACGTATTGACGTATTGGAGAATGTTTCATCTGAAAAAGTTAATTCAAGTATTCTCAATTAAATAGGAAATAAAGTAACCATGAAAAATTAATAATATATGTAGAAATATCGTTGTCATATAACGCATCTGCTTGAAATGTTTCCACTTAAGACTAGAACGACAGGAAATTTTACTCAAGTTTTATAAAACTATTTCACACCAGAATTTATATATAAAAGTATTTAACTTATTCATTTATCATAATCCTATGAGTTTTATATTTAATTTATTTTTAAAAGAACTTTCTGGTTCAAATCGGATATATACATGTGGTAACGGTCCAAATGACCGCTCATGGTCGTTCTAGTGTTAAAGAATACTGGAACAATAAGACTAATTCCGTAATAAGTTGAACAGTCTGACAAGTTTGATAAAATAGCGAATATTTTTCTAATTCCTTTCTAATTTCCTTAAATATTTATATGTTTTAAAAATATATCAGAAAATATTAATTTGCATAACATTCCTGCAAGAGGAAATGTAATTTATAATGTGATTTTCAAGAGTTAAAAATATAATAATATTTGTACTGATACGAATTTTTCAAGTAGAGTCCAAAATATTCTCTTTTTCGTTTAGCTATTATAAGAAAGAAATTTGTAATTACAAGGACAACAGTCTTTTGAAATTTGCAATAAATTTTTTTATCTATCATGAGAAAACAAAAAAATATATTTTTTTTTGTATATGTAACAAAACTTTTTTTGTAATTATTAAAACTAGCTATTGCGGTGTTAATTTTGTGTTAATTTAAAAAAAAATGTTCATATAATCAAAGAACATTTTTACTATATTAATCACTACAATCTGTTTTAAACATTAACATGTATATTTAAAGCTGCACTTCTGAAATATCGATAAAATCTGTCATTATTATTTATTAAGATAAAGGAAAATGTCAATGTCATATAACTCATTTTCATGAGATGAATCCGCTACAGCAATAATAAAATAACAAGGTTAATTCCTAAATAATCTTCCAACTATGACAGAGATATTATTATTATTTTTTAATTCCCTTCATTTCAGTTTGTTATTTATTATACTTTTAACATAAATCTTCTGAATTTCTGTCAGTTTGATTTTTAAATAAACTCAGATAGATTTAAAGTTGGATAGGTGTCTAGTAACATGACAATAAGTAGTTTATTACCAGTAAAAAATGAAACTGAAATATCAAAGGTAATTTCTCATGAAAATTGATATTAAAATAAATTTGAAGCCAAGGTAAAAATAACTATGAATATAAATATATACGTATATATATATTTAGAGGGCGATCACAATAAGTGTCTCAGTTTCAAAATTCAATAATTCATTAATTATAATAAATAAAAAGACTTAAAAAATGACAATTAATTCTTGGAACTCTTAAATTTCATATGCTGTAATTATAAAAACAGTTCAAATTTTCGTCTAGAGGGCACTGCATTGTTTCAAAATGTAAGAAGACTCAAACTGACCTGTAAAATTACATTAAAAATCTCTAAAGCTTATTCTATTTAGCGATTAAAACCCGGGTAAAAGGCTTGAATTTTTAAATTTATTTGATTATTTTTCATGTACAGGACGCTGCAACGCCATCTACCGACAAAAATTCCAGCTTTTTTTTTTAAATTACAACATATAAAATTTAAGAGGTACCAGATATAAATATATTTATTATAGTTAATGACTTATTGAATTATCAGATTGATACGTTTCTCTTGTCAC
The DNA here is from genome assembly GCA_963931845.1 of Maratus michaelseni. Lineage (NCBI taxonomy): Eukaryota > Metazoa > Arthropoda > Arachnida > Araneae > Salticidae > Maratus > Maratus michaelseni. The sequence continues at coordinate 415,313,128 of OZ007589.1, forward strand.
CCTGTACATATATATATATATATATATATATATATATATATATATATATACCAAAAATTATTTATATAAATAAAAAGTTCTTATTTAAATTATAAAAAACTTGCTAAATGATGCACAAGCAATATATCTGTAGGATATTACATAAAAGCATCGAAATAACAATAAAATCGACGTTTCGTATCTCACATGCGATCATCTTCAGAATAGTTTAAAAGTCACTTAAAAGGTTTGTTTTTTACACTTTTAAACTATTGTAACCTCATTAATCCTGAGGATGATCACAGATGTGATACGAAACTCCAATTCCATTGTTATTTTCATGTTTTTATCTAATATCGTATAGCTCTGTATCTTGTGTACCATTCAGCAAGTTTTGCATGGTTTAAATACAAAGTATTTTATATTAATTTTCTGGTGTAATCGTTCAATTCGTATTTAAGAATTACTTAACAAAAAATAATTTTCACTGTTAAAAACTGTACAGTCATTTGACCGTTTTTGTAAAAAACGGTGACATAACCGTAATATAACTGTATTCTGACCATAATATGGGGAATAATATGGTCAGAATAGCACTACATTACGGTTATGTAACCATTTTCTATAAAAACGGTCAAATTACTGGACAATTTGCTGCAAATTTTTAACAGTGTTGTTAAGAACCTTCTATGAACAAATTAATTGACAGATTTGTCATTTTCCACTTATTCTTAGAAAATACACTATGGGTCAATTAAATTATTTTACACACATAACCTCTGCCATACCACTTGTAGTTTAATACATATTCGAAATTAAATATGCTGCCTAAGCAACTTTATGTAAATACCTGTTTATGTACTGCTTATTACTAATTTAAATTCATTAAAAAGAACAATGGAATGTTTTGGTTATTCACATAAATATTTGTTCACAAATAAATTTCATCAATTGCAGCTTATAATATACATGTATTGAGTGTAAACATTTTCAAGAAAAAAATTTAAACTTAATAATATATGTAGAAATATCGTTGTCATATAACTCATATGCTTCAAATGATTCCACTAAAATAATACTGAAACAATGAAACTAATTCCAAAATAATTTGAAAAATCTGACAACACTCTAAAAACGACATTTTCGAAACTGAGCAAAAAAACAAACTCGCTAGAAAAAAAAAAATACGTTTTGATTTATTGCTTATTTCTACTTTAAATTCACTTGAAAGTACACTAACAATATAGTTTTCTCTTCATTTTCTAATATACAAAAAAATTATGTAAGGTTTTGTTCTTTTGCATATATATATTTACTCACACGAAATTTAATTAGTGCGAAGATATATTAAAATATTTTTAAACTGAAAATTTTGAAAAACTTTTTTTATAAATTTAAAATTTAAATTAGAGAATGTTCCATTAAAAATGTTAATTCAAGGCTGCACATTAAAAATAGATAAAAATGTTATTAAAATCTTGTCAAAGTAAGAAGCAATGTCACTGTCATACAACTCACTGGCATGGAATGAAACTTCTAAACGTATATAAAAATAACAAGTTTATTTCTGAAGTATTCCGACAAATATGACACTGAAGAGCAAAGAGTGATTATTTTTCTAATTCTTACCGTTTCCTTTTGTCATCTGTTACACTTCTGTCATAAATCTTCTGAATGTCCGTGCAGTTTGCCTTTAAACTTGGATTGTTGGAAATTCGGATTAAAGTTGGATCGGTATCTTTTTAACACGACAATAAACAGTTTATTATCAGCAAAAGAAAAAAAATAAAAATCAAAAGTAATTTTTCATAAGTATTGTTACAATTAAAATTATTTTACTGCGTCGTTATTTTTTTTTTAATCTTGCAAAATATGCATACTATGGGTCAATTCAGTTTTGTTTATATACATCACTTCTGTCGTAGCACGTGCGGTTTCCTACAGCATAAAAAAACAAGCATGGTTGTTAAAAAACAAATATAAACACGACGACAATTTCTCATGACAATAGATATAAACCTGAATTTGATTCAAATAGAAGAATGGAAATAATATATAACATTCTACTATAACGGTTTATGCCAATCAACAAATTTTCATCTATCTATTTTGCTTAATACAGATACGCAAAATAAACTTAAGTTGAATAGCTGGGTGATTCAGAATTATTTTTTTCAACAGCCACCACGCCGTCCCGAAAAAAAATCGTTATCACAGCGCCACCTTCAGGCTAATTTTCTCCACAATTTTATACAAACATTGCCCTATTACATTACATCTAAATATAAAATTCGCCGAAATTTATTCATAAATTATTCACTTAACCTGCACAAAACAGAGGGAATCACACAAGATTGCTATCACTGCGTCCCAGTAATGGTATCTATCCCCAGTTTTAACTGTGATTTTACAGCCATAGTCAAAAACATACATATGAAGTTTGGATCAATTCTATGTATAGTTTCGTACACTTTCCGATGATACAATAAGGAAAATGGCACCACAAAAATCGCTATCACAGTGCATTTTTCCGGTGGAATTTTTTCAATTTCAACTGGAACCTGCTGGTCACAGGCAAAAAAAATATTATACGAAAATGTATTACGAAAATTACTAGCTATATTACAAGATTGATTACGAGAATGTATTACGAAATTTAGTTCAATTCTATGCATAACTCCATACACTTTTCGAGGATACAAAGAGAATAGACGCACACACGGACAGATAGGCATTTTGTAAAAAAGTGTTTTTTGGGATCTCCGACTATTAAAACATCTAAAAAAGTTATGTGAACAAAATTTAATAAACAAATTATTTTATTACTTTTTTTTAAATCTATTTTTTTATTCTTGGAAAATATCCTTTGGGCCAAATTAATTACTTTATATATATAATCTCTACCGTAGCACTCGTAGTTTATTACAGAATGAAAAATAAACATATTTACTAAACAATAAAAATAGACGTGTGTGTATTTATTTCTTATTTATATTTAAAATTCCCTCAAATGTGCATTAGTAACATGCATTTATCTTCACTTTTTAATACATAAAAATTATGTAACGTTTTGATTGTTTGTATTTATGTTTTCTCACATGTAAATTAGATAACTGTCCTGGAAAATTAATAATAATAAGTTTTTATAACTGCAAATAATACAGAATTGTTTTATAATTTTAAAAATCATATTAAAGAATTTTTCGCTTCAGAAAGAAAATTCGAGACATCACATCTAACAACGGATAAATATTTCGCGAAAATTTAATTAAAAAAACCATCATTATCATATTAATCTTTTGTTTGAAATGAATCCACTAAAGACAACTACAGGCAAGAAATGCATAGGCTTTTATTTATTATAAATTTTTTTATAATTAAAAAATTATTTTTTGTTTAGATTTTTGTGAAAAATTATTAATCACATCTAAAAACAGATAAATATTTCGCAAAAAATGTATTTAAAAGAAAAAAAGAAAAAAAATCATTGTCATTTAAATCTGTTTTAAACCAATCCACTAAAAATACAACTACATAAATAATGTATCGGCATTTATTTAATAATTTATTTATTTTACATTTTTTAATAATTAAAAATGTTTTTTGTTTGGATTTTTGCGAAAAATTGTTAAGTTATTGGGAAATGTCCATGTCATAGAACTCATTTCCTTCAAATGAATCCACTAAAAGAATATCAAAATAACATTTTTAATTCCAAAATAATCTCTCAAATATGAAAGGGAAGATCAAAGAGCGATTATTTTTCGTTTCATTCTGCCATCCATTCTGTCATAATTTTAGTTAATTGCCGTCTTTTGTATCTTTAAATAAACTTAGATATATTTAAAGTTAGTTCAGCGTCTCGTAATATGGCAGTAAGCAGTTTATTACCAATAAAAGAGGATATTGAAAAACGAGCAATTTCTCACATAAAAGTATAATATATTGAATTATATCTGATACAAATGAGAAAATGAAACAAAAAAAAGCATCAAATAACTATAAGAAAGTAATATGCGACCATTACTATGAACAAATTATTTTACTTTTGTTAATTTTATGTTAATTATGTTAATTTTTCTTAGTCTTAGAAAAAACAATATGGGTCAATTTTATTATTGTATTATTGATTTTATTATTTTATATTATTGTATTATTGTATTATTGTATTATTGATTTTATTATTTTATATTATTGTATTATTGTATTATTGATTTTATTATTTTATATTATTGTATTATTGTATTATTGATTTTATTATTTTATATTATTGTATTATTGTATTATTGATTTTATTATTTTATATTATTGTATTATTATATTATTGATTTTATTATTGTATATTATTGTATTATTGTATTATTGATTTTATTATTTTATATTATTGTATTATTGTATTATTGATTTTATTATTTTATATTATTGTATTATTGTATTATTGATTTTATTATTTTATATTATTGTATTATTATATTATTGATTTCATTATTTTATATTACTGTATTATTGTATTATTGATTTTATTATTTTATACATATAATGCCCCGCAGTGGTGCAGACGATTAAGCTGAGTTCCCGTCTAGATCACCGAAAGTGAAGCATCAGGACCATAATAAGTGCTTGGGAGGGTGACAACCTTTCTCGACTGCGGCTGCTGTGGGACCGTGTCCGTTAATGGGAGCTGACGCACGTAAAATCTGTTCGTGGCTCCAATGTCCTCCAAGTTTGAAAACGATACTTCTACGGGTGCCAATCCAGGTGCAGGTCTCTCATCTGGAATTGATTCAAAAATTAGGAGACTATCTCTAGAAGTCCAACCTCTCTGCAGGCTCTGGCACCCCTTCTTTCAGAGAAAGTTCACTTTCTCTGACATGACAACAACAACATATTATATATATATATATATATATATATATATATATATATATACATAATCTCTGCAATACACACTTAACTTTTTTATGCTGGGTTGAATAAATTTTTGGTGCTGCAGCACCTGAAACTATAAGATAGGATATAACCGTAGTTCGAAATGCTTGAACAAGATTTCACCATCTCTGAGTTGCAGCTATTGCAGCACCAATTTACTACAGAATAAAAATGTACATATTTTCAAAACAACATATTCAAAAAAAATTTTTTTGCTTATATCTATTTTAAATTTACTCAAAAGTACATTTCTCTTTATTTACTAAAACAAAGAATTTCTGTATATTTTTGGTAGTTTGCTTATTTACTCACAAGTACATTCGATCGTACTCATAGAATAATGATATTTTTTTAATGTAGAAATTTTGATAAATTTTGATAAGTATTATACGGATTAAAGAATGTTAAATTTCAAGAGGATAATTCAAGAATGTGAATATATAAGGAAAATTTATTAAGAATGAAGACATTTATGAAGACAATTGTCATTATCATATAAATCATTTGTTTGAAATGAGTTCACTAATAGAATATAACACTATTGGAAACACAGGGTTATTTTCGAAAAATTATTCTCATAAATATGAGAGATAAGATCAAAGAGATAATATTTTTCTAATTTTGTTTCGTTTGTCATTTTTACATTTCTGTGATAAATCTTCTAAACTTCGTCATGTTCAATATTAAATAAACTAGAATAGATTTAAAGTTGAATTTATGCCTAATAACATGACAGTAATCAGGTTATTACCAGTAAAAGAGGAATTTGAAATAGCCAGAGAAATTGCTCAAGAAAATTGACATTAAATTATATTTACTACATTTTCTTTAAATGTATCTTATAATATTTCTATTATATATACGATAATCTATATATATATTACGCTATCGTACGTGGCACAAAAATCGTGATTATTTGTTAATTGTTTAATGGCAACGTCCGAATGAAACGCATCTCATTGGATAATGTGTAAATGTCATTTGGCAGGATTTAGGCCAGGATGTTTTACATTGTTTGGTGCATCCCTCCACAGGAATAAAAGCGAAACAAACAATGATTTTTATAGTGCAAATAAATTGTAATTATAATTTGTCAACATTAACAATTAAATATGTATATTTTTATACATTTTCATTTGAAATATTGATTTTTGTAAGAATTTAATACTTATAATTTAAAAAATACAATAAGCGATATAAAATTTAAAATGTAAACAAAGCAATGATTTTTAAAAAGGGATTTTTAGTAAAAAGGGAAAAGTGAATGTAATAATTTTCCCTGACCGTTACATTTTTTAAACGTAACTGTTATACTTTTGATAAATATTGTTGTCTTTTTTTTAAGAAGTCCACTCACTGTTATATTTTTCAATGTCAGTGTACCCGGTCAACGCCGGGCGAGTTAGCTAGTTTATTAATATAATACTAATATATATTAATATATTATTAATATATTATTAACATATATCAATATATTATATTTTCCAATTTACTTATTATCTGATTCCCATTATTACACTATGGGTCATTGACAATATTTTCAAACATAGAAATAATAATTTGCTGCAGGTTCAATATCAAACATATTTTCTAAAAATTATATAGAAACACTTTTTTTATTTTATTGCTTAATACACTGAAAAGTACATTAGTAAAATTCATTTCTCTAGATTTTTTTCTAATACCAAAAATTGCTATAAAGTTTTAGTTGCTTGCATAGATGTTGTCTTAGGGATATGGTCACTGACAACGAATAATAGCACATATAGTGTTTAAAATCTGCAAAATTTTTAAAACCTTTATATGTTTAAAAACATATTAAAGAGAATTTCTCTTTACACAAAAGGTAATTCAAGGTTGCAGGTCTTAAAAATAATAAAATTAATTTCTTTTTAAATAATATAAATGAAAATGTCATTTTATATATAAATCAGTTGTTTCAAATGAATCCAGTAAAAGAATACCAAAGTATTAAGATTAATTATGAATTTTTTTAGAAATATGACGGGAAGGTTTAAAATGCGATACATTTTCTAATTCTACCCGTTTCATTCTGTTATATATTACACTTAAGTCGTAAATCTCATGAACTTCCGTCATGTTTAACTTAAAGTAAACTGAAATAGATTTAAAAATTGGATCTGTGCCTAGTAACATGACAGCAAGTAGTTTATTACTAGTAAAAGTGGAAATTGAAATATGAAAATTAATTTATCATGAATCAATGGGAAGGGGTGAAAATAATAAACTTAAGTACATTAAATATATATATTCTTTATTAATTCTTATTATATTATATTATATTATATTATATATTATATTATCTTATATTATTAAATTATTATATTATATTATTATATTATATTATATTATATTATATTATATTATATTATATTATATTATATTATATTATTATATTATATGAATATATTCTTTATTAATTTAAAGTAAATATTTTCAGTTATTATAAAATTTTATGCAATATTCATAATATATATATTTATATATAATAAGATTTTTGTAAATAATAACCATAAAACCACATAAATAATTGACAAAAGATAAACCGATAGTTACAATATAATACATAAATATATCCAAAAATTTAAGATTCTCAAAATAAAAATGATTGGGAAAATAACTTAAAGATATGTAGAGAAAAAATTCAATATGCAGAAAATGGAAACTATTACAAGTGCAATTCGAAACTTATATAGTGGAACACATTTTCAAAGGCAATATTCCACTAATATAAATAAAATGTAATTGATTTTTGTTTCAGTTAATAGTTATGAGGTTAGTTTATTAACCCAAATTTCCCAATCAATTATCAAAAGTTTTTAAAGAGAATGAATAAAAATGGACAAATATTGAGTACCCGAATATGATGGTTGCAAAATTAATTAATATTGAGTATTATTAAAAGTCAATAACATATTTAAAAAGAATATTTAGACAAAAAGAGAAATTGCAGTAAAACAAACCCCAACATAAACATTTTAGCTTTCAGAAACCACGTTATCCGTAAGTTATCCGTAAGAAATACAAGTTGTTATTGTAACAGTTACATTGACAGTTAAAACTAATAAACTATATTTACAAATTTAAATCTAATCACACACACGCACATATACATATGTGTGTGTGTGTGTGTAATATATATAGGTATGTTATATATATATAAATATTTATATTTCATTAAAAATATGAATTCTCAAATGCATATACTCAAAATTAGGTGTATACATAAAAACAACAAACAGTATCAAACTATTAATTAGAAACAACTAAATTTTAAAATTATATATCTAATCATTAACATTAAAATATACAGGTAAAAAAATAGTCTTTTTTTATCAGTTAGTGGAATGGTGTAAAAGACAAACGACATTCACCCACACAACAAAAGTGTAATTATCTAATCCAGATTTCTAAAGACATATCAATCTAATTTTGTTTTTTGTCATCTATCCTGAGCTTTCCACTGAAGTAATTTTCATAATTTTTTTTTAAATGAAAGCTGTTCAATTGTAGATGTACCCACTTTATCTAATTTTTAAATTATTCCCATTTTTATATTTTAATTTCAATTAAAAAAGCTTTTTATGAAATTTCTTCAAAATGGTGGCAATTAGGAGTAAAAATGATTTTATTTTCCAAGTTTTGCTTTTGACCAACTCTGAAATTAAAAGCTAAATCGTGTGCTTATGAAAATTCATTTTTAAAATGTGCATTTTCAAACACAAAATTTCAATTTTTAGAAAGCTAAATGACGTAATTGTCTAGATTTTTATTGAGATCAGGACTTGAATGGAATGTGGTGTTCATTTGCAAAGTTTTGAGTATGTTTGTGCTTGGATGCGTCGAACGTGGATTAGCAGTGTCACTTTTTTTAATTACATTACTATTTTATTCATAATCTTAAATTGTAACGTACTTATGTAATATATTCTATTGCTTCGAATTTCGACGGGTGCAACTAGTAATATCTTATTGACAGATTCCATTAACTTAGTGTCTAAAGTTAGTGAATATTTCATTTGTATTTTAACCCATTAAAGCCGAGCGTTGCATTACAGCAATACCATAGCAACAATACTTTTGTTGTTCGCACACTAGCAATTTTGAAAAAAAATTATTGCTTTCTTTTATGATCAAAAAATCCTCGAAAAAATAAGACAAAAATTTCTATTCTAAAAAGCGGTGTGAAATGCAATATTTTTATTTTTCTCAAGAGAAAAATAATTCTGGCGTTAATGGTTTAAGGGCATATTTGACCTTGTAAAAATATCAATAAAATCTGTAAAGAAGGAATATTTTTTATGTTTTCTCAACATTACGTAGAGCAAATTAGTTTCTAATGAAAATAATTATAACAAATATATAAGAATTTTTTTTGCAATAAGGAAATCTGCAGATGAGACAGATTATTTTTGTTTTCCCAGCGTTACGTAGATAAAATGGGTTGCTGAATGAAAACGATTGTAAAACAATATATAAGAAAAATAGCTTCATCCATAAAATCTGCAGATTGGACATCGTTGAATTTTTTCCCAGTATTACCTGGAAAAGATGGGTTGCTGAATGAAAACAATTATAAAAAATATATATAAGACAGTTTTTGTAACAGTGGAATCTGCAGATGAGACATATTTATAATATTTTTCGATCATTGAATGTTTAGACTGTTGGTTGCTAATTGAAAAGTATTCGATATAAATAAGGCGTAAAGTGCTTTATTGACATATTTGATTTATGCACATGGTTGTTAATTAAGGTTAAAATACACGTTATCCTTTATAAGTAAAATTTGTCTGTCCTCCCACCTAAACATGTAGAAAAATAATGTGCAAGCAAAACAGTTAATTTTGTACTGCATTACCGCACTGCAGATTTAATTAATACAGAATTTTTTTTTACATATCTTTATAATTATTTTCATTCATCAACCCGTATTATCTACATAATACTCGTAAAACTTAAACAATCTGCCTAATCTGTCTCTCCTCTGTACTGACACAGCGATTTTCTTACACATTTTTTACAATAATTGTCACTAAGCAAGCCATTTTCTCTACGAAATGCTGAGGAAAATTAAAAATATGCTTTATCTGCAGATTTTATTAATACAGAAATTTTCTTAGATATTTTTATAATTTTGTTTACTCAACAACCAATTTTCACTACGTAACTAGGGAAAATATTACAAATCTGCTTGATCTGCAGATTTCATTATGATAATTTCATCTGCATCATCTGCAGATTTCATTGTTACATCTTATATATGCTTCATAATCATTATCATTCAGCTCCCAATCATCTCTACGGAATGTTTGAAAAACATTAAACATCTGTCTGATCTGCTGATTTTATTGATACTTCAACATGAAGCATTTGCAGAAAATATACCCTTAAAATAAAAATGAAGTATTCACTAACTTTAGACGCTCAGTCGCGTGAATGAAATCTGTCAATAGGGCAGTTTTCTTATATTGCAGAATTTTCCTTATATATTTTTTTATAAATATTTTCATTAGGAACTCATCTTCTCTACGTAATGCTCGAAAAACATTAAAAATATGCCTTATCAGCAGATTTCATTATTTCAAGAATTTTCTTATATATATTTTTTTATAATTCTCACTCAGCGAGCCATCTTCTATACGTAATGTTGGGATACATTAAAAATCTACTTCATCTGAACATTTCAATACTTCAGAAATTTTCTTATATATATTTCTAATTATTTACATTAGCAACTCACTTTCTCTACGTAATTTTGGGAAAATATAAAAAATCTACCTCATCTGAATATTTTAGTACTTCAAAAAATTTCTTATATATATTTCTAATTATTTTCATTAGCAACTCATTTTCTCCACGTAATTTCGGAAAAATATAAAAAGTCTACCTCATCTGCAGATTTCATTGATATAGCAATTTTTCTTATATATGTTTTATAATTAATTTCACTCAACAGCCCATTTCCCCACGTAATGTTGGGAAAACCTTAAAAATCATCTTCATCTGCAGATTTCATGGTTTCAGAAATTATTTTATATATCTTTTATAAATATTTTCATTAGCAACCAATGTTGGAAAAACATTAGAAATCTGCCTCATCAGAAGATTTCATTATTTCAAAAATTTTCTGATATATATTTTTTAATTTATTTTCACTCAGAAACCCATCCTCTCTACGTAATTTTGGGAAAACATAAAAAATCTAGCTCATGTGCAGTTTCATTGATACAGCTTTTTTTTTATATATGTTTTATAATCCTTTTTATTCCACATCCAAACCTCTCTAAGTAAATCTGAGAAATCATTAAAAAATTGTCTCATCTGTAGATTTTATTAATATTTCTGGACGGAGTATTTGCAAAAAATATAAATGTTTCGATACCTTTGATTTATTGCAATAAATCTGTATGAAACTAGGCTGTTTGGACAAACAAGTGATCTGTAAAAAAATTCTTCAGGTTACTAAAATTTTTTTAGTAAATTTGTATTCCACAGAATTTTTTAGTAAACGGTATTACAAACCGGAATCGTTGCTCCTGTTTTCTAGTTATTCTTACAGATTTTCTTGTAACTGAGTAAGGATACAAAAAAAATGTTTAGTAATTGCAAAGATCAATGAGAAAAACTAAATATTTTTTAGTAGATTGATTCATTTTTTACAGTGTGGTTATTTACTAATTAACCTAAAACTGCACTAGTAATTTTCTAATTAGGATAAAACTGCATAGGCACATTGCAACAAATCTGAAAAAAAAATCTTGCAGGTTGAGAAATAAATGTCTAATTTTCAATTAGCCTAACGTTCACAGGCACTTTGCGAAATGCCTAAAAATATCAGGCTGATTGGAAAAAGAAAGGAGATAATTCTCCAACTAACCGTGCTCTTTGTAAACAGTCTAGGCTCTTTGTAAAGAGTCAGATTTCTCAATTTGCGTACGACATATAGACACACGTTGATTTAGTTTAATTTTTTTATATCATTTAATAATTAAAAAGTACGGTTTTCTTTAGTTTTTTTACGATAATTTATTGAAATAAATCTAAATGTCAATGCTTTATAACTCATTTGCTTGAAATGAATCTGATAAATGAAAATGAAAATAATAAAGGTATTTGTAAATTAATCTCACAAATATGACAGTTCAGGATCAAAGAGCGATTATTTTTCTAATTCTCTCCGTTTAATTTTGTCATCTATTACAATTCTGCCATAAATCTCATGAGCTGCCGTCATGTTGATCTTTAAATAAACTCAGATAGATTTAAAATTGGATCGGTGCCGAGTAACATGACAGTAAGCCGTTTATTATCAGTGAAAGAGGAAATTGAATTATCAAGGATAATATCGCTGAAAAATAGTTAATACACTTAATATGATACAAATGGAAATCAGGAAAAAATTATAAAGTCTTATGTAATTATATAAATGTAACAGCAAAAAAGACTGATTAATGCAGGGTTTTATTCTACGACATATACATGCACATTGATTAAATTTAATTATTTATTTATACTTGTTACTAATTAAAAAATAAGGTTTTTCATTAGTTTTTGCGATGATTTATTAAAATAAATCTAATTGTCAATTCCATATAACTCATTTGCTTGAAATAAATCTGATAAAAGAGTATGAAAATAATAAGGGTATTTCTAAATTAATCTCACAAATATGACAGTTCAGGATCAAAGAGCGATTATTTTTCTAATTCTCTCCGTTTAATTTTGTCATCTATTACAATTCTGCCATAAATCTCATGAGCTGTCATCATGTTGATCTTTAAATAAACTCAGATAGATTTAAAATTGGATCGGTGCCTAGTAACATGACAGTAAGCAGTTTATTATCAGTGAAAGAGGAAATTGAATTATCAAGGATAATATCGCTGAAAAATAGTTAATAGACTTCAAATGATACAAATGGAAATCAGGAAAAAATTATAAAGTCTTATGTAATTACATAAATGTAACGGCAAGAAAGATTGATGAATTCAGGATTTTATTCTACGACATATACATACACATTGATTTAATTTAAATATTTTTTATAGTATTTACTAATTACAAAAATAAGGTTTTCTTTAATTTTTTGCGAACATTTAGATTTGTTTTTTTTAAAACAAATCTAAATGTTAATGCTATATAACTCATTTGCTTAAAATTAATCTGCTAAAAGATTATCTAAATAACAAAGGTATTTCTAAATTAATCTCAGAAAAATGACAGTTCAGGATCAAAGAGCGATTACTTTTCTAATTCTCTCCGTTTCATTTTGTCATCTAATACACTTCTGCCATAAATCTCATGAGCTGCCGTCATGTTGATCTTTAACCGCGCTATGAAGCGCGATAGCGCCGCAATGTATCTGCTGATCAAACTAATTTTGTTTCAAGCCATAAAGTTTATTCAATAATTGAAATCATTTAATTTTTATTCAACAGTTGAATTATTTACAGCGATCTGGTGAGTTACATTTTATAAGATAAAATTTCTGGGTTGAAACACAATTGTTTGTTCCGCGGATTATAGGCCGAATTTTCAGCACTCAAACGGTTAAATAAACTCATATAGATTTAAAATTGGATCGGTGCCTAGTAACATGACAGTAAGCAGTTTATTATCAGTGAAAGAGGAAATTGAATTATCAAGGATAATTTCTCTGAAAAAAGTTAACAGACTTCAAATGATACAAATGGAAATCAGGAAAAACTTATAATGCCTTATGTAATTATATAAATGTAACGGCAAGAAAGATTGATGAATTCAGGATTGTATTCTACGACATATACATACATATTGATTTAATTTAATTATTTTTTTATATTATTTACTAATTAAAAAAATAAGGTTTCCTTCAGTGTTTTGGGATGATTTATTAAAAAAAAATAATTGTCAATTCAATATAACTCATTTGCTTGAAATGAATCTGATAAAAGAATATAAAAATGATACAGGTATTTCTAAATTAATATCACAAATATGACAGTTCAGGATCAAAGAGCGATTATTTTTCTAATTCTCTCCGTTTCATTTTGTCATCTATTACACTTCTGCCATAAATCTCATCAGCTGCCGTCATGTTGATCTTTAAATAAACTCAGATAGATTTAAAATTGGATCGGTGCCTAATAACATGGCAGTAAGCAGTTTATTATCAGTGAAAGAGGAAATTGAATTATTAAGGATAATTTCTCTGAAAAAAGTGGATAGACTTAATATGATACAAATGAAAATTAGGAAAAACAATTATATAAATTTAACGGCAGGAACTATTGATGAATTTGGGATTTTATTGGTTCTAATTGTTGTATATTCAGAGAGAATATAAATACATTGTATAAACACTATTTTTATACCAATATAAATACTATATTAACAAAAAAATAGTAAATATCGGCCAATATATATGACAATATAAATACTTTGTATAAGTAGAGGCACAAATTATTTTTCTCACATTGTTTTTGCAGTAAGGTAAAGCTAGGATAGTCTGCGCACAATTCAAAAGAATAACAATAAAAAATCTAAATATCAATTTTTTGCTAAACATGAATAATTTTTACTTCATTTGTTTTTTATGCATTTCCATTGCTATTTTGTTGTTATGTTGTAATTTAATAGAACAGTTGTAATAAAACCAAGAAAGTTATTTTGCGCAATCTGTCCTTACGGGTTTGGTGTGATTGCGCACATGGGTAGGTGAGATTGTTACTAATAATAACTACAATTAAATTGTTAACAATAATAAGTACACTTAAATGACATGGACTGTATATTTCAACCTAATGATTACAGAATAAGAAAAAGGAAATAATTTTAAAAACGATTAAAAAATTTTAATTAAAAGGGAAAAAAAATAAAGAATCAGAAAAAGCAAGTCTAGATAAGATTACAAATTAACATTAAGTTACTTGAAAAGACGTTTAACTTAAAATTAGTCCATTTTCATTTTTCATTTTTTATGAAAATTTACCAACAAGCTGCGTAATCTCTCCTAGCATGGAAACTAATGGGAACACTGCGCAATCTCTCCTAAGTAGCAGATGCGCAAACACTTCGATTTCGGTAGGAGAGATTGCGCGGTCTTTAATTTAAACATGGCCGCAACTAAAACGAACCGTTGATGTTCAAATTGTTAGTCTAGATTAGTAGCTTATGAGAAATCGTTAAAGTCTAAAATATTCTGTACTACTGACATTGTATAGAAATTCTAATGAATAGCTATGAAAATTCAAGTACTTACTTTGGGAAAACAAAACAAAATAGCAATGCTTTATCTTAGACACTCAAAACAATCAACGTGCACTTTCAAGTAGACACTACACTACTGCTGTTGTACAACTACCTGGAGTCACTGCGCACTCACTCTACTCCTTCACCCCGAAGCTCTATGTGCGCAATCTCTCTGACCGCGCCATCTCTCTTGGCTTTACCTTATATGTTGTACGAAAAGTAAATACGAAAGTACGATGTTGATACTTGATTAATAAGCGAAAAGTGTATCTAATTCCCATGATTTCTTTTCCACGGTACTGTGATCTATACAATGCTTCGACACAATACTTTTCAAATGTTCTTGTATTTTGTGTACCTTCTATGATTCAAAATTTAATTTTAATTACTGAGTAATACACAAACCAACATGTATATTATTTATTTATTTATTTATTTTACTTTAAATATTTTATGAATTTGAATTCAGATTTTTTAATTTATTTAATTGTAAATCATACACATTTTCGTCCACAACTCAATCACCGTTATGTAATAAGAAATCCATTTTCCATAAAATAGCTAAATTGTTTGGGGATGCTTTTTTTTTGCATACGAATGTTGGGAGACAAAGATTTAATGAAATTTCTTATATTTAAATTTATTCTAGGCTTTGTGCGTTATTGCTGAAAAGAGTATCTAAAAATATTTTTTTATACACTTAATTGTGATCTGAAGGCTTGTAATAATAAAATAAGCCATACTTTTTAAAATTAGAATTTGTTGCGACAAATTATATTTTTTTTAATATAAAATTTTAACCTAAACTAAATTATGATATCGTGTACATATATCATGAAATAAAATTTTAAAACTATTTATAAATGCATAATACTTTTCTAGGATAGACAAGAGAGGGGCTTACTTTCATAATGATGCTCATCAAGCTGGGTTGATGATTTATAATTCTGTTTCGAAATGTTTGATAATAGTATAGTCTATAGTCATTTTTATGAAGGGAATTCATATTATATTTTAACGGTTTTCTGTTAGAAAACATTTTAACAATTTTGACACTACACCACAAAGGACGTTTGTTATCATATGTATTAAAATATGATTATATATATTTCACTTCTGCTGACAAGACTTCAACTTCTAGTAAAAATTTGAAGAATTTAAAATAACTCTAGAAATTTTAATTTAAATTTATTTCCCAAATACTGTTTTTTTTTCAATTTTAATGTAATTTTTAAAATAAATTTAAAGAGTGGTAATTTCATTATTCCATTGCTTTTACAATAATGTAAAAAAGTCAAATAATTCATATAAATATATTTTTTATTGTTGTAGATTTTCTCATTAAAAAAATACACACAAACACACACACACACACACACACACACGCACGCACACATATAAACACACACACATATATATATATATATATATATATATATATATATATATATATACATATATACACAGATATATATTTAATCTGAATAAGTGTTTAAGACTATTTTCAAGGACTATCAAGTGATTTTGTTGTTAAAAATGTCATCATTTGTAAAAAAAAAAAACATGCATTTATTCTATTTTATAAAACTGAAATACTTTTTCTATAATTGTGTTAAAATTAAGTCATATTAAAGAAATATTCACTCCATTTGCTCCGAAAATTCAGGTCAATTCTATAATAGACTAAATGCTTTCATGTATGAAAACGGAATGACACAATGTAGAATGTTTCAAATTATTATTTTCGTATGAATTTTATTTTTGAATGCTCACAGAAATTTGATACGAAACAAAAAATAAACTTGAATATGGAAAGTTATAAAACACTGAAGTTATTCATAACATTTTGCAGAATTAATATCTTTTACTTATTTTTCTATCATTTATCTCAAAAGGAAATGAAATTTTAATTTCCTTTTTATTTTCTGTCAAGTAAATTATATTATTACGTTCACAAATATGTCGTCGAACTGTTACTAACATAAAATACAGTCACATTAAATTATAGAACAAAACGATAGTTTTTTATATTATTATTTTCATTATTATTATTATTATTATTATTATTATTATTATTATTATTATTATCATTATTAGTTTACGTTACGTAGATTTTTAACTTCTTACATTGTGATAAGAAACAAATATGTATTTCTATTAATGCCCAACACAAACTGTTATATGAAAAATATATGTGTAAATCGGAAAATGCAAAGATTATTTGTTTAAGAAATACAAATTCGAGAAAGTTATGAAAATTTATTCTGCATTATTTTTCTAACTTTGGTTAGTTTGTTCAGAAGCCAATTATCTTTCTTCCAAAAAATTATTTTGACAGGCTCATTTAAAAATGTTGAATCTAGTGTAAGGTGTATTTCATAAAGAATTTCATTTTTAAAGTTTGAATAAATTGGCAAAGTTTCGTTTTATAATAAATTACAGTTTAATGAATAAAAGTGATATGAGTTTTTACTTTCTGCTATATTTATAAAAAAGTATTTGATTCTTGCAAATTTCCGACTTCTGGTTTCTGATAGATTTTGATTAAGGAACAAAATTAAAGAAAATTAAAGAAATAAGAAAACATCTCTGTAGAGAGTTGTATATTTGTCTCCGCTCTCTTTGTACAGATGAAGTATATACTGATAGACATTACAGATGCGCACAAGGTCTTTGGTAACACGTTGGCCACAAGCTTTCTTTATTTGTGTTAGACAATTGCTTCCATGAGAATTCAAGGACCATCCATAATAATGTAACATATTATGCAAAATTCTTGTTTTTGTATCATTTCCAAAAGCATCTATTTTGCGTACAATATCAATCTTCAAAAAACAAATTCATTGAATTTAAAAATTTAACCATTCCTACAAACTCTGCTCAAAGTGAACCAAGTGTAAAAGAATCGTGGACAGGTATCATTAGGGAGTAAGGTATATAATTTCCTTAAAATAATTTAAGATCAATTAAACTACATTAATATATATTAAAGTATACTTACATACATTATATAACTGGGAAAAATATTTTAATATTTTGTAAAGAGTATATACCCCCATGGTATTTTTTAATTGCGTACATCTGTTCAAAATCATCCATATTCAAGGATAATAAAAAGAGGAGTTTATAAATACACTGGATTAAATATGACTTAATATTATGCATGCTTAATGATAAAACTATATGATTTATTACTAACTTCTTATTTTCTGCGAAACTGTGAAAACTATATGAGTAGATATCGCGTTTATTTCTTTATTTACAATAATGCATAGAGCTATTTAATAACAACATCAAAAGAATTCTACAATGAACAGATTTAATAAATATTTCATACAATTATTTCGTTACTCAAGTTTTTCATCTCCCATAGAAAAACAAGTGGGTAAGTGTGATCGAAAATCGCACAAAAGGTTTCGGTTGATATTCATTTCAAAACGCTAAAGTAGTTTTCCCCCCTATTTTCCTCTCCCCTTCTTTATTAATAATCCCTATTCGCATTATTAATTACATCATTGTCCATTAGCGTTTCATTTATTTTTTCTATACAAAAATCAGCATTTTGTGATAAAATATAATTTCGGCACTAAAAATGTGATCTTTATGAAAATTTGATTTCTCGGTTCACCGTAAAAAAGTATGCATATATACATATGTTTCAAATCGATAAATGCTATATTAAAATAATAATAATAATAATAGAGCTTTTAATCTCTTAGTACCTCCAAAATCTGCGTTTTTTTTCATCTTTCTCCCTAACAGTTCGGATACGAAAAAGCGGGAATGTCTCGCTGAGAAATTGCTAAGTCTCCGAATTTACGCCAGCTGCAATAGAAAACTGATATTTTTTGAAAGAAAAATGAAAAAAAATCATTGATATCTTCAAAAGTTCTGGTTCGATTTTTTTGAAATTTGGTTTTATGAAAACGCGATTTTTTATCACCCACGAATCCAAATTTTACAGATAGACAGATTATTCAAGGTGTTTTCGAAAAGGGTACTTCTATGATAATCCAGAAGCTCAGCGCTTTACGGCAACCCTAATCGTATGTGGAAATAGAAATAGATGTGCTATCAGTTTGGATAAAAATGTTCCGCTGAGCTGAGTTTCTGCGCAATTTTTAATACGTATTTAGGTGTTTCAATTACCATCTCCGGTCATTAATGATGTATTCAAAATATTATTATTTGTTGTGTGACAAGAGGTATTCAGCTGTAAGTACACAAAATTTCAAGTCTTTAATTTATACAGTTTTTTTATTTTCATCTTTCGCATTTGAAAGAAACGGAAACAAATATTTTTTTTCGTAAAATAAAAATTTACAACAAATATTCTGTTAAAGAAAAACCCAATGTAAATTAGGGGCTATTAACTCCTTCATTGTCGTATTTCTCAGCCAGATGTCTCTCATTCAAATTGACATGTTCAAGGGAATTATTTTTCTGCAATCGAATTAATGAATAATAATTAATAATTGTTATTGAAGGGTTGTAATTGAAGGGGTTTTACAAAAATTACATATTTGGATTCAGCGTTAAAAAATACGTATTGATGTGTTAATATCAAATCGATAAATGCAATATTTAAAAAAAAATTATAGACCCTGAAAAATGCCTAGTCTGCCAACTTTGGGCTGTGGGAACATATGTCAGACTATTCGTCCGTGGTTTTCCAATGAAAGGAAATTAAACGGATTTATTCAAATCGATTTTTAATTGATATTTACTTTTCTAGTGGGAGTAATTAAAAAAAATAGAATTTCTGAAAGATATTTTTTGTGTGTGTGTGTCCCAGATTTCATTTTCCTATGTGGAATAGTTTATGGGATACGGGTGTCTTTGAAAGCGTCCAGTCTGTTATCCCAATTGACTATGGCAACCTTTCTCTCTCTTCTAGAATTTCAGAATGAATTTTCTTTGTGGTTTGATTAAATTCTACGCATTGGTTCAATATTTTTCATTAATGAGTCAGTTTTTAATTAATATATTGCGTTAATGAAAACATTTTCAAAATTTTATGATTTGTCGTGTGACAGTATGTATTCAGCCGCAAGCACACACAATTTCAAGTCTCTAACTTACGCAGTTTCTGAGAACAGAATCTGTGACCGACAGACAGACAGACAAAGGAGTGAGTCGAATAGGTTTCGTTAGATGAACGAAACCCTAAAAAAGAGTGAACATTCGCGCAAGAAATACACAGACACAAGAAACTAAAGAAAATATAACACGATATTCACAAAACAAACAGGTAATGAGATTCAAAATATTAGTTTCTTTAAATGAGAAAAAATAGACATTTGAGAGTAATAGACGGAATAGTTAACATTTAATGACTAAAGTAGACTCAGGTAGCATGATAAAATGCAATTCAAGAAACAAAGAGTTTTAAAAACTATACCTTATATTTATCTTACTTTAAAGTTTTGAAGGAACTCCCAGTTGAATAGTCTTTATTGCAACACATTCACTAGTCCTTTTCTACTTGCTTGCAGCTATAAATCAAGAAAGTAATTAAACTAAAAGGCAACAACTTCTTGAAGACTCTAGTCGAATAGATGGATGGAAAAATCACAAACATTGTGATTAATATCCGTGTTTTAATTTCAACTCTTAAAGACTGCAGCGTCATTGGGCACGAAATCCGTGTTGTTTCAGCAGTGATTACAGAGAGATAACAATTAATACATTTTATGACTGATATTGCTAATGGTGATTGTTTTTCTCAACCTTTATATTTTTAAGTGCGATCATCTGAAAGGTTAACTATTTTCCTAATGAATAAAAATAATATGTGTTCTAAATTAAATATTTTTGTTCAAAGGTAAATATATAGTTTAAACTCACATTCAGGCTTTTTTTAGCTATAGTTTAATTTATTTCATAAAATGGAATATAATAGAAAACTATATTATATTTAAATCAGTGAGAAGCAAATATAAAGGAAAAAAAGAAAAAAATGAAGAAGCAGAGGAAGGAAAAAAAGAAAATAAATAAAAAAGCACAAACTGACACACGCATATATATATATATATATATATATATATAATTATTTACATATAATATATTTAAGATTCTATATTTTTTACTGCCGATTTATTATTTCCGCCTTAAAATATTTTGTACTTCTTCCATTTCCCATCTCAAAATTACTTTATTTTTTGCCTTGTATTGTATATCTCCCGTATTAAAATCATTCGATTTCATTCGATTTCTAAAATCATTCGATACTTTTATTTTGATAACATTGATTTTTTTTTTCGGGACACGCTTAAAAACTTTCCCGCCATTTTTAGTACTTCATTACGTTTTTTTTCCATACGTTGATTTTGAGTGCCTTTGGATTAATTGATTGATGGGAAATAGGCATTATAGACGTATACTTCATTTCTTTTATATGTTTCCTGTTTATTACGTTATAGACAGAGAGATATAGAGAAAGATAGATTGAGTAAGAGAGAGAGAAGGTAGATAAATAGATAGGGGAAAGAGAGATTTCATGAATTATAGACGTATACTTCATTTCTTTTATATGTTTCCTGTTTATTGCGTTATGGACAGAAAGATATAGGGAAAGATAGATTGAGTGAAAGAGAGAGAAGGTAGATAGATAGATAGGGAAAATGGAGAGAGAGATTGAGGGCAAGAGCGATTTCATGAATTATAGACGTATACTTCCTTTCTTTTATATGTTTCCTGTTTATTACGTTATGGACAGAAAGATATAGGGAAAGATAGATTGAGTGAAAGAGAGAGAAGGTAGATAGATAGATAGGGGAAATGGAGAGAGAGATTGAGGGGAAGAGCGATTTCATGAATTATAGACGTATACTTCATTTCTTTTATATGTTTCCTGTTTATTACGTTATAGATAGAGAGATGTAGAGAAAGATAGATTGAGTGAAAGAGAGAGAAGGTAGATAGACATATTGGGGAAATGGAGAGAGAGATTGAGGGGAAGAGGGATTTCATGAATTATAGACGTATACTTCATTTCTGTTATAGGTTTCCTGTTTATTACGTTATACATAGAGAGATGTAGAGAAAGATAGATTGAGTGAAAGAGAGAGAAGGTAGACAGATAGATAGGAGAAATGGAGAGAGAGATTGATTTCATGAATAATTTTATTATCCGAAATAGAAAATACTAAGACTGTTAAAATGAAATATAGATATAAATTTTACCCTTTCCATTTATTTAAAAAAAATAATAATATAATTTAAATTTTAATATACATAACTCATATTATTAGTTTAAGATAATATGTATATCGACATTTTAAAATGCGTTTTTTAAATGCGTTATAGGTGAATTTCTTCAATTTCAAGTTCATGATATGGCCGAAATGCATATGATGAATTCAAGCCTCCATTCTATAATTTAGCATACACTGTTAAAAATATCCCTGCAAAATTACGGGCAGAGGACGGTAGCAGAGATTCCAGTCATACTCCGTAAAAAAAAAAAAAAAATCATGTCCA
Organism: Maratus michaelseni; assembly: GCA_963931845.1. NCBI lineage: Eukaryota > Metazoa > Arthropoda > Arachnida > Araneae > Salticidae > Maratus > Maratus michaelseni. Next base: position 415,335,772 of record OZ007589.1, read on the forward strand.
TCATTTTGTGCAGCCCGTGATTTTACAGGGCAAAGTAATACAGCATTATAATGCACAGGATATAATGCACTTTAAAACACAATGACACTTTGCTTATTGTTCCGTAGCACGTTAGATAATCATCACAGAATCGTTTCTTTGGCGGGTTAAAAAATATGTTACGGTCGCGGTTAAGTGACATTATTTTTCGAAACACGACTAAAATGAAGGGTTACACTCTAGCTGAGGAAAATGTATGGGTTGGTACCGTGTTTTTCATAACATATGGGCTAGATCTGTAAGAATATGAGGATTGCCCTTAATTTTCTAAGTATCTAAGGGATAAAGCCGCTTATTTAGTGGATCAGACCGTTTTTCATCAAATAAGGCTTTTCCCGTGGAAATTGAAAGACAAATGCTCATGAATTTACAGTTTTTTTCTGAGAGTGTATATGTTTTGAGATTCATAAGTGTTATATTAATTAACTAAAATTTTGTGAGTTGATATTTTTATTTAAAATAAAATAGACGTAGGATCTATCGAGGTACTTTGGGTATAATGGCTTAATTTGAGTAAGAATTAGATTTTTAAAATTAAACCTTACATTATTTTCGTTATTACTGCATTTTTACCAAATGCTTACTCAATTTTTTCTTGCTGTTGTTGTGTGGAAAGTTTTAGATACAGAGATATTTATGTAGATAACCATTTAGATATTTATACTGAAATTACCCTACTATACCTAATTTACCCTAACCGATTCTATTTTTGGGGAAAACAGCTGTACGGTAATCGAGTAAGTTTGTAATAAATCTTAAAAATTTGATAAAATATGTAAACATTTCTAGTAAATAAATGTAAGAATTATATTCTGGAAAACAAAGCTTGGAATGGTCATTATTTTTTTATGAATGATGCTAGAATATAATACATTTGTTAAAATATTACGTTAGTTTCAAAATATTTCTGAAAAAAAAATGATGACATATAACAACAAATGAGTTTTTAAAACTTGAAGGAAGCAGGAAAAAATTTAATCCACTGAGAAATTTCCTTCATTTATTGTTATTCACGGAAAATTATATCATACTATTTTTTTTTTAATTATTTGACAAAACAAACCTGAGATTCATTGTTTTTCTCGACATATTTAAAAAATATTTAATAACTTTAATTATAATACTACAATTAAGAATTCCGAAATAAATGTACAGTTGATATAAAAAAAATAATAATAATAATAAACTAAAATAATATAGCTAAAATAAAAATTAAGTCATTCAAAATATGTATATATATATTTGGTTCAAAAAATCAAAGTAAATACTATATAAAAAATTTAAACAAATGTTAAAGTAATGCCAAATGCCATTAGGAACATTGCAGATATCTTAAATTATGTACATACTTTATTTAATTAATGTGATGGACATATATAATTAGGGCTGTAAAGCAAGGTAAGACAAGGTAAACAAGACATTTTAAAATCATACAGGATTTCTTGGTTTAGTAATAAATAAAGTTCATTTTTTTTATATTTATAAATTACATTATAAACTAAAATAATGGACGTAATTCTCTCATTAAAGAATTTAAAATATGCATATACATTTGTTTCAAAAGACTTAACGTAAATATTATATAATAATTGAAACAAAAAAAGGTTAAAAATAATGTAACTGACATTTTGAACATTATAGGTTCCTAAAATGATATAATGCTTTATTTAATTAAAAAGATGATAAGATTCTCTTTCACTCTTTTAATTATTAGGCTGTGTATTACGCCATCATTCAGTAACTGACGGTCGCTTTCATCCTTAATTTCGAGATAATCATTTTATTAACCTTATCTTTATCAGAGTTAGCAGAAAAATTATTAGGGTGTAGCTTATCAGCTTCTCATTAAAACTTTTCAATTAATTAGAAGTGATATATTTTTCCAAATTTTGTTTTAAAATCAGTCTACTGTTCAGCTAATGTCAAAACACAAGGGAGTGATTAATGAGAAAATGAAAATAGGTTAAAGCATATTATCGTGCTTGAGAAATTAAAAAAAGTGTGCTGTGTACTGACATAAAATTTTAAAACATGCATTTGGTTTTAAAATATTTGCTTGAAATTCACACAAATACATACATACATTATTGTTTAAAGATCATATTACGTATTTAAATTTACAAAAGAAAATAAACATATTTACGGCATGTTTAAAGTATTTAAGTATTATTCCAGTATGAATGATCTTATATCCCCAGTACTTACTGTACAATGTCCACAAAACATTCATTTAATAAATTGCAAAAAAATAGAAACTGTAAAATACGCTACAATTTTCCTCCCGGTACAGGCTGGAAGGGCTTTTTTTAATTAAAGAGATGTATAGATAATTTGCGCTTGAAACTATTTGTTGGAAAATTTCTAAGAAACTCCTACGATTACAATACATAGTATTACTGATATATATTGTCCCATTTCTTTATTCAAAATTGAAAGAATAACTCTTTTCCATTTACTTTAATTTTTATTATGCTAATGCTTTCAAACTTTTATTTAATTTGCTATATACTATAACAAGTTGAAAATTGCACGTCAGACGCGACGAACGAGATGCGTTTGTACTATAGCTAGTAATATAAATATTCAGATCTTGATGATTTTTAATTCTGTGAAATGAATTATATCGTCTGCAGATTCATTTCTGTAATAAAATAAGTATCTCGGTGTTTTGACGATTAAACCTCCGAAGCTCCTATAACAAAAAAGCACCGATTTTTTAAAAAATCTAATTTCTGAATAAATATTTTTATTAATATCTTCTAAAGTTTTGATTCGATTTTCACAAAATTTGAAATGTCTCGACAAAATTCTGCGAAGATAATATATCTTAAATTTCAAATTATTTGGTTGGGTAGTTTTTCCTCTGTTATATGCGGAAAGACGGACGGACGGATCAGACGACGACTATAAGTGCTACGTATTTATATAATTACGAACGCACCTAAAACGGATTTTCAAATTATTTATTGCAAACGATTTTCATGTTTGTATCTCCTACATTAGTAGTTAAACGGAACATATACATAATTTGCCCTTTTTCCAAGTTTAAATTAATAGATTTAAAAACTTTTGTAAAAAGTCCGTCATTTTCTTACTTTTATTCTGATATATTGCCTATTTTTTTACAAAAATAACTCTTATGCCATGTACTTTACTCGAGTTTTATTTTGCTAAGAATTCATATCCTTTTTTCAACTGTTTGAATTCTATATTGTAATCCATAAGAATTTCTACCCATTGTCACATGCTCACAAAATCTACAATTTCAAACTCAATTTTATATTTAGTTTCTACTTAAAATTTTGTCCTATTTGAATTTTTATTTTTTATTACATTTCTACTTAACCAACCAGTTTTAAGCAAGTATTTCTTTTAATTTTCACAGCTCTCTGATATATTATTTCCATTTATTGCAAAAACATTAAATACTGCAAATTGCATACGTTCTAAAATAAAAGATTATTTAAATTTTTTTATGTATTGATGACTAACTTCATTATCTTACCTTTACGAAAATTATTTTAAGACTTTGCTTTTGGAAGCCATTTTATTATTTAAGTACAAATCATTTTACACTAGCTATATCCTGTATTATTATACCTTATTGGTCACATTCTACAAGTGTACAAAAATTTCGGAATGTGTGAACACGAACATGTGTGCAACATGTTCGTTTTCACACATTTCGAAATTTTTTATATGAAGAAAGTCACATGTAAAACAGCTAATATTGATATAGTTTCTGGCAAACTACAGAACGAATTTCAATATTTATTATTTTCTTATATAATAGAATATATAATAGAACTATAATAGAAGAAAGTATTGTAATCGTACACATTATTGACCACATTGAACACACATGTTCGTTGAATCGTACCATACGGTCTTCGAACCTGAATTGACTGTGACCAATATTGTCGAATTTATGCTTTTTAGTACAATACGTTTGTGATGGAAGAAATATATTTACAAATAAATGAAATAAATTTATATGTTACTTTATTTGTTAGCTGTTACTTTTCCGTATTAGAAACGGAATTTCTACGTATGTTTTTTCCTTCAAAACACGCAAATTTCAAGAAACGAAGGTCAAATTTTCCTGAAACTCTCCAGTCACAAGACAGACATTTCTTTAAATAACAGAAAAATCTCTTCCAATCACAGGGGCGTTCTGGCAAATTGCTGTCTGTTTTTTTTTTTTTTTTTTTTTTTTTTTTTTTTTTTTTTTTTTTACGGTTTTTGAGAAAATTTATTTTGAGAGTGTAAAAGATGACTAAATACTTTAACACCTATTAAAGTATTTTAGTTATCTTTTGGGTAATTGATCACATCATTTGTGTATTTTTATATTAATTATATTAGTTTTAATCGTTTATAGTTTATGCAAACCAATTTAATTAAACGATCTGTTAGCTGTTACTTTTCCGTATTAGAAACGGAATTTTTACGTATGTTTTTTTTTCCTTCAAAACACGAAAAATTCAAGAAGCGAAGGTCAAATTTTCCTGAAATTCGCCAGTCACAAGACAGACATTTCTTTAAATAACAGAAAAATCTCTTCCAATCACAGGGGGTTTCTGGCAACTTGCTGTCTGTATTTTTTGACGGGTTTTGACGAAATTTATTTGGAGAGTGTAAAAGATTACTAAAATACTTTAACACCTATTAAAGTATTTTAGTCATCTTTTAGGTAATTGATCACATCCTTTGTGTATTTTTATATTAATTATATTAGTTTTAATCGTTTATCGTGTATGCAAATCAATTTAATTAAACGAAAATGTCTGTGACAAAATTTTTGAAAATCTTAATATATGTGTAAATATTTGTTTGTTATTGTTTCATCTGCAGCATGGCGATACATCTTATAAAAATACCAGACAAGTTGAAATTTCATTTACTGTCTCTCTTGAATATATATATATATATATATATATATATATATATATATATATATATATATATATATATATATATATATATATATACCATAATTTCGGTGAAAGTGATTCAAAGCTCCAAACTATAGCTCAAAATATATATCTGCAAACAACACACTTTTAACACATTATAGCCTGATAATGGGCTTCGGCCACTTTCATTTCCCTATTAATCACCCTCTTGTGTTACCAAGTTAACGGAGCTTGCCAGATTTCAAACAACTTTTGAAAAATGATAAAGCTCTAATTATAGGGAGCGTTAGCACTAAGGTATGAGAAACGGAGCTCTAATAATTTTTTCCCTCTTCTCTGATGAAGATAGGAAATGATAATCCGGAAATTAATAATGCCAACAAATGTTAATAACTGATTGATGGTATATTGATGTCCATGATAATGAAACTAAAGTAATTGATACTATTTAATATTTTAAAGTACAAACATACTTCGTAGAATAAAGCGCTATAAGAGAATTTTAATTAGGTATGAACCGTTAGGTAGACTGGTAGACAGATAGGTATACATATTTATAGTACGAAATAATGCATGAAATTCGCTTGCGTAAGTTACCTTTTATTTTACTTATTTGAATAATACTTTCATTTAAAAGTGTGAAAAATGGTACTATGAAAATAAGTTTTAATTATTAGTTTATTTATTATTATTATTATTATTATTATTATTAGTTTATTTATTATTATTGTTATTATTATTAGTTTATTTATTATTATTATTATTATTAGTTTATTCATTTATTACTATTATTATTAGTTTACTTATTATTATTATTAGCTTATTTATTTATTATTATTATTATTAGTTTATTTATTATTATTATTAGTTCATTAATTATTAGTTTAGTTTTAATATTTAATATTTTTTTTCGTAAATAATCCATAAGGAACTTAAAGTATGTCTATTTGCAACGCTAAGAAAATATTCTCGGCTACCTTGTTATTTGTTTCATGTTTGAAAGATTTTTTTTTCTTTTTTTCTTATTTTTATAATATTTTAACCTTTAAGAATTTCGCATAGTTGATCTCATAGCAAACTTCCTAAAAATTACGTCATACGTAACCCGGAAATTTATTTCTTTTATACTTTCTCCAACATGCATAAAAGTGAGAAATTGTCGGGTTAGGATATCGACCAGGGGTTGCTCAGTGGCTGAGCAACAGCATGTTACGTTGAAAATTCCAGGTTCAAGTCCTGACCCCGGTAAAAAAATTTCATTCATGCTGGATTTGTGTATATAATTGTCTGAAATAGAGTGTTATTAAATTTATAAGAAATATAAACAAATATTAGTATTTTTTAAAACATAAATAAATAAATGCAAACAAAAGTAATAGTCTAGATTAATACAGGTTTTCTAATCCACTATCAAACTTAAGACAATTTTCGGCATTTCATTAATAAAATATTTCAAGGAACAAGGTGCTTAAAGATTAAACCATTTCAAAACATTTACGTTCTTGTACTTTGGAATTATTTCTTAAGCATCTTTAAACAACTGAAATTCCACGAATAAATAATTTGCAGTTGTTCATGGTTAGATTGTCCTATATATATATATTTTTTCATTTATGGCTTGATTTAAAATAAATACATGATAATAATAACAAGGACATTTGTTAAATACACTATAAGGAAAATGAGCCTTTCAAAAGTTATTTTATAAGTTGATTTTATGACGAAAAATTCCATTAAAGCATTGATTTGTGCGCATTTTAAATTAATTATTTGCTTTAGCTAAATTATAACAATTTTAATTAAGATAGTTGAACAGTTTCATACAATGCACAAGTTCGGTATTTGAATACAATATCTACTACGATATCTACAGGTACTTCTGATAACAATAATGATTTTTTGTAAGTTGATGTCATAAGAGATTTCATTTTTTAATAAATGAAAAAATAAAAACTAATGTTTTGTTTAAAGAAATTTCACAAGCTGCAAATTTCATTTAAATGTATTCAAAACATTGATTAACACACTCACCAATAAATGTAAATTTAGAGTGTTAGACTATTTAAAAATATTATTAAAAAATTAATTCATTTTATCCACTTGGCAGAGTTTGGGATCTTCAGAAAGTAATATCTGCGATACTTGATGATAGACATTCAAGGGGAAGTACTTCTGAAACTTTCGCCACCAGATGAACCAATGTCTTTGCTTTTTTTGTAAAAGAAAGTTTATATAAATCATTAGTCATCGACAGTTGTTGATTTCCTTTTTATAAACAAATCCAACTCATATATATATATATTACAAAATTTACAATTTTTGTTTCTCCAAGGATATTATTATTCTATATAAATTTTCCATTAAATAATATTCCAAATATTATAACGGCTTATTAAATTAAAACCTATTTTTAAACTAATCTATCAGTCTCCATATGTAAAAGATCTTAATCCACGTAATAATATTTATTGCAAATTGCTTAAATCTAAAAATGGCGCTAACTACTTATATTTCTTAAATAAAACCCCTTTATTATTTAAGTCGGTGTGAAAATCCACTATTATTTCCCGTGTATATCAAACCTCTCTAAATTCTTTACTTAATTGCTAAAAATGTCATAACTCCTAATTTATCCCGTTCTAAAAAGACCTAATTATTTAAAATCATTCTTTTATTAAAATATCAAAATGTCTCTTATAATATTTCAATCCTTTAATGTTCTAATTTTTATTCCGCATCAATAAGTTCATTTTTTTTCTTTTAGTAAAGTTCGAAAGTTCGTAAGTTCATTTTTTTTCTTAACGTAAGCTAAAATTATCGTCTGAAATCTACTTTTAGCCGGCACCCTCAAGATCAGAGCGTATTTTTTGTTTACACGGCATGTACCTGAGTTCGAGGCTATTAGATTGTTCTAGAAGTGTCTTTTCGCGCTACGGTAGTAAATTTACCTCCCGATTATTTCACCGGAACTGTTAATGAGTCCCTCTTAAAGAAATTATGATTGGAGAAGTGAAGTCAGGTGACTTGGTTGTCACTTTGCGCGAGAGTAACTTAAATACGTACACGCAACAAAAATCAGAGAGGCATTCAACGAGAAAGAATTGTTTTTCGGAAGTTGGAGAGTTCGAAGTTTTTTTTATACGTTCAGTTTCCACGATAACTGCCATGTTCGAACTCAGTGATATTTATACCGCACCTAATAAGATGTTTGGTATCGGTAAGAACATCTTGACCGGTAACAACATCTTCTTCGATAATATCATCATAGTAATTCTAAGACCTCATAATGTAAAGATTTGAAACTTCGACTCCCACATAGAGATGATTAAAAAATCGTTATAATCACGACTGCTAGAGCATTCCTCTTACTTCGTTGTTACTGATTATGTAATAAAATTTTGAAACTCAAATTTCGACTGCTTCCTTCTGAAGCACAAACATTTTCTGAGTGATACAACTATCCGGCCTTATGCCTGTGTGCCAGTACATGGAAACACAACTTAAATCAGATTTCGCCAACTGCCTTTTTAATCTCCAATATGCCACTTTATCACATATATTTTTTTAAATGATGCATTACGTTTAATATACTGCCATTTATTTTTATAAACAAAAAATTAAATAACAATCGGTCAAGGACTATACAATTATACATTTTTAACGTGATTTTCACTTCATTGTTATCAGATAGAACAATTCAGATAAATCTTGAGTATCGTGACGCGCTATAAGCCATGCAACTTTGAGAAAAAGTAAGCCCAACATACACATTTCTCAATAGCAATTAAAACAATAGGATTTGAAATAGTTAAAAATATGTGTCTTACCTCGTTCCTTGACACCGTAACAACTTCATAATATGAGTTGCATAATATATTCTTATTTATTTAGCCGAAAGATTCCCATAACCTCTTAAGAGAAATTTACGGAAAATATATTTTAATCTAAAGCTATAATTCTTGTTAAATCGATACATATTCTACACAGCTCTTATGAAAATATAATGTTGCCTTAAAAGTATTTCGTATCCCTTAGAAACATTTTCATTGGTACAACAGAGGAAAAGTAACCCTTATACGTTATTTAGCCGAAATATTCATATAACCCCTTAAAGGAAATTTACGGAAAATATACTTTAATCAAAAGTTGTAATTCTTGTTACATTGATACATATTCTACACTGCTCTTATGAAATTATAATTTTGCCTTGAACTTATTTCGTATCCCTTAGAAACATTTTCATTGGTACAACAGAGTAAAAGTAAGCCCAAGAGACGCATTTCTCAATAGTAATTAAAAACAATAGGATTTGTAATACTTTAAAATATGTGTCTTACCTCGTTCTTTGACACCATAGCAACTTCATAATACATTCTTATTTATTTAGCCGAAAGACTCCCATAACCCCTGAAAGGGAAATTTACGAAAAATATAGATTAATCGAAAGCTGTAATTCTTGTTACATGGATACATATTCTACACTGCTCTTATGAAATTACAATTTTGCCTTAAAAGTATTTCGCATCCCTTAGAAACATTTTCATTGGTACACCAGAGAAAAAGTAATCCCAACAGACGCATTTCTCAATAGAAATGAAACAGAATAGGATTTGGAATCGTTTAAAATATGTGTTTTACCTTGTTCTTTGACACCATAACAACTTCATAATATATTCTTATTTATTTAGCCGAAAGATTCCCATAACCACCTAAGAGAAATTTACAGAAAATATATTTTAATCAAAAGGTGTAATCCTTGTTACATCGATACATATTCTACACTGCTCTTATGAAATTATAATTTTGCCTTAAAGGTATTTCGTATCCCCTAGAAACATTTTCATTGGTACAACAGATGAAACGTAAGCCCAACAGACGCATTTCTCAATAGTAATTAAAAACAATAGGATTTGTAATACTTTAAAATATATGTCTTGCCTCGTTCATTGACACCATAACAACTTCCTAATATATTCTTATTTATTTAGCCTAAAGATTCTCATAAACCCTTAAAGGGAATTTACGGAAAATATATTTTAATCGAAAGCTGTAATTCTTGTTACCTCAACACATATGCTACACTACTCTTATGAAATTATAATTTTGCCTTAAAAGTATTTCGTATCCCTTAGAAACATTTTCATTGGTACACAACAGCGAAGCTTGATTATATTTCTAAATATTTCTATTCGTAACATAACCGGATTATAAACTGCTTGTTTCTGTCACTGATATGTAACCTTCCTTGTTCAATCACATTTACATTTATTTATATAAAACAAAGTATCAGGAATAAGGGGAATTTATTTGTCACTAAAATGATAGAAATTGTTTCTTTTGTTTCAATCAATGTTAAATGCTGACTTCCAAAGTGAGTTGCCTAATTAGTTTATCACATTGTTCGAGCGAACAATGCGCAGATGAATAATTATATTTTCCAATAAGATCAGTCATTTGGGAGGACATTACGAAAAGATTTCGTTAATTAAGCACGATATACATAAATCTGAAAGCAAGCCGAGGGAATACAATGTTCATTAATTTGATCAATAACAAACTTATTAAAGATACATAAATTATTATTAGTCTATTTTCTGATGTAGTCTATTCAATTTTACATCACATTTAATAGTTTTAATGTAATGTAACAACGGAAAATAAAATAAAACTGTCTTTTTAACAAATTTTATTTATGCGCCAATTAATTTAGGATGAAGAAATACTTTCTAATTTGTACTTTAAAATATATATAGCGTGTCCGAGAAAGGTCTTTATCATTTTAAACAATAATAGCAAAAATCCTAACCGGTGAAATGGAATGCAGCTTTCTGCAAAAGAATGAAGAAATCTAAGAGTTATATCTGGTATCATTTGCCTGAAGTATGAAATGACAAATCATGAAATCATCACTCATCAATCCTCACTGTTACACCGCATATGTTAAAAATCACTTCGTGGGAAATCGAGTACCGACTCGACATTCTTCGTTCTAATGACGGAGATACATGTGCAGCTACATTGAAGGTACTGTATAAAAAACTATTATATTTCTTCACATTCTTTTGCAGCAAACTGCATTTCATTGCACCGGTTAGTATATTTATTATTAATGTTTAGAATGATAGATTTTTTTCGGACACGCTGTACTTTCCATCTGCTAGTGTGATGAAACATTATGGAAATGCTTTTAAATATTCTAAACTGACAATTTATTTGTAATTTTAAGGATAGTTTTTTGGCGCCTTCCCATATCGGAGTGTTTGCTAGGCTTATATTATCAAAGATTCTTTAAATACTACTGAGTTGCTTTCAAATTATATATTTAAAACAATTAAGAAATATTATGACTTAATTACGAGAAAACTATTCACGATGTTCTATCAAGACCACATAAACTGTGTACAGTGGGAATCCTCGCTCCGCACACATTAAAATTTACCAAACAGCATACCTATAATACACTCTGTTTTCGATAAAAATACAAAAGAAATGCGTGTCGTCACATCCGGTGTATGGAAAATACGTTTTATTGGTGACATGAAAATTGATACTTGCGTCGTGATACTACGTTTACACGAGTATGATCTCGACATAACCTTTTCACATATTAAAACATATTAGCATCTGTCGTTGAATGGTGAAAAAAATTTATTTCTTTGGAAACCTGGCTACAGATTTTCGTGAACACTATGATGATGGATTGTATTTACTTGACCATTCCACGTTGCGTGCAAACGTGACTCGACATGCTTGGTGGTCATTTTAAACATTTTCAGATGTGAACATAATGTAATATTTTATATATTAATTCATATCGATATTTTCAATAAAGCTTATTTTATGTCACCGGATGTGGTGCCAGATTTTTCATATAGTATTTTTCTCAAAGCCTAAATATTTTAGCGATACGGTTGTTATTCAGTTTTTATGTGCATTTATCGAAGTTTCTCGTTATGCACAGTTTATGTGGTCTTGACAAAACATCCTGTACAACTTCAATTAAAAATACATTTTCCTAAATGTTTAAATCATTCGTCGTGAATGATATTACTGCTTTCGAAAGATCCTGATAAAAACCAAACTTAATAAATATTCATCTAATTTTAAGGGATCTTTTTTTCAAATTTGGAGAGTTTAGAGTTATTCTACAAGAAGACAGTGTCAGAAAACGCAAATAACATCTACTTATAAACTTATACTTATATTTTTCTACTTATATATTTTTCTATTGTAGATTACTAATTTTGTAACTTTAAATAGGAAATGTAAGAAAAGTTAAAAAATATAGATTTTTTTTCAAGAAAATAATTTGGAATTTTTATATTCATATTTTTGTAGCATAAGTCCTAATCAAGTTAAGCATGAAGGCCCTTTGGAAATTTTGAACTTTTATGACGGTATAAGCGAGCTTCCGGAAAATCTCTAGTAATGAGCATGCAAAGAGCTCCCTACCTATTTATTTTCTAGGGATCTACATATTTGTACTTGCAATATTAAAAAAATACTATTATTTTATATGTATGCAGCGTTTTAGGACTGACAATTTGAGATAGCAATATTGCTGTACATAGAGATTATAAAATAAACAAATTTCATAATATGCATTTTTGTAAGAACATACAGTATATAGTACTTTACACAAATAATACTTGTTCCTATTGCATTATCTGTCATATATTTGCGACCCATTACTATTCAGGAAAAATAATTACTGACTAATAAAATACTTCAAACGATTTAAATATTAATGTAAAAAAAATAAATTATGTATATATTTAAATATTAAAGGGCAATGATGCATAAGTGATAAGGTATACAAGTTTTACTCTGTAATAAAAAGTAGCAATATGTAAATTGTATTATATGGTGAGGATATTAACGTTTTAATGCAGTAAATTCAGAAAACGCAGATACGTGTTAATTAAGATTTCATATGTCAAAACTTTCGGCCATTTATTTTAATTCATAAAACTGCAATATTTTTTGTATATTTTCATCAAAATAAGACAATTTGCATTTTACTAACTCCGAATTTAGAGGACAAATGTTCAAAGAAAGAAATGTTTTTAACAATTGGCGTCATTAAAATGTATCTTTGTGTTGACAAAAATATTAACCTACATTGCAAGTATAATTTCTTATTTGAAATGTTGCATTTAATAAAATTAATATTAAAAATATTTTTAAAATGTGCAACTAAACTAGGGATATTTCCCACCAAAAACATCGAAAGATCTCATGTTATTTAAATGAAACACATCTGGTTCTCATGCAGTTAGTTCGAAGAATAATTAAATTAGATACGTAGGAAAGTCAAAGCTATATCGATTTTTGTATGCATAAAGAGAATGTTGTAGAAAGAAAAGCATGCAGTATATACAAAAATTCGAACGTAAATATATTCTAAAAGACGCAGTCTCCACATAAGTTATTTGTTTATAAATTGGTTTTCTGTTATACATTTTTGTCTTGAAGAACTACCAATTTATTTATGTTAGTTTAACTTGCCTCAATACCAGATGAGAGGTTTTGATGGTACAATGATTCAACTTCTTATTTTTCTTTTTAATGATAGTGTTGTATCGGTTATGTTCTGAACTCAGTTATACCATGACAACTTTAATTTTCAATTAAATAAATAAAAATAAATATTTTATTATTATTAATCTTTTTTAGTTAATAATATTATTAAAATTATTATATAATTAATGTAACTAGTTTATAATTACCAGAAAAATTTAAAAGTACTTAAGGTTAATTATCTGTTCTACTATTATTTTCCTGATTTCTTTTTTAACTTCCTTACAAGTAGTTAGTTATAAAAATAGGCCTTGCCATTTCACTTTCTTCTCAATATTTAGACTCTATCTTTAATCCCTTTCACTTTATTTTATTATTCCAAATGTATTATCATCTCATTTCTCAATTTTACATCTATTCTTTTTATTGCAATTGTTCCTTTATCTTATAGTTAATACTACATCTTAACTTTTCCCAACGGCTCAATTAAATACAAGACACTCAACTTACAATAGATTAGGCGTTAAGCTGATTGCAACTTGGAAGCCCCTTAACCGACATCAACTGTTCGGTAATTGTTCGTTTTTCTGAATTCGGCCACAGTCTCAAATGTAGGGTCCATGTTGTTCTTACTAGAGATACGAAGAATATGGCTCCATGGACTCTGATTAATGAACGCGTTCCAAGTTCAAGTTCCAACGTATGTTATATTAGGACCTGTTCCCTGTTCGAGTTATCAAGCCATATTTTTTGGCGACTTTGAATAAAGAAAATGTAGTGTTAATTCACCCAGAAAAAGGAATTGATTAAAACTATAAAACATGTTTTGTTGAGTACATTTTGGTTGTTTTAGCATAATTCAAGTAAAATTGAACCATTTTACTTGAATGAATAAAACATTTTTTGCTGACGATTCATTTTTTTTTTTTTTTTTTTTTTTTTTGGAATTGCAAAGAAAAAAAAATTGTTGATTCAAACAAAATTTCCATTGACCTATATTTAAACAAAAGTTTTGTTTAGATATAGGTCAATGGAAATTTTGTTTAAATCAACAATTTTTTTTTTCAATTCCAAAAAAAAAAAAAAAAAAAAAAAAAAAAATTGTATCGTTCACAAAAATTGTGTTTTATTAATTCAAGTAAAATGGTTCAATTTTACTTGAATTTTGCTAAAACAACCAAAATGTACTCAAGAAAACATGTTTTGTAGTTTTAATCAATTTCTTTTTCTGAGTGTACACATTGATTGTGCTGGTCTTTTCTTAATGGTTATAAAATTACTAAGCTGCGAAACATTTTTCGTTAAAAAATGTATAGATATTAAAAGTATCATTTTCCTTCAGTGAGAAAAGAATATTTTATAAAGGAAATATTTAGATTATTTGAGAATCTTGAAACGTACTTAAAATAAAAATACCTATGCAATCCCCAATTTCAGTTCTGAAACAAACTGAAAATTGAATAAAAATTTTAATAAAGTTTAATGTTTATCATTATTTGCATACCTAATCACATTTAGTTGCATATTTATTTTTTTGTTTGAATTTGAAAGCAGAACTAAAAATATTTTCATTCCGTGCTTTAATTATCGCATTAAAAATTTTATTGCTCTATTTTGAATAACGAATTATATATAAATAAAAATGTATTTGGTAATCATGTCAGTATTTAGAAATGAATATTAACGCTTTCTTTCAAATTGCAATAAACATACTGTTATCACTGTTAACATAACGTTATGCCCATTATGTTTCAACGAGGGGAAAAAACCCTCATATTTACCATAAGCATACATTTTCTGCAGGCCTTTCGCCTGGCTGATACAGTAGAAAATATTTTTTTAAATGTAATATAAAAGTGGCATACAGACATTTATACAGGCATTTAATAATGCATATTTATCATATATTATAATATTATTAAAACTAAAAATTAGAAAGAAATGACAGTTTCTTTCAGGAGGTGTTTTTCCATGCTAATTTGTACAGAGAATCAACATGCGTATGTGTCTGTCATATGTATGAAACCTTAATTATTTTACTATTAAATGAAAACTACACTTTTTAAACTTTATACTTAATATATGCATAAGCATTCGCTTTGGGCATTTACAAAGTATCATAATAAACATAAAGACAAAAATTAATAAAATCTGCATTGTCGCAGATATTCGGTCTTGCTTGTTTTGCTTGCTCGTTGCACGTGCTAGATGCTAGACGAAATCATGTGTTTAGTTGATATTATGCCCGTACTTTTGTCACTACATTATATACAGGGTGATTTTTTTTTAAAGTTGTGAAAGTAAAACCCTATAACAAAAGAAGCACTGATCCAAATGACCTGAAATTTCACTAGTGTACTCCTAAAGCAATGGAAATTTTTTAGACGTGGTTAAAAAACTTAAAATTCCACCGACTGATGGCGCTGTATATCCCGCAAAGACCGGAGACGAGCTTGTGCACGACACATGTACAGTGGCGATAAAAACATGAAGCACGCACATCTCGTTTTCATTATTCTACGGATATCCTCACAATGACTGTTTCATTGACGGACCGTGCGTTGTTAGTGAAACTGTATTATCAGAATAATGACAGCGGAGCAACAGCTCTAAAGAGATTTAGGACACTTAAGAATTTAAGAAAAGGTCCAATGACGACAGAAGACTTACGGAAGATGGTTTTGAAATTTGAACAGACTGCTTCACTGAACCTAAAACCCGGTAGAGGAAGGAAACCAGTTGATGTTAACGCACAGCGCCATCTGTCGGTGCGATTTTAAATAATTTTTAACTACGCCTAAAAAATCCTCATTGCTTTGGGAGCACACTGTTCAAATTTCAAGTCATTTGGATCAATGGTTCTTTTGTTATAGGGTTTTACTTTCACAACTTAAAAAAAAATCACCCTGTATAAGAGATGATGCTGATAGTCCAATAAAGCAAGATTCACACTCTTGAGGACTTTTAAAGTTTTTTAATAATTCATTTTGTTAATAAAAGCGTACATTTTCATTCATAAAACTTTTACCTTACATTGTAAATACGATTTCTTACATGAAATCACATTTTATATTTTGCAATTGATATTCAATTCAAAGACCTCATGCAATTTACATGAGAATTTTATGCAGCCAGTATTACATTGCATACTGTTGAATTTACCTAATACAAGGTAAAACTTTAGTATAAAAATATTTTTTTCAGCAAAATTACATAGCTTATTATGATTTCCATTTATATAATATTTAACATAGGAATATATATCTGACAGAAATTTGTAGAATGTGACAAGAAAATTAAAAAAAACTATTTTAATACTGTTCGCCAACACATAAAAATGTTTTCTGGGGAAAAGCATGCTAATAAGATGGAAATGAAAACTTTAATATAATATAGCATCCTTTCGAATATATCTCCACAAAACTGCTGCATTAATAGCTTTATTTCTAATGAGTAAATCTAATTGACTTAAGAGTAATTAAGAGGATTCACACATGAATAATTATGGTTTGAAGAATAAAGACGGAAATGGGATTGTTTCCTAAAGATTTGTTCTTGAATTGTTCTTGGATATTTCGAAGGTGAGATCAGAAATACTTTGTGAATAACTTATAATGAATGGTAAAATGGGTATTCTAAAATATGCTTTTCATAAGTTATATGCTCAATTTTTATTTCAATATTAGCTGTTTATACCTCAAATATCATTATATATTTAACGAAAAATGTGACATTAAGCCTAAAAAACTATTTTCAACGGTTTCGAGAGTATTAAATATTTCTCTTTCAAATGCAATTTACCATAAATCTCTATTTTGTTTTTTCAAAATAATTTATTAGTTGTTAAAGATGGTAACTTTATTTTTTTGCAAAGCAAAAACTTATGTAACATTCAAAATGCACAAAATGCATACAGAAAACGAAACAAAATTTCAACGTACATTTGAAACTCACTTTTAATTTGCCCTTGCCATGTAGATGCTTTCGGGAATGTTAGGTTTTTCATTTAGTTTTTCCGCGATTTCATAATTTTCAGAACTTTCTTTTTTTCAAGTTTTCCTTTTTTCTTGTTAGGATTTCTTTAGGTTTCTATGAAAAAAGGTTTATGTTTTTTTTGGAAACAATGTAAAGTATAATGAAATTACGTATTATATAATTTCATCTAAGAAAAATATATTTTGTTTCATTCTCTAATCATCATCAGTATTTTAAAAAAAATGAAGAGGATAATATAGGAAAAGATGCACAGTGAATCACATTTCGCATTCTGCACATATCTGATTCATTATTGTCAAACATTCTGAGAGTTTTTCTCGAAAGGTTTATTTTAGGTATATGGACAAGGTGTCTTTTACATATATGGTTAGAAGACAGTTACATTATGTTAATATACATGTTTCCCCTCCTTTTTATGAATTACAAGAAAATCAGTTTTACGCAAATGACGTAGTAATTGCTAAAATTTTTTGTTAGTTATTGAAATATTAAAGGATTCAAAAACAGGAAATATCCATAATTTATATGGATAAAATTGTGTCGTTTTATCAGAATTTATAAAAAATAAAGAGAGATTTTTTTTGGCATATTTGTCTCAGCATTTGGTGTTGCTGTTTGCTTATTTGAAAATGAATAATATATAAAACGTATACAAATTAATTTGAATTTGTACTAAAATAAACATTGTGTGTTTTATTAAATATTGGAAGTATAACCAAATTATAATTATAAAAAAAAATAATGGACAATCATTTGAATGAAATATCAAAATATGTCTTTGCAAAATGAAATTTTGTATTGGATATTTTAAGCATCAACTATACAGGTTCTTGTATTTAATAAATGTCTTGTGTAACTTCTGTGCGTCTCTAACAATTACGCGCTATCCTTTAACTAAAACTGTAAATTTAGTCAAACTGAGCTTGGTCTTTATCTGTCTGTCATGCTCACGACGCAAGGACTAAGAATGTTTTCTGTACACTGTTAAAAATATCCCTGTAAAATTACGGGCAGAGGCCGGCAGCAGAGATTCCAGTCATACCTCGTAAAAAAAAAAAAAAAAAAAAAAAAAAAAAAAAAAAAATCCATGCCCATTATTTTGTGCAGCTCATGATTTTACGGGGCAAAGTAATACAGCATTATAATGCACAGGATATAAAGCACTTTAAAACACAATTACACTTTACGTATTTTTCCGTAGCACATAGCACTTTAGATAATCATCACAGAATCGCTTTTTTGACGGGTTAAAAAATATGTTACGGTCGCGTTTAAGTGACATTATTTTTCGAAACACGACTAAAATGAAGGGTTACACTCTAGCGCAGGAAAAAGTATGGAATCGTACCGTGTTTTTGCTAACAGATGGGCTAGAACTGTAAGAATATGTGGATTAACCTTAATTTTCTAAGTATCTAAGGGGTAAGGCCGCTTATTTAGTGGATCAGACCATTTTTCATCAAATAAGGTTGTCGCCGGTGAAAATTGAAGGGCAAACACTCATAAATTTACAGTATTGTCTGATAGTGTACGCTGTCTATACGATCAACTTTCGCACTGGTGCCATTCCCATTGTGTTTTTTCTAAAGTATTGATTAAGGCAAAAAATGGGTTCAAGAATTATAATAAATAATTTCTACGGATTGAAAATTACCAAATGAAAAGTTTTAAATAGAAAAAAAATCACTTACGCTAGTTAAAGCTTTGGGCGGATTGTAAAAAATATGATCGTCCAAGGTTTAATGAAGATCACTATATTTCCAATAAAATGTGAAATAAAATAAATTACAAAAATCGGAGAGTTATTTTATTGCTCTAAAAGTGGAGTATGCAATAAATGATATAAACTGAATGTAGTCATTGCAGATTTTTATCATTAAAATAGTGTGCCACTTTATCATTATTTCTGAACTATACACGTTTATAAAATGTGTTTTATAATTTTATAAGTTGAAAAACTGTTTGTTTGCTTCAAAGGGAAATCTCAAAGTATTATTAAACGATAAAGTGTTATGTGATCTAAAATTTGATAAAAAGAACGAATTAAAGAATTGGAAAAAAAAGAAAAAAGAGTATATATATATATATATATATATATATATATATATAAATTTTTGAATTTAAAATACAAAATACAAAAGAAATATATATATATATATATATATACCTTAACCTTTGAATTCAAAATACAAAATATATATATATTTGTAGGATTTCAGTTTGAACACTTCACTTCATCAAATGAACTAACTACTATTATTATCCATGGTTAGACACTTCACTTCATCAAATGAACTAACTACTATTATCATCCATAGTTAGACATGCGCGAGTTGTAAATAGTTTGAATCGCGAGATTTGGCTAAGAGCCAGTCTTCTAATTTTTGTTATGAAGCAAGATGTATAAAATAGATATAGCCGGTAAAGGCGCTATTAGGCCTAGTTGGATTATTGTAAGGTAAATTTGTTATATAGTTTTAACCAAAAGTGTATTAGTTGAAACAAAAGTTCATATTTTGTTGCTCATCGATTATTGGTTCAGTAAAGCGACTATTTACATATCATCTACTTACATATATATATTATTAAAAATATTTTTTAAACGATCATTATTATTTACCTTAATTTATGTAAAATATACGAAATAATAACAAAGATCACAGCTATTTCAAGGATTCATTTAAAAAAAATAAGACATAACTTATATCTTCAACATCTTAGATTTCTTTTATCACTTTATTA
Source organism: Maratus michaelseni (assembly GCA_963931845.1). Classification (NCBI taxonomy): domain Eukaryota; kingdom Metazoa; phylum Arthropoda; class Arachnida; order Araneae; family Salticidae; genus Maratus; species Maratus michaelseni. Next base: position 415,355,985 of record OZ007589.1, read on the forward strand.
TTACGAATATGTTTTCAATATTTTACAATTAAACTAAGAAAAAAATCTTTTGTACGTTTTTTTGGTGGGTGAGGGTGTGGAGTAAGGAATTTGATGCCTAAAATTTATTTCTTTTCTTGTTTTATAGATTAGTTTTTAATATTAAATTGTTCTAAAGTATATTTTATGTTAAATATAAGATGTTTCTGTATATGCATATAGAAATATATTTATTCTTAGAATGATGTAAAATATATTATTCCTAATTTTTTTTCAACTCCTTTCATTCTAATTTGTTTTTAAGAATTATCCATACAACAGTAAAAAATCGATGGATTTTGTATTTTTTGAAAAATTCGGTAAGATTTGTTTGATGAAAGCAAGACATTACTTAATAAAACAGACTTTTTACTGAATAAAATATAACGTTCAAACACAATAAATAAAAAAAAGGTATTGTTTTTCAGTCAGCAAAATTTTCTGCTTATTTCGAAACTTCAAAGAGCATCCGAACATCCATTAACTTTGTGTCGGAATACGTTATAATAAAAAAAAAGACTATCATCAAAGGGAAAAAAGATGTAGTTCATCTTCTCAAATATCGTAATAAAGAAAAAAAAAAACAATCACTTAAATATGCTTTCCGAGATATATTGTAGAAGAAAGGTTTTTGAAAAATGTCTGTTTTCAAACATATTTCAATGGTAATAGATAGTTAAGACAAACATTATTCAAAATTATAACTGTCTCTCTCTCATTATTAAAAATTAACAGTGAACGGTGTTTGGAATTGGCATTTACTTATGTTTAATTACCGAATTTAAGGGAGACCCGTTGGAAAAAAAAACACAAACAAATTATTATTGATTTTAATGTAATGAATTTTTGGTGTACTGTTTAAGAATCCTTTTGTAAGGAATAATCACCAACAATAGTCATTTTTTTATTAAAAAGTATACTTTTTATGGGGATTCTTATGAGTTTTTCTGTCGAAATATATACTTTTTACAAATACTACTCCTTATTCAATTTTCAATATTTTAGTATAACTGAAATTTCTTAAATAGTGTTTTAGTATATGAAAAAGACCAAGAAGAAGATATTTTTGATTTTCTTTTTTAATTACCTAGAAGAAAAAAAATTAAATTACGCATGATAAATTTCCTTAAAATCGTTATAATTTTCACGTACACTGTTAAAAATAATCTGAAATTCACGGGTATTTTTTTTCAGGAATTTTACAGAAAAATTTTAATTTATATTAAGATATATTCTTAATTTATATTAAGAATATATATAATTCATGTTTTAATCCTCTATTAATACTAAAGCGGCATTTTCCGTTAAAAACAGAAAATGTCCTCATATTTCCTGAAAACAACGGAACAGACGCAGAAGAAAGTAGCCTACGGAGATATTCCGTTATCTGTTGCATATTTATTTACAATGTTTAAAAAACTGACATGTTGCAGCACAGAAAAACTAAAAATTGCAATCAATTAAAATTTCGAGTTTATTTAAAAGAACAAAATAGTTCTTTCGAATTTAAAAAAGCAACAATTAATTTTCCCATTCTTTTAAAATTAATAGCAATTTATTTTTTAAAGTTATAAAAAAATATTCATACTTAAAATATATTCTAAACAACTAGCTTAATATATATATTTATAATAGTTAAATTAAGTGAAAAAAAGTCGATTTTACTCAAAAAATCAACAAACAAAAATAATGCTTTCGAATTAAAAAAAAAAATAACAAATAATTTTCTCATTCCTTTGAAATTATTCGCAATTTGTTTTTTAAAGTTATAAAAAACACTCTCACTGAAAATATATTCTAACCGAACGCCTTTAAAAAATATATAATAGTTGAAAAAAATCGATTTTCTGAAAAAAGCAAACATACTTTATCGAATTTAATACAAAATATAATATTCATATTTTGCATCTAACAATCAAATTAAGAATATATATAATTCATGTTTTAATCCTCTATTAATACTAAAGTTTTCAGTCATAATCATATAACAATATATTCCCCCCAATCAATTTAAAAATTACCAGGTTTCTAAACCCCAGATTGTTTAAGTTTCAAGCCGCGATTTGCAGAAATCCCGTATCATCGTTTCAATTTCTTATTCCAGCAAGAGCCCACTGGTCTTGCGTTAAAACACTTGGCTCAAGGCGCTACCGTCTCTGGTTCGAACCCCAAGGTCAGCCATAAAATATTCTTGAAGTATATCAAATATTAAATACTCAAGTTATAGTCAACAGATGGCAGCACAAACAGAGAGGTGACTTTTTTAAAGCCGAGTTCATTCATAACGGAAAGCTACCATTTCTTCAAACGGAGATTTTCCTTCTGTTATTTTTCAAAACGTAAAATCTACTAACGGAACTGAAAAAGTCCGGCAACTTTGCTGCCAGTAGTTTTACCGTTAATTAACGGATTTAATTTGAACAGTTTATACCAATTTATATAAAAATTTCAGGAACATTAAATATATATATATATCCGTACGTTTCTTGCAAATATTATCAAGAATCTAAAAATATAAGCTCTTGTTTTCTAAACTTTTATACCACTGAGCCTTAGTACTTTGAATGTAGGGAAAATATGAAAAAAAGTAATGTTCAGAAAAATGCGCTTAAAGATAAAATACAAGAGAATTGGTGAAATAAAACTTATTTCGTGTTGAAACTACTTTTTATATTAATTTCTAATACAACAAGAAACTTTTTTAAGATAAACTTTTTATAATGAATAAAATATAAAAAAAATTTTGCAGGTTTTGTCTTAGAAGAAAATTTATAGATTTTACAAAATATGTACGAAAATTTGTATTATCTTGCCTTATTCAGAAAAAAAAAAACTATTTTATGAAATCGTTTTGATTTTAAAAAGCCCCAGCACAATATGATGAACTTTTCCTTTTTACTAAAGCATTTTTTTCTTTTTCTTTCTTTTTTTTTCTTTCTTTGTTAAACGAGCCTTTTTCAAACTTGATGCATATGTTGAAATTTAGAATTGCTTCTTTTTTTAATTCCACTTATTCGTTCGGGGAATTTATGACTGACAAATTTATTCTTATTTCATTATTTATACTAACATTAAAATCTAATTAATTGTACCTAAGTTTGTTTACTATTTGAATATAAGCTTAAACAAAGAAGTGTGAGCTGTAAAAATGGAAGACATCCAATTAAACTTTGGCGACTAAATTTTAAATTCAATTATTACCTGTTCCAGGCGTTACCAATATCTGAATATTTCCATGAAAATTTTCAAATATGTATATTACCATTTTTCGGTGCGTTCGTAATTATATAAATACGTAGCACCTATAGTCGTCGTCTACTCTGTCCGCCTGTCTATCTGTCTGTTTGTCTGTCCGTCTGTTCGCATATAACAGCGCAAAAACTACCCAACCGAATGGTTGGAAATTTAATATATATAATCGTTGCTGAATTTTGTCGTGTCACTTTGTCGAGTCATTTCAAATTTTATGTTAATGAATCAAAACTTAAAAAGACATTAATTAAAGTTTTCTTTATTCTACTAAATCTTATCATACGTAATCTATATGATAAAAGCACAAGTCATGTGCAAACTTTTCATTTGGTAATTTTCAATCCGTAGAAATTATTTATTATAATTCTTGAACCCATTTTTTGCCTTAATCAATACTTTAGAAAAAACACAATGGGAATGGCACCAGTGCGAAAGTTGATCGTATAGACAGCGTACACTATCAGACAATACTGTAAATTTATGAGCGTTGCCCTTCAATTTTCACGGGCAACAGCCTTATTTGATGAAAAACAGTCTGATCCATTAAATATGTGGTCTTATCCCTTTGATACTTAGAAAATGAAGAGCAATCCACATATTCTTACAGTTCTAGCCCATCTGTTAGCAAAAATATGGTACGACCCCATACATTTTCCTCCGCTAGGGTGTAACCCTTCATTTTATTCCTTTTTTCGAAAAATATTGTCACTTAACCGCGACCGTAACACATATTTAACCCGCCAAAAAACCGATTCTGTTATTATTATATAACGTGCTACTTGCTACGGAACAGTAAGCAAAGTCTTATTGTGTTTTAAAGTGCATTGTATCTTGCGCATTATAATGCTGTATTACTTTGCCCCGTAAAATTACGGGCTGCATAAAATGATAGGCATGGAATTTTTTTTTTTACGAGGTATGACTGGCATCTCTGCTGCTGGCCTCTGCCGTATTTTTTTTTACAGTGTATGTTAGCAAAAGTACGGTACGACCACATACATTGTCCTCCGCTAGGGTGTAACCCTTCATTTTACCCGTGTTTCGAAAATTTTAACCCGTCAAAACAGCGATTCTGTGATGATTATCTAACGTGCTACGTGCTACGGACAACAAGTAAAGTGTTATTGTGTTTTAAAGTGCGTTTTTCCTGTGCATTATAATACTGTATTACTTTGCCCCGTAAAATCACGGGCTGCACAAAATGATGGGCATGGATTTTTTTTTTTTTATGGGGTATGACTGGAATCTCTGCTGCCGGCATCTGCCCGTAATTTTACTGCAATTTTTTTAACAGTGCGATTGGAAAATAAATACGGGCTAACGACATTATTTTCCATATGCCAAGCGGCCATTTTTTTCAAAATAAGTTTTTCGAATAAATTTGCGTAAAAGTTACATTTTTAGAAAGATCGTTCAAAAAAATTGTTTGCTTGAGAGATGAGTGTATAGAATGTATAGATTCTGAGATAACTTCAGTGAAAATTAGATTAACAGCCGAATATCTCAATACATTAAAGTAAACAAACAAAAGATTCATTCATCGTGAGTTATTGAAATATTAACTATGGAGGTAATCATTTGCAAAGCAAGATCTGCATTGTAAATTTAGCAGACGGTATAATTTATTTCACTGAAATAATAGCGATAATTTTTTACATTGTAAAACTAGTTATAGCACGAAACGTATAAACCTCATTTGTCACGTTTAACGTACAATTTCCAACTTGTTTAAATTACAAAAGATTTTGTTCTTTTGATGATTTTTTGCAGAAAATGGGGTACGGGTCTCCCTTAAACAAATAAACCAGAAAAGAAACAATAATTTTCGATCCTCTTTTCAGTAATTCCAAAAAAAAAAAAGAACGCTTTTTTTCGATATTAAGGCAATAATAAAAACCTCCCACATGTTATTTTAAATGTTCAATACACAAAAAATAACTTAATCCATTGTTTGATTCCATGTCAGCTCTTTATGACACTATTTTATTTAACATATCTTGCTTCATGTTAGAGGTATGAACGGTTAAGAATTTCCAGGCTCGGGCCCAGCCCGTGTATAATTTTGCAGTTTACGACCCGGCCCGGCCCGTTGAAAAATCAGTGAAAACAGGCCCAGACCTATGAAAAAAATCTATGAAATTAAGTAAGGCCCGGCTGGCCAACCCGACTCAATTTCTACAAAAATTCTAATTTTTTTTTTAACATACTATAACGATTTTTTTAATAAATACTACATACGTATTTATAGAAAAATTTTACTGTATTTTTTAGATTACTATATGTTTACAAGCCATAGAATAATGCATAACAACATTTATGATCACTTAGATTCTTAATAGACTATTACATTCAAATAAAGACATTAAATAAATTAATGTAGTTTAGTATAAAAGAAACAAGTTGGAAATTGCACGTTAAACGTGACAAATGAGGTGCGTTCGTTTCCTGCTATAACTAGCATTACAATGTAATAAATTATGGTTATTATTTCAGTGAAATAAATTATATCATCTGCCATGAATTAAATAAAGATGCCTTTTTTTTTTATTATTACTTATGCCATGTTTACAGATGCGACGATTTTTTCTCAGACACTGCTGCAAAATTCACCATGGAGATCTTGCTTTGCGAATGATTACCTCCATGCTTAAAATTTCTATGACTCGCGGTTAATGAATCTTTTGTTTATTTACTTCACTGGAATGAGATATTCGGCTGTTAATCCAATTTTCACTGAAGTTATATCAGAATCTATACATTTTTTAATGTAACTCATCTCTCAAGCGAACAATTTTTTTGAACGATCTTTCTAAAACTGTAACTTTTATGCAATGCATTCGAAAAAACAATTTTAGATAAAAATGGCCGCTTGGCATATGGAAAAAGATGTGGTCAGTCCGTATTTGTTTTCCTCAGTCACATGACTTGCGCTTTTATTATATAGGTTACGTATGATAGGATGTAATAGAATAAAGAAAACTTTTATTAATATCTTTGCAAGTTTTGATTCGATTTTCATAAAATTTGAAATGACTCGACGAAATTCTGCAACAATTATATATATTAATTTTCAAACCATTCGGTTGGGTAGCTTTTACGCTGTTATATGCGGACAGACGGACAGTCAGCGGACCAGACGACGACTATAGGTGCTACGTATTTATATACACTGTAAAAAATGACCGATGTTTCTTATTTTATGAAAATATGCTATAACCACGAACGAAAATATAATATCATCTTCTGAGTTATCCGAAATTTCAAATAGCATGTTACATTGTCTTTTGAATCCCCAGAAACGAATACATCTTCAAAATTTCAATAATAATTTATAAAAACAAATTATTTTTAGCTGCCCGAATTTTTCAGAAACGTTTCCGAAGGGTTTTTATAGTGTATTAATTAGTGTCCTTAGCCTGGAATACCTGTTTTTCGAATGCTATCAATTCTGAAGTCAACATTTTCATGCTCAAAAAAATGTTTAACAGACAAACATGCAAAATTAACAGCGTTAACAATAACATTAAAATTAATATTATTTATTTACTCTTTCATGTATAAATTAACTTATGCGGCTGAAAACGTGTACTTGAGAATGGATAACATTCGAAAAACAGGTATTCCAGCCTGAGGACACTAATTAATACACTATAAAAACCCTTCGGAAACATTTCGGAAAAATTCGGGCAGCTAAAAATAATTTGTTTTTATAAATTATTCTTTAAATTTTGAAAATGTATTCGTTTCTGTGGATTCGTTCGTGGTTATAGCATATTTTCATAAAATAAGAAACATCGGTCATTTTTCACAGTGTAATTACGAACGCACCTAAAATGTTGATTATACATCATAACTTTTGTTGCTGTATAATAAAAAAAAGTAGATTTTTGAAACTGTTTCACTATTATTTATTTATAAGTATATTTTCAAAGATTCCCTTAACATAAATTCATTTCTCAGAATTACTATTTCTACAAAAAAAAATGCTTGTTCAACATGTACTGAGAACAATTAAGTCCATGTCGAACCGACCGGAGTATATAAATTAAAGTGTAAGCCTGATCCCGGCCTGTCCGCATTTGCTGAAAAAATTAATCCCGTTGTTAGACTTGATGTAACTGTCCGATGCCGATTTCTACGCTGGACATGTTATATTTCTGAATTGATTTTGTCAAACTAGCATTGGCTCGAGCAATACATTTATTCTTATTCTCGTCCCAAATACGTCCATTGAAAATTGTTCATATTTTATGAGCTTAATTTGAACCTTTAAAATTTGTCATATGGGTCATTCCATGGTAACTTACTTTACATTTAGAATAATTTTCTTTAGTAAATTTCTTAATATAACACCAAAAAATATTGAAAATGTAATCTTGATATGATTTGTTAATTAAACCTATCCAAAGCAAAATTTTGATAAAAAAAATACCTACCTTTAGTGCTATTTCTTGAACACTGGCCATTATATTTATTATGGTAATAGATACGTACTTTTTTTTCAGAAACGTAAGTTACCATAGTAAATATAAATTTCAGAGGTCAAGAAATAGCACTAAATTTAAGTATTTTTTATCCGAATTTCGATTTGTATAGGTTTAAATATCAAGTCATATAAACATTACATTTTGAATATTTTTAGTGTAATATTACTAAAATTGCTAAAGTCAATTATTCTAAGTGTAACGCAAGTTACCATGGAATGACCCATATCGAGCCGGTCGGTCCACTTTATTTTATTTTTTTAATCAGCCTGGCTGGCCCAGTTAATTTTTTGTCGGTTTATTATTTTTTATCGGCACGACCCTGCCCGTTAAAAAAATTTCTTTATGCTGTCTGTATTCTGCATGGCCAGGTACGGACCTCGGTCAAGCCCGGGGTCGTGCAGACCTCTAGTTCCTGTATGTAAAGATGGAAATTTGTAATCGATTTTTCATTCCTTTCGTAATATGTTATGATTCTAAACGTTATGTACACAAGTGTGTTTCTAATGACATTTAACATTTTAATAATTTTAGAACTTAAAATTTTCAGACCTGAAGTTATAATAACACTACAAATACACATTTGTTGCCTTTACACAAACAAAATGAGAATATAGATGACAGAAAGAACCCTTTTTCTGAAATTAAAATTCTAGGCGACTGGTAATTTAAGTTCACAAATATGGATCTAAAATTATCAGGCCCCTTAAAATATCAATTTAACTATGAGTAATCTAAATTCACACAATAAGAAATTTGAGAGATTTAAACAAGTGAATGAATCACAAATCTTCAATAATTTTTATTGTAAACTATTTAAGTTAAAAAAATTATGAAAATTTCTTACTTTCTTGGCCATACAATTTTGAAACCATTTTGCAAACTCAGATGAAAACTAATCGTTGGTGGCCACCGTAATACTTACCCATCATGGATATGTATAATATAAAATATGAAAATAAAACATGTGTAAACTACTTATAAAATACATCGCAATTTAAATAAAATTATGACTTGATGACGCCATAAACTTAAAATGTTCTATTACTGAATTGCGTAAAAGAAACAACCTTATAACTCCAAAAATAATGCTCATATTAACTAACGGTTTAGTGCGTTCTATTAAGCGTCCCATTTTAATTAAAATATATCTTTGAATTGAAATTTGGATGAAGTACAGGGTCATGAAAAATCGAAGAGTGTTGAAAACAGGATTACAAATATAATTGGGCCACTAATTATCCGATCGACTTCATAAGATTTATGTATTTTTATTGTCTTTTATATTCACTCCTTAAAACAAACAATTCGAAAACTTTTATGTACCTTTTATCAGAACGAATTTGGGACTCCGAAAAAAATAGTTCCAGATAATCGAGGTTGCTGAAATTCAATAAGCTTCTTCCCATTATTACATACTAAGTGCATACGAAGTTTCAAGTCTCTATCTCAATTTGTTCGGGAAATAGAGCGTTTACAGACACACAGACAGACGGACGGCAAAACTATTTTTCTAAAAATATGTTTTTCGGAATCGCCAGTGTCTGAAAGTGTAAAACCGTCAAAAATGTTTTTTTCAATTTTCAAAACGATTACAAGACTTACCCTATACAACGTATGATGGGTAAGTAATAACATTTCTTCTACGAGAAAGTAAGAATCAGTGCTTCCATTTATTGCTTTTGTTCTAAAGCAGAAAACATTCAACTACTTATAGAAGTAAAGTAAAAATGTAAAAAAATTCAGGATAAAGACTTTGATATCAAAATCAAGAGTTTGATATTTTTTTTATATAAAACTACGTTTTTATTTTTGGATTTTTTAGAGATTTTATATCATATAGATAATATCATTTCTATGAAATGACCCCCCCCCCCCAATTTTTCTTTCAAAAACAAACCCCCACTACTATTTTGGCACTGCTGGATTTTGAACAGAAGCTTTTGTAAAATTAAACAAGAAACATTTAAGAAAAATTTGAAACCGCTTTCAATGGATTGTTTCTTATGGCAACATTGTATTGTTATCCACATTAAAAACTTGCATGCATTGAGTTACACCCGACCCGAAACCGAAAATTGTATTTGAAGTTAACCAGGATCAAGTTCCGTTGGCAATCAAGGAGTTTAGCATCGTTAATTTTACTGTATATGATAGTTTAGATAGTACAGATTCAACCAAGCAGGTTGGCCTACCATACGGCTTAAGCTCTACAAGCCCTGCTTGGCAAGTTTTATATAAAAAAAAACAAATAGAAATGAGGCCAATAGGCCATTAGGCTTTTACATAGTACTGAATTGAACAATAAATAAGAATTATATATATATATATAATACAATTTGACATATATACTCTCATTTGAGTAAGGTATTTACAATAACTCCAAGAGTTTAAATATTTATATTTGTGGACTTGAGTAATATGGGTCTATACAATTTGCGATATTAAAGTCTAGTTGTGATGCTGATAGAGAGAGTCTATACAATTTGCGATATTAAAGTCTAGTTGTGATGCTGATGGAGATGGAGAGAGTCTATTTACAGGCGTGTATAAAAGAAACTACCAATCACGTAGCGCGACAGCGAGAGATGTGTCCATAGAAACGTCACACAGTTTGCTATAATGTTAAATGAATGCCAACCAGATTAGAGATGTTACCCTGGCTCGGAGACATCATCAGTAATTGCGTTGTAAGTCATTTTGCATTGCAGAGGGGATTATGATGTTGCTATGGAATCCTCCCCTCCCCCGCTACTGGACAACATCAGTAGACTGGCAGTTTCGTTATTTGTCCATTCTGATGATCACATATACAAAAATCAGCAACTCTAAAATTTCTTGCCAAAATCTGACGCTGAATCTGGGACTATTAGTGTCTCTTACAATACAATTGTCTTACTAATTTATCCCTTTAAGATATATTATTCAAAGGAAGTTTCCAAATAAATATCGTCATGTTTAAATTTCATGCGTATTATGAATACTTCGTAATATCAGTAAAATATTATTTAATAATTTATTCTCGTTTTCATTGCTATTATTAATGCAAATACATATTTCAGCTTGAATACTTGAAAACACTTTTATTAAGATGTGTAACTCTTTCTAAAGTCAAAGCGTTCAAACGTCTTATAGTGCTACAATTTAATTCTTAAAAAAAATGTTAATCTCTAATGTTTTCACTTTAAATCAGGGGAACGATAATAAGAACATAAAATCTTATAAATGTGAGTATCCTTTTAAAATTTCTGGTGATTGTTGGTAAAATAAATTCTACTATCTCTAAGTTTAAAACTAAAATACGGTATCACAATGTAAATACGTATTTGTATATATGATATGAAACCTCACAAAACGAAACCTAGCCATAACGCAATACTGCCTCAAACTGAATAAAAAAAAATCAAACTGAAAGAAAAATACAATTTAATCAGAATATAATGTATACCTGCTAATAGAATATAGTACTACCTGCTATGATGAAAACCTGACAAAAACAGAAATATTATTTGGGTTGCACACACACAGATCTCAGCCACATTAGGACTTCAAGTTGAACCTTTTCATCATCTGTGAACATCATCTTGCAACTTCCTCAACATCCATCATACAGCTTCGACTTAGCGGCAAGCGATTTTCATCTGTTTAGTCCACTAAAAAAACATCTTGGAAAGCAAAATGATGTTCACAGATGATGAAAAGGTTCAACTTGAAGTCCTAATCTGGCTGATACAGCAACCCAAAGAATGTTATGCAGCTGGTATTGGGGCAACGATAAAACGGTGATATGAGTGCATAAATATTGGTAGAGAAAATGTTGAGAAATGAAAATAGTTTTGAAGTGAATATCATTGTAAGTTATTATTTAATTATCTTTTGTGTCTTACTTAATGACTTTCCCTCGTATATATATATATATATATATAATTAATTAATATACACAAAAATAGAAAAATAGATTTTATGTTTTAATTATGTATATTGAAGCAGTTGTTTCTATTTAGTTATCTACTTTCTCAATATAAGTCTATGAAAACAGGAATTGTAGATTAATTTTAATGAAACGAGAAAGCAGGAAGTTTCTCTAAAACTTTAGAGCAAGATAAATCTATTTTGTATTGTTTCTCAAATCCTTTGTTCGCTTCGTATTCTTTAAGAAAGATATCATGCCTGCTTAAGACTCATTAAGAAGTAATTACTTCGCCATTTAATCTTAATATTCTTTCTTCCTTTGAATGAAAAACAATGCACCTAAAAGAGATTTGTCTGTTTTATTTGTGTGATTTTACATTTCGTTTCTCGAAACATTCGTCGTAAAACAATGGCTATTTTATTTCAACGTTTGTTACTCTATTCAGTTAGTTTGTTAGAATATAAAGTAACCATACTGAATAAAAATTGAATTTGAAAAGTATTTATGGCAATTTTGTACAATTATTTATCTGTTATTGTTATTTATACTTTTTTCACATCTCGCTTAATTTTTTTTTTCTATCTGGGATATATTTGTGCAAGTACCATTCAATTTTAAAAGCGTTTCCATGGTAACAGACATTAAGTCTCAGTGACTTTTGCATATACTTTTGTTAAATATGAGGAGAAAATATTTATATATATGCATCTGATGATTATAAATTGATCCCTTAGTATAACAGGCTTTTAATAATTAAGGTGCTATCATTCCATTTATTTAAATACTACTGATAAAATTTTTATTTTTATAATACATATTACATTTTGTACATAATTGGTAACTTTATGTTCGACTTGAGTCAGAAACATTTGTGGGGGGCAGGGCAAGATAGTGCTAAGCCACATTTTTGAACTTCTGAGATATTTCAATTTGAAAATTTGATCAAATACTCCAATCAAGATATATAAAAGTAACGTTTTCTCGTCAATGTCTTAGTAATATTTGAGATATTCTGAGTAACAATATGGCATTACTTTAATGATATTACTATTACGTTTTTTGTAAATTAGCTATCTTCTTTGGGGGCATAAACAACTGGGGAGAACACGAAACCTGGGACATATGCTACCCCCAAGTGACATTAGAAACAAATTGTATGTAGGATATTATAATTTAGAATATTAAGCAACTGCACACAACTTACAGTGTTAGATTTATTTCACCAAAAATGTGCCTTGGTTCTTTCTTACCCCAACCCCCTCAATTATGTGCGGGTTTTTTTTTCAAATAAAACCGCAACCGTTGTTTTCGTTTGAAAAATTAAAGTTGAATGAAATGGAATTGTATTTTTCTCTTTAATTTCTGGACTTTTTGCAATTTGTGACATATAATAAAAAAAAATTAAATCACTAGAATGTATATTTAATAAATACTAATTTTTAAAAAAGCTATTTTAAATAGGAAAATAAAATAACCGATCGTAATGTGTTGGTTTTTCCATTTTGTAGACATTGATTGCAACATAAAACTTTAGAGTTTGAAAGCTTCTAAATATATATGATGCCCGAAATGCCGCGTACGGTTTTAAGAAGTGGTAGAGGTCATTTTGAAAACATTTTTATTTACAGAAACAGGGTCGCAATGCAGTTATTCAATGGAAAATACAGTGCCTGTCTCAAAGAGGAATCAAGAATTTATTTTCACAACTTAAAAATATATTTTCAAATGGAAGAAAAACTCTGGTCACAATATCCACTGATGGCCAACTAATATGTGAACCCACCCCTCTTTTTTCTTTTGGGGGTAGTATTAAGACATACCCATTTCTGAACTCATTGCCAGTAAATTGAAATGTGGTCATTGTATTGTCAGTATATTTTTTATTTATTCTTATACACGGCTTTAATACGCATACAATGTGTCAAATATTAGTTAATAAAAAGTTTTTGATGAATTTTTCAATTTTTCTTTCGATTGTCGACATTAGGTATGTTAGGTGTCGGCATTAGGATTATCACCTTCTGAAGGTGTCGGAATTAGGAGCAAAAATACACTTTTGAATTTTAAGTATTAAAATTAGTAACCTTATCAATGTTGAAAAGGTTACTAGTGCATTTTGTAGAGGAGATTCTGATGAACATTTTGAGGTTATTAGAATATCATTTTGTTTGGAAATAACGAACACAGCTTGGCCTATGTACAAAAATGTTCTTAAAGTGTCGGCATTCGGGTATTTTACCTATGTATGTGTGATTGAAATCGCGGAACAGATGTGGAATCCCTGGTCACGGAATTTTGGTCACTTTTGTTTTGTCGTGCCTCTCAGAATCGCGCCAACGATCTACGAAAAATAACTAAATCCAGAAATTTAACTACTGCCGGGTTACCATAGCAGAAATCATAGCCCCAAAATTTGGCGACTTTTTCCCCTTTTTTTTAACAGATTAAAAAATAAAAAATCCGTGACCAGGTATTCCACATCATAGCCGAAATCGCTATTTTCCCTGCAAACGGAACTTTGAAATAATGAAAATTTTGGCTAAAATTATTCTCACTCTATAGAAAGCATGATGACCGTGACAGCTTTATAAGTCACAGTGGTCACGTCAAATTTATGACCAAAATGCCACCACTCACTTAGATCACATTTCGAGTACAATGTGAACTTCTTCAAAAACTTTTAAAAAGGGACAAGAACACTTCAACATATATTGTTCATTGAAAAAAAAATATTTTTCAGACATTTGTTTTTATTTTCCTCACTTTACAGTAACGTTACTGTAAGTCACTTACGTAACGTCAGAAATGTGTCCACATAAATACCAGAATGTAAAGTCACATTGTCACCATAAATGTTTTTAAAAATATCTCTGAAAATTAGAAAAAGTATTTTATGCAGTACCTTTTTAATACGTTTGGTCGTCTGGATTTGATTAATTTTTATGGGTCTGGTGCATATTTATTTATTTATCAACCTACGTGAAAATGATATCTAAATAGATCAATTGGGAATTACGTCACAAACTCTTTAGCTGGTTCTGAATATAAATACAATGATATTAATAATATTTAAAAACAGGACAATTGCACCATAATTTCTATAATTCAAATACAACATTTGCTAAATGGTACATACATTAAAATCGTGAATTTACAACACAATTAAACATCAACGTTTCATTTCGCTTCTGCGAACGTCATCAGGATGTTACAAATCAAGTCGAAAATGTCAAAATGAGCTTACACGTCAGAATTTTGGAGAAAACATGATCGGAGAGTGCGCAAACATCATCATCACAAACGTCATCAAGTTCCCATGGTAACCAAGTTTTCACTACGGTGGTATGATCCACTTGGTTACCATGGGAACTTGATGATGTTTGGGTACTCTCCGATCATGTTTTCTCCAGAATTCTGACGTGTAAGCTCATTTTGACATTTTCGACTTGATTTGTAACATCCTGATAACGTTCGCAGAAGCGAAATGAAACGTTGATGTTTAATTGTGTTGTACCATTTAGCAAATGTTGTATTTGAATGATATTAATAATATAATTATAATAATTTAAAAGAAAACCTTCTTCAAATACCGTACTTAAAAGTAAAATGCTATTTGAAAATGAAATGATACTTAGAACTGAATATACAGCAGAATATAAAACAACGCTAGGAGACCAGAAAATCTACTAAAAATACAGTCCGATTTCGGTAGCATTGAGCTTAAGAGCCTACACTAGTCACGGGAAGAAACACTCAAGCTAATGTTAAATCTATGGGAAGGTTCTAGCGTGATTTCTCGCTCGAATTTTAATATTTTTAAATGCTTTTTTTTGCATAGGATAGCTAAGGTCAATCTCCAACGTTGTTAGTTTTTACTTTTTCGATTTTTGTTGCAGGTTTTTCATAAGCGGGCATTTTCAATTTTGGAACCGGTTGGAACCGGTTCTGAAAGTGAAAGGAAAATTTCTGAAAGTGAATATAAAATAACTGGAACCAAAATCGAAAAATTAAAAACTAACAATGTTGGAGATTGACCTCATCTATCTTATGAAAAAAAAAAACATTTGAAAATATTAAACTGCGAGCGAGAAATCACGCTAGAACATTCCCATAGGCTTAACATTAGCCTGAGCGTCTTTTCGCGTGACTGATGCAGGGTCTTAATGTGACGCTGGCGATTCGGCCTCTAGTCGTGAGACTAGAATTTATCAAAATCCGAAACGACTTTATTAAATCGTCTTTTTTGGCGTGGAGGGGGTAGGGGTTTGCAGGATGAATTCGGATTAGAATCTTGCATTGAGTCAAGTAAACAGATTTTATAAAAATCTGACTCTGGTCATGTTCCTGTAAAACCTGTGTACCCAATACGATGCAAGTCTCCCGATGCAAAGGTTTGCTAATGCCAATAAATAAATAAATAAATAAATAAATAAATCACTCGGCACAATAAAGTCGTATTGTGTTCTGGTAAAATCTAGTCACCGGATCCTATGTAGAATTTTAATCCGAATTCTGTCAACAGAAAAAAATAGCAAACTCAATAAGATGCTCGATGCAGAATCGTTGCAAATATTACACTTTTCACAAATTGGAAGTCACAGTGTAACGTCTCAAAATAACTTAAAACATCCATAACGACTTCACATCCAAGTCACTGTAACTTCACATCGACAGACAAAAAGTTATAATGTGATGTCATTGTAGCGTTAACATGACGTCACAGTATTATGTGGGTATAAAGGTATTTTTCTGAGATTTTTAAATTAAATTTTTAAAAATTACTTTGAATTAAAATCTACAACAGCTGTATGTTTAAAATAAAATTAATTATTTTATTAATAGAAATAATAAATGTTAAAATAATTTTTGTATCAATATATAAGTCTGTTACCTTTTCTGGGATTTGTTTTAAATGTAATAACAGGTGAAGTGTCGAGGTCTCTATTTGATCGACTTTCTTTACTTAAGATTTCTAAGAAAAATAAGACAACATATAAAAATGTTGTAAGATAAGCAGCGGTTTTGTTTTAATATTGATATTGTTTACAGTATCTCTCTTCCCTTACTTCCAATCCAAAAAAAATGTCAATCGTTGTTTCTCCAATTCTAAAATTATCAGAATAAATCTCTTTGCACCAAAATTCCTTGTTTTGTATTTTCTACGATCCTATTATTGAGTAATTTTCTTCAGGACTAAAATTGTAGCATACAGTGCAACTTTCAATAATAACTGTCATTATATTTAAAGTTTTTGGTAAATTGCACCTCCGGATAGCAAACGAGAGGTCATTTGGTCATGTAATTTAGAAATTATGTAGATTTAAGGTTTAAAACTACTAATATTAAATATTTGTTTAATCCTTGCAAAACATATTGGAATGTGGTTTGGTTTTTTATCATAACTCAATCATGGCGGAAAAATCTGTAAGTATGGATTCGGATATTTGAAGTTTGTAGAAATCAATTTGTGTTAAATAATTTACAGGTTACAACATTTTATTTTCTAAAATTAATTCAAAATATATAAATTTTGAATTTACAATTCTAAAGAGATATGCGTTGTAATTTTTATTTTGGCTAATCTAAAATTGCAGATCTTTTCACTAAGTGGTTTTCGATTTATGCTTCAAAAACTACCGAGCATATTAACTCTCGTTAATATGCTCGGATTGCCTTGCAATTTTTATATGTTATTGTCGTTATCTATAGCACGTTCCCTATTTCAACTGAAGTGTGTAGCAATTATAGTTTTTTTACAGGGACACTCAAAATAATTCCATTACATTACGGTCAATGGGAAAAAATCATTTGCGGTTTATTTTAAGGATGTTACACAATTGCAAACAAATTGTAATTGATATATATCACTAAGGTGTATTACAAGAATCTTAATATGGAATAGGGTGTGGATAGCACTTATAGTTAATTCTTTCTTCTTATAGTCGTTCTTGTTTTAGAAGTTTAAATCGGCATCTAAAAACATTATATATTATTGGACAATATTGAACTGCATTGCTAAATCTTTGACACGTGTCCACTGGTTACTTACCCATCATACATGGTATAGGGTAATTCTTGTGATCGTTTAAAAATCAAAAAAAAATTGTTGGATTTACACGCTTCAGACACTGGAGATTCCGAAAAATTTATTTTTAGAAAAAAAATTGCCGCCGTCTGTCTGTGTGTCTGTAAGCGCTCTATCTCCCAAACAAATTGAGATAGAGATTTGAAATTTGGTATGTGCTTAGTATGTAATAATTAGAAAAAGCCTACTGAATTTCAGAAACCTCTATTATCCGGAACTATTTTCTCCAGACTCTCGAAATTTTCGTTCTGATAAAAGCTATATACAAATGTTCGAAAATGATTATTTTAAAGAATAAATATAAAAAACAATAAAAAAACAAATTTTGCATATAAAATGAAGTCGATCGCATAATGAGTTGCGGAGATATTTCTAATACTATTTCCCACACTCTTCGATTTTTCATGACCACGTATTTGAATCAAATTTCAATTCAAAGATATATTTTAATAATAATGAAACGCTTAATCCACCATAACTCTTAGTTAATATGATTATCATTTTTGGAGTTATAAATATGGTTCTTTTACGCAATTCAGTAATAGAGCAGTTAAAGTCTATGACGTCATCAAGCCAGGATTGTATTCCAATTGCAATGCATTTTTTAAATAGTTTCCACATGTTTTGTTTTCATATTTTTTATTATGCATATCCATGAAGGGTAAGGATTATGGTGGCTCTCAACGACTAGTTTAATTATATAATCACATATTAAAAGTAAAATATCTGTTACATGTCCCCATGTATTAACAACTTATAATAAACTTGTAGGGGACACAGATCTTTTATACCATGGATCTTCAACCTTTCATTTTACATGAAAGTCTTTTGTTACCACAAATTCCGAAAGTTAATCTTCGCCTTGTCTATTTGAAAATGTTCTGTCATTAATAAAATTAAATTGTCTACTCTAAAATAGTGGTAGCTTTGTGGCACGCAGGCACCGGGTTATTGACATTTTTCTATATATAGTTTACTTGGATGATACAAATTTATAATGAGATAAAGAAAAACTGGTACATTAGTATATATTATCACTTACTAGACATGTACTGTTTAATTTTTTAAAGAAATTCAACACATTCTTCGATCTTATTTGTCAGACGTATAACTTATTTTTTAAACCATACTAATTTATATGTTGCGTTTTTTATTCTTTCATACAGTTTTGAGTGCTCATAAATCCGATATGACGTTTATGTGTTTATTTATGTACGTTTTTATGCATATATATTTGTGCGTGTTATAAGATAATATTTTAACTATACTTTAAAAATATTTACGGTATTATATTATTAAAATTTATATGTACTGTTATAAAAAGGGTACAAAATGTCATTGGAAGTAATTTTTAAACATATACCAGAAGTAATTAAGGATTCAACGGATGACGAACACTATTAACCTAAACATTTTTCAGTCTCACTGCAATTAGAATAATTATTTACTCAACAGATATTTTGCGTTAACGATTTCTAAGATAATTGTCTTATCTTAATTACTGTGTCTATATTTTTCAACTTTGATACGCCTTCAAAAATTCTGAAGAAACTTAGTAATTGTGCTTGATGTTTGAATAGAATGAGACGGAAAAAATTGCAAGAAAAAAGTATTCATGACACGTTTATTTATTCTATTCTATTTAAGTAACAAAAGTATCTAAATATACAAAACTTATAATAATATATTTTGTGAAATATATATCTTTAAAAGATATCATTAGATTTAAAAGAAAAATATTGTTGCAGTTTCAGAAATATTTTTTTACTATGTTAGACTTAAAATATCTATAAAATATTTTAAATGCAAATGCAAAAATTTGTAATTTCCGCATTTGTATACATATTTATATTTACCGATAATTAACAAATATTTATAAAGCTTTTATAAAATAAATTTTGGTTCATTAAACGATTTTGGGAGATCACTAAGGAAATTATATATATTTGTAAAGAAAAGATATAATTAAACGTTGTTTTTCATTTATTTTTTTCATATTTTACAGTTAAAAAAAATATTAAAAGATTAAATGACTTTATTTTCATGGAAATAATTTCGTTTAAATCAAATTCGCTTTTTACGCTTGCGGACGTGAGATTCAAAACTCGTCTTATCCAGAAAAACAAGTTTTGGGAAATCGCGAAATACCTCTAACTACTTCCATTGGTTTTACTTGTAAACCAAGATTTTACAATGTCAGAAATGCATGCTAAAAACCAGTTTTTTCGCGGATTGAAGTTTTCTTTCGGTGCAGATTTACCAATAGAATAGATTGATACAGAAAACATGATTTTGTTTTTAAATTTTGGATAATGCGAGTTTTAAAACTCACGTTCTCAGTTGTAATGTGCTTTCTTAAATCAGTATTTTTTTATAGAAATATTTTCAATTGTTTCCCCACATCAAAGCTGATAAATTGTACATGCACTTTCTTCTGTTTAATTTTAATTTATGCGTGTTTTATTTAGAAATTTTGGATAAGACGAGTTTTGAAACTCACGTCATCACTTATAATGTGCTTTCTTAAATCAGTATTTTTTTTATAGAAATATTTTCAATTTCTTAGCCACATCAAAACCTATAAATTATACAAGCACATTATTCTGTTTAATATTAATTTAGATGTGTTTTATTTAGAAATAAGAGCGTTTTATTGGTAAGTACTAAAACAAAGTTAGTTACCCAAGTCAAAAAAAATGCATAATGGACAATGCTCTAAAAGAATTTGAAATGAATCGTTAGTTTTGTTCAATGATATATTCACATATGCGCATTAATTGAGCCGTGAGTATCAGGGTTGCCAGGTAAATTTCCTTTTTTATTCAGATATTCCGAATTCATATTCATAGAAATGTATATTAATTGAGCCGTGAGTATCAGGGTTGCCAGGTAAACTTCCTTTTTTATTCAG
Source organism: Maratus michaelseni (assembly GCA_963931845.1). Classification (NCBI taxonomy): domain Eukaryota; kingdom Metazoa; phylum Arthropoda; class Arachnida; order Araneae; family Salticidae; genus Maratus; species Maratus michaelseni. The sequence continues at coordinate 415,376,648 of OZ007589.1, forward strand.
ATATTCCGAATTCATATTCATAGAAATGTACATTAATTGAGACGTGAGTATCAGGTTTGCCAGGTAAACTTCCTTTTTATTCAGATATTCCGAATTCATATTCATAGAAATGTACATTAATTGAGCCGCGAGTATCAGGGTTGCCAGATAAACTTCCTTTTTTATTCAGATATTCCGAATTCATATTCATAGAAATGTATATTAATTGAGACGTGAGTATCAGGGTTGCCAGATAAACTTCCTTTTTTATTCAGATATTCCGAATTCATATTCATAGAAATGTACATTAATTGAGCCGCGAGTATCAGGGTTGCCAGATAAACTTCCTTTTTTATTCAGATATTCCGAATTCATATTCATAGAAATGTATATTAATTGAGCCGCAAGTATCAGGGTTGCCAGATAAACTTCCTTTTTTATTCAGATATTCCGAATTCATATTCATAGAAATGTATATTAATTGAGCCGCGAGTATCAGGGTTGCCAGATAAACTTCCTTTTTTATTCAGATATTCCGAATTCATATTCATAGAAATGTACATTAATTGAGCCGCGAGTATCAGGGTTGCCAGATATACTTCCTTTTTTATTCAGATATTCCGAATTCATATTCATAGAAATGTATATTAATTGAGACGTGAGTATAAGGGTTGCCAGATAAACTTCCTTTTTTATTCAGATATTCCGAATTCATATTCATAGAAATGTATATTAATTGAGCCGTGAGTATCAGGGTTGCCAGGTAAACTTCCTTTTTTATTCAGATATTCCGAATTCATATTCATAGAAATGTACATTAATTGAGACGTGAGTATCAGGGTTGCCAGGTAAACTTCCTTTTTATTCAGATATTCCGAATTCATATTCATAGAAATGTACATTAATTGAGCCGCGAGTATCAGGGTTGCCAGATAAACTTCCTTTTTTATTCAGATATTCCGAATTCATATTCATAGAAATGTATATTAATTGAGCCGTGAGTATCAGGGTTGCCAGGTAAACGTCCTTTTTTATTCAGATATTCCGAATTCTTATTCATAGAAATGTACATTAATTGAGACGTGAGTATCAGGGTTGCCAGGTAAACTTCCTTTTTATTCAGATATTCCGAATTCATATTCATAGAAATGTACATTAATTGAGCCGCGAGTATCAGGGTTGCCAGATAAACTTCCTTTTTTATTCAGATATTCCGAATTCATATTCATAGAAATGTACATTAATTGAGACGTGAGTATCAGGGTTGCCAGGTAAATTTCCTTTTTTATTCAGATATTCCGAATTCATATTCATAGAAATGTACATTAATTGAGCCGCGAGTATCAGGGTTGCCAGGTAAACTTCCTTTTTTATTCAGATATTCCGAATTCATATTCATAGAAATGTACATTAATTGAGCCGTGAGTATTAGGGTTGTCAGATAAACTTTCTTTTTTTATCCAGAAATTTCGAATTCATACCGAAATTACGAATAGTAAATTTTGCTTAATTTAATGTCAGATTATTTTGTGACTACATAAATAATTTTCGGAATTTACGTTGTGAATTCGGAGTTTCTGAATGAAAGAGCCAAAACTGGCAGTCCTGTTACATAGTCGAACTAGCAAACATTGTCACCGAACTTTTCATGATGGGTACATAATACATTGTCTATTAATATCGCTAGTTAGGCAATTCCACTGTATATCCTTAAATAATAAATAAACAATTATCAGAAAAGCATCAAAGATAAATCCAGCGTTGCCGTTTAACAACACTAATTTTATATAAACATACTGAGAGAAATAACAATTTCAAATATGAGTCAATCGATGTTTTCATTTTGTTATGAAACTTTTTGTTTCAAACAGGACGACCCAATGCTTTCAATTCTGAAATACCAGAAATACTCAGAATATTGAAACATGGACATACTCAAAACTGAGCACAAAGAGGTCAGTTCATACTCAGTTTTGAGACATGGACAGGACATACTCAAAAATGATTAGAATCAGTTCAAACTCATTTTTGAAACATGGAAATACTAAAAAATGAGCACATAGAAGTCAGTTCATACGACTTTTTGAAACATGGACATACTGATATGAGCAAATGATTTTTTATTCTTGAGTGTGTGCATGTTTTCAGAAATGAGTATATACATGTTTCAAACTTGAGTAATTTTGATTAGGAGACATTTTGACTATGCGACATACTCAGATTTGAGTATTTTTTTGCTCAGATTTGAAAATGTCGTTTTTAGAGTGCAGTGACATGGAAATTTTGGGAATATAATAAATCTTTACAAATATTTAGGGGAAAAGTACCAGGTGATACAAAGTCACTCAAGAGAAAAACGGAAAAATTAGAAAAGTATAAAGCATAGTACAATGCAGTTCTCACAGACCTGCGGACAGACTTGGAAACTTTAAACGGAGGAAAGTTTTATTGTTTCAATAATTGCACTTTTCAAAAATAAGTGGCATTTTATTTTTGTGAACATTTGTATAGTGGCGTATTACATCTTGCTACTCAATTAGGACTTAAAATGTTTAGTTTGACAGATGCCGTTCGTACTAAGTATAGGACAAAATTTAGCTTTGAGTTCAACTCGATAAATTTACTCTCTGTTTTATTACTATAATGCCTTGTATTTTATAAAAATAGCTTGACCCGTAATGACCCATACTCAAAAATGCCCATTAATCAAATTTTCTTGAACTTGTGACCAAGTCCAATTGTCTTCTCGTGCCCGAAACCCATATAATATAAAATTTAGTCAAAATAGTCTGAGTCGTTTTTTAGATAAAATTAGCTTAACTCACAGTGACCCAAAAATGACCAAATAATCAGATTTTCTCAAGCATGTGACCTCGCCCAATGATTTTCTCGTGCCCAAAAAATCGTACGATACTAAATTTAGTTCAGACTGTCTGAGACGTTTTTAAGATAAAACTAGCTTGACCCATAATAACTCATGACCAAAATGACCAACTAATCAAAATTTCATGAATATGTGACCTTGCCCAACAGTTTTCTTGTGCCCGAAAACCATAGGATGCAAAATTTAATCTAAATTGTCTGAGCCGTTTTTAGATAAAATTAGCTGGACCCACGGTGACCCAAAAATGAACCTTTAATCGAACTTTTTCGGACATGTGACCTAGCCCAATGACTTTCTCGTGCCCGAAACTCGTAGGATACAAAATTTAATCAAAATCGTTTGAACCGTTTATTAGATAAAATTAACTTGACTCGCACTGACACAAAAATAACCCACTAACTGAAAGTTCTCGAACATTTGACCCAGTCCAATAGACTGCTTGAGCCCAGAAATGGTAGGACAACAAATTTAGTCAAAATCGTTTGAACCGGTTTTTAGATACAATTAGCTTGACTCACGGTGACCCCAAAATGACCCACTAATCGAATTTTCTCGAACATGTGACCTAGTCCAATGGTTTTCTGGTGCCCCAAAAGGTAGGATACAAAATTTCGACAAAATCGTTAGAGCTGTTTTTAAAATAAAATTTACACACACACACACACATATACAAGATTTGCTTGCTCAAATTAGAATACATTAGATAGTATTAGAACATAGTTGGAAACGCAGCGGAAATGTATTCCAATTCTTTTTCATTGTTCTGTATATGATTTATTGAATTTATGCACACCAAGTTATGTGCGAGAAATAAGTTAAATTTAAAAACGCATACCAGAATTGAAAACGCACTTTCAGAAATTATTGCTCATAGATAGCACTATAACCGGTTAAGTGTCCCTGTACATTTACGATGAATGCTATGCACAGTCTATTTTATATTAAGCATGTTTAGTCACATCCGTGACGTATATGTATTCTATTATGTTTGAAATATTTTCTCTTAATTAAAATACACTGTAAACGATTCTAGCTCATAGGCCACACGGTACTGTAACTGTATTCTTTTAAGTGCCACTGTAAACTATCTGTAAATGCTACACACTCCATTTTCAATTTTCAAACATGGAAATCACATGGTAAACCTCAATAACATATATCAATTACATGATAATCCGAGTATATTTATGCTGCTTAAAGCACGGCCATACGGCGAGACAGACGAATGGACAAACAGGATTCATAAACTTTTTCAACTATTACTTACCCATCAAACGTAGTATAGGGTAAGTCTTGTAATCATTTTGAAAATCGAAAAATGTGTTTGATGGATTTACACGTTTCAGACACTGGAGATTCCGAAAAACATATTTTTAGAAAAAAAAAGCCGTCCGCCTGTCTGTCTTTCTGTCTGTGTGTCTGTGTGCCTGTAAACGCTCTATCCCCCGAACAAATCGAGATACAGAGTTGAAATTTGGTGTGTACTTAGTATGTAATAATGGGAAGAAGGTTATTGAATTTCAATAACCTCGATTATCCGGAACTATTTTTTTCAGAATCTCGAAATATTCATTCTGATAAAAGGTATATAAAAATTTTCGAAATTGTTTATTTTAAGGCGAGAATATAAAAGACAAAAAAAAAAAAAAAAAAACATAAATTTTGCATAAAGAATGAAGTCTATCGGATAATAAGTTGCCGAGATATTTGTAAACCTATTCTCCACACTCTTCGATTTTTCATGACCCTGTATTTCATTCAAATTTCAATTAAAAGATATATTTTAATTGGAAATGAGACCCTTAATCCGATGCAGTAAACTGTTAGTTAATATGATTATTAATTTTGGAGTAATAGAGCATTTAAAGTGTATGACATAATCAAGCCACGTTTTTTACGAATTGCAATGCATTTTATAAATAGTTTACACATGTTTTATTTTCATATTTTATATTATGCATATCCATGATGGGTAAGTAGTACGGTGGCCCCCAACGACTAGTTTTTGAAAGTGTTAAAAACGGGAAAACTTTTTCTTTAAAACCACTCAGTAATAAAACAAAAAATAGTCTGATTTGTGCAACGCTCACATTTCTAACTTTTTCATTGCATTGCAGCTTCGTTGTTATTCTGAAAACGCAGCGCGTATATTCAGAGTTGAACCATGAAAAATACATTTTATTTCCCCACTGGTAGTAAAAAAATAAAACAGCGTACGCTTTCATGCATTTATTAAATTTCATACGCGTAAGAAAATTTTTATAAAATGAATTAGATGAAATGAAATATATATATAAAATGAATTAGAATAATAATAATAAAAAAAACGGGAATGAATTTCTTCGAAGACTTGAATAAAAATGTAAGAGAGAATGCAACATGCCTGAAATGCAAATAGTTATTATGAGATGTCTTAATTAATTATTTTAAATGCTTTCACATTGCTAAATTAAAGGTGCGACAACCGTTGTTAAAACACGTGTAAAAGAGATGATATCGGTGCATATTTTTCTTAAGAACTATTGAACGGATTTCCATTCTTTATATTATAGTTTTGCCAGTAGTTAAACTATAAATTGTTCCCTCGGCAACAAATACAACAAGGTGGAAATTGTACATCAAATGTGACAAATGAGGTGCGTTTGTACTATAACTAGTTTTATAAATAATCAGATCTTGGTGAAATAGCTGTTGCACTCTTATGCAAAAATTCATGAATACAAAATTCATTTTATGTGCAGATTTTCATATTATATATATTTATTTTATTTTATAAAAGGAAGTTTCAATATACTTTTACAACCAATTCCGTTCTTTGCAATTTCTTTATTTCCAATTATAATTCTGTGACATTAAAATTATACTATGCGGAAATATCCATATCAAATAAAAGAGAATGCAAAAAAAAATCGTTATTATTTCACTGAAAAAATGAATTATATCGCCTGTTATTATGACATGATTAATTTCCGTGATAAAATAAGTACATTAAAAGTAGCCAACATTTTATCTTTTGTTGACATTGACTGAAAATTCCAATGGGAAACTTAAGTCTAGCTTTAAAAATTTCAGAAATATAAATCCATATTTAGACTCTTTTCCCATCTTTTCCCAAAAAACATCCATCCAAAAAGCTGTTGGTATATTATATGATTGTTATAATTAAACATTTTTATTATACAAATTCGGTTTTTAAATTCAGTAATACGGAAATAATATGATTCAATCTTAAATAGGACGTAATCCCCATGGCAACCTAAAATCATTACCTATCATGGGATGTCATTGAATTAATTACGTATGATAGAATTTAATAGAATGAAGAAAACTTTTATTAATACCTTTTTAAGTTTTGATACCATTTTCATAAAATTTGAGATGACTCGACAAAATTCTGCAACGATTATATATACTAAATTTCAAACCATTCGGTTGAGTATTTTTTGAGCTGTTATATGTGAACTGACGGACAGACGGACGGACCAGACGACGACTATAGATGCTGTGTATTTATATAATTATGAACGCACCTAAAAATAAAAAAAATAGGCGATTTTGAAACAAAACAATATCTCATATGAACAACTGACATTGATGTAAATTTCTCTCGGTACCTACTTAAGGGATTCCAAGACTTTTTTTTTCATATCTTTGGAACAAGTTTCTAATTGCTAAATATTTTCTAAAAATTGCAAAAATGTAATAATTGTCTAAAACGTGATCGTTCGGTTAAAAAAAAAACAATAGTGGCATTTTTGTAAACAAGCAAAATCTAGTTTTTTTTTATTTCAATTAACTATTTAAATTTTTAACTATTGCATTTTCTGACAAACACGCAATTTATAATTTACATTCTGCCAAAACTATTTAAAAATTTTTAAAACCACTTTAATATTTCACGAGAAAAGTGTACATTAATGTTATGTGCCTTACATGTGAATTCGCAACTTTTGTCGTCTTCTTGTATATATTATAAGAAAAACCCCATGCATTTCCAATAATGTGTACATATTTCTATCACTGATATAACTGTTAAAATTTAATATATATATATATATATATATATATATATATGTACACTCCTATTAGTTAGTCTTTTTCTGACGCATTTATTAAAAAATTAAATCTCAGAAAGTATCATTCACAAAAAGAATCTCATTTGAAAGTGAGTTTAAATTTTTCTTTTATTGCAGAAGTTTACTGAAGAAGTATATCTTTATTTTTCAGTTTATATCTTAGATTTCAATTACCGCTTCAGTTATTATCTCTTCCACACATTCTATTTCTCTCAGTATTCTTTTTTTAATATTATAAGTATTCTAGTTGCAACTTTTGACAGATATGCAAATTTATAGGTGACGATTACCACGATGAAAACCTCAAAAGCAGCGAATATCACCGAAATGAAATATATATCAAGAAACTTGACATAATTCGATTCAAAATAGCCGTATCGAATAGGGTATTTCGGAAATGGTCTCTCTAAATGTATGTAAAATCCCATTTCTTCCCCATCATTTCTTGAGTTTATCACATTTTACTATTCCTCAAGGAAATAAAAGCATTCATCTCCTTACGTCAGTAAAGATTTCACAGAGTTTATATGGCACTGCATAAATTTTCTAGTCGGTGTGCCGCATTCATTTTTCTTATTATTATTCGAAACGTCCAGGTTGAGTATTTTTTAGTCATGAATACTAAACTTAAAACTGTATTACAATGTAACTAATAATTTTTTAGACAACGTATAAAAGGTAACTATATATATATATATATATATGCATATATGTACAAACACACTCATATATATATTATATATATATATATATATATATTACAAAATTTTATTTTTTCCGTAATCTGCTAAATTATACTATAAAATTTTTTCCATTTAGTATTGTTCCGTATATGACCCGGCATATTAAAATAATTCTTATTCTTAAAATAGTCCTTTACTATCCATATGTAAAGTCATTTTATCCTAATCCACTTAATAATATTTATTCAAAAGTATTTAAATCTAAAAATGGCGATAACTACTTAAATTTATTCATTAAATAGAACACCTTTGATTTTAATCCACTGTTAAAATTTATTATTGCTCCCGTGTAGTCAAACCGCTACAAATTCTTTATTTAACTGCTAAAATTTCATATATCTTAAATTTATTCTGTTCTAAAAACCTTTTTTTTTTTTTTTTTTTTTTTTTAAAAACATTCTATCATTAAATATTATTGTCTATTACAATATTTCAAAAATGCTCTCATATTTTTTTTCCCACACCAAAGATTCATTTTCTTTTTTTTTCTTTTTTGTGTATTAAATTCGAAGCTAGTTTTAACTACAGCCTCAAAGCAGATAAATTGGTTTTTTGATACGTAATTCATCTGGTAACGAGACTTTCAAAGCCTATAGACATTTGTGCCGCCAAGAAGTTGGTTTACTTTAAAATTAAAGCACCGGAACCGTTTAATAAATCCCTCTTAAATCGTTTATTATTGGCGTAAAGAAACAACGTGACATTAATTTTAACTTGACCCCTGATTACTGAAATACGGGAGCGAAGGAAAATCAGGAGGGAGTTAGATAGTGTGTTACCTTACTGAAGAACTGGACGGCCTCTGGGAGTGCAGTGGAATAATGTCACCGAAGAGTTTATTAATTGATGTGTTCTTCTGTAGAGAGTAATGAAATTCATCAATAGCTAACGAGAGCATTTTTCCGGAGTCGGACATGTTTAATAAAAATAATGTGACGGTCATCTTTGTGTTTCTTAAAATCTATCTACACTACTCGGCTGCTGAGATAAAAACTAATTTACGACTGAATTTAAATCAAGTGTTTGTTAGATATTTCTTCCATTTGTGACAAAATGCTACATATATGTACACCATATGGCCATTCGTCACCGGACACTTTTCAAATTTATACATTTTGTCGAATATTCAAAAATATACATGTGGGATTCTTCTAAAACTTCAGTATTATAAAGAATATGTTTGATATTTGTTTGATCATATTTATCAACGACAATTTGATCAGGAGGGCAATGATGGGGGGGGGGGGAGGGCACAACAAAAAATCGAAGAAAAACAATAATGTGTGGGATCACTCTGTAAAATAAAATGCACGTAATGATCTATCGCTACAGCACAAGAAAGTGTGAATATTGTTCCGTATATGTATTCATTTGTGTAAGAATAGCACTTATATTCTCGGAGATATAGCGATTTTTGTTTAAAAGTTCAAAAACTTCTTGCTTGTCTTTTGTTTATATCATGTAGGTGTTTCAACCAAATTTAACGCCAGTTATAACCTGGTACAATAAAGTTTTTCAAGGAGAACTAAAATATGAATAAAAATGTAAACTAGTCATTGGGGGCCACTGTACTACTTACCTATCATGGATATGCATAACATAAAATACGAAAAGAAAACATGTGTAAACTATTTATAAAATGCATTGCAATTCGAATAAAATCGTGGCTTGATGACGTCAAAAACTTTAAATGCTCTATTCCTGAATTACGTAAAAGAAGGATCCTTATAACTCCAAAACTGATAATTATGTTAACTCACGGTTTACTGCGTCGGATTAAACGTCTCATTTCGAATTAAAATATATCTTTGAATTGAAATTTGAGAGAAATACAGGGTCATAAAAAAATAAATTGAAGACTTGTGGAAAATATAATTACAAATATCTCGGCAACTAATTATCCGATCGACTTGATTCTTTATGCAAAATGTATGTTTTTTTATTGTTTTTTTTTTTTCATTTAATCCTTAAAATAAAGAATTTCGAAAAATTTTATATACCTTTTATCAGAACGAATATTTCGAGAGTCCGAAAAAAATAGTTCCGTATAATTGAGGTTACTGAAATTCAATAAGCTTCTTTCCATTATTACATACTAAGTAAATACCAAATTCCAAGCCTCTATCTCAATTTCTTCGGGATAAAGAGCGTTTACAGACACACACGCAGACACACAGACATACGAACGGCAAATTTTTTACATATGTTTTTCAGAATCTTCTGTGTCTGAAACGTGTAAATCCGTCAAAATGTTGTTTTTTCGATTTTGAAAACGATTACAAGATTTACCCTATACTACGTATGATGGGGAAGTAATAGATTAACCATTATATTTTTACCCCCATACCTGTATATAATAGTATTTTTGTTTTAAATATTCTGTATATTTGAACTTTAATTTGAATAGAATTGCATACAAATATATTATTGTTTTCTGCGTTTATAGTTTACGATGTGGAAATAAAATGTAAATATTTTTAAGGAGAATACAAAAATAAATCTGAATAATAAGGCTTTCGAAGCATCTTATTTCTTTTTATTTTTGTATGATCTTAATGTGTTTTATGAACAATGAATCACTCTTTCTCATGAAAACGCTTAGTGAGGCCAGTTTTATCAAAGATATGAGATTAACATCTTAGTTGAATCTTTAGATTAATTAAATGTGTCATTATATTTCGAAATGTCTCATCGCCAAAATTCGCAAACTAACACCATAGATTAAAAATGTGTCGAAATTGTAATAAAAATATACATATTTTAAAACATACAAAAATAGGTTTTTTTAAAAAGGTCTTTGAAAAAACATTAATGTGTATTGTCACAATCGAATCTTTTTAATTCTTATTATTTGCATACAAGTATATTATAGTTTGCTGCGTTTATAGTATGAAACGTGGCAATAAAATGTGAATAATTTTAGGGAAAAAACAGCAATAAATCTCAATACTAAGGCTTCCGAAGCATCTTATTTCTTTTGCTTTTGTATGATTTGAATGTGTTTTATGAACAATGAATGACTATTTCAGATGAAAACGCTTAGTGAGGCCAGATTTATCAAAGATATGTGAGGAACATTTTGGAAGAATTTTTAGATTAAATGTGTCATTATATTTCGAACTGTCCGCAAACTTAAATCAGAGAATAAAAATGTGTGGAAATCATAATAAAATATACATATTACAAAAATTCCGGGATAGGTAATTTTAATAAGGTCTTATGAAAAATATTAATGTCTAATTTTCACAACAGAGTCTTTTTAATTCTTATTATTTGCATGTGAACACAAATGTTTCATTGTTTTATTTGTTTCTCCAATAATAGAACATATTTATATGAAATACTTTAGACTCTTAATTTAACTTTACTAAAACTGTGCTTTACATATGTTGTTGAAATATACTACTTCACGAAGTATTTTGTAAAAATTAACATAAATTAGAATTGTGTATTCAACGGTTAAAGTACAAATGATATACGTTCTCTCTCGAAAACAACTGGAAATATTAAATAAATTTTATTTTTAAAATGATTAGAGAAGCATAGGATTTTATAGTAGAATTTTAAATATATTCAATGACCTGAAAGAATAATCCCTCAAGATAAAAAAAATGTGTAATTAATTATTAAAATGATAAAATTTATTTAAATAATGCTAATGTTATGTTAGTTTGACTCATATAATTTTTCGATCAAAATTAATTTAAAATCGTAGTGTTTAAAATAGTTTTAAAAAGTGTTATCTATTTTTTTTTTAAAGTGCTAAAATTTAAAATAAAGATTTCTCAATTTTTTATCAAATACATCAGTAAATATAAAATGTAAGTCCCCCCTCCCCACACACACCCACCCTTTTTTTCTCTGTAGGAAAAACATATATCTGGCATATATATTTTAAATTATCAACTTACTTTCGTGGAGAGCATTACTCAAGTTAGCATTAAAATTGTAGTCAATTTTATTTAAAAACTGTTTTTTTTTTTCCAAGTCAATATTAAGTTAAAACAAGCAAGTACACACATTTGCTATTTTTTAAAAATTAAAAATGGATAACTCTTTTATAAGATTTAAATGACTGCGCCTACAACAGATCCATTCTGTTTCCTACGAGTGTTAGTAAAGATATTTACTTCATTTTGTTATCCTTTTATAAATAAACATACGTTTGAAGAACCTTAAAAATATTTCTTTAATACATTTCATAATCAGTTTACATATATACATTTGTATACATATGCTTGATTTTACTATTAATACTCTCAATTGAATCTATTAACCATAGATAATGTTCGTACAATAGCTTGATAGCGAAATGTGGAAATAATTACTGCCGTGCGCAAAATCTGTCTGCAATTTCATGTATCGAACTATGTTACTGATATTGAGCGTAATGGGCTATTAACTTTGATATGCAGATGTTAGTCTAATACACCTATAGTTGACTTTAGTATGATACTATAAGCTTTGATTTGGGAATCAAAGCGCTGCATACGAGAGAGATTATACGTATTCACTTATATTCATTCAAGACGTTGTATGTAATTAGGCATATATAACATATAGAGAGTAATCGTTTCTACTTAAAAATATCATGAACATCATCAGTCAGTAAGATATTAGGAAACATATGTGAAAAAGTAAATTTTTTATAAACTATCATTAAAAATGTATGACAGATTTTAATATAATTATATTGAAATAACGATTAAGCTAAAGATTGCAGATTATTATTATTCCAAAGCAAGATTTACGTAATACTTTTATTATATATTAGAAAAAACACGTTACTAATGCACGTTTCAAGATTACAACTTGGGCAATAAATGAAAACTGTACAATAATAACTATTAATCTGGCATGTTTCATCATATTTATTTTAAATTTCAGCAATCCTGTTTTTTTGCTGTTTTTATCTTCTGATTTATTGTACTGAAATTTATTTTATTATTTATCAGTTTCTGATGAAATGTGGTGTCAAAAAAAATATATCCATCAGCTTTTTTCTTTCTTTTTGTCTTTTTTTTTTTTTTTTGTTAGCACATTCAGTATCTAATGTGAGAATGAAAATATAACTGGTGTGTTTAATTTTTCTTATCTCTCACAAATAAAGGTACTGTAGTCTGTGGCGGCGAATTTCGAGTTTTATAGCTCATTCGATTCTTCTCATCGAGCTAAGTAATTTGCTACCTCCCATATCGCCTATTGAATTTTGATAATGACAGGGGGCCGATGCAAAGTTTAAAATTTCGTTCATTGAAAAGCAGTTGCTGTCAAAGAAATAAGTAAGATTTAAATTTATTTATGGTGGATTTACCATATTGCATTGATGATAGTCAGTTTTTGACACATTGTTCATTCCGAAAACGTGAGTAAAACAAAAATATTTCTAACAGTGATCTCAACGAGCAAAGGCTTCTTCAGCTGACTCGACGACGCATTCAAAACAGCTCTACTTTCATCATAACTTGCCAAAACCTGACTGTCAAGTAGCATACGAATACTTTATCTGCTATTACAAATCTCTATAATAAAACCGTAAGCCATGTGACTGTCATCAACAGTTCCGGAATGTCCGTTTCACTTTTTTATATTCCAGGCCGCCATTTTTATTAAAAATTATTTTTTCGAATAAAACTTCATAAATGTGACATTTTTAGAAAGATCGTTCAAAATAAATTAATATTTGAGAGATGACTTACGTTCAATTATGTATATATTCTGCAATAACTTCAGTTGAAATTAGCTTCGCAGTTCAAATTCTCTATCCATGAAAGTAAACAAAAAAAAAAGATTCATTCGTCGTGAAGGTTTAAAATATTAAACCATTAAACCATGGAGATAATCGTTCGTAAAGTTAGTTTTCCATGAAAGATTTTTTGGAGCGCTGCCTGGTGTCAAAAAAATAATTCGTACCAGTGACACATTCAAAGTTTACCATAATTATGTGCTATACAACTCAACTTCATTCTTTAACTTTTCTTGATGTAAGCTGAATGTAAACAAATACAACTCATGTAATGATATTTAATGAATCAAATTTCGAAACAAATTGTCAGTTAATTTGGTATTTATGTATTATACGTGAAAGGAAGAGAGACCACCGAAAATGATTGTTAATCACCAATCATATTTACCATTATTAATGACCAATCGCTTTCAAAACAGTAATTTAATATACATTTACAAAATACATAACATCATGAAGTACTTTTGTGTTATTTGGGCGCAAATCTCGCCAATAGAATTTTTAAAATCGCCAATACCAGCTTTTATTTTTCGCGTGTGCAAATTAGAAACGATACTTTTATTTTGAAATCAAATGTTCTGATGGAACAGCTGTCGTAGACGCACCGGGGCACTATATTAACTATAGAGTTGCAATATAGAGAGAAAAAACGGGTTGCTGTAATTAGAATTATAGGCGGTAATGTTGGTGTGACATATTTACGTGATTATCAAAACTGGCTTCCAAAAGTTCAATGTTTCACCAAACCATACTCGAAAATTACGTGTTATAATATGCACTCCGATTATGTCACATTATTCAAGACGTTTTAAATGAGAATAATGATAGATTTTCTTCTTGATTCTCCCGTAATCAAGTCTACAGCCAAAGTTAGCGAGAAACAAACAAACAAACAATAAAATATTGGCAACAATATGGTTCAGTGTAAATGGTGGATATCATTAAAGACTTTCACAAAATAGACTTCATTGCACCAAATCGTATTAACTAAAATACGCCATTTGGCAATGGGTCCAATTACGGAAAACTACTTAATATGTTTAAGAATCTCCTCATTAGCAAGCATATTGCAACTGATAAGCAAACGGATATGAAGCATAAATCCTTAAGTTGGTTAAGCGGTTTTTGTCAAGAAAGATGAAATACATAACAACAAAAAATATGCGAAATACTACTATGATCGAAAAAGTTTTTGATTTGTCTATTAGAATCTTCCGGTTTGGCGAAGGATTACGGAACAAAAATAAATTATGAATAAAAGTAACGTGTTACAGTGCTTAACATACATTTAAGGGAGACCAAACTGGTCGCCAGTGGCGGCTAGTTCTTATAACAGCAATAATATAACCTTATAGTAGTGATTGGCAATGTGTTGCACTGTAAAAACAATTAGTAAACTTAAATCGCTCTTATTTCTTTTTCACTGAACGAAACTTTGACCCGGCCGTCTGTCATTATAAAAACTCAATAGTAGATATGCGAGGTATAAAATTACTAAGATCGATGAAACGAATCGAATGAGCTATAAAAATCGATATTTGTCGCCGCAGCCTATAGTACCTTTACTTGTCAGAAGCTACATCCAAATATAAAAGCTAAAAAAATATGTCATATATAACATATTTCTAGTAAATGCATGAATGATAAAAAGTAAATGATAATTAGAATCTTAGAATAAAAGCAAAACATTTACTGTAAAAAGACCTTTACAATCACTTTGTGTAGTTTTATCTGACCGTCTTGATTTTTTCATTTCTATATTAGTTAAAAATATTTCCAATGAAGAACCTTCCGTATAATGTATTGCAACATTGAATAATGTAACAAAAAAAAATCTAGTTTAAATACCTTTTCAATTCAATATGAAAATCATTTCATTTCAAACCAATTTCCTCAGCTTATGGAGTAAACTTGAATTTCATTCTTAAAATAAAATAGTGTAAGATAATTTACACAAAAACACAAAAATTATAAAATAAAATTAGGTCTCATGTAGACCTACTATATCTGATATCGAAAATTATCAAACCCATAATCAATTGAAAACCGTAATTTCCGGCCTATAATCCACGGATCAAATAATCCTGTTTCGATCAAAAAATTTTATTTCATAATTGAATTCAAAAATTTACATCGTTCTAGTAAGTTACATTTGATAAAATAAAATTTCTCGGTCTAAACATGATTGTTTAATGCGGGTATTATAAGCTGGAAATTACGGTATTGATTTTTAAAGAGATTTACTTAAATAAATAAGTAAATAACGCATTTTTAACTAATATTATTTTGTATTTAAAAGTAACTAGTCGTTGGGGGCTGCCGTAATACTTAGCCATCATGGATATGCATAATGTAAAATATGAAAATAAAACATGTGTAAATTATTTATAAAATGCATTCCAATTCGAATCAAATCGTGGCTTGATGACGACATAAACTTTAAATGCTCTATCACTGAATTGTGTAAGAGAAACAATCCTTATAACTCCAAACATGATAATGCTATTAACTAACAGTTTACTGTGTAGGATTAAGCATCTCTTTTCCAATTAAAATATATCTTTGAAGTGAAATTTGAATGAAATACAGGGTCATGAAAAATCAAAGAGTGTGGGAAATGTGATTACAAATATCTCGGTAACTAATTATCCGATCGACTTCATTCTTTATGAAAAAATTATGTTTTTTATTGTTTTTTTATATTAACTCCTTAAAATAAACAATTTCGAAAACTTGTATATACCCTTTATCGCAACGAACATTTCGAGAGTCCAAAAAAAATAATTCCGGATAATCGAGGTTACTGAAATTCAATAAGCTTCTTCCCATTATTACATACTAACTACATATCAAATTTCAAGTCCCTATCTCAATTTTTTTGGGAGCTAGTGGGTTTATAGACACACACACAGATACACACACAGACAGACACACACACACACACACGGCATTTTTTTTTCTAAAAATGTGTTTTTCGGAATCTCCAGTATCTGAAACGTGTAAATCCGTCAAAAAATTTATTTTAGATTTTTAAGACGATTACAAGATTTACCCTATACTAAGTATGAAGGCTAAGTAAACAGCTGCACGTAAATATTTTACCGTCAACTGCATACAAAATGAGATCTGTAAACGATGATTAATTTAAAAGTAAAGATGACAGAATGTGTCACATCAGTGGTATGCAATCTATTTGCTAATGATTAAGTGGAGGGAAACGATCTTATCCCTGTTTTAATTTAAATAAGTACATATATGTATTATTTAATGCAATAAGCATGTTGAAACCGTGATTTAAAGTATACTCTTTAGTACATCAAATGCAGATTTAAAAGGATATGTTGCTTTTATATGAATATAAATTAAGGGAAGAGATCACGTTGAGCAGCCTGAAAATGACAATAATTAAACCAGTGCGAAAAACTCCGTAGTTTGAAAACCAATGAATGAAACACAACAATTTTTTTCTATAATTTCACACATTCTTGTAGTTTAATTAAAAAAAACTCAAATTATATACATTTATCAATATTAATTAATTAAATGATAACGACAAAAATGGCTTTTAAAAAAAATATATACTAAAATATGCAATTTGCGCACAAGATTTAAAAAAATCTACTGGAGACACATACATAATATTTTATTTATCATATATTCTAATACGAGCAAATCTTGTGTGTGGTTATATATATATAGATGCAAATTTTATCTTAAAAACGGCTCTAACGATTGTGACGAAATTTTGTATCCTACCGTTTTGGAGCACCAGAAAACCATTTGGCTAGGTCACATGTTCGAGAAAATTCGATTAGTGGGTCATTTTGTGTAATTTTGGGTGATGGTCTCGCTAATTGTATCTAAAAAACGGTTCAAACGATTTTGAAGAAATTTTGTATCCGACCATTTTCGGGCACGAAAAGACTATTGGGCTGGGTCACATGTTCGAGTACTTTCGATTAGTGGGTCCTTTTTGGGTCATCGCGGGTCAAATTAATTTTATCTAAAAAACGGATCTAACGATTTTGATTAAATTTTGTGTCATACGTGTTTCGAGCACGATAAAATCATTGGGCTAGGTCACATGTCCGAGAAAATTCGATTAGTGGGTCATTTCTGGGTCATTGTGGGTCAAGATCTAAAAAGCGGCTCAATTTACACTAAATTTTGCATCCGATGGTTTTCGAGCACGAGAAGACTGTTGGGCTAGGTCACATGTTCGAGAAAATTCAATTAGTGGGTCATTTTGGTCATGGGCATTATGGGTCAAGCTATTTTATCTTAAAAACGGTTCAAAAGATTTGAAATACATTTAGCACCCTACAGGTTTAGGGAACAAGAAGACTATTAGGCTAGGTCACATGTTCGAGAAATTTCGATTAGTGGGTCATTATGGGTCCAGCTATTTTATCTTAAAAACGGCTCAGACTATTTACACTAAATTTTGAATCCTATGGTTTTCGGGCACGAAAAGACTATTGGGCTAGGTCGCATGTTCGAGAAAATTCAATTAGTGGGTCATTTTGGTCATGGGTCATGATATTTGAACTCAAATTTAATTTTTACCGAGCATAGCTCGGTCTTCCCTGCTCGTTTTTACTTATACTACTATATTTTACACTGAACTTAAATTTAAAAGTATATTGAAATTCATTAGCATAATTAATGGCTTTTATAATGATATTCACTAAATTTACCAAAATTTTTAGATTTAATTTTTCAATACAAAATTTTCTATGACAATCAAGCTCAATTTATGTTCAGCATAAAAGGATACATGAAAATTAATTATACACAAAATTTAAAGGTTTTATGATATCTAGAATTTTAATGAGAGTGCGCGCAATGCCTAAATTTGTTTAATTATAGAAACCCTACAATCTACCAAAAGTTTTTTGGAAACATGTTTCCGGAGAAATAGATATTAAATGAAAAAATAGTCTAAATATGGATTTCAAGTTCTGAACTTTTCAAAGCTAGGCTTCAGTTGCTCATTGGAAGTTTCAGTAAATGTCAACAAAAGATAAAATGTTGCCAAGTTAAAATGTACTTATTTTATTACGGAAATTAATAATATCATAATACCAGACAATATACAGGGTGTTTATAAAGTCCCGGACCCATTTTGACGTTTAATAACTCATAAAATAATAAAGATAGATTAAAATTAATAACATAAATGGTTAGATAGATTCAAAAAGTTTCATGACCCTTGTCAATGAACTTCCACGTGTGCACGTAAATTAATAAGCAGACGATATTTAGAAAAGTACAGATATTTAGACTGGAAAATCAAATTATCTGAAATTAACCACACGCGCAGACGATATTTACAAAAGTAAAGTTATTCAAACCTGAAAAGGAAAATATATGAGTTATTCCATCAATAAATGCCATAAGTTTGTTTATATCTTCATTATTTTATGAGTTGTTAAACATCAAAATGGGTCCGGGAATAATTTCATTTTCCAGACTAAATATCTGTACTTTTCTAAATATCGTCTGCTTATTAATTTACGTGCACACGTGAAAGTTCATTGACAAGGGTCATGAATTTTTTTGAGTCTATCTAACCATTTATGTTGTTAATTCTAATCTATCTTTATTATTTTATGAGTTATTAAACGTCAAAATGGGTCCGGGACTTTATAAACACCCTGTAATTCATTTCACTGAAACAAGTTATAGTACGAACGCACTCCATTTTTTACGTTTGACGTACAATTTCCAATTTATTTATTCCACATTTGCTTAAATTAAGGTTATATCGATGGCGGCAACAGTTAAATCTATCCATTTCTCTTTTTTCATAAATTTAATTATTTTTAAACATTGCATAATTTAAAAATTTACACTCTCGAATAGGAGTGTAGATACTCTTAAATGCAATTTGCTTAAACTCTTTATCTCAATTTATCTGTATTTTTAATGATTTTTAAAATACTTTTCAAGATAAAAAAGAAAAAAAAAACTCTTCACCGCTTGCAACTGAATTACGAAAGATTAAAACCTTTACAAAACAATATAAATAATTCAATGTTTATTCCATAACGAAATTAACACTTGATCAATAAATACAAAAAAAAAGTATATAAGACACAAATTTAACAGATATGTAATTGATCGATGTGCTTGGACAATTAAATAATCAGAAAATAATCAAAATGACTCCTGTACAAAATCTTTCGCGATTTCTTCGGTTGTTAACCTCTGTAAGGTCGTTAATACAAAAGTTTTGCTTTCTGTTAATTTCATAACTTTATTTGAATATATTTGATAGTTTTTGTATAAAAATGCTTTTCAGTAATGTTAGTGGGCCCTCTGAAATACAGGATATTTCACGAAGGACCCCTAACTTTGAAAATGAATTACTTGGAAACGGTAATAGATAGAAGCATGCAACCAGTGGTATGTTTATTAAAAAACCGTAAAAATGTAATACCAGGGTTCGTACGGGTCCTGGAATTTTAAGACCAGGAAATTATTCAGTACCAGTATTTTCTTATAGATAATCTCTTCTTAAATAAGGTGAAATTTCGCACGTTTGAACTTGATGTATTTTTGTAGAAAAATATACTGGTATGTCACCTGGAAAAGTAACGGTACCCGTACGAACCCTGAATACAGAAACTTCAAAATTTTAGTAAAAAATTGCGCCGATAGATGACACTGCAGGTTACATAACATTAAGTAAGCTATATCAAATCAACAACGATTGAAAATGTGCACATTTCACTCAACACATATGTCGTAAACGAAGAATGAAATTGTCATGTGACTCTCTGTTGTATGCCACCCTAAATGAACACACAAGCTTGACAAATAATTTCTTCCCGCTCGTCGAGTGTTAAAGGATTATTGTGATAATCAATGTCCTTCAGTGTGACTTCCAAAATTTCTTTCACTATGCGCTAATAGCAATCACGTTTCAACGGCGAAATCTTCGACGACTGAACTATCTTGGAGGGCCTGAGTTCTCTTTATAGGGATCCATAATGTTGCCTGCAGCGCAGTCTATCAGCGCTATTTTTAACTACAATTTTGAGGTTTTTTATAAAATTCTTACGTTTTTCTTCTTTTTTTAAATACCACATGTTTCATGTTTCTATCTATCACCGTTTCAGAGTTATTTATTTTCAAAGTTAGTGGTCCTTCGTGAAACACCCTGTATATATTACGTGTAAAAATTCTATTAGAATTTCTAATTAAAATACTAGGTTTCACCAATAATTTCACGTATGATCTGTAACCCAGGATGCTCGGGTGGGGGGGGGGGGTCCTCTGGTTATGATAATAATTGTATTATGATTAAAAAAATATGTCATTTAATTTTTTCAAATCTTCATGATCCTTTTCACTTCAATATTTTTATGTTCTGAGACATTTTTCAGTTGTCTAGCATTGGTTGAAATGGATAAATAAAACGAAATGATTTACAATCCTTTTTTATAGATGCACTACTTCTAGTGATTGATGGATAATAAATCCCGAAGTTTAAGAGTAATGGATAGAAGTTTGATTGTGTACTCCATTTAAAAATAATGTATTTTAAATTCTCATATCAAATCTATTGTTATTTCACAAACAAAATATATAAAATAACATCTGAATATTATAATTATTTACATACCGAACACTTCAATATCCTATAGAACAAAGGCTGTGTATTGAAAATTACAATAAATTCAAGTTTGAGAATTCTGTTTAATGTTTGTGATCGATATACAGAAACATTTTACGAGAAAGGATTGAGCTAGTAAAATCTATGAAACTACAAGAAATAACATAAAATGAAATATGGATCCGGATACTGAGAACCAGTCTATTCAAAAACATCGGCGAGTAAAGGAATATTTCGGAAATAGACGCACTAGAAATTTCAAATATTCGGATTCTTCCATTTCATTTTATGAGAGGATCACAGTATATTATTCAACATGGAAAAATCATTCATCTTCTTATGCTTCGTGCATCTTACATATATTTTGAATTCAACATCGTAAAAAATCTTATATGAGTTTTCAAGTTTTTTTTTTTATTTATTTATATTTTTTTGTAAGGTGGATATATTAAAAATTAGTTTTTATTAAAGTGTTTTAGGAATATATTTTATGGTAAAATCGATGATTATTTTTTTATATAAATAACATATCTATTTTTAAGCGAAAAATGAAAAAGAAGAAGAGTTTTTCTTTGCAATACGTATGCTCGGATAATTTTTCGAGGAAAATTTAATACAATTTCTAAATTACTAGTCGTAAATTCGCACGAAATAAATGATGACTCGGCTTGACCTTAGTATTCTTAGATTCCATCACTTATGAATTCTACATAATCGTTAGTGTATCCATATGTTATGTTAGGTTTCACATTTAAATACATTATTTAATATAGAAGTGTTTAAGTCTAAAGAAAACATATGTTTTGATAAACATAAAGGCATTTTTTTAAGAGAACAAATGTTTGAACATTTTTTCATATGTATATAATAATCTAAACTAATAAAAGAAAGTTTCGCTCTGTGTGTCTGTGTGTCTGTGTGCCTCTGTGTGTGTCTGTTGGCGATGGCTAGGAAAATCTGGCCCACCTAGAAGGCTGGAAATTTAGATTTAGGTAGACCAAACCCTCTCCTGGTGCAACATTACTTCAGAATTTTAATATTTTAATTACTTTCTGAAATATTAATTAAAATGCACACAGAACTCTCATTAAAAATACGCTTTTATTCTCTTGGGTTGGTTGGTTCACTGGTTGGTTGCATCGATTCTTCACAGAAGAAATTAAATAAAGCAGAGTAGCGATGCACAAATAAGGATTTCTAACTAAATAGTGTCAACATGGATTGAAGTTATTAGCGTAGAGGAGCCATGCGAATGTCACGCCACCTGCACATGACAAATTACACATACGGCCCACTGATTGAAATATTTTGCAGGCATATTTTTCTTCATGACAATTAGTCGGGTTTAAGTTTTTTTTTACATGACATTTATTATTATGATGGAGATTGTTAATACAGAAAACTTTATTTAACAGATTCTTTTTTATATTTGCGGGAATTAAGAGGGACAAGGGTCTAATTACATTTAAGCTTCAAGGTGTATTTCTAGAAAGCAGTTACCAGAATTTCCGAATAGTAGTGTAAAAGTAGTAAGCCAAATTTTAAATTAAGTTCCTAGCTTAACCAAATGAATCAATAATTAAAGATGTATTGTGATCCTCCTAATTAGTTATTTGCTGAAGGCCACTTGAACAACCCCCCCACCCCCCACCCCTCCCGGACCGTCCTTCAAGGTTTTCTCTCTAACTCTGCTCCGTTTCCATATCTCAGCAACTATCTTTCCGATTTCAACGCAAGTGATTTCAAACATTATAATTAATTTAATAGTCACCATTTATAACATTAAACTAAATTTATGAGTAGCGGTTACCACTATTGACGAATAACAGTTTAAGCCAAATTTGTAATTAAATTCAAATCTTAAGGAAACGAACGATTTTTGAAAGATGCATAATGGTCCTCCTAATTAGTCATTTGCTGAAGGACACTTGAACAACCCCTCCCCCCCGGCACTCTTTTCAAGGTTTTTTTCTCTAACTATGCTCCGTTTTCATATCTCAGCAACTATCTTTCCGATTTCAACGCAAGTGATTCCAAACATTATAATGAACTTAAATGTCACTCTTTATAACATTAAACTAAATTTATGAGTAGCGGTTACCACTATTTCCGAATAATTGGGTATGCCAAATTTGTAATTAAGTTCCTAGCTTAAGCAAACGAACGAATTTCGAAAGATGCATAGTGCTCCTCTTAATTAGTCATTTGCTGAAGGGTACTTGAACAACCCTCCCCCCCCGGGCCCTCATTCAATGTTTTTCTCTAACTATGCCCCGTTTCTATATATCAGCAACAACTATCTTTTCGATTTCAACGCAAGTGATTCCAAATATTATATTTAACTTAATAGTCACCCTTCATAACATTAAATTAAATTTATGAGTAGCGGTTACCACTATTTACAAATAAGAGTTTAAGCCAACTTTGTAATTAAGTTCCTAGCTTAACAAAACGAACGAATATTTATGCATGCATAGTGGGCCTCTTAATTAGTCATTTTCTGAAGGACACTCGAACATCTCTTCCCTTCGGCACCTCACTCAAGGTTATTTTCTCTAACTGTGCCTTATTGCAATAACTGGACTAAT
The DNA here is from genome assembly GCA_963931845.1 of Maratus michaelseni. Classification (NCBI taxonomy): domain Eukaryota; kingdom Metazoa; phylum Arthropoda; class Arachnida; order Araneae; family Salticidae; genus Maratus; species Maratus michaelseni. The sequence goes on from OZ007589.1 coordinate 415,400,285, forward strand.
AATGTTCCAATCTTCTCGAAACCAGCTCAATTTTGTAGTGCGCCTACTATACAGTAACGTAGGCAGCGGGGACCTGTCTCAGAAGTTCGTTCGGAAAGAGGTTTGTTTAGAACAGAATGCTCCCCTGGCGGTGGTAGGGGGCAATAAAAGATTTTCTAGAGCGTACGAGCATGCCTGGTATACGGTTCCGAAGCCATCGTAGACCGTGGCCAGAGTTCCGTTTTTTAAGAGATTTAAGTTTATTACAAGGGCTCGGGCAACGCCGGACGGGTAAGCTAGTACTAAAATAAAAGAAGGTACATGAGAAATTTTGACAGTTAAAACAGGCATAAAACGTTGCTAAAAAATTAAAAAATAAATAAATAGTATGCCTAATACTTTTTCTTTGCAATACGTATGCACGGTAACTTTTTGAGGAAAATATAATACAATTTCAAAAGTACTAGTCATAAATTCGTAAAAAATAAATTATGACTCGCCTTGACATTAGTATTCTTAGATTCCAACAATTATGAATTCTACATAATCGTTAGTATATCCATATGTTATGTTAGGTCTCACATTTAAATACATTATTTAATATAAAAGTATAAGTGTTTAAGTCCAAAGAAAGCATATGTTTTGATAAACAGAAAGGCATTTTTTTTAAGAGAACAAAAGTTTGAACGTTTTTTAAGATGTATATAATAATACTAAAATAAAAGAAGGTACATGAGAAATATTGACAGTTGAAATAGGCATAAAACGTTTCTAAAAAGTTAAAAAAAATAATAAATAATATGCCTAAGACTTTTTCTTTGCAATACGTATGCTCGGATAATATTTAGAGGAAAATTTAATACAATTTCTAAATTACTAGTCGTAAATATGTACTAAATAAATAATGACTCGGCTTGACCTTAGTATTCTTAGATTCCAACAATTATGAATTCTACATAAACGTTAATATATCCATATGTTATGTTATGTCTCACATTTAAATACATCATTTAATATAGACGTATAAGTGTTTAAGTCTAACGAAAGCATATGTTTTGACAGATAGAAATGCATTTTTCTTTTTTCTTCTTAAAGAGAACAAATGTTTGAACATTTTTTCAGATGATATAATATTATCAAAATAAAAGATGGTACATGAGAAATATTGACAGTTGAAATGGGCATAAAAAATAGATTCAATATATCGCCTTAATGAACGTAAACATTTGTTATATAACTGCACTTTATTATTTGCGTGTATGAGGGGGTTAGAATGACAGTGAAGTAAGTCAAAAATTTTGAAAATCGAGATAACCATATTTCAACTGAACGTATATTAATTTGTGTTCAATGTATCAGTCAAATAGGTCATAGTTCAATTAGGGAGTCGCTAGAGGGAAAAACAAGTTAGACCACTTAATGCAACGACAATACGGCAAGTTTCCCAAAACCCCTCATTTCTCAAATTACTAAATATTGACTTACTCCGCTGTCATTCTAACCCCTTCATATATTGTAAAATATATCTCGTATTCTCTGAGTAGTTGTATGCTCATGACATGCAAAAAATTGTACGCAATCAATACTATAGATTTCAGTGAAGTCAAGCAGTTAAACAAATGCAATTATAAGATAGAAATGACAAACAATGTTTTGTGATAAATCGGGATGGAAAAAAATTACGCTCTGAATGAGAACAGACGCATTTTGTGAAATTCACTCACGAAATCACGAAATAACACAACATAATCTAGCCATCATTATGTTGTCATAATATTTTCATTATGTTGTATATCACAAAACCTTTCATTTATGTCATTATGTTGTTTATCACAAAACCCTTCAATTCTCAAATTACTAAATATTGACTTACTCCACTGTCATTCTAACACCTCATATACTGTGAAACATATCTCGTATTCTCTGAGTTGTATGCTCATGACATGCAAAAAATTGTGCGCAATCAATACTATAGATTTCAGGGAAGTAAAGCAGCTAAACAAATGCAATTAAAAGATAGAAATGACAAACAATGATTCGTGATAAACCGTGATGGAGAAAAAATACGCTCTGAATGAGAACACACGCATTTTGTGAAATTTACGTACAAAATCACCAAATAATACAACATAAGCCAGCCATCATTATGGTGTCCTAATATTGTCATTATACCCGCTCTTTGGTGTCTTTAATTTATGTATTTTTACTTGGAAATTTGTCCAATATCAATCAATTTTTGTAGTTTTTTTTCTATTTAGAGTGTAAGGCAAACGGCTCGCGCGCATGGATGTTTGGCGGTGCTCTTGGCCGCTTTTCAGCGGCAGCGCTTCGCGCAAGAGAGTATGATGTTCAGGACTTAGGGTTGTTTGGGAGAACTCTTGACCGCTTGGCAGCGGCAGCGCTTCGCGCAAGAGAGTATAGTGTACGGGACGTATTAAGGTTTGCGCACGCAATTTGGCCGTTCACCGCGGCGGTCTATCACAAAACCTTTCATTTATGTCATTATGTTGTATATCACAAAACCCTTCAATTCTCAAATTACTAAATATTGACTTACCCCACTGTCATTCTAACCCCTAATATATTGTGAAACATATCTCGTATTCTCTGAGTTGTATGCTCATGACATTAAAAAAAAAAAATGTGTGCAATCAATACTATAGATTTCAGGGAAGTGAAGCAGATAAACAAATGCAATTATAAGATAGAAATGACAAACAATGTTTTGTGATAAACCGTGATGGAGAAAAAATACGCTCTGAATGAGAACAGACGCATTTTGTGAAATTTACTTAAAAAATCACCAAATAATACAACATAATCTAGCCAGCATTATGCTGTCATAATATTGTCATTATGTTGTCTATTACAAAACCCTTCACTCTAAAAAAAAATCCGTGAAAATACAAGAGATTTTTCGTAAAATTTTACGGAGAAGTTTCATTTTTCCAAAACAACAGTACAATTTCCGTAAATAACATTAGTTCCGTAAAGGAGATTTCAAATCCGTAGATATGCAGAAAGTTTTCCGTAAATTTGATGGATCTTTTTCAAAACAGCACAATGTCCGTATTTCCCTATTTCGGGAAATAACGTTCAGATGTTTGCATACAGATATCGTCTTGTTTGAAATGCGAATTAAGATTATTGTATTTACTAGGGTCCAGGGTCTTCTAGGATCCAGGCCTGGACCGGTCCTACCCGTGGGCCTATTTTCTGTCATTAGACTCGGGCCAATCCTGGAGCTCATTCTAACCGGGTCCGTGTCTGGACGGTAATTTTTTGTGAAAATAATAATGATATTTTTAATTTTTTAGTGAAATCTTTAGAAATTTACTTTATTTATATAAATTACAGAATTTTTTTTTGTTTTAAATCTACTTTTTTTTTCTTTATAGTGCTTCAAATTATGAATTTTTTCACTGACATTTTAAAATTTTATTTTAATTTTATTAACGTGAGACAATATTAGGTTATTAAAGGTTTCGTAAAATAATATCTTTGCAAATTATTGGTATTGAACAAAACTGATTTGTCTTATAAATTTGTGAATTAACATAAAATTTATTATTTTAAAAATTATAATTTTAGAATGTTTATATTTTTTTCTTTAAATTTATAAAAATAATTAATGATTTTTTCGTTACTTTTATAAAAATGAAGTTTATAATTTTATAAAGTTTATAATATATTTAGTTAGTTTAATTTTATAAGGTTTATAATATATTTAGTTAGTTTATAATTTTATAAATTAAACTAAATTAATTTAGACTAAATTAATAAATCCAAATTTAAACATACCTATCCCAAGGTCATTAAGTTCAAAATTTTCGCTAAAAATCTACTTTTTTTTGTTTTAATATTTTTGTGGTTTCATAAAATAATATTTTTGAAAAATATCGGTATGTAGGTGTTAAACTAAGCTGATTTGTCGTATAAATTTGTGAATTAAACTAAAATTTATTATTTTATAAATTATAATTTTACGAAGTTCATATTTTTTCTTTAAATTTATAAAAAATAATTAATAACTTTTTATTTACTTTCATAAAAATGAAGTTTATAATTTTATAAAGTTTATATTTATTTCGTTAGTTTATAATTTTATAAATTAAACTAAATTAATTTAAACTAAATTATCAAGTCCAAATTTAAACTCATCTAGTCTAAGGTCATTAATTTCAACATTTTCTCTAAAAATCTATTTCTTTTTTTTTTTTTTTTGGTTTTTTTTTAATTATTCAGTTTAACAGAATCGTGCACAAAAGCTCTCAGTAAAGATTAAATATAATAATTTAATTTATTATAAAATTGTTTATTCACAAAAGTTTTTAAAATAAGAGATAAAGAAAATTTACTTTAATAGCATGTAATAAATACGTCTACTTAAGATAATTATTGTTTTTAGAATTGATAAATAGATCAACAGACAAATAATTTGTAAAAGTATATGTACTATTGCAAAAAGAAGCAATAATTAGTAATAATACAATGTTTTACGCATATAATACATAAAAAGTTAAAATTTATCTGTTATAAAGCATCAAATAATAAAGCAAGATATTAAAAATTATGAAAATAAAATATGGAAAAAATCCATCTAACTATAAAACCTTTAAGTTTTTGCATCATTAAAAGTATGTAAAATAAATAACAACATTTGAGGGAACGAAGTGTCCGGTCTTAGCGTAATGGTACAGCCCGCCAGTTTACTACACAGAAGTTTCCGCGTTCGAACCCCATCGTATCAAGTGTTGGTTATTTACTGAAAACTCGCACAGAAATGAAAGATGAAAAGTGTCATAAGATGTTCCTTGAGAAATATTTTTTTTTGGTCCTATAAAATTTATTTTAACGATATAAAAATATCTAAAAAATACGGAAGATATCTGTTATAAAATGGAAATTTAAAAACGGAAATTTCAGAAATCACGGAAAATTTCCTGGAAATTACGGATTTTTTTTTCTTTAAAATACAGAAATAGTACTGGCGTCTCGATTGCCAGTACAATTTCCGTTTTTCAGGAAATTTTTTTTTACAGAGTTCATTTATATCATTATGATGTCTATCACAAAATCCTTCATTTCTCAAAATACTAAATATTGACTTAATCCACAGTCATTCTAACCTCCTAATATATTGTGAAATATATCTCGTGTTCTCTGAGTTGACAATCAAAAAATTGTAAACAATCAATACTATAAATTACAGTGAATTGCATCAGTTAAACAAATGCAATTATAAGATAGAAATAACAGGCAATGTTTTGTGATAACCGTGATGGAGAAAACTTACGCTCTGAATGAGAACAGACACATTTTGTGAAATTTACTCACAAAAGCATGCGATAACCGTGATGGAGAAAAATTAAGCTCTGAATGAGAACAGACTCATTTTGTGAAATTTACTCACAAAAGCACCAAATAATACAACATAATCTAACCATAGTTGATAAAAGTATATTTATAGAATATGCAGATTTAGAGGTATCGAGAGACTAAATGTGTTTCCACAGTTAAAGTTCCCGCTATAATTAAGGTGTTGGGCTGTAAATCATATTGACTGATATTTTTGATTTTGTTTTCTGATTTTCATGTAAAATTATTTAACTGCATCCGGATATACTTTTAAAAGTAAAAGGGTTACTGCTATCGTAGTTAAAAATATATTTCAGATAAGTGAACGAAATATTTTTATTTAAATTTAATAAGCTGAATAAAATAAAATACGAGGGGTGATCCAAAAAAAAGTTTACAAGGCAAAGGAAAAAGTATTTATTAACAATAGAAACAAGATACAAATGGCAATCAAGAGACACATCTGGCCTTTACTTTTCCACATAATCGCCAAACCTGTTTAGGCATTTGTCAGAACGTTCGACCAACTTATTTATCCCGGCTTGGTAGTAATCAGGGCCCTGCTCATTGAGCCATTTCTCGGCAGCTGTTTTCACTGCATCGTCTGAGGTGAACCGTGTTCCGGATAAGTTTCGCTTCAACGCCGGAAAAAGGAAATAGTCACTTGGAACCAAATCGGGGCTGTATGGGGGTGATTCCAGACCACCCACTTGAACCTTTGCTGCAATTCCTGAGTCTGGCGAGCTGTATGGGGCCTGGCATTGTCATGCAGAAAAATGACGCCTTTGAATTTCGGATGCGGCCACATTCTTGGCCCATAAGAATCGAATTACAGCTCGCACCTTATATGCGAGACCACTTTTCTAGACGTCGTGCCATTACTGTCGCTCTTAAGTGTCTGCGTACTGACGCTACTTACTCGTAGAACCGCTGTAGGACAACTAGCGCCATCTGTCAACCACCCTGAGTGGAAATATTCGCTCCACAATTATTACGTTTCAAATGCTTCTGCTTGTAAACTTTTTTTTGGATCAACCTACGTATATCAGACAACAAATGCAGCACATAGTTATAACTGAAGGTTCAGTCATAACGAATTAGCTATTTTACAGAAAGGAATCATAATATTATTCGTTATAATTTTTTTTATAGAAAATTTTAATATTGAAAATCTTGAAACTTTCATTTTATTAATTACCATGTGGTATTCCCGAACCCTGGAGTTGTGTAAATGAGGGTGAACGTCTTCCAAATCGAGACATCAAAATAAAACCTTATAGTTAGACACACAGGGTTTGACAATGCGGTCGCCAAGTCCCCACCGGCTATCATTTTTTTTTTTTTTTTTTTTTTTTTTTTTACAAAAATTGAAGTAAGAATTAAGCACAAATGGCATTTTTCATCTCCGCCACCCCTACTAGTGCGTGGCAAGCAGTGATATTCTTCTTTTCTCATGCTTTTAATGAATGAACCAAGTTTAAAATGCATTTTAGATCTCATGTACAGAAAAAGTCATTATTTTCTCTCCAACCAGGTAGAATGTGATGTAATTAGAGTGCGTGTGTGGCGCAGGTTTCAATACAACAGTAAGGAATTGTGGTAATCCAGCCATATATTTTCGGTTACAATTTTACATTTCACGTTGAATTGATGCCATTTCATTGAAAACATGTTTTTCCCACCTAAAGTGATACGCATTTCACAGCGTTTATACGCCTCAAGGGATTTGGAAAGCAGTTTTTTTTCATAAAGTAATATTTACCTTATTTAATGAAGAGATTATATGTTTAAATATGGCACCCATCACTGATATTCAACTAGTCGGATGTGCCAATCCCAAAACTTTCTTCTATCTGATAAGTAATACTATTTCAAAAAGTGTTTTTTTTTTAATCCAAAAATGCAGCATTGTAGCGCCATCTGTCATATGATCTACACGAAAACCAAATCCGTACAAACTTATATCATTGCCTAACAGAATATGAAGTTTGGTGTAAATCCGTGCATTAGTTCTTGAGATAACGCTATTGAGAAAATCATGAAACATGCATCATAGCAGCGCCACCTGTTGGGCGATTTACACTAAAAACGAATCAGCACCAATTTATATCAAGATCTAACTGAATTAAAAGTTTTCTTAAATTCTGCGCATTAGTTCTTGAGATCGTTATAATCGTGTAAATCCTGAAAAATGCAGCATAGCAGACCCTACTGTTGGGGGATTTACGTAGGTTGATCCAAAAAAAAGTTTACAAGCAGAAGCATTTGAAACGTAATAATTGTGGAGCGAATATTTCCACGGAGGGTGGTTGACAGATGGCGCTAGTTGTCCTACAGCGGTTCTACGAGTAAGTAGCGTCAGTACGCAGACACTTAAGAGCGACAGTAATGGCACGACGTCTAGAAAAGTGGTCTCGCATAGAGGTGCGAGCTGTAATTCGATTCTTATGGGCCAAGAATGTGGCCGCATCCGAAATTCAAAGGCGTCATTTTTCTGCATGACAATGCCAGGCCCCATACAGCTCGCCAGACTCAGGAATTGCAGCAAAGGTTCAAGTGGGAGGTCTGGAATCACCCCCATACAGCCCCGATTTGGTTCAAGTGACTATTTCCTTTTTCCGGCGTTGAAGCGAAACTTATCCGGAACACGGTTCACCTCAGACGATGCAGTGAAAACAGCTGCCGAGAAATGGCTCAATGAGCAGGGCCCTGATTACTACCAAGCCGGGATAAATAAGTTGGTCGAACGTTCTGACAAATGCCTAAACAGGTTTGGCGATTATGTGGAAAAGTAAAGGCCAGATGTGTCTCTTGATTGCCATTTGTATCTTGTTTCTATTGTTAATAAATACTTTTTCCTTTGCCTTGTAAACTTTTTTTTGGATCACCCCTCGTACATCAAAACCTAATAAACAACAACTTTTTTCAACGTCTAACTGAATCTGTAGTTTTATGAAAGTCTGTGCATTAGTGAAAAATGTAGAATAGCAGCGTCATCTGTGGGATAATTTACACCGAAAAGTAATCAACACCAACTTATACCAAGGTGTAACTGAATCTCAGGTTTTATAAAATTCCGTGCATTAGTTCTTGAGATAGAATACCGAAAATATTTTGACCGAGACAGACTCACAGACACACATTTTGTAAAAGCAGTCAAATCGTGTTCACGACCTTCTAAAACGTATAAATTTTTCGAAAGCCGTAGGTCGAATATTTTCATGAATCCAATACTATCTTCTTGTAAAGATAGAATACAGTAAAAATGGTATTCAATTCAAGAAAAATCTAGTATTCAAAATCCTCTGAGACGTACGAACACTCCTTCACTAGCTTTTGGACTAATTTATTTATTTATTTAGTTTTGTGTGTGTGTGTGTGTGTGTTATTGTTCATTGTTAAGTATACGCTGAGTTATCGTGTCCATCGCTTGCTCTTCTGTTTTGGAAGCACTCCACCATAGATTGCCAGTATGTACTATATCAACTAGAAATTGAATTCTTCTACTTTAATTTATGAATAAAAAAATATTCTATCAGAATTTTTATAATCACTTAGCATTTCACTAAAAAACAAATTCTTGAAACAGTCTAACATATCAGAAAATTGAAGAGATTTTACCCTTTATTTTTTTCCTATTTATGAGTTTTCTTTCTTTTCAAAATGTTATAAATATAACTTTAGATGAAATTATACATTTTACTAGAAAACTATTTTTTGTTTAGAGGAACCTTAAATAAATTCTACAAGCAAATTTGTTTCGAACTTTTGATATTATTTTTTCACATTAGAAAAACTTTTTTTTATTTTTTGTTTTAAGTATCATGCATTTGAATTTTATGCAGTTATGTCATAAATAATGCTTTTTATACATCACATGCTTAATAATAAAAAGCAAAAATTTCTTTGATAAAATTTATCCTTGAAGAAAAAAAAACTATAATATTTCATGTACTACTACATTTTATTTCATAAGGAAAATATTAATTCCTAAACCAGAGCAAAATAACTAATGCAGTTTTTTTATGATTATGATTTAAAAAAAAAATTATTGTTAGACGTTATAAAGTTTTACATTACATATTGCAATAACGAACACGTTACATTAAAGAATACAAAACGAACAAAAAACACATTGCTGTAGTTTTCCAGAATTTGTTTGCATATTTTGTCTAAAATTCAGTGTTGTACGTTTGAATTTAAAAATAACTGATAATGTGGGTTTTTTTCTTGGTTTATGTGTATTTAAGTTTGAATTCTTTGTCGTATTTTTTGATAGTACTAATAAAACAAAACAAACTTTCAAATAAATAATTCGGCATAGATAATACGAATCTGTGAACAACTGTCTAAACATTTAATTAATATATTTACTTTTTACAATTGTTCACGGCGCAAATGTAAATTTATATTTACCGTTAATTTGACATTCCATTCTAAATATTTTTGTACTCTCTACGTTGTGCATGTATAAATTCCGTTAGTTTAAATAAATACATTTTTTATAACTTCAATGTTTGATTATTTTGTTGATTTATTAATAGATATTAAACAACGTTGATATTAAACAACTTCAGTATACGTCCAAAACTCACTTAGCAGTTTCGATTTTAGATGTTTTGTCGAATATCTAGAGAAAAATTTCACGAATTCTTCCAGAACTTCACGCATGTCAAGAACATGTTCATCCACATATTTTTCAACAATAGTTTAATCACGAGGGATGCTATGAGGGGAAACAGCAAATGGAATAATACATTCAGTATTTGCGATCGTGATTTAAATTAAATGATCGAAATTATCTGTATCTGTAGCACATCTGTGTGGGTCAGGTGTAATATTTGTGCTTAATTGTATAATAATAGAACATATATAGTCATGGAGATATAGAGATTTGTGTAAACAAATCAAGAAACATTAACAGGTTTTTGTTTTTAGCATGCAAGGTTTTAAAACATATTTAACGTCATTTTCAGAAATCTTGACAAAGTTCAGTGATAACAATGAACATTATTTAGAATATAAATATATTAAATATGTGATTAAAACTGAGCACGACTGCTTAAATGCGCATGTGCAAACGATAATGATATATTTTCTTTCCATAATTCAATAGTCCACTATATAGCCCACTTCACATAAAAAAAGCCAATCAATTATTATTTGGAAGATATCGGCGATATACTGATTTGAATTTCTTTTGGTATCTGAAAGTATTTGGATGATAAAGGTTTTCCACAAATTGTCATTTTTTGTTATATATTTTATTGTCATTTCTTAATTTTGATTTCTTTTATTGTCCTTTTGAAAACACTTTCCAACCTAGTTCAAAACTGTTTATGACTTCGGTTTGTCTGGCCGTCTGCCGTCTGGCCGTGCTGTAACTCCCGTAGATATGCTCGGATTGCCTTGCAATTTTTATATGTTATTGTCGTTATCTATAGCACGTTCCCTATTTCAACTGAAGTGTGTAGCACTTATAGTTTTTTTACAGGGGCACTCAAAAGAATTTCGTTACATTACGGTCCATAGGGAAAAATCATTTGCGGTTTATTTTAATGATGTTACACAATTGCAAACACATTGTAATTGATATATATCACTAAGGTGTATTACAAGAAGCTTAATATGGAATAGGGTGTGCATAGCACTTATAGTTAATTTACAGGGACAGTCAAAAAATTCCGTTACATTACGTCTATGGAGAAAAATCGTCTGTGGTTTATTTAAATAATGTTTCACTATTTTAAACTCATTGAAATTCATATATGTCACTAAGGTGCATTACAAGAGGCTTGCTACAGAATACTGTGTGTATAGCAGTCATCGTTCATTTACAGGGACACACAAAATAATTCTCTACTGTCTGTTAACAATAATTCCTGGAAGTGCGTTTTAAGTTACTGAACACGATTTTAAATTTAACTCACTTTTAGTTTATTACGTGGTGTGCATAAATTCTGTAGATCATATACAGGGAAGCACAAAAGTTCGCGAACACATTTCCGTTTATTGACAGAAACTCCAGAAGGAGAATTTTAAACTGTGCTACGCGTTTCTTAACTGAACTAAAATTTAGCATCCTATGTAGAATATATACAAATCTATAGATCATATACAGGGCTGAATAAAAGTATTCGGATATTTTTCCGAATACTGTATACGTTGGAAATTCCTGAAATTATGTTTTTAAATATGTTATGCGTTTTCCAAATTCTTTACTTAGATGTTATCTTTCAGCTTATTAAACGGTATGATTTGTAAAATTATTTTGGAAGCGTTGGAAAGTGTTACATAATCTATGCTTGACGCATGATTTTTCGTTCTTGTTAATTGATGTTTTAGTTTTTCTTGGAAGAATCATCATAATGAAACAATTCCAATAAAAAAATCGAAATCTGAGCGTCTTTTAAAAAGCTACGCGTGAACATACCTTAAATGCATAAATAAAAGATGACAATTTGTGGGAAATCTCTTATCATTTATATACATTTATAAAACAACTGAAATTGAGCTCACTATGCTTCAGATATCTTTCTAATTATTTATGATATTCGATTGCCCTTTTTATATGAATTTCAATACATAGTAGACTACCAAATTATGCTACGAAAATGCTGTTATCGTTTGCGCATGCACAGTAAAATTTTATTATTTATTTACGATATTTATATTCTACGTTCAGCCTCTTGTTTATATTGTAATCGTTTCAAAGTCTAAAAGTGATATTAACTTTGGTTAAAAACTTTGAATGCTATAAAAAAGCGTATTTATTTTTAGAGAAAGGTTTATGCCTGTACGTGCGTACCATGCATATACGTGCCACACTTACACAAATGAACACAATTAATTTACAAGACAAACTTAGTCATGTGTTACATATACATATCAGTTAGAGCATTTTATTTTATAGGTTAACCACAAACATCAGTATTTTATTCAAAAAGCTGCTGTTACCGTTACTTGTCTCGTGACCAAACAATCAATAAAAAATATAATGTCTTATATCATATTTATATTCTTGAAGTTCACGAATAATACATAATCATGTATTTCTGAGGATATTCTACAAAACGTCTAGAATCGACTGTGTCTGATGGCTTTTGCTCCTATAGTGTTTTTTAATACGCAATTCAGAACAAAAAATAATGATTACAATTGTTTTTTTCAATTTCAAATTACTTTTTAATATATGAGTAAAATAAAGACTAATTTTGAAAACGTAATTTTTAAGAAACACGTGGATAGGAGAGTGAGGGGAAATTAATTGAATACGTCGTAACTTAGAAAATTATTATTACTTTTTTAATGTCATATACCATGCGATCAGTAGTATTACAGTGAAATAGCTACTTTCTACAAATGAATGTACAGAGTGTTTTAAAATGGGCTGATGTTTTTTTAAAAATCAATAACATGAAAACGACCACAGCAATTGAAGTTATTAAGGCTTGTGAGGATGTGAAGTGAGAAATTTATCTACTAAACTCTTTTCATTCTAAATATCACAGATAGATGGCGGTGAATTCTTTCAAACTGTAATAATGCACAAAATAACCATGCTATTTCAAATTGCAAACTCCTTCTTTTTTTGACATTTCAACAGCGAAGCAGAATAAATGATAAAAACTGTCTGAGCTTTGATTTATTTTTATGTGCTATTTTGAACATTCTATCCCTTTAAAATCAATCTATCGCCATGTGCCGATCATATTTGGAAATTAAGAAAGGAAGCATAGCAATAAAATTCTTGATTTCACTAATTTCTTTCCCACTGAGATGCCGGTATTATTTGGAATTCATTTCTCTCCCACCGCGGTGCCTATAATATTTGGAATTTAAGAAAGGAAGCATAGCAATGAAATTCTTGATTTCACTCATTTCTCTCCCACCGCGGTGCCGATAATATTTGGAAATTAAGAAAGGAAGAAGAGCAAGGAAATTCTTGATTTCACTCATTTCTTTCCCACCAAGATGCCGGTATTATTTGGAATTTTAGAAAGGAAATATAGCAATGAAATTCTTGATTTCACTCATTTCTCTCCCACCGTGGTGCCGATAATATTTGGAAATTAAGAAAGGAAGCATAGCAATGAAATTCTTGATTTCACTCATTTCTTTCCCACCGAGATGCCGGTATTATTTGGAATTTAAGAAAGGAAGCATAGCAATGAAATCCTTGATTTCACTCATTTCTCTCCCACCGCGGTGCCTATAATATTTGATATTTAGGAAAGGAAGCATAGCAATGAAATTCTTGATTTCACTCATTTCTTTCCCACTGAGATGCCGTTATTATTTGGAATTTAAGAAAGGAAGCATAGCAATGAAATTCTTGATTTCACTCATTTCTCTCCCACCGTGGTGCCGATAATATTTGGAAATTACGAAAGGAAGCATAGCAATGAAATTCTTTATTTCACTCATTTCTTTACCACCAAGATGCCGGTATTATTTGGAATTTAAGAAAGGAAGCATTGCCATGAAATCCTTGATTTAACTCATTTTTTTCCATCGCGGTGCCTATAATATTTGATATTTAGGAAAGGAAGCATAGCAATGAAATTCTTGATTTCACTCATTTCTCTCCCACCGTGGTGCCGATAATATTTGGAAATTAAGAAAGGAAGCATAGCAATGAAATTCTTGATTTCACTCATTTCTTTCCCACCAAGCTGCCGGTATTATTTGGAATTTAAGAAAGGAAGCATAGCAATGAAATCCTTGATTTCAATCATTTCTCTCCCACCGCGGTGCCTATAATATTTGTTATTTAGTAAAGGAAGCATAGCAATGAAATTCTTTATTTCCCTCATTTCTTTCCCACCGCGCCCAGAATAGTAGGCCTGAGTGCTGACACAAAATGACGGCTGTCGTAGGCGGAAATTTTTCAGCGTGCGTACGGTCCCTTGAAATTGAATACCAATAATTTAATGAATTTTTCTCCGCCGTATTTTGTTTTTACATTCAATAAGTCAAAAAAACTTTAAAAAATACTTTTATGTAAAATCAGTGGGCCGTAGAAATGCTTAAACAAATCCACCTACCAGCGTTGCCATTTGTGTGTCAGCTCTCAGTCGCTCCTGTACGGATAACTGCAATAACTGGCATCGCTAACTTGTCGCTTAATTAAAAAAATAGTTTGTTTTTAATTGTGGAAACACATCAAACTATTATAAAGGAGAAAGTACAAATAAAGCAAACTTTTGAGTTAAATTGCACATTTCTTAATATAGTTAGATCTTACAAGAACACGCGTTTACAATAATTAAACTCTCACTTCTGTAAGTTTGTATATGATTGTATAAGGTTTTATGAATAGGACATGGGATACATATTTATTGAAACCTGTAAACAAAAATAATAAATGAATTCATA